>CM048744.1:120223983-121565233 GCA_026315105.1 Locusta migratoria | reverse complement strand
TTTTTATTTATTTGTGCCTTCTTTGGCTGGAGTTCTCCGCCATTGTAACAGAATGAAATTCATTAGTCCTCTGTACTGTTGATCATTCTGAATATTATGTGATACAATCTAACAGCATATGCGTTGCATGCGAAACTTACGAACCCTTTTGCTCGGTATCTGCTTTACAAGTTTTATGGGTGGACACCTTTGAGGTACGAACTACTAACCTGAGCAGTGTCATCACAAATCGAAGAGCCGTAATGTCGCCCTGTGGGTGGAGGGCAATACCTTGCGCAAGACTCTTGCAAGCCGCTGGCTCCCGCAGTAACCTGGCCGGCACGTCGCAGACCGCCCGTGGCAGATGGCCGCGCGCAAGGACATTGGCCCCGCTCCTATTTTATCCGATTCTATCGAGACCGCTTATTACTACTGGTTTGAAAGCTCTCTGCCGGGCGTAGCGGTCCGCGCATGAGATACAGCCGGCCTCAAGCCGGGCAGGCAACGTGATGGAGTATCGCAGCTGTAGCCGGCAGGAACGTTCCAGACACGGCCATCAGCCTCTCTGACGCTAAACGTCCAGTGCTCCGTCTTGTACTTAGAGATTAGATGTTTAAAAATTATGATGTAAATGTCTGTTGCGGGAAGTTACCTCGTAAAGGAAGTAGGTTACAGAACACTTGTTCGAAGGACGCTAGCATGTTGATCGTAAGTGTGGGATCCGTAAAAGATAGGGCTGATAGAAGACACAGAGTAGATTGAGCGGACAGCGGCACGCTTCGTTGCAAGTTCATTTAGTCCTAGAGAAGATCGCTAAACTCCAGTGGCACAGTGGCAGACGTTGCAAGAGAGACATTCTGTATCCCTGTACAGGCTTCTGTCAAAGTTCCGAGACCAAACGTTTCTTCAAGTGTCAACCAATATACTGTTTCCTCCTACGTATATCTCGCGAAACCTCAAGCATAAGATTGCATTTGAGCCCACGCGGCGGTATATTCAGCGAACCAAGGAAGAAGAACTGAAAATGGTATGGCAAAGTACCCTCCGCAACTCACTGTGAGGGTGTTTGCGGAGTATGGCTTCAGATGTAGAACTCTTAAGCGGGCAGCTAAAAACCACATTCCACATTTTCCACCCTTGGATTGTTCTTAGCTCATTCTTGTAGACACACACAATTCGTTATTAGACCCTAAATATCGAAAGATCGTCTACACTCTTGGTTGCAAACCATTAGGTTTAAAACAATAGATCTACAGGCGACAAAAATCCTGAAATGAGGAACTATGTGTCGGAAATGAGAATGTACTTACTTATTTTACGTGTCTAGGATTTAATCTTGGCCTACAATACAATAAAATACATTTACTAAAGATGAATTACACCCCAGAAATTAAAAAAAAAATTGAAGTAATGAAAAATTCTGCAGAACACTGCTGATTTGCTGCTAACTGAACCGTAAGTTCAAGAACTACTGAATACTTATACTTGTCCAACGTAAACGAATCTAGTCCTGACGACAACAGTGTAATAGCGTTTTCTCTGTTGTAAAATCAAATTCTCCGAGTTCCAATGTTTGTAAAGCTATGGGGCCAGACTGGAGTCGTTACGAGTCGCTAAACTTAGGAGTAGTTATCAGTCCCTATACTTATAAACTGCTTAAACAAGCTTATGCTAAGTACAACATACACACACCCATGTTCGAGGAAGGATTCGAACCTCCGACGGGGAGCATGTGCAAACTCAGCAGCAAGGAGCCTTAGAGCGCATGGCCATTCCCGACCGGCCCTCCGAGTTAAGTAGTTCCACATAATAAACAATATTCCGTAATGTTGGTAATGAAAATGCATTTTGAACCTAGACAACAATGTCATTTGCAAACCGCATCAATAATTTTAGAATGTTACAGTGCATACCACATAGTACAATGCTTCCTACTGCTTTGTCTTTCGAGTAAATGTTCGTTATTATGTGATTCTTTTTCTGATTATTTTGTGTGCCTTTTGTTCTGTTCTTCCAGAGATTAAACGTTATTTATTGCAGTAGTCCCGCGTTATGTAAGCACAAAGACGGCTTCGCGATCTCTCGTATTTTATGGTGCTCTGAATACGGAGCTTGTCAAATAACCGCTTTTCGATTAGTAATATACCCATCGCCGTTCTCGGAACATAAAATAGCCCCGTGCTTCTAGAATTTTCCATCACGTCCGCCTCGCGGAGGCGGGGCCGTTGGCCTATATCATAAATAATTTATTTGATCTGAATTCGCTTTTGACGAAGTCGCGACGAGAGCTGCTACGTTCTGTTACTCGCCGTGGCGGGAGCCACAGTTAAGTTAATCGCCCGGCCGTAGGAAGTTGTTACCCCCGGCTCATAATGTCACTATTTGGGTGACGAATTACGAGCATTTCCATACGGCGCTCCTGTTTCTTATTTTTCCGTCGGCGCTAAGGCGTAAGTGGGTTCGCGTCCCGTTCGTGTAAATATGAGGTCATCGCATCCTTTATGGCGGTGTCATTGAATGGGAATTGCTGCTTAGCCGACGCGAGGGAGAACCAGTCGAGCGGCCGCTTCGCAGTATTGCCCTTCGCCGCTTCACGAAGTGCCTCCCAGAGCGAAGCACAGTGTTCCCGCTTGCTGTCGACTGCGAAAAGGGATTAACTCTTGCTCCGATCGCCCTGGCGTATTGCGTGTGTACAAAGCGTCTCCTCTAGAGCCGAAGATTGCAGTTGTTGTAAACCCCGGTCACGGTAAGGGGGCTTCTATTAATTACGTGAGGTATTTAGGGTGGAGAGGGTCAACTCGAATCCCACCATATCTCACGTCTGGAGGGAGAGCGGTCCCCAGCAAATCCCACGTATTTTTTTCCCGCAAGAAACAGTGTAAAATTGTGTGATGACAGGAATAAGTAAAAATATTTTCAAATGTGTGTATAGCTTATTGGACTTAACTACTTATGAACTAACTAACACTAAGGACGGCACAAATATCCGTGCCCGAGGGGGGATTCGAAACCCCGACCGTAGTGGCCGTGCAAACCGCGACTGGAGCGCCTCAGTCCCCTCGGCCACCGCGGCCGGCTATAAGTAAAACATATTTCAATATGCCTGAATTCTACACAATAATATTTACCGCGGCTGTGTCCGTCTCCGTAGTCTAGTGGTGGATTGCCACGTAGGGGGATCGAGTTCGATTCCCGGTCCCATCATCACTGACACGCAAGTCGCCGAAATGGCTTCAGCTGAAACGACTTGCATCAGGCAGGCTGAACACGACCCCACTTGAGGACTAACGGCCATAAGTGCTACACGATTATCATCACTGCGGTTGGACAAACATTAACATAGTAGCCACTCGATTGTTTCTCTAAAGATATACGATCTCTTAGTCGGAATTCGAACTCAAAACCAGGTCGTCTCTTTCAAGCTGCATAAATAGATGCCCAGGCCAATCCTCTCGCCTACAGTCATACCAGCGTTCTTTTTCACGCCCGTTTTAAGGGATTTTCCTTACTGTAACACCTCGGTTGCACAGTGGTAGAGTGTCACACTACCAATACAAAGGGCACGGGTTAGATCCCCGCAAGGTCCTACGATTTTTATCTGCAATTTTCCACTTCCTTCACCCCTGGCAGTATTGCTCATGTGAAAAATACCGAGTAGCACCGTGGTTCGCAACCCACGTTAAACTATAGGTCCCCCTATAACTGGCTGGGTAAGTCAGTTCGACGGTCGGAGGAAGGCAACGGCATACCACCTCCAAACGCGACCATGTCTAGTAAAGCACTGTGGTGTGCAAATCAATCTCCGGATTGTTGACTGCTTTACCTTTTACCTTTAGCACTACTTCAAGGAAAGACTCCTGCTTATGAAACACATACGGTCTCTTGAGTGACAGTTGCTACTCCTTTCTTAGTTTTTAACGTATTTCAAATAATTTTTTTATTTCCACATCTTCTGTACTTTTATCGCTAAAAGATCATAAATAAAAGTATAACATACTTGCTGCTTAACCATTTATTCGGCACATACAGAATTCGCATGAAGAAAATCAATCAAGTTAGTTAAAACAGCCATGTAAGGTCATGTGAATAGTTTTACATGTATTTTTTCAAAATATATTTTCTTGCCCAAAAATAACATTGCCGCGGTGGAGTAGCCAAGCGGTCTAAAGCGTCTCGCTGCGGAGCGCGCTGTTGCTCGCCGTGGAGGTTCGAGTCCTCCCTGGGGCATGGGTGTGTGTGTGTTGTCCTTAGGTTAGTTTACCTAGGTTTAAGTAGTTTGTAAACTACGGACTGATGACCACGTAGTTTGGTCCGATATATTCACAGACATTTGAACATTTGACCTAATGTAAACACGAACAGTCTAGATCGCAGAATGTAACTATTTAAGGTCATCTTCAGAATATCCACGTAGCCCATTTGGCTGGTGCTGGCTACTTCAGGGCTGCCTTGGCTACCCACTGTGACTGCACGTTTGTGACTGTCTTGAGCTCAAAGTAGTTACCAACGTGCAGTCACACTGTGTTGCCCAGGCAACCCTGAAGTATCCAGCAACAGCCAAATGGGCATATATGGATATCCTGAAGATTACTTAAAATAGGTTGAAACCGCTCAAATAAAGTTCCATTCTGCGATCTAGACTTATTTTCTACATTGATACAATAAAAAAAAAGCCATTTCGAAAAATCTCACCTGAGATTAAGAGGAGGGGGTCGGGTAGAATGTCACCGGAGTGGGAGAGAGTCCAAAAACAACGCCAGAATTACCTCACGTGTTTAATGGACGCCCCCGAAGTTGTGTGGGAGGTCGTAGAACTAGTCGGTGGCAGTCACAGGTACTTTTATTTTAGGTTGGCGGCAGTTTTTTTGAAATGAGAAGAATGCGACAAGCGGAGCTGTGCTTGTGTTTATATAAATAGAAGAGGTGACAGCCATGCATTAAAAGCTTAGGCCGCATCACGGGAGGGCCTGGCGCCAGGAGGCATGGCGCTTTTTATTTTTGACCCAGAATGCGCGCCGCTTTGGCGCTGATGGCGGTCGAATTTGTCAGCGCGTTATGTGCCCGGTGACGTGGACTCAGTCGCTCGTCCTCATTCTTGTACGTGACTCATAATTACTGCCAAAGCAGCGGCCTCAAAAAAGGCTCACCAAATTATGCCTTTTAAAAGTTAGCCCCAACAGCGGCGAAAGAGGAAAATAAGAGAAACAGGATTTATTGGTGCCATGCATTTCCGCAGGAAATATCAAAGCCCGTATTCCTACACGTATGTCTGACATGATGCGGCTAGGTAGCACAGTGGTAGAGTGTCAGACTACAAATTCAAAGGTCGCGGGTTCGATCCCCCACAACGTCCTAGGATTTTTATCTGTCACTTTTCCCTTCTTTCACCTCTGGCAGTGTTGCTGATTTGAAAAATATTGAGTAGCACCGTGGTTCGGAACCCACGTTAATGTGTGGGTCCCCCTATAACTGGCAGGGTAAGTCAGTTCTAAGGTCGGAGGAAAGCAACGGCATACCACCTCCAAACAGGACCATGCCTAGTAAAGCACTGTGGTGTTCAAAACAATCTTCGGATTGTTGACTGCTTTACCTTAGTATTAAATGATCGTCAGATATAATTATCCATTTCCAGCCCAAATTTTATGTTACATTACGAAAAAGAAACGTTATTTATTATTTTGTCCTACTTCAGCAGCTATCTCAGTGGTGTGTGTGTGTGTGTGTGTGTGTGTGTGTGTGTGTGTGTGTGTGTGTGTGTTTAGTAGTAGGACCCAATAACAGAATTGAAATATTTATTCTCACTGATTCCGATCACTTTATACCCGTCCTCAATGGTTAGATAAGTCACTTTGTGTCCACTTCAGGCATTGTGGATGGGCACCGAATGTCGAGTCTTACGGTGATATCAAATCGCGTGGTGTTATCCTGGATTTGACATATAAGGTGACTTACATATATCTATGCGAAATGGCACTAAATGCCCGAAACCAATAGTTAATAAATATTTTAATTTTTTAACTATTTTTTGGTTTTTCATTGACTTCCAAACTAGCAATACATTAAACATGATTTCAGTCTTCATTAAACAACATTTATTTCTGTTGGCTCGATATGTATTCAATGCGAATACAGGCAAACCAGTATTGATTTTTTTATCATTACAACATTTTTCACTTGTAAAAACTTCTAGCAACACATCAAACATTATTTCAACTTTCAATCGTTTCCTGTTAGGTCGATATGGGCCGAATATAAATACAGACAAACGAATAATAGACAATACTCTCACTGCAGCTAAGTCTTAATTTATTTCGAATATTCTTTCCACATTATTTTCATTCACTTAATCTTCCATATCTTCTTTGATTTCAGAGGCATCATCATCCATCAGAATCTCCAGAATCCCTTCTGCTGATAATTTTAGACATCTGCAAAAGGAAATGAAACTCGTTTATTCAAGAATGTTGTCTTACGTAAACTCATTTTCAAATCGGTCGTTCGGTACCAATTCAACACTGCACCCATATGGGGCCATTTGTTTTGAACTTTGCCAAAAAAGCGACAGTAATAAGATTATTTTCTCTGTAAAAGTAGAACTTTAAGAGGCACTCAGAATTAACCAGAAAAAATTGAACTTCATTACAGGAGTTCTTGATCTAAGAATTTCATGTTTCCACTTTTTTACAATATGCAAGAAATGTCCTGTACACTCATGATCCTGCGACATCTGCATACGGCTTCGTTCTGTCGCGATCTAAGATATTATGCTATCAGATTTTCTTTGACAAAAAAATGTTTTTAAAGAAAATTGGACAGTGTAATATAGTACTTTTGTCAGGTACCTTTCTTAAACAATTCTTTGATAAAATCTAACTTCTCGCCTTACGTCTAACCAAAGAAAACGTTCATCTTATGTTAACTGCGGTGAGAATTCTGACCGTTTGAAATTATGACTCCGAAATTCGTATCGTATGTCGCCACAACAACGACATTAATACAGATGATTATAAAAACCGGGCTGCATCGAGCCGAAAGGTACAAGGCAATTACGGAGGTCACCAGCGATGAAGTTAGGACTGGTTATACGGCAGACGACGTGAAAAAGAAAATTAATGGCCTCATTACCAGTTTTGCAGCGGAGAAGGCAAATCTACATAGCGTCATTGTGGTTGATTCGCTACATATATTTATACAGACAAACGATATTCACACGAAATATATTTACATGTTGTTGTTGTGGTCTTCAGTCCGGAGATTGGTTTGATGCAGCTCTCCACCCTACTCTATCCTGATCAAACGTCTTCATACCCTGATAAGAAAGGCAACCCACATTCATCTGAAACTGCTTGCTATATTCGTCACTTGGTCTCCCTCTGCGATTTTTCCCTCACACGCTTCCCTCCAATGCTACGTTTACGATTCCTTTTTGTCAAAGATTGTGTTCTTACCAATCGATCCCTTCGTTTCGTCAAAGGATGCCAAAAATTCCTTTTCTCCCCAATTCTGTTCAGTACCTTCTCATTAGTTATGTGATTTACTCACCTAATACTCAGAATTCTTCTGTAGCACAACATTTCAGAAGCCTCTATCCTCTACCTGTCTAAAATGTTTATCGTCCAAGTTTCACTTCCGTACAAAGCAACACTCCCCACAAATGCCTCCAGAAAGGACTTAAATTAATATTCGATGTTAGCAAATTTCTCTTTTTCAAAAACGCTTTTCTTCTAATTGCCATTCTGCATTTTATATTCTCTGTACTGCGACCATCATATGTTATTTTACTGCCAAGTAACAAAAATCATCTACCAACTTTATTGTTTCGTTACGTAATCTAATTCATTCAGCATCGCCTGATTTTCTAGGACTGCATTTCATCACCCTTGTTTTGCTCTTGTTAATGTTCATCTTATACGCTGTTTTCAACAAATTGTCCATTCCGTTCAATTGCTCCACCAGGTCCTTTGCTGTTCTGATATATATTTAGACATAGTTAGGCAAAATACAAATTTACGAATGTACAGCAGATGCAGAGTCTAGCAATGTGGAATCAGTGTACAGGCTCGATAGCAGCCACAAGTGAACTGGTTCCACCTCTTCGAAGTTTTTAGAGCAAAGTACCACTGCAGACACACGCGACACCGATGTTGACAGTCTTCCAAATGTCTAGACGTTGCATTTATTGTACATGGCCGCGGTGGAGTAGCCGAGCGGTCTAAGGCGCCTCGCTGCAGAGTGCGCGGTTGCTTGCCGTCTGAGGTTTGAGTCCTCCCTGGGGCGTGTGTATGTGTGTGTGTGTGTGTGTGTGTGTGTGTGTGTGTGTGTGTGTGTTAACCTTAGATTAGTTTACCTTAGTTTAAGTAATTTGTAAGCTACGGACAGATGGCCACGCAGTTTGGTCCGATAGATTTACAAACAAATGCTTTTGTGAGGCGAGTATCAACATATACTTCATTAAATGGATTTTTAAAACCATCGGCTGTTTGTTAAAAACCTTATATATCAACGAGTTTCGAATTATGCTTCTCTAAGCCCACTTTATATTTATTACACTACTGTCTTCAAAGCGATTAGGACTCTATTTTTACGTTCTACTCTATATATGTAATCATCATATTGGTACGTTTTTCTCTGCCTCTTTCATGTGGCACTCGATCTGCACAATTGTGTGAGAAATGTTGTTTGTATAATCTTCGATCTTGATGTATGTAACCTGTTTATGATGATGAACACTTTCTATTTCTTCTCTTAGAACACGACATATTGTTGTAATTCCATCTTGTGTTTTGTTTTGTGTGTTGTGATACTGGACCACACTTTATAATAAGAAATAAACTTTTGTATACACAAATTTCGTCTTAACTTGTTGACGACTGCACCTTGTAACTTTGTTTACTTTTGTATCCACAGATGTTCATCCAAAGATATTATACATTCATTAATGGTATTACCAATATCGATAACATACGTTTCATAGTCTTTGACTCATGCATTTAGCACAAGGCACCCCCTCTATTTTTATTTCCTAGTCTGTTCTTACATTTTATGTTGTGTTGACTGATAGGTTTCATCTAAGATAACCACTGTGTTTTTAATGTTTTTAGTTATACTTACTCCTGTTTGTCTCGACTAGATGTATTTTATTTGATACATTTTACCATTCTGTTTTAACACCTTATAAGTATTCTTAACTATATGTTAAATTGACCTGATTTTCCGTTTTCAATCTCATTATATGTAATTTTTCTGGTTATTTCCTCTCTGTTTTTGTGCACATTAATTACGTTGATGTTGCATTTTTTTGTATAGTTTATCTATGAAAATGTTCTATTGGCCGAAACTGGTTGATATATAAGGTTTCTAATAAACAGCCGATGATTTTAAAAATCCATTTTATGAAAGATTTACAAACATATGAATTTATTGTACATGCAACCACAGAGTACAAATAGGTATTTATACTCTATGTAATCAGTAGCTGAGGTTAATAACAGATATACGTCCGACGTTATCAAAGCACTTTGACAGAAAATTTGACAGTATAATGTCCCCCTTTTCACCAAGTCAAAGATTGTCAAAGAATATTGGACGAAAAGTCTTTGTCAAGGAAAATTTGATCAATGTGGTACCGGTCTAAGGAAAGGGAACTTCAGCAAGAGTCCCAGCTGTTAAGACGCGACCTGGACGGAGCGCCTGGTGGGAAGTGGCGCAGATGGACGCTGCCGACAGACCAGGAAGACGCCGTGTCGGTGACAGCTTTCCCCGCGTTGCGACACGCCAGCTGGCCATCTGTCAGGCGCCCTCTACCTGCTGCTGCTGCTGCGGCCGTCTTGATGCCGGCAACGACTGCCTTTACAGTGCTACACCACCAGCCGAGGTCGTCTGCGTTAGAGCGTCTCCTCTACCGTACAATAGCTGCAAACTCCTTCCTCCGCAAAGTGGACCAAACATCTCTAATTATTTTGTCCCATCTTCCTCAGTTGCTTAGTATTACAGTATATTAAAACTCTTGTAATTTTTCGTCTATTGCAACTGAGAAAGCAATAATTTTGACGCACGCGTTTCACCTCTATTATATACAAGGCATCATCAGTGGCCCGAAATATACATAAATTTCTTTACAAACGATTTTCTGTACTTTTTTTTACTTGGAGATTAGGAACAGTTCTGTCACATTCTATTTCACTATGGTGCAGTGACATATAAATATTACGGTGCTTACAGTTCTTGTAGATATTGTTCTACATGTATGCTCCTGCATTTCCTCAGTTCTGTTATTCATTTCAACCATTCTAAATTTCTTCCTTGAAGCACTAAAAATTGACTAGTGTTTGTTTTCATGTCATGCTATAGTTGCCAACACCTGAATGTGTTACCAGCTGTTGAGTGTGTGTGATATCAGTATCTCCGTCCCTCTGGATGTAAAAGTAAAATTTATAAAAATGAAAAATAAAAAAAATTACAAGACATTCCTCACACAGGCCTTAACCTGCGAGGACTCGCGCGTGGGCGTTTTGCTCACAGTAATTTTAAAACAATCGGCATTTTACCAATTTTAAATAGTCAAATATTTGTGTTTTTTTTATAAACGCAACTAGAAATACATATTTAGACACATTAAGAGCATTACAAACTGTTCTTTGACTGTCAGAAAATACTATACACCCATTCGATCGCGATCGCGTAAAGGCGCGAGTTCTCTCTGAAAAAAGTCACGGGATTAGGCAGTGTTAACGTTGGGGCGTGATGGAAATATTTTCAACAGTATTGGCACAACAGAAATTGATCGCTGTTGTTCTTTTTTTGTCCGCCTCGGCAGCTGAGTGACCAGTGCGGCTGACTGCTATGAGGAGAACCTGGGCTTGATTTCCGGTACTGTAAGGGGTTTTCCTTGGTTGGAGGACAGGAACGTGGAGTACTTAGCCTCGTAAGGCCAACTGAGGGGCTACTAGACATCCACACGTACATGGACACTCTGTAAATCACATGGTTATCGAACCTCTTTCATTTTATTTCTTTGCCATTCCAGTTACTAATAATGTGCGGTAAAAAGTAAAACCTAAAGCTTTCCGTTTTCTATCTCATTTCTCTTATTTTAATGTGATAATTATTACTTCATATGTCGGTGGATGCTATCAACATCTATTCGCGTTCGGAAGAAAATCTTGGTGAAAGAAATTTCTTAACTAGATCTCGCCGCAACGAACAACGCCTTTCTTTTAAAAATTTACATCCCAGCTCGTGCTTCGCCTGTATTGGAATAATACAAAACGAGCTGCTCTTCTCTGAACTTTCTCTATATTCTCGATCAGTTCTAGGTGGTGGGGATCCCACAATGTGCAGCAATACTCCGAAATAGGATGTACAAGTTTAGTGTAGCAGTTCCTTTAGTAGAACTGCTGCATCTTTTCAGTGTTCTGCCAGAGATATATATATTCTATGAATATTATATAGCCTTTGGTTTGCCATCTCTTCGATATTTTCTATGTGATTTTACTAATTAAGATTGTTCGTAATTGTAATTCCTAGGTATTTAGTTGAATTTACAGCCTTTAGATTTAACTATTTATCGTGTAAATGACGTTTAGTGGTCATACGGCTGTCTCTACACTATCATTACTTAGCATCATTTAAACTTTTTGCACCATGCAGCGTTTTGCAGCTGCTTTTGATTTTCTGGTGACTCTACTACCCGATAAATGACAGCATCATCCGCGAACAGTGTAAGAGAGCTACTAACATTGTCTGATAAATCGTTTATAAACGTCAGGAACAGTAGGTGGCCTATAACACTTCCCTGGGGAACGTCACATATAGATTATGTTTCAGTTGATGAATTTCCGTCAGTTACTATGTATCAATAAAATTCTTCCGGGCATGAAACCGCGTCGTCATTTTATAAACTCTACCGACGTTTCGGCCACTGTTGCAGGCAGCCCTCATCATGGTCTGTGTCTGACTGCTGAATATACGATAGCTTGGGGTTTATATTGCAGCGGATGAGGGTGGTTAACAAGCCTTTAAAATACCAATCATCATTGCCGCTTTCCACCAATGGTGTGCACTAATATAACCACCAATAAAGGAAAACCAACGTCCCCCATCCTCTCCCTCATCCGCTATATAGACCCCAAGCTATCGTATATTCAGCAGTCATACACAGATCCTGATGAAGGCCGCCTGCAACAGTGGCCGAAACGTCGGTAGAGTTTATAAAATGACGACGCGGTTTCATACCCGGAAGAATTTTATTGATAGTGACAACGGCCGCAGAAGCCTACGTTTGCAGTTATTATGTAGTTTGTCCTTTCTGACAGGAAATCGCAAATCCAATCGCAAAATTGTGGTGATATTCAATAAGCATGCAATTTGATAAGAAGTGTCAAAAGCTTCCTAGAAGTAGCGGTTCTAAAGTCAAGACACAAGAGGTGTGATGACTACCGGTCTCTCCACACCGCATCCAGTGAAGCCACTGGCGGAGGGTGACGTGGCGGTCGGTCGGGACCAGTCGGCCCACCTCGGCTCATTTACCTTGGCTTTCGGCTATTGTTTCTGAGATCCGCCCTGGTGGTTGCAGGGCGCTGGCCGGCAGCGCGTGATGTGCCCCGCTCTGAAAATGCGCCCTAATACAAAATAATGCGATGCTAATCTAAGCGGCGTACGTGCCGGGGCCGCTGCGGGGGCGGCTGCCTGTTTGTGTTCGGCGCCACGTGTAGCCAGTGTTCACGCTACCTGATCGCCGCCCCATCCGGAGCGTAGCGAAACCGGAGGGAGCCCCCACCTCTGCGTAGGCCAAGTATGGCCAGACCTTCCCCTTCCGCCTGTCGCCGTCTGCCGTCTGTGTCGGCTGAAATTGAATCATGTGATATTTTACGACATCTAGTACCCACGCACTACTTGTGTACTATAGGAAGTATTGCGTATTTTCGTGTATTTCGCTGTAAATATTGCCATAGTGCTGTGCTTTCATCCATACTCTTATAGAGCCATGAAGGGAGGGAAGCTTTACAGGTATCTATTTGAACCGACAAATGCTCAAGAAGAAGAGTTTGATTTATGCTTGTATTTTCTTTTTGAAATAATTTATACTGCAGCAGTCACTTTTTACTAATATTTATTAGCACGAAGTGTTTCGGCAGCAAGCTGCCATCATCGGGTGCATTTTACAGTTACTGGTTCATTATTATTTTATTATGTTTTGTGTTGTGGGTGCCAGTGAGGTTATGGTTGGACGTTTTAACAGTTTTGTTGATAATTTTGTTGTCCGGCACACACAACACAAAACATAATAAAACAATAATGAACCAGTAACTGTAAAATGCACCCGATGATGGTAGCTTGCTGCCGAAACGCGTCGTGCTAATAAAAATATTAGTAAAAAGTGACTGCTGCAATATAAATTATTTCAAAAAGTTTATAATACAGTCGCAGACCGCAGAACAATTCACATAACATGGATAAATTTATGCTTGTATTTTCTGTTGTTTAAAATCTTGCCGCGCGTAAGTGACCGTACGGTGTAATGTGTTTTGCTATGGATCGCGCGGCCGTTACTCTTTTAGGTTAGAGTCCTCCCTCGGGCATCTCTCTCTCTCTCTCTCTCTCTCTCTGTGTGTGTGTGTGTGTGTGTGTGTGTGTGTGTGGTGTTCTTAACAGAAGTTAGTTGAAGTTAGGGGTCGATATTCGCAGCAGTTTGGTTCCACAGATTTAAACCCATTAAAATTAAAAATTTGTAACGGTCAGTCTAAAAGTTGTGCTGTGCCTCATAAATTTTTCTATCAAAATTATGACCTGCTAAAATAAAGATTTCCTTTGATATTCATGTTTAACTTTCGTATCCGTCGCTATATTCGTTAAAGTTCTGTTGGGATATATGAAATAAATTGAGGAGAAGCTGTCAGTGATCGGGTTAATTCTTCTTTGAATGTTTCGGCTACTCAATGCGAAAATCCAGGCAAGGAGACTAAGTCTCCCTTGCGCAACCGGTACATCGGTAAACTTCGGTATGTCGGCCAATGTCCAAAAATCTTGGGTGAATACTATCAAAGCTGAATACAGTATTAAAAACTGTGCAATTTGCTGTCCAATGTTGGATTTAATTGATTAGTAAAATTTTATTTTTATTACATCAGATGACCATCAGTTGAATCTGGTCACCTGAAGTAATAAAAATAAAATAATTAGCGATTTTAGTCTTATTTCATTATTTTAATAATCAAGTCACAACGACGAATTTCTAATTAGAATTCGACCGTGTTGATAGATCCCTCTTAGTTACGACAGGCATGTCATGAATTGAAGAAAAAGCTTTATCACTGTAATTAATTTACCCAAATATATATATATCTCGGTTCAGGAATGATCTACTCGTGAAATTTTCTATGGCTACTGCCGACAATGATCCTGATTCTCAGAGGTATATGTTAATGCAAAGTACTCATTAGCGATCCCAAACAGAACTTAAGTATTTATTACGAAGTTTGCGTGGTTTCGGTACCAGTGCTTCTGTTAGCGGCGGTACAGAGAGCGTAACGCTCATGGATATTACTTTGTGTGGGACATGTTTACATTTTAATGGTCAAAAAAGGCTAAATGACTTTTAATACAGGGGAATTCTCCGGAATTATAAACGTAGCAATACCCGAGATCGCTTGTACATTAATTTAAGGTGTGCAATATTTTACTTAATTTGATGATGCATAATAAAACGCAGTCTCAAGCGGAAGAGAGAGAGAGAGAGAGAGAGAGAGAGAGAGAGAGAGAGAGAGAGAGAGAGAGAGATATTGCACTACTCTTTTTTCAAATAAAATTTCTACATTTTACCGTATGTAGATGTATCCGATGTAAATGCAGATGTAACTCTTGCTATTGTTATACTACATGTACCGTATAGTTTGGCTTCTGATAAAACATTTCCATGCGGTTTCACAAGTTCGAAGATCTATGGACTATCACATGACACTTGAATTTAAACGTAATGATCAAATGCAATTTGGAATAATTTATCGTCTCTCGCTAAAAAGTGAAGAGCAGATAAAATGCACACTTTTAGTAGCTTTCGGTCAAAATCCTTCTTTAGTGTTAACATACGCAGCCACTGTTGTCGCCTGACACTACGGATGGTTCGTCCAGCAGGTTACGTCGCTCCTGTAGAACTGAGGAGTCTTCGAGATGTCCTTCGACGGCTGGAGGCGCACACTGACCGCCCGCCGACTAGAAAGTCGAGCCAGACGAACGGCATTAGTTCCGCTGAATCTCATTACACTTAATCAGGATTTCTCTTGTCGAAAGAAGGCGTTAAGCGGAACCTACACCTCGCCATATTTAATTTACAGCTGTCCGGGCGGGCGGGCGGGCGGATGCTTAACTGGCTTGAAATCTGTCCGAATGGGTCACGAGATCGCGAATTTCTCCCAGTAGACGAGGCGCTTCGCTGAACATTTGGGCGAGCCCATCACTACTAGTCCTTGGACCTAAAACACGATCTACTCACCATCAAGCACACTAACAAAGTCTCTGTAGGCCGAAGGTGAAAGATTTCAACGATGTTTTAATATACAGTTCATCCACCTTTCTCATGTCTGTAATTAAGTGTGCTTTTGAGCAGTTACAAATCATATTACATATGAGCTATAAAAACGTGAACTGGATTCAGAGTCCTCTTGTAATTTAGCAGAATAAGATACAAGGAGAATAATTGTACTTTTCCTAAGATATGACTGTTACACACTACGTAAAAAGAACCCAAATGAAGCCAGCGCTAGCATGCATTTGTTCACTTCTAATTTCTTCGGAATACTTTGATGAGAAAAATTAACTACGTGACACTTACTTCCTGCAACGATCAGTTACGTAAACGTTGCATGTGTTACAGTGTAAGCGTTGAATGTAAAATTTGTTTTACAAACGCCCTAAATTTTAAGAGGAATAAAATGATTCACATCAAGCTGAAGTTTGTACTGATGCCTTTCTGGTTTGTAAGGTTCTCCATGTCGTCTGTAGTGTCAGTGATGTGCTTAATATAAAAAGGATCAGATGGATGATAAAACTGAAGTACTCTTCTTCAGTAATTCCATTTAGTGGGGCTACATTCAAGCCGAATATTACTCGTTAATTATATGCACTTTATCCATCTCTGGGGAAATGGTTTATTTTACACCTACAGCAGTTCTAATGAGAAATACAGGTGTCCTGGCTCAGGAATTTGCAATTTTCTTTCGACCCGGAATACTGCTTGCTTATTGACTACAGTGTCTCTATATTTGGAAGTTAGGAAATTTGCTCCTAGAAACGTTCGTTGAATTTGCAACAGTGTTAAATGAATTATTTACGTAGCTACTATCACCCAGAAAACTATGTCGTCTTGTTCCGCGAATTTTTACTATCGCAATTTTGGAGCCTGGGAAAATATTGCTGCAGTTTACAACCCTCCCTGTCCAAGGACTTTTTCTCGTCTCAGTCTTATAAGATATTATAATTCCTTTTAAATTGTGGAACTGACGTTACTATTTGTTTCTTGCATCTTTCTTCTCTGCCTATTCTACCTGAAAGGAAATAAAAATCACTACTGAATCTCGTACTTCATAACGCATTCTTGCTCAAGTTATCTGGAAAAGTGCGATATACACACAAAAAGCTGCTTAAAACAAATGTCTTTCTCGTGTGAACAGTTGCATTTAGTGAAATGATATGCCATTCGCTGTATTTTGGGGGATTCCCAAAATGCATCAGTTTTGAATTGTGAATCTGTCACCTGATGCAAATTTTTCTTAAAGTTTTAATAATAAAGAAACATTGATGGTATAAATATTTCTTGGCTATTTACCGCATCAGATTTCCAGGTAAAATCAAACTTTCAACTGCTTCCTCTGTTGTCTTCGTCAGAGGTTGCCTCACACATCAATTGATAGTTCCGTACGTAGTTGGCTAAATTAGGGAGACCTTAAGAAGTCGTGGATCTTCTGTATTGTGCTACTAGAGATCATACACTTGATGGAGGAATATTGATACTGTTGATATTCCATTAGATGCCGCATATTTTATTTGTCTGTAGCCTTTGCACATCGAGTGCCCATTTTTATGGACCACTCTGGGTATTATTCTAATCCATTCTAATATCATCACTTTTTTTGACATAATGCTAGTATGTAGATACATGGGATGGATTTTAGTTTCATCAGACATGTTGTCCGGTAGTACACGGGAGTTTCTTGATCTGATGTCTGTCACAATGCTGCCAACTATATAAGAAAGTACCGGTAATTTTGAGGATCACGACGGAGAATATAATTGAAAACTTGAATTTATTAGCAAGTCACAAGAAATCAGACGAAATGTTACCCAAGAATGTTGCCACGAATATGATAGGGATCTGTGACAACAGTATTACAGAGTTTAAAGTTTTGATTACACCACATCTATGCTCACTCGCTTAGAAATTGAAATTAACGCAAAATTAATTTTTCTGTTCTTCTAGTAAGGAGCAATTATATTTTAATTATTACAATGCCCAGATGATCTCAATAATGCTCAGATCTGATTTTATAAGCGAAATTTCATTGCTGCGTCACAGGTTAGAACTCTTTCACTAATACATTAGCCGGGTTACTCGTGTGAGCAATATTATTAAATCTGGAGGTCCTGTAGTTGAGCCCAATCCGATCTTTCTGATAAATAGAAAAGAAGTCATAAATATTTTGTTTATTCAGATCTAGATTTCGACCAATGTGTGATCATTATCAATACTTAAAAGAAACAATTAAGACATGTAAAACATTTCGACCTCCATGTTGGAGGTTACGTTGATGAAAGTTGATGAACCTAACCTCCAACTCGGAGGTCGAAATGTTTTACACAGTGGTCGAAATATAGATCTGAATACTTACTTACTTTACGCGATCAGGCCCAGTGGACCACGCAATGATATAATCAAGGCCCTCCATTCATTGTGATTCTTCGTTGTCTCTTCCCAGTTCTTCCAGGCCTCAAGTTTTTGCAGGTCTTCTCTTACCCCGTCCATCCCTCTCTTTCTTGCTTGTCCCAGTGGTCTTCTGCCTGTTGGTATCATCTCCATGGCCACCCTAGGCCATCGCTCCTCATATGTACCACATGCCCTGCCCATTCTAATCTACTTCTCATCAAGCCGTCATATGTTCGGTTCACTATAGAGTTGTTCTAATTCTACATTGTGCCTTCTCCTCCATTCTCCTGTTATGTTGTCTTTAACCGGTCCAAATATTTTCCTCAAGAATCTCCTTTCGAAGACTGCGCGTCTGTTTAATTCCTGTTTTCTAGTGCTCCAGCATTGACACCCGTATAGAATGACAGGAAGAATTAACGTTTTATACAACCTTAGTTTGAGGGCTCGTGATATGTTGTGTATTGAGTGCAAGCATATACTATCCGATTGAATTATTGCCTTTATTTCTATTCCAGACGATGAATTTTCTGAAATTATGCTTCCAAGACATTTAAAATTATTTACTGTTTTGTAGGTGTTGTTCTCCACAATTAATTTCTGGGTGTAGGGCTCTTACAACTATCATGTATTTGGTTCTTGTGAGGTTTACTTCCAATAGATCTGAATAAACAAAATATTTACGACTGTTTGCCGGAAAAATATTTCCACAAAAAAAAAAAAAAAAAAAAAAAAAAAAAAAAAAAAAAAAAAAAAAAAAAAAAAAAACACAGGCGTTGAACACAAGAGCCACAATGGAATCAAGCCTGATAAAAAAAATTATAATAAAAAAAAATAGACCGCCAACAAAATCTGTTTGAAAGCATGTGATTGCGGAATGAACTCCCAAGGCAATAACTCGGTATTTGAAAATTAGATACAACACAGCATTTAGTAGACATTTTTAGAAATGTATACAGACGGCCAGGAGCAATCATAGTTCGCTGCACCAATTTCCTAAAGGTTCGAGACGGACGACTCGTTGCAACGTTCCGTCGGAGACTCGACGCATCCGTTACAAGCGGAACGCCGGATGCGACATTGGCCGGATCCTGTTAAGTGACGTAAGTGGCGCCCTTGCGGCAAGAAGCTGCCCGCGGTAATCTAAACTGTATCGTAATTCAGAGACGGCCGCCTATTTACGGTTTCGGTTAAAAATTTTGGGCGAATATACTTTATCGCAGTGCTTTGTTAAATCAGAAAATGAGGGTTAATTACATGGCGCTATAAAGCAGACGGGGTCGTCGGCTCGGTACGTACTCCGGTAGCCGGACTGTCCGCAGCTGGCTAACCGGCGCTTATATGCGACAGCGATATAACAGTCCCCATTACCATACCACTTACCTCCCCGAATATTTATGCCCGGCGGTATCAAAGGCATTTTAAAAAGCGATCAGCATTCAACATATTGACGCCCCTTACGCTCTGTGTTGAAAGACTTCGTCACTCGCAGCGTATAATTTATACCGTGCGAGCCGAGTCGGAGAACAAGATATTGGAGTTTTCATTACGATCGGGGAAAACAAGTTCATTTCGCATATACGGCGCATTTTTCTGACGCTCGCCGCGTTTAGCTGCAGCGGTGATTGATAGCGAGGTTTGTTTTGTTCCAAAAAAGGCAAGGTCTGAGTGAAATTTAGCGTTATTAACGCTCCCGTAATAGGACACGCCCCGTTAAGAAAAATGAGTATTAACCGATACAAATCGAAAATACACAAAATAGAGGGAAAAAAGAGAAGAAGGAATTGATGTACTAGATTGAAGGGAAGTCAATAAGCAGTAGTCGGTAAAGTTTTCAATCAGCGAGAGCATTGGCCCACACGCGCGGACTGAGACTTCGAAAGCAACTGGCCGTGAGATAATTTGAGAATTACAGGCGGCGGTCGTTGTGTGATTAAGCGTGGTTCTCCTATCGCGGCGATCTGCTTTGTGGCCAGATTGCTTGTAAATTAATTATCACAGAATGCGGGGGAAATGGCCCCAGGAGAAAGAGATTTCGTAACGTTCCGTGTGTCTCTTATCTGATGCATTGGCTCATTTCTTGTGCCGTCGTACGTTATAAATGAAATCACGTCGTGATTGCTTCCTTACTGAAGTGCAGTTTTCCTTTTGATAGATGTGGGCGAAATGTCGCTTTCACACCAGCGGCCGTTGCTACGAAACTGCAGTGAATCATACCCTGTACGTAGGCATTCACGAACTGTCCGTGACCGGACAGCCCGCAGAGAAACTATGTGTCTCTCTTCCAAAGTCTGTCTAATATAAACCGCAAACGGCGGTAGTTTTTTTTCCCTTTCTCATATCGTTTATTATTTCACTTTTTATAAGATCAATAGCGTCAGTTTGCATCCTCATTCTTAGATTATTGTTCTCTTTCCCTGTTGGTTGTCATGCAACTTCTCCTGTGCTCCTTGTATTGTCTGAACAAATCATGCTTTCGTTTCAAATGTTTCAAATGTTTGTAGAGTTTATGGGACTTAACTACGGGGTCATCAGTCCCTAAACTTACAAACTACTTATGAACTAGGTACTACTAAGGACGGCACAAATATCCAGGCCCGAGGGTGGATTCGAACCCCCGACCGTAGTGGCCGTGTAGACTGTGACTGACGTGCCACGTACGCTCGGCCACCGCGGCCGGCCATGCTTTCGTGTCACATAGTTCCCGCACTACCTCTTCTGGTAAAACTGTGCTTTCATAAATCACCCTGTGCCTTCTGTAAACAACATAGTTATTCGTATGAAGGTCCAAAAATATGTTTAATGCTCATTTGCACTGTGGGCCGGACTGCAATGTATACGCCCTCCCGCAACGTAAGGCAGATAAACGTCACATATAATATATCTATATCTAGCAAAATAAATTCTTAGTTCTTTAATATGAAAAAATCTGTCAAGTTCGCAGAAATAATACACTTTATTTTTATTTATTTATTATAAAGGTGGCCGGTTTCGATCTTTCATCAGACAGATTTGTCTCAAGTTGGTGTTGAGACGGTAAGCTCATCGTCTCGGCGCCAACTTGAAACAAATTGATCTCATGATGATCAGATGTAACCTCGAAACCGGTCATCTCTGTAAAAACGTAAAATGTTTTATTTCTGCAAACTTGACCGAATTTTGTCATATTAAACACTTCATCAGTTCGCTGTCTTTCCAGAAGAAAAAAAAAAAATATTTTACAAATTCATTAAATTCTTAGTGGGATTTTCGTACCAAAATACTTCTCGTACGACTTCTAATGTCATATTGTTAATTTGATATATCCATCAATACAGTTTTCTTCTCAATACGACAGAGCTTAATATGTGTTTGTTACATTGGTGAAATATGTCCAATTATTGTGCTTTTGTGTTTGCACTTGCGTCCATACCCATAATTGTGAGAGAAATTTCAATTGTACTTTAAAAGAAAATTGTTAAATTTTGTAAATTATGTGTTTTATTTGGTACGTTTACATTCTGTTTCTTATACCTATCTTGTATTTATATGTTACCCTGTCGTAGTTTTTGTTACTTCTGGACCTGCTTCCGTAAGCATTGCTCTCAAACTTTCAGAATACTGTGCCTTGTTTTCTTTTCCTATACCTTTAAAATTCCACGCGCCCCTATTATTCTTTGTACTTGCCGTGGTTGCTGCGCCAAAGAAATAATTGGATGGTGTCTGGTGCCTCGTACGTCGCAGCTCTACTGGAGTTAATTTTCTTGACCCTGTCAGTAAATATTCAGTCGCGTTGACAGCCCGCACATTATGCTCGGTGCTGAAAAGCCATTGTTCTAACAGCAGATGGTCTAAATTATATGCAGAGTATGCTCATAAAAAAGGAAGACGAATTTTGTTTGTTTGTTTGTTTATTCAGTCGCACCATATTCTGTGTGTTTTATCCATGACAGATGTGTTTGAACTCCGTGACTGTTCCCTGATGTAGGGTTGAGAATAAAAACTGCCACAAGTCACATTAAAGAGCATATTATTTATTTATGACACGACCGGTTTCGGGCTTGTGCCGATCTTGAGGTGCTTAAACATTCAGAATTTTATATGTGTAGCATGTTGGTGGAGTTCACTGTATGAAAACAGATTATTTGGTATTAATAATTGAGAAAATCAACTGCAGGTAGCGAGAAGATTCAAATGTTCAAATGTTTGTTAAGCTTATGGAACTTAACTGCGGGATCATCAGTCCCTAAACTTATGAACTATATTACACTAAAGACAACACAGACATCCATGCCCGAGGGTGGATTCGAACCCCCGACGCGGTAGGCCTCGTGATCCGTAACGTGGCGCTCCAGACCGCTCAGCTACTCCCGCGCGGCTCCTTCGGTAACCTCTTTACTTGTATTACTATTCTGCTTTCCAATTTTTTTTATAGTAGAATTTATAACCATCAGTGCACAGAAATGTATTGTGTGAGTTCCATTTCTGTGCAGTGATGGTGATAAATTGTACTAAAAAAAATGGAAAGCAGAATAGTGGCCGCGGTGGAGTAGCCGAGCGGTCTAAAGCGTCTCACCGTGGAGGTTCGAGTCCTCCCTGGGTCATGGGTGTGTGTGTTTGTCCTTAGGTTAGTTTACCTAGGTTTAAGTAGTTTGTAAGCTACGGACTGATGACCACGCAGTTTGATCCGATAGATTTACAAACATTTGAAAGCAGAATAGTAATAAATGTACGGAGGTTAACAAAGTACGAGGTGATTATAGACGGAATGCAATCTCCGACTCGGCAAAGATGGGGAAGGGATTGACAATTTAGCAAAATTTAGGGTAACCGCAGAAAATTTTAACCTGGTTTTGCTTTGTCCTCCCGAATTCACGTCCAGTGCCTTATACAACTGCGCCGCGTAGCTCGATTATATTGTTCGGTTCGATGTGCCGAAGACAAGAATCGACAGACAACTAAAGTGTAACGTGCCGAATTTATAGCCCGCAGCGCCAAGTCACTAATAGCGGCGACCTGTGTAATTACAACAAGATCGCGATCACGCAACACCGCTTCTAGAGCACCCAGGCAGGCCTGTTACGGTCGAGAAGCAGTTGGACTCGGGAGCCGAGTGTCTATCTGCGCCGGAGGCGGTTTCGCGGTGTCGGGCTGAATGCAAACGGTAATAAAACGGCCGTCAGTGCAAACTGTCAATTAGATTGGGCAAGAAGCCGGGAAAGGCGCTCCGGCAGCCGCCTGAAACGCGCAGGATAAACGCGTTCTCCGTGCACGCCGTTATTAGCGCGCTCCGCCACTGCGGCTAGACAAATTACTGCCAGCGCCAAATGTCAATGTATTCGATACACGCGAAAAGTATGGCGACAGATGTTACGGCGAACGCACCTGGACTGCACAATATCCACTGAACGTAACTAGCTGCTGTATTTCAAATAGCGCGGCGAAGGCAAAGCGAACCTCACAGAGGAAATGGTGCGTAGATTCAGTTTCATTGAAACGATTATTGTCCAATAGGAAAATAAATAGTTCTAGACAGAGTCGTGGAAGAATGGGACAAGAAACTTGAAGAAGAAAATTGGCGGAAGCCATTTCATTACGAAGGGAGGAAGCAAGCTTAATGTTTAAAGTCCCGTCGACAGCTTGGTCATTAGAGACGGAGCTAACGCTCGGAGTTTTGGGTAAGGATAGGGAAGGAAATCGTCCGTGCCCTTTTGAAACGAACCATCCCGGCATTTGCCTGGAGTGATTTAGGGAAATCACGGAAAACCTAAATCTGGATGGTCGGAGGTGGATTTGAACCACCATCCTCCCGAATGCGTTACCACTGCGCCACCTCGCTCGGTATTTCATTAGGAACCAAAGTTTAATCTAATACAGTAACTATTCATTCTAAGTTCTTGATACCACTCCAAAACTGGCCTTACAACTGTCGTATGTAACACCATCTATAATTATTGCCCAAAATTATTATCAGCCACTTATATATATTTATTTTTCAGCATTAGCAGTTTGTTTATAATAGGAGGTTGTTCCAGTTCCCAGGTTATATTCAAATGTATTCCTTGTTTTATCCTCCACACATTGTATATTCATTTATTACTGTTTAGTTTCTAAGTTGATAACTGTAATAACACAATGTCAAAGAAGTGTTATACTATGTATGTCGATCTAAGTGTAGACATTTGTCATCTCTTCCCATACTGTATTTAAACATTGTAACCTCTTTAAGACAGCAATCAGTTCTCTGAAGATGGCCTAATAAGCCGAAAACCGGTTAAGTAAACAAAAATAAACTTATAGAACACACACAAAATTGTGATTTTTAATTTATTTGTTAATTTATTTAAAAAAACGTAACCTACGAGTCCCCTACTTAGCCTTTGCAGACGATCTCACAATGGCAGGGTCTAGTGAGATGGTCATAAAACAGATAGAAACTCTGAAAGAATGAGCAGAGAAAGGCGGCCTTCAGATATCATTTGAAAAGACAGTGTTTACAAAAACAAATGTAGAAATTTTGAAGTTGCAAACCAAATACGGAGAAATTAACAGAGTATCGCACTTTAAATATCTCTGAAAAATATGCACAACGGGAAAGAATACAAAAAGCTCGTAAAGATTTAGGATTAGTACAAAACCTCTATAATAAAAAATACATACCTTTAAATGCCAAAATTAGACACTATAGAACAGTATTAAACCATCAATATTATATGCTAGCGAAACCTTGGCTCTAAACAGGAAAACTGACACAGAAAATCCAAAGAAAGAAGAAAGAAAAATAATTAGGAAAATTTTGGGACCAAGATGGACCGAGAATGGATATAGACTACAGAAAACGTCCAAAAATTTCTTGTTGATCGTTGTATTATTGACGTGTATTATTAGCCTGAAATTTCTGTCCTACGATGTTTGTTTCTTTCATCTCTAGGAATTATCCTTTAACTTTCATGTATAAAAAAAATCAACATTTTTCTCTCTGTGTCTGTAGGCTTCTTTTTTTAGGTTTCTGTATACTTCATAGAAAAACAGGTCTTCTGACCATTTTATGTCGGGGCTTTACATGTGTGCAATTCTCACATTCTCATGTTTTGTGATTCCTAAATACTGTCGATTCTGACATACATCGGCAATACGTTCGTAGGAACAATCAAAATATATCTCCTAGGCACGCCTAAAGGTTAAAGATACCTTCCGGAACATGTCGGAGGAATAAATCAACTGCTTGACAAAAGGTCAAACGTTTTATTACTGCTTTAGGAGCGCTGTATTTTACGATGGCAGTCTATCATTCCAAGCCTAATGCTATTGTTGTACTCGTGCTGGACGTATATGACATTCTCCTTGTAGTTTTTTCACGAATCGTTCTAAATATAAACTATGTAAATTAGCTAGTTGAAGAAATGTTCACTAAATATTTTTTTCCGTGCACACTAATTACTGTTATAGCGTGAAACAAGTCCAATTAAATAATTATCTGTATTTCTAATTTGCAGATAGCTGGAGATATATGAGTACATTTACTACTTTTGTATTATGCCATGTCATTCGTTCTGCAGGCAGTTTTTTTTAGGAAAGCGGAAGGTCTGTTTAGGTTTCTTTGTCAGCGTCCATGTGTTCACTAACTACACAGCTTGTGTTAATGGGCGTTACGAAGTTGCATTCATTCCGTAACTTCCTCACTGTCAGCAAACTCGAAAATATTACAAAACTAGCCTAGAAGCTTGTTTTAGTTATTAGTGTGGCTCGGTACCTCAGTAGTACTGTAGCTAACCATTCTCAACAATAAAAAACTTGAGTAAAGATTTCATACATCAAGAACGAACATACACGATCCCACGTCCGCAAAGAAGGTATCTACCTGAATAAGGAGAAATGCCAGACTGTACTTCCAAAGGTGGCGGGTTCCATACCCTATGATTGGGAGTATTTTTATCACATCATTTCTTTCGCCTCCGGCAAAATGAGTGAAAAATGCCGAGTTGAGTTTTGGTTCGGAATTCACTTTAAACTATAGGTCCCCCTAAAACAGTACTAAGGTTGGAGGAGGACAACAGCATACCACCTCCAACAGAACCATGCCAAGTAAAGGACCTTCTAAATATATTGCTATTAATTTCAACTCATTACTATTTACAACTGTTCATTGTTTTCATGTTACTTCGAGTATTGAAAAAATGTTCAATCTCATACAATAAAATTGTTTTCATGTTTCTTCGAGTGTTGAAAAAATGTTTAATTTCATACAATAGAAATAAACTAAACGTAATTTGTGCTTTAAATGGCTTCCTTCGAAAGTTATATTTTCCGAGAGACGGCTGCGACCCATGGAAGTCACAAGCGAGCCGAGAGACTTCAACGCCTGCATAGGAGAGCAACTCATTCAGACTTCGTGCTCTGTCTAGATGTAAATGAAAATAATGTCACGGGATAATCTCTTATTGTGGAACGTTTGCCTTTCCAAGAATTAAATGACGATAGTTACTGGAAAAACAGCACTCCAACGTGAAGACATATATTGTTTACACAGTTTTGAATGAGAGCTGCAGAATGAGGCTGATCACGTTACATTGATCATGTTTGCAACAAAAACTCTGAGTTACCGAGAATCATTTATTACAAATGCATTACAGGTATGTTTAGAAATGTTTTATTGAATTTAAATTTCTCCTATTGATTGTATTTATTTCGAATGCAGCACATTTAATTTATACTGCCTTATCTGTATACAATAACAGTCCGTGTGCACGTACTAAGGCTCTTATTTGCTTAATTATCTAGGGACAGCTGTGTCTAAATATTTATTTACAAAAAACTATGGGTCTGAATGTGGGCATGAGGAGTTTGACATCTGCATCATATCGATACCAATTTTCTAATTATAATGTATTGTCTTTTAGTAAAACACTACCCATAACAAATGACAGATATATCTCGACAGCGTATACAGAAATTACACATAATAAGAGGAAGTGACAGTTGTTTACAGAATGAAACGATTAGATTCCATTTGAAGTACTCAGTCTATGCACTGGATTTCTCATATTTGTGAAACCTACTTCAAGGATCTGGAGTAATTCGATCTTAAGAATTGTAAATGAACATCAAGCAAGATTTTTTTGTCATTGTTAGGATTATTTTCTTCCCGCTCTGTTCTCTAGGAATTTTATGAATTGCCGTAAGTTTTGTTCAGGCATCGAAGTTTGTGGTGCAACCGGTAGTCAAAGCAAGGATCACGTTTCTAATGGTACCACCAAACTACAGAATACGCATTTGATGATTAGAAATCGGTTGTCTAAATAACGTTTACATTAAAATAAATGAAAGTTTAAAAAAATTATATTAGAAGAGATGAGAGTCGTTTCTTGAGTGCTGACAGCATTCGTACTCGAGGTAATTTTGTCAGTTACTCTAGCGTTGTAAATTAACCCATGGGCTGGGGTGCGACACCTCCAGTAGCTCTTTAAAGGCGTCACCGGTAAGCATAGTCATTTGCAGTTATTAGACGTACTATACAAGGTAAAAGCAAATACATGGTGCTTTCTTTATACTTTTCCTTATATCTTTCAACTACTTTGCAAATATAATAGAAAACTGCACTGATGAAGACGTGCTGGATAGAGAGGAAAATAGCGGGCTGACGTTCGGACGCTGCCATTTCACCACCGTCAGATTCGTCGAGCACTTTCATTGCTTCAACGGGGCTTGGAAGTGGAATTGAGGTCGTCAGTGATGGTGAAACCTGCTTTGATGATTTTAAATCGTGGAATACCACTTTGCCCGTCTCGGTAACAGAAGAATATATGCAACGAGCCGTTTGCGTTTTATAGATCGCGTCACAACTGTAGTGGAAACGAATGAGACCTTTTCTGCAGATCATTTCCTTGTATGAAAAGCTGACACTATTGAAGTGGAGTAAACTTTAAAGAGTTAGTGTACATATATTTCGTTATGTAGCATTATTTCCTCCTCCACTTCCCTAGCTTTTCAAATTTCACATTTTCCCTAATCGCACTCGGTCGCGGTGGCCGAGTGGTCAGTTACAGTCTGCACGGCCACTACGGTCGGGGGTTCGAACCCCTCCCCCCCTCCTTCCTCGGGGATGAATATTTGTGCCGTTCTTCGTGTTAGCTAGTTCAAAATGTTCAAATGTTTGTATAGCTTATGGGACTTAACTACGGGGTCATCAGTCCCTAAACTTACAAACTACTTACGAACTAGCTTATAGTAAGGACGGCACAAATATCCATGCCAGAGAGGGGATTCGAACCCCCGACCGTAGTGACCGTGCAGACCGTGACTGAAGCGCCTCAGTCCCCTCGGCCACCGCGGCCGGCGTTACCTAGTTGATAAGTGTAAGTTTAAGGACTGGTGACCCAGTAGTTAAGTCCCATAAGCTCTACAAACGTTTGGACATTTGAACCTTAATTGCACAGTACTTCGTGTTCGGGCATTAAGCGGCCGCAGTGAAGCGTGCCGAGTGAGGAACAACCCGAGCGCGCAAATGTTAAAATGCTGCACTTTGAGGAGGCCGTAACTGCGTAGTATCTGAATAATGGCCCAAATTTTCACTTGTAATCGATTTCTAGGGTCGATATGTAGCTCATATATATATATAATTTTTTGAAGAAAATTTGAGGTCCAGTTGAAGATGTTCCCTTGTTAGACTGTGGTATTACGGCGGTAGAGTGGCAGTCTACGAATCCAAAGGTCGCGGGTTCGAACCCCACCTGGTCATAGGATTTGTATCTGTTCCCTTGTTAGACTGTGGTATTACAGCTGTAGAGTGGCAGTGTATGAATCCAAAGATCGCGGGTTGGATCCCCACCTGGTCATAGGATTTGTATCTGTTCCCTTGTTAGACTGTGGTATTACAGCGGTAGAGTGGCAGTCTATGAATGCAAAGGTAGGGACTGATAACCGCCGCTTTTAGTCCCTTCCAAAACCCAACAACAACAACAACAATCGAAAGGTCGCGGGTTCGACCCCCGCCTGGTCATAGGATTTGTATCTGTTCCCGTGTTAGACTGTGGTATTACAGCGGTAGAGTGGCAGTCTATGAATGCAAATGTAGGGACTGATAACCGCCGCTGTTTAGTCCCTTCCAACACCCAACAACAACAACAAAAATCCAAAGGTCGCGGGTTCGACCCCCACCTGGTCATAGGATTTGTATCTGTCACTTTTCACTTCTTTCACCTCTGGCAGAGTAGCAGCGTGGTTCGGAAGCCACGTTAGAGTGTAGGTGGAGTTGCTGGCCCCTCCTCAGTCGGCAGCAGGGAGCGCGGCGGTTCGCAGCGCCGGTGGGTGTCTGGCGATGCGGCCGCGGCCGGCGGTCCTTTGTCCATAAGACACTGGCGGGCTGCGGCCGCGGCCGGATTCCTGTCGGTCGTGTCCATTAATGGCGAGCCGGTAACAAGCGAGGGGCAGGTGAGCGGGTGACGATGGCCAGGGGGAGGGCGAGCGCGAGGAGGCCGGCGATTTACGGCCACGACCCCCACCCCACTCCGCGCCGCGAACCGGTTTCCTTTTTAGAGTGTTTATAGTTACGTGTCGGCGGTCCCGATGCTGATATAGTTGGTGTCGTGCTGGCGGCCAACAGCAGTCGCCGCGGCGGCGTCAGCGCCGGCCCAAAAAAGAGGAGTTGGCCGCGCAGAAAGGGACAGAAAGAAACGAAAAAGCGCGGCCACCGCGCTGGGCAGGAGGGGGGGGGGGGGCAGCGGACACAAAGGGATGCGTGATCCGGTGAACTTTACTGCCGCCGCCGCCACCGCGCTCGCTCGTTAGGACGGCCGCTACCGCCAGCCGCCTCCGGACAAGGGGGGCCACTCGCCTGCACCTTATTCGGGACGGCAGCGCTCTCATTTTCGTATTTCTGCATCCCGAAGATTCACACGCATCGCACCGTCTGCACCGCGCCTCACCTGATAAAACCGGGTTTGCACAGCTGCCGTTTACGGTGATGCGCCACTACGAACGTAGTACCAACTCAGTGCCGGTGTTCGTCTCCGTAGTCCGGTGGACGGGGTGCTAGATTGTCACGCACGGGGCATGGGTTCGATTCGCGGTCGGGTTGGGCATTTGCTCCACTCGGCGACTGGCTGTTGTGCTGTCCTCATCATTTAATCAAATGAAATAAATCGCAATTTGCGATCAGTTATGGCTTCACTGTACTAGGTTTAGATGGAATACCCAAGTGCTGCGAATAAAAATTTGTGCCCGGCCGGGATTCGAACCCGGGATCTCCTGCGTACTAGGCAGACGCGTTGAGCACTCCGCCACCGAGCACACAGTGACCAGCCCGACTGCAGAGGACTCTTCCCTGCAAGTCTTCCACCACACCCAAATCTCCATTCGCCACGCTGCCTCTTCCTATTGTCACAACCTAAAATTCAAATGTCTGTAAATCTATTGGACCAAACTTTGTGGTCATCAGTCCGTAGCTTACAAACTACTTAAACCTAGGTAAACTAACCTACGGACAAACACACACACCCATGCCCCAGGGAGGACTCGAACCTCCACGGCGAGCAACCGCGCGCTCCGCAGCAAGGAGCTTTAGACCGCTCGGCTACTCCACCGCGGTTGTCACAGCCTATTTACTCTGTAATGCTCGCAGCCACAATACTGTATTCTCGCATCAGGGAGAACAGAACATGAGGTATCGAGACACAATTAATTGTCGTCAGGAGCCCAGCCTCGGCTTGTATATACCTATATATTTTTGACGACTTTACAGCGTTCATCTAATGAAATAAATAGCATTTTGCCATCAGTTATGACTTCACTGTACTACGTTTAGATGGAATACCCAAGTATTGTGGCTGCAAGCATTACAGAATAAATAGGCTGTGACAATAGGAATAGACAGCATAGCGAATGGAGATTTGGGTGTGGCGGGAGACGTGCAGGGAAGTGTCCTCTGCAGTCGGGCTGGTCACTGTGTCCTGGGTGGCGGAGTGGTCAACGCGTCTGCCTAGTAAGCAGGAGATCCCGCGTTTGAATCCTGGACAGGCACAAATTTTCATTGCCGCACTTGGTTATTCCATCTAAACCTAGTACAGTGAAGCCATAACTGATCGCAAATTGCGATTTTTTTTCATTATATGAACACTGTAAAGACGTCAAAAATATATGAGCACATCATTTAATCATTATTGATGCACAAGTCGCCCAAGTGGTGTCACCTAAAGACTTGGAACAGGCAGGCCGAGCACGATCCCAGCTGGGGTCTAACGGCCAAAAATGTTACACGAAATCATCATCACAGATCACAGTGCTGGTATCAAATGTAGCTGCCGTTTTCTACGGACAGGCCGAATTTTCTGTTGTTGCGTAAGTTGTGTATAGAGATGGTAAGGCCGTAGTTCAGGTTGGAAATTGTACCTCTGATCAATGTTTAACAACAAAGAGGGTGAAGCAAGGATGCTGCCTGTCACCCACTTTACTTAAAATATACTTGTGTTCGGTTTCGTAACTTAGGATTAGAAAAAGTAGACCGATGGGAATACACCTCGGAGATATGTTATTCTCTTTGCAGATGGCCAAATACGTGGGGTGCTCAAATGAAAAGGTACGAAACGACACTGTGGTTATAATTCAAGTGTCTATTCAAAAGTAACCACCACAGGCCTGAAGCCAACTATTCCACTTTTAACGAACTGAAGAAGCCAGGGGCTTCTGCTTTGTCTGTCAGTAACTCTTACTCTACGCATTAGCGACGGAAACTACAGTCTGTAGATCAAAGGGACATTGCAGGAGACGCAAGTATGCGTTCGATACCACGGAAAATAATTGAATCAGTCATTTCTAAAAGGCCATATCCGCCAAAGTAATTTTTTTTCAGGAAAACGGAAAAAACCGATTGTATTGCAATACTGAAGTGTAAAATGTATCTTTTATATTTAGATTTATAGCCTAGGACGCGATCTTTTCACAGGGAATGCACGTTTCTTAGAGTACTTCCAGATTATGAACTGAAATGAAAATGTGGTGGGAATGGATGTATGGCCATTTTAACAGACGTGACGTAATATTTCGTCCGCTGCAATTTCCCATTCCTGCAAGCGTCGTAATATTACGTCAGCCTCAGGCAAAGTGTTCACTGATCCGTGGACAGGGCTGTTTCTTAAGTCGCAGTCTGTTCACGCCCTCGTAACAAGCTACATGGCTGGACACCCAAAATGAAACGCCCAAATCACTATAAATTTGCAGCATACATTTGTGGCGACGAGAAATGTACATTATTACAGGTTAATTCTTGGAAAGAAGCAACCAGCCACTAATAATCATGCTATTTACTTACGAAATAGCCCCGTTATCTGTTTCGAAACTAACGGTTAATCATCAGACGGCTGTTAACAACCAAATACATTTATTGTTCATTTTTATTTGGACATGAACACCTGGCTGATGACGAACATACTGGATAGAAACCAGTAACAGTGCTACTTTTACAATACATAACTATTATTAATAGTAAAAATCTTATACATTGCTGCGATTCATCAACTGTAGAATACTATCCGTTTGCAGACAAATAACAGCCAACCAGAATCGCTAATTTTTATTTATTTATTTTTTATTAAAACCTTTACCAGATATCGGAAAAATGAATTTTGCCTCCTTCAGTAGGTGTCGCACATGTAAATATCATAAAAGTTGTTATGAAACAAAACATAGGCCAAATTCTCTATTCATGCTTAGCTTTTACACCATGTCGAATGTTAAAATATAGTGTGTTAAAACTGATAGTCAAAATTTAAAAATTGTGGATTTACGGTACGCAGAGAGCGAGCGATACTGAACCACAAAAATTATGACAACCGCTCTTCAATCTCTTTTGAAGATAAATACGTAAAGATATTGTTAATTCTTGTTTCTTTCAGACACTCTTAAATAGAAAAAGTTGTATGGTGCCGTTATTTGGAACATACGATCCGATTAACGCCATGTCTTTTCTACATAAAAAATTGGGTCGTCTGGTACTACTGGGATGTGAAACTTTTCTTGTCATGCTGTATTTAGACCTATAACGCCACCATGGTGTTAAAGTGGAACCATGTGCTTCATAAGAGTATGCTTTCCTTTGTCTAACATTACAGAGAGTTATTACAAATTAGGTTGTAACCGTAAAGATGAAACGTGAAGGACCACAATAATATATACTTTCATACTGTTATTGTTTAACACAGTGACAAAACAAACGATAATGCTTATCATCATCTTTTTTTACCGTCGTCGTTAGTTGCTTAGAAAATTCGTGGAGGTGTATCTACGTCTATTGAAACTAAATGAAAGGCGTAGTTTTGGGCCATACGCGTTTTGCTTGTATGTATAGTCTCCAGATGGGTGAAACTTTATGGTCTTGATGAACACGTGTATTTCTACACTTTACTGTGTTTTTACGGTTTGTTTACAGAAATACAAGAAACACAAACGAAAGGCAGATGAAAAACTACCGTTGGCCACACTATACACTGTAAACAAACCCTTTCAAAAAAAATGTTCAAATGTTTGTAGAGTCTATGGGACTTAACTACGGGGTCATCAGTCCCTAAACTTACAAACTACTTATGAACTACTTACAACTAAGGACGGCACAAATATCCATGCCCGAGGGGGGATTCGAACCCCCGACCGTAGTGGCCGTGCGGACCGTGACTGGAGCGTCTCAATCCCCTCGGCCACCGCGGCCGGCAAACCCTTTCAAAACCAGTATACAGTGAAATGTCGAATTACATATCTGGAACATATACATACTGTTCTATGCTTACTTTACTTTACTTTCCGTGTCCGGGTGAGAACATCTAAACTGTCTTCTTCCAAAACACACATACACAAAAACCGTAATTAATACAAAAATTAATTTCTCAAATACTTATGCTACAAATCTTGTTCCAAAACTAGTAGGTTGTAATTTGAGAAATTTTAACATATCAAACTTTTATCACTGTTATATTGTGAAACAAAGCAAAATATTAAAAACTGTTGTGCAATGAAATATAATACACACAAAAACAATGTATTACAGGCCACTGTTGATGCTTCACAAATAAAGAAGCGAAACGCGTAAAGCGCAAAAAACCACTTCCATTTATTTGCTTAGACGGAAATAAAGCTTGACGATAATCAAAATATCCATGGGTGTACTGCCGGTCTATAGTGTCCAACGGGCACAATATTTCGGCGATCATACATGTCGCCATCATCAGGTGAACTGACGGACTGAGCTCTTGGAAACGCGCCGTCACGGAGATCCGCACGCCGGGAGAAACTAAAGAATCACTGGACGATAATGCTTACTTTGATGTCAGATGAGCGGCATAAGACGAAACGTCGAATGAAAAGCTTCAGATGAAGGGTGGTGGGAAACTTGTAATACCTTTTCCTGCCACTGGCCGGCGTCAAAATACAGACTAGCTGTGTGATACGATTACACGAACTTACTTGGTTGGCGTCAAAGGTGAACTTAGCGGTACTATACAGGGTGTTACAAAAAGGTACGGCCAAACTTCCAGAAAACATTCCTCACACACACAAAGAAAGAAAATATGTTATGCGGACATGTGTCCGGAAACCCTTAATTTCCATGTTAGAGCTCATTTTATTATTTCTCTTGAAAATCGCATTAATCATGGAATGGAAACATACAGCAGCAGAACGTACCAGCGTGACTTCAGACACTTTGCCCCGCTGTACATCGTACGGAAACAACTGGTTCTCCCGTAGCACTCTCCATACAGTGACGTGGTCAACGTTACCTTGTACAACAACAACTTCTCTGACGCTGACAGTAGGGTTATCGTCAACTGCACGAAGAACTGCCTCGTCCACTGCAGGTGTTCTCGTCGTTCTAGGTCTTCCCCATTCGCTGGAATGTTCCGTGCTCCCTAAGACGCCGATCAATTGCTTCGGGACACCTTCATTCTGGAAATCTGCCTCGATACAAACGTACCGCGCCACGGCTATTGCCCCGTGCTAATCCATACATCAAATGGGCATCTGCCAACTCCGCATTTGTAAATATTGCACTGACTGCGAAACCACGTTCGTGATGAACACTAACCAGTTGATGCTGCGTTCTGATGTGCTTGATGCTAGTACTGTAGAGCAATAAGTCGCATGTCAACACAAGCACGGAAGTCAACATTACCTTCCTTCAATTGGGCCAACTGGCGGTGAATCGAGGAAGTACAGTACATACTAACGAAACAATTGTGTATTTTGACAATTTTCTGCACTAATTATTTCAATTTACATTTAAAGAGAAAATACTAAAATGTACTCTAACATGGAAATTAAGCGTTTCCGGACACATGTCCACGTAACATATTTTCTTTCTTTGCGTGTGAGGAATGTTTGCTGAAAGTGTCCGTACCTTTTTGTAACACCCTGTATGTGCTAATTGGTAAGCATAACGAAGTTAGACCACTGTCATGACTATTGAATTACGACGAAGCTACACTAAGCATTGTTTCTGTCTTTCTTGTTCTTAGATTCTTCAATTTTTATTCTCATCTGGGAAGGCCACGCCACCGGGGATTTACTCTGGTCAATACAGGGGTCCATGGACTGTCATTAAAGGCAGATTCAGGTCTGGAATATGCAGACTGATGATGTTTTATTTCGTGTGCGCCATCCCTTTCTTTCTGATATTTCCGCCATTTTCGTTCCATATGCACCACAGCTGGCCAAAACGCCATAACAAAAGCTTCCGAGTCCTCTCCCGCGGGGACAGTGCCGGACGCCGAGGGCGCTACATCTCACTCCCGAGAAGTGAACAAAGCTGAATTCCGACATTCTTTTGTTTACAAGGTGGAGGAGGAGGAGGTCAGTCTGCGCCCGGGGGGAGGCAGCGAAGAAAAAAAGAGGAGCATCTGGGGAGACAAGGCATTCTGCTACAGGCCTTTCGAATTAAGGGACACGGGACGGAGGCATCCCGGACATGCGCGGCCCGCGGCATCCATCACCGGATAGAATCGTCAGCGCCGGGGCGCGCGCGACAGGCGCCACCTCCTGATTTATGTGCCGCCGGCGTCCATCCATCCCCGCAGGCCCGATGCCTCCTCGTCTCGCCAACCTGCGCTCGCCTTCTCCCGTCCTCAGCGGCGCGATACGACTGGCGTCACCGAGTCACACTCTGCCATTGTTTAGAATATTTGTTGTGGTCTTCAGTCTTGAAGACTGGTTTCATGCAGGTCTCCATGCTGCGATTACCTGCGCAAGCATCTTCATCTCTGAATAAGAACGGCAAAGTACATCGCTTGGACCTGCTTGCCGCATTCGTCTCTCAGTCCCAGTTGGCGATTTTTGCTATGTTTACGTTTTTGTTGTTGTTGTTCTCGTCTTCAGTCCAAAGACTGGTTTGATGTCGCTCTCCACGCCTTGTTATCACGCGCAAGACTCTTCATCTCTTAAAAATGAAGGGCAACGTTCGTCCCTTTCAACCTGCGTGCAGCATTCGTTTCTCGGTCTCCAAAAATGTTCAAATGTTTGTAAATCTATCGGACCAAACTGCGTGGTCATCAGTCCGTAGCTTACAAACTACTTAAACCTAGGTAAACTAACCTAAGGACAACACACACACACACACACACACACACACACACACACACACACACACACACCCATGCCCCAGGGAGGACTCGAACCTCCACGGCGAGCAACCGCGCGCTCCGCAGCGAGATGCTTTAGACCGCTCGGCTATTCCACCGCGGCATCTCGGCCTCCCTCTGCTATTTTTACCACCCACACTCCTTCTAATGCTACGTTCACGGTTCCATAATGTCTCAGATTGTGTTCTACCAATCGAGTCTCTCTTTTAGTTAAGATATGCCAGAAATTTCTTTCCACCCTAATTCTGTTGGGTACCTCCTTATTAGTTCCGCGATCTACCCACCTAATTCTCAGCATTTCTTCTATAGTACCAAATTTCAAAACAATTACATATTTTTGACGACATTACAGCGATCAAATTAATGAAATAAATCGCAATTTGCATTCAGTTATGGCTTCACTGCACTAGTTTTAGATGGAATACCAAAGTGCGGCGAATTAAAATTTGCGCCCGGCCGGGATTCGAACCTGGGATCTCTTGCTTACTAGGCAGACGCGTTGACCACTCCGCCACCGAGGACACAGTGACCAACCCGACTGCAGATGACTGTTTGGGTGTGGCGGCAGACGTGCAGGAACATTGAAGACAGAATTAAATAAATATATATATTGGAAGCGGTATTCCGCCCACCTATCGTAGTATGTGACTGTTACCTGGAATCGATTATGACATTTTGTTTCCAATAAAGTGTTCTATCAACCAGCTATTGGGCTGTCGTTTCATTTGTGTAGCTATGGGTTCCTGGTTTGACAGCGGGCATCAGTTATTCTACAAACAATTATTCATTGATGCGAGGTATGAAAGAAGGTACTCTGAGTGCAGTGATGAAAATAAAGAGCTTCTTTACGTATGGGCAATCAGCTGAAAGACGAATGCACCAACTTTTGTGTCCCAGCCTCGTCGCCGCTTTTGTGTCTCGTTTCCGTCGTAGGTGTCGGTGGCCGTGTGGAAAAGTACCGACACAGGAATAAAGGAAGCACGCTTGTGCAGGTACGGAGGTGAGCAGCCAGTGGGACAGCAGAAACTAGAAACACTAGAATAAATTAGAACGAGATATATATTGCACAGAATTTATACAATACTTAACTTTTACACAGCTCAGTACTGCAGAATGCTGATACATAGTTGAGCTAGAGGCCTGCCTAGTGCCTGTCCGATAGCCAAGTCTTCACTGGTGCCTATCTGATTCAGAAGTGCTAACTGGTTCCTATCTCAGTCCCAAGTGAACGATGTCGTTCAGTGGTGGCCACGAGCGGAGTTGTAGCAGAGGGCGCTCGTAGCTGTCGTCGTAAGAACGCCGCGCCGTGCGTGCATGGCAGCGCGCGGCGAAAGCAGGTGGCGCGCACTTTGGACTTGTGCGACACCACACCAACAGTATGCCCTCTATGCTGACTAGCAATGAACGACACATTGATGAACCGACTGCGCTTGGTGCAGAGAATTAATGGCAGAATTTGCGGTAATTCTTGTACTGGCTTTACTTTTCCTATCATCCAATCGCCTAAAGTAAATGGAAAATACTATTTTATTATTTTAATAAATTCGCCAACCCGCCACTTTTATACTATGTTTTTATTTAGGCAAGACGCGTTTCACGTTTTCACTCATGTTCAGCTGGCGTTATTACACTTTGGTTTAATGTGTGTCAATATCTGTTTGGAAGATGCATAGGCAGTCTGCTCTGCATGTTGGTCTTGTGTTTTCTATTTAATGTTAAATAGTGCAGTGACCAAGTGCAAATCATAAGTTAAAAGATTGTAAGTGCTGCAACATCAAATAGAAAACACAAGACCAACATGCAGAGGAGACTTCATATGCAACTTCCAAATTGATGTTGACACGCATGAAACCAAATTATAATAACGCCAACTGAAGATGGGTGAAAACATGAAATGCGTCTTGGCTGAATAATACATAGTAAAAAAATATATGGTTGCTGAATTTATTAAAATAATAAAGTATAATCCACAGCCACGGAGCTCAATAATCCAACAAAATGGAAAATTATTGTTGAAAAATAATATACTTCAATCACATAACCACATTATAAGGTATTCCAAGTCCCAAGCATCTTTCATTTCACTTAAGAACTCTAGATGTGTTCATAACATAACATACAAACTTAGATATCACAAGAACAGACAATACCACATACGTAACAATCAATTAATAAAGTTCCTTTAAGGCGATGCGTTTTTTCTGTGGAACAATTCCCGTCGTCAAAATTCTGATTTTACTGCTGCAAGGTATTCCGACAATAATCTGAAAATCGGAATGTCACCAATTGTTAGGGGGGTTTTCACACTCAGTAGTACTGTTCATAATGATGAGTTTGTATCACACAAACCAAGCATACATTACACTTACCTCTCCTCACAAATTTGTTACACCAAGTAATGCATTTAGTGCACTATGCGTCCATCCACAGATAGTATTCATTCATATACAGATCTCTTTCTCGAGCGAGGAAAGCGGTTGGAAGTGTACACTCCTGTTAGTAAAAGTTTACAGTTTGATATAAATTCATTAACTATACCACACCGTCTACAGTCAGTGTTTATCATATCTACACTTCTGATTTAGCTTCCTGAAAATCTTGCTTTCTCGAGCACAAAAGTATAAAAAATATTGCAGTTTTCTTGTTTATTTATTGTCTTATGAGTAACTTCTTATGTAGCTACTGATCTCTGCTACTCACGATAATTCATAGTCTTCTACCCGAATCCGCAGTTGTATCAAACAGTCCCATATTTCTTTTGTGACAGTTGTATCAAATTGCCATACTTTTTTTTTTCTTTTGGCTCTGTAAGAACACATACGAGATAAACTTACCTTATGTGCGTATGTTCTGGCCGTCGTATTTCGCGCAGTTCAACGGTGCTCAAAGAGATGAACACGGAGGGGCAGCTTGTCAAGACAGAATTCCTTGCTCATATCGATGGCTCCAGTAATGTCAAGAAATTATTCATGGACTTTGTAACGGTCGCAGCATGACGTGGGCGCGGCACCACATAAATCTGTCACTAATTTATGTTGGCCAACCTGCCCGCTCCCGTGTCAAGTGGCTCGAATTAGTCTGTCCTTCTGAAAAATAACTGATGCCTAGCCATTTGCTAACTCCGAAGCAACATCACAGGAAATTAACGGAATACGCGCCACAGATTTTCAGGCTTTGTGAGCTGAAACAGCACTTTAAAAACTATGCCATGGTCAAATGTCTGGCTGACGAAATAGTCGATAAATCAGTCGTTCAAAGGAAAGAAAAGGAATAAACTGTGGCACGGATGCTCATTGATTAGACGTTATTCAGGAGAACCGTTAGAAATCAATACGAACATTTGCGGGTCGGAATCTGAATCTGAGAAATTCTCCAAGACATGACGTCATAACCGTTCCTCCTCCTGCCGATTCTTTTAATCACTCAGCATAAAAATAGTGGTTGTTACAGCTAAGGTACTGCTTTTAGCTGTAATGCTCGTTGTTGGTTATGGTTAAGAATGATGTGCGTTTAGTCAGTTGTCACGAAGCGATATAATGTAAATATTTGAGCACTCTTTATTAATGGCCGACGTCACTTATATAAAGACAGCTTCTATATAATTACTTCAGACGGTATGAAACTAAAGTTACGCAAGCCCTCTGCCCGTTTAATCCCATCTAGCTTGCGCTATATTATTTCTGAGGCCTACTGCTTCCTGGGGTAAATTTTGTTTATCATTTCTGCAAGTAAGTCGAAGACGTAATGAGAGTGAGTGGAACAGTAAGTAATTCGTTATTGCAATTTTTTATAAGTTATTGTACTGTTTATTCTCTAGTGAACCCCACCCTCTCCCCGTCTCACGCGACCTCCAGGAAAGTGCTCAGACTTGTATCCCAAATGAGTACGAAGTCTTTCGTGAAAGAGTCCTTCCCAAAAAAACTCGATTTTTTTGACGCGTCAAATACGGGTGAGTGTCCCATCTTTCGACTGTCACCTCCATAGTCGTTGGCAGGGATATAACTGACGACGAGTATGGAAGTGACGAAAGCTTGGGCTCCTAGGCCTATTTGACGCGGCAAGAAAGCTGAGTGTAAGTTGTGGAGTGAATGATCTGGAGAAATTGATTGCGCAGCAGTTGCCGACATGGTGTAACTGGAGCGGAACAGGAGATCCAGCCCGCATTCGCCTCGGAAGAAACCACCCTAGGCTGACCCACACACCGACCCACGTCCTGAAATGGACTTGAGCGCAAACAGTCCCCCAATAGAACACTTCTAGCATCTGGTGGAAAGTCGAATTCGCTGCAGAACCTAGTGTCCAACACCAATACCTTTACTGATTTCGTTCCCTGAGGAATAATTGGCTACCATTTCTGCAAATACTTTCAGACACCGTACTGAATGTGTCCCCAGCATGTTTCAGACCATCGTGAAGGGAAAGTGTGGAGATACCCAATCCAAATGCTTCTGCTCACGTGCCGTTCGATTTTGGGCTACTTGTGGTTTCCACCCAGGGTGCCAAGGTAGCTTAGATGTTCATAACAACCGCTCCCATAACGTCGAATTTCCAAACAGAGCCTCGCCGTCTGATTGTATAATTCAGTCAATCAACACCAGTGCATGTGTTATCAAATGTTCAAATGTTTGTGAAGCTCAAGGGACTTAACTGTGGGGTCATCAGTCCCTAAATGTACAAACTATTTATGAACTACCTTATATTAAATACGACACAAACATCCATGCCCGAGGGGGGATTCGAATCCCCGACCGTAGCGGCCGTGCAGATTGTGTCTGGCGTGCTGCAGACCGACCGGCCACGTGTGATCACCATTTCCCAGTGTCTTCAACGATAGCTTTCTTTCCGTGCATTTTCATACGCTACTTCTAGTCTCTGCATTGTACATCATGGAAGTGATAACGCCAATGAAAGGGAAGCCGTGTCTTGTCAAGGATATCCATCGCTGTCGTATCCACAAAAAATTGGAGTATACAATCTGGGTGTTCATCAAATGCGATCGTAGTGCGTGCAAAGGCCAAGTTCCTATCGAATTGCCAACCGTTCCAATAACCCCAGTGTAGCACAGCCCAATCGCAGTAACTTTCTTGCTTGTATCATTTTGTTGGCAGCAGTGCTTTTCTGTGTTGGCCGGTCTGACGGATAGAGGGACAACTGTGATGTGGGTCAGCAGCTGAGAGTCACGTGTCATTGTACATCATCAACGAAAGGCTAGCTGTCTTATCAAGAATGACCATTGCTATCGTATCCACAGGAAGCTGAAGAATATACAAACTGAGTGTTGGTCAATTGCGTTCGTACTATGTGCAGAGGCCAAGTTCCTAGCACATTGCCGACCGTTTCAATAATCCCAGTGTAGTACAGCACAACGAAAGTTGCTCCCCTCACCCGTCGAGCTAGCGAAGCTGCTGGACGGGAACCCCACGGTCGGGAACCCCACTACACCCGTGATGTTCCCCAGGCATCGCAGAAACTTTCTAGCTCGTACCATTTTGTTGTCAGCGATGTTGTTGTGTGTTGGCCGTTATGACGGATGGAAGGACGACTGTGATGTGGGTCAGCAGCTGAGAGTCACGCATCATTGTACATCATCGAAGCGGTAACAACAACGAAAGGCTAGCTGTCTTATCAAGAATGGCCATTGCTATCGTATCCACATTAAGCTGAAGAGAATACAAACTGAGTGTTCATCAATTGCGATTGTACTATGTGCAGAGTTCAAGTAACTAGCACATTGCCAACCGTTTCAATAATCCCAGTGTAGTACAACACAACGAAAGTTGCTGCAGTTGCTCCCCTCCTTTAGCCGTCGATTTAGCAAAGCTGCTGGACGGAAACCCCACGGTCGGAAACCTCACTACACCTGCTGATGTTCCCCAGGCATCAGTAACTTTCTTGCTTGTATCATTTTGTTGTCAGCGGCGTTGTTGTGTGTTGACCGTTGTGACGGATGGAAGGACGACTGTGATGTAGGTCACTGGCTAAGAGACACGCGTCATTGTACATCATTGAAGCGGTAATAACAGTGAAAGACTAGCTGTCTTATCGAGAATGGCCATTGCTGTCGTATCCACAGAAAGCTGAAGTGTATACAAACTGGGTGTTCATCAATTGCGATTGTACTGTGTGCAGAGTTCAAGTAACTAACACATTGCCAACTGTTGCAATAACCTCAGAGTAGCACAGTACAACGAAAGTTACTGCAGTCGCTCTCCTCCCCTAACCGTCGAGTTTGCGAAGCTGCTGAACGGAAACCCTACGGTCGGAAACCCCACTACACCCGTGATGCTCTCCAGGCATCGCATAAACTTTCTAGCTTGTCGTTTGCATTGCTGGTGTGTGCTGGCCGTTCTGACGGACGGAAGGACGCCTGTGATGTGGGTCAGCGGCTGAGAGGCTCTCTGAGCGCCATTGTCGGACAGGTGTCCGCTGACGTCACCGTCCGCACCTTGCGGCTGTCACTGCAGATCCGGTTCCCCTCACGCACGAATACGGCGCCCGCCCATTGTTCCGCCGACCAATGGATCTGTTCCAGATCTCCGTTTGCTTTTATTGCTCGCCCGTTTCTGAAATACTGCTACATTCTCGTCCGTTCCTTTCCGTTGAATGGCCGAGGTATCGCGCGGCGCGTCGGCGCCGCGAAATGTGTATCAGTTTTTTGGAATTTATTGTGCTGTCTCGAAACAAGGAGGAGGAGTTTCGCACTGAAATATGCGGCAGCGCAGCCAATCAGATTCGATCTTGTTCCAGGTGCATTCGTGGCGTTTTCAGAGAGCTGGAAGGTGACCACCTGTTATGCCTTTCGCAAGTCGTGGCATCTTAGGACAAAGAAACTGCCTTAATACTTGTTCGGAATGTTTCCGTGACGCGCCACTGAATCTAATCGACTTCTGCAAAATGTACTGTCTCGTTTTCAAGTTACTCTGATTAGGTATTAGCTCGCGCTGCATCTGGTAGAAGAAAGATTGGAATTAAATCACTGTAGACAAGGAGATTTTTAATTATTAGTTACCAGCTTAGTGTTGGTTCTAGCGAAGGAAACGGCGTGGTCTGATACATTATACAGGGTGATTCATAGAGACACGCAAATATTTTAACATGTAATTCTACAAGTAAAACTAAAGAAAAATGTTCATACAAAGGACAGCAAATGCGGAGTCGTTGCTAGTAAACGATTTTGCATGAAATTTAACAACCTCGCTAATATGAAGCCATTCCAAAACTGTACGAGGTCACAGTAAAGCACGATTTCCATTTATTTGGTTGTTATTGATGTGGTGAATCTAATGAAACATATCACAGTCCTGTAAGGTTTCACAGGACAGTCTGGTCGTCGTTCACAGTGAATTTGTCGAATATTAGTCGCCGGCCACTACGGTCGGGGGTTCGAATCCCCCTTCGGGCATGGATATTTGTGCCGTCGTAGTTCGTAAGTAGTTCATAAGTAGTTTGTAAGTTTAGGGACTGATGACCCTGTAGTTCAGTCGCATAAGCTTAACAAACTTTTTTTTTGAATATTAGTCAAATATCCATTTTCTTAAAATTCACTAAAAGTGTTATACTTCTTCTCGGAACTGCTATGGGAGAAAAACAGTGATAAAAGTTCTAGGTCGGAATCAGACATCTACATCTACATGGTTACTCTGCAAATCACATTGAAGTGCATGGCAGATGGTAGGTTTCGCATCGAAGCTCAGAAGCGGATGGGTAAAGTGGTACAATTGCGAACATTTCGGACAAAAGTTATTGTAACTGGCAATATATTGAGAAAAGAAATAATTTCAGCTATGACACTTGTTCTTGGATGTTTAATTAATATTAGGCTGTTAAAAATGTTGGTATAAATATAAAAAAGTTACAGAATTAAGAAAAATCGATCGAAAATGTATCATACTAGGTACAATTGGGATCACTTCCTGGTATCATTTTGAGGACTGGCATCTTGCACATAAGAAGCACTTTTGTCTCGGGCATCAACACATACTTCGTGGTACCAAACATTGCATTTTTGGCAAGCCACTCCAGTCACCCTTAGCTACTGATTTATAAGAGCGCGTTCGACTAAGTAGCTTCATTTACCTCTTAATAGGAAAAAAAATTATATCTCCGTAGCACAAAGTGGTGTATTCGTGGAAAAGACAGGAGGAGCTATAGAAACCTCTAGCACACAAGGGCAAGTGCTACCAACACTACGAGACTAAAAATGGTGCGAAACCTTACGTTGATCGGGATTGTACTTACACCGAATTTGTACCATCTTACCCTATGCTTGTTGAGCAATGTCCCACTGTATAGTCCATTTGTAAACAATCGAGTTTCTCAAAACTTACTGTATCTTGCAAATTTAGCTATCGTCTGGTACCTGAAAACAGTTTACAAGACTTTAGTTTATTCATTGTTAAGACGGTGTACTTATTATAAAACAGCCTTTGTTCTATTCAACTGAGAATTGATTATGAACAAGGAAACGTTTAATTGTAATATAAAATACATTCCACTTTTCTTAGGCATATACTTTAGCATGGCGGAACCGCTAGTATTCAGTTGGTACAACTACTGTGCTTCGTCCTGTGACGGCGAACCCCGCGAACAAGACTTTGCGACCCCCTTTGGCCGGCCGCGGTGGCCGAGCGGTCTGCGGCGCGCCAGTCACGTTCTGCACGGCCACTACGAAGGTTTGTTCAAATATTTGTTAAGCTTAAGGGACTTAACTACGGGGTCATCAGTCCCTAAACTTACAAACTACTTATGAACTACCTACAACTAAGGACGGCACAAATATCCATGCCCGAGGGGGGATTTGAACCCCCGACCGTAGTGGCCGTGCAGACCGTGACTAAAGCGCGTCAGTCCCCTCGGCCACCGCGGGCACGGCCACTACGGTTGGGGGTTCGAATCCCCCCTCGGGCATGGATATAGTTGTGCCGTCCTTAGTATTAGCTAGTTCATAAGTTGTTTGTAACTTTAGGGACTAATGACCCCCGTAGTTAAGTCCCATAAGCTCTACAAACATTTGAACATTTGATCCCGTTGGGTTCGCGACCCACAGGTTGAATAATCACTGCTCTATATAACTCATTTTGAACATAGGTTCCTGGCAAAACAACTGTAAACTACGAAAAGCCGCGTCTACGAAAGCGGACGCAAACAGTTCAAAATGTTCAAATGTTTGTAGAGCTTATGGGACTTAACTACGGGGTCAACAGTCCCTAAACTTAGAAATTACTTATGAACTACCTACAACTAAGGACGGCACAAATATCCATGCCCGAGGGGGGATTCGAACCCCCGACCGTAGTGGCCGTGCAGACCGTGACTGAAGCGTCTCAGTCCCCTCGGTCACTGCGGCCGGCCGTGAACAGTTAACCTGTCGCCTGGAGCCAGTTAACTGTCCCCGACATTCCCGAGTGAAGCGAGCGCACCACAAGGATGCTGATTCACATGTAATACATCTCTTATTTTTGTCACCCCGTAACAAAGAAGCGGAGCGAGTGTAGTCTTGTAATTTCACGGATGACTTGCCTGAGGAGGTCCCCAGTGTAAGAAACGGGGGAAGGGGGGGTGGGGAATTACTGGGTCGCACCTAGCAGTGTCGCCGCCAGGAGCCCGCCTCCGTGACGACGGCTGCGACGTTGACGCAGCTCGGCCGCCCTCCGCCGCGACGTCGACGTCTGCGTGTTCGCAGCCGCTTATCGGGCCGCGTCAGACGCGCACCTGTCTTAACTCCGGACTGATGGCGACGTTTCTGGGTCGCGGTGGCGCGACGAAAACACGCTTCGCTCACCGCCGCCGTGGCGCCAACCCGCGGCTTGCATTAATTCACGCGACCGTCGCGTTCGCGACGTGAAAGTCGCTCCTCCGTTGCGCGGGTATATGCCTTCGAGTTTCGGAAAATTATTTTCGTCCCCCATAAAATTTAGTTACGCTTCCACTTACAGTACTGAAATTGCTACCGGAGTATTTCACTTATATGGCTGCAATGCAGTTACCGGTTTTTAAGCTGGCTACCGTCGTTATAACTCGCAGTTCAGAGCGTTGCAAAATACGTCACTTATCCCTCTGGGCAAAACAATAAGCCGTGTAGATTTAGCACAGGCTTCCTGTGTCGGAACGTGACTGACTCACGAGATGTATGTTCGAAAGTCAAACACTATGCAATAGAACTGTTTTAAACCACAGTATTATTATTATTATTATTATTGTTATTATTTAGTCAAATGGGTAACGAGTACCGTTCTCGCGTAAGTTTCGTGAAACAAAATATGCATAATTATTTGGTGTCTCACTTAATTTATTCATCAAAAATATCTATGGAACTGCAGTAGATATTGGAAAACGACTTTCAAGGTCATGAACGTATGACAGAAGCATATGACAGTGAGTACTATGACACCCTAAAACGGAAAAAAATCATTTTCAGAACAAATTTGTGTGTGTTAATGGATATACGACAGTATTTCCTACACAATCAATTGCATGAAAAATGACAAAAATAATAGGGTTGATTGCATTGTAATATGTCAGTTACATCCGGAGAAAATACGAAGCGAATGTAACGTTTGAAATACATGTAGCACGCAGCTAGCGCTTCCCCCGTGGGGGGATTCGAACCCCCGACCGTAGTAGCCGTTGCAGACCGTGACTGGCGCGCCGGAGACCGCTCGGTCACCGCAGCCGGCAGTCTTGAGAAATGTACAAATGTTTGTAAATCTATCGGACCAAACAGCGTGTTCACCAGTCCGTAGCTTACAAACTACTTAGACTAAGGTAAACTAACCTAAGAACAACACACACACACACACACACACACACACACACACACACACACACAAACCCATGCCCCAGGGAGGACTCGAACCTGCGACGGTGAGCAACAACGCGCTCCGCAGCGAGGCGCCTTAGACTGCACGGGTACTCCACCGCGGCGAAAGTGATCATGTGAAACATACAGAGTGCTCATTTACATTCTTTATTATAGAGTACGGTTTATCAATTAAATGCGATGACCATGTGGGTCATTAATTCCATGACATGTGCCCAGGTAGCAGTATAGCACAATAATACAGCAGTGAATGACAGCCGCGGTGGCCGAGGAGATTGAGGCGCTTCAGTCACGGTCTGCACGGCCACTACGGTTGGGGGTTCGAATCCCCCCCTCGGGCATGGATATTTGTGCCGTCCAAGTTCGTAAGTAGTTCATAAGTAGTTTGTAAGTTTAGGGACTGATGACCCATAAGCTGTACAAACATTTGAACATTTTGAACAGCAGTGAACGTTTTTATTTTAATCAAAAAATCAATCACTTTACCTGGACTGGCTACAAAATATATGGATGTAATCAACATTTGGGTTAACGTATGTGTTTTTTGTAGCCATTATGTAGGTTTATGAGATGTTTGGAAAATACTAACATCAGTTATCTTAAGGTTTATACTAAAGTGCGCCACAGTTTTTGATAGAACGTATCTCCTGATTTTTTGAAGAAACTTGAAAAATTGTTCAAATGTTTGTAAATCTATCGGACCAAACTGCGTGGTCATCAGTCCGTAGCTTACAAACTACTTAAACCTAGGTAAACTAACCTAAGGACAAGATACACACCCATGCTCCAGGGAGGACTCGAACCTCCACGGCGAGCAACCGCGCGCCCCGCAGCGAGACGCTTTATACCTCTCGACTACTCCACCGCGTCGAGAATCTACCGGTTTTTTAAACTGGGTCTCCTGATCTTTACATTTTGAAGGTTAGCAGGTAAGGCACTACAGTTTGGTCCCATAGCTTTTCAAACATTTGAACACTGTGATCCGTCCCTGTCGGCCTCCGCTGGCCACACCACTTTCGTTACGCTGACGCTGCCGGCTGAGTGGCTGGACCGCCACTGCTGTGGCTGGATGGCCGCGTCGGGCAGATGGCGCACATATGGCGGTCCCGCTCGGCGCTCGAGAGACTGGGCCGCTGTGCACAGCTGCAGGCCTGGCCGGTGGTGTGGAATTAAAGAAAATTACTTGTCGGCCTATCGATCACACTGCGGCGCCTGCAGCGGCCAAAGGCCAGACGGAGCCAGGGGCGCAAGTCGCGACTCACTTGCAACGGCGGACGGCGCTCGACCACTAGTCTTGTGTAGTTCGCGAACAAACTAGTTCGGAAGAGAGCTCCCACAGGCGAACTAGTTCGCAGATCCCTCGCCTCTTAGCTCGTCCGCTCCTTTTCCGAAGACTGACGGGTAACAGCGAGAGGACGCGAGAGCGCACAGAATCGCGTGATTCCCTCATGCCAGTCGCCGTCATTTCGAGCTGAGATGCAGCTGAGCTGTAGTTTTAGTAGAGGTAGCAAAAGCCAAAACGAGAGGACAAACTAAAAAGAGCGACCTACTTAGCGGCGGAGCTACGAACTGAAAGGAGAGCTACCGGTCGCGAACTAAAATGTGCGCGATAGGTGGCGAACAGAATTAAAAATCACGTGTTTGCCTTCTTCTGATAAGAGCCATTTTGAGGTGAGCGTCTGCCTGCTAGATTACATAGTTCAGTGCTTCAAAATTTCTGTTTTAAAGTATTCTGCACTCTGCAATATCTGACTAATAAATCCCATAATGCCAAGATATAGAGATAAGTCTAAACTTAAACGCGAGAAATTATCCACAAACTGTTTTATCCACAAATTATCCACCCAGTGCATAGCATGACGCCCTAGACCCACGTGGCCATTCCGCGCGATGACAGATTAATGTTTTAGTACTTGAGAATGGGATAAAGTAGACCGGAAACATGTCGTACTGATAAATTATTTAGCTGACAACTGGTGTTTTTTTTAAGAAATCTTTATTTCATATTTATACTACAACCCATCACCAATACAATTAATGGGTCCTAATTTATACAACTCTAATTAAACAGTGATTTACTACACTCTATATAATTCTAAGAAATTACTGCAAAATCTACTGAGGGTTTCCTACTTCCTACTTCTAGGTTGCCTACATGTTATTCAGCTACACGAATACTGCAGTGATTACACGTGTGCCAGTAACGTATAAACCTAAGGTTGGCCACGGATGTCCACCTAGCGAAACCCAGTGGACGCGCCCCTGGTACTGGGCTGGCCATGACGGTCACTGCAGCTACTAAAGTTCTTTAGAAGTTTGATTCAATTTAATAGCTCTAACTGAACGTACAGTCGAATTCGGGTGTTGCGCCCAGTCCCCCAGGACCAGAGCATGGCGGATTCCCCGGGACGGCCGCGGTGTCCGAGGGGACTGAGGCGCTCCAGTCACGGTCTGCACGGCCACTAGGCTACGGTCGGGGGTTCGAATCCCCCCTAGGGCATGTATATTTGTGCCGTCCTTAGTGTTAGCTGGTTCATAAGTAGTTTGTAAGTTTAGGAACTGATGACCCCGCAGTTAAGTCCCATAGACTCTATAAACATTTGAACATTTTCCACGCCCCGGCGGCATGACAACTGGTGTTTAATTTACCTCAATAGTTCAGCCGTTCTGCTCCCTCATCATTCCCCATTCGGAGCTTTCATTTCGTCTATAGCAACGTCGTCGTCGTTGGCGGAACGCTAAATCCTTATCTCCGTTATGTTTTCTGTATTTTGCTTAGCAATAGCGAATCCAGGAGGGCAATGGGGCCTAGTTTCCCCCTCTCCCCCCCCCCCCCAGAGAATCAGTATTTTATTTTAGACATCAGTTAGAGGTAAGATGCCACAAAATTCCTATGATCTCAGCCTCGCCGCTCCCCTCCTTCCCCCCTCCAGAACAAAATCCTGGCTTCGCCACTGTTGCTCAGGCTTCGCAAGCAAACCTCCAAACGTGGCCTGTGTCATCGCTCGGTGGTGCCGCTGGGACCTGGAGAACGCTACCATTCGGGGGGGCGCGAGTATTCGCCAGGCGGAAGCAGCAGATAAACAGCGTGCGCTGGCGGCTGTCTTTTGTGGCCTGCGTCGTCTGAGGAGCGGAACTGTATCGGCCGATGGCAGATAGCGCTAATAACGCGCCGGGGCCGCTGATAACGCCTTTGTCTGCGCTGGCGCGGTTGCGCCCGCGTCTAATTGTGTCAGCTGAGCCGCCAGGCCAGGCGATGCGATCCGGCAGATCGCCTTATCGCCGCCAATTAGCCGCTGAGGACTCCATCGCGCGCTATGACGAACGCGCGCGCCGCACTTGTCGCACAATTAGGACAGCGCGGCCGCCAGATGCCTATCTGAGCGCGCCCTCTGCCGATGCCGATGCCGGCGATTCGTATCTGCCCGGCTGTTGCGCCTTGTAAACACCTCCCGTATCTCTCGCCAGTACCAGTTTCAGGGCAGAAGATCTTTTCGCGAAAATGGAGCAGTGCGCGGGAGTACCGGTTTCGCGACGGAGAAATTATTAATCGCACCCTTGCAGCAGCTCCGCGCGCGAGTCGCAGAACCGGATACGACGTCCGACGAGGTTCGTACGTGCGCCTTCTTTTCCACGCCGTGTACGGTCCAGCGTGCTTGAGAACGTCAAGGCTGTCGAATGCTACGCGGGGAATAGTATTTCTGCCCTTTTTTCTGTCGTTGAAAAATATTACTATTTACCCGACTTTACGTGATGAGTGGGGAGGGGCATTGTTGCTACGGCTTTGTTTCCAAATGACCACCAGTTTGTCCCGAAGTGTTATCAGGCAACTAGGGTATCGACTTTGATCAAGTTTGACAATAACGTTATCGGCTTATTCTTGCCAGATCCAAGTTTTTGAGAAAAAAAAAAGGTTCAGCTATTTTGGAACAAACCTCGCACCTTTTATTCTTCTTTATACGAAGAATGGAAATGTACAAATGTATGTTAACTTAAGGGAAGTAGTTGCTGCGGTTATCAGTCCCTAGGCTTACAAACTAGTTAAACTAACTTATGCTAATGACAACACATACACTCACATATCCATGTACGAGAGAGGACTCGAACCTCCGACGGAGAGCAACCTTGCGCTACGCAGCAGGGCGCCTTAGAACGCTCGGCCGCTCCACCAAGGGTATGTGCTGATTGCTCGTGTGTTTCTTTATGTGTTTGTATTGCATACAAATCTACGCTTCTCACTGGATCATCATGAAATCTCGCACACTTGAAATTTTTTATGGACTTCGATGAAATCTACGCGTTTATTCCGATATTGATGAAATTATGTACGCTTAACCTTCTAAAAAAGACACTCATCTTTCTCTGCCTAAGATTTCATGCGCTGTGTGCCGGAGGGACCTTAAACATAGACATTATCGATGACTGTGAAAGTACAGAATCATTTGTTAAATTCATCCATGTTATATGGATATTTCTTGAGGTCATTGACTGTAATATATGATATTTTTATGTAATAATTAATACTCCACCAGTCACTTTTTACTAATATTTAACTAGCACGAAGGGTTTCGGCAAAATTCTGCCATCATCAGGTGCATTATACAGTTATTTATACATGTGTTTGGTTCATTTCGTGTGCCTGAGAGATTATGGTTCGAACAATACCAACCAAGTGCCTATTGTTCGATCCGTAACCTATCTGGAACACAAAGTGAACGACACACATGTATAAATAACTGTATAATACACACCTGATATTGCAGCATGCTGCCGAAACGTCTCGTCCTAATTAAATATTAGTACAAAGTGACTGACGTAGTATTAATTCATCATCATCATCATTAGAGACTGATTATGCCTTTCAGCGTTCAGTCTGGAGCATACTACCTCCAATAAAATTCCTCCATGATCTCCTATTCAACGCTAACATTGATGCCTTGTCTGATGTTCTTCCCAGTGTAATCTCCATTGATATTAATAACTCTCCATCTCATTCCAGATTGTTTGCCAAGTCGTATGTGAGGAGTCCCTGGTCTGTCAATTGCAGGTGGGACTCCATCACCTCCAAAGGTCCGAGACATTTTGCTCTGATTGTTGCCAGCATGATATTGAAGCAGGAACCTGGGAAGCAGGTTGCTAGCCTTACTCGCCCAGGGCCCCACTGGGTTTTACCCCTAACGGTTGAGGGACTAACCGGTGGATTTGGTAGTCTTTGCCGTCTGAGCACAAAGTTGGCCACGACTCACAATATGTCCGAGATGCCCAACCTTATTCCAAAGTAACTGGTATCCCAACTGTGAGGACCACTTACTTGGCCACTCATACGTTGCCCGTGGTTCATGAACTAGGACATGACTACAGGAACCCACACCATGAACCACACAGTATTAATTATTTCATAAAAATATTATATATATACAGAGGAGGCAAAGGACTCATGAGGTGGAGGAGCAGTTCGACAGAGAGACGATGAGGTGATTGGCAGAGGAAGGGGAAGGTGGATGTGGGGGGGGGGGGGGGAGAGGAATGGGAGGGGATGTTCAGAGAGAGGAGATGAGGAATGAACACACAGCGAGAGAGAGAGGAATGGAGAGAGAGAGAGAAAGAGAGAGAGAGAGAGAGAGAGAGAGAGAGAGAGAGAGAAGATGGACAGAGAGAGAAAGCGAAGGAGAGATGACTAAATTAAGACTGGAATAAGTAAGTACCCGGCGACGCCGAGTTTTCAGCTAGTAAGACATATGAGGCGGCGCCACAGTTTATCAGCAAGTTCCATCGTTCTTTCACAGGTAGGCCCAGAAGATTGCCGCGTCTAGGCAGTGTTAAGTAAAAGAGTGCAATAAAGAAAACAAAGGCGGTGGCTTTTGGCACTGGGCAGAGGTGCGGTAGCGGTGTCCACTGTCCGGTGTCGATGTCGGGGCGCTTGCTCGCGCTGTCGCTGCCTTGTTGGCGACGCCCGGCTCATTAGCCGGCAGCAGCAGGGCCATCCCGCGGAACAAATAGGCGATACTTATTTCTGGCGCGCTTTAATGGCATGTTTACAGCCCGCGCGAGCTAAATGTAAGCGCGCAGAGACCGCTGGCCGGCGAGCATTGTTCCCGCCGCCCCGTCGCCTTTTGATCGTCCCCGTTCCTTCATATCCATTATAACTCCGCCTCGCTGTCGATTGTCGCGAGTTAATGTAGCATAATAACGGACCTGGCAGCGCGCTGCTCCCGAATTATCCCAGCTTTTCCGCTTTTAGTGCGCGCATTCTCTTCTCTTCTTTTTTCCGCTAACGGAAAGGACGAGCCTCTCGTAGTCTTTCGAAATTTGGCAGTGATTGTGTCCTGATGTTCGCAAATCAGTAAGCTCAGCAGAACAGTTCATCTCCACTTCGGGCATTTTTCTTTCCCGACGACCCACTCCAACAGATCCCACATTCTCTTTTCGCGTATAGCACCAAGAAATGATATGAACGTCTCTTTGAAGAAGAAACATAATGTTTTATGAGAAACAAGTACAATGTATTTTTGACATTATTGTCAATAAGGGGTGTGAATGACAAATGTTTTTATTTCATACCACATGTAGTGGACAAGCCACAGTCACTAATAATTGAAATTATTAATTTATACGACTAGTTTCAGTGCACTGTGTCACCATTCTTGAATTATAGACTTTTCCCTGTGTGTTCATTTCACAATGGTGCCATAGCGTGTGCTGTGCCGGCCACGGTGGCCGAGGGGATTGAGGCGCTTCAGTCACGGTCTGCACGGCCACTACGGTCGGGGGTTCGAATCCCCCCTCGGGCATGGATATTTGTGCCATCCTATTTCGTAAGTAGTTCATAAGTAGTTTGTAAGTTTAGGGACTGATGACCCCGTAGTTGAGTCCCATAAGCTTTACAAACATTTGAACATTTTTTTTTTTTTTTTTTTTTTTTTTTTTGCCATAGTGTATTGAAGTAAAAAATTCAGTTATCACTGACTGTGGCTTGACTACTATATTGGTACAGTACACGATTATACTTCATCTATATTTAATATTTCATTGCAGTTTCTTAGATCCACTTGTTGCTTTATAGTAACACGAAGATTTAACGTACACTTTATTCCTCTTATGATGTCATTTTAATGATGTTTCACTAATTCTTTAGCGTTCTTATTAATGCTTTTTCTGTCTGTGTCTCTTTCTCTATCTGTTTCACCCTTCTCCTACTCCTCCCTTACTCCCGCACTAGGGATTGCCGTATTTTGCGCTGTCAGCTCATCTTCACAGTTGTCTGCTAAACAATAGATGTAAGGTGTCTCGAGACGAAAAATTGAAGGGGGGTGTGCAACGTTGTTAAATGACGCTTAGTGCCGAAAGCGAACGAATACTGGACATCATTGCTGATAACGAACTTCGAGAATAAAAAGTGGGCAAGACATAAGGAGCGGTTTTAAGTGCACCGACGATGTAAAGTTTATCGTGACCAAGGAATTTACCAACGCTATTTTTATTGTAAGTGTACTGCATCACTAAGGCAACTACCTTACAAAACACTCGTTCGACCAATTCTTGATTATTACACGTCAGTGTGGAATCGGTACCATATTTGGTGGATAGAGGAGATCGTGAAGATCCAAACGAGAACAGCACGCTTCATTACTGATTCAGTTTAGTGGGTTCCACCAGGGAAAGAAGAAGACTGCAATGGCGGGAGGTGCTATACGGTAGACAGTGGGATAAGAGAGAAGCTAGGAAAAGGCTCTCTCAGCTATCTGTATAATCAGAGACGTTGCAAGAAGAAATAGATCTAAAACGTCACGGAAAAGACTGGCAAATTCCAGTGGCAAAAGCTACGGTATGAACTTCTGTCGAAGTTCCGAGAGAATACGTTTCTCGAAGAGTGTGCCAATATGTTCAAAATGATATTTTCGCTCTGCAGCGGACTGTGCGCCTGTGTGAAACTTTGTGACAGATTAGAACTGTGTGCAGAACTGGGATTTGAATACGGGACCTTCGTATTTCGCGTGCAATCCATATGCCGATGTAGCTACCCTGGCACGCTTGACTTACCCGGTCAAGCATACAGTTTTAATCTAGCACGACGTTTCATATCAGCGCACACTCCGCAGCAGAGTGAAAATATCATTCCGGATCATAACCATAGGCTGTGGCTGAGCCATGTCTCCTCCATGTTCTTTCAGGAGTGTCCTTCAAGCTTCGCAGGAGAAACTTCGAGGGTAGCTCCCGAAGGGCAAATGTCCCGGGTTCGAATCTCTTTTTGACACACAGTTTTAACCAGCCAAGAAGTTTCGACCAACATATTGCTTCCTCCTACGTATGATTCTCAATAGGCTAAGCGATTAAAATTAAAGAGATTAGAGCCCACGAGAAGCATACCTGCCATCGTGCTGACCATACGCAACTGTATCTCAAAAGACAATCTCAGTTCCAAATTTTTCCCCCTTAATTCCACTGATGCGTTTCGCTCTTGTGAGGCACCATCAGATTATATTAGGTGAAACCAAACACATGTTGCGCACAGCACAGAGTGGCCAGATAGAATCTGGGGGGATGTCTGTTTTGGTCCTCAATGAGGTCGGAAGCCATCGCCGGCCGCACTCTATCTGGCCACTCTGTGCTGTGCACAACATGTGTTTGGTTCCGCCTATCATAATCTGATGATGCCTCAAAAGGGCGAAACGCGTCAGTGAAATGAAGGGAAAAGAAATTGCAACTGAGACTGACTTTTGAGATATATTCATAACCAGTTGCCATAACAGTATGGAGTGGAACCAGTTTTACTCATACGAAAAGGAGGAAGTGACGTCGGTGCACAAAGTCCCCTCCGCCCCACACCGTGAGGTGCCCCGCGGAGTATAAATGCAGATGAGTATCTGTTTCCGCCGAGTACTGGAGACCCCGGTGCTGCAAGTGTCGACCACCTGCCCTGTGGGAGCGGCTGGCTGCCCTTGGCCGTCGTGACCCTCGCCCCCGCCGCGGGCGGCAGGTGTGTTCAGCCGCAGAGCCGGGCTTTCACCGGCCCCGCCCCCAACAGGCGCCAAAGGTCTGCAGACACCTCCGCTGCCCTGCCCTGGCCCGGTACCGTTGTGGCCGGCTGCCAGGCGAGTACCACATCTGGATCATCTCCGCCGCCATTCAGCGGCGCGCATGCCTCGCCAACGCGATTTAATAACCCAGATGGCTATCGCCCTTCTTGCCTCGCGCCTGCGGGCGTTCTACTCTGCCCGTGTAACCGGACAACTGTCCGGGTTCTTCTGGTCTGCTGACCGGTGTTGCGGTCTTCTCCTTTCCGTTACGTTCTTTATTACCTCCACACAAATAATCGCAGCCCCCTGCGGAACGGGTCGGTCCTGTTCTACAAACACCTCTCAATCACATTAAAGATAAACGTGAAGCATTGAGATAAAATTTGCGGTACGGCCGGGAATCGAACCCGGACCTCCATCTTTACGAGGCAGACCTCTTACCACTAGATCGCAGCACCACTAGCGATTAAGGCGCCTCGGAATACTCTAAGTACGACGTCCCTCAACGTCACAAACTCTAATTCAGCTTCTGTGTTCCTTGGAATATTGCCACTACTGCCAAGGCTCGGCAATGGACATATTGGGACATTACTGCCTTTAACCTTAGGGGAAGGTGATATAAATATCATTATAAATAGCGGTGCGCTGTTCTAGTGGTAAGACGTCTACCTAGTAAGCATGGAGGTCCGGGTTCGATTCCCGGCCGTATCACAAATTTTAACTCAATGCTTCACCTTTATCTGTAATGTCTTTGACGTGTTTGAGTCGAAAAATAGTCTCAGGGTTTATAAATTTCTATTTATAACCTCTCAATCAGTACCATTGTCCACTTTACCACGAACCAAATCTGTGAAAACACTTTTTACTTTTTAACGGAGCGATTTGAACATTTCGAGAGATGAACGTAATCTTTCACTTGAAGACTGAAAAAATCAATATATTTTAACTACGTTTTTTAGTGGTATTGAGCCGCGCCGTCTCGTTTCTTGGTTCCTGTGTGCGGTTTCCACCGTGTCAGTTTTGTGGCGACACAGTTGCGATCTTGCTTCCCGCAAAAATTCAAATGTTCAAATGTTTGTAGAGCTTTCTTCTATAAAACGTTTTTAAAAAATTGTTTCATTACAAATTCACTTACGTTTAAGTTGGACTGACGTCCAAAAAGCATATTAGAGTCAGTGTCTTTTTGAGACAAGATGTATAGTCACCTTTTCTCGTTCATTTTTTTTATTTGACAGATGTAGACGCTCTTTACTCTCTTAATGCTTTATGTTCACAGTAAAATATATCTGTGCCAGTCAGAGGGTGTACTCGTGTGTCGTGGATAATACAATAGCAGAGAAAAATATCGTGAAATTTTTATCCGTTTTCCTTTTCTAAAATTTCAATAAAGTTCTGTCAATTTTTTTACAAAATGGTATATTGTAAACGTAGGTAATTATTTTATCATACATCACCAGGTCCACTTGAAAATGGCGTAAGCCGAAACAAGCTTGTAGAGGAGTCAATTTGCACAAGCTCAATAAATATTGATAAGCAGCAAACTTGGATTTCTGTATTACGATATTGTCATATTTTGAGCTTGTATATGTTGCGGACCCAGTAGAGAAGATACTATTGATCTCCACTAATAAATTTTCTTTGCTTCGGAACGATGACTGCATCCATGTTTCATTTGATATATCTCAAAACTTTTCTCCGGGGTCTGTGTCTATTATACAAATTATTTGCTCAAGAGTATTGGGATATCGACTCTGGATTTGTTTGTGGCGATCGTCGACAGCGATATATTTCAGGAAATGCATTGTACACTTTGCTGTTGTGCTACCGGTTCCGGGAATGTCCCATCTTCCAGGCATTTAAAATTACATGTATAAAACTAAACTGATCATGTAATTTTAAATGCCTGGATGATGGGACACTCCCGAAACCGGTAGCACAATAAATTAAATTTTACATGACAGCAATAACGACTCTTCGTGCCTAGTAACATATGTATGCGTTATTGTCCCTCTCTGTCGCGCGTTCCCCCGTTTTCTCTCTCTCTCTCTCTCTCTCTCTCTCTCTCTCTCTCTCTCTCTCTCTCTCTCTCTCTCTCTCTTTTTCTTTATATTTATTATGGTGTCCGGAATACTCAGTTCTTACCAACGAATTCTCTGACAATTTCTTGATACAGATACCTGTGGTTTAATTTTCAACTCTTAATACCTTTAATTATTCTCAGAACCTATGCGTGTCTGGATGGTAAAGCAGGTGTCTCTTTGTAAACACCTGCGCCGTCATTCCTTCGGCCAACTGTGAGCGAGCCAAACAACAAAATGTTTGTAAGCACTGCGACGGTTGTAATGGCATTAAGAAAACACCGGCCGAAAAGCGTTCTTGATTATGATGAAGCGACATGATGGGCACCGAGATAAAGTGAGTGTTCAGCGCCCTAACAGCCCCCGGATAATTGCCGTGCAGAACGCTTCTCGGAAGTGATCCGTCAGCGGCCTTCGTGGAGCCGAACGGACGCGACCGCGGAAGACGTTTGTCCGAGAGAAAGGCACCGCGTCTTGTCACTTCTTGCGTCTTTTGTGCCGCCGCGGGTACCTCTCGGCCGTCACTGTCGCGTCATACTTACGTGTCTTTTACGCAAAGTTGTTCTTCGGGCAACGATAGAATTAAGTTCTTTTTGTGCAGTTCCTTACGCCGTCCGCTTTGACTGCCTAATGTACTTTGCAGTGTAGTTGGCCCATGTTTTGTCATATGAATGATTAGACGATTTCCTGGAAATGTTACTCTTAAAAATGAGAATGTTATTTACTAATGGACATTCTAAGCAACCTCCTTCTCTGTCTCTCTCTCTCTCACTCTCCTTCCATCGTACCACCCCCCTCCCTCTCTTTCTTTGTGGTAAAGGTGGACGGGAAGAGAATAGAGGCTTTTGAAATGTGGTGCTACAGAAGAATGCTGAAGATTAGATGGTTAGATCGCATAACTAATGAAGAGGTACTGAATAGAATTGGTGAGAAAAGGAATCTTTGGCATACCCTGACTAAAAGAAGGGATCGCTTGGTAGGACACATTCTTAGGCATCGAGGAATCGTAAATTTAGCATTGGAGGGAAGTGTCTGGGGTAAAAATCGCAGAGGGAGACCAAGAGACGCTTATAGTAAGCAGATTCAAGTAGATGTGGGTTGCCGTTCTTATGAGGAGATGAAAAGGCTTGCTCAGGATAGAGTAGGGTGGAGAGCTGCATCAAACAATAACAACATCAGACCATAACAACAACAACAAAGGTGTGTGTGTGTGTGTGTGTGTGTGTGTGTGTGTGTGTGTGTGTGTGTCTTACTTCCCATATGAACTACTTTAGAGATGTACAATTATAGGTACTTTTCCCCCAGTTATATAGCAATATATAGCAATTTGGAAGATTTCGAGGCCTGCCGCGGTGGCCGAGGGGACTGAGGCGCTTCAGTCACGGTCTGCACGGCCACTACGGCCGGAGGTTCGAATCCCCCCTCGGGCATGGATATTTGTGCCGTCCTTAGGATTAGCTAGTTCATAAGTAGTTTGTAAGTTTAGGGACTGATGACCCCGTAGTTAAGTCCCATAAGCTATACAAACATTTGAACATTTGAAGATTTCGAGGGTGTGATCAATAGTATCGACCGGGTTTGCTCCATGCGCAATTTTACTCAATCAACCTCCAGACAGTATATTCTCGGAAATACGTAATGACTCACTTGCAGCGGAACTGACTTGGGAAAGAAAAATTGAATTAGCTATGGAACGTTTAAGTGAAAAGGCACAACAGAGAAAGAGAAGAGAAACAGAGAAAGAAACGGCATGATAAGATCATCAGACCTATTAAGTACGAGCTGGACGACCTTGTGTTAATCAGGACCCATACACAGTCAAGCAAAGTTAGTGGAGAAGTTAAGAAATTCAATCATGAATACAAAGGACCGTATCACATTATAGGCATCGAGCATCCTAATACTGTGGAAATTCAGGTTGCGAGTTCAGGAAGATATGAAGGCAAGCACAATGTGGTAAACGTTAAGGTCCTGCACCTGCATTTTATGACAGATTGGCAGCACGCGTGAAGGAGGAGATGTTGACTGCGGGCACAGGGAGGGATTTTTCTACGAGATATTAAAAGAATCAGTAAATTAAAAAAAAAAGTCTTTGGCGACAGGTGCTGAAATTCATACCTTGATCGCAATGAAGACTATGTTATCTTGGCTGGTGCGAAACAGATACATTCAACTGCAAGCTCTTTGTTTCAGCTGCGAAAAGTCTCGGAACCCAGTGATTTCTTTAATGAACTTACAAAGTGTCTCCTCGGTGCATCTCACATTATAGCTACATTGCTATCTCAGCGTGTATCGATTGCTGAGCCATAGACATAATTAATACACGTGTGTCCTTTTATTTGCCGCCGATTAGCATCTCTGGCGCCTGTGTCTGCGACCGTTAGTGCTGGCTCGTCAAATGTTTGTAAATCTATGGGACTTAACGAATGTGGTTATCAGTTCCTAGGCTTACAAACTACTTAAACTGAAGTAACCAAAGGACAAAACACACACACAAACACACACACACACACACACACACACACACACACACACACACACACACACACACACAGACATGCACGGGGGAGGACTGCAACCTCCGACGCGGAGGAACAGCGCACACTGTAGCAAGGCTCTCGGCTATTCCACTGCGTCGTCGTCAATCTCTCGACTCACTCTGAAGATCGCTGAACCGTAAGCAGCCGAAATATTTGAACAAATGGACTTTATGCTACTACGCGCTCGAAATTTAACGGAACAGTCACTGTGAGCTAGGAAATCACGAAGATACAGAACAACAGAAATGCTAGGATTCACTCTAAATGTTCACAGTGATTTTCAGGAGACCTACAGTTAATGGAGTAAGCAAAAATAAATAAATGAAAATCTTTCTCATCGTTCTATCGTAGGCTATGAATCCTTGGCAAACGAATCTTAAGGCTCAGACATGAGCTAATGCCCAAGGAGTAAGATGGATAAACTGGTTATTACAGTTGTCAGCATTAAGAATCACGAGTGAATATAAGTAATTTGCTTGCAGACATGATGGACAAACATACCGTTGACATCTATACAGTTCTGCTGATTTTTTTTACTGCAATTGAGATGGGAAAGATAGATGAGTGAGTAAGAAATCAAACAAACGAGGCTCCGATACCACGGTTACTTATAGCAAAATACTCAGAAAAGTTTCTCAACATTTTCCGATTTTTTTCTTTTAATGGGACTTAACTGCGCTGTCATCAGTCCCTAGGAATTTTGATTGGTGAGATCGGGTTCACGCAATAGCATTTGAAATTTACAGTTGCTGCTGTATACCTTACCAAACTACTAACGCGACAGATTCCGGTGAACTCTAGGAAACGACAGCGGAGTCGCATTTCGGGCTACCGTATTCTGGAGGATAACTGGCCATGGGTAGATCGGGATGAGTGCTTCATTTGCGCCTGCGGCAACGGTAGGCAGGCTAAGGAAGAATAAAAGGGAGACGGCGTTATGGCGGCCACAGACTTCAGTTGAACCCTGTCAGCCATCTTGGCTTTCTCCATTAAACTTCGTGACTTAACTGAATTGGCAATCAATGCAGAGTGTACACTTTTAAACTACATATTTCCTAGGTATATATACTCATAATCAGACATCTAAAAACTTAGTTTTAACGCTAACTGCTCATTCTCACTCGCTGAACATGGTGTACATCGCAGCATAACCGACGGACAATTTTTCCTTATTTTAAGGGAAATCAGACATCAGCACTAGAATACGAACACTCCTGAAAGTCTCGGCAATGTGGCTTCACTTTTTCAGTGTAAGGGCGTCTCTCTGTATTCCAGCCTCCTTGGGTGTCTCCCGCGTCTCGCGAGCATTTGTTTTTGGAGGAGTTTAACTGTGCAGCTGACAGGTTTGTGCAAAGCAGCAGCCACGCCACGTCGCGTTATTTACTCAGAAGCCAACGAAAGACGAAACCAGGCATCGGCGCCGACGCCCGTACACGCTGTGGACTTCTGGAATCCTGTCCGCTTACTGACACTTCGACACAGGCCTAGGCAATTTTCGTCTACTGTGATATCTTTCGCCCTCCTGCCTGTTGAGATGTTAACAGTATTATCTACGTATCAGATGCGTACCTTGCTCATTCCTTCGTGTCTATACGTTTAAGATTCATTTACATAGGCTTCACAGATTATGATGAAATGGTGAGGTGATCTCGTTCAGAAATGTTCAAATGTTTGTTAAGCTTAAGGGACTTAACTGCGGGGTCATCAGTCCCTAAACTTACAACCTACTTGTGAACTAGTAATCATCGCCCACCTAAGCCTGCCGTGTCAGATATCTCAAGGAAATTACTACCAGTATTTCGAGGTATCATCCGCGAAACACCTTACATTGGATTGCTATGTATGTTTGTAGAGGTTGAAGTAGTTAAACTTCGCACATTTGGTGGTTTTGATTGCCGGCCGCGGTGGACGAGGGGACTGAGGCGCTCCAGTCACGGTCTGCACGGCCACTACGGTCGTGGGTTCGAATTCCACCTCGGCGTGGATATTTGTGCCGTCCTTAGTCTTAGCTAGTTCATAAGTAGTTTGTAAGCTTAGGGACTGATGACCCCGTAGTTAAGTCCCATAAGTTCTACAAACATTTGAACATTTGTGGTTTTGATTTTATCTAAATCTAAGCTCAGTTCGTCCTGCGATGATGGTTGCCAAGACCGATAACGATGGAAAATGAAAAGATAGATAATTTGTGTATTTAATGGCAAACACAGTACACCTCAGATTCCTGACAGCCGTTTCGTGTGGCCGTCGCGGAATAGCCGAGCGCACGTAGGCGCCTTGCTTGCTATCGTCGACAACAAATAGTGAAGCCAATATTGTAAAAAAACGTAACGCCGTCGGAGGTTAGAGTCCTCCCTCGGGCACGGGTGTGTGTGTTGTTCTTAGACTAAGTTAGTTTAAATAGTTTGTAAGTTTAGGGACCGATAACCACTGCAGTTAGGTCCCATAACTTTACAAACATTTGAACATTTCGTGTTTTGTGACGTCATTGAGGTACTACGGAAGTTGTTTCTTGGCTTTCCGATAATCGATCATGAAATTATATCAGTGTGTGTGTGATTTTGGGCAACAAAATGAGACAGAGCCTAGTGATGGTGTAGTTGCTGATATCTCGGAGGTTCCAGAAGATGCGGTGTCGGCGCAGTGCGGACGCCGCAGTAGACCGGTTGTGGATACGGCGGCACCCGGAAAGCAGTCTGGCCGCCTCGCCTCGCCGTGACCTGGCCCACCGGCCGCATAGAAAGTCCCTCATTGCCGCCTGAATAAGAGCATTCCGCCTTTATGCGGCTGGTAATTGCCGGCGATGAGCCGGCCCCGCCATAAACATGGCGGACGCTTCGTTACCTCACGTTACGTTGCGCTGAGGCCAGCGGCGTCTTACGACGGCCCTTACCGCACCACGGGTCGCGTCAGCGCAACTTTTCGGTGTAAAACCTAGTAGCAGTTTATGATACGTTCTTGAATGATTGATGAGGACGGAGCTGCAGAGGCCGTCGTCAAATTTGTCGACCCAAGGCCACGACTATTACAGGAAATTACTATTACTTCAGACCTAAACTGGAAAGAACACGTAGATAATGTCGTGAGAAAGGCGAACCAGAGACTGCGTTTTATCGGCAGAACCCTTAAAAGATGCAACAGAACTACAAAAGAAAATGCATACAACTGCGCTTGTCCGTCCATTTTTGGAGTATTGCAGCCCAGTGTGGGATCCTTATCAGGTGGGTTTGACGGAGGACGTCGAAAGAGTCCAAAGAACGGCAGCTCGTTTCGTATTGTCACGATACAGGGGAGACAGCGTTACGGAAATGATACAGGATCTGGGATGGGAATCATTACAACAACGGCGCTTATCGCTGCGGCGTGGGCTACTTGCGAAAGTCCAATCGCCAACATTCTCCTCCGAATGCGAAAATACATTGTTGACTCCCACTTACATAGGTAGAAATGATCATCAGAATAAAATACGGGAAATCAGAGCTCGAACAGAGAGATTCAGGTGTTCTTTCTTCCCGCGCGCTATTCGAGAATGGAATGGGAGATAAATAGTATAATTGTGGTTCGATGAACCCTCTGCCAGGCACTTAAATGTCATTTGCAGAGTATCCCATGTAGATGTAGATGTAGATGGCCTAACCAATAATCAATACATCGATTTCGGTTTATTGGTAGAATTGTGGGAAGATGTACTTCACCTGTAAAGGAGACAGCGTATAAAAACTCTTGTACGACCACGTCTTGAGTATTGCTCAAGTGTTTGGGACCCGCAGCAGATCAGTTTAAAGGAAGGCATAGAGGCAGTTCAGTGGCGAGCAGCTAGGTTTGTTACTGGTAGGTTCGACCAATGCGCGAGTGTCACGAAAATGCTCCGGCAACTCAATTGGGGATCGCTGTAAGAAAGACGACGTTCTATTCGTGAGGAAATTTAGAGGGCCAAAATTTGAAGCTGAGTGTAGTACAATCTTCCTGCCGCCTACTTACATCAAAAATGTTCAGATGTCTGTAAATCTATCAAAAAAAAAAAAAAAAAAAAAACTGCGTCCGTAGCTTACAAACTACTTAAACCTAGGTAAACTAACCTACGGATAACACACACATCCATGCCCCTGGGAAGACTGGAACCTAAACGGCGAGCAACCGCGCGCTCCGCAGCGAGGCGCTTTAGACCGCTCGGCTACTCCACCGCGGCCCTACTTACATTTCGCGTGGTGATCACAAAGACAATATAAAAGAAATTAGGGCTCGTACGGAGGCATATAGGCATTGTTTTTTTTTCCTCGTTCTTTTTGGGAGTGGAATAGGAAAGGAAATGCCTAGTAGTGGTACAGTGTATCCTCCGCCACGCACCTTACGGTGAATTGCGGAGTATATATGTAGATGTAGAATTTCATCTGCCCAGAGCGGTAATTATACATGTTGGTTAGCTTCGAATATAGTGGCGTTCTTTTTTTATTTTTATTATTAGAGTATTTGGTCACTTATAGATCGCTTAGAATCTAACACTATGGTACAATTTCTTTCTTCTTATCCTCCCAGATCTTCTACATCTACATATATACTCTGCAAGTCACAATGAAGTGTATGGCAGAGGGTTCATCAAACAACTTTTATGATGCTTCTGTATAGTTCCATTCTCTAATAGTTCACGGGAAAATGAACACCTAAATCTCTGTTTTCGATCTGATTTCTCTTATTTTATTATGTGATCACATCTCCCTATGGGTGCTAACAATATATGATCGCATTCTGAAGAGAAAGTTATTGAAAGAAATTTCGCAAATAGATCTCGCCGCAATAAACAAACGCCTTTCTTTTAATGATTTTCATTCCAAATCGTGCATATCTCCGTGACACTCTCTCTCCTATATCGCGATAATAAAAAACAAGCTGCCCTTCTCTGAATTTTCTGTAAATCGTCCGTCAGTGCCACCTGGTGTGGATCTCACAATGCGCTGCAATATTCCAAATTAGGACGCACAAGTGTAGTGTAGGAAGTTTCATAAGTGTAGTGTAGACAGTTTCTTTGGTAGAACTGTTGTAACTTCCAAGTGTTCTCGCAACGAAACGTAGTCTTTGGTTCGTTTTCCCTATAATACTTTCTGTGTTCTTTCCATTGTAAGCTGTTCGTAATTGTTACTGCTAGGTATTTAACAGAATTGACGGCCTTTAGGTTTGACTGCATTATCGTGTAACCGAAGTTTAACGTATTTCTTTTAGTGATCATATGGATGACCTCACACTTATCATTATTAAAGGTCAACTGACAATATCCTAATAGCCTGCCTACGTTGAATTGACATCGCCTTTCTAGGTTCTCGTTTTTGTTGTTGGATCGGAAATTTTACACAATTCATCCGTAGCCTGAAATTTTCCCTCTCTTGTATGGCGTCTTTTGTGACGTTAAGTTGTTTCAAAACTCTTTTTCTCTTCCAGCTACCCCGCTCTCTTCCTTAATTTGGAAATGAAATTGAAAATTATTTTCGTCAGCCTATTGTCTTTCACTCAGTAAACGTGTTCGTAAAATTTGAAACTTTTCTTCCTTATTCTGCATAAATCTTCATTTCTTTTCTTCATCCAGTTGTTATCCTTGTTCTTTTGTGGTTCTAAAAATTATGTGAATATTTTCCTTTCTTTCTTTCCCAGTTTTTCTTGTTCCCCTTCATTCGCTTTATTTGTCCAGAGAACCAGTTTCCATCTAGAGCATATCTTTAAGCTAAGGATTAGTACCGCACCCAATGGAAACAACGTTTCTTGGTGACATATGTTATTGCTTTTCATTTTTCCGTGTTGCTGTTCTATAAATGCATTGAAACTGTGCAACGAAATCGTTTAAAATTCGTAGATTTACTATACGGTCACCGTGTTTGGGGCAAATAGATCACAATTTTTTTTGGGGGTAAAAGTTATTCATATTACAGAGCATTAAAAGTTATGATAGTATACAAAGCAGCGTAATCACAAATTTAAGTTACACACTTACCATGTGCTCCTGACTACCTCATGTGATTATTATCTTCAAACTCGTTAAAAGTTCGCTTCCTAGAGTCTGGTCGCAAGGTTTTACTCATTCTTTTTGTGAATGTTGTAGAAAATTAAAGACGATGAGGATTGTTTTTGACAAAAGATGCCTTTCATCATTTGTGTTGTACACATATTTCTCTTTAAACTCAGTGGATGTAACTGGTTGTAATCGTAAATCATTTCCATCTTTCATGTTTACTACCAGGTCTGTCTTAGGTTCTTATTTTTCAAAGGTAACCCGTAATTATCGAGAAGCTAATTGCTTTCCTGCACTTATTTGAAGAGTAATTAAAATTGCAAGAGCGCCTTAGACTTCTTAAGTGTTCCTGACATACGCCTTCTAGTAAGTAATATTTGGTGTTTTTTTCCCATTTCATTTCGAGCAGTAGGAAGCTGAAGACATTTAAGCACGTTTAATTTATGTTTTTGTAGGGGAAAAAAACTTAAAAGAAAATAAGTCTTTCTTCAAATAAAGCGCATCAGTTTCCACCTTGAGAAATCATAGACTGTTTAGTCTTACAAGGAAACCACATGGGTATCGGAGTTTTGTAATTTATTATATTTATGGAACCAGCCAGTCAGCTACGCTGTCGTAGCCTCCGCCCCCTAAACTTTGAAGGGTTGTAGCTCCCAAACTAACAGTGATAGGAATGTAGTTTAAATTGATTTGTACGCAGCTTGTTTCAACGAATCCAATGCACGATAGAAAAACTATTGTTCTATTTAAAAAATTATATCTTTGTGCTGTAACTCTTGGAAAATGATACAATAAACTATGTTCATAGTTCCGCAGAAAGTGTAACATTTCTTGTGTTGACGTACCGCATTAAATTTTTCCGTCACCTATTATTTTATAAGTTACAGAGGCAAACACACTTAGTGAAACACCCTGTATATATATACATATATAGATGAATAGCTATCCGATCGCCATTATACCCTGCCTAAAGCCTTCCCCGGGTAGACATTAGTAACTGTACAAATTTTTAGCTCTTTATGTCTTGTGGTTCAGACGTGATAAACGTACACCGAACAGACATTCACATTTATAGATATAGATATAATGCGATACCGATGAGGTCTCCCTCGTTAGTCATCTGACCACTGTTAACACTTTGACTGCCGGCCATCTAAACCATTCCATCCCTTAGAGTGCGAGACATTCCGCCTGCAGGAGTAACCCCAGCTGCACTTAGTTTCTTTATCTTCAGTCTGGCGTAAAGAATTGTCTGATGTTTGAAATAAATCCAGAACTGAACACAGAGCATCTAAATCACATACAACTCCGACGCCAAGGGCCCCACTAAAAACTTCTATACTTCGCAAACAGTCTGTAGAATCACTACGATATGTTGCTGTGTCACCCCTCTGTCATAGTTACCTCTCAGTACTTTCGGGGAGAATAATTTGCGTGAAGCCATGTCCGTTCATTTACCTACTGAGAGAGCGGACACCACTTTCTACCTGCCCCGTTTCATACAATGAATGCGACCAGTCGGACGATTTAGAAACTAAATAAAAGATCTATAGGCTGGTTTAGACACTAAGTATTTCAAGTAAAGTATTTAAGGTAGATCTAGCTCGTCAATAAACTTGATTCTGTTTTTAAAAGCACGAAAACAAAGATCACGGCAAATGACGTGATTGGCATTCTACAAAAATTTCCGTATCCCGTCAATTGACGTGATTGGCAATCGGAATGTTAAAATGGCTGCCGAATTTACGCCGTTTGCTGCAAGGAGCGCTGTAACTACTGTGTTACCCACTTTATGAAATTTAAGGTAATTGTGTGCTACACTGTGTGAAAAAAAGGGTATCGTTTTAAAGTGCTTAACCTCGTCATTTGGTACGATTAGAAGATGGCCGCGGCACGTAGCTCGCAGAGAGAGCGGCAGTAATTGCCACTCGGGGCAGGGCAGCCGGAGCGCGCGCGACCGTCGCGCCGGCGACAAAACCTGCGGGCTGCGGTCGCTGGCGCGGCACATATAAAAGAAATCCGTTACATTTTAGTTACACGATAAATCAGTGAAACTTACAGGCCGTCAATTCTACTAAATACCTAGGAGTAACAATTACGACCAACATAAATTGGAAAGAACACATACAAGGCAAACCAAAGAGTACGTTTTATTGGCAGATCACTTAGAATATGCAACAGCTCTACTAAAGAAACTGCCTACTCTACATTTGTGCGTCCTGTTTTGAATATTGCTGCACATTGTGGGATCCACACTAGGTGGGACTAACGGACTATTTAGAAGAAAGTTCAGAGAAGGGCAGCTCGTTTTGTATCGCGATGTAGAGGAGAGAGTGTCGCGGAAATGATGCACGAGTTGGGGTGGCAATCATTAAAAGAAAGGCGTTATTTTTTTTGCGGTGAGATCTGTTAGCGAAATTTCTTTGACCAACGTCCTCTTCTGAATACTATCATATATTGTTAGCACCCACGTACATAGGGAGATATGATCGTCATAATAAGAGGAATCAGATCGAAAACAGAAATATTTAGGTGTTCCTTTTTCCGCGAGCTATTAGAGAGTGGAACAAGAGTGTCATGCACTATGTGATTTGCAGGGCCGGCCGCGGTGGACGAGGAGACTCAGGCGCTTCAGTCACGGCCCTCACGGCCACTACGGTCGGGGGTTCGAATCCCCCCTCGGGCATGGATATTTGTGCCGTCTTTAGTATAAGGTAGTCTATAAGTAGTTTGTAAGTTTAGGGACTGATGACCCCGTAGTTAAGTCCCATAAGGTTAACAAACATTTGATTTTTTTTTACTTGCAGGAGTATCGATGTAGATGTAAAGAAGATTATGGTAAGATTCGAACCAACTTTAACCAAGTGAGCTACGCTGACAAGTTGAATAATAATTCGCACCATAATAGGTGTACAAATGTGCTTACAAAACTTGAAAGTCGATTTTCTCGAGGGTTTTTGTGGGTTGCTTTGAATTGCTTTGGTTGGTTACTATTTGAGGTCTGAACTTCATTTACCATACATAATGCGATACCGATGAGGTCCCCCTTGTTAGTCATGTGACCACCGTTAAAATGACTGCCGAGTTTACGCCGTTTGCCGCAAGGAGCGCTGTAACCCACTTTATGAAACTTAAGGTAATTGTGTGAAAAAGAAGAGCGTCGTTTTAAAGTGCTTAACCTCGTCATTTGGTACGATTAGAAGATGGCCGCGGCACGTAGCTCGCAGAGAGCGGCAGTAATAGCCACTCGGGACAGGGCAGCCGGAGCGCGCGCAGCCCTCGCGTCGGCGACAAAACCTGCGGGCTGCGGTCGCTGGCGCGCCAGTTTGCTGGCGCGGCACATATAAAATCCAATTAATTTATCGGGGCCGCGCATCAGTCGCGTCGCGTCGCGCGCACTACTGGTGACGCGCATGAATCACTTTGTTAATTGAGAGCAGCGTTTCATCACGCCGTGACGTGCCCTTCTTGCAGATGGATGTGACAATAGCGCCGGTATTTATGTTCGCCGCCTGATGGATACAGATTATTGTTGTCGCTACTTTATTAGTATATATGAACTCTATCACTCCTAATTAGGACGCCGGTGACGCTCCTCTGCATTAGCGCTGATAGAAAAATACGCGCTAAGTGTAATTGTATTACTGCGCAAAACGCCGCCTCCCAGATCGTATTTATTGCCCAGTGCCCGCTCGACCGAAATTTGCCGAACAGGTACGGAATTCCAGTGTATTAAGAAGCCTTAATGTACTGCTACTATGTCCTTTATTAATCTCCATCTAAAATAGTTTCCAAAGGACTTTTTTCGTATTTACCGTTGTTGCTACGCAATCGACAGGTTACAACTTTACACTCCACCCACAAAACTAGAAATCCCTTAAGACAAAACGCTAAGGTGTGCTGCTTTACATCGCCTTTCTGTTCACTTATATCAAATATCTCTTTCCACGGATATATTCTGAAGCACTAGTTCGACTCCATCAGACATTGGTGCCATATCTAGATGTGGAATCCTTTGTATATTCAAAAGATGAGGTAGCCATTTTATTTCAATTTTCTGTATTCTTCAGTACGGTGAAGCAATTATATAAGTTAGCAGCTAAAATGTATCAGTAACATTTCTAATAATGGATTTTTTCAATCATCAGCTGTTTGGACTCACATTATTCCTAAAGGTTTCGTGACATAGAATCATCTTCAAATGAGGAAAAGCTGGTGGTTTAAAAATGCAAAATGTTCAAATGTTCGTATAGCTTATGGGACTTAACTACGGGGTCATCAGTCCCTAAACTTACAAACTACTTATGAACTAGCTAAGACTAAGGATGGCACAAATATCCATGCCCAAAAGGGATTCGAACCCCCGACCGTACTAGCCGTGTAGACCGTAACTGGAGCGCCTCAGTCCCCTCGGCCACCGCAGCCCGCTTAGAAATACATTATTGAAAATATTTGACAGCCGTAAACAGTTGCTAATTCCGTACTCAAATACACAATGGGCATTTGAACATTTAAAATACAGAAGGCAATAGGAAGAAAAGCGTTTTTGAAAAAGAGAAATTTGTTAACATCGAATATTAATTTGAGCGTAAGGAAGTACTTTCTGAAGGCAGTTGTGTGGAGTGTTGCCTTGTATGGGAGTGAAACTTGGACGATAAACAGTAGGAAAAGGAAAGGAAGAGAAAAGAGGCTTACAGAAGAATGCTGAAGATTGGGTGGGTTGATGGCGAAACTAATGAGGAGGTACTGAACAGAATTGGGGAGAAAAGGAATTTCTGGCATACCTTGATTAAAAGGAGAGATAGATTGGTAGGACACATTCTTAGACATTAAGGAATTGTGAACTTAGCATTGGAGGGAAGTGTTTGGGGTAAAAACCACAGACGGGGACCAAGAGTTGACTACAGTAAGCAGATTCCAACGAATGTAGGTTGCCGCTCTTATGAGGCGATGAAAAGGCTTGCTCAGGATAGAGAAAGGTGGAGAGCTGCATCAAATCATCTCCGGACTGAAGACCACAACGACAACCGCCACACCGTAGTTTGGTCATTTGTCTATAGCGCTAGCCAACGGCAGCAAGGAGCCTTGCTGCAGTGCATTGCGCGCAGCCGTTCTCCGTCGGAGGTTCGGGTCCTCCCTCGGGCATGGATGTATTTGTCGTCCTTAGTTTAAGTTAGTTTTAGTAGTTCCTAATTCTAGGTCTGATAACCTGAGTCGTTGAGTCCCATAGGATTAAAGACATTTGAACATTTTGAAAACAGGGCGAGTTCATTTGCTATAACCGACGATTTCGAGAAGCAACACTCAAAAAATGTTTCAAATGTTTGTAATTCTATCGGACCAAACTGCGTGGTCATCAGTCCGTAGCTTACAAATTACTTAAACCTAGGTAAACTAACTAAGGACAAACACACACACCCATGCCCCAGGGAGGACTCGAACCTCCACGGCGAGCAACCGCGCGCTCCGCAGCGAGATGCTTTAGACCGCTCGGCTACTCCACCGCGGCGGCAACACTCATGGCACTGTGATGTACCGGGACAATCAAATGTTCAAATGTTTGTTAAGCTTATGGGACTTAACTGCGGGGTAATCAGTCCCTAAACTAACAAACTACTTATGTACTTCCTTATAGTAGACACGACACAACCCTCGATCGCAGCGGCCGTGCAGACTGTGCCTGGCGCGCTCAGACCGCTCGACCACTGCGGTCGGCGTACCGGGACACACACTCAAAAAGGCTGCAACGTGTCCGAGTAGGAATATTCAGTGACCGTACTCTCGTCGAAGAAGAATGGCCCATACAGGCACAAAAAAACATTTATCTTTGGGGAATCACGCTCAAATTCAATGCATTCGTGCGGATGCTTTGTACCACAGATTCGACAGTCGACAATGGCTCATAACTTTCCCATTAGTGTGAAAAGTGGTTTCGTCGCTAAAAATTAATCGATGAACAGTGCTGTCGCCATTCTCATTCAATTGTAGCTAAGGCGAAAAAACTGAAACGGTCTTTGTCGTCGTGATTGAGCTTCTTCACTAGTTCCAATTTGAATTGTTTCATAGATAGCTTCTGTCGCAGGGATTTCTACAATGTCTTTGCAGCCATTTCGAGTTCCGTAACCGATTTCTTTGGACTCTTTATGAATGTGTCTCTTACGCGTTCCACATTCATTTGCCTCACACTGGGACGTCCGCTTCTCTTTGCCGGGCACAATCAACCCGTCGTAACGAATTTGTTGTGCCAGTGGTAAATGGCGTTCCTTGTTGGTGGATTCTCACTGTACTTTGTTCTAAAGATGCGTTAAACAGCTGTAGCACAGTTGGTTTCGTCGAACAACAACACACTGAATGTTGGCTGCGCACCTGAACTCGTCATATTTGCGACTAGCGCTACGCTATGGCGATATACGTGGAGGAGGAAAAAAAAAGTTTTGTGTTTTTTCTTAAAAATGACATATGTATGACATGTGTACAATGTTTGATTCTTGTGCAATAAATAATTTCCTGGACTTTATGTACACCCTGTCTTTAAATCTGCAGTTATGACCTACTCAAATGGCTGGGAAAAAGTATCTCGCTGCCTGCCATGAGACCTAAGTCGGATAGGCGGATCTAAGGGGAGAGAGGGCGAACGGCACTTCGCCCTCCCCCCCCCCTCCATGAGCCTTTCTTTATTTTATTTTTTATTATTTGCTTGCCCATTTGTCTATATAAACCATAGTAAACCCAGATCCTGATGACCGGCAATAGAACTCAGAACCCCCAGAATGTGAAGCTAACGTGCTACCACAGCGCTAACCCCACTCGGTTATAATTGAAAAAAAGATTGAGTCTTCAAAACTGCGAGACTTTTGCTTGATCTTCAAAAATTTGTTAAGTTTATGGGACTTAACTGCGGACTTTTGTTTGGTTGGGCATGTGATAAAAAGAGGTGGCCGGTACTAGAGTGTTTCTACTGAGCAAGAGTTTAGCTGAAGATGAATGGATGCAGCTATCTACAAATGTGCATTTATATTACTTCTATGAGATGAATTTTCATCTTCTGTACGACAAAAATCATGTTTCTTACGGCGGATGTGACGTACTATTTCTGCAGAACCTCTAGAAACAGAGGTTTGGAAGCTATTACCGTAAACTTGTTTGCTGAGAGGTACGTATTTCTAATTGCTTTAGATGTTAGAGAATTATCGGCAGGGAGTCTGTTTCTCATTAGTAATTTTTGTATGTCAATGTTACAGGAAAAACTAATTTAGAATGAAATTCTAATTTTATCAAAGATTTTCATGAGGTATGGTTTAAAGGCCATAGATTGTCTCATAGTTTGTTAATGTTTAAATTAGCTTAACAATCTTAAAAGGTCATTAATGAATGGAAAAAAGACTAATTACATTATTGGAGAAAATATATTTTTCTTAAAAGTTCTTAAACTCAGAAATGAATCAAGATTCAGCAAGCTCTACCTCAATAGTTCAAACTTATTGGTTTCGAAAAATAATAAGATTTTTCATCAGTTTTCTAATACATCCGACATATTTTTTCTTACTACAAAGTTGTTTACAGAAAGAATTATGAAATTTTAGAAAAAAAAAAAAAAAATTGTGAGGAGTTACTTTCACCTTCTCCATTTAAGAATTTTGCAGTCAAAGCAAACTAAATTTCATTAATTTTCGTAACACTTTACTGCAAAGTTAGGGTGTTATGAAAGACAATGTATACAAACAGATTAACGATCATTTCTTACGACTCACAGGTCGCTCACCTCTACCCCACCTACCAAACCGTCGTCACAGTAGTGACACCATTGATGACAGCTTATTCACTGGAGAATTCTTTCACCCCCACCCCAAGCAGGCAGTCCTGGATTTTCTCCACTGGCAGGGCCCATACATCTCGTTGGCTCCGTAGAGTATAGAGGATGATGATGGCGATCAGCTCAAGCAGACTCCTATTTGAACGAAACAGTGTGGACGACGCTCATATCAGCTCACAGAGGAAACCAGTATGCCCGTTCTTCTCCAACTGCGGCCGCGAAGGAAACGAGAAGGAGCTTCATATGAGCAGTACGACCAGCCCTAAACATCGCAGGTCGATACAGATGTCTCGAGAGCGGGACGTCTAGGGCAGTGCGATTGCTGCAGGAGAGTGGCGCCTATGGTAATCGAGGAAAGTTCCTCCCGCACCGGCGCTGGGGATCGCACAATAAGGCGGTATCTGGTGGCCCGCAGGTGTGGCGAAGCACCGAGCACAATCTGCAGGTAGCAATAGCCGGCGATAAGCGGACGGGCCGCCGGTTTGCATAAACATGTCAGGCGGCCGGCGCCGGACAATAACGCAGACACCTGCAGCCGGCCCTGGCCAACGTTATTGGGCAAGCGCGGGCGCCCTTCACGACAGCAGCGGAGGCTCGCGTTTTCCTGGCCGGGGCCGCTCACTCGGAACAACTTCTCCTTTTATTGTTTCAGGGAAGAACGGCGGAAGGACACTCTGGTCGCGTTTCTTACCTGCCCGCCGCGCCGCGCCGAGCGCAAGGCCTTCCTCCCGCCGTGTACACACACATTACGTTCCCCGCCGACCTACACCGCGCAAGAGCAGCGGTAGTCTATAGGGCGCTGAGAGCGAGTATTTTTTTTTAATTTATTATTATTCTTTATTATGGCTTTTGGTTACAGTGACCATACAGCCAGCGGTTATTACAGTGACAACATTACAATATAATTGATATTCTAACAATGTATAGCAAAATATTACTAAGTATCTCACATCATACAGCCTTAGAATAAAAGTAGAAAAATCATATGTACAAGACATAAAACAATACATATTTAAAAGTACGAATGACATATAGTACAACGAAAGTGCAAACAGCATAGGACCATATGAGAGGTGAAAAGACAAATAAAAGTCAAAATATAATATAAAATCACTTATGCAGTTTCACGCTGTGCATGTTCAAGTTAGACACACTAGCTGTAAAATTAGAGCTGTATGCCGGTGACTTTGAGGTAGTCCTTCAGTAAACTGTACTTAAACTTGTCGAATCCATGGAGGAGGACAGTGACACTTGTGGGGAGGGGGTAACCCCTCGCAACCAGCGTGCGGTAGAATACACTTTGTGCGACCGTGTACTTGGCGCACGCCAGTATAATGTGGTTGAGATCCGCCACTGCCGTTGCATCTTTGTCGCAATGCCGAGAAGCGATGAGTTTCAAACGGTGTAGGTGGGCAGGGTAACATCCATGTCCCACTCTCATCCGAATGATGGATGTTGCATGACGTCTACTAAGCGTCATCGATGAAAACCATGGTCGTGAGGAGACATTTGGTTGTCTAGCTGCCAGGTGTCCTCCCTTAAACGCTTGAGAGAGGTGCCATTCGTGGTCCCAAGTGCGATAGGCAGCTTTTCGAATCGTCGTTCGGAAGTCTGTATATGGACTGAGTGCGAGTACACCGGCATACCATATCGCATCGAAACACCGGAGAAAAAAAAAAATCGCACTGACGTGTTTTACGGCCCACTTCAGATTAGTAGTTTTATAAGTGAATTTTATCCATTATGGATGTTGAACTCCGTGACTGTTCCTTATAGGTTGTGGAAATAAAATCCGCTGCCAGTCACAATTATTGGCGGTTTATTAAAACACTACCGGTTTCGGGCTTGTGCCCATCTTCAGGTGTTTACGTTCATTGTTGTTGACTGTTTAAGGAAAATGTAAATTACTTTGTGCTTATCATACAGTTATACATACACAGGTATCATATAGATACACATATACATAAAACAAGTATGGTATGTGGTGGAGTGATTTGTGATAAGGCTATAAGTGTACTCACATATAAGTATCCAGTTCGTGTTCGTACATTTCTCATGGATAGTAGTTGAGAACATTAGCATCATGTTACTGTTACTACAATGTTCTCAACTAATATCCATGAGAAATGTACGAACACGAACTGGATACTTTACTTATATGTGTTTACACTTATAGCCTTGTCACAAATCACTGCACCACATACCATACTTGTTTTATGTATATCTATATGACTGTATGATAAGCACAAAGTAATTTACGTTTTCCTTAAACAGTCAACAACACTGAATGTAAACACCTGAAGATGGGCACAAGCCCGAAACCGGTAGTGTTGTAATAAACTGCCAATAATTGTGACTGGTAGCGGATTTTATTTCCACAACCTATAGTTTTATAAGTTTTTACAAACATTTTGAACCAAAATAATAATCTAAATAATAAAAAATCAATTAACATGAGTGTCTGAAACCCTTTCCCTTTTAGGAAAAACAAAATTTAAATAGCGACGGGCTCCGAACCACTGACCTTCAGCGTTACAGTCCATCGCATTGCCCACTACGCTACAGCTAACGATTAGAAATTGCGTTCTTTAATCTCACACTATTGATGGCTGTTGTTAACTGGTGCAAATATGACATTTGTAGACACTATATTATCATTTATCTAACGAAGAACGACGTGTTTTTGTTAATTCTTCAGTGCGCCATTGCTTTGAAATGACAAAGTGTAAGCTGCAATAAGAAAATCATCAAATACGCAACGCAAGATGGCGTATGCCAAAGAGAGTTCTGGGCGAGGAATGTCACGTATCTGCGAACGGCTGATGTTCGTTAATTCTACAAAGCTAGAAATGAAGGTTTGCCTTTCCTTAATCTAATTCTTTACGCTGAAACAGGAATTCGTCAAGGTTATCGTCTCATCTTTTTTTATTCATTTATTTTTTCCCTAAGGAGACCAAACTGCTGGGGTATTGTTCTCTGCACTTACACACTACTTAAACTAACTTGTGATAAACACCACACACACACACACACACACACACACACACACACACACACACACACACATACATATATACATACATACATACACATACATTGTGGCGGTATACATATAAAAAAAACTTTCAGCATATGATATCTGTACAATGTTTGGTTCTTGTACAATAAATAATTGAAAATGTTCCCGTACTTCATGTACACCCTATACATGAGAGCCCTCTGCGACGCATGACACAGTTGAGACCTCTAATGGGTGCCTTTGACTGATGTGATGATTTCTTGCGCGGGTCTCGGACGGCGCCGCGTGCTCACCATGTAATATTGGCAACGCAAGAAGTGTGACGTCAGAAGGTCGTTGCGGGGCCAGTATTTCCCGTGGGCTGCGAAGGTGGCCTTCTAACCCGTTACGCTGAAACAGGAATTCATCAAGGTTATCGTCTCATCTTTTTTATTTTTATTTTTTTTTGTGTTTTTTCTCAAATGGACCAAACTACTGGGGTCATCGGTCTCTGCACTTACACACTACTTAAACTAACTTGTGATAAAGACCACACACACACACACACACACACACACACACACACACACACACCACAAACGTGTACAGATACAGAAAAATAAAATATTTATTCTACAAAAATCTTTACCTGTTAAACTACTTTTCTACATAGCTTCCGAAAATTTGTAGGCACTTGTCATAGCACTTGACATATGTTCAAAACAGTTTGTTTTTTGCTATAAAATGGTGTACATACAGCACTTGCTACTTCGTATCTCCCTCTTTCTGGCATCCAGGTCGAAAAGTTCCACTATTTTCCGAAAAACTTCGCATTTTCGTAGTTCCACTGCGATCTACTGCCATAACTGTGTCCACAACAATTTTTTTAAGTGTTGCCAACTTTCTCGGATTATTTATAATTCAACTATTTCATTGAAAGTATGTAAAAGGTATCTTTGTTTTTGTGTGTGTGTGTGGGTGTGTGTTATTTGTTCATCCCCGTTTTTAAAAAAATATATAATTTGTAACCGTGTATTTAGGGGCGGGGGTGTTGTGGGTTTGTGATGTTTGTATATCATATGATCAATCAGAGAAAACAGTGATTGATTCGTCAAATTTATTTGGTCATTTAGGAGCGACTTTTCTCAGTTTTTGTTGGTTATATATAATAATTTTCTTGCAATGTTAGGAGGCGCTTTTCATTATTTATTCTAGTTATCTTCATATCTTCTTCTATTGGGGTGGGTTTGTGGTTATATTTTTTTCAGATGTTCTGCAAAAGTTGGGTGGCCCTTCCCGTATTTCCATGCCCTGATATGTTCTTTGTATCGGGTATCAAATGATCTGCTGGTCTGTCCTACATACCTTCCATCACATGAGTTACATTGATAGATATGTGTCTCTTTTTATTTTTGGGATATATTTTTGAATAGGATTGTCTGTATTGACAGCTATGTTTATGCCTTGTCTTTTGAAAATATACATATACACAGAAAACGGGGATAAACAAATAACACACACACACACACACACACACACATATATATATATATATATATATATATATATATATATATATATATATATATATATATATAAAACACGCTTTCAGTGAAATAGTTGAATAGTAACGTTGGCAACACTTACAAAACAAACTACAGTGGACACAGTTATGGCAGTGGAACTATGAAAATGGAAAGTTTTTCGGAAAATAGTGCAACTTTTCGACCTGGTTGCCAGAAAGAGGGAGATACGAAGTAGCAAGTGCTGCAAGTAACCATTTTATTGAAGAAAAAAAAAAAACTGTTTGTAATCAGAAACGAAGTGTTTTATATATATGTAAAATCCTATCGTGTATGTGTAAACAGAAACATATAAATATTTCAGGACACCCACTGATAATGCCTTGTTCAAATCAAATGTTTGTAAATCTATCGGACCAAACTGCGTAGTCATCAGTCCGTAGCTTACAAACTAGTTAAACTAAGGTAAACTAACCTAAGGACAACACACACACACACCCACCCCCATGCCCCAGGGAGGACTCGAACCTCCGACGGCGAGCAACCGCACGCTCTGTTGCGAGGCGCCTTAGACCGCTCGGCTACACCAGCGCGGCATAATGCCTTGTGGAAGAGGCCAAACGCGTATGAATGAATTGTAAAAATGAAAACTCTTGATTTGCGGTAGCAAAAGGCGTTTTCTTTATATATAAAAATTGCTACCCTGAAAATACATAGTATTCAGCCGTTGCTCAAATGGCCACTGTAAGCAACGAATTGGCAATTTTTTTTTTCTTCTCTTTTGTCGTCCCTGGCCACGGTGTCACGGAACTTCTCGTCCACGCGTATCTCGTACCATCAGACTACACGGGCCACATCCGGACGAGTCTTCCCCACCTGAGACCTGGCGGTTACACTGGTGGCCGGCTGTTGCGGTCGCTTATGGCAACATTCGCGCCGTACGTCACGCGGGAACGAGGCGTTTGGCGCGCGGCAGCGGATTGACGCTCGGTGCGTGCGCGGGGATAAGAAGCGCGCCTTCGGGGGACGACGGCTGCCTCTTAAACTTTTACGAGCGCCGATGTCTACATTAGAGCGCAGAGTTGCGCTTTACGAGCGCGCCGAGAAATACGCGACGCAGCGCCCCCACAATCGCTGCACGCTGTTCTGACTGTCGCGTTCTTTATGCACCGCAGTGGAATATCGCCGAGTAACGGCGCCTTTTTCTCGTGCGACAACAGGTGAACTCGCGACATCCCTTTAGTCCGATGTCAAGTATCGTTTGCAACAATTTTTATTGCCGTTATTCTCCGAATTTATTGGTGTGTTTGAGGGCTCAACAAGATGCCTCCTCCTCCTCCTGCTGCCTTTAATGAAGCACGATCCAAACACGCCAACTTGCAGCAACGTACCTCCTGAAGATGGCGTGATTCGAAACGTTGCGGCATGTAATGCAAGCTGCGAAGTACGAAAATTTACTTTTGAATTTACGGGAGGACTTCTTCGTCCCTCCGGCGACTGTGAGATAGTTTAGTAGCGCTGGTTGTTGGCGGTTCTGATTGCGAAAATATGCGGCGAGAAGGAGTTTATCTAACTCGTTGTTTCATTATGAGGAGGCCGAGAATTGTTCGAAATGTTTTGATTGTAGAAGTGTGCCTTAGAGTGAGAGAGAAATGACTGTAAATCTATCGGAGCAAACTGCGTGGTCATCAGTCCGTAGCTTACAAACTACTTAAACCTAGGTAAACTAACCTAAGGACAAACACACACACCCATGCCCCATGGAGGACTCGAACCTCCACGTCGAGCTACCGCGCGTTCCACAGCGATACGCTTTAGACCGCTCGACTACTCCACCGCGGCTGCCTTGAGTGGTAACGGTGTGCGAATGAGAGCGGATATGGGTGAGTGGGACAGCATGTTCTGGGGAGATCTATAGTTTTTTTATCCCAGCTGAAATAGTTTAGCACTGTGCGAATAATGCAAAACGTACTAAAAAGAGATAGCATTTACTAAAACTGGGGACTGATGCCTATGATGTTTAGTCCCGTTAATAATACTATACGACGACACCAACAACAACAATACTAAAAATCATATTCACCGAATGCGTGACATTAACTGCGAATGGGTAAAGTTAAAAATGTGTACCCAGTTGGGACTAGAACTTTTGTCATCTGCTTACTTGCGCTGACCTCTACACCAGTGGGGACACAGCGATCAACACACCTGCACGGCTCTACGGTCGGGGGTTCGAATCCCCCCTCGGGCATGGATATTTGTGCCGTCCTAGTTCGTAAGTGGTTCATAAGTAGTTTGTAAGTTTAGGGACTGATGACCCCGTAGTTAAGTCTCATAAGCTTTCGAACATTTGATTTGACACCTGCACGGAATTACTCAAGTACGCCTCCCGTCAGATACAAATTCTCAACTTTACCCCTGTCCATCAGACTTAAAAATGTTTGCAACCGAGAACTAGATCGTATGTTATATAAATTTTGATTCTCTAAGACATAAAGGGCTAAGGAAGTTACCTGCTCAGGCCGCGGTGGCCGAGGGGACTGAGGCGCTCCAGTCACGGTCCACACGGCCACCACGGTCGGGGGTTCGAATCCCGCCTCGGGCATGGATATTTGTGCCGTCCTAGTTCGTAAGTAGTTCATAAATAGTTTGTAAGTTCAGGGACTGATGACCCCGTAGTTATGTCCCATAAGCTTAACAAACATTTTTGAACATTTTATCTGTTGACAAAAAGGATCATTTGCTGCTAAAATGCCAAAATAGAAAGCTAGCTTTGCAGCATACTAGGGCAGTTCTCGAGACACTGACGCGGAAAAATGTAACAATAAGTAAGATGAAACCCTCTTAATGTATTCAAGAAGAACTATATCGAATAAAAATTCAGAATGAAGATCAACATAGATATGTTAGAGAAGAGGCGTGAATTCGAGTACGTTCTGTTGAAATTTTAAATGTTTGCAAATCTATTGACTTAACTGCGTTCGTTATTAGTCCGTAGGCTTACAAACTACTTAAACTGGTGTGGCCAAAAATCCCCGAAGAATTTTATTGACAGAGACAACGGCCGCGGAAGCCTTCGTTTACATCTAACCTAAGTACAACACACACACACACACACACACACACACACACACACACACACCCATGCTCCAGAGAAGACTCGAACCTCCAAAGGTGACAAACCGCGCGCTCCGCAGCGAGGCGCCTTAGACCGCTCGGCTACTTCACCGCGGCAGCTTAGAAAAGAATACGGAAGAACAATATAAAATGTTCCAGGAAAAAAAAAAAAAAAAAAAAAAAAAAAACAGGAAAACGACGAACGTTTTGAATTACTCGATAAGTCGAACCACGCAGGAATTACAATTTGGAACTTCAGGAGTTCCATTAGGTTTCGCAAAACAATACAATAGCATCCAAGTAAGCATATCAGAAAATTAGACGTCGTTTGAATATCACTGTGTAAATAAAAATATAAGCAAGTTTGTAACGTAAGTGTAGAAAAATGAGTGTTATAAAAATAAGAATCTTTTACGTAATAATGACAAGAAGCTATTTCTTTACTTCGATTGGGCGAAGCGGAGTAATTAAATCGGTGCTTTAGAAGCGTGTTGATAAATTTCATTTAATATTGCGGTCGTTTTCTCTCTTATCACGTTCATTCTGCTGACTTCTGACGTTGAGACTTGTTTCTTCAATTCTTCAACAAATGCGTTCCAAATGGATGGCAGTCTCTTTTCGCTATAGCTTACGCCGTTACCACGGAATGAATCACAGACTTTGGACATGGCCGTGTTATTAATCAGAAATTTTACTTGCGTTAATTAGTCAGTTGACAGGTTAATAACCTATCCCCATTTGTAAGAGCTTTTCTCAGGACCGCGGTAGACTTTGTTACCGTGAGTCGGCTACAACGAGTCGTGCAAAACTTCCGAAAGCTATGCGTGCTGCATGCAATATCGCAGCTCTCTTCCTCAGTTGCTCGATTTTGCGAATATTGTGAATGCTAAGGCCGGCATATAAATTCAGTAAAACTGTTTTGATATTATGAGCGACAAAGCTTCGGGTTTTGTTTGGAGTTTGCAAACTGTCAGCAACTTTTAATGATGGGGCTAGATGTTACCCTTCGACTTGGGATATCGATGTGCGGTATGATTTTGAAACTGTTATAGACTCAGTTTCAAATTTAGTTATGGTGAGATGCAATATAATTAAGTCTTCTTTGATGTACGTTGTTACTGTAGGAATAGCCTTTTGCCGTCTGCTGCCTTTTTAATGTGCATGGTGTTTAATAATTTATATTTCATACCGATTATATACTTAATTTCCTTTTCTTTCTCTTTTCAGGTAAGTTCCCACTTCCTGGATCTCATGACATTAGCTGCATAAAGGTAATATTTTATCGACTGTTCTCACACGAGTACTTTAACTTCTCATTAGCAATCATAAATTTAATTCTCTGATATAATTCTTTTTTAACTTAGAGTACTGGTATGGAATAGAAGATACTTATGGCATGAACAGGGAATTGTTATCTGCTTTGTAGGCCATTTTATTTTACACAGAACAAAACTGTGCTTCAGTGGTAAATTAACCAAAACGTTTTTATTTTGATTCTGAGCTTCTTTTTTGACTATATTATTAGTGCCACAGAGTATGTGTGGCTGAAACTGTCGGAATAAGGAAAATACTAGGTATTCTTCTGAATCTAACTTAAGTGCAGTGATTGATTTTTGACAGCGATACACAATAACTTCAGCAGGAATATGGTTTGTCACTTTCCTTTCTTCCTAGTGAATGTGTTTTCTAACGATCTTGATCTCACAAATTATTGAATTCAGCGACAAGTCCGGGTTTATTAAGCAACTGTGCTCTATTGCATTAGGTTTATCGTCTTCCACTCTGTGAACCTGACTTATTGCTTGTTATTATTAAAAATAATATGTTTCTGTTTACAAATATAGCATGAGGCAGTGTTTTAGCAGTTGTTCACTGTAGCATTGAAATAATGGAACTATATATTTGTGTTTACAGTGTTACCGGAGAAGAGCCGCAGCGACTAATATTTTCAATAATAAAGTTTAGGAAATTGAAATACTCATGCAGCTGTTGGGCAGTAGAAAACGTTGTTTTATGTTTGTGTTTAACCATATCACAACACGGCTGTACATATTTTTTATCACTTGTAGTACTTTTTTCGGTTACTCATTGCATTCTGTTTTTGCTTCCTTTCGCTTTTTTTTTCATTTATATTGCTTGAATGCTAGCATTTACAATATACTTCGAAATGAGACCATTGTTTATTATTACCGAAAATGTATAGACAATTAAATGACGAACGCAAGGGAAACAAAAATATAAGGATGTGTGGCTTGCACGTTTGGAAGCTGCAGTACGTTGTTTGGCTACGATCTATTCGTTGTGCAGATTCCAATATATTTAACAAGAGTTTGGTGGAACAATATGAAGTACACACGTAGATTTTAAGATACACATAACATGGATTTGCTAAAGCCCCCTCCCGCACACACACACACACACACACACACACACACACACACACACACACACACACATTACACACAAACATACTTATACATCGCAAATGGGGACGCTGTATATTTAAGAATTAAAGAGACATAGATCTACATAAACGTTAAAATTACGAAAAATAAGACTATGAAGTCATATTTAAGTTTAGGTCGTTGTGCTTTTAGGAACATCATTATAAAAAATAAATTAAGAAAAAATAAATTGCCCCTCTCTGCTATTTAATGGTCGTCGTGTTATTGCCGCATAACTGATTTTGAGACTACCGGTTCATAATTCGACACAGGCAATAACGCAGTGCAGTGCAATACCCAACTACATGCCATATTGTACTTGTGATAAGAAATGTAAATAATCACTTACAGTTGCATTAGTTAATTAAATAAATAATCATATTAATTTCAAGAAGGATATAAATTACTTGCTTCAGAATAATTTAGCGTGTCTATACATTAACTAAATTAAAATTGAAAGTGACGGTGCGTTTCATATCCCTGTGAGATAAAAACGGTAGGAGTAAGGAGTACGTTGTATTATTGTATAATGGATTACACTGCTTTATTGAATGTTGCTATTAGAAACAGCTGCACCTGATGATGAAGGTAGAATAATCGAAATTCATAGCTTCATAATAAAAAGAATAGTAGGGTATCAATGATTTCCGTTAGTAGTCACAATTTAATAGGTTGTACTTATCCCACGATCTGTTTCGGGGTTGTGCTCATATTCATGAGGTCATACATTAATTTACATGTATGAATACCTGTAAAACGATTGCATATGGTCAAGTAATATTAATGGACATAAATATATTTAGCAGTAATATTTAGATTAACTGTAACTTCACCATCATTTCACAGTGAACAAGATCTCTTCTCCTATGGGGATACCCATTCCTCCGCATTTTCTTTTCCAGGATTTAAGTGCCTCCTCTAGGTTGACTTAAACAACGTAGGTGAGAGTGTGCATTTCTGGCGTAGTCCCTTTGTCACCTCATACTCTTGAGATAGCTGATTTCTCCTTTTTACCGGTGCCATTACAGCCTTTGTAAAAGTGTCCGGCCGCTTTCATGTAATAATGATTTTGCAGCCAAGATAGCATTTTTCATTTATTATGTTACCGGTTTCGGCGTGCTCGACGCCATCTTCAGACCTATTATACAAAGTTTAACAAGTGATCTGTATATGATTGCCAAGACATTACCTATATACAATTATATGGTTACATACCTGTCGTATTTTACATAACTTCACAACATTTTTTTACATACTAAAACAGTACATCCAGGTTGTGGCGTCACCAAACCTAGTCACAAATAAAATATATACATCCACCTTCTAATGGTTCTGAAGCGAGGTACTTCAAAGTCTAAGTTCTATATTGATTGAAGTCCAGTATACTTCCAGTATGTAAAAATGTTGTGAAGTTATGTAACCATGTAATTGTATATAGGTAATGTCTTGGCAATCATGTATACAGATCACTTGTTAAACTTTGTCTAATAGGTCTGAAGATGGCGCCGAGCACGCCGAAACCGGTAACATAATAAATGAAAACTGCGATCTTGGCTGCAAAATCGTTATTAAACAATTATAGATCGCCCCATCGAACAATGAGTTATAAGCTTTCATGTACCTCGGTGACACGCCATTATTGATCAGACTTGTCCACAACTTGTTCTGTGGAACTGTGTAATTAGCCTTTTGCAGGTCTACAAAGAGAATATGGGTGACAGGGTCTCTTGCTGTCATTTCCTCCAAAGGGATTTTTTTTTCTCCTTTCCTCTTAAACCTATTGTAGAATATATTACGCCCACATTGGAGCACTTTGATCAATCCATACACATTTAAGTCTTAATCCTAGTTGTAGATTTGGCTTTTCTCTTCTGCTCCCAAAACTTTTTCATCCTTTCCGACCTGGCTGCCCTTTCTTCATCTGTTATGGTGTATTTTTTGCGTGTAGATGTATTTAATTTAAATATCGTGAAACTGAGTTTCAGGATCTTCTTCTCTTCTCTGCCTTCAATTTGTTGCAATGTCAAGCCTAACTCATCGAAATCACCTTGAACTTCTTTGAACCAGCTGTTCTTGGTCTTACTTTTCCAAAAGTAGCTGAACAGTTGTTTCAGTAGCCTGGTTTCTGGTAGTCTGTTTCCGCATTGTGTGAATTATTGAGTCAGTTTCTTGGTATACGACTTGATTCGTTAATATTCGCCACTGTCCCTCTACTTGGTATTTTTTGTTTATTATAGTTCTAAGGATTCTTCTGTCTGCTTTCTGTAGTTTTTTGTTGATTTGGTGTTCATCTTGAACAGTGTTTCACTAGCATAGGTTGCTTCAGGTTTAATAACGGAGTGGTAGTGTTTGATTTTTGCATTTATCGAGAGACATTTCTTCTTGTCTGTTGGCCAGGTGATACGTTGCGCTTGTTTCAGTTCAGTTGTACTGCTTTCTATTGACATTTTCTCATTTAAATTCCAACTTATAACATCTCCAAGATATTTGAATTTATTTACAATTTTAATTTGTTTATTATAATTCCGTATAATGGCTGGAATATAGCCGCGGTGGAGTAGCCGAGTGTTCTAAAGCGCCTCGCCGTGGAGGTTCGAGTCCTCCCTGGGACATGGGTGTTTGTGTCAAAATGTTCAAATGTTTGTAAATCTATCGGACCAAACTGCGTGGTCATCAGTCCGTAGCTTACAAACTACTTAAACCTAGGTAATCTAACCTACGGACACACACACACACACACACACACACACACACACACACACACACACACACACACACACATACACACCCATGCCCCAGGGAGGACACGAACCTCCACGGCGAGCAACCGCGTGCTCCGCAGCGAAGTGCGTGTCGTCCTTAGGTTAGTTTACCTAGGTTTAAGTTGTTCGTAAGCTACGGACTGATGACCACGCAGTTTGGTCCGATAGATTTAGAGACATTTGAACATAAATTGGGGAGAGCTGATAAATACCGAGAAATACAGTTTTTCAGAACAAAAATATCGGTGTAGGTATTAACCAGTCGGCTTTTCTCATCCCTGAGCTGTAGCACGAGACGATAATGCTCGATGCCACACATATACACGAAACGGCAGGCAGCAAAGCGGCCGGTGTTTTCCTGCAGGTAGGCACAGGTAACAAACAGCTGCTATAGCAGGCGCGGCGTTGTCGCGGAGGCCCTAGACGCCGTGTACGACGCCGGGCATTAATCCAGACGTCTAGGGCGCCGACACGGGAGAACCGCCCCGGCGGACACGCAACAAAAGCAACGCGAACGGCCTAGCCGGCGCGTGGCGTGGCCGGCCACGCACTGCGGAGGAGCCGGGAGCACGTGGCCGCCGCCGCCACGGCCGCCTCCGCCCCCGCCGCCCCCGCCTCCGCCTCCGCCGGGGGGCGTGGTTTCGCGCACCGGGGCGTGCCCGGACACCTGCGCCCGTCGCGGCCGGCCGCCGTCTCCGGTCACGCTCGGCGGCGCGCTCTTTGGCTCCGCTGCCCCGCGCCATGCATTATTAACTTCGTTCGAGTGGCCCAAACGCTGATAGTTCCTGATAGTTAGTGACGATTTGGAAGGCCCCCACTGCGCATGCCAACTCCGAAGCCAACTCGAACGCTTATTTCACCTGTTTCGCCACTCATAGCGCTAGTTGACATCTTTTCTTGTTTGTTTGTTTGTTTGTTTGTCACGCTTAAGGGACTTATTTACGGGGTCATCAGTCCCTAAACTTACAAACTACTTATGAACTACCTACAACTAAGGACGGCACAAATATCCATGCCCGAGGGGGGATTCGAACCCCCGACCGTAGTGGCCGTGCAGACCGTGACTGAAGCGCTCAGTCCCCTCGGCCACCGCGGCCGGCGGCATCTTTTCTCTCTACCGATGTCGAAAGTGAGATTATGACTGGCGATATGTTATGTATTTCTCAATTGAGAAAACTATTTAAGTCGTCATGAAACATTTGCAATTTACCGTTAAACCAAAGTATAATAATAAAGATTAACAAGACACATTTGCCTGCAAACCGTGTATTGTCGAGTATAAAATTCGCGTGACGAAACTAGGTTAACTTACGAGTCGCGATGTTACCAGACGACCATTCCATCAAAACATTCTTCTTGAGAAAGCTCACGTTGACGTGAGGTGACGGACCGGCGACGGACAGTGTGAATTCCGCCATTAGAAATACACTGTGGATTAAATTCTGATAATAAACTTCGACAAAACGCAAAATATACGTAAACATGTCCCCCCATTTATAAATAATGAAGCCAATTTAACCTGACAAAACCTCATACAAAAATGAGGTAAATTAGGATAGATGTGTGTGAAAGCAAAATTTGGTAACATACAACTTCATATGCATTTTGTCCCATTATTATCAGTTACAATAAAATTTAAAAAATGGAACATACAAATTAATATACAAAAATTTGCAGGTGTTGTGCAAGAATTATCATCGTGCATGATTTTCCCAGAAGTTACACATTTAGTGTAGAAACGCCCACATTGGCACTAATAGATTTCTAAAATATATAACCACAAGGAGAAACACGGGTCAGTAATTGTGAGACGCTATAGTGGGACATATGTCGGTTATAAAAATCTATCACTGCTAATGCCTGCCGGCCGCGGTGGCCGAGGTGACTGAGGCGCTCCAGTCACGGTCAGCACGGCCATTACGGTCGGGGGTTCGAATCCCCCCTCGGGCATGGATATTTGTGCCGTCCTAGTTCGTAAGTAGTTTGTAAGTTTAGGGACTGATGACCCTGTAGTTAAGTCCCATAAGCTTTACAAACAAACAACAAACAAACTGCTAATGCCTGTTGTGAACTATATTATTCTTATGTGTCAATCACGTCATTTACAGATGGCACAGAAAATCTCAGTAGGACTATTTTGACTTCATTTTCAGGCGAATATATCACAATCCAAACTGTAAAAACATACGCATTCATATTTAAACTCGTATGTTATGAAAATTTCCACACCTTTCATTTGTAGTATGTATGGGTGTAATAAAAAGTGAACGTACTGTATTAGAAGGCCACATAAGTCAAAAGAATGCCTGTCTAATATACAGACTCAGCCTCAATCAAGAGAAAATCGAAGACTTAGAACGCAAACCTCTTCGTAAATATGCGGGATTGTCTTTTGGAGGAGGCTTGTTAAACGCTTTGGAGTCAGAAAACAGTTTGTCGAAAATCCGCTGACTTAAACTTACGGTCGCCAACTGTCAGCTCCGCCACTCGAACACCAGATTGGCCAGTCAGATATCGTCAGAAAGAGTCAAAAGTGCCACTCGAACGTCTCAAACTGTTCCTGACCGTCAGCAGCGCCACTCGAACGAAGCTATTACGTCGCCGGGCTGCTGGTGCCGGTGCGGTCAAACGGCCTCCGGTTTGTCCGCCGCGGTATTCCCGTCTCGGGCCGACAGACGGCTCGCAAGGTGATTTGTGCAAACTGCCCGCCGTGAGTAATGGACGGATTTCTGTCCGCGACTCTAGAGTACTCGCCGCGACGCGCGAGAGGGGCGGCAGAGGAATGGAGCCGAGGCACGAAGAACGCGAGGGGGGCGGCTGCGGCGGCGGCAGCGGCGGTTATAATTATGCCGTGACAACGCGCATTAAAACATTTCGGTTTTGCCGGTGCGCCGAGTCGCCACTAAATCAAAAGTGTGCGCCCGTATATTAGGACGGGAGACGCATTAGCCGCCCAGGGCTAGGAGGGGGGGGTCTTTTAATTGCGCTGCGGTCGGCGGCCGACACCGGGCCGCGGAGTCAACTGGCGCCAGCGCACTGGCGCTGCCGCTGGCCGCTTTTTGTATCGACACCAGCGTCCCGCGGCTCGAATTACTGGCGACAAGACGGACGGTGGCAGCTGAGGCGCTCTTCCGGCACCCGGCCAGAAGAAGTGCCACCGCGGGCCCGGGGCCGCTCTCCGTTACGGCCTAAATGCATCCGTTTCTTTTTTATTTCTACATTGTAGTACTTTTTGTTACTGCACTTGCGCCACCACACACACACAGACCACTGGCAGCAATATCGGCAATTCCGGACAATTCCGAAACTGGATAGTGTGCCAGATCTTTACACAGCGACTAAGAAAATACCGAAATTCACGGTTACGATGATGATCGTATGGCATTTACTGTGCGCCTCGGTTGCACAGTGGTAGAGTGCCAGACTACAAATCCAAAGGTCCCGGGTTCAATCCCCGCCAAGTCCTGGGATTTTTATCTGTCACTATCCACTTCTTTCACCTCTGACAGTATTGCTCATGTGAAAAATACCGAGTAGCACCGTGGTTCGGAACCCACGTTAAACTGTAGGGCCCTCTATAAATGGCTGGGTAAGTCAGTTCAGAGGTCGGAGGAAGGCAACATCATACCACCTCCAAACAGGACCATGCCTAGTAAAGCACTGTGGTGTTCAAACCAATCTTCGGATTGTTGACTGCTTTACCTTTAGACTCCAACTGGGGTCTTCTTCAGGCTGCCTCATGCAAGTCTCTTTAGCTGATGCCACTTGGGCGACTTGCGCGTCAATGATTATGAGATGATAAAGATGACACAATATCCAGTCCTCGAGTGGAGAAAATCTCCGACCAGACCGGATATCGAACGCGGACCCTCTGCGGGCGATCCACCACGTTGTCCACTAGACAATGGACTCTAGGCGCCCCACGATGGACCCGGACAAGAGAGATTAACCAGGTATTACATGAACAGCTCTTACAAGCTAAAATCGAGGACTATGCTACCAAATTGTTTCACAAAGTCGACCGGCTACGAGAAGAAATCCGACAGTTCCGCCTTATTGGTAACGTACAACCCCAATGATGGCACAAACATAAAGTGCCACGGGCCCTGGCCCGTTGGCACCCACCATAAATATTTGGTTCAGCACCGAGAACAAGAGACCAACACCAGTTATCAATGTACCTCGACGAGTTCCCTCCTAAGGAAACATTACCTTAGACCAAGTATTAAACCAATCAGGACACCCTTCTGAGGAACAAAAGTACCCCTTGTGTGCCCAAGTCTCCTCCCAATGTGTAATGTGAAATAAATGAATAAAGAAAATCCTAAATACCATCACCCACCAAGAATAAACTTCCAAAGGAAGTCAGTCTTGAGGAACACACACACGGCACCAACGGAAAAAAAATCATCTACGGCTACAGGTGTTAAAGGCTGCCCTTTCCAAATGTGCTAGTACTGACAGTTGCACAACGGGAGCCTGAAGATGGCGTGATTGTAACACCGAAACCGGTCGCATAATTCAATAAATAATATTTATACAGCTGCTGGTACTTTACTCCACCTTCAAATACACGTTAAACCGTTCATTTTGATATTATGAATTAACAGTAGCGAATCCAGGAATTTGGTCGGGTAGGGGGGGAGGGGGAATTGATGATAACCTTTTGAGTGGATAGTTCAAAATGTTCAAATGTTTTTTAAGCTTATGGGACTTAACTACGGGGTCATCAGTCCCTAAACTTACAAACTACTTATGAACTACCTTATACTAAGGACGGCACAAATATCCATGCCCGAGGGGCGATTCGAACCCCCGACCGTAGTGGCCGTGCAGACCGTGACTGGAGCGCCTCAGTGTGGATAGTTAGGAGCATCAGTTTGATACGTGTATTTCAGAAAGGCCACTTTCGTGTACACAGCTGTTATACGTGATTGTGGGATTTCAATTCGGTGGTATGTGTTCCAGTAGGCCTGTGGCAAAAATATAATCCCTTTTTTAATCAGTTTTTGGAACATTATTTGTATTTTGTACTCTTTGTCAATGTGATATTTCCACATCACTTGGTGAAAAAAGCGATGTACCGGAGTACATGCAGAGAAAATGAAAAGTGTGTGAGTAACAATAAAATACCGAAATTGCTGAGAGAAGTGAAGTGATCATGTTATACATGCAGAGTGCTTACTTACATTGTTCAGAGTACGGTTTACCAAGTAAACAATGACCATGTGGGTCACTTGTTCCATAAAATGTTTCCAGGTAGCAGTATTGTGCAAAAATACAGCTGTGACCTTTTTCTCGTTTTAATAAAAAATCAATCACTTTATCTGGACTGCCTAAAAATAAGGATGTAATCAACATTTGCGTTGATGCAAGGTTTTTTTGTAGCCATTATCTAGTGTTGTGAGATGATAGGACAAGGCTAAAATCAGTTATCTTCAGGTTTATAGTGAAGTGCACCGCAGTTTTTGATAGAATGTACCTCCTGATTCTTTTGAAGAATCTCCCGATTTTTTTAAACTGGATCTCCTGATTTTTACATTTCGAAGGTTGGCAGGTATGAATAGATAATAAAATATTCCAGGCTATTACGCCGTGGTCTGATGGTTTTCTTGTCCAAATACAACGTTTCGTTCACATCTTCGGAGCATATTTGTTTATTTGCGGAAGGTGATTAAGTGACAACGGATAATTGCACTCGAATATTCAAAACATGTGACGTCACGCCTTTGCGCGGGAGAACGCGGAAACGGAATTTGTCTGTAGTCAGCAGCGGGCACCCCTTGGAAATGTTTTTCACAGATAGGGACGATATGTTAGGTAAGATTACGAAATCCATCTGAGCACGGCATATAAGCCCGGAATATTTTATTTACTGTAAAATATAATCTTTACATCCGGATCACTTTCTGCTCTTTACCAATGAAATGCTACCATGCTAACAAAACTCATGATACAGAATATTCACAGGATTGGCAGAAGTTATAACACCGCAACACCCAAACGGTGCCCCACACGAAATGCGCCAATGTTCAAATGTTTGTACAACTTATGGGACTTAACTACGGGGTCATCAGTCCCTAAGCTTACAAACTACTTATGAATTAGCTAAGACTAAAGACGGCACAAATATCCATGCCCGAGGGGGGATTCGAACCCCCGACCGTAGTGGCCGTGCAGACCGTGACTGGAGCGCCTCAGTCACCTCGGCCACCGCGTCCGGCATACGCCAATGGACACCATAGGTCCCCTGCCCGCTGTTAACTGGAGTAACAGTGTTCTTGGTCAGAGCAGAAAGCTGCCCCAAAGACAAAATATGATATCACAGGAGATAAGAGTGAAAATTTTAGTGACAGACATATTGGAGCTATTACGTATTATAATGAAGATAACAGTAATCAGTTCCTGTGTAAGACTTGGAGCGTGTTATACTTGGAAGGAAACTTTTTTCTACCATGATTACATCTAAATTTCGTCGACTTTCCTGTTTGAGTGTCTTCAGGTAATAAAATTTCCTTTTTACAAGAGTTTCGTTTCGAAAAATGTAAGTCAAAAACTTGTTATCTGCAGGGCCCACAATGTTACATCTTACAACGACATTTTAGTAATACAAATTACATATTTATAACACTGTATAATTTAATGTTAGCTACAGTTTGACTATAAGCTTATTTCGGCCACATTCTGGCAAGCTGTTTGTTTTTATCTTATTGTGACGAAATGTTTTTTATACATTTTAATATCTCGTAACTTATAACATTACGTTTTCACATGTAAGATGTTTATTATTTACTTATTTATAAAGTATTGAAAAAAATATTTCGTCACAATAAGATACAACTTAATGGCTTACGAAAATGTGGCGAAATACCTGAAGATGGCAACTTAGCCGTAATAAGCTTATAGTGGAACTATAGCTAACAAGTATACAGTCTTATAAATATATAATTTGTATTATGAAATCTGTATGCATTTTAAGTTCACTGAAACAGAAATATTTTTGTGTACATCCCATCATCTTAGTCCAGATCACTAATATCTATCAAGAAATTTTCACACAGACGCTGTTTATAGATATATGACTGTGAGTTAGGAGAACATAACATTTGCGAAGATTGAAATACCTCCACATATCGTACTGTAGTTTGTGATGTTTGGAACTGTCGATAAATTCTTCGTAAATAAGATGCTAAAAGAATCTTTGCTACGTAAGAGGTGTAGACAGCAAGTAGTTTGAATTCCAAACATCACTCAGTTTTATATTTTTGGAACGGGAAGATACACCTAAATTATGCCAAAATACACAAAGTTCTCCAACTTGGCAGACGTGCACGTTTTTACATTTCGTTCCTCCCACGAGTCGCGACAGTTTCGTGTCACCGAAGCCATTATAGTTCTAATTAATACCCCAGTTCGTGAGTATTTACGAGTTCACTTTTCAACGTGGGGGTTCCAGAGAATTAAAAGCTTCCTAAATATTCTCCGCTCGTAAGACGTCAGCGTCCAGATGAAGAGTGTATTTTTAGGTCGGCGTTCAAGGAACCCGAGACATAATTGTATCTTCACGACGAATGACAACGATGACAGAAACATATGTTTCGAGGTATAATGGAAAGATAAATGTTACCAACTGAAGATATGAGAAAATTGCTGGTGACCCGTAGCTGTGTCGAACAATGTGAGGGAGAAGGTAAATGATAGTGTTAGCTAATCAGAATACAGGGCTGCTGCTGCTGTAGTAGGGATTCTGAGAGTTGTACTTGGAGGAACTGAAAATTAAAAAAAATCATACAGTTTCCGTATGCTACATGTTCTTCCGTGAACTATATCCGATACGAATTACTGAAAACACATTTGAGATACAAAATGTGAAATGGAATTTATCCACTTGATTCTTATGTTAAAACAATCGAACAGTAGAAATGTTTAGCGATCTAAGCGCCAGATCTCACATTTGTCTAGTGAATCATAATATAATGTACCTGTTTTCTGCATAACGTATTTCTATTAAAAATTAGGAAGGTTTTCTGATACCACGTAATTATGTTAATCACCTCATTGCAGCGAAGAATAACGAGGGAATTTAGGAAACAAATAATTTAAGTACGTTTTAAGTGCCATAGCATGAAATTGGTTATAGATGACAATAAAAAAGTTTCTGATTAAACTTCTATTAATATGGAAGAATAGATCTTTGTGATTTTTTAAAATTGGTTTTCGAATTCAGTTATATGAATCATTTTGGGATCTCTAATTCCACATGTCGTGTCTGTTTTTGTTTATGTGTATGTAGACGAGTTGAAAACCTAATTGTCACGTAAAACGATGGCTGAGTAGGTTAGTTGCTTGCAAAGCCATCAGTAGCAATAGAGATGAGTTTCCAAAAACAGCGTCTTAGCTCTTCACAAACTGAACAGTCAAAGACTACCGCCGTGAACTGATAGTGAATCAAAGAATGTAAAAAATGTAACTAATTTTATATTGATTGAAACCAACATTATTAACAACCTTTTTTAAAATGTAGAGAATTACGAATATACAAAAAAATCGTGCAATTTTTTTATAAAAATTACGATTAGTTTTTAAAATTGTGTAAGTATTAGAAAACAACGAAAAAACTAAATAAATAAGAAGAATCTTTCACGGCAGGATCCGAACCACCGATGTTATGGTTGGAAGGCCGCAATGCCACCATCTGAGCTACATCGGCAGATGGCAGAACTGATTGAATTATTGGTACTTACGCGTACTTGCAAAACTATCAAGTTAGAGTTGGGTCGAATGGCTCTGGCTGATTGTTATTGGAGTTCTAAACTTCACGTAGGCTACTGTCAGTATAAAAAATGTAAAATCCAATACCCATGTGGTCTCCTTATTATCCACATGTCGACAGTCAAACCAATGTTTGTAAGTCTAAGGGACGTAAGTACGTTGGTCATCAGTCCTTAGGCTTACAAAACACGTAAACTAACTTATGCTAAGGACAATTTTTTTTGGAACTGCATACACATTTATTGGTACGTTTCTTCTGAATACATTTATCATACAGATTTAAGTTTAGATTGGCCAAGACACTTAGTGTCCATAAATTCCTTGATATAGACCAGCTGCCTTTAGGTATATAGCTGGCCATAATTAGACCAAGTGTAGTTTGTGTTTTCTTTTACATTTTAATAACGTTATGGTTAAATAAATAATGATAGTAACAATTAGATAAGTTAATGGGGATATTCATGGTGTTACATGTTTAGTTATTTATACAATTTTAAATTTAATTCGAGTACTGTCTATGAATAATTGATATAACAAATTATAACACTATACAAACATCTAAGCCCGAGGGAGGACTCGAACCTCCGACGTCGAGCAATCGGCCGAACCGCAGGAAAGCGTCTTAGAATGCACGGACACTCCACCGCGGCCGTTAAAAGCAATCTTCGAATTGTTGACCGGGTAATTTTTAATAATTTTAAGACATTCCACATTTCAGTTTCTGTTAATGACGGTGTGACGGCTTTGTCTGATCATAAACATACATGTCACCATCCGCGGATGTCAACAGCGTGGCACACAGTGACCGTATGGTGCTCCCCTCCCCCCTTTCTCTCTCGTTCCCTGTCTGACCTCCTCCTCTCCCCTCTAACCATCCAAGGCCCCCGCCGTCTCCGTCGCTAGAAAACTTGGTGCTCGCGGGAGACGAAATGGCAGATTTAAATAACGAATGTAACGAGAATCGACGAGGGCGACGGATGGCAGGAGACGCGAGGGTCAGCCATACCGCGTGTGGCGCGTACGTCACGGGCTGCCCAGTAACGCCCAAATTTGGCGACCGAGCGCCATCCGGTAGCTGTCCGTCGGTGGGTGGGTGGGTGGAGGGGGGATAAGGAGTAGTGGAGGGGGGTATGGGATGGTAGCGGGAGGAGGCGGGGAGGGGGGCACTGTGCGCGGGCCGCATGACAATGCCGGCCGGGCGTGCGGCGGCGCGCGCGGCGTCCACGTCTGCGTCGTCGTGGCTATCTGCGCGCCGCCATCGACGCCGCGGCCAGAGGCGCGCTTTAATTGCGGGTGCACGACAACCGCGAGCGGCCGATTAGCGCTGATACGACGACGGCCGCCGACGCACGGCCGCTTAAGGCGGGGGCCGCTTTTTATTTCGGTCGCGGTGCAATCAGCGTGATTTATCCCGGCAGGTAACCGAGCACAGCCCCATTACGCGCGTGCCGTACTTCCCACGGCGTCTGCGCTGCTTGCGATTGGTAGCTGCAGCACTCCTATCGGGGCTCATGCCATGTTGAAATCGTAATGTAAACCTATTGGTCCTATTGGGTCATCAGTCCCTACACTTATAAACTACTTAAGCCTTTAGTGACCAAATTATTTGCAGAAGTTGTAGACTTTTTATGAATACTATGGTACGCCTCGGTGGCACAGTGGTAGAGTGCCAGACTACAAATCCAGAGGTCGCGGGTTCGATCCCTGCCAAGTCTTGGGATTTTTACCTGTCACTTTCCACTTCTTTCACCTCTAGCAGTATTGCTCATGTGAAAAATACCGAGTAGCACAGTGGTTCGGAACCCATGTTAACCTGAAAGTCCCCCTATAACTGACTGTGTAAGTCAGTTCGAAGGTCGGAGGAAAAAATTTCAAATGCCGGCCGCGGTGGTCGAGGGAACTGAGGCGCTCCAGTCACGGTCTGCACGGCCACTACGGTCGGGGGTTCGTATCCCCCCTCGGGCATGGCTATTTGTGCCGTCCTTAGTCTTAGGTAGTTCATAAGTAGTTTGTAAGTTTAGGGACTGATGACCCCGTAGTTAAGTCCCATAAGCTTAACAAACATTTGAACATTTTTTTGAATTTCAAATGTTTCTAAATCTATCGGACCAAACTGGGTGGTCATCAGTCCGTAGCTTACAAACTACTTAAACCTAGGTAAACTAACCTAAGGACAACACATACACACCCATGCCCCTGGGAGGACTCGAACCTCCACGGCGAGCAACCGCGCGCTCCGCAGCGAGACGCTTTAGACAGCTCGGCTACTCCACCGCGGCTTCCATGTTGAAATCGTAATGCACGAATGTTACTAAACCTATTGGTCCTCCTATTGGGTGATCAGTCCCTAGACTTAAAAAAAGTAAAAGTAAAGCAGTCAACAATCCGAAGTTTGATTTGAACACCACTGTGCTTTACTAGGCATGGTCCTGTTCATGGGTGGTATGCCGTTGCATTCCTCCGACCTTCGAACTGACTTACCCAGCCAGCTATAGGGGGACCTACAGTTTAACGTGGGTTCCGAACCACGGTGCTACTTGGTATTTTTCACATGAGCAATACTGCCAGAGGCGAAAGAAGTGGAATATGACAGATAAATATCCTACGACCTAGCGGGAATCGAACCCGCGACCCTTGGATTTGTACTCTGACACTCTACCACTGAGTAGACTTATAAACTACTTAACCATTTAATGACCAAATTATTGCCGGCCGCCGTGGCCGAAGGGACTGAGGCCCTTCAGTTACGGTCTGCACGGCCACTACGGTCGGGGGTTCGAATCCCCCCTCGGGCATGGATATTTGTGCCGTCCTTAGTGTTAGCTAGTTCATAAGTAGTTTGTAAATTTAGGGACTGATGACCCCGTAGTTAAGTCCCATAAGCTCTACAAACATTTTAACATTTTGAACCAAATTAGTTGCAGAAGTTGTAGACTTTTTATGAATACTATATTGGGCTAAGAAGCCATACATAAAATCACAGTTTAAATCTTGAGAGTTTAGCCTACGAGTATAAAAAAAAATTAGTGGTTACTACTGTTCCCACTTTGCAGTAACTGAACTTGATAATTAAAAAAAAGTATATTCTTAATTTTGTAGTACAAAAATGATATTAGACATTTGAATTACTTTTATATTAGTTCATATTCTCTATTTAATTCACTAAGTGACGTACTATGGAACTTAGAGAAGCATTGTGCTACACGCAAAGGTACACGACAGTTGCTACACATTACTTTTGTCCTCTTTTCTGTGTTTTTAGTGCTACATTGACGGCACCTTCTGTTTGTAGTACCTTTCGTTGGCACATGAGTCCCAGACAAACTTCATCTGGAACATCAGAGACGCCTCTTTTTGGTGTCTGAAAATGAACAGGGCTTCCTCTTCGCTTACGACTTGAAAAGCCGGAGATGAGCTGCCTTGCCAAATGCAGTCTAAATGTTAGCTGGTCTGCTTCTGTAACTTCCACAGGATGTAGACATTGACAACTGCCAAATATACAAGAAAGAGAAAAGTCTGTGCCACCACTTCCATGAATGACGGCCTTCAGCGTACCGTTCTCGCAGCTGATCAAATCGTTCCACCCCTCCCATTACTTTATTGTACTCTGCCACAGCTGGTCAAAATTAAAACAGTAAAATATACATAAACTAATAACCACCATAGTGCACATGTCTGGTTGAGCATCTTCATGGAGGTGATCAACCTCACATGTGCACTATGATGGTTTTCAAACTATTTCATTACCGCAGGCTCCAATAACTTCCTAAGTTAGCTTCTTCCATCACCGGCGGTTAACATTATCGGGTCGCTAGGATCTCATCAGCGTCCTGTTTCCCCACGTCTGTAAGAAATGTTGTTAATATCCTTTGCGTGTTGTAGCATCTGTGTCCTGTTTTCAAATCAGTGTCGCCGCGGTAGTGTAGCCGAGCGGTCTAAGGCACCTCGCTGCGGAGTGCGCGATTGCTCGCCGTCGGAGGTTTGAGTCCTCCCTGGGGCATGGGTGTGTGTGTGTTTGTCCTTAGGTTAGTTTATCTTAGTTTAAGTAGTTTGTAAGCTACAGACTGTTGACCACGCAGTTTGGTCACCCTTCAGTAACACCACTTCACCCTCTAACCACAGACAACAACGCAAAACTCCCGACAAGACTGTTGTGGAACAATTTTATGTGTGTAGTTGCTTGTTTATTACATCTGTACTTTAGACGTATTTCACCACTTAATGCTAAATACGTCTTGCGGCCCGGAATTCAGTAAATCGACGATAAATTTACCTTTGATTCGGGCACGGATCTCATACAACAGCATTTTTGTTTGAGGGATCAAAGTATAACAAAAACGCTTGTTTTAATCCTCGTATTTTTATTATTAGCTTTAAAGCAACCTGACGCCTAACGCTGCGATAAATACCGTCAAAGCATTCGCCGTGAAGCTGCATGGTTTGCGGACGTCGTATTCAAACAGATTAAAATAATTTTGCACAGCAAACAGCTTCATTTCTTTATCTCCCCATCTGTATCGAGTAATGGAACTGCTTATAAATAGTGTTTTTTTTTTTTTTTTTTTTTTTTTTTTTTTTTTTTTTTTTTTTTTTTTTTTTTTTTAGATAGAGATGTTTTCTCTGTGTACATTTCCAAAAGTCGCAATTGAGTACCAACAAACTGTTTTAACTTCGTCTTTATTTGAAAACAGTAACCGTGTAATTTTATCACAATTTTTAAACGAAAAAGAATTAATTCCATCTGTATGAAATGGTGAAGTGGAACATCTGTCGGGAACTCGGCAAATTCGCAGCAGTGCAGACGTGTGTGTGTGTGTGTGTGTGTGTGTGTAATATTAATGTCGAGGATGCCGTTAATTTCCCAGATATGATGAATTTGTCCGATAACGTTCTTGTCTTTCAAAGTAAAATGTAATATTTACCTTGCGTTTTATTTGCGTCCATCATGTTCCATCCCCTCATCCTCTCTCCGTGTGTCTGTGTGTGTTTGTATGCACTCTCCAGCGCTCTATATATTTCTCTGTCTCTCTCTGCTCCTGTACGGCTTTTGTGGAAGGCAGGAAAAGGCTACTAAGTGATACAGCCGGAGTAGCCGTAATAATTTTCTAGAATTCCTGGCCGCCTCCCGCCAGGGCTCGTATTTACAGTTCGTCCTTCTTCGTGACACTGCTTTCGCATCGGTTGATGTAGCAGATGTGTTCGCTCTAATTTTCGGGGCTGCCCATTCATTTCCTTCACTGCCGCCGCTCCCCGAAGTTAATTTTGAGAGATGTATCAGCGCCCGCTTCCATGATAACTGTGTTTTGAAGCGTCTACCCGGCGGCGTTTTGTGCCCGCCAATTACGCGATGCTGCTTGCAAATTCATACATTTACGAGACAAATTAGTTTTTAATTGTATTGAAAAGGAATTCTTGTTTCGTTCCGAAAATACCATCGAGTAAATTCATATATTCTAATTTAAAGTTATCGGAATAATTGAACGTAGTACGAACTTGCTGGCGTAATAACGCTGCTTTCGTAATGAGTTTCTCGAACTGTGATAAACAAAAAAATGCGATATAAATACGAACGTGTTTGTTTTTATGGCTGTCGTTAATAATGGGCAGCGACGATGTTATAGGAGGCAGTGAAAAACAATATCATTTGCTTTTGGCGGCGTATGCGTGTTTATTTACGCAGTATAGCTCGTTATAAATCAATTCTTGCTTGAGTCTCTCTATATGGAATTTGAAATAACGTTCGACCCGCGCCGCGTTTTGCGATACAGGTATTGTGATGAAGCGCAGTTAATTCCTTTAGAACAGAGCGTTTATTATTACTGCCTAGTTAGCGCAAAACAAAGTTTTCTGTGGTAAAGATGGTAATTAATTGACATAACTTTGGCTTATATTTGGAAACGTCGCATCTGAGACACGTTATTCATCGATTTCACGTATAAAATAGTTGAAATATATGTGGTAGCTTTATTTCCTCAATAGAGTGTACCTATGATGGCGATTTAATTATCTAGAAACTAGGTTTTTTTTTTACCCAGTAGAAAATGTCCATATGTTTGTAAAACTTAAGAGACTTAACTGCAGGTTCATCAGTCCATAAACTTACAAATGCTTATAAACTACCTTATACTAAAGACGGCATAAACAACAATGACCGATTGGGGATTCGAACCCCCGACGGGGAACGTCCTCGCGCATCGCAGCATAGCGCCTCAATGCGCTCGGCCACTTCGCCGCGGCTTACCTAATAATGCAATAAATATGTGATTTCAACGAGGTTTTCAATGTAAGCTGACGATAATTTTCGTAAAAATTGTAAATTATTGAAAAATAACGCAGGGACGCTTTATTGACACTGTTATTTATAATGCATATTAGCCTATACCCTGGGATACAAATGCATACAAATTTAACACACACACCCATGTCCCGGGGAAGACTCGAACCTCCGCAGTTAGGCGCTTTAGACCGCTCGGCTACTCCACCGCGGCTTAAGAAATGTCCGACAGAACAAACACTTTATCAATATTATCAATAATACAATACTCGCAGTTCAAATGTTTGTAAAGATTATGGGACTTAACAGCGGGGTCATCAGTCCCTAAACTTACAAACTACTTATGAACTAACTTACAGTAAAGATAGCACAAACACCCATGCCCGAGGGAGGATTCGAACCTCCAACGCGGGAGGCCGTGGCGCTCCTGGCCGCTCGGCTACTACCGCGCGGCTCCTCGTAGTTAGCCGTAGCTTACTGCAGAAACTAAGCAGTAAGCGATGTAGCGCATTGTTAACACATTGGACTCGCATTTGGGAGGAGAGTGCACAAAATACAGTGTAAATCATCTTTTAATATGTTGTTGTCCAGGAACAACACTGGGAATGAAACATTTTAAGTCCTTTAGATTTTCAAACATTTGAGTTGCATGATGGGGTAGCAAAGTGGTTACGACGATCGCTGAACCAAGGCGGATAACCGGGTTGAATTCTGGACCGGCGAAACGTTTCACTCGTCGGGACTGAACTCTTTCAGTGCCCTAGTGCAGCCAGTGTCATTCCTTTCCTTCGTCGATTCGTTATTAAATTCAATGAAACATTCATTGTAATCACTTTAACGTGCCGAAGTCTGTTAAATTGAAACTGATAGACCATCAATACTTTATATATAGAAAGATGACAGTCGCACAAATGTGCTGTGAATTTCTTCACCTGTCAGGACACGACGTAATAATTTCTATTTTCTTGTGGGAAGAGATTATTTGGGGGCGTTAGTGGAAAGTTAATGTAAGTTCCTGGCATATTTATGTACCGGACGGGGTTTAGAACCCAGGTAATTTGCCTTCCGAGGGCAAGGGCTCTATCGGTTGAGTTACGCTGGCAAGTACCTCGCCTCCTACCTTCCATACAGAAGTTCTCGCGCGAACCTTGAAGGTCTAGCTCTCCTGGAGGGCCGTAATAAGTGCCACAGTAGCTCAATCGGTAGAGCGCTTGCCCGCGAAAGGCAAACGTCCCGGGTTCGAATCCCCGTTCCGGCACAAAGTTAGCGCTTGTCCGTGAAAGGCAAACGTCCCGGGTTCGAACCCCCGTTCCGGCACAAAGTTTTGTTCGGCGATCGCACACTTTCGCTGCCGAGTGGAGAAATCGTTGTGTAGTAGACTTGCGCATCATAGTTCCCGATCGGTAACGCCGCGAACTAGTTTGTTCTTTTAGTTCGTCCGCTCCCAGTGGCGGCTGAGCGGCGTGGTCTGCTCTTGCAGGTGGAGAGAGAAGTTCCCCCACCTAGCTGCTTCATGCGCTTGCTGCTTGAGCGCTAACGATATCACGCAAACCAAAAGAAACAGTTTGTGGATAATTTCTCGCGTTCAAGTTTAGGCTTATTCCTATATCTTCTGCATTATGGAATTTATTAGTCAGAATTAGTGCCGAATACTTCAAAACAGAAATTTTGTACCACTGAACTATATAATCTAGCAGAGAGAGGCTCACTTCGAAATGGCTCTCATCAACAGAAGGCAAACACGTGATTTTTAATTCTGCTGCGCGGCCTCTCGCTACTGCCCGTCGGTATTGGTAAAAAAATCCAACGAACTAAGAAGCGCGATATGTTTGGCATAATAGTTGGCGACCGGTAACGCATGTTTTAGTTCGCGACCTATTGCACACGTTTTAGTTCGCGACCGATCGCACACATTTTAGTTCGAGACCTATTGCACACGTTTTAGTTCGAGACCGATCGCACACATTTTAGTTCGCGACCTATCGCACACATTTTAGTTCGCGACCTATCGCACACATTTTAGTTCGCGACCGATCGCACACATTTTAGTTCGCGACCTATCGCACACATTTTAGTTCGCGACCGATCGGAAACATTTTAGTTCGCGACCGGTAGCTCTCCTTTTAGTTCGCAGCTCGGCCGCGAAGTAGGTCGCTCTTTTTAGTTCGGCCGCTCGTTTTGTCTTTTGCTACCGCTACTAAAACTACAGCTGAGATGCATCTCAGCTCGAAATGACGGCAACTGGCAGAAGAGATCGCGCGTTTCTGCGCGCTCTCGCGTCCTCTACCTGTTCTCCATCAGTCTTCGGAAAAGGAGTGGACGAACTAAGAGGCGAGGGATCTGCGAACTAGTTCGCGTAGTTCGCCTGTGGGAGCGCTCTTCCGAACTAGTTCGTTCGCGAACTATACAAGACTCCTGTGTAGAGGTGGCGCGCTGTGAGTGTAGGAGGCAGTGGCAGCGACAGAAGCGCTGGCGGTGTTTGTGTCGCCCGCGGGCTGCGGCCTATTTCCTGCCGGCCCATCCATCGCGGGCGTCAGGTGGCGGCCGCGGAGAGACCCTAAATCAGTCGCCACCGCACCCAGCACACAGCACCCAGCATCCAGCACTACTTTGGCAGCCTCCCACCGCCCACCGACGACTAACGTGCCTGCGTCTGCGTCGTCTGCCGCCCACACGACACGTGCTTGCCTGCCTGCTAAACCTATACGAGAATTGTTTAAAGGTAAGGAGACATCCATTGAAGAACTGCATTGCGACAGGAGCTACGAGACACCAACGTCACAGACCACGGAAGCCCGCACAACGTGTACTTAATGACAAAGAGCAGCGGTTGCTGGTAGAACTTCCGGGTTACAAGGTCGTGGTCCATAAAACTTTTCAGTTTTTCCTAACGTTTCGTCCAGAGCTGCGCCGGACATCTTCGGAGGTCTTCTTACTTCCGACGAGTCTTGCCGACTGATGATGAGTCGGGTGTCTGACAGCGCCATATATACTGTGGAAAGTGGGCGTGGCCTAGCTGTCACGCTATCAGCAGGGATAGTCCTAGTCAGAGATAAAACATCACTATCGATTGAAATTGGTCAGGGATAAAACCTGTCGATCTTTTAAAGCTGCTGTCGATATGTCGCTAAGTTTCATAGCTTCTTCTTTCCGCCGGCCGCGATGGCCGAGGGGACTGAGGCGCGCCAGTCACGGTCTGCACGGCCACTACGGTCGGGGGTTCGAAGCACCCCTCGGGCATGGATATTTGTGCCGTACTTAGTGTTAGCTAGTTCACAAGTAGTTTGTATGTTTAGGGACTGATAACCCAGTAGTTAAGTCCCATAAGCTATACGAACATTTGAACTTTTGATTCTTCTTTCTTCTTCGCTAATGCGAAAAAAATATTGATAAATATATCAACACTGTAAATCGTCACCATACAGTAATATAACAGATGCCTAAGCGAGGCAACGACAACAGCGTAGGTTAATGGCTCGTTGTTTTCATTCTCCCTGGTGTGGGAATGCAGATTAAGCTGCGAGTGCTAAGGGATGAATGCAGTTGGCTCATATGTGCAGTCAGTGCGGTATTTGGTAGTTTGAGACGGTCTTGTAGTCGTGTTCGGGTAGCCTAGCGTTTAAGGAGACCGCTCGCGAAAAGCGGGAAACCCGGGTTTTAGTCCCGGCCCGGCTCAAATTTTCATACGTCACCATTTGATAGAACACCTACACCTCATCCAGTGACGCTACGAGAAATTCGTTATTGGAAAAAAAAAAAAAAAAAGTTTGATGAAAATAAGAAGAGCTATGTTTCGACACCACTATTCAGCTGTTCATCTTTCAGAGAAATGTTGATGAGACTTTAAATGAAATTTTCCGTGCGAACAAAGTATGTCGAATTCGTATCAGAAATACCTCACGGTACTCCATGAGTAATACCACTGAAAATGTTCAGATGTTTGTAAATCTGAGAGACAACACACACTCATGACCGAGGAGGACTCGAACCTCTGGCGGGAACAATCTCGCAGTCCTTGACAAGGCGCCTATAACCACTCGGCTATTCCTGCGCGGCTAATATCAGATAGTTATACACGAATGAGCCCTAAGTAAGTTTACTTTTTCGAGACAACATGAGAAACGGTTAATCTGAGTGTAATTTGTGAGACTGAATGGCTCAGTATTGACCGCCGCAATCAGATATAGGAACGCGTCGCCAATAGGCGGGCCGCGGGCCGAACAGACACGAAGAGCGCATTACAGCCGTCATTACGGCTGCTGATGACGGCAACAGCTGGCCGACGAGACGCCATCGCGTGCGCTGCCACTGCCTCCACTGCCGCCTCCGCTGCCGCCTTTGTTCCGGCCGGCGGCTTCGCTTCTGGGAAGCGTCGCGCGGCTGCTGACCTCTGCCGCAAAGACACTGTCCTCCAGGTCTCCGGTCTGCGACCAAATAACATCACCGCACGAAGTAAACTGGCGAGAGAGCACTGTGGTCACTCTGCTACTAAAGGAAGGAAGGGAGGGTTTAACGTCCCGTCGAGGTCGTGGTCATTAGAGACGGAGCGCACGATCGGACAGTATGTCTCGGGGACGGAGAAGAAATCGGCCGTGTCCTATGAAAGGAACTATCTCACCTTCTGGTTGGAGTTATCCAGGGAAATCGCGGGAAAACGTTAATCAGGATGGTTGCAGGGAGGGTATGTTAACACCGAGCCACCATGTTCGGTATCTGGAACCAGGGGTTGGCCGGCCGCGGTGGCCGAGGGGACTGAGGCGCTCCAGTCACGGTCTGCATGGCCACTACGGTAGGGGGTTCGAATCCCCCCTCGGACATTGATATTTGTGCCGTCCTTAGTGGTAGCTAGTACGTAAGTAGTTTGTAAGTTTACGGACTGATGACCCCGTAGCTACGTCCCATAAGCTATACAAACATTTGAACATTTGAACCAAGGGTTGTGCAACACTGCACTAATGCAGTGCTAACGCAAGTGGGGCCTGTGAGCCAATCTGCTGTATGACATAGTGGATCAGCGAGGTGTAATGATAGAATGGCAGACAGTACCTGTCATCTTTGGACGTACACACCACTACACCGTTGAATATAGCTCCTAGATTTTTCTCCGCGAAGATTAAATCTAGAAGCTAGGCTTTCAGAAGCATAGCACTCCTAAAAGTAAATAATCGAATTTACACACACTCGTTACATGATGAAGAAAAACAAAAATAATCGTGTTACAACGACGACACTTGTCGCAAAAAAAAAAAAAAAAAAAAAAAAAAAAAAAAAAAAAAAAAAAAAAAAAAAAATGGAAACCTTCAATGAATTACTGTTTATGAACCTTCGAAGGGGAAGACTCTGGAAAATTATTACCTTGCGCTGCTCTAGGGCACTGAATTAATTCAGTGGTCACGAGTGAAAATTTGCGCCGAGTCGGGATTTCATCTCTGGAATCCCTCTTCAGGCCACCGGTCACCTTAACCTATGGGACTGCTGACCTTGTTATTTGGTCCCCTATAAATAAAACAACAACGACAACAACCTTAATCTATTAGCTGCCAGAGAACGCTTCCCGCCCGTTCCAACTATTCGCAAGTCGCCCGCTACAGGAGAAACTTGCCTATCGTCCTTTTTCCTCTCAGCTCGCCATCTGTTTTCTCGCATTAGGACTAATGATTTTTATATATATATATATATATATATATATATATATATTGGAGAACACAGCAATATTGTAAAATTTATTAATATTCTGTCTATAATAGGGTGACTGGTTTCGAACTTGGTTACAGATCACCTTCAGGTTCTATCTATGAAGTTAATATTTCAGAGACTATGAGCGGAGAGCAGGTGATAGGAGACATCTGTGGTGACTGTAGACATACGGTCTGAATTTGATCTGTACCATAGATCGGATCCGACCACCTTAAAAAATAAAATATTGTACACTGTGCGATCAAAACGATTATTTTCAATAAAGAGCCTATATTTAGTGCTTTTTTCGAGCTGCGCCTACCCTTTAGCGTTTGGATAAAGTTGTTTCTAGCTGTAACCTTACGACATCAGTCAATGTATTTCCATGTATTCCCCTTGCCATTAACTTCCAAGAAGAGCAATTGGCGTAGTGAGTGATTAGCTACTAGGATATATGTCGTGCCAAGTTCGCTTGAGCCAGCTCCCGCTTCGCCAGACTGTCGCGAGGTGTGCTGCTCGTTGCCACGGGGCCGGGATGGCACATGTGTCCCCGGCGTGGAGTTCGGTGGCGATTGTCTTTTTCTGCGTCGCAGAATTCGGCCTCGTCTTTCACCGTCCGGGACGGCCGTTGTTTTCGCGGGCTGCGTTTTTGCGGGGCGCGCTTCTGGAAGCAGTAGGCCGCCATATTTTCATGCGCGCTCCTCGTGTTGCCCGGCATAAATCACACCCTTGTTATGCTTTCATCTCTATGCCGCACCATGTAACGGCGGCATGCTGCCCAAAGAAACCGTACGCAGATGCTTCTGCCGAACGCCCTCTTCAATTTTTTTCTTCCAATGATAATACTCGTAGTTTTTGTAGCGCAACCTAGAATCAGAGTAAAGTTATTCTAACGGGTTACATTTCATCTGGCACAACACCATCGCCATTAGATCGCTCGAATCTCTTTTCAAATGCTGTCTTCAGTTTCCCGCGCTGTAGGCAGTCTCTTTGGTGGCGCTGGTGCATCTTCGAAGCATTCTGACAATGAAACGTAATCTTTGGTTCACCTTCCCCACGATATTTTCTGTGTGTTCTCTCCACTCTAAGTTGTTCGTAATTGTAACACCTAGATATTTGGTAGAATTTACGACTTTAAGGTTTGACTGATTTATCGCGTAATTTGAATCGGATGGTAGGAGAAAACTTTAGTTAATTATGCTAGAAAGAGGAGGGGTGTGTGGTAGCACTAGATTGTTCGCTTCTGTCTTTCACCGGATTGCTAACCTTGTACAGTTTCTTCAGCAGAGGGAATATTTTGTTTTTAAGCATTAATTGTGAACCAGAGACGTAGGCATTAAAAGGAGTGTGGGTTAGTAATTTGCAAATGAGGCAGCTATGATAGAATACTGTTGCAAAAAAGTTAGAATTTTTAAAAATAAATTCATCGTTGTATGTATCATTTTCCACCTGGTAAACGTAGCAAAATCAAATCTAATGTTCGTGAAGTTTATGGGACTTAACTACGGGGTCATCGGTCCCTAAACTTACAACCTACATATCAACTACCTTATACTAAGTACGGCACAAATATCCATGCTCGAGGGGGGATTCGAACCCCCGACCGTAGTGGCCGTGCAGACCGTGACTGGAGCGCCTCAGTCCCCTCGGCCACCGCGGCCGGCGTAAACGTAGCATAGAGGCTTAGAATGAAGTAGCCACCCACATATCAGTTGTGTCTCTTTCTGTGAGAGATGTAGCGATTCATGTACGTAATTACTTTTTTTGACCAGTCCTCCTTGCTATATTGTTACATGAATGTTTGTAACACAACAAAATGCAGATTACCCTGTTATAAGGGCCTGAAGATGATGCCAATATGTAACAAAATGAGAATATAGCTGACAGTGTTTTTTTACATCACAATTTTTTTTTTACATTACTATATGTAAGGACGGAATGGACAGTGTGCTGAAAGGTGCATATAAGATGAAGACTAACAAGAGCAAAACTAGGGCAATGGTCTAAGAAAATCAGGTGATGCTGAAGGAATTGGATTGGGTAACGAAGCAATAAAGGAGGTAGATGAGTTTTGTTACTTGGGCAGTAAAATAACAAATGCTGGTCGCAGTACAGAGGATATAAAATGCAGAATGGCAATGGGTAGAAAAGTGTTCTTGAAAAAGAGAAATTTGTTAACATCGAATATTGATTTAAGCCTAAGGAAGTCCTTTCGGAAGGCATTTGTATGGAGTGTTGCCTTGTATGGGAGTGAGACATGGTCGATAAACAGTGCGGACAGGAAGAGGATTGAGGCTTTTGAAATATGGTGCTACAGAAGAATGCTGAAGATTAGGTGGGTGGATCGCGTAACTAATGAGGAGGTACTGAACAGAATTGGGGAGAAAAGAAATTTCTGGCATACCTTGACTAAAAGAAGGGATAGATTGGTAGGACACATTCTTAGACATCAAGGAATTGTGAATTTAGCGTTGGAGGGAAGTGTGTGCGGTAAAAATTGCAGAGGAAGACCAAGAGATGGATACAGTAAGCAGATTCAGTCAGTTGTAGGTTGCCGTTCTTATGTGGAGATGAAGAGGCTTGCTCAGGATAGGGTATTGTGGAGAGCTGCATCAAACCAGTCTCCGGACTGAAGACCATAACAACAACAACAACATATGTAAGACTGAAGCCCCATCACACATATACAAGATGGACACAAAATCAATCCATATTTCAGTAAGTGCGTAACACTGTTGCAAGTCGATGGAAAATCTGAAACTTCCGTCTTTGGTACCAAGACAAACACTGAATAGCCCCGAACGCGACTTTGCCGCTAGTTGTGGTCGAGGCTGTTGTGTGAAAAGCATTGCCCCTAGTCCTACGAAGAGAGCGTCAGGCAGGTATAGGAGCCGGATGTTTCCCGGTCCGCAGTGGCCCCATGAGGTCCTGAAGATGATGGCTTGGTGCATTAAAACTAGTTGTCAATAAGTAACAAAATGAGAATATAGCTGACAGTGTTTCTTTTACATTACTATATGTAAGGCTGAAGCCCCATCATACATATACAAGATGGACAAAATCAATCCATATTTCAGTAAGTTGTGTTAACACTGTTGTAAGTCGATGGAAAACCTGAAACTTCCGTCTTTGGTACCAAGACAAACACTGAATAGCCCCGAACGTGACTTTGCCGCTAGTTGTGGTCGAGGCTCTGGTGTGAAAAGCACTGCCCCTCTAGTTGGGCCGCCGAAAGAACAACCCTGACAGTTCCCGCACGTGGGCCGCAGAGGGTGAGCGGGACATTCAACCACCAACCTGAGCCCTGGAATTCGTAAACGTTGCCGGGGTAACGGTGCCACGTTGCCACCCTGGCACTCAAGGTCGCACATGGTGACGTGCTTCAGTCGCTGCAAAGCATCTGTTGCGTGTTCATCGCTTGTCTCCTTCTGTTACAAAAACAAAAGCCGAAAAATCATTTATGAAAATGATACAGTTGCTGAATAAAGAGGTCATAGAGTGTTGCGCCTTCCACCATATCATTGCCATTTCAATGCGATAGAACTCGTGTGGGCTCAGGTAATATAGTACGTTGCAGAAATAATAAACGTTTTTCATTAACAAAAGTAGAATTCTTAGTTCGTGAAGCATTGGACAGTATTACTCCCACAAAATGGAACAATGTTGTCACACGTATGTGGCAAATCTTAGAAGAGGCATAGGTTCGAGAAGGTACACTAGAAGAACGGGTAGAAGAATTAATAATAAGATTAGGGGACGATAGTTGCAGTAGCAGCGGTGCATTGCACGTGATGCTGGCCGCGTCTGATTTTTAATGTATAGTTTGTTTCGCAACCAAAGATCATTTACTGAAAAATTACGTTATTTTATTTCTACTTCTGTGAGCAATAGACTAGCTGTCGAAACTGATCTGATAATATTACCCAGACACTATACTATGGCAGTGAACAGCGACCGTAAACGAATGAGACAAAAACTCTTTTTTATGTAAGAAGACAAATCATTTCACTTGGAAGAGGCGGTTTTACTACTTGTAAAGTGGTAGTCCTTATTTGTTTACCCTCTCGGCAGACTGCCACAATACAGTGTCCGAGTAATAACAGTGAGTCTGTGGAAAATAGTTATAGAAGATGAAATATATAAACAAAATTCTTCAACTAGCGAACTTTGGCTGAAGACTAAATGGTACATTATATTTAATGGAATACTGGAACATATGAAGCTTTAACTCGACATATATTTCTAAACCTTTTCTTTTTAACTGAAAAAGAGTGTTTTTCAGTACTTCGTGATTGTTATCGTTCGTTCATGCTTTAGTAGTACACTAGCTGCTCCCCGCGATGTTACCAGCGGTTCAATAGTCAGACATTAAAGTGCCAAGAAAGGGCATAAATAACTACATGACTGTTTGCGACATTTTAGCACGGAATATATAATTGTCTTGGAACGGATGGAGAGCCAAAAATCTATTGCAATACGTCCCTGTAAACGACGTTTCGAGACTTATTGTTCTCCGAGTATACGTAGAGATTTCTAGCTCTCGATACACGGGAGCAGCCTACCTGGAGCTGTCCGTGCGAAAAACGTGGGGTGGCCAGATGAATACCTGCCACTTTTAATGTTTGCCCTTGACTCTTGTTTATAGTAATCAAGAAGACCACTTCCAATGGGAACTGTAACCATTTAAACTGGAATGGCAAGTTTGTTGGGATGATGGGAATTCGTGGTATTAATATAGTCTCTCCCTTGGCTCCACCGGTGATGATGGTGGCCTGCACGATATGCCTTCTCAGGTCCGTGATGCGTAACCTGGTGCCATTGCATAATCGTGGTGCATCCAAGTTACGCATCAATAAAACAGGCACACCCACCTTAAGCTCCAACTTGTGGGATGGCACCCCTGACAGTAAGTAATTACAATAACAACAATACAGTAATCGAAAACAAATGCCAAGTAAAGGAACAAAATAAACAGCAAACCTAACGGAGAAATGTAACGAAATAAACAACAAACCTAACGGAGAAAAGTAAAGAGATAAAAAAGACATCTAACGGAGAAACGAACTGTTGAGATCCTACAAATGCAAAGCGAACCAACAAAAGAACTAAATGCAAACGTTCGAACGCTATAAATAATCGAAATCACCAAAGAAACTATTATTCAAAGAAACCAAAGAGAATACAATTTTAAAGAATAACGATAACATCACAATGTTGGAACATCTATAACGTTTCATATGTTAACTGCAGCGTACCGCCTGCCATCTGTTGAGTGCATTTGCTACTACTTTCGTTGCAGTTTACGTACGCTATTTATACGTGACAGTTCGCGCTTTGTACACAAAATAGGATTTGGTATCTAGATCCCATTCTACACAAAACGTCAATGTTTTTTCTTGCCATGGTACTTAGAGCATATTTTATTTAAAGTCTTCAATTTATATACACACTTCCTTAACAAATGAAAATGAATGAGGCATAAACGCCAACATTCGGATTTCTTTGTATGTAATTATATATCATTTAAGCCATTTTGGCAGTATCCAAGAATCTTTTTGTATATTCGAAAGTAAAAAAGATAACAATAACAAAGAAAAAAATTTCACTATAGCAGGACCCGAACCATTGCCCAAAATAACGAAAGTCTATTACATGACGCGTTAACCTCCGCGGCTAAACGTGACATACCCTACAATGCTCTTCTGCTGTTCTATTAGAAGCTTCTTACAACCGTTACGTATTTCTATGGATATATTTCAGATAAATAACTTGTAATAAACATTTTGAAAAGTAGCCTATGTCTTAATCCAAGACGTAAGAAATCTCTATATGAAATTTCATCTAAATCAGTGCTGTAGTTTTAGCGTGGTGCGGTAACAACATACAAACTTTCGCATTTATAATATGTATGTATAGGATAGGATAGCAACGGTCTCAAAATTTTCGGACGAGATATTCGTATGCCGGCGTCCGACACGGCGTAACAACAAACAGCCGCGTAGCAGTATTGGCAACATAGCCGCTAGCTGTCAGAGTCGTTCTTTCGGCGGCTCGACTATAGTCCTACGGCGAGAGCGTCAGTCAGGTATAGGAGCCGGACGTTTGCCGGTCCGCGGTGGCCCCCTGCACAAAGGGCGGGGGCGCGTCCGGCCAGCATTTATCACTCATTTGCGCGCGTTTTGTTCGCAGCTCGGCGGCCATTGAGTGAAGGAAGCGGCGGCCCTGGGCCCTCCAGGGACGCGCTCGCCGAAGGGCAGGCGGCTTATTTATGTGCCGACTGTGGCGGAGCTAACGACGGCGCGCCTGCCAGTATATCACAGATAGCGCGCAGCCGCCAGCCGCCACTCGCCCTGATATACGGCTCCTCAGACGTCGCGTCGGGCCGCGTCCAGCCCGGACGCCTAATTTTCGTGATTCTTGCCCACAGCCGATATTGATGGCGGTAATCCCCGGCGAGCCCCGCTTTTAATAACTCGGCGGTGTCACGCGGTAAGCGCGTATTTATACCTTATCACTCTCCGCTGTGCGCAGGTTCCCACACCGTGTCCCCGTGTGACGCGTAATCATTCTGTCCACTCCCGGCCGCAATCCGTTCTACAGGCGCTGCTACTTCCTGTGGCGCTTACGCTAAGGCCGTGTTGCTTAGTCTTCTCTTCTAGTAACGAAGGTAGGTGCACCTTGCATTATGCTCAGAGAGATATGGAGGATAGTTTTCGGCGTTGCCACTGTGCTGTCAATGTGCCAGCCTTTTATGGTATATCAAGTTACAAATAAATTTACAATGCTAGCTGCCAGTAGGCTTTGAATGAAACCAGCGGGGGAAAGTTGGAAGTTTGTGTCCAGCCGGGATTCGAACCCGAGTCCTCCTCCGGCATTCGCGGCTGATAATAGTGCCACTGGAGACACAGCGTCACCGCTGAGGCACCGACTGCCGTAGCGCGTTTCCCATCAGACGCAGATTCCCAACCTTCTCCACAAACTTCTGGACCGTGCTCATTATCACTCATTCCGCAGCATATCGCTGAATCCCGTAATAGTTCTGACTTGGTGTGCATCCACATTGAAGAAATTATCATTTGTCGTCTTCATCTTCATCTTCCTTATATATGTACAGTAGAATGTCCGCGTGTTTTTGTGTGTGTACGTAAAAAAAAAAAAAAAAAAAAAAAAGGTAAAGCAGTCAACAATCCGAAGATTGATTTGAACACCACAGTGCTTTACTAGGCATGGTCCTGATTGGAGGTGGTATGCCGTCGCCTTCCTCCGACCTTCGAACTGACTTACCCAGCCAGTTATAGGGGGACCTACAGTTTAACGTGGGTTCCGAACCACGGTGCTACTCGGTATTTTTCACATGAGCATTACTGCTAGAGGTGAAAGAAGTGGAAAGAGACAGATAAAAATCCCAGGACCTGGCGGGGATCGAACCCGCGACCTTTGGACTGGTAGTCTGGCACTCTACCACTGTGCAACAGAGGCGCACTAACCAAGATTAAAAATAAATTTACAATGCTAGCTGCCAGTAGGCACTGAATGAAACCAGTGAGGAAAAGTTGGAAGTTTGTGCCCAGCCAGGATTCGAACGCGTGTCCTCCGGCAGTCGCGGCTGAGCACAGTGCCACTGGAGACACATCGTCATTGCTGTGGCACCGACTACCGTAGCGCGTCTCCCATCAGACGCAGATTCCCAACCTTCTCCACACACTTTCGCGGCATATCGCTGAATCCCGTAGTAGTTCTGACTTGGTGGGCATCCACATTGAAGAAATTATCACTTGTCGTCTTCGTCTTAATCTTCCTTATATATATAACAGAATGTCTGCGTGTTTGTTTGTATGTACGTATTGCATACAAATCTACTGTTTTGTACCAGTCTTTGTGAAAAAGTTTCAAACCACGGGGAGAGTCGCCGTAAGTTCATGAGATATTACGTCATAAACAATGCTATGCGAGAGAAACTGCTGCATTAAGCAACAATGCTGCTCATTTCCTCCTAAACCACTGGACTGATTCAACCAAATTTTGGTACACATATTGCTTACCGCGAGGTAACAATTGCTGTAGGGATAACAACAACGTACACACATGGTCCAGGAGATATGACGTATTAATCAATAGGAATCGTAAAAAAAACTGCTACGTCGTGTGATGAGACTTTATTCATACAGTTTATGCGAATGAGAGTACTTGGCAATTGCAACACCTGGAGATTCTGTCTGCTGTGTCATTTATTTCTTTCAATTTTTCTGAACACCGTAGAGCTTGTTTCAGTTCGCCCTGCATCAGTCGTACTTGTCCTCGTCGTTCGTGTTGATTACATATTAAGACATGTTCTGGTGTGCCTATCTCTCCGCGTGTGCAAAGGTCATCTCGGTCAGGGTATAAATTTTGAAGGTAAGATGGGTATGAGCCGTGATGGGTCAAAATCAGACCAAAGCGTTGGGGCCGGGGTATAAGGGGTACAGCGAAGACTGGAGGGCGTCGTCTCTCTAGGGAAACTGGCCTCAGTATTCCAGGCCGAAATCACTGCCATCAGGGCGTGTGTGGAGGAGAATTTGCGTAGGTGCTACAAAGACCGTAGCATCTATATCTATTCAGGCAGCCAGGCAGCCCCGAGATCACTGGCAGCTCCTGCAACAAGGTATAAAATTGTTGCAGAATATCACAGGGTTCTGGTGGAGCTGGGGGAAAGCAATAGAGTAAACCTATTGTGGGTCCCTGGCCACTCGGGGACCAGTGGCAACGAACGTGCCGACAGATTAGCCAGGATAGGGGCAGAGATTCCATTTATTGGACCGGAACCCGTCCTGACAATCACCAAGGTAATGATCAAATTGGAGCTACGTAACTGGCTCAGAAGACAGCACGCAGAATATTGGATCAAAGTCTATCAACAAAAACATGGCAAAGTAATGATGCAAAAGCCATGTTTTAAAAGAAGCTCTGCAATCCTGGGCCTGAACAGGAGAGAGATTAGACTCATGGTTGGATTGCTGACAGGCCACGAGAATTTCAAAAAACACCTACATACAATGGGAATAACAGATGAGGACCCTAAATGTAGGATCTGTGATGACGGTGATGAAACTGCATCAAATCTAATCTTCGAATGCATTGCATTGGAGAGTAAAAGGCACAGAATATTTGGGACAACCAGACCCGAAGAAATAGTGTCTAATAAAGAACTGGTAAAGGGACTCTTTGCACTGTTCAAGGGCATTGGTTGGCTTTACCAGATATACAGGGAGCGATACCGCACAATAAACATAGTTTCGGTGCGGGCAGTGGCGGGTTGGACCAAGACTGTTTTGGTTTCCCTGAGAAAATCAAATCAAATCAATGGGCCGTGGCCTGTGAGGAAGTGGATCATTCCCTTTGCTGGATCGACGTGTTTCATTCTCAGACGTTCAGCGATATCTGGGAAGAATGTGTAGGTGCGCCTGCGTTTTGTACTGGCATCCCACTGTTGTTGCCATGTAGTAATCCGCAAATGTTTTATATCCATCTTGGTCCGAATATCTTCGCCAGAATTTTTTGGACTTTAAAAAAATGTTCAAATGTTTGTAAAGTCAAGGGGCCAACCTGCTTAGTTATGGATCTGTAGGGCCTTGGCGCCTTCTCTGGCGGCCGTTGTACTCGTCAAGAGGCGAACAAGGTGGCGACGTTGACGGCGGCGCACCTGCGCAGGCGGAAGTCGGTGTCACGCAGTGGGAGGTCAAGAGCTGGGGGGGGGGGGGGAGGAAACGCCAGTCACCCGGCTGGTCAGCCCTGCGGCACATCCGCGGGAAGCCCGCGCTGTGAGAAAGCCGGCAGGAACCGGTCAGCGCGGAAGTGCGCGCGACCTGATGCGCCGCCCAGCTGGCCTGCGGCGGGGGCCGAACCCGGGACACCGGCTAGGATTGCCGGTGCCCGGTTTCCTCGGCAGGCTGCACTGCCGGCTGTTCGAAAACGCGGTCTTCTGAGGGTTTATGCGCTAAAGGCTACAGGGGTCGGTAAGATGTTTAACGTCTTGTTCAAATGTTTGTCAAGATTATGGGACTTAACTGTGGGGTTACCAGTCACTAAACTTACAACTTAACCGAGGGGGGATTCGAACGTCCGACGGGGAGCGGCCTCGCGCATCGAAGAAATGCGTCTCACTACGCTCGGCCACTCCGCCGTGGCTTAACGTCTTGTCGTCGTTACTATCGTTAGCTACAATGTGAAAGGAAGCAAGTTACGGTGTCCAGAATGAAATTCTCACTCTACAGCGAAGCGTGCGAACAGGGATTCGAACCTGGGACCTTTGCCTTTCGCGGGCAAGCGATCTACCGTCTGAGCTATCTCGGCGTGCTTCATCGTCCGTCCTCACACCTTCTGCCAGTATCTCGCTTCCTCTTTTCCAGATTTCGCAAAACTTCTGTGAACCTTGTGAAACTAGCACTCCTGGAAGAAGGGTTGCGAACAGGGTTGCCGACCCCGAAGCAGCACACTTTCCCCATAAATCGTATGTGAAATCCCCCTAAATCACCCCAAATAGTATGAGTTGTCTTTTAAGCGACAAAAAAAAAAGGGTCTTATATAAATCGCAATTTGCGATCACTTATGGCTTCCATGTACTAGGTTTTAGACGAAGTACCGAAGTGCGGCGAATGAAAATTTGGGCCCGGCCAGGATCCGAACTTGGAATCTTCTGCTTACTTGGCAGACGTGTTGACCACTCCGCCAACGAGGACACAGTGACCAGCTCAACTGCAGAGGACTTCTCCCTGCACGTCTCCCGGCGCACCCAAATCTCCATTCGCCACGCTGTCTCTTTCCTAGTACCATAGTCTATTTGTTCTGTAATGCTCGCAGCCACAATAATGTATTCCCGCATCAGGGAGAACAGACCATGAGGTATCGAGACACAATTAATTGCCATCAGGAGCCCAGCGTCGGTTTGTATGCAATTATATATTTTTGACGACATTGCAGCGTTCAATGAATGAAATAAATCGCAATTTGTAATTAGTTTTGGCATCGCTGTACTAGGTTTAGATGGAATACAGTATTGTGACTGCGTGCATTACAGAACAAATAGGCTGTGATAATAGGAAAAGGGACAGCATGGCGAATTGAGATTTGGGTGTGGCGGGAAACGTGCAGGGAAGAGTCCTCTGCAGTCGGGCTGGTCACTGTGTCCTCGGTGGCGGAGTGGTCAGCGCGTCTGCCTAATAAACAGGAGATCCCGGGTTCGTATCCCGACCGGGCACAAATGTTCATTCGCCGCACTTGGGTCTTTCATCTAAAACCTAGTACAGCGAAGCCATAACTGATCATAATTTGCGATTTATTTCATTAATTTGAACTCTGTAATGTCGTCAAAAATATATAATTGTAAAAAAAAAAAGTCTGCTGGGGAGGCGATTGTAACTTTAAGTTACATAATTTATGGTGCGATGTCACCCGACTGCTACCAATCGCCGCGGTGGAGTAGCCGAGCGGTCTAAAGAGTCTCGCTGCGGAGCGCGCAGTAGTTCGGCGTGGAGGTTCGAGTCCTTCCTGGGGCATGGGTGTGTGTGTGTGTTGTCCTTAGGTTAGTTTAAGTAGTTTGTAAGCTACGGACTGATGACCATGCAGTTTGGTCCGATAGATTTACAAACATTTGAACATTTTGAGCTACCAATCACGTCTAGGAAGGGGGAAGGCACGTCAAACTTCCCCTCAAAACCAACTTCCCCCTGAAGCACTTATCCCCCTAAAAATCCCCCTAGAATTTTTATCCCCCAATCTATATCCCCTCCTAAATTTAGGGGGGAAATCCCTAAGTGTGGAAACCTGTTGCGACATCACAAGGAACGCGGACGGTCACGTCTCTCTGCGGACGTGATCCGGAGCTCATTACCGTTGCGCCGGTAGGCAGTGGTTCCCTTGTTTGCGCTAATAACAACGCTCCCCATTGGCCAGCTCGGCTGGCGTGGTGGGGGAAGTGCAGCGAGAGCAGCGCGGTCTCCGTCGCTTCTTTGTCAGCAACCGAGGCCGCCTGCGCGCGCGACTCGCAGTGCTATTAAGAAGTCCCCGGCGAGCTGCCCTGACGCCCGGCCGGCCTGTTATTATCGGCCCCTTTCATGATGAATGGGACGCGGCTGCCCGCTCTCCGCCAGCACGCCTCCTCCTTCTTTTTATCTCCTCCCCCTCCCCCTCCTCCTCCTCCCATCTCCCCCTTGCCGCCTCTTCTCCCACACCTGCCCGTCTCCGCGCGCGCTCTCGCTGTATCATTTACTGTGCGGACAGTGCGCCCGTTGTTTATTGTCGATTCGTGGAGGAATCCGTCAGCGCGGGCCGTACAAAGCGTGCGTGGCCACCTTAATGGGAATTTCCCGGTGAATTAGCGGCACACAAGGGCGGCCGCGGCGGCAGAGGGCGCGTTTTATCAATTTGTTGTGTCCGTGCCGTGGGGCGGCCTGGCCGAGCAGGTAGCCGGGCGGCCGCTGTTTGTTTTTTAGTCATCCCTCACAGGTGGGCTCCCCTCTTACTCCGTGTCTCTCTCTCTGTGTCCTAAGGCGATTTCTGATGGGCTTCTCGCCGGAAGTATATATCAACACGATACTCGCTCTGCCCGCGGTGTCTAGTCCTAATGCAGCGGCGACGTCTTACAATAATATGGAAGAGTATATTGAAACATCTTCTTCTGCTCGCGGCGTATACTAATTTCCAGAACATTTAAATATATTCTGACATTGTGTCACCCTTTGGGGGAGGGCTAATTGTTTTTTTATATATTTTTTAAATTTTATTAGTATGGAGAAGAAATAAAAACTTTGCGGTTTGCCGATGACATAGTAAATCTGGAAGAGCAATTGAATGGGATGTACAGTTTTGTGTCCCAGCCGCGTCACCGCTTTTGTGTCTCGTTTCCGTCGTAGGTGTCGGTGGCCGAGTAAAATGAGACCGACACAGGTAGGAGGTGACCAGCCAGTGGGACAGCAGAAACTAGAAACACTAGAGTAAATTAGAACAAGATATATATTGCACAGAATTTATACAATACTTAACTTTTACATAGCTCAGTACTGCAGAATGCTAATACATAGTTGAGCTAGAGGCCTGCCTAGTGCCTATCCGATAGCCAAGTCTTCACTGGTGCCTATCTGATCCCGAAGTGTTAGCTGGTTCCTATCTCAGTCCCAAGTGAACGATGTCGTTCAGTGGTGGCCACGAGCGGAGTTGTAGCAGAGGGCGCTCGTGGCTGACGTCGTAAGAACGCCGCGCCGTGCGTGCATGGCGGCGCGCGGCGAAAGTAGCTAGCGCGCACTTTAGACTTGTGCGACACCACATACAGTGTCTTGAAAAGGAAGATATAAGATTAACATTAACAAGAGTAAAACGAAGGTAATGGGATGTAGTGTCAGAATATCAGGCGATGCTGAAGGAATTAGATTAGGAAATGAGACAATGAAAGAAGTAGATGAGTTTTGTTGTTTGGGTAGCAAGATAACTTCTAATGGCCGAAGTAAAGAAGATATAAAATGCGGAATGGCTGTGGGAAGAAAAGCGTTTCTAAAGATGCGAAATTTGTTAACATCCAATATTAATTTAAATGTTAGGAAGTCCTTCAAATGTTTGTAGAGCTTATGGGACTTAACTACGGGGTCATCAGTCCCTAAACTCACAAACTACTTATGAACTAGCTACAACTAAGGACGGCACAAATATCCATGCCCGAGGGGGGATTCGAACCCCCGACCGTAGTGGCCGTGCAGACCGTGACTGAAGCGCCGCAGTCTCCTCGGCCACCGCGGCCGGCTAGGAAGTCCTTTCTGAAAGCATTTGTCTGGAGTGTAGCATTATATCGGAGTGAGACGTGGACGATTAGGAGTTCAGATAAGATGATGATAGAAGCTTTTGAAATGTGGTGCTACAGACGAATGATGAAAATTAGATGGGTAGATCACGTAACCAATGAGGAGCTGCTTAACCGAATTGGAGAGAAAAGGAGTTTCTGGGATATCCTTTCTAAGAGAAGGGATGGATTGGTTGGACACATTCTGAGATATCAAGGAATTGTCAGTTTAGCATTAGAAGGAAGCGTATGGGGTAAAAATCGTAGAGGGAGACCGAGGTACGAATACATTAAGCAGGTTCAAGAGGATGCAGGTTGCCGAACGTATTTTCAGATGAAGAGACTTGCACAGGAAAGGATATCGTGGAGAGCTGCATCAAACCAGTCTGCCGTCTGAAAATGTTCAAATGGTTGTAGGACTTATGGCACTTAACTACGGTGTCATCAGTCCCTAAGCTTACAAACTACTTATGAACTAGCTATGACTAAGGGCGGCACAAATATCCATGCCCGAGGGGGGATTCGAACCCCCGAAGGTATTGGCCGTGCAGACCGTGACTGGAGCGCCTGAGTCACCTCGGCCACCGCGGCCGGCTTGCCGTCTGAAGACCACAACAACAGTGTCTAAAAATTTTCATATCTTTGTGAACCTCTTGGTACAAATTCCTATAGTCCGCTGTTTTTTACCTACGTAACTCAGTTACACTAAGGACAACACACACACATACTCATACCCGAGCTAGGGCTCGAACCTCCGCCGTAAGCGGTAGTCTCAGTTTCGCTGTCTGGCTCCGTCACTCGCCTGTTCTGCAACATCGCTTCGGACGGCTCCGGCGGCGCGGCTACGGGCAGCGTCTGGTGCTGAGAGGAGGCGCGGCCAGGTTCCCGGAAGAGTCTACAGTGTCCAGAGTGCGAGGTGGCGAGGGCGGCAGGCGAAGGGCCGCCGCCGTAATTGGTGGGGTCCGCCCTTTGTGGGCGCTGATGCGCCGTCGATTGCCAATCAGTCGCGGCAGGTCGCTCCCAGCAGCCGGCGCGTCCGGGTAGGCCGCTCCTTACCGACACCTACAAGTGCGCGCGACACTCACTGATGCCGCCGCTACTGAAGCTCTGTACAGGCAAAGTACTGTGTTTAAACTGTTACATGGCTGAGTTGTGAGGGGGGAGCGGGCAGCAGAGGAAGCAAACCCCGCCTCACACTACGACAGCCGGTGGGAGAGAGGCGAGCGGGGGAGGCAAGCCACGCCCACGTCCTGCCGTGCTGACACACAAACTATGCGCCATGCTTCCGCGAAAGTACAGGTAGCGCACATCGCTTTAAATGTTGGTCGTAAATGAAACAAAGCAGCATACTCACGATACCAACTACAGGAATCACTCACTTAAGGGGGATAGAACACCCCCCGTCCCCCACAGAACCCGAAAAAAAAAAAAAAAAAAAAAACTTATAACAGCAATCTAGTAAAGGTAAAGATTGGAAACTTGGTGTGTTTTACCATAAGCTTTCAACGTTAGTGGTAGATGGTAGTCTGTCTGGAAACTGACTAAAATTTTGCTCGTCAAGCAGATGATCTATCCCCCCCCCCCATCCCAAAGCCAAGTCCTAGTTACGCCACTGCTCAGAACACTGGTATGCAAACAATAAGAAAGCAGACGTATATTGTTGCCTCCCACAGCACTTTCAGTCAGTAACGTTGGCTACAGCCTCAAAACAAAGACTGCCTGCCGAAGCCGCCCGACGTCTATCGACTTGTACCGATTCAGGGCTAGGGAGAGCTCTGCCATCTAACAGTTAACACACTGTATTGCCAGCTAGGGGCGGCCATGCTGGACCTATCCTGCTGTTCTTGTACAGTCTCCAACAACGTTCTGAGCGATTAGAATATTAACTGTTTTTGAGAAAACTGTTCAGTGAAAAAAAAAATTTTTTTCACATCTCATATTGTGATATATTCGCACAATAATGATCTGACGCCGCGGTGGAGTGGCCGAACGTTCCAAGGCACCCACCTGCCGAGTGCGCCGCTGCTCGCCGTCGGACGTTCGAGTCCTCCGTCGGTACGGTTGCCATACTTCAGGAACCAACATCAAAGACATTTCTGCGAAGTCATACTGATGAACGCGATACCACCCTCCATATATTGAAAACCCCTCACCACCCGCCATATACTGAAGAACGCGATACCACCCGCCATATACTGAAGAATGCGTTACCACCCGCAATATACTCTAGAACGCGATACATCCCGCCATATACTGAAGAACGCGATACATCCCGCCATATACTGAAGAACGCGATACCATCGGCCATATACTGAAGAACGCGATACCATCGGCCCTGTACTGAAGAACGCGATACCACCCGCCATGTACTGAAGAACGCGATACCACTCGTCATGTACTGAAGAACGCGATACCACTCGTCATGTACTGAAGAACGCGATACCACCCGCCATGTACTGAAGAATCCGATACCACCCGGTACATACTGAAGAATCCGATACCACCCGGTACATACTGAAGAATCCGATACCACCGGCCGTATACTGAAGAACGCGATACCACCGCCCATATACTGAAGAACGCGATACCATCGGCCATATACTGAAGAACCACCCGACATATACGGAAGAACGCGATACCACCCGCCATACACTGAAGAACGCGATACCACCCGCTATACACTGAAGAACGCGATACCACCCGCCATATACTGAAGAACGGGATACCACCCGCCAAATACTGGAGAACCCGGTACCACTTACCAGGTACTAAACAACCCCTTACCACCCGTCTACATTTGACTCATGACGTCATTTTTACTTCACAATTCGATGTAAAAGACGACAGCAAAATTACGCTCCAAGATGAATATTCAGGTTAGACAAAGCCAAAGACCGTAAGATACGTATAGCAAAGACTTTGTTAAATAACAGGAGAAAACTGCAATATCCTCAGACAATCTGTTATTGTACAGATCTACTATCGCTGTTCGAAACACCTGAAATATACCGAACTGTACCATCATATCAACAGTTTCCAGCGGCTAACGTCAAGACAGCAAGGAGTAGTGGACATCTTTTTCGCGGACATTTATCTCTCCGCCCAGGACACCCGACTTCTAGTATAAAATCGTGGGCTGTCCGCGAAATCCGCGACTTATGGGAACTCTGTCCGTCGGGCACGGGTCTATTTGTTGACCTTAGCATAATTTAGTCTAAGTACTTCGTAAGCCTAGGGACTGATGACCAGAGTAATTAACTCCTATATATTTACAAACATTTGAACATTTGAATTATATGACATTCTATTCTTTATTCGTTGTACTTACTGCGATACATGAAATTAAGTGAACTACTGGCGAACTTTTAAAGAGTACGACCAAAAAAAGGATTTGCGTAGAATTTGTGTATCGTTTAATTTGGCACATACAAAGCTACGGATGAAATGTACTTAACGTATCGAAATTTTATTTAAGGGCTTCATATCCGACGGACACAGTGCACACAGTTTTGGTGGCTCTACGAAAAACTTGTCGTTCGATTTTAAGAAAACTGTTTGGTTTGTGGGTCCTGATCGAAGGGTCCACCTATAAATTCAGTCTCACCTGTAGCGTAGCACTTCGCCATAGGAGCAAAGCGTAAATTAAAAAAAAAAAAAAAAAGAGAAGAGATGACACTAGTATTTCATGATGCAAATTTTCGAGTGAGCTGCTAAAATATTCTTGAATAGAGATACATTGGTTGGCCAGCTGCGGCATAATAGCCATGTGCACTAAGGCTCCTAGCTGCGGCCCGCGCGACTGATCGCCGTCGTGGATTCGAGTCCTCCCTTGGGCATGGGTGGTTTTGTTGTCCTTAACATAAATTACTTTAAGTTAGTGTGTTTTGTAAGCGTAGGGACTCATGACCACCGTATTTAAGTTCCTTAGATTTACAAACATTTCAACATTTAGTACTTACATTAGTTCTGTACCGCCCACAGTCACATAAAAACAGGAAAATGGAAACGAACAATATGGCACAAGCTTTCGGAAATATTTTCATTTCTATTTTGGTGTTTTTATGTGACTGTCGGCGGTATAAAATATTCAAATACTTCATGAATATTTTTTGCGTATTATGTACATAAATCTTACATGAACTACGAAAAAATGCAAGGGAACACCCACTACAGGTCTTCTACCAAGAACAGGGATATTAAAAGTGCCAATTACATTTGCAGTTCTAATATTTTTCATCTTTCACTTCTTTGTTTCATGTGATATTAAACTAAACACACTTAATCCAATGAGAGAGGTTTGTCACAGGAAGTGTTTATTAACTGCATACCTAAACGAGAATCTCTTGAGTTTACTCAGTTATATGTCAAAAATTTTGTGTGTTTTCAGCAACTACCAGAAAAAAAAATGCGTGAATAATTTGTCAGGACATTATTCACGAATTTTATACTCAAATTTCCTAAAGTTAAAAATATGTAGGTACCGGCTGCGTGATTTAATCGTAAATGTATCATTAATCCATTAATTTACAATACGAATTAAAATTATCATAGCCAAAACTAAGAGTCTCTTTTGGATTTCCAGTTTTCTCTGCTGATTTCATCTTCCTGCATTTCTGAATTCAGATAGGAGTCTACAAAGTTTACTTCCCTTCTTGGCTTGTCAAGAACACCCGAAAGCGCAACACTGTGGCGTTATTCAAACCCAAACATACGAATGTTCACAACACTTCTTATGGCAGGCAAACTGCGTATAGCACCAAGTTTGCGGGAAACTCATGTGGCTCGATTCAGCTAATCACGATCTGCAGACAGCGGCAAGTGGAGCAAAAAAGGATGGCTTTACTTGCTAATGGAGCCTTCGTCCAATCACCGTAACAGAACAGTCCATGATATACAGTCACGACACACCCACTTATTTTTGTTTTACAACGTGACAGCAGCGGTCCAAGCGGCCGGCAAGCTACATTTCTGAAGACGCTATCGGACGAATGCGAATATTATCGTTTATACCGATTGTAACATAAGTTTTACAATAGGGAGCGTATATAGTGGCCGAATTCCGTTTACACGTGCTCGCGCGCAGAGGTGTGGCAGATGTTAAGGTAGGCGCGAGCAATTCGCCGTTGCCGATTGCCGTTGTTAGTGTCGTCCCTTGAGAGGGATTTGTAACCACCGCCCTCCGAATACGAGTCCTTTGACTTAATGCTCCACCTCGCACGTCCCCGCTGTAGAAATCAGTTTTCCAAAAGCAAAGGTAAACTTGTATTTAGCTATCGAAGATGCAAATGCAGTAACTGCTTTACTTTGTTGTTAATAATGCTAAGCAATACCGCAATACGTCGTGGTTATTCACTGACCGTCGGGGAACCGATTATCACCACTTCGCGTCAGTGAACCGTATTACGATTCAGGCGACAAGGTAGGCAACCCGCACAGCGCACCATCTGCCCCGAACGTGGGCTGTCGTTGCTAGGCGATGTCTAGATAGTGGTATATCCCGCAGTGATGAGACGGTCTTCGTGACATTTACCACATCATTGGTCGTTTGACGGTGCAGAGTAAGTAATTCTTCACATTTTATTATACTAACTCTTTGGCGCCGGCCGCGGTGGCCGAGGGGACTGAGGCGCTCCAGTCACGGTCTGCACGGCCACTACGGTCGGGGGTTCGAATCCCCCCTAGGGCATGGATATTTGTGCCGTCCTTAGTTGTAAGTAGTTCATAAGTAGTTTGTAAGTTTAGGGACTGATGACCTGGTAGTTAAGTCCCTTAAGCTATACAAACATAAAAAAAATAATAAATAAATAAATAAATAATAACTCTTTGGCAACTACTTGTCTCTATGCACTTAATCTGCTACCAAATAGCATTTGGGCACACGAAACACTATTTTCGCACTCTGATGTACTTCATCATTAAATTAATTGCGAGTTGAATATGTTGAAAATACTCATTGTCGGAAACGAAAAACGGTATATGTAACACAGGCTTCCTAAGATCGAACCCCGGACGTTTAAATTCGTGAACCCATACTAACCAACTAAGCTACCTCGGTACTGGCAGTTTTTATTGGAGTATTTGCGAAATATGTGAAAACAAACGTATTTTCTGGGCAGCGAACACACAATTTCACGTATGGAAGGCACTCATGACCAAGCTCCTGTTGCAGAAGACTTGTTAAACTGGAGAATGATATCTAATTCTCTAAAAAATAAAAGGCGACGCTTTGGTTGAAAGACCGTCAAAGAAATGGTGAAATTTGTAAATTAGACCTTGTAAAGTGCGTTTCATACCAAGCAGCCGTGAGCAGAACATGAGACAAACTAAATGCATTTCTTTTCTGCAAATATTTTCGTGTGTGAAACTTGTAATAAAATCTCCGTATTTGTATAACATTTTTCTATATATTGTTCCTTGGCACAGTATTGACATTATTCCTTAAGAACTCTACAAATAGTGGCACAGGTTGCGCACTTGGTAAGTTTAGATTTGGAAGCATTTTGCGAGATTGTGCAGTCGGTCTGCCAGGAGCAAGTAGTAGTTGCCGAGATGCCCAGTTCCTGCGTGCCACTCTTTGGGCACTTCGGGGACAGTTGCCCAGTTCGAGTCTTACGTTTATCACCAACAGGTAGAAGTTGCCCAGTTCAGACGAGCTCGTTTCTGAGTAGACACAGAACAAACAAGCGCTCTCTAAGCTGGACGGTATGAGTAGCCTAGATCATACAAAAGCTTCTGACGAAACTGTGATTACTCAGTAGGATGATGTCCACCTACAGGCACACAATCTACTTGAACGATGTAGTCGGCAGTAACTCTACGAGTTAACAGTCTCACATGCTAGTGACCACTGAGCTTTGCCCGGAAACTACTGCCTTCCCAAAGTGATCAGCTGTTTTTCTTTTATTTTCCAATGGTTTCCTAATGGCTCACAACACGTCTTGTTAAATTGGATCTCACAGTCCATAAGAATCGTCTTTTTGTCCCACATAAGGGCTCTGCTTCTTTCCTTATGTTTGTAGCGCGTTTCATTCTTGAAACACTTTAGACGGCCCCACATAGAGTAAAACAGTTCTTAAAGAGGAATCTTCAGGACACTTTGTGCCTGTTTTGTCCTTTTTTTCCTAAGTAACCGGCTGTTTTATATCCACGCGTTTCCCATAAAACGCTTTACAGCTTTACATTACACCGAATCGTTCATTCAGCTCGCCGAGTTATGGTTTAGGTGATGGGTGTGAGCCGGAATGTTGTTCGTTTACACCGCGCGCTGCCATCTGGGAAAGTCGTATACTGTGCGGTCGCTCCTCTGATTTACCGCTTTCTGTCGCTACTATTCTCTTTTTTTCCTCTCTCTTTCTCCCTCGAACTTCGGGATGGCGTCACCAACGCAACGTCAGCTTAGTCACAGAGTTTAGCAACGAATGGGACGCAAACACTCGCCTTCTATAAAGGAGGAAAGTAATACCATCTGTGTGGCAGAAGGACGTGCAAGGAACGAGTATCTCTGAAGCTTCAGACCGATCCATTTGGTGCCTCATACAAGTATTTTGTAATGAACTAGCTACAAGTATCCGGCTATGCCCGGGTGTAAAATAAGGTTTTCTGTATAAGCGTACAAAACCGTTTATTTGCATGTAATAAAAGGGTAGATTTAGGTTAAAGCAATGTGATAAACACCATTTTTGGCAGTTCCATTTGCAGTATGTACAAAAAGATTTTCGTCTTTGCCCATTCTGGAGCAGGCCACATACACTATATCCCTTTATTTGAAAACTTTACTTATAATGACACGGTTTCCTTTCCCCGATATTATCAGAGAACATTTTGTATTTTTATATTATTTCGGCATGCAAAAATAATTATCTCTGAACACCAAAGTAATAATTTAAGAACATCACTTTCAATTTTTTTTCTTTTTTAAGACAGAAGGTACTCTTGCTTTGTACTTCGTAGCGATAGCATCTTGAAGACGGGAGCTGTACTTTATTATTTTTATGTGGCCGCTGTCATGTACATTCAGGTAAATATATGTGCTGTGCGCGTATCTTAAATTTATAAATAAACCCCACCTCTCACTTAAATTCGCACTTTTGTATATTTATTAATAATTTTGCCCTATCCTCCCTCCGCGCATAATATTTTTTTCAGCCTTGTTGAATCACCGCAACAATGGATGACATAGTTTTTAGTTAATATTGAATGGTGATATTTCGTGTAGCCTTCCACTCTTGTTTCAAAAATTTATTCCATAATATTATCATTTACCGGCAATAGAATCTGCAGGCGATATTCTTCTGAATTTTTAGAAGTCCGATATGTTTGACTTACGTATTATATCATCTCACTTATCTTACTTTACGGTTTGCTACACGAGTCGTAGTTTGATATTGACGAACTGCCATCCACTGTTCGGCGAGTGGTTATCATATTATTAAAATTTCATTTACAGCCAAATTTCAACCACCGATGGATCTATTGTTAAAGGTAACTGCTCGTCGATTCTTTTTGTAATGTTCTGCCTGCACAACACTCCACAGTTAATTAGCTTGCCATTTCATTTAAATGCATGTAATAATTTTTCCAAAAATTTTTCTCCGCTAATATATTGATTGGGATCTTTCATAGCTTCTAACTTCAAACCACTTCCTTCTGTAAATTTGTTAATCTCAAAAATTAATAGCCAGGCTGGAACATTATATACTCCTGTTATCCAGTCATATTTGCTTGCCCCTTCCCACAAACATTCTCTACGTAGATCATCAATTTTGTTAGTACCCCTCAGCAAAAACTAAACTCTCTAGGCCCCACCATCACCCCACCTCTTACTCTCCACTCCTATCCTACATTACACTCTACATTCCGCCACTCACAACATTACACTTACTGTCCAGACATTCCTACTACCCTTTCCCTTCACACACAAACACTCACCACCCAGAACATCAATATTACTGTTACTTCTTCACTGCAGGAAAACAAAAATTAATACACAGCAGCCTAAGTTACATACATGTTTATTAAAAGCCAACATCCAAAACTCCTGCCCCTCACTGTCATCTTCCATTTCACTCTACGTTCCACTAAAAGCCACTTACAACCACCATTCAATCATTTTTGCCCTGGGGCCTTGTTTCAATTCAAATCTTTCAGCGCTCTGTCAAATTCTTCTCGCAGTATCGTATTGTCGTTTAACAGAAAAGGGTCTGGTGAGAAAAGAGCCGCGGCGGATTAGCCGTGCGCATTGGGGCGCCGTGCTGCGGTGCGGCCGTTCACGGTAGGGGGTTTGAGTCCCCCTTAGGGCATGGGTGTTTGTGCTGTCCTTAGGATAGTTTAAGTAGTTTGTAAGCTACGGATTAATAATCCATCAGTTGAGTCCGATAGATTTACAAACATTTGTTTTGGTGAGAAAAGACGCATCTTGTAGTTGCATAGACGGACAAACATTAGCTATCATATTGTTGTTGTTGTTATGGTCTTCATCCGGACACAGGTTTGATGCAGCTCTCCACGCTACTCTAATATGAGCAAGCCTTTTCATCTCCTCATAAGAACGGCAACCCACATCCATTTGAATCTGCTTACTATATGTGTCTCTTCGTCTCTCTCTGCGATTTTTACCTCACACACTGCCCTCCAATGCTAAATTTACGATTTCTATGTCCAAGAATGTGTCCTACGAAGTGATCCCTTCTTTTAGTCAAGGTATGCCAAAAATTCCTTTTCTCACCATTTCTGTTCAGTACCTCTTTAGCATTCTTCTGTAGCAGCCGCGGTGGAGTAGCCGAGCGGTGTAAAGCGCCTCGCTGCGGAGCGCGCGGATGCTCGCCGTGGAGGTTCGAGTCCTCCCTGGGGCATGGGTGTGTGTATTGTCCTTAGGTTAGTTTAGCTTAGTTTAAGTAGTTTAAAAGCTACGGACTGATGACCACGCAGTTTGGTCCGATAGATTTACAAACATTTGAACATTTCTTCTGTAGCATCACATTTCAAAAGCCTCTATTCTCTCCTGTCCTCAATGTTTATCGTCCATGTTTCACTCCCGTACAAGGCAACGCTCCACACAAATGCCTTCAGAATAGACTTATTTACACTTAAGTTAAGCCGGCCGCGGTGGCCGAGGGGACTAAGGCGCTCCAGTCACGGTCTGCACGGCCACTATGGTCGGGGGTTCGAATCCCCCCTCGGGCATGGATATTTGTGCCGTCCTAGTTCGTAAGTAGTTCATAAGTAGTTTGTAAGTTTAGGGACTGATGACCCCGTAGTTAAGTAGCATTAGCTTAAGAAACATTTGAACATTTTTTTGAGTATTAATTCATAAGTAGTTTGTAAGTTTAGGGACTGATGACCCCGTAGTTAAGTAGCATTAGCTTAAGAAACATTTGAACATTTTTTTGAGTATTAATTCATAAGTAGTTTGTAAGTTTAGGGACTGATGACCCCCGTAGTTAAGTCCCATAAGCTTAACAAACATTTGAACATTTGATTTGTTAAAGCTATCACAATGACAGTAAATTTGTGTGAAAAGCAGTGATTGAGGAAGGAGTTGGAGGCCCCAGTGGTCGGCCTAGGCGCCTCGGGCAGAGTGTCGGCGTGTTTGTCGGCTACCTGCTCGCGGCCGCTTTTTACGGGCACCCTTTCAGCGCCTGCTTTGTCATCGCCGCCGCCGGCAGATGCTCTGTCGCTACCTGTGTGACCGCCTGGCTGCCGGTATCCTCTCCCGTCTCCCGCCGCGCTTCCTATTCTTCTCTCAGCGGGATCCTCACCGCGCGATCCACATGCGGACACCACTCAGGCGCTCATCACACGCACGGCTAACGGCAGCTGTATTACCTTGCGGAGTGCGACCTAATACGGAGGTAAAACGTGGACGATAACGTGTTCAGACGAGAAGGGGGTGGATTATTGTGCAAAGTGTGGTGCTACATCTCTCAAAGATACCCATTCTTAAAACTTCCCGATGAATTAAAACTGTGTGCCGGAACCTAGGATTCGAACCTGGGACCTTTGCCTTTAGCGGGCAAGCGCTCTACTGACTGAGCTATGCCGGCACGCTTCAAGGCTTTACTCCCGCCAGTACCTTGCCTCCTACTTCTCAAATTTCAGATGTTCTCCCGCGAAACACAAAGGTCCCAGGTTCGAATCGCGGTTCCGACACACAGTTTTAATCCACCAAGACAGTTTCATATCAACACACACTCCGCTACAGAGTAAAAAATCATTCTACCCGTTCTTCTACATCTGTATCTACATGGAATACTCTGTAAATCACATTTAAGTGCCTGGCAGAGGGTTAATCGAACCATTGTTACCTTGTGGAGTGCGACCGAACACGGCAGTGAAACGTGGACGATTATGAGTTCAGGCAAAAAGGGCATTGATTATTGCGAAGTGTGGTGCTACATCTCTCAAAGATACCCATTCTTAAAACTTCTCGATGATTTAAAACCGTGTGCCGGAACCTAGGATTCGAACCTGGAACCTTTGCCTTTCGCGGGCAAGAGCTCTACTGACTGTGCTATGCCGGCTCGCTTCAAGGCTTTGCTCCCGCCAGTACCTCGCCTCCTACTTCCCAAATTTCAGAAGTTCTCCCGCGCAAGACGAAGGTCCCAGGTTCGAATCGCAGTTCCGGCACACAGTTTTAATCCACTAAGACAGTTTCATATCAACACAATCCGCTACAGAGTAAAAAATCATTCTACCCGTTCTTCTACATCTGTATCTACATGGAATACTCTGTAAATCACATTTAAGTGCCTGGCAGAGGGTTAATCGAACCACTGTTACCTTGTGGAGTGCGACCGAACACGGCAGTGAAACGTGGACGATTATGAGTTCAGGCAAAAAGGGCATTGATTATTGCGAAGTGTGGTGCTACATCTCTCAAAGATACCCATTCTTAAAACTTCTCGATGATTTAAAACCTTGTGCCGGAACCTAGGATTCGAACCTGGAACCTTTGGCTTTCGCGGGCAAGAGCTCTACTGACTGTGCTATGCCGGCTCGCTTCAAGGCTTTGCTCCCGCCAGTACCTCGCCTCCTACTTCCCAAATTTCAGAAGTTCTCCCGCGAAAGACGAAGGTCCCAGGTTCGAATCGCAGTTCCGGCACACAGTTTTAATCCACTAAGACAGTTTCATATCAACACACATTCCGCTACAGAGTAAAAATATCATTCTACCCATTCTTCTACATCTACAGGGTGTTACAAAAAGGTACGGCCAAACTTTCAGGAAACATTCCTCACATACAAAGAAAGAAAATATGTGAACATGTGTCCGGAAACGCTCAATTTCCATGTTAGAGGTCATTTTAGTATTTCTCTTTAAATGTAAATTGAAATAATTCGTGCTGACAATTGTCAAAATACCCAATTGTTTCCTTAGTATGTACTGTACATCCTGGATTCACCGCCAGTTGGCCCAATTGAAGGAAGGTAATGTTGACTTCCGTGCTTGTGTTGACATGCGACTTGTTGCTCTCATTGCGACTCATCTCTGGAGCACGTTATCATGATTTCATACAGGATACTCTACCAGTACTGCTAGAACACGTGTCTTTACAAGTAAGACACAACATGTGGTTCATGCACGATGGAGTTCCTGCACATTTCAGTCGACGTGTTCGTACGCTTCTCAACAACAGATTCGGTGACCGATGGATTGGTAGAGGCAGACCAATTCCTTGGCCTCCACGCCATTCTCCAGGGCTGCATCAGAGCATCATGGATTCCATGCGACGAATGGTGGATGTATATATCCTCGCTAACGGAGGACAGTTTGAACATTTCCTGTAACAAAGTGTTTGAAGTCACGCTGGTACGTTCTGTTGCTATGTGTTTCCATTCCATGATTAATGTGATTTGAAGAGAAGTAATAAAATGAACTCTGACATGGAAATTAAGCGTTTCCGGACACATGTCCACATAACATATTTTCTTTCTTTGTGTGTCAGGAATGTTTCCTCAAAGTTGGGCCGTACCTTTTTGTAACACCCTGTATATCTACATGGGATACTCTGCAAATCACATTAAGTGCCTGGCAGACGGTTCATCGAACCACCTTTATATACTATTTATCTCCCATTCCATCTCCAATAGCGAGCGGAAAGAAAGATTCTCTCTGATTTTCAGAGGGAGCTTCAGGCGACGATTGACTGACAGGGGGAAAGTAATACAGTAGAAGTGTGAAGCTGTCCACATGAGTACGAAAAAAAATTCGTTAAAATTTGCTTACAAGATAAATCAATCAAAAGTGAAGGCCGTAAAGTCCACTAAATACCTAGGAATTACTATTACTTCAGACTTAAACTGGAAAGAACTCGTAGATAATGGTGTGGGAAAGGCGAACCCGAGACTGCGTTTTATTGGCAGAACCCTTAAAAGATGCAACAGAACTACAAAAGAAACTGCATACACTACGCTTGTTCGTCCGTTTTTGGAGTATTGCTGCCCAGTGTGGGATGGTTATCAGGTGGGTTTGACGGAGGACTTCGGAAGAGTCCAAGGAAGGACAGCTCGTTTCGTATTGTTACGATACAGGGGAGACAACGTTACGGAAATGATAAAGGATCTGCGTTGGCAATGATTACAACAACGACGCTTATCGCTGCGTCGTGGGCTACTTACGAAACTCCAATCGCCAACATTCTCCTCCGAATGCGAAAATATATTGTTAACTCCCACTTATGTTTTTTTTGTTTGTATAGTTTATGGGACTTAACTACGGGGTTATCAGTCCCTAAACTTACAAACTACTTATGAACTACTTACGAACTAGGACGGCACAAATATCCATGCCCGAGGGGGGATTCGAACCCCCGACCGTAGTGGCCGTGCAGACCTTGACTGAAGCGCCTCAGTCTCCTCGGCCACCGCGGCCGGCGACTCCCACTTACACAGGTAGAAATGACCATCAGAATAAAATACGAGATATCAGAGCTCGAACGGTGAGATTCAAGTGTTCTTTTTTCCCTCGCGCTATTCGAGAATGGAATGGGAGATAATTAGTATAAGGGTGGTTCGATGAACCCTATGCCAGGCATTTAAATGTGATTTGCAGAGTATCCCTTGTAGATGTAGATGTACTCACATTGGCATTTATAATATTGGTCAGGATTGTTTCTGGGATGTCGGGGTCGACACGACTGTTGGTGTTGAGCAACACTCGATGACAGCAGGACGCGCGCCCTGCAGAGTGCCCGGGCCTCCCCTTTGTAGGGCAGGTAGTGGGCAGGTGCGCCGGTGTCCCCAGAAACCCGAGCCGCCGCGGCGTCCCCCAGTTCTCGCGCCGTCGCGTCTCCTCGCGTCGCCCTGCCGGCTAATCCCCCGCCGGCAGGCTGAAGGCTGCAGGCTGAAGGCTGCCACAATGCTGACGCGACAGCCGCGCCTCTGATCCGCCGTCCTTCACGGCGGACGGAGTTTTTAGCGCGCGCGGCAAACGGACACATTCAACTCCACGTACACGCGTGTGTCACACGCCGAACCTGGCGCGCGACCGCAAGGGACAAATGGGCGGAGTGCTCTACGTTTACATCATTACTCTGCAGATCACAAGAGCCTGACTGAGGGTTAATCGAGCCACTTTCGTACCATTTATCTACCGTTACTTTCTTGAATAACGCGCGGGAAGTAAGAACAAGTAAATCTGTCCGTTAGACATCTCACCTCTCTTGTTTTGTTACGATAATCATTGTTCTCTATCGAGGCCTACGAGAAAGACAGGCCCCAGCGCAGTCGTCATGCCACGTAAGTAAGGTAGTTCCGAGCCGGCGCGATCGCTAGCCGATTGGCCGGCCGCTGGGGAACACCCCACTGCGTCATAGCGGACAGCCACTGAGCTAGCGATCGCGCCGGCTCGGAACTACCTTGCTTACGTGGCATGACGTCTGCGCTGGGGGCCTGTCCTTCTCGTAGGCCACATTCCCCATATACAGGATGGTCGGAAATTCCGGTTACAAACTTCTACGACTTAGAGACTATAGAGTACATAACATTTTGAATAGGAACCCATGTCTGGAAACGTATCGTGGTTTCTATTCCGATGTGTAACACGTCAACGTCTGCTTAGGGACAGAGAAACGTCTCAGAGGTTCACAAGGGAGTGTGTTCTGAATGCTCGATATATCTATGTCTGGGCGGACGAAAACCCTGGTTTGAACTTAACGTTTGGGCAAGTATTCTGGACTATCATGTGATTGGACCATGCCTTCTTCCATCCAAGCTCAGGGGTCCCACATACTTAGTCGTCTTACGACACGCATTGCGGTCCGTCAGGAATTCAGAGTTCAGGATGATGGTGCACAACTTCATTTTTCACTGGTTATCCGGAGACATGTCATCAGACAATTTGGTGAAAGAGAGAAAGGCCGTGGTGATCCAACCGCGTGGCCGCCACGATCGCCGGATTTCACCCTTATGGACTACATCTTGTGGAATCGTATGAAGAGCCTAAATTTATGAGACATCTGTAGAGACAGAGGACGAGCTGCTGGAAAGAGTTCTTTTCAAATTGATTGCAACAATTGTAATGGGCCACGGCTAATTACATTTCTCAATTAGGAGTTGATGAGATAATCATTGAATTGAAACCGTCGTGGACTCTGCTGCCCTTGCAATACGACTATGTTGGCGAACGTCCGCGCTGCGTGGTACGTAATGTAGATAGCGAACGTTATTTAAAGGTTGTTTGAAATTTCAGAACACACTCCCTTGTCACAACTACGATTTATACGATTTAAGTGTTATAAAGTATTTAATAGCGACATGTTTCGATGCTGTGCATCATCATAAGACTATAGGCAAACATCATATATTTCTAAATGTACTCCTCCACAGGAATGTTCATTGCCACAAACATCAAGGTGTTGTCAATATAGATTAATGTACACCTTTATCAATATATTTTGAATGCCTATATCCTGATGATGATGCACAGCATCGAAACAAGTAGCTGTTAAATATTTTTAACACTTAAATCATAGTTGTGGCTGGTAGCGGAATTTTCAAACAACCTTTTAATTATTTAGATACAGTCGTGGTCGACATGAAGTCAGCATGGCTTTACATACTTGAGTCGTTGTCTAAGGTGCCCCCACTAACGGCGTACCGTCGATATGACCTCTTTGGAAACCTGAGAGATCACGTATTCCACCCGTTCTTTCTGCTGACCGACCCAAGACGAAATATGTAACACACTATACGGTGACGTCCAAGGCTTCGTACGTCAATTGCGGACTGCGATTGGGTCTTAGTGTTGACACCTTAGCAGCGGTGCCAACGTGCAACAAGATGTACTGTGTTCGTATTATATTGTCCATCCCCAGTTTCAGTGGCTCCGAAGGGACTCAGGCGCTCCAATCACGGTCTGCACGGCCACTATGGTCGGGGGTTCGAATCCCCCTCGGGCATGGATATTTGTGCCGTCCTTAGTCTTAGCTAGTTCATAAGTAGTTTGTAAGCTTAGGGACTGATGACCCCGTAGTTAAGTCCCATAAGTTCTACAAACATTTGAACATTTTTTTTTCAGTGGCTTCTGCCAGTTGACTCACATTATCCTCTGCTATATATATTTGACAGTACCTGTGAAATCAGCCGTGATTTCTTCTGCTGAAAAACCTATTTTACGGTCACTTATCAATTCTTTATCGCGCCCTGAGAGACCTGATATGTTTTGGAGGATCGCATAAAATACTTAGACGGGCCGCGATTGATGCCCGTCGATAAAAAGGGCTTTAATTGCGCTGTTTTACTGCCGCCGCATGCATAATAAACACCGGCGTCGCCGCCACTTTAAACGCGAAACGCAATTTAGAATTTGGATCAGCGCGGGGACATAAATCGAAGATACTTTTTTTTGCCAAATAAAAAAACATTAATTCTAGTTTTTTGGTGGCACGGGGGAGAGGCCTCAAACTCATTACTCATCTGGTTGCGAGATTGATTTACGCCACCGTACAGTGGCCATAATGTGAAATATAATGTGGGCGGTGATGAACTGGCGCGCGCTATTATTTCAACTACATTACGCTTGTATTTGCGCGGAATAATTTGGGTTTGACTGACGAGGCAGTGGGCCCACGTGAGTTATCGCCCCGCCGGGGACGGAGCGGCCGGCGGGCGACCGGGGGGCGTGGCTGGTGGAGGCAACACTAGCTAGAGACAACACGCCCGTCACACGGACCAGGTCGAGGCCAGCGAGAAAGACAGGCCGCGGTGCGCACGTCACGTCACGTGATCAAGGTAGGCCTGAGCTGGCGCGATGGCCGGCCGCTGACTGGCCGGCTGCTGGGGCACAGCCCACTGCCTCATAGCGGCCAGCTAGCGATCGCGTCCGCTCTGGCCTACCTACATGACGTGCGCGCCACAGCCTGTCTTTCTCGTTGGCCTCGGACCAACTAGATGCAGAGTGCGTTATGACTGCACCACCTTGCTCGGTGGACGTCACACGGGTTACTTCTGCGAACAGAGCGGCCATGGAAATGCTGTAACTCCATTTCTCACACGAGGAGCGGCGAAACGGAATGCGGATGAAGGTGGTCGTTGCCGCGGCAGGGGGAGACTTGTAGGGCTGCGCGTTAGCCGATAGCCTGCGGGCGGCAGTGAGGCAGCTGCGAACCGCGGCTCTGCAAGATGCTCCTCTTACCGGAACGGGTGGGTTCATTTTCCGCGTCCGGCGGCCGGTGTGCTCAGTCCTTAACGTGATAATGGTTCGGAAACCGAGGGCAGCGAGATAAATCAGGTGTCGCAAGCAGCGGCACACGTGGCGGTCGTCGTAGCTCAGCAGGCCCGGGCGCGTCTGTTTACATTAATGAGCCTGATTGAAATGCGCGACCCTCTAATTACGTGCGCGGACGCACTCCGCGACGGAGAACGGCGCCTCGTCTTGTTTTTCGTGGCCGGCGGACCAGTTATGCGTAATTCACGCCGTAAACAGCCGCGATGGCGCGTCTGCCGAGCTGCTGCCACCTGCCAAATTACGCAAAGTGTGCGCCGTCCGGCGACATTGTTAGCGCTGCTTTCTACTGGCTGTAATATTTCTGGCTTGAAGCCTTCATATTAAGATCGAAGTATTGCTTCAATGCAGCCGGTCAGGATCAGTAGGCGACAGATGGTAGAAGCTGCTGAGAACCACAACATGTGGTACAATAGGTCGGGTTCTTATGCGAAAGAGCACTGGCAGGTTACCCGAATTCTAGGGAAGTTCCCGAGCGGCAGACACTGGATGCCGATTGGCTGTAGCACTGGCGGTCACGCGCCAAAATGCATTCATTTTTTTGATAAATTTATTAAAGTAATTATTTATTCAATGTCAAACATAAGTTTCAAAACACCTCAAAGCTAAGCTATGCCCTGAGTAGGTAAAACATATTAACAACGGCTAATTCAATTAACAAAATAATTAATTTAAGACGGACGATGTACGGCAGCCGTGTTTTCGCGCAAAATTGCGGAACGAAGGCAGCCTTGCATCGAGCCGCCACACTTCACTTCAGTACGGGATCTCGGAGGAGTAACATCTGAGTCTAGAACACGCACTCGGAGGAGTTCAGTACACGCATTCGGAGGAGTAACATGTCGGATTCATAGACGGTCATAAGAAATTGTTTAATCGTCTTAGAGCAAGGGAAATGACTTTATAAATACTTTCAGTTAAGGCAATGTGTGTCAAGTGGATGTTATTATGCAGTTTGCTGGTTTTCTGCGTACTTTAAATAAATCAGCTGGCATTCCGAACTACCACAGTTTTATTCCGTAATTAGATCAGTTCCTACCAATAGTTTAGCAATTTCAGCCTCATTCAAGAACACCGACCTGCGTGCTAGCATCTGCGTGGGGACATCTATAGAAGACGTCAGTTTGGTGAACTTTTAGAGTTTCTACTCTTCACACAGTGCAGTGGGGAATAACTACAGCCCTCGCGTACACTGTCATTGCGGTACAAACGCAAACTGTTGTGCGTCATCCATGGCAACATGGAGGAGGAAAGAAAATGATATAGGACTGCTTCAAGCACAACACCCTGTAGTCGTTTTCCAGCAGCCGACGCCGTATCCACGGACACGGCGGACAGAGAAATCGCCGGTGGCTCGACCTCCTGCTGACTGGTATTCGCGGACATCTGGAGCAGTTCTGCCAGTAGTTTATTACGACTTGTTTGTTGCACAGAGTTAGACGTTGGCGGTGTTACGGGCGTGTTTTTTAAGTCAGTTCCGTTTGAACTTAAGTTTACAACGAAAGGTTATATCAAAAAAGTAAATTTATTTTCAAAAAGTATTCACTCTATTTTTCGACCTATTTGCCAAGTTTGTTCAAACACTTATCATACCTCTCAACCAATTTTAAAACACTCTTGTCATAAAACCTTTCCGTCTGCTCCGATAACGACGAGTTCACTGCCGTTTTCACGTCGTCTTCATTATTGTAACGGTTGCCATTCAGGTGGAACGCCTGTTCACACGAATCCTCGCCTCAACTGAAGCCACCAAATTGCCTGTATTCGAACAAGGGCCACCTCTGAATTCTCGTACCCACTTACGCACTTTGCTTTCACTCATAACAGTATTACCGACCACTTCCCAAAAAAATGTTCAATATGTTCAAATGTCTGTAAATCTATCGGACCAAACTGCGTGGTCATCAGTCTGTAGCTTACAAACTACTTAGACCTAGGTAAACTAACCTATGGACAAACACAGACACCTATGCCCCAGGGAGAGCTCAAACCTCCACGGCAAGCAACCGCGCGCTCCGCAGCGAGACGCTTTAGACCGCTCGGCCACTTCACCGCGGCCACTTCGCAAATCGTCGATGAATTTCTGCAGCAGATAGGTTCGTTGCTGACAAAAACCGTATCAATGAGCGAACCTCGCACCCGGCAGGCGAGATGATTGTGGGAAACATTTTGAAAGCACAGAACAGACCCGTACATGTTAGCTACACAGCTGACACAGAGCCCAGTTGTTCCCGAGGCAAGCCGATACACGACCCACGCTGCAATTGCACCGCCGTTGCCGCGGAGGCAACTCCCGTCGGGAGTTCGAATCCCCCACTCAGGCACGGATGTTTGTGCTGTCTTTAGTACAAGTTAGTTTATAAGTGGTTTGTAAGTTTAGGGACTGGTGACCCCGCAGTTAAGTCCCATGAACATTTTTGAGCACCGCCGTTAGCCCGTCTTATGGAGTCGCTTTGACAGGGAACTGCAAAATATAATGGTGTGTTTTATTGTGCATGTTTTTACTGATTTCATGTTTTACACACCACTTGCACCGACAACAATTACATTGTCGAGTAGTTCTATAAAGTCATAAATTGCGATCTTAGCGTAGTATTAATGTGAATTTCGAAGAAGATAGCCTCTGCTGAGCATGAGTAAAATAAAGAGGGACGGCGAACGAGCAGGAATGAACAGTTCCGAAGTAGGCGTGGGTAACAACTAGTGCCCAAAATCTGAACGACATTGCCCGTCTCTAGTCGGGACCGTGTGACACGCCACCACCACCACCACCACCACCACCACCACCACCTCCTAGAGAGAAGGCCGCGACACTCTCGTGTGACGTCAGGTAGCGCGCGCATAGCTGACTGGCTCGCTGCTTCGGCATAGTGGGCCGTGCCCCAGCGGTTACCCAGTCAAAAATGTCCAAATGTTTGTAAATCTATCGGACCAAACTGCGTGGTCATCAGTCCGTAGCTTACAAACTACTTAAACCTAGGTAAACTAAGGAAAACACACACACACACACACACACACACACACACACACCCATGCCCCAGGGAGGAGTCGAACCTCCACGGCGAGCAACCGCGCGCTCCGCAGCGAGACGCTTTAGACCGCTCGGCTACTCCTCCGCGGTGGTTACCCAGTCAGCTATACGCGCGCAACCTACTGAAGTGACACGAGAGCGCCGTGGCCTTCTCTCTAGGTGGTGTTGGGCAGACTGGAGGCTGCGTGAAAAACTCCTCGTGTGGCCAGCCAGCTGGAATTACAGCAGGGATGCAGACTGCAGCGCGTTCTGCGGCGACGCACCTCGTCTGTCCAGAGCCCGCATGAATACTACCTGTGTGTGGCCACTGACCACCCTCACGTAGACGCTGCAAGTGTATTTCCGCCAATTCTCCTCCCCCTCCCCCAGTCAAATCGCACTGGAAAATAAACACGCACGTGTGCCGCAGCCTTGCCGGGCAGCGAGAACCATAGTGCTCTCCACGCGAGCCCGCCGGCCGGTGCCGCGCAGCGCGGCACGCGGACCGCTGCCAACTTTGGCGAGCAAAACACATAAAGCGCGCCGCGGAATGGCCCGTCTGTTTGTCCGTCGGCGCGCGGCCGCCATCGCCGCCTCCCCCCGCGGCCGGGCGCGCTAAATATACGCCACCGGATCACCTGTCGCTGGCCGCGCAAATATACGCGCGCACGCACAATTCAGCGGCGCCCTTCTTTTCTTCCGCGAGCTCGTTCCATATTTCTTTTTATTGGGGGCGGTCGGCGGTGGCAGTGGCGGAGGCGGAGTCACTGACCTCGCCACCGAAGACTCGACGAGGAGGCGTCTGACGGGCGGAGACAATGCCGCCGCCTCTCACACAGAGACGCTGCCAGGCGTATTTCGAGAACTAGCAGAAACAAGCATTCACATCGCGCACGAGATATGAAGAGCTGGACCAGTACTGACAGGCAGAACGACCAGGCGCTGTGCAGAGTATTTCTTCCATTAAAACAGGGCGAGCAAGAAAATAGAACAAAATTATGTAGAGGCATAGACAAAACAAGAAAAGAAAAATATCTGAAGAAACGTGGAACATTTGAAACACTTGGAATCGAATCCAGAGCTGTCATTGTTGCCCAGTGTGCATCATCGGTGAACCTCACACCGCAGAACTCTAACAATAATCTTACAAGTATTTGCATATTCCGCCAAGACTCTTTACCAATGCAGTAGACTAAATAACGGCTGTCTTTAGTCATGATCGCCGCGGCGGGGTAGCGGTGCGTACTGGAGCGCCGTGCTGTGGTGCGCGCAGCCGTTCGTCGTCGGGGTTCGAGTCCCCCCTCAGGCATGGGTGTTAGTGTTGTCCTTAGGTTAGTTTACCTTGGTTTAAGTAGTTTGTACGGACTAATGACCACGTAGTTAAGTCCGATGGATTTACAAACATTTGAACATTTGGATTCATGATCACTTTAACATGAGCTTTTAATTACATATTCGTGTTGCGACATGCACTTTCTGTTTCCCTGGAAGCTACTGATCTCTTACCACCTCATTAACTAACTCGTAAGTCAGTCAGTGACTGATGCTGTATTCGAACATAATGGGAATGTTTTCCCTACTCATGCGCACCACCTTACATTTCTCTACATTTAGAGCTAGCTGCCGTTCTTGACACCAACTAGAAATTTTGTCTAAGTTATCCTGTATGCTTTTACAGTCAATTATAGACGACACCCTCCCATAGACCGCAGTCGGGATGCTTCTTCAAGCACGCGAATAATTTGGGACGCAAGTTACCTCGGGATAATATTTCCCCGCAAAACATATAAACCCGCCTTATCTCGGAATAATTAGTGACGAGCTCTCAGAACGGTCTTTCATTGCTGTCTAGTTTTAGGATTCTACCTCAGCCGGTAGAAACGGAACCCTTTTATGCTTACTTAGTCAATAAATTTGTTTTATGAACAAGAAGTCAAATATAATAGAACACAGTACGTTGTCCTTGCCGGCGAGTGTTCATGAGAGACAATGATATTGTCAGGAATGCCCCAGGGAAGTGTGTTAGGACCTTTATTATTTTTTATCTGCCTAAATGATCTGACGGACAGAGTAGGATGCACAGTTACCTAGACAGAATACTAGAATACCCTAAAACTCATTCCCATAGATTTTATACTTCGTAAATAGAGATAAATAAACAAGAACGAAAACAGAGTTTGATATAGACAGAGAAAACAATGGCCGAGTAATGCTAATGTTAAAAAATTAATTTTTTGTTAATCTATGGGACTTACCTACTCTGATGGTCAGTTCTTAGGCTAACAAACTACTTAAATTAAATTATGCCAAGGACAACAAAAACATCCATTCCCGAAGGAGTACTCGAACCTCCGATGGCGATCAGCGGTGCATGCCGCAGATAGGTGCCTTGGAACGTTCGGCCACTCCACCGCTGCTAACATCAAACACTGAGAAATGAAATACATGAATTACGAAACAGTCATGACACTAAAGTCCGATTTTTTATATTCATTTACGTATTCATTTATTTTTCTTCGGTAAGGAGTTTGCTGTATCAAATATTTTCGTACGTAATTCCACTTTCTGAATTACAAATACCCCATCTTCAAATTTATTCTTGTTACAAGGTAACTCATTAGCTTCAGTGCTAATCATTCCGATTTAGCTCCTGCAGTCACATCTATTTTTTCTTCAATTTTTTATTTTTATTTATTTATTATTATCGTTAATTCCCCGTGTAGGAGAGCGTTTAAACACAATTTTCATGGCACTTTTTTTGTCTCTTTTTCTTCTCTTCCAAAAAACCTCTCATATATTCACTGTGTTTATTATTCCTCTCTTCCGTCCACTTTTGTCCTTGTTTCTTTTCTTTTGGTGTTTCTTCGAATTTCTGGTTCCTGATTTTTTTCTCTGTTTATTATTTCTTCTGTAGAGATATTTAGTTTCTTGAGGTCTTCCATGGTTCCCTTTGCCCAGTTAGTTGTTATCGTATTACTCATAACAATGTTAAAATCTTCTTGATCAGCCGATATTCATTCATCCTATAAATGTGGCCTGAACTTTTCCCTTCTTTTTCTGAAATGTCTCTGTCTGTTATTTATTTACTTTTACTGTTGTCTCTGAGTCACAAGTATTTATGATATAATAGAAATTGTTGTTTCAATTTGAAGAAATGTGATGTGTTGTTACTTCTGAATTAGTTGAAGTGAAAGCTGGGATGCTCCCTTAAAGACGATTACTATCGCTTTTCTCAGTCATCTTTGTGTACTTTGAGTTTGTTCTCTCTCTCTCTCTCTCTCCAATAACATCAGTGCCGATGGGAAGCTAAACCGTAACCTTTGCTCCTTTCCTTCAAGTAAAGTACAGTCGCTCGGTTGCAAAAACTACCTCGTTGTATCTCCCTCATCTCACAGAGTTACGACCCATCACACGCAGAATTATTTGATGTCCGAGGCGGAACAGCGTCTGTCGCACAGTGGTATCTGCGTGAGTTTCACACGGGACTGCAGTCGGTTCGGGTTGCAGGCCTTCGATACGGAGCTCCGCCGTCGCATCAAGATAGGGCCGAGCATTCCTGGGGAGCTCGGTACCCCACAGTTGGGGATGACTCAGGAGTCACAGCAATATTTGTTACTTTGCGAGACGGGGCGATTTTTCCGTCTCCCCCGGTCCGATGACAGGGAGAGAAACAGTCTGGTCGCGGGAGGCGGCGATGCGTCGTGTCGGCGATTGACACAGATTAAGCCGGTCGAGTTTACGCGCGTCTGCCTTGTGCGGCCGTATTGTAGCGGGCGGTGTGGCCGCCGCTATCTGGGAAGGTGCGCGTTTCTTGCGCGGGGCTTGTCTTGTTCTCGCGGCGACACGGTCGCCTGTTCAGCTTTCACCTGCCGACGGCCGTAGTTCATAATTCCGCGAACGTGTGTGTCAGAAGGACTGCGCCCTTACAAAGGCGAGTGTGCTCCGTTTCTTTAGTGAAAGCCTATTTTAGACGAGCTTGCGGTACAGTCGAGGACATACTCTGCGCTTTCACTGAGCAGAACCGGGAGAAAAAAATACTCGGGTGGTGCAAGAATTTAATCTCTTGTAATAATCAAATACTTTCTACATCTACATGGGATACTCAAAGGTTCCAACCATTACGATTTAATCGTAATTGTTACGAAAATTGTTTAAAATTACGAGTTTACGATTGGAGTGGTTCGGATTCCGATTTTAAGGGTTAAATAACCCATCGGTGTCATTTGTTTTCCGTCGGCAAAATTCGTTTCCTTTAGACTTTGTTAGTGTGATGTTATTGACAAAAAGAAACTAGTTGTGAGCGACATCCTCTTGCATATTTTTGTGGAACTCACCAGTATTGACAGTAACTTCTACAAACTCGAAAACTGCATAATACGGCATACCGGATGTATCTGCAAAGGCGCACCATTGTGGAATCTAGCAGCAGCCAATGAAAACGAAGCATGTCACTTGACTCCTAGTTTTCTTAACCTGCACACTCACCGACGTATCTTAACCTACAATGTTACTGTGGCCAGTTATGATTTTATGTTATCTTGTGATTGTGGGCATTTTTAATGAGTAGATTCTTATACATATCTCTGGAAATCACAAAATGGTTAACATGTTCGGTTCTGAGGAAGAAAATAATTAGTTTTGCTCCCCCCATCCCCCCTCTCACCCTACCCGTCCACTCACACACATTTCTCCTGTATAAATCAGAATGATGTAAGTAATATGCTGCCTTTATCTCATTTGCAACCTTCCAAATCTGTTTTAACAATTTCATTCCTTATTTACATATTCCCCTTGGATCCCTTCTAACACCCCTCCCCTCCCTTCCCGCTTATACATATTAGATCGCATTACTATTTGCCACATTCAAAAGTTGGAACCTCTGGATACTCTGCAAATCACATTTAAAGTGCCTGGCAGACGGTTCATAGAACCACCTTTATACTATTCATCTACCATTACAACCTGCCACGCGGGAGTAGCCGAGCGGTCTGACACGCCACGTTACGGTTCGCGCGGCTTCCCGCTGTAACGTTTCTGCTATGTTGCACGCTCCTTACAAAAATCAGTTGCCAACATTATAAACACGAAATATCTGGCACCTAAAATAAAACTTCACTACCGGACATGTAAAATATCACATTTTTCGCCTTCAGTTTGAAAAATTCTATTAAGACTATTAGTAAAACGCTTTTAAGAAATAGTACGTTATTTAAACATAACTTTGGCTGTCCTTTTACGTAATTTTCAAATTGTTCAAATGTTCAAATGTTTGTAAAGTCTATGGGACTTAACTAAGGGGTCATCAGTCCCTAAACTTACAAACTACTTATGAACTACCTAAGACTAAGGACGGCACAAATATCCATGCCAGAGGGGGGATTCGAACCCCCGACTGTAGTGGCCGTGCAGACCGTGACTGGAGCGCCTCAGTCTCCTCGGCCACCGCAGCCGGCACGTAATTTTCAGTTTTTAATACTTTCGTAAATAATAGCTGCAAACACTAAAAATGGATTATACTTGCCGGCCGCGGTGGCCGATGGGACTGAGGCGCTCCAGTCACGGTCTGCACGGCGACTACGGTCGGGGGTTTGAATCCCCCCTCGGGCATGGATATTTGTGCCGTCCTTAGTATAAGGTAGTTGATAAGTAGTTTGTAAGTTTAGGGACTGATGACCCCGTAGTTAAGTCCCATAAGCTTAACAAACATTTGAACATTTTTGCATTATACTTAGTTTCGGAAATTGCTGAACCTATATAGATAGTAATTTGTATAATAACAACAATACTACATGTTATAACTATTGCACAACATGATTACATATATACCTTTTGTTTAAATAAATTAGGGCAGACCATGTTTTATATATCACTCGATCCTAAATTAAATACTGATCATTTTTCATGCACTAAAATTAATAATCCGTTTGGTACTAAGAAACTATCTTCGAAATTAACAAAACTACGACAACCATATACAAATCCGTATTAATAAAGAATTAGACCGCAAACTGAAATACATTAAAATTCCATGTCACAATCATAGTACGCCTACACAATATTGGCAAAACAAATATGTGTGCACTTCGAAAACACAAGTAATGTAAATAATTTGAGCACTGTAAACACTAGACAAAGGATGACTTTAAATTTGTGTACCACATTAAATACAAATTTCATGAAACATGTACATACATTGAGATAAATAGTTAAAGCTTAAATGTAATGTTTTAATTTCTGTATTTTGGCATATTTAATGTAAAAAAATATTGTTTAATTGTGAATTACAAAACTTTGTCATCAATCTTATTACGCGGTTACGTAGAAAGATGTTTGAGAGAAACAATGTTTTGTTAGACTTCTAGCAGTCACAAACCTATAATCAGCTCTGTTGGCTTGCCGCTGCATTTTTTTATTTTTGATTGTGCAACAATGTGATTGATTTAAACTTTATTTAAATGGAAATAAGATCGTTTCCATATCAACTGACATGTTTATGATTTACGAAAAGATCCTGTAACATCAAATCTTTTAGTCAATGCCGAAGACAGCTCACAACGCAATGGACTACAGCCAGCATATAAGATAAGTTCTTTTTATATCAATTTCACATACAGTGAAATGACATTGTTATAGAGACTGTGAACTAATAAAACTTTCCGTGATTTAGGAAAATATTAGGGCTCAGTTTGAGTCATTCCCAAAAGGAGTGACTGTCGTTAGACCGCGCCGGAGGTTCGTATCTATCCTCCGTCATGGTAGATTGTGTTGTCTTTAGTGTAAGTTACTTCATAAGTAGTTTGTAAGTTTAGGGACTGATGACCCCGCACTTAAGTCCCTTAAGCTTCATAAACATTTTTTTTCATTTTTTCTTTTCTTTTTGTACATTCCAATCTCGAAGAGCACAGATGAAGAAAGACATCTGAATCTCTCCGTTCGAGCTCTGATTTCTCGTATTTTATTCTGATGATCATTTCTACCTATGTAGGTGTAAGTCAACATTATATTTCCGCATTCGGAGGAGAATGTTGGCGATTGGAGTTTCGTAAAGTAGACCACGCCGCAGGGATAAACTCCAGCCTTAAATAACTTCTTAGATTTTCAAGATAGAAGTAAAAATGAGTTGCCAAAGTAATCCATATTTTAAAAAGCGTAAATATACGCGAAAAAAGAGTTTTTTTTTAAAGTTTTATGTAACAAATACGTAAGTTATGGGGTTAAATAATCTTGCGAAACACAGGCTTGTAGCTACTGACAACTTGATATAAGTACGAAAAAACGTTGCGTCATCAATTTACAATCTCATTCATATGAACAATTTGCTTAAGTTTTTTATTGTTATAGTATTACAAAAAGTAAACCATTTTTCCGTTTCAGATATCCGACCTCGCTTTTAGGAGGACGCACTATTGAGAAAAATATTTAAGTTGTGAAACATTTGAAATTTACCAATAAACCAAAGTATAATAAAAAAAACACATTTGCGTTAAACCGTGTAATCGTCGACTACAACATGAAAATAGCGAGACGAAAATAGGTTAACTTCCAATGTTAGCCCACGACCGTTCCGTCAAAACATTCTTCTCGAGAAAGCTTGACGTGACAGTGACGTGACGTGACGTGACGTTGACGTAACGTGGCGTGACGATCCGGTGACGGACAGTGTGAATTCCGGCATTAGAAATACATTGTGGAATGTTTTGACGGACGGTGACGTGACGTGACATGACGGACAGTGTGAATTGGCCTTAATGCATCGAAAAACAGGTGAATTTTTTTCAGTGCAGCTACGGCTTAGTTTCTAGCTACACTTCAGGGCTTATCCTTTGGAAATGGAAAGAGAAAATATTTCTGGAAGGATTAAAAATTCAGGGAAAGACAGCTGAATATGAATGTTCTATTGGAAGAAAGGAACCAACGAAAGGGAATGAAATTTTGCGTTCTTCTACTACTAAACTTAGGCCTACTATTGCTCACGCTATTATTGATGCAGCTAAGTACTGTAATCGTAGAATGAAGATTTCATAAACCAGGACTGAACAAACATGATGCTACGTCCGCAAGAAACCTATCTACCCGAAGTAAAGAGACGCAAAGTGTCGCAGTACAGGTTTTGGGTTCGATGCCAGTCACTTCGATGATTTAAAAAAAAAAAAAATTTATACCTGTCAGTTTCTTGAATTCTCTGAGCCTTAAACAGTAACGCACCTTAACTCCCTGACCCTACCTCGTGCGTTCTCCCTTAATTTGTAGGGCTGGCGACACCGTACCCCTGGCCGAGGTGACTGAGGCGCTCCAGTCACGGTCAGCACGGCCACTACGGTCGGGGGTTCGAATCCCCCCTCGGGCATGGATATTTGTGCCGTCCTAGTTCGTAAGTAGTTCATAAGTAGTTTGTAAGTTTAGGGACTGATGACCCCGTAGTTAAGTCCCATAAGCTTAACAAACATTTGAACATTTGAACACCGTACCCCACTTACAACAGGAAAATGCGTAAAAAGTTACTGTAGTGTTCAGGTCAAGCCCACACCAACGTGGTGACCAACTCAAATGGTCTACTGTCACCTCCGTGTTTGTTAGTTTCCGGTAATGTGGTAGGACGATAACAATTTTTTTTTTAATTTCTTTTCTTTGTACTTAAAATTAATGTATGACATTTATAAATACGGTTTGGGGCTATCGTCTTAAATAAATGAGATGTAGCTTCTTTTATTTGCGTAATTTATTTTAAGGTCTCAGACAGAAATCATTAAATTGCCACGTTTTATAGAACACGGTAACTCAGGCGGATTCTTTATAGTTGTTACTACAACAGGTTGGTAATCATTCTTAATATCCGGCGAAGAAATACATCGATATGTTATTGCGTTATAGCTTACACAAACCTTACGTGCGTCAAATAAAAAAAAAACCTATTATTCCGGCTAAATGTTCTTGAAAAGATTTCGTCCAAACACACACAAATTTTTATCTATAATAAATGATAGGCACCAGTAAATTGAGAAGGTAAAATTGTCACAGTAATTCATGACAATAATGTTTGTTGGCTGCCAACAATTAACATATTACGTTCATTAAAAAGTTATTCATTTTAGGGCAACGTTATACTAAATAATTACATATTGAAACAAAAATTTACTCTTTAGGATGTAAGATCATATATTCTTAAGTTTAGCAACATATAAATTACGCGCCATACATCAGTAGCTACGGCTATAGGACAGAAGGAATTGCAGTCTGTAAACAAACGTATGCCGACAACCAAAAAGGACACGATTAAATGATAAAAAGATAATCGTAACAAGAGGCATGCTCTTTTATAATTGAGCAGGGTATTTCTTTATGTACAATACATTCAATGATAATTACCAATGCACCAGAGTATATGCATACTCAGACACGCACTTAGACGCGGGTATTTTTATCTAAGACAGATACATAGTTATATATAAATTTCCGTGATTGATATTAAAGTTTTTCTTTTGGGCCACCCCAGAGGACGTCACAGTGGAGCACGCGATATGTGGGCCGCGAAGTTATCTGTTCGTGTGGACACGATCAGCCATTAATATTGTGCATGTGGAGATAGTAGTGGTCGAAAGGTAAACGAAGGGTGGGTTTGTATGGGCAGAGGGAAAAATGGCAAGGCAAGAGCGGAGGGAATAGCTATTGGACGGAGAAAAGACGAAGACAACAATCAGAGAGAATGAATGCTTTTTGGAGGAGGGAAAAATGTGAGACTGTGGTGAGAGTGAGAACGAAACATATCAGTGCGATGCTTAGACGGCCGGTTCGCGAAGGAAGAAAAAAGAAACGAAAACAAGTAGGTTAGTGCCCAGCAATCCACGCGCTCGAAATCCTAACCACTGTCAGTCGTATAAAGTCGCAACGAAATGGTAAATATGGGACGCTTCTTACGTTCTAAGTATTACACCTTACCTCTTGCACATTATAGTGTCGAAATGGTATACTAAAAGTGTACAGCATTTGAATAAATACGTCGTGATCTCCCCTTGTTAGGCACATAGTAAAACTTTGATCTTCCTTCCTTCGTGAAATGCTCGAATGCTGCTACGAGTTCTCTCTATCTATGTAAAAGCGAAACGACACTCATTCAGACACTCACTCACTCACCGACTAAACACGAAATCTCTAAAACTACTGCACCTATGAAGCTGAAATATTGCCGGTATGTAGTTTAAAGGTGGAAGATGGTAGCTAAAACAGTATTTACGATAGGGCGGAATGAAGATGCATGGCGGAGGATACTTTTCCTACAGGATGACGAAATCTACAGTTTCATTCCGACCTTCACGAAACTTTGCACGCTTCATCTTCAAAAGGAAGGTCACCGTCTACCTAAAGTTTCATACAGTGCATGGGGGAGAGTATCTTGCAAGAGAAAAACGGATCCCTAAGTATGTTGGTCGCGTCATAACTTGAGATAGGCTCGACCAATTTCACAGATCATTTTTTTTTTTTGTTTTCGTTATTCTCAGAACATAGGTTTGTATGACATAAAAGTGGAAAATTTGAGAACAACAAAGCGCGTTTTCCAATGTGACTCTGTGTTTCTATTGCATAGAAATCTATAGTTTTGTTCCGATCTTTACGAAATTTTGCATTCTTCACCATAAAAACAAGAGGAATGTCACTGGCTGTATAAAATTACGTTCGATGCTCGGTGGAGGGTACTTAACATATGAACTTTGACAAAATAAATAGGTTTTCTCAGATCTTGATGAATTTTTGCACACACGACACTTATACCAAGAGGAAGGTCACAAGATATATCAAATGTTCAAATGTTTGTATTAGTCCAGTCAAATAAGCCGAAAAAAGGCGACAACCTCGGAATGAGAGGTAACAAGCTGAATATTTGCATGAGCCTTTGTTTTGGCATTCTAAATGATGTGTCAAAAGTCTCATAAAATCTCCTGTCCGCGTCTTAAGATATTAAAGATCAAAGGTCACAAAAATCAGTTTTTCGCAAATATCTCGCTTCCTGTGCGTTAAATGGTATTTGCATCTCAGATAAAAGTTGTAGAGCATGAAATTCTCTACAGTTTTTGTTTTAAACATTTTTTGTGCAATTCATCGTTTTTTAGATAGAGCGCGGAGAGCGCACAGGTCACAGCGTTCAGACATATAAGACGTAATACGAGGTCAGCTGGGAATCACAGTCAATGGTAGGTTGTTTAAAGTTAATAAATCATTGCAACAATTACGATAACAAACCTTCATTCTTTATGAATTATGTTCAATATTTCATAATATTATTCATAAATCAAAAAGATTTGTTTAATAATATTGACTTATTTCATGAAATTATAAAGTTATGAAGCCAAATAGTTCAAGTATATTTTAATTATATTCTAATGTATCTTAATTATGTTTCATGTAGAAAAGAATGAAATTAGCTATAATTAAGACTTAATTATATTTGAAGCAAAAATATATTAAATATAAAAACGAGGAAATACGTTTTATGTACATCTTTATTTACTAGTCATGTATGATTAATTTATTACAATTAGAAGTTCAACCGTGAGGAGGATTTTTATTCACTTTAATCATACATAAGTCTCAATTTTCATCTTCTTGATCATCATCGTCGTCTTCATCCGGTCGCTCGGAAACGTCCATTTCATTATCATCATCCTCGTAATCGACGATCGTCGTCTCTAAACCTTCCAAGATTTCTTAGTTGTTCCATTGCTTTAGTATTTCTACTGTAGTCCGAGTATCCGTCAAATATAACAACCATTCTTGAGCCTTAATGTGTTTGTAAATACTTTATATATTTATCTAAAACAACGGTGAAAGTATCGTCTTTGCTCCATATGAAGCGATGCAGAAGAAATCCACCATCGATAATATATGTTACATTACTTTCATCAAGATCGATATCGATAGATCTCATTTTGTCATATAATGTCGCTTTCGTGGTTTTCCTCATGCCATTATTACCAAATAAACATGTTGGATACGAACTTAGTTCGTATTTAAGATATTCTTGAAGATTACTTTCAAACTTTTTGCCTGCAGCTGTTCTCTGGAAGAGTGGTAATGGGTCTACAGCAACTTTACAATTGTTATTCGGGACAGATTTGTTAACAACTGAAAACTGTAAAACCTTATCAGCACGTTTAAATTTTATCTCGTTGAAGTTCAAACCAGTTATCTTAACCATTGATTTTAATCATATTTCATAGTCTCTGTGACAATTAATTTGGTCATTTCCAACGATTCCACTAGCTAGAGATACCAATTGTTTCGTATTTGGAAAGGGGTTATGAAGCGTCAACCAATCAACTAGTTTACTGACATCATTACTTTCTACATAAATATAGTTACGATACATTGGAACAGAATTAAAATATACTTTAAGTATGGAATTCATGACATTGTAATTGCTTGAAATAAGTAAGTATTATTAAAATTGGATATTAATTCGTAAATAATGAAATTTTATTAACAATTATAATTGTTTTATTCAACCTACCATTGACTGTGATTCGCAGCTGACTTCGTTTTACGTCTTATATGTCTGAGCGCTGTGACCTGTGCGCTCTCCGCGCTCTATCTAAAAAACGATGAATTGCACAAAAAAATGTTTCAAACAAAAATTGTAGAGAATTTCATGCTCTACAACTTTTATCAAAGATGCAAATACCATTTAAGGCATAGGAAGCGAGATATTTGCGAAAAACTGATTTTTGTGACCTTTGACCTTTAACATCTTAAGAAGCGGACACGAGATTTTATGAGACTTTTGACACATCATTTAGAATGCTAAAACAAAGGCTCATGCAAATATTCAGCTTGTTACCTATCATTCCGAGGTGAAACCCTAATTTGACTGGACTATATAGCTTATGGGACTTACCTACGGGTTCATCAGTCCCTAAACTTACAAACTACTTATGAACTAGCTAACACTAAGGACGGCACAAATATCCATGGCCGAGGGGGGGATTCGAATCCCCGACCGTAGTGGCCGTGCAGACCATGACTGGCGCGCCGCAGTCCCCTCGGCCACCGCGGCCGGCACACAAGATACATAAATGTTCGTATGGTACATGACAGAGGGTGCCATACAAAAAACATTGCCGAGAAAGGGAAAGGTGCCGGCCGCGGTGGCCGCGGGGACTAAGGCGCTCCAGTCACAGTCTGCACGGCCACTACGGTCGGGTGTTCGAATCCCCCCTCGGGCATATATATTTGTGCCGTCCTAGTTCGTAGGTAGTTCATAAGTAGTTTGTAAGTTTAGGGACTGATGACCCTGTAGTTAAGTCCCATAAAGAAAAAAAAAAAAAAAAAGGAAAGGTGGAAACGAACAGAGACACGGGAAAGAAAGAGATGAATGCAGATAGAGGAGGGAAGGGAAGGTGGACTACGAGAGTGTAGAATAAATAAACACCCACACAACGCCGGGTTTACAGCTAGTTGTAAATATTTTCATTCAGGGACATAAAGCAAGTGCTAACTCAGTTGTTGAAAGAGTCTGAACGTGCCCGCGGTGTGTACAAGACAGAATAGGCGGAGCGATTGGCGCCACGGCAGGGCCCCATCTTGGCCGGTTAGCGCCATTAGCCGTCATTGATTGCCGGCGGGCGCAGCCAGAGGCAACAACGGGCTCAGCTGGCCGCGGTAAGTGCTGCTCAGCCATGCACAGACAGCCAAACAGCCGCTTTGCCGGCACACCGCGCGCAGATCGTCACCAGCGGCGGCTCGCTACACACAGTGGCGGCCGGCGGGGTCCCCCACAGATAATCCCACTGTTTGTAAACAACCAGCAATGATGACGCACCAGCACTGAAAGTAACTGAAGTGCTACACAGGGAGACAATGCTTTCCAATTGACGAACAACTCAAATCGAGATTAAGCCAACTTTCACTAATTATCTCTCGGTTTTTGGTTTACTTACACAAGGTGCGACGCTTTGGAGTAAACTACAGGTATCGTAGCCTTACTAGTCGTCGATGTATGAAGTGTGTACATCACAATGTTGCACTACTATTACCACAGTCCAATATACCAGTCACGACAGCCGCGGTGGAGTAGCCGAGCGGTCTACAGCGTCTCGCTGCGGAGCGCGCGGTTGCTTGCCGTGGAGGTTCGAGTCCTCCCTGGGGCATGGGTTTGTGTGTTGTCCGTAGGTTAGTTTACCTAGGTGTAAGTAGTTTGTAGGCTACGGACTGATGACCACGCAGTTTGGTCCGATAGATTTACAAACATTTGAATAGTCACGACACTGGGGGGAATTTTTGCTACGCACCGCGACAGCAGCGCACCAAGCGGCCAGCAGGGGACACTACTGAGTTGGCGGTATTTCGTGCGTTTTACGTCTGGTTACTCGTAGCGTATATTAGTTTTAGTGATGCTTACCGGAAAGGAAAACGCTTGTAGCGCAGTACAGTGTAGCAACAACCACAAAAAATGATGATAAGCGATCTTGGCTATTTTATATCTTTTTACTTATCAGGAAAGCCGGCCGCGGTGGCCGAGGCGACTGAGGCGCTCCAGTCACGGTCTGCACGGCCACTACGGTCGGGGGTTCGAATCCCCCCTCGGGTATGGATATTTGTGCGGTCCTTAGTATTAGGTAGTTTGTAAGTTTAGGGACTGATGACCCCGTAGTTAAGTCCCATAAGCTATACAAACATTGGAACATTATCAGGATAACTATCGTTCCTGTTATAACATGACGTGATAACTGCTACTCCACAACACAAAACTAACTTGTTCATACGACTAGTGCACAAGCGTTTTCAATCGAAACTAATACTTGTTATCCTAAAGCGCAAGCGCCCGAAGTGATCGCCAAAAACGTCTTGACATAACGGTGTAGAGTGACTGCATGATTCATCACAGCGTTAGTCAGCCTTCCGATGGCATTCACAGATTTTGCTGCTATGATTGCAAGGTTACCTACAACGGTTCAATGGAAAGGAACTTTAAAATGCGATACAAGCAACAAACAGGAATGCAACGAAAAACATAAATACTTCTTAGCTGACGTAATAAAAGATAGTTAGACGGTGCACAGAATCGAAAACAACCTTGTAGTGCTTCACGCAATGAAGGAGGGATACTTCATGGACTCGTATGAAGAAATAGAAATTAACGTCCACTCGAATAAATCAGGGCAAGAGTACCAATATGAAGTATTTTTAAATGCAAAAGTGAACAAAATTTCAACTAACCAGTTGCATAAAAATGGTTTACACACACAAACCTTGACTCGGGTTTCGGCAAAAGTAATTTTGCCTTCTTCAGAAGAATTTCACCCAAACCAGACAAGATGAGTACGCAGTGCTCATTCCACCTTTATGTGGGCCGTGCTCCACAACTTTATGTTGCAGACATTAGTTTTAAAATTTTACATTTTATTCCATGGCATGCAGTCAGCCACATTTCGCCACTTGATTTTATTTAACAATTATTTTAATGTGAGCTACATGAAATTCCTCTGAAGAAGGCAACATTACTTTTGCCGAAACCCGAGTCAAGATTTATGTGTGTAAACCATTTTTACGCATCTGGTTGGCTGAAATTTTGTTCACTTTTGCGTTTAAAAATACTGTTTGTGAATCTAAGGGACTTAAATTCTGCGGTTATCAGTCCGTAGGCTTACAAACTACCTAAACTAACTTATGCTAAGGACAACTGACGCCATTGCCTGACGGAGGACTCGAACCTCCGACAGCGAACAACTGCACACCTCGCCTTAGACCTCTCGGCCACTCCACCGCGGCTCTGTGGAAAGAGTTAGGCGCGGCGGGTTACCGGTGCGCATTGGAGCGCCGTGCTGCGGTCGGGGGTTCGAGTCCCCCTCGGGCATGGATGTTTGTGTTGTCTTTAGGTTAGTTCAACTTAGTTTAAGTAGTTTGTAAGCTATGGACTGCTGAACACGCGCCGGCCGCGGGGGCCGAGGGGACTGTGGTGCGCCAGTCACGGTCTGCACGGCCACTACGGTCGGGGGCTCGAATCCCCCTCGGGCATGGATATTTGTGCCGTCCTTAGGATGAGCTAGATCATAAGTAGTTTATAAGGTTAGGGACTGATGACCCCGCAGTTAAGTCCCTTAAGCTTTGGACATTTTTTTGTAAGAGTTGCTAAACTTTCAATGATTAATATTGAAGACCCACCTCTCAGTCTTATATTTTGAAAAGGCATTCAGTGTGTTCATTATATATAAAAACAGAGGTATTCTAATCTGATATAATGGAAAGCAAAATACGCATATCGAATATGGAAGGTGTGGAGTCTACATTTGTAAACGATAATTAAAAAAATAAAATATAATTTAGCAGAATACTGTTGACGTCAATTCAATATAAACATTTCAGTTTTAAAACCTTCTTTAACAGCGTAATTGATAAAATTTTCTGCTAGCGGAGTTTTACACAATTTTTCATATTTCGCACAAATATAAATTTCCAATTGTGCGTTTTTGCGACAGTGCAGGTACTAATAGATGGGAACAATGGCAGGAGGATGTCCATGATGAGGAAATCAAAGAAAAACTGGGAATGAACACCATAGATGAAGCAGTTACAGCGAACAGACTAAGATGGTGGAGGTCATGTTACACGCATGCGAGAAGCAAGGTTACCTAAGAAACTCATGAGCTCGGCAGCGGAGGGTAAGAGGAGCCGAGGTAGACCAAGAAGAAAGTACTTAGATTCGGTGCAGAATGATTTTGAAGTAAAAGGCATAACATCAGACGAGGCATCAATGTTAGCATTGAATAGGGGATCATGGAGGAATTTTATTCAAAATGTTCAAATGTTTGTATAGCTTATGGGACTTAACTACGGGGACATCAGTCCCTAAACTTACAAACTACTTATGAACTAAGACAAAATGTAAATGTAAATTACTCAAGAGGCACCTGAAGCTGAGACTCCAGGCACCAAATGCATCGTATCGTTAATAAATTACGCGAATTCTTTCCACTTTACATTAATAAATCTCTTTTGACCGCTAGGTAAATTTCCCCCAAGAAATAATCTGGTAAGTAGTCTTGATGATACAATAGTGCACTACACAATAGTGGGTAAAAAAAATGCGATTTGTGCGGTAACATTACAGGCAGTCCCTTGTAGAAAATGCCATTGATAAAGGTACTTATTCCTCAGGAGAAAACAAATTGCCTTGCACACCAGCATAAAATTTGAACGCTAGGGATTAAAGGAAAAACGCTAACCTTTCCAGCAATAATCAAAAATGTTCAAATGTTTGTACAGCTTATGGGACTTAACTACGGGGTCTTCAGTCCTTAAACTTACAAACTACTTATGAACTAACTAAGACTAAGGACGGCACAAATATCCATGCCCGAGGGGGGATTCGAACCCCCGACCGTAGTGGCCGTGCAGACCGTGACTGGAGCGCCTCAGTCCCCTCGGCCACCGCGGCCGGCAGGAATTTTATTAGAGGTACTATGCTGCAGATTGAACGCTGTAAGGCATAATCAGTCTCTAATGACGATGATGATGATGATGTTTTATTCTCTAGCTTAAACACTAGGGTAAATCCTCAGACGGATGAGAGGCGCGCTGCGCAGCCGCTGGCCGGGACGCCTGGCGACGGCACGTAGCTCGTTAAAACGCTGGTAATGTCGTCGCGGGCTGATTTACGCGGCGTTCATAACGGGACCCACACAGGCCGCCATTGTGCGAGCCGGCGACGTTTCAATCGGGCGACGGCCGTCCTCAGTGGCCCGCTAGACGCCGCTCTGCCTCCCAGACTGCCGGCCGCTCGGCTGACCCCGGATCGTGAGCGCGAGACCATCCAGCCATCCAGCCCGCTCTCCACGGCCGCCCGGGCTACGAGGTCGTCTCCGATACCCGACCAGTGAATGCTAATGCGCTCGTGTTCCGCCCAAACCGCGCCGATCGCGCTACATTGTTCTTGCGGGAGATTCAGCCCGACGCCTTTCATAGCCGTGAGTTTCCACAGATGCTGCTGCTGACCTACTTTCCTAGTCGGGGTGAAGTGCCATTCTTGCTTTCCTCTCACTTGGCCTGTTTCTGCGAAAAGTATATGTCTGCGTGCGTTTCATGGTCTTCTTTAAGACCCGCCTACACACGTTCCGATTTATCGTCCGATCAACCAACTGACCAGCCAACCAACCAAATTTATAGCAGCCTACACAAGTTCCGACCAATTTCACGCAGCGATGGCAGCGCCTCCCTCTTAAAAAAAAAAATAATAATAATAATTTTCAAATGTTTGTATAGCTTATGGGACTTCTCTACGGGGTCATCAGTCCCTAAACTTATAAACTACTTATGAACTACCTAATACTAAGGACGCCACAAATATCCATGCCCGAGGGGGGATTCGAACTCCCGACCGTAGTGGCCGTGCAGACCGTGACTGGAGCGCCTCAGTCCCTTCGGCCACCGCATCCGGCTCGCCCGGAACTCTCTGTGGCATACGCCATCTTGCGTTGCGTATTTGATTTTCTTATTGTAACTTACACGTTGTCATTTCAAAGCAAAAAACACGTCGTTCTTCGAACGATAAATGATAATCTAGTGTCTACAAATGCCATATTAGCATCAGTTAAACAACGGCCATCAATAGTATGAGATTATAGAACACCACTCCTGACTGTTATCCGTAGCGTAGTGGGTAATGCGTTGGACTGTGACGCTGGAAGTCCGTGGTTCCAAACCCGCCACTACCTAAATTTTTTTTCCTAAAAGGGTTTCAGACACACTTATTAATTTTTTTATTATTTTGATTATTATTTTGGTCCAAAATGTTTGCAAAAACGTATAAAACTAAATATATAAATTTGGGCGTAAAACACGTTAGTGCGATTTTTTAAATATCTATTGTATATTCTTTCTTATAACGCATCACCTTATACATTCATGGACCTTACTAAGCTACTTGTTGTTAGTGTTCTGCCCAAAAATCTTTGTTACAATTTCTTTTTTTTAGACTACAATGGTGCTATGGGAACCAGCCCAGTATTCACCTAGGGAGATGTGGAAAACAGTTACGATCTTTTTTGGCCCACTAGTGCGAGTTTTTAAATATCTATTGTATATTCTTTCTTATAAAGCATCACCTTATACATTCATGGACCTTACTAAGCTACTTGTTGTTAGTGTTCTGCCCAAAAATCTTTGTTACAATTTCTTTTTTTTTTTTTAGACTACAATGGTGCTATGGGAACCAGCCCGGTATTGACATAGGGAAATGTGGAAAACAGTTACGACCGTTACGGTAGTAACACTAAAAGTGGGGCTTTGCGATCCTCTTTTGGCAGCTGGCTACTTGGCGAACGCGTATTAGCCGGTGCGCCGTCGTGTGGCTTACGCGGCTACACGGACTAGCGGCAAGTAATTGGCCGCTTGACGGGCGCGTGTTAATAATTTTGTGATAGACGAGCCGGTGTTGACGCGCGCCAAGGCCAGCCAGCGTCGACGGTGAGAGGCGCTAGCCAGCCCGGCGTGTTTGCATAAATCACGCGGACACGCTCACGCCCGCTCTGCAGCTATTGCCGCATACGCCGCGGCGTGCGCGGCCTCGCAGACCGAAAGTAAAGTTAAAACTGCACGTGGGAAGTCGCATTGGCGAGCGCGCCCATTGCCTGACCCAATGCCGCCCAGAGCTACGACGAAGGCGTCACTGCGTCTCTGACGTGCGAACGCCGAGGCACGACCGACACATAACGTCGTGCGCCGCGACTAGAGACCGAACCGCTACGTAATTAAAGATCACGCCGGAGAACTTTTTTTTCTTTTTAACCTATTCGAGTGCCGCGTGTGTACAAGGTACTTGCAAATTGAGCTCAAGTGCGCTTGCAGCGCTAATGAGGAACGCTTTCCCGTTCACCGCCAATTAGAAGGCCTAATCTGTGACAGTAAACAAAAGTCCTCCATTAGAATGCCGCTGCTTTGTCGTCGTCCTACTTCCATCTTAACTACGCGTGTAGGCCGACGATATCTCTCATACATCGATGTAGATCCATATTGTAACGCAGTTTGGGACTGCGGCGAGTCGAGTTCAACATTCATGTGTCCTTGTGACACATGTGTGAGAAGGACACATGAACCCGCGAGGAGTCGCGCGTGAGCAGTTTGCTCACAGTAATTTTAAAAAACAATCGCCATTTTACCAATTTCAAATAGTCAAAAAATCAAATGTTAGTAGAACTTATGGGACTTCATTACGGGGTCATCAGTCCCTAAGCTTACAAACTACTTATGAACTAGCTAAGACTAAGGACGGCACAAATATCCCTGTCCGAGGGGGGATGCGAACCCCCGACCGTTGTGGCCGTGCAGACCGTGAGTGGAGCGCCTCAGTCCCCTCGGCCACCGCGGCCGGCTTCAAATAGTCAAATGGGATGGAAGGAAGCTTAGGGTTTTACGTCCCATCGACATCGTGGTCATTAGAGATGGAGCATACGCTCAGATTTTTGGGTGCCCTTTGAAAGGAACCATCCCGGCATTTGCCTGGAGTGATTTAGAGAAATCACGGAAAACCTAAATCTGGATGGCCGGAGGTGGATTTGAACCACCATCCTTCCAAATACGAGTCCAGTGTGTTACCAGTGCACCACCTCGCTCGGTGTAGACAAATATTTGTGTTTTTTTATAAATGCAACTAGAAATACTGATTTAGACATATTAAGTACATTATAAACTGTTCTTTGACTGTCAGAAAAATGCTTTACGCGAGATCGATCGCGTAACTTTTAAAGGCACGAGTTCTCGCGGGTTAACGAGCAGGAGCTGGGAAAAAAAAAAAAAAAAAAAAAAAAAAAACCGGTAAACGCGGTCATAGTTTATGTGAATGGATTGACGTGGCTTGAAGATGATACCGCAACCGGTAGCAAAATGAAGATCAATCACAATTTACGGCTGTAAGTGAAAGTATAACCCGTATAAATACTTCGAATCTTCTGTGCATTGCAGTCAAACAAGATCGAGAAATCGTGGGAATCGAAAGTGCTGCGTCATCAACAGAGCTATATACGAGGGATATTCCAAAAGTAGGGTCCGGTTAAAACGAAAACATCCAAAATCAAACTTTTTTCCCAGCATAATTGTTTTATAGACATTCCTTCCGTCTTTCTCTATTTTTCTACATAATCTCCATTAGTCTTGTATAGTTCGCGAACGAACTAGTTCGCAGATCCCTCGCCTCTTAGTTCGTCCGCTCCTTTTCCGAAGACTGTAGGGTAACAGCGAGGGGACGCGAGAGCGCGCAGAATCGCGTGATTCCCTTCTGCCAGTTGCTGTCATTTCGAGCTGAGATGCAGCTCAGCTGTAGTTTTAGTAGCGATAGCAAAAGCCAAAACGAGCGCACGAACTAAAAAGAGAGACCTACTTCGCGGCCGAGCTGCGAACTAAAAGGAGAGCTACCGGTTGCGAACTAAAATACGCGTGATAGATCGCGAACTAAAATATGCTCGATAGGTCGCGAACTAAAATATGCGCGATAGGTCGCGAACTAAAATATGCTGATAAGAGCCATTTAAGGTTACCGTCTGCTTGCTAGATTACATAATTCAGTGCTACAAAATTTCTGCTTTTAAGTAGTCTGCAATATCTGACTAATATTATGCGCAAGTCTAATCTCCATACTGATTTTGACATGTGTCATATCGTTCAACAAGCTTTTGATTGTCTAAGTCAATGAAATCAGCTGTCTGCTAAGATAACCAGTCCTTAACAGCTTGTTTCACTTCATCATCATGTGTCGAAGCGCTTGCCGCCAAGAAACTCCTTTAGGTAGTGAATCGTCGATCGTCACGAATTTTGTCTTCAACCGCATGAACCAACTCGTCTGAAATCACGATGGTCGGGCGGAGCGTGTTGCATCGTGCGCATTTCCCCGTCCTTCATTAAAGGCTCGCACAAGTTGCGCACTTTATCGTCACTCATTATGTTAGAACCGCACACTTCACTAATCTGCCGATGGATTTCTGCCGCTGAAATGTTTCTTGCAGACAAAAACCTCATCACTGCCTTGACTTCACAATCGGCGTGCTGATTGATTGCTTTAAACATTGCGAATTGACACTGTCAACAGCACACAGCAACAGTAACAACGATACTGGCGGCTTTTAACGCGTAAGGTATGCCAGGAGTCGGTGCGCATGCGTCTTTTGTCCTTGGAGCAGCTTTCAAATATTTCCTTCTAATCGGACCTTACTTTTGGAATAATCCTCGTAAAACTCGCCTCTAACTCAGTTCCAGCGAATATGCCATGCTTTCGCATGTTACTTAACTATTTCTTCCGCGTTATACCTTTACTGTAATATTCTACGACGTATATATTTTTATGTCTACATTTCTCTCTCTACATTCATATCTGGTTAATATGTTTTCCAAAGGAGTCTCACTTATCACAATGAGTTAGTAGACTCAGATGAAATACAGCAGACGTAAAAATAAAAATTGCGCTGTCCACCCCCGTCCTTTAAAACTGAGCGAAAACAAACTAAAACTGCTGCTGTGTAACACTAAATAGCTCATTCGTAAATACAGGGTGTTTTACGACGATGCAACACTCATTTATCACTTGATAATGGCCAACGAGAGCTTGGCCGAATTTCGTGGGATTCTAGCTATCTGACGCACCTGAAAGTTCGAGAAAATTTTATAAATAGAGGATGTATCAGGACGAATAGTAAATATTTTAGGGGGTACCAGTACAGACGAATGGCAATAAAATGCCGTCATATAACGTGTGTCCGACTTTTATTGAGTACAGAGATACAGTCCTTAGTATGTAACACAATCAAACTTAAAACAAAGGTAAATGAGTAATTCTTGCGTTGGTTCTTGGTATATCATCATAATATTGAATTAAAAACACAGTTTTGTGCGTTTGTGTCTTTAAACTGCGAAGATGCCTTGTAAGCCGAAAACTGGATAATTGAGTAACAATAAAGTTTTAGAACATGCAGGAAATTGTGCACTTGTTGTTATTGTAATTTTTAGAGGGAACTAAAATGCTGGGTCATCTGTCCCATTGTGCCTTCAATTCATTGTGTTGATGTTGTACGAAGAACCGACGATACAATCAGTGAAAATGTACTTCAATTTAAGCTGCTTGGGATACACACAAACAGCTAAATTTCTCTATGCAATAAAAATTGGACACGTGTTATATGGCATTTTTATTGCAATTCGTCTATACTAAAACCTCATAAAATATTATTATTCGTCCTGGTATGTCCTCTATTTATAAAATCTCCAGCCGCGTCAGGTGGTTAGAATTCCATGACCTTTCGGCCAAGCTCTCCTTGGCCATTGTCAAATGGTAAATGGCTGCTGTATAGTCGCTGCCTTTCCGCTTTATACCCGCGCTGCTGCCTGTGACGTCACTGGGACCAAAGGTGTTTATATTATTTTTATAAAAAATGTGTCTAAATCACCACTGACAGGGTTACTCCTCCTTTCGTTAGTGAGGAGGCGTGGGCATGTTTGGGTCCGTTACTGTTACGGGAATTAATTTTATAACTACGAGTTTGAGTACTGTGGGCAGGGTGAAGCTGGGAATTTGTATTTGAGGAGAGGTGTGCTCGCAGGTGTGATGGTCGCTGTGTCCACAGGGCTGTAGTGGTCAGCACAAGTGTCTAGAAAGCAGGAGACCCGGGTTCGAGTCCCGGTTGGGTACACATTTTCAGCTTTGCCCATTCGGAGTTGATGTCACATATGCTGTGAATATGAAAGAATAACAACTGCAGGACCAGAAATGACGTCATTCTTTCGAAACAGACGTCAGATATAACCTACATATGTTACTGCTAATTATATGGCATGTGTAATGCTGTTATTTTGTTTATTTAAATAAATCGTATGGCTTAAAAAGACTAACGTTTGTTACATAAACATTTGTTATAATTCGCAAATGGTTAAAGTTACAACACTATAGGGCTCTGCGAAACCTATCTATAGCTACTTTATAATCGCATCACTGGTTCTGACGTGACACGGGCTGTTGTTAGGCCGTCTCTTGAGGGTGTTGCCGGGACCTGCACTGCAATATCACCACCTAGAGAGAAGGCCGCGGCGCTCTCGAGTGACGTCAGGCAGAGTAGGTTGAGCGCGCACAGCTGACTGGCTCGCTGTTTCAGCTGCTACCCATTCAGCTAAGCATGCGCAACCTACTCCACCTGACGTCACACGAGAGCGCCGCGGCCTTTTCTCTAGGTGGTGGTGACTGCAACCACGTACACGGTCTGAGATACTATCCTGCGGAGACTGCCGCGATCGCGCTTGGCGCGTATATTTAAAAAATTACATGCTTGTTCAAGGGCTGTAGTATCACACAGTCTCGGTGAAACTGGATCTTGTCGTCTGTCGTATACATTGTGTCGTACTCAAGGATGGATCACCAAGAGATACCGTTTAAAATTTGTCCCGGACAGGGATCCGAACCCCGATTTTCCGCGACGCTGTCTGCGATCCGAGTGTTACCGCGAACTGACGCTAACGAATCGTTGGGAGTAACCGCTCGCAGACGGCGCACATCAGCATATCGGCGGCGCCGGCAAAAAGCGAGTGCGTGTGTCGTCGCCACTGTGCACTGTGCAGTGGGCAGCGGGCAGCGTCAGGGCGGCAACCTTGCGTTGTTAGGGGGACGGGCCGTCAGCGGCGCGGCCGCAGACGCAGCAATTTTGGCGGCGGTGGCGGCGGCGGCTGCGGGGGCGGCAATTAAGCGGCTGGCAGCTGGCAGCGCGCGGCGAAATATTAACGCCGCCGCCGCGCCGCGCGGCAGAGTGACGCGACACCGACACGACGCGCGGCCGTGTCGCCGTCCGTCCGCTGTCCGCCGCTGCCGCCGCCGCCGCCGCGACAAACACTTGCCGCCGTGACTGACGTGACGCGCCGACACCGCGCCGGCGAGAGCACGCGCTGCTACCGCAGCCGCAGCCGCTACAGCCGCCGCGACCGCGCCGAAAAATCACCTGCCTGCTACCTGCTGGGCGGCTAGTGAATACACTGCCGGATAAATGAAATTACTCCACCTGAAAAAGAGGACGTCGATGCTGATCTACATCTACATCTACATGGGATACTCTGCAAATCACATTTAAGTGCCTGGCAGAGGGTTCATCGAACAACAATTATACTATTTATCTCCCATTCCATTCTCGAATAGCGCGCGGGAAGAAAGAACACCTGAATCTCTCTGTTCGAGCTCTGATTTCTCGTATTTTATTCTGATGATCATTTCTACCTATGTAAGTGGGAGTCAACAATATATTTTCGCATTCGGAGGAGAATGTTGGCGATTGGGAGTTTCGCAAGTAGCCCACGCCTCAGCGATAAGCGCCGTTGTTGTAATGATTCCTATCCCAGATCCTGTATCATTTCCGTAACGATGTCTCCCCTATATCGTGACAATACGAAACGAGCTGCCCTTCTTTGGACTCTTTCGATGTCCTCCGTCAAACCCACCTGGTAAGGATCCCACACTGGGCTGCAATACTCCAAAAAATGGACGGACAAGCGCAGTGTATGCAGTTTCTTTAGTAGTTCTGTTGCATCTTTTAAGGGTTCTGACAATAAAACGCAGTCTCTGGTTCGCCTTCCCCACGAAATTGACGATACGATATTGATCGTATGACGGCAGTTGCCATATGGGGGATAGTAGATGTACTGATAATTGTTTCATCGTCGTCCGTCAACAGGTATCGTAGTGACGTAGCTGCCATAGCGCCATCTGCCTGTAGCGTTTAATAGGTAATGTTTACTGCCATGAAACGCAGTGTGATAGCGACGTGTAAAGCATGCAGTGGTGCAGCCAGGATTTGGTTCTGTGGGAGGGGGAGGCCTCACTTTTTAAAAATAAAGCCTATTGAATTTATTGATGTACAGCTTATTTTTAGACTTTTTATAATTTAACCAATTATACTACGATAACAATTGCACAAGAAATAAAATGAGTAGGCTAGCATTGATTTAAAAGTGGAAGAGGAGCAACGCAGTGGAAATGGAATGTATATAATCAGTTTCTATGTTACTAGCCAAAGAAAAAATGTCTTTACAGTTTAATTAACATAAGACGCTATTGGTAAAAATTGGCCGGCCGCGGTGGCCAAGCGGTCTGCGGCGCGCCAGACACGGTCTGCAAGGCGGGGGTTCGAATCCCCCCTCGGGCATGGATATTTGTACCGTCTTTAGTAGTTAATGATATTAATGGACGGTTTCAAACGAGGGGTTACATACATACTGTATATCTTTCTCTCCTCAGTTAATGCTGCCACAAATGGTTTCAAAATCGTTTGAACTTGTGTACGTCACCTTTATTTGCCCTTCCCTGTACACCCCACATAGGTTGATTTTGCATCTCTCGGACACGCAAATTCTGATGCCCTCCTAATGCTCATAGTACGTCATTGCCGGCCGCGGTGGCCGAGGGGACTGAGGCGCTTCAGTCACGGTCTGCGCGGCCACTACGGTCAGGGGTTCGAATCGCCCCTAGGGCATGGATATTTGTGCCGTCCTTAGTTGTAGCTAGTTCATAGGTAGTTTGTAAGCTTAGAGACTGATAACCCCGTAGTTAAGTCCCATAAGCTCTACAAACATTTCAACATTTTTAGTACGTCATTAACAGCTGATATTTTTCATGTCGTAATTGTTAACACAACTCTAAACATTACCCTTGTTAGAGATTGATCTTGCGACCTCGTAATCAACGGAATTGTTTGGTAAGTTTGAATGTTTTCTTTATTTTCGTAAAAAGTAATGTTTGAGAGGAATAAACTTTTAGAATCTTTTCTGGCAGCAACAACGATGAAAAAGTTGTTAGAATCAATAAGAATAACATAATAATAACTAAGAAAATTCTTAGATCGTTAACATTGTATTTATTTGTAACGTCGAAAAAAAAAAAAAAGGTGAAATGTTTGTAAAGCTTATGCGACTTAACTACGGGGTCATAACTCCCTAAACTTACAAACTACTTATGAACTAACTTATAGTAAAGACATCAGAAATATCCATGCCCAAAGGGGGATTCGACCTTGCGCATCGTAACATAGCGCTTCAATGCTCTCAGCCGCTCCGCCGCGGCATGTAACGTCGTTTCCGCATTAGATCTGTGATTAATATGATGGCACATACCGAAACGACGTTATAAATAATTCAATTTTAGCGATCTATAGTTTTTTTATTCTTACTGAGAAGAAATGAACTTCGTGCACTCGTATAGGAAATTAGTTTCCATTATAGAAATCAATTCTTAGAGATGTTTTGGTAAAAAAGTAACCGTTTTGATGCCCTCATGATTATATTTATTAAATGATATATATTAATATCAAAAATAAAGAAACAAATCAAGTTTTCATTAAAAGTTATATAATTAAGAAGAAAAATGTGTGCAAAAATTAAAAACTATTAAAAGTAAATGTAAATGGGAAGTCTAAATAAAGGATTACCTTGATAGGGTAAATAAGGTAACTTAAATTACCCCAATAGAAATTACTGTACATTAAATAACTTTCAAATTACCGACCAATATTCAATGAGATTATTTCTAGTTCATTTTCAGATTACAGCGCTCGATCTGAAGCTTAGATACTGTGCATGACAGCTGGGATCCTTTTGCATTTTACCTGTGACTTTCAGCGAAGTCGGCATGAAAGGAAACGTTTTTCTTAAAAATAATTTTTATCTTTTAATGTTGCCTTTCCCCGCGGGCACATTTTTCGTGATTATAAACGGAAGACCAAGCAGCATTTTACGTCTGTCCGCGGCAGACGGGTTCTCCTGTTCGCTTTGTAAAAGACGCGTGGGATCCGTGCCTCATTTTGCTTCTTTCCGTCCCTCCCGCCGCAGCCGTGTGTGAGGCGCCCTCGAGTAAACATTTCTGATTACGGAGCAGTGCGGACGCGATTTCCGCATCTGCGCTCCCAGTCGGTGTGGAGAGGGATGGGAGGGGGGGGGGGAGTAGTGCCCGCGGCCACTCGATAAGTGGTAGGTCGTGCGCGTCCTTTTGGGTGCGGCCGAGGAGGCATTTCTCGTTTAGCGGCGCGCGTCAAAGGCGGCGGCTAGTGCGCATGCGCGTGGCCGAGAGTGATGCCGTGTCGCGCAGAATTGGAAGCGGCCGGCGGACCACCCAAGGGGTCTGCGTTCGCCGAGTGCCAGCCAGCGCTCGTCTTGCACCGTTCATCGCCGTCTCGTATCACGTGTTCCGCAAAGTGTACTAAAACTCTAACAACTCCTAATTATTTTTTCCACACAAGATATTCAGACTTCTCCGCAGGTAAGAACTGCATGAAATGCATTGTAATTAACCCTCTCATGCGTCGCGTCCGCAAATGAGGACACTTAAATTTTGTCTCATTTCTGCCATTTTTTTACATCTGAGGTGACCCTAAAACCACAGTTACCTCATATGATGACTAATAATGAATGCTAGAATGTCTCCTAGACAGCAGTGTCAGTCGTCAGGCTGAAAAACAAATGGAAAGTAGAGATTACAAGAACGAGTAGAGGCAGGCCTTCAGCTGAAAGCACATTGTTGTCTATACAGCAAAAAAAAAAAAGCCTGTAATTCGGTACCCAACGAATTACGCTTCGATGGGTATAACACTGGCCAGCCAAGTCAGATGATCCCATTCCCAAGAGGTGTCATGCTCGGGACTGGCGACGGAAAACATGTTACATTTGATAAAAGTATAACCTTACTGTGTGTCCTGAGTGCCTGAAATAATTTCATTGTACGAAAAATACAAAATAGTGTACACTCCTTGTATTCTTTGATATTATTAATAAATGTTCCATGTAAAATGCAGCAGTTTTCGTACTCACTGTCCTCAGTTGAGGACACCTCCGTATTCATCTATGAAACTATTTTTTAGATAAATTATGATGAATTCTGCACCAGATAGGTCTTACGTTACCAAATATTGTATCAGAAATTTTATTCATTGTCGGATTGGTAATTCGTACATGAGAGGGTTAAATTACTACCAGAACAGCATTTATTGTATACACGGCGAAGGGAAATTCGTGCACTAGGACTTCGCTGCGCGATTCCTAACATGCAAACAATCTACATCTAAATGGGATACTCTCCAAATAAGTGCCTGGCAGAGGGTTCATCGAACCACCGTTATACTATTTATCTCCCGTCTCATTCTCCAATAGCGCGCAGGAAGAAAGAACACCTGAATCTCTGCGTTCGAGCTCAAATATCTCGTATTTTATTCTGATGGTCATTTCTACCTATGTGATTGAGAGTCAACAATATAGTCTCACCTTCGGAGGAGAATGTTGGCGATTGGAGTTTACGAAACTCCAGTCGCAAACCCACGCCGTAGCGATAAATGCCGTTGTTATAATGATTCCCATCCCAGATCCTGTATCATTTCCGTAACGCTGTCTCCCCTGTATCGTGACAATACGAAACGAGCTGCCCTTCTTTGGACTCTTTCGACGTCCTCCGTCAAACCCACCGAAAAACGATCCCACACTGGGCAGCAATACTCCAAAAAATGATGAACAAGCGTAGTGTATGCAGTTTCTTTTGTAGTTCTGTTGCATCTCTTAAGGGTTCTGCCAATATAATGCAGTCTCTGGTTCGCTTTTCCCACGACATTACCTACGTGTTCTTTCCAGTTTAAGCCTGAAATAATAGTAATAGGTATTTAGTCGAGTTTACGGTCTTCACTTTTGATTGATTTATCTTATAAACAAAGTTTAACGGATTTCTTTTCGTACTCATATGCTCGACTTCACACTTCTCATTATTTAGAGTCAATTGCCAATTTTTACACCACACTGATATCTTACTCACATCGCTTGGCCACCGTGGCCGGCAATCTTTATTGTACTTCGATAATTCGGTCTGTACACATCTCTACGCAATTGTTCTACGATGTTAACGGTTGCAGAGAGACTGTACATATCACTTGCTTCTACTTTTAGAGTCATTGGAATGCTGAAGAAACTCGTAGAAAGTATGCTTATCTCTTCCATGATAGAGCTGTTCCTTCTGCAACGACTTTTCGCGATATTGTCCAACTGTTTGCTGAAACTGGAATCCAACTTCTGTTTGTTAGAGATATTACAGTTTTACAACATTTGTCAACTCATTTTTATTTTTGCCAGCTAGAGCACCATCTGCCAGAAAACGAACGCGATGTTTGATACAAAAGTTGCATATTTTTTCACGGAGAATCCAAATCTGCAATAAAAAAATGGGGTTCCTGTTTAATATTTCAATATCAACCCCTCCCTCTCCTGCCCTCGGGGATGGTGCAGGGGCTTCGAGCTTTGGTAATGGATGGTCCTCTTCGAGGTGAGCAACTTTTATTCTTTTGTTGCAACTTTTAAAAAATTCTATTTATATTTTTTCAACTGATGCGAAAAACAATTAAGTGCCTCACCGTATATATACCGCGCTAACCGTTTTAAACTGTATCTATAAACAATTATCAGTTTATAAATCTATACGAAATAGATAAAAATGTAATATTACGTTTTATTATAGTTTTACGTGCGCAGTCTTATATATTTTTATAATATTGATTTGTGTCAGATATGAAGAATTAAATTATTGACAAAGCTATTGTGTGCCTCTAAATTTTATCTTTACTCTAAATCGATTTATACCTTACGAAAAAATTAGGTCTTTTGCCCTGAATCATCTACGAACGATAAGAATTTTTTCGAAGTTTTCAGTATACTTTCCATTTCTGAGTTCCGTTTGTTGGTTAATGATTTTATCAAGGTATTTTGCTAAATGTGTGTAAATATCGATTTACTCCAAGTACAACGAGTACAGGTATGCATAAGAAGAAGACATGTCACCGGGTATTAGGGGTACTGCTGTATACTGTAATCTGTAACAAATTTAGAATGTTTAGGTTACTAGTTTACATCGTGTCAGTTTCTGTTTTCATGGGCAATAAAGAGAACTGAAACATTGTTTTTGTATATCGCTATTCCATTTCTATTTGAAGGATCACAATCCCCTAGAATCGTGATGATGCAATACTTTTGTGTATTTAATTGAATTTGACATAATGTCAGTTAGAAGTGCAACTGGAATAATTCATATAATAAGGAATACAAGTGTATTCTAGGCCACAGTTTCGATGCACTATGGCATCATTTTCAAGTGCTCAACAGTAAAGAAATGTTTCATAAAAGTACAAAGTAAAGACAAAATGTAAGATACATTACAATTTTGGAAATGATCAAAAGAGTGTTACAACATATGATCTTATATGTATCATTTTGGCCAGCAGCTGTTTTAGGACCAAGTTGTACAGGCTTCTCTCAAGCACAGGCTTCTGTACAACTTGGTCGTAAGACAGGTGCTTGCCAAAATGATACATATGAGGCGCGTCCAGAAAGTAAGTTCCGTTTCAATTTATCTCCGCTGCAGCGCTGCGATTGCAGTTTCGCACATGCGCTGTAGACGATGTGTATCAAGGATAAGAACGTGCGCCATTTGGAGATCGCTGTCAGTTACGTACGCTTTGTTGTTCTTGTTTGAAATGTCGGCGTTGATTGAAAATACCGCCGCCTGTGAAATCAGGTCGGTGATTCGGTTTCTGAATGCGAGGAAAGCGAAACCAAGTGAAATTTATCGGCAAATTTTCGATGTTTACGGACCACAGGCGATAAGTGATTCGATGGTGAGAAGATGGGTCCGACAGTTCAATGGCGTAGTGATGTGCACGATGATGACGTAGTTACAGAAGAACTGGTTCACGCGATTGATGACAAGATCCAGGAAAACCGTAGGTTTACAATTCCTTGGCGGTCATCACTTCACCAATGACGACGAGCTGAAAGAAACTGTTTCCAACTGGTTGAAGACACAGGCGGCAGAATTTCTATGAAGTTATACAAAACCTGGTGCCACGCTATGACAAATGCCTGCAAAATTTCGATAGTTATGTGCAAAAGTAGTTTAAGACTTGTAGAATTTTGTGCAATAAAAATTTCTTCTGTATCTGTGTACAATTTCATTTTATTACCAAACGGAACTTACTTTCTGGACGCGCCTCGTATAAGATCATATGTTGTAAACACTCTTTTGACCATTTCCAAAATTGTAATGTATCTTACTTTTTGTCTTTACTTTGTACTTTTATGAAACATTTCTTTACTGTGGAGCACTTGAAAATGATGTCATAGTGCATCGAAACTAGTTGTGCATTACACATGAAGTATTAAAAAATTTCCTTTTTTAACAAGCAACTGTGGCTTAGAATACACTCGTTTTCATTATTATGACTTTTGTGTATGGCTTACGGACTGTGTCAGATGCAGTCGCGGTAAAGAGCCGCTGTCACAGAGGTTGGCAGGCGTGTGAGGAGTACACCCAGGGCGGCAAGACGGCGGCAGACGGCTGACGGCGTAAATGGGACAAGAAGCGGCCGCAGCGGGTTGAAGTGCGCGCGCCTGGACAGCCCTGGCGGCATTGTGCGGGCCCACTGCTGATAACCGCGGCCGCATTGTCTCGCTATCATTGTTATGTTAAACAGCGCTCTTCTGTCCCTGTGGACGCCAGGTACAGCGCGGGGTCCACGGCGCTGCTCACCGCCGAGTGCATCGTCTGCTAGTCTGTCACAGCACGCAGTGTATCCACTGCAGAAAAGCTGAGGCTACACAGATTTCTTCAAGGCTCTCCCGACACCTCTTTTCATGGATGGTTGGTACAAGAAGCAATGAAACGAGATTGTGGAATTAATTAATCTGGCTGACTTCTGCTTAGCGATTAACAGGTGTTCTACCTGTTAATCTTCTGTTGCTGTGACCGTTGCCGGCGGGAACAAGTTTCTCATATTTTTGTCGTAATTGAACTGCATTGGAATGAAGACTTAAACATTCATTAATGGTACGCAGATATTGTAAACTACTGGCCATTAAAATTCCTACACCAAGAAGAAATGCAGATGATAAACGAGTATTCATTGGACAAATATACTAGAACTGAAATGTGATTACATTTTCACGCAATTTGGGTGCATGGATCCTGAGAAAGCAGTACCCTGAACAACCACTTCTGGCCGTAACAACGGCTTTGATACGCCTGGGCATTGAGTCAAACAGAGCTTGTTCAAATGTTCAAATGTTTGTTAAGCTTATGGGACTTAACTACGGAGTCATCAGTCCCTAAACTTACAAACTACTTATGAACTAGCTAATCCTAAGGACGGCACAAATATCCATGCCCGAGGGGGGATTCGAACCCCCGACGGTAGTGGCCGTGCAGACCGTGACTAGAGCGCCTCAGTCCCCTCGGCCACCGCGGCCGGCGCACATACTTCATGTCGCAATCTGGCCACTTGATTTCGTACACTCCGGTTTATTTTTGCGTCCCAGCCTCGTCGCCGCTTTTGTGTCTCGTTTCCGTCGTAGGTGTCGGTGGCCGAGTAGAAAAGTACCGACACAGGAATAAAGGATGCACGCTTGTGCAGTTAGGTGGTGACCAGCCAGTGGGACAGCAGAAACTAGAAACACTAGAGTAAATTAGAACGAGATATATACTTCTTAGAGACTTAGTAATACTTAACTTTTACATAGCTCACTACTGCAGAATGCTGATACATAGTTGAGCTAGAGGCCTGCCTAGTGCCTATCCGAAGTGTTAACTGGTTCCTATCTCAGTCCCAAGTGAACGATGTCGTTCAGTGGTGGCCACGAGCGGAGTTGCAGCAGAGGGCGCTCGTGGCTGTCGTCGTAAGAACGCTGCGCCGTGCGTGCATGGCGGCGGTGGAGTAGCCAAGCGGTCTAAAGCGTCTCGCTGCGGAGCGCGCGGTCGCTCGCCGTGGAGGTTCGAATCCTCCCTGGGGCATGGGTGTGTGTGTTTGTCCTTGGGTTAGTTTACCTAGGTTTAAGTAGTTTGTATGCTACGGACTGATGACCACGCAGTTTGGTCCGATAGATTTACAGACATTTGAACATTTTTCGTGCATGGCGGCGCGCGGCGAAAGTAGGTGGCGCGCACTTTATACTTGTGCGACACCACATTTATAGTTTAGGCTGTGGTGTTATTTTTACTATTCAATTTTTCCTTGTTACGGAACGTCTCCTTGTGTGAGTATATTACTCCAGTTTTACGAGAGTAGAACTTTGTAGAGGTTTCCTTTTGAGCATATCCAGCGCACACTGGTTGAGCTCCCCGACCTCTTACGCTGTCGTCTTTATTAGAGTGCGCATTGAAACGCGGCGCCAGCGCCTGCAGCGATTATGCATTACGCATGCGCGCTGACTGGCGTCTTTACGGCGGAGACATTTCGCGGGGCGCTCCGCCACCTGCCCTCGACACCCGCAGGCCGATTTAAGAGCCCCCGGCGTGAGCGAGAGCGAGAACTGGCGGCCTCCCCAGGAATCGAAGCGCGTGATTCATATCGCCTCGGCGCGCGGTACGTCCTACGGTTACGTTACTCCCTCCCGAGCGATCGTGACTGTACGGAACAAGAAACCTTGTAAGGGGGTTCTCGAGACATCCATATTACATTTTCAGGCGTCATGCTGCTCGGCGAGACATAAATCGTGCGTGAAGCTCTGTAATGCGATGAAATAGGGCCCCCGATGGCGGCCGTACGTTACCCCCGGACGCGGGGACGCCATTGTAAGGCATCTGTCACTGTTTCACAACACGCGACGGGCCCCGTAATCGAGTTCTTGTACCCGCCGCCGTCGCCTGATTTTTGGCCTACTTTACTGCCGACAAGTGAAGGCCTGTGACTAACCTTTGTTGCGCGTTCATCGATAAACGCACCGGGGTCTGAGCCGAGCTGCTCGATGCATCGGAATGGAAGACAGCGGTACTAAATTAAATCCGGTCGGGACTTGACGCTAGGTAATAATCTACAGTGATCAGTTGGACATGACAGTCGCTTAAATGGCTCTTTGAAGGCGACAGACGAACGACAAGACCTTCTAAATGAGTACTGCGCCTGCCGAGCTAACTGGCATATAACTTTGCGTCCTAACTGCTCAGTTCACACCTACGACTCCATTTCTACTTTGCAAGACAACATACGGCGTTGTCTGAAAGCTGTCTTTCGGTGTATAGTGGAGGGTACTTAGTCGCCGCGGTGGAGTAGCAGAGCGGTCTAAGGCGACTCGCTGCGGAGCGGTCCGTTGCTCGCCGTCGGAGGTTCGAATCCTCCCTGGGGCATGGGTGTGTGTGCTGTCTTTAGGTTAGTTTACCTTAGTTTAAGTAGTTTGTAAGCTACGGACTCATGACCACGCAGTTTGGTCCGATAGATTTACAAACATTTTGGTACTTATTCCACTGCCATTGTCACCTATTCCATTTTCCTACTGGAATCACAAATGTTCCGCGGTAACAGCAATTGTTGCTGAATCTCTGAGTTTCTCTGGATATATGTCGGTAAAAACAATCTATTGGTCGACGCTCTCGGAATTTTAACAATGAACAATATCGCGATTCAGAATGCCTGTTTTGTAGTGTCTGCCCCTAGAGTTGGCTGATCATCTCCGTAACACTTCAGCGGTTAATATATCAGCCTGTGATGCGACGCACTGCTCTTCTTCGAACCTTCTCTAATTCCTGTGATAAATATCTGGTGGAGGTCCAGAAACTGAAGAGAAATATATATATAATCGAACTAGTGTTCAGTAACCTTTGTAGTTGGACTACATTTCCTGAGAATTCTTACAGTGAATCTCAGACAGGCCTTTGCCTTACCTTCAGATTAGTTTTATGAGATTGTTGAGCTCAACTCGCTCCGTGCGCATACTCAGATATATTTATGGATGTGAGAGCATAAAATTATTCTTCTACAAGCATGTGATCATAAAAACTTCCCTTTATCGTCTTTAACTCCGCCAGCGTAGCACACTCTCTTTCCCTTCATCACACTTGATCTTGTACCTTCTCCCTCTTCCTCCATCACCTTTCACTTCCCGCCCTTCCACATCACCATCTACCTCTCTTTCGCTCCCTATCTTTCTTGTTCTGTCACACTCCCTCTCCGTCCAGCTTCGTTCAGTATTCGTGTGATGTGTATCGTCAGTAGGACACGGTTGGAAGAGTAGGGTGCAAAGCATATTGTCCCGGAAGTTATACTTACAGTTGCGCTTCTTTTTTCTTTTTTTCTCTTTCAACACGTCTTCGCCTGTCGCCCCAGTATTCATTCCTGCTCATTCACCATTTCTGCATCCTTACAATTTCCTTCCATTATTTATTTCTTACCCCTACTTTTTTCATCCCTCGTGTCGCTTTCTCATCCTCTATATTCCCTTACCTCATCCTTTCTCCCATTACAGATCCAAAAATTGCTCAAGTCAAAGATATGCAAGAAATAATTAAGTCCCTATAACAAATCAACAAGAAAATTACAATTCAGTGGATATTATCTCACTGTGGCATAGATGTTAATGAGAAAGCTGACTTTCTAGCCAAAAAGGGCCGATAAATTAAACAAATTGGAAAACTACCCTGTCGTATTTTGCGGTAAACGCATGATTAACAACATATTTAAAGACTAATTGAGAAAAATCAATAAAATCTCACGTGAGGGGAAGATCTGGGAAACCCTCTTCGATAACCAACAAATTCTAGAAGGATCAAGAAGAGAGGCAGTAGCAACATTCCGCCTGACTGCTGCAAATGACGGTTTGTCCGCCCACCTGCACAAGATCTCCATCCTGCCGTCTCCAGAATGTGTTCTGCCTCACAAGAGTGGTACCATAATGAGCAATAATCATTTAAAAGAGTGTTCAGGATTGTACAAGTGTAATTTAGACGTAACAACATTGTATTTGGAAGCAAGAAATCGAATGACGATAAGTCAAGTGCCGGAACCTCCCTCTTTTCTCACCCCCTTCTTTTGTCTAATCCTCTCACACGCCCCCTCTTTCTCTCTCTCTTCCGACTTCCCTCACCCTCTACTCCTCTCCCTACATCTTTCTTAACTCCTCTCGCAGTACCTCCCTCCTTTCACCTGTCTTCCTCGTTCTCACCTCTGCTTCCCTACCAGTCTCTTTGCCTCCCTCATTCTTTATCTCGTTCTGTCTTTTATCTTCCCTCATCCCTTCCTGGTACCATTTATTTCCCGCCATCTTCATTTTCAACCCATCTTTCCCTCCTTCCCCCCTGCCCCCTCAAAATGTATAATGTGATTGTAAGCAAATGTGGGGACAGTAGAATGTGAACAAGATTGTTCTGGAAGTGATGCTAACAGATTGCCTTTCTTCTCTACTTCCACTTCAACCTTCGTCTCTCACTCCCAATATCCTTGCACGCCTTCTCCACTATTACTCCATCCCCACCATTTTCTCTCCCTCTTTTCCTTATCCTACCTCTTTTGATCATTCTTTGCGCCCCCCCCTCTTTCTCTCTTACCCGTCATTCCCTTTCATCTCTCTTCACATCCACTACCTTTCTTCGTCCTCCTCCATTCCTCGTACTTGACCTCTGTCTGCCTATCATTTTCCTTCCTTCGCTCACTCATCTCTCTCCCCATGATTCTCTCTCTCTCTCTCTCTCTCTTTTTCTCTCCATCTCTCTTCTCACCCTCTATTTCCCACCATTTTTATCTTCCACCTCTCTTTTCTCCCTTCTCCTTCTCATTCTCCCCCTCCTCCCTACCACCCTCATTATATTTGGTTACGGACAAGATGATCCTGCTTGCTGTCTGCCTTTTCTCTGCTTCCGTTCATTTTTATCTCACGCTGACAATATCCTTCTCTTCCTGCTGCACTGTTCTTCCAGCCGAACAATCTTGTCTCCCTCTTTTCCTCGCTTTTCTTTTCTTTGGCTGTGCCTTTTTCTCCCTCACTTCCCCTCTTCATTACCCTTTAATTTCATCCATCTCTTTTCACCTCCACTACCTCCCTGTTTTCACCTTCATTCCTCTTCTTTTACCCATACCCACCTACCAATGTCTTTCGTACTCTCTCTCTCTTTCTCTCTCTCTCTCTATTTACCACCATCTTTATCTTCTACCTCTCTTTTCCTCCCTTCTCTTTCTCATTCTCCCCCTCCCACTCCTTCCTGCCACCCCTCATTATACTTGTTTACGAACAATATGATCCTGGATACGATGCTAACAGCTTGCTGTCTGCCTTTTCTCTGCTGCCATACATCTTTATCTCTCGCTGAAAATATCTTCCTCTTCCTGCTCCACTGTTCTTCCAGCCAAACCGTCTTGTCTCCATCTTTTCCTCGCTTCTTCTATTCTTCGGCTGTCTCTTTTTCTCCCTCACTTCCCCTCATCATTACCCTTTAATTTCATCCATCTCTTTTCACCTCCACTACCTCCCTGTTTTCACCTTCATTCCTCTTCTTTCACCCGTACCTACTTACCAATGTCTTTCGTACTCTCTCTCTCTCTCTTTTCACCCTCTATTTCCCACCATGTTTATCTTCTACCTCTCTTTTCCTCCCTTCTCCTTTTCATTCTCCCTCCAGTCCCCCTCCTCCCTGCCACCCTTTATTACATTTGTTTGCGAACAAGATGATCCTGGATGTTATGCTAACAGCTTGCTGTCTGACTTTTCTCTGCTGCCATACATCTTTAACTCTCACTGACAATATCCTCCTCTTCCTGCTCCACTGTTCTTCCAGTCAAACCGTCTTGTCTCCCTCTTTTCCTCGTTTCTTCTATTCTTTGTCTGTCTCCCTGACTTCCCCTCCTCATTACCCTTTAATTTCATCCATCTCTTTTCACCTCCACTACCTTCCTGTTTTCACCTTCATTCCTTGTCCTTCGACCGTACCTATCTACCAATGTCTTTCGTGCACTCTCTCTCTCTCTATCTGTCTCCCTCTCCGCCTTTTCTTCCGGTATCTTCTCTCTCTGTCGCTGTCGCCCTTTGGCTCACATGTTAGTGGCGATAGTGAAATCACTCACGAGGAGACTACGGAATAAACTGCTGGCATCTGCGCGCGTCTACGTGACGGGGCGGCAAGACGGCGCGCAGTCGCCCGCGGAGGAAGCATAACTCTGGCGGCAGAAGGAAGTGTTTTGTTTCGTGTCTCTCGGCGACTGCGTCACGTCCTGCCCGCGCCTGCGCGCCTCGCCGCGGAGGCAGCGCCTCTGCGACTACTCCCAATGCATCACTCAGTTGACACTTGCTGCCACATATATCACGCGCCTCCCCCGCTCCAGAGGTTTGTATTTGCATATAGCAACACAGCGGGCCCAAGTGTGCGTCTCCTCGCTACGTGTGTATGTGTGTTTTTTATCTGTCTCGCTCTCCCTCTACGTGTAAGAGATTTATTGCCGGACTAATGTAGGGAGAATTCCTCTCTCGCTCTAGGCCGCCCTCCTTTGCCGTGCCTTTTCTCTAACCTCCGCGACACCCCCCTCCCCCTAGCCACCTAGTACAGTCGCAGTATTAATCCCGCACCCCCCTCGTAATCCCGTCCTCCATTCCGCTCTCCGCGCCGGCGTCCCGTTCCCAGAGTCCATTTAAAAGACAAACGTCCTATTGAATAATAGTCAGTACCCCTCTTACCTCACACCAGCGCCGGCGCGGCTATAGAAGAATCGCCGATAAATTTCTGCAGATGTGTGCATTAAAAGGCCCGGGGGGCGGCGGCGCGTGGGAGGGGCGGCCGGCTCTTTAAAATGTCAGCCGTAATGGCAGATATCCATCACCGCCGTTTCAATCAGCGCCCGGCGTTCCGCTGACTCACCGCACCTCGGAGACTGCCGACCTCTCGTCTCGCGGCGACCGCCCTCCCGGTTGCCTACCTGCCAGAAACCGTCATCACTTCAGCGGGTCACTTGCTCCACTTGCCTTTACTTCTTGCACTCCAAGACACCTTTTACGGGGGTTCGAATTCTTCCTTGGGCATGTGTGTGTGTGGGTGTGTGTGTGTTTTGTTGTTTGAACCCCTGTTTCTTGCTTGGGTAGGACAGGAAGGGGGAGGGGGGGAGGGGGCAAAAGCTCCAGCAAGTAGGGCCCATCGAAATAATTTTTCTTGCAAACTGATCCATAGCAAAGCACAGTTTTCTTTTCGTAGATTTGAAGTGTAATTTCTTAGTCTCAGCTGCTCTTTTTCTGGGGGAACGCTGGGATTCGGGTACCCCTAAACTTTTTCGTCCGCAAAGTAACTGTTTTACGATGTTGAGAACTTGGGAAGAAAGCCAAAGGTTTATTTCACGGACGTAAGTTTTTAATTTAATTTTTTTGTGTTGGTAATTGCAATACGAACGATACCAGTGCAGTTTTTGGTGGGTGTGTCTTGTCTTTAGCTGCAACTTGTTAGTTAAGTTGGAGATGAGCAGAAAAATAACAAACTATTATACTCTTCAAACAACATACGGGTATGCTGCCGGGTGACGTCTTCGACAACCGCAATGTGCACTTTCCTTCCTTAAGTGCAGTTGTGCCTTGAGAATGGCAGGGTGTCCTCCTGCCGAAATATCGGCGGTTGTCGACGACGTCACCCGGCAGCATACCCGTAAGTTGTTTGAACATTCATTATGCTGGGAAAAGTTAAGGCTTCACAACTATTTTACTTGTTATTCTGCAACCTGCGATTGAAAAGCCAGGAAGTGCAACATCAATGGATGACGGAAGTGAAACTGTAAACCTGATCACATGAACCTACGTGTGAAAATGCAGTGAACGAACGTGTGCACGATAGAAAATTAAATGATCGGTAGGATGTTGGACTTTGGAACAAGAAATCGCATTTTGTGAGAAAAATGACTTGTTAATCGTTTGAAGCAAAAAACTTGGTTTCAGAATTTGCAAAGAAGTAGGAAGTTTAGGTGTAGAAAGAAATAAACAAGGGATGAACATTGCACAGCTTTGGCCTTTCGTATCAGTGTCATCTTCAGGTGGTTCCAAAAAGAAGAAATGGTTTCTTTGTAAACTGAAGTGTTCGATACCATATTATCTGGTATGTTTGGGTGTTTTTTCGGTATCGCCTGTTTCATTTGAGCTGCAGTAAAGTGAATTGAAGAGACCGATACCATTTTTGGTAGTTCGACGTGTTGATGACGTCATGGGTAAAAGCCAACTGGTGGTATCCCATGCTTCAGTTATACGTAATTTTCGCTGCATTTATAAAGAATATAGTAAAGAACTTGCGCAACCATTTGCAATAAGTTGAGAAATGTTGAAAAACTGTTAAAGTAACTGAAGCATACTATCTGTTGAAATGTACAGGTATGTTAACTTATTTGGGCTGTTATTCTTAGAGGAGAGTGTTACGTAAGTTAAATTGCACATTTAAGGCTAAAAATATTCAATTAATATTTACATTGAGATGAAGCTTTGTTTAAGTCAATACTAGTAAAAAAACATGTAATTAAGTCGATACGTTTTGGGAAGTTGGTTATCATCGTTGTGGGCGTTCTACGATACTCGCGCGGAGAAGACGCAGTGTTGAAATCGTAAGGGCAGTTAACAGACCGTTAACTAGCCACTGCGGACGAGCTCGTAGTCCTTCCGAGAAGGACGGATGACCGCCCTGCAAGGTCTTTTTACGACTTCTTCTTAGCAGTCGTATAGGTGCGGAGGAGCAGCACACAGTGGTTAGGAGAGCAGAAGCTAGAAAAGTGGGCGTCTCTGAAGCTCTCACTGTTCTGCGCCTTATGTGAAAGTTATTGGTTCTGAAAGGACTCGAAATTCGCTATATTAACTTCCTTTTCTCCATATGAACCAATAAAAAATATTTGTCACGATTCGTGTTGTAAGAACTGACAACGGTAGAGACCGGATGAAAATACCGCATTAACGTTCTTCCGTAATTTTATTTCCCAATCAGTTTATTTGCAGTCTGGTAAAGAGAGTAAAATAGGAGAGATGGGTAATCGTTGCGCACGTTGCTTCGCAGTCACTAATGACGCCTGACTTTATTTGTAGTTCTTGCTAGAACTCCTGTAGGTTTACCGTTACGAACATCCAAAAGAATGTAAGGGAAGGTAACGTTTCGATGAGGTCATTAGAAAAGGAGACCAAAATTGAAATACGAAGGAACTGGAAAGTATATAAGACTGGGCTTTTTAACGGGAATCGACCGGGAGACAAGCCGAAGGAAGCGACCATGTGGAATGCTTATTCCACTGTTTTTGTCCTCAAATGCATATCTGCAGTTTGGATTCCTGTGGACCTTGTCATAAGATCAACATGTCTGTCAGTCATTATATGTCGTATCGGGGAACCACTGGTTCCTGCACTGATAATTATTTAAAAAGTTGTTGACAACTATCATGTTCAAGATTGTAAATGCAAAAAACCTATTTTATTCACAGTTGCCAGTATCAGTCAGCGTCAGCTGTACGACGTAATGGTGACATATGAAAACTTGTGTTGGTCCGGAATTCAAAACCGCATTTCCTGCTTTTCACACATCTCAGTAAATTAGCTTACTACGCCTATTTTCATTCATTGCTTTCATATGGGATCATATTCTGGGGCAATTAAACATTGAGTAAAAAAGTATTCATTGCACAAAAGCTTGTAATCAGAATAATTGCTGGAGCCCACCTAAGAGCATCCTGCAGACGTTTATTAGGGATGTAGGGATCTTCACTGCGGCATTTGTTATTAACAATCCCACCCAATTTAAAAGTAATAGCAGTGTGCATAGCTACAACACTAGGAGAAAGGATGATATTCACTATTCAAGGTTAAATCTAACTTTGGCTCAGAAAGGGGTGAATTATGCTGCCACAAAAGTCTTTGGTCACTTACCAAGTAGCATCAAAAATCTGACAGGTAGCCAACTAGTATTTAAAAAGACATTAAAGGAATTTCTGAATGGCAACTTCTTCTACAATGTAGATGAATTTTTACATAAAACTTAAAAAATTAAAAACAATAAAAAACAACAAAAATGTAATAAAAATACTTAAAATATTGATTGTCAAGTGTAGACAACATTTCCTAAACTGACACGTTCCACATCATTACGAAATGTCGTATATATGATCTATGGAACAAGTATTAATCTAATCTGATATTCCTGACTTCCCACGGAATATAACGAGGCTTTTAAAAGCCTTCCCACAGTAAGACTTCGTGAAAAGTTTCCAGGACGTGCATCGCAGAACTGAACGGTGCATAGTTCCGAGAGGTGACTATTTCGAAGGAGTGTAAGGGAACTATAGGTCATAGTTCATTTACGTTAATAATACAGGACTATTCGCCGAAGTTAATTGTCAGAGGATGTAAATACAGTGGACAAGCCTTTCGGGAAAAAGTATTGAAAATGGAAGGATTCCAAGGCAAATTGGGAGTAAAGTCTGATAAAAAATTTTGTGAAGACAGAAAGAAGCAACATAGTAAACAAATGAAAGTCGAGGCTGCGCTCCTGACGACAATTAATTGTGTCTCGATAGCTTATGGTCTGTTCTCAAAATGTTCAAACGTTTGTAAATCTATCGGACCAAACTGCGTGGTCATCAGTCCGTAGCTTACAAACTACTTAAACTAAAGTAAACTAACCTACGGACAAACACACACACACACACACACACACACACACACACACACACACACACACACACATGCCCCAGGGAGGACTCGAACGTCCGACGGCGAGCAACCGCGCGCTCCGCAGCGAGGCACCTTAAACCGCTCGGCTACTCCACCGCGGCACTTTTTCTCACTGATACGGGAATACAGTATTGTGGCTGCGAGCATTACTGAACAAGTAGGCTGTGGTAATAGGAAAGAGACAGCGTGGCGAATGGAGTTTCGGGTGTGGCAGGAGACGTGCAGGGAAGAGTCCTCTGCAGTCGGGCTGGTCATTGTGTCGTCGTTGGCGGACGGGTCAACGCGTCTGCTTAGTAAGCAGGAGATCCCGAGTTCGAATCCCGGCCCGGCACAAATTTTCATTTGCCGTACCTTGGTATTCCATCTAAACCTAGTACAATGAAGCCACAACTGATTGCAAATTTATCACTTGGTTCATAAAACCTTCCATTCTTGTGGACACGCGACCATACGTTGGCATGTATGAAAAAATTGTTTGAAAAGTCTTGGTCGCAATTAGCTTTATTTAATGTCGCGTTTCGAGAACATCATCAGAAAAAGATTTTAAAAAACGATGGGAATTACAACCATCTTGGTATAGATGCCTGATTACAACTTTAAAATATCATCATGGACGTCTAGTGACAGTGTTGAACCAGACTTACATGCCCAACTCACCACTGGACCTTACTGGAAGATAAGAAATGAGCAAAGGGAGAAGTACTGAAATTGGAACGTAGTCCTCCGATGGCCTACCAAAAAAAGAAGGAAAGAAAAAAAAAAAATAGGGGGAAACTAATAATCCAGATCTGCCTCTTACATTGTGTACGCCATAGTATCGCCGTTTGTTTCTGTGCGCATCGTTGCCCCGTGGATATTGTCAGTCGGTTGAGTATGGAAGTGCCGCGGAGGTGGCACTGGGTGATTTGCAGGCGGAAGGAGTCGAGGATGGTCGGCGGTGCGACGGAGACGGACGGTGGAGGTTCGCGCCTCAGCCGCCAGGGGCGGGGGCGTCGGCCGCGGGACGCGCAACGCAAACCCCGCCGCCGCAGCCGCGCGCTCCGCACAGATTGGTTTTTGTTATGAAGAGTGCTAATAAATCCCTCAACGCGGCCGAGATAAGATACGCGGACACGAGAGAAGTAGGGTTTTATGACCCTGTAGATTAGAGTCCGCGCTCGCTCGCGCTCTCGCCTCGCCTCGCCAGCCAGCCAGCCAGCCCTTACGTGAAATATTTCCAGGGCCGCGCGTCCACCCCCAATAACAAACACCCACCGCCGCCGCCGCCGCCAGCGCCGGCGGCCGTCTAATGAAGCACGAGCAATGCCCTAATTTATAGAGATACCGCGCCGTCATTGTCGGCTCGGTTCCCTTGAAATACCGCCGCGGCCTGCCCACCGTTTTCCATCACCTTATCACGGGACCCGCGGATCCTTCCTACACCCCTGCGCTGCCACTTCTGCCGCGTCGCGCCCTTCTAATTTATGAAGAAGTGTGGGCTCCGGCTTAATAGTTGGCCCGCCAGATAGGTGAATTTCGCTGGGGGCCCTCCTCGCCAACTGAAATGAGATTCGCTTTAAAACCTCTCCGCTCTCGCTGCACCGTTTGCGACCGAGTCCGTCGGACCGACAGTGGAACCTGATGAACTCAACACGTCACATGGCTGTATTCGTAGCAGATCAAGAAGGATGGCTAAGTGGATCAGGAACCCCGCCAAAAAGAAAAAAAAATTGCAACATATAATACCAACATATAATAAATCCCTTGAGACAACATTGTATCATTATACCAAAGGTATTAAACATAAGGAGAGGCATTGAATTAAAATTTATTCGGTGGCCGAGATTCGAACCTGGGGCTTCCTACTTACTAGGTAGGTGCTTTAGACCACTCAGCTAACACAGCGTTGTAGCATTTCACAGGGAACATAGGCAGAATTAAAGTATGTGGTGTGGAGGGAGACGTGCTTTAAGACAGTCCGTGTAGTTGCTTTGGCTACAACGAGGTGTTAGCTGAGTGGTCTAAAGCACCTACCTAGGAAGTAGGAGGTCCAGGGTTCGAATCCCAGCCACCGTATAAATTTTATATCAATGCCTCTCCTTATGTTTAAGAAAATTGTATCTGGTTTTTAGTGTTTGCGTGGCAGTCGTTTTTAGTCAAGTGCACACCGTGGAATGTTGCTACGCAGGGGGCAGGGTTCGATTCCCGTTGCGCACGGGGCTTTTCTCCGGTCGGGGACTGAGTGTTGTGTCGTCCTCATTATCGTTTCATTATCACTAACACGCTAGTCACTGAAGTGGCTTCAGCGAAACACACAAACACCAGGCAGGCTGAACACGACCCCCAGCTGTTGTCTAACGGCCATAAATGCCACACTATTCTCATAATCAGTGTTTACCTTGATGAAGCCTGTGCTCAATTGAGTCAATCACTCTCTGCCCAACTCACCAAAAAAGTATTTGCAGTCTGGTCAACAGCGTCAAGCCCCTCGTAGGCAAAAATCTTGGCTTGCATGGAAATGAGATCACTTGTCTTTTTTTTATTTTATTTTATTCTTTTTTTATGATCGAGAGTTATTCGATTCAAGCCTTCGTGAGATTCCGGGCGTTCGAGGTGAAACGTGTCATTTTTTCTTGTATTCAACAACACTACTGATTTACTGCGATAGGTAGTATTAAGAAAACATGTTAAGTAGTCACGACGTAATTTCATCGCGCTGCGCGAGAATGATCATGTGGGCGAAGGTTCGAGTTCTCCTTCGAGCATGCGTGTGTATGTAGTTCTTAGCATAAATCAGTTTCATTAGTTTGTAAGACTAGGGACCGATGATCTCAACAATTTTGTTCCTTAGTTATATAGCTATACTAGACAAATGTAGCATTTTCAAAATGATAAGTCAAGATCGCACACTAACAATTTATTAAATGACGACCGGTTTCGGTGCACTGTCACCATAATCTGGTCACATATATGTTCTATTCTGGTCATCTTGTTATATATGTGACCAGATGATGGTGACACAGTGCACCGAAACCGGCCGTCATTTAATAAATTGTTAGTGTGCGATCTTGACTTATCATTTTGAAAATTATAAAACGATTAGATCGCCTCCATACCCGACTATGTCAGGTAATCTTAAAAGTAGCGTTGAATTAAAATTTGTGTCACAAGCCGGAGGATCCGTGTTCGAATTCAGGCTTTGCCACAAATTTTAATTCAACGCCTCTTTCTCTATTCAAAGAGAACACAGTTACACGAATAAATTTATTTACATCAGGTACAGCATTATGAAAGCTACTTTTTGTCATGGCCACCAAAATAATTGTCATATCGTGGTATCAACTTTTGTATACCTGTATCACGGAAGCCCCAACCTGCGAATGGATCCAACTTGTAATAGTCGTCTTCGGCTCTTCATCGGTATCTTTTTATTTTATTTTTAATTAATTTATTTTTCTTGGTCGGGGGACAGGAATATCAGTGTAGCTCGAATCCGTCTTTGACACTGAAATACTTTCAGTGTACTGTCAGTCATTCCTGCCGAAACGATATACGTAAGTAGGAAATTACATGCAAAGGGCCAGCCGCGTTGGCCGAGGGGACTGAGGCGTTCCAGTCACGGTCTGCACGGCCACTACGGTAGGGGGTTCGAATCCCCCCTCGGGCATGGATATTTGTGCCGTCCTTAGTATAAGGTAGTTGATAAGTAGTTTGTAAGTTTAGAGACTGATGACCCCGTAGTTAAGTCCCATAAGCTTAACAAACATTTGAATATGCAAAGGGCATATTGGTGCAGTGACGTAATGTAAGCAGTATCCCCGTCATTCGGAGGAACAGGTAGCAATCCACCGGTTAGGCACGTTTTACTGGCCGCTCTGCATATTCCGTGCATCACGTCATGCGAATTCCGGGATTCCTCCATCAACAAGGCCACAGCTGAATCATTGCCCCGTCCTACGAGTGAGTTCGTGTTTCGCCTCTGGCAGCTACGGCGTCGACGCCACGCTCAACACTCACCTTGCTTCCGTGTTATCTCGCGAGAATTGTTAAGGATACGCGCGTGTAGTCGAGATGAAAACGAAAGTAATACATTTGCTATGATGACGACGGAGGCAATGTGCGTCTGGTTTCAGAACGCCCTGCTAAATGTCGGGGTAAGAGTTAGAGGCCTTGGAGGTATTTCTCGCCTTCAAGGTTTCAAAGCGTTTTCCTTGATTTACTTTGGAACCAACACTGTTAATAAATGGTACAAGGTATGACAAGCCTTTCTCTAAAGATTGTTGTCTACATAGAAATCGGGCTAGGGCGCGAACTTATGTGGGCAGTGCAGCTCAACAAGATTTCCTGCCACAACTCTTTAGTAATCTTGTATTGAACTTGTCATGGAGATATTCCGATGATTCCGTGATGTTAGGGTAAAACACGTGATTAATAACCAGTAATAAACTACTTCGCGTGGTGAACGCCACGCAAGAGGTTCGGATTCGATTCCCGGTCGGGTCGAAGATTTTTTTAGCTAGGGGAATAGCTTAATGAGTATGTCCCTAATTGTGCGATTGGATTTACGATTTCCTATCAGAAAGGACACAGTTCGTTGTAATTGACGGAAAGTCATCGAGTAAAACAGAAGTGATATCTCGCGTTTCAGGGAAGCGTTATAGGTCCCCTACTATTCCTTGAGTTTTTAAACGATTTAGGAGACAATCTGAATAGCTCCCTTAGACTGTTCGCGGATGATGCTGTCGTTTATCGGTTGGTGTAGTTAATACAGGATCAAAAGCAACTGCAAAGTGATTTAGGCAAAATTTATACATGGTGCGAAAATTGGCCATTGACACTAAATAAAGAAAAGTGTGAAGTAATACACATGACCACTAAAAGAAATCCGCTGAACTTTAATTACGCGGTAAATCAGTCAAACCTTAAGGTCGTAAATTCTACCAAATACCTAGGAGTTACAATTACGAACAACTTAGACTGGAGAGAACACACAGAAAAATATTGTGTGGAAGGCGAACCAAAGATTACGCTCCGAAGATGCAACAGCTCCACCAAAGAGACTGCCTACATCACACTTGTGCGTCCTCTTCTGGAGTACTGTTGCCCATTGTGGGAACGTTACCAGTTGGGACAGACGGAAGACATTGAGAAGGTTCAGAGAAGGGCAGCTCGTTTTGTTTTATCACGTTACAGGGGAGAAAGCGTCACGGAAATGTTGCTCGCATTGGGGTGGAAATCATTAAAAGAAAGACGTTATTCATTACTGCGTGATCTGTTTGCGAAGTTACAATCACCAACTTTTACTTCTGAATGTGAAAATATTTTGCTAGCACGCACCTGCATAGGGAGACATCACAATCCCAATAAAATAAGAAAAATCAGATCGAAAACGGAACGATTTAGGCGTTCTTTCTTCCCGCGCGCTATTAGAGAATGGAACGGCAGAGAAAGGTTATGAAAGTGGTTAATGAATCCTCTGCCAGGCACTTAATTGTGATTTGCAGAGTATCTATGTAGATTTAGATGGGACTGGCTGTTGAGTCGTCATCTTTATGTCATAATCATTGACACGGAAGTTGCCGAAGTGGCGTCATCTAAAAAAGACTTGCACTAGGCGGCAACTAGGGCCTAACGGTCATAAATGCCACACGACCATCATCATCATTTCTAAGTGAAGATACGATTAAAGAGTCCACTGGAGGCTAAGCCGGGATCTTTTTCCTCGCGCACCGTATGCGACTGGAACAGGAGAATTACCCCATCCCCCGCGAGGTGTCTCGTGGAGTGTATATGTAGATGCGGATTGTTTGGAGAGGTGAGTAATTGTCGGCAAGTGATCTGGCTGGTGCAGCGCGGCCTTACCCGCCGCGGAAGGCGGCAGTCCGTGTGCCTTGCCGGGCCGGGCCGGGACGGGCGCGAGTTAATGCGGCGTGTTTGTTTACGCGCTGTTGGGAGGAAGGGAAGCGCTGTTTGGCCGCGTGTTGGTGTAAGGGGAAATTTACGAGGCGGCGGGAGAGCCTGCCAGATGTACCGTCATTGCGCGTCTGCCGCCTGCGCCTGCGCTACGTCACACCACACGTTCCTCCGAGTCCACGCCTGCGAGCCGCTGCCTGCTCCAGGGACCACACATTCCTCCCCTATCTATAGGTACAGTTCGGGTATTGTGGTAGGTGTTGTTATCAAACAGCACTGAATACGGAAATTAGTGCACAGGGCCGGGACTCGAACCCGGGACTCCTGCTTATTACGCAGTTGTGCTAAACCTTGCGCCTCTCCTCCCCCCTCCTCAGTCGCGCGGACTAGAAGCTCGTAGTTGATACGACTTACGAGGGTAAGTCAATTATTATCCGCAATTTAGTTATAAAATTTTATTGTAATAAAATACGAAACTTACAAGAACATCATTTTTCGACATAATCTCCTTGCTATTCAATGCACTTCGTCCATCGCTCTACAAGCTTGCTTATGCCCTCATGAAAGAAGGTTTTCTGTTGATCTGCGAGCCAGGGATGCACCGCTTCCTTCACCGCTTCGTCCGAGTCAAATCGACGGCCCCTTAATGCCTGTTTGAGTGGACCAAACAAGTGATAGAAGGAGCAAGATCGGGACTATATGGAGGATGATCCAGTGCTTCGAATTTGAGTTTCTGGAGCGTTTCAGCAGTGTGGACAGCAGTATGCGGACGGGCATTGTCGTGAAACAACACAACACCTTCTGACAGCAATCCTCGGCGTTTGCTTCGAATTGCAGGCTTTAGCCTGTCAGGAAGCATCTCACTGTAACGTACATTGTTTATTGTTGTGCCCCTTTCACCATAATATTCCAGTACAGGACCTCGTGCATCCCAAAATACAGTAAGCATCACTTTTCCTGCGGACGGTTGGGTCTTGAACATTTTCTTACACGGCGAATTTGGATGTTTCCATTCCATATTCTGCCGTTTACTCTCCGGCTCGTAATGACGGATCCATGTTTCGTCACCAATAATGATTCTGTCTAAGAAGTTGTCCCCTTCGTTACCATAGCGATCCAAATGTTTTTTGCAGATGTCGAGGCGTGTTTACTTATGCAACTGTGTGAGTTGTTTTGGGACCCATCTTTCACAAACTTTACGAAACCCAAGTCTGTTGTGAATAATTTCGTAGGCAGAACCATGACTAATTTGAAGACGATGAGCCACTTCATAAATAGTTAATCGTCTGTCCATGAGAATCATTTCACGTGATCGCTCAATGGTATCTTCATTTTTGGCGGTAAATGGTCGTCCGGCTCCTTCATCGTGCTTAACACTCGTGCGACCATTTCGGAATTTTTCAATCCACTCGTACACACTTCCTTGCGGCAAAACACTGCTCCCGTACTGTACTGAGAGTCTTCTATGAATTTCGGCCCCTGATACGCCTTCCACCCACAAAAAAATTTATCACTGAACATTGCTCTTCTTTGGTGCATGTAGACAGCAGAGCAGCCATGATTAACAGCACGGCAGCGACAACGAAACTAACGTAGCAGCATGAAAATTGCAAAGATATAACAACAAATAAACAAAGCATGCGTCACCAACGTAAAACGACAGTACTACCAATATAAACACAAATATAACTAAATTGAAGATAACAATTGACTTACCCTCGTATATTGTCACACTCCCTCCTACTCTATTGTACTCCACTGCAGACGTATTGATGTACTCATATAAGGGAGCTACAGATGAGTGATGTGTGATTAAAAAGTGCTCGGGCAGCTGTGGAATCGTCTCTTTATTTACTGCAACCAGTTTCGGCGTACCACGCTGGTAAACTTGCTAATTGTTATGCGGTTACATATTTTCGTCGACATCAACTTCTACGGCTAGAGAAGATGGAGCACGAAGCTGGACAGACACAGGTATTCTACCAACAGTAAAAACAAAATTAGTACACAACAACAATTTCTGAATGACAATCAGAAATACTCACTTTGCTGTATAGTTTGACTTTGTTTGTGGAATAGCTCTTCTTTCTCGAATGATGCACTTAATTCTAACCTGTATTGCCTCAATTACTGTCGGTGGTTAGAAGAAGCAACCAGAAGTCACTGTTTGGTAGCTCAGCTAATGTCCTTGTCTATCACTGGTTGCTAATCCAGACCGTCACTGCAGTACGCAACTACTCACTGGACGTCGATGGCGTGGCGAATGGAGATTTGGGTGTGGCGGGAAACGTGCAGGGAAGAATCATCTGCTGTCGGTCTGGTCACTGTGTCCTTGGTGGCGGTGTGGTCAACGCGTCTGCCTAGTAAGCAGGAGATCCCGGGTTCGAATCCCGGCCGGGCACAAATTTTCATTCGCCACACTTTGGTATTCCATCTAAACCTAGTACAGTGAAGCCGTAACTGATCGCAAATTGCGATTTATTTCATTCATTGAACGCTGCAATATAATATATAATTGTATACAATCCGAGGCTGGGCTCCTGACGACAATTAATTGTGTCTCGTTACCTCATGGTCTTTTCTCCCTGATGCGGGAATGCAGTATTGTGGCTACGAGCATTACAGAACAAATAGGCTGTGATAATAGTAATAGTATTTATTTCTCATTTATAATCCTGCTACCTTTTAATATAAAGCAGGACGTACATTTGTAGTTTTACATGTTATACATTAGTTCATTAATGTTACATAACTTGATTATTTTTGATAAACAGAAATAAGAAGAAAAAAATAAAAGCAAAGAGAAAATACATATATACAAGTGCTTATAGTTGTTGCTACAATTATAATATAACAAATTACAATTCGTGCATTTTACAGTAATTAGATATATTGGAGAACATAAAAACATGATTAGTTACATGGTTGTTATACGTATGTCGAAATTCAATGTACTCTGAAATTTGTTTATTTTAATTGGGTTAAACAATGTAATAGGAAAGAAATTATATATATCGGGGTTTTCTGTCCTTATGGTTAGCTGCATTGTACCGTGTTGGGCGTTGAGTACCATGGAATGTTTACTTCAAGCCACTGATCACCCAGCAAAGTTTCCATGGTTTTGGAGATATTAGTCTCTTTTCTTTCTATTGTTTTTTCTTGCTTGTGTCTCAGGTGTTACTATCCATATTAATGTAAAGAAGGTCTGGTTTGGGTTGATGACAGTGGGAGATTGCTCCCCTGTCAATCTTGAGTCTCATCTGTGTCACTTCCTTCATTTATGAAAGTTTCATCGCCTTCTTCCTCGTCTGTTTGTTACCAACTATACCTGTCCACTTTGGGGGCACATGGGCACGTCTCCTGTAGGGCCTTGTCATTTTGTATTCTTCGTAGGTTGTTTTGGATATTTTGTCTGCTAGTGTGTTAAGTAGTGTCCATTTTTGTTCGTCTCTTATTATGTCATATATCGTATCGTCTGTTGTAACGTCAAGCTGCTGTGCGATTTATTTCATTCCGACAGCGTGGCGAATGAAGATTTGGGTGTGGCGGGAGACGTGCAATGAAGAATCCTCTGCAGTCGGGCTGGTCACTGTGTCCTCGATGGCGGAGTGGTCAACGCGTCTGCCTAGTAAGCAGGAGATCCCGGGTTCGAATCCTGGCCGGGCACAAATTTTCATTCGCCTCATTTGGGTATTCCATGTAAACCTAGTACAGTGACCAGATAACTGATCGCAAATTGCGATTTATTTCATTCATTGAACGCTGTAACGTCGTCAATAATATATAATTGTATACAAGCCGAGGCTGGGCTCCTGACGACAATTAATTGTGTCTCGATACCTCATGATCTGTTCTCCCTGATGCGGGAATACAGTATTGTGGCTGCGATAATAGGAAGGAGACAGCGTGGCGAATGCAGATTTGGGTGTGGCGGGAGACGTGCAGGGAAGAGTCCTCTGCAGTCGGGCTGGTCACTGTGGCCTCGGTGGCGGAGAGGTCAAAGCGTCTGCCTATTAAGCAGGAGATCCTGGGTTCGAATCCCGGCCGGCCACTTGGGTATTCCATCTAAACCTAGTACAGTGTAACCATAACCGAAAGCAAATTGCGATTTATTTCATTCAATGAACGCTGTAACGTCGTCAAAAAATATATAATTAAATTAATTTTTCGTTTGCAGGCCTCACATTCCAGGAGACGTCCTCCTTTGGCGGCGGATATGACGCACCTAAATACAGAGCTTATTCCCGAGCCATTATGTTATCGTCTTTACAATGAAGCCGGTCCCGGCTCATGTATAATTCCGGGGACCAGGAGACAAAGCCAGCAGCAGGGGTCCGTATGAGCGCCGCTGCTATTGTTGGCACGCGCGTTCGGGTACCGAGACCTGCATCGGAATGATCGAGTGCATACCGGCGCGCTGTAAACACTCTTAACACCCCTGGCCGACGCATAAATTCCCGCGGGGACGTGCTTTCCTCCGCTCTTCACTTTCTTCCTGGCATCCACGCGGTGTGGTCTCCCTCTCTTGTTTCCTCCCCGCATTCCCGTGTCACAATGTTGCATCTAGCTAGATTAAACGCATCTGTTAGTTGTAACGGATATATGCAGGAAGAGGGGGGGGGAATGTGTACTAAACACCCGGCTATTTCGAACGATGGCCTCCGTTCGTAGTTGAAAGCTTACAAGTTCTTGGCAATGACGCCGAGATTTCTACACAACAGCTGGCCATTAAAATTGCGTCACTACTGCGGCGGCATGCAACAGACGGCAGATTATATGTATCGCATGTCTGAAAGAACAGGCGCCGTTTAGCGGCTAAGCTTTCTTCGTACTCGTAACTAAGGGGACACTTGTCTCTCTTTGCTGCATTGGGCGTTCAAATAATTCAACAGCTGCACTTGAAAGTCGAAGGCCAATGCAGGGACACAGTGTTTGCCGAGGCAATAAGACATGATTGAAGCGTTTCCACAGTGTTATTCAATCTGTCCATTGAGCAAATTGCGAAGAAAAGCAAGGAGAAATTTGGAGAAGGAATAAAAATTCAGATACAGAAAATAAAACCTTTGCGGTTCGTCGATGACATTGTAATTATGTGAGAGACAGCAAAGGTCCTCGAAGGGCATTCGAACGGAATGGACGGTGTCTTGAAAGCAGAGTATAAGAAGAACATTAACAAGAGCAAAACAAGGGTACATAAAGTAGTATTAAAAAATCAGGCGATGCTAAAGGAACTAGATTAGGTGAAGAGTAAAAGCAATAGATTAGATTTGTTATTTGGGTTGCTGATAGCCAAAGTAAAGAAGATATAAATTGCTGAATGGCTATGGGAAGAAAGGCATTCCTAAAGATATGAAATTTGTTGACATCTAATGTTAATCGAAGTGTTAGGAAGTCAATTCTGAAAGCATTTATCTCGAGTATACCATTGTACGAGAGTGAAGCATGGACGATAAGGAGTCCAGACAAAAAGATGACAAGCTTTTGAAATGTGGTGCCTCTTTCGAATGCATCAGATTATATGGATAAATCCCGTAACTGATAAGGATGTTCTGAACAGAATTAGGGAGATATTTCCAGCATATCTTGACTAAACGAAAGTATATATATTGATGAAATACATTCTAAGACATCACGGAATCGTGACTTTAGCATCGGAAGGAAGTCTGTGAGGTAAAAATCGCAGAGGGAGGACGAGAGACGAATGCATTAAGCAGATTGTAAAGGATGTAGGTTGCCGTGCTTATTCAGAGATGAAGAGACTTTAGTAGACGTACTGCATTCCCGACAAAGAATATTGCACCACCGCTTTGAAATAGTGGTACTGCCCGTTGAGGCGAATCTATACAAATTGTATGTATGGTGTCTAGACTTTTTCAGAGATGTGCTACATACTTGGATACGAAAATGATTAGATTTTATCTCAATATCACGAATTTTCATATGTGCATGTTGTAGCATTACAAAAACCCCAATTCAAAATGTTCAAATGTTTGTAGAACTTATGGGACTTAACTACGGGGTGATCAGTCCCTAAACTTACAATCTACTTATGAACTAGCTAATTCTAAGGATGGCACAAATATCGATGCCCGAGGGGAGATTCGAACCCCGACCGTAGTGGCCGTGCAGCCCGTGATTGGCGCGCCGCGGACCACTTGGCCACCGCGGCCGGCAAACCCCAATTAAAATCTATATTTACGACAGCTGCAGCATCACTTGAATGACGACGTTTGTTCTTTCGGACATGGCGCAATTATTAATTATTCGAATGTTCTCCAAATCTGTCAGCTACACGACTCGCCAGCCACCACGACTTTTGTTTGGGCCGGTCGCGGTGGCCGAGGTGACTGAGACGCTCCAGTCACGGTCAGCACGGCCACTACGGTCGGGGGTTCGAATCCCCTCTCGGGCATGGATATTTGTGCCGTTCTAGTTCGTAAGTAGTTGATAAGTAGTTTGTAAGTTTAGGGACTGATGACCCCGTAGTTAAGTCCCATAAGCTTAACAAACATTTGAACTTTTGTTTGTTTGTTTGTATAGTCTATGGGACTTAACTACGGGGTCATCAGTCCCTAAACTTACAAACTACTTATGAACTACTTACGAACTACGACGGCACAAGTATCCATGCCCGAGGGGGGATTCGAACCCCCGACCGTAGTGGCCGTGCAGACCGTGACTGGAGCGCCTCAGTCTCCTCGGCCACCGCGGCCGGCCCACCACGACTGATGTGTAGTAAATTTCTTACTCTGTTCTCCCACGAATGTCATGCACATTTAACATGTTTTTCCTCCTCTATTGTAAACGCACAGTAAGTTAAATTTCTGGCGCCGCATGTCATCGCCCGGCACTGAAGCGAGCGCTCATTAAGCAACTAACATGATTCGGCGAGTTGGGTGGCCGTGTGGGCTTAAAATGTTACAGAGCGGAATTAAGTCGGAGAGCCGGACGGAGGGCGAGAGTGAATGAAACGGCGGAGAAAATGGAGAGCAATTAACGGGGAAAGACGGCGCGAGCTGGCATGCGGGGGCACGCGGTGTCGCCTCACCGCGGCGGGCAGCCCGCCCGGAATGCCGGCCGGCATTCAGAGCGCAATCTGGCGCGCGTGGGCCGCGGTGGCCGGTGGCAGGTAGCGTCCTGGCACGGTCGCCAGGCTACAGGAGGCGAAGCCGCGCTCTTAAAACAGCAGGCGCCGACTCAGGTAATGGAGATCGACACCCTACTCACCCTAAACGAGTCCCTGTGATTGCCATCTCTTTGCCAAAGTGAAAGAACCTCAGCGATAGACAGCTTACATCACCAGAGAAGACTTTTCTATGCATATACATGTGGCGTCTGTTCCAAAGAACCGACGTCACTTCTGATCCTGCAGTTGTTATTAGTTAATATTCACAGAATATATGACATCAGCTGCGATTGGGAAAAGCTCAAAATGAGTACCCAGCCGGGATTCGAACCCTGGTCTACTGCTTTCTAGGCAGTTGCGCTGACCCCTACACTACTGGGGACAGAGTGATCACCGCACCTGCAAGGACTACCTAAGCACGCCTCCCGTCAGATACAAATTCCCAGATTCGTCCTGCCCACAGTACTCAAACTCGTAGTTATGAAACTAATTCCCGTAAGAGTAATGGCTTCAAACTTGCCCCCCCCTCCCTCTGACGGGAGGCGTGCTTAGGTAGTCCTTGCAGGTGCGGTGATCACTGTGTCCCCAGTGGTGTGGGGGTCAGCGCAACTGCCTAGAAAGCAGGAGACCCGGGTTCGAATCCCGGCTGGGTACACATTTTCAGCTTTGCCCAATCGCAGTTGATGTCATATATTCTATGAATCAGGTAATGGAGATCGACACCCTACTCACCCTAAATGACTCCCTGTGATTGCCATCTCTTTGCCAAAGTGAAAGAACCGCAGCGATGGACCTGTTACAACACCAGAGAAGACTTTTCTGTGCCATACGGCGGTCAGTTTGGGGCATTGACAGAAACAGACGTTCAGATGGTACCTTATACGACTTCTGAACATCTGACTTCTGGACATTTGCACAGGGTGTCTCACTTAAGGCGAGACGGAAGCCGGCCGCGATGGCCGAGGGGACTGAGGCACTTCAGTCACGGTCTGCACGGCCACTACGGTCGGGGGTTCGAATCCCCCCTCGGGCATGGATATTTGTGCCGTACTTAGTCTTAGCTAGTTCATAAGTAGTTTGTAAGCTTAGGGACTGATGACCCCGTAGTTAAGTCCCATAAGTTCTACAAACATTTGCACATTTGAATTCCGGTGCTGTATGTCCCATTAAACATACTGATATCTTTTCTGTTTAGAGGCATATTTGTGTCTCACACATCATAGTTCACACGTAAAGCGTACGTTTGCAATGTAAACTGGAATATACTTGCTTCGCTTGAAAATAAGGCCAGGAACGGAAACACCTGTGAGAAAACCTGTGCACGGGGACGGTGGCTGCCCCAAAATAGACTGGCCCTCTCCACACCTCTGGGAGGTGCGTGATGGCCGTTAACATAAAAATAAATAGTGCAGCACACGTATGGGCCCCGGAAGCTCTTAAAAGAGATTGAAAAGGCGGCCGCCGGTGCCGAATCAGTATTAGCAAACGGCCGGCGCACGCCTCAGATCCGCCACAAAAGCCTGATCAATAGCGTCGTGATAAATTATTAATTAAAACAGCGCGGCGGCGTGCACGGTCGGCTAGGCACTAAGTGTTGGAGCAAGTTGGCCAGTGCGGCTAATCTGCCCCCGCATCGGGGATGGGGAGGAATGCGACCGCCGCGGAAATCCCACGTTCCTCGTCTGCCCGCCTGCGAAACTCGAGGCGCGGCGCACCGGAATTTGTTTTACGGCCAGATTAATCGCCCCGCCGATAAGTTTCGTTCCCACGATAGAGTCAATCCACCCGTAACGCCTACACAACTGCCGGTTGGTGTGAAGACCGATTTTAGCGGCTCTACGTAATAGCCTACTTTCCTTCACTCCCTTACAGACACACACACACACACACACACACACACACACACACACACACACACACATTTCCACACAAAGGGTGTCAGTGCAATGGACTAGTGAAATAAGCCATGAGTCGTCATCGGCTTGGGAAGAAATTACATGTGGTGCCCCACAAGGATCCATCTTAGGGCCATTATAAGTGAGACTGAACAGTTCAAATTTCTAGGTGTTCAGACAGATAGTAAGCTGTCGTGGAGAGCTCATGTTCAGAATCTTGTTCAAATACTAAATTCTGCTTTATTTACCATTAGAACAGTATCTTAAGTGAGTGGTTTTTCAACACGAAAGGTAGTTTACTACACTTACTTTCATTTACTTATGATGTACGGCGTTATTTTTCGGGTAAACTTGACTGAAACAAAAAGGATATTTTTGGCTCAGAAAAGGGCAGTTCAGACATACAATACTTGGAACAAAAACGATCTACATAATACTTATGCAGAGAGTTTAAGCTTCGTATTTGCATTCTCTTTAATGATTATAAAAGGAATACATTTTGGTATATTGATTGCGTTATGCCATTTAGTTATTTTGGTTAGAAGAAGTCAGTTCTCAATCGTGACGTTCCGCACGACCTGGTAATGGGCATCGTTTTATGCCACTTTTCAGCCTGTAATTATTTATTGCAAACTTCCCTTTTTCTGAAACAGAGAGTACTAGTAGCAGAAATAGACTGAATGTGCGATGTAACTGGGCTCATACATTATGTTCGTAATTTTTTATACTTTTACTGTCTTTATGCACAGTTATGTGACAACCACATAACCATTAGTCTCCACGAGTGAAAAATCTTACTAGCCTTAGGACGATTTCATGCGGGCTTAACGACTTCGATGGAAGGGGGGATGGTAATTACGCGCTGCTCTCTTTTTTGTTGCCACTTAGATTGTCACGGCACAGGTAATTGTGCACTTAGGCGCATTCTGCACGTTCGTGGATTTACGTAAACGGTAAGCACGAACACACGTACGAGACAAATACAGACCATTGAAGAAAAAAAAGTATAGGATTGTAGATGATGGTGAAAGTTGGAAAACGAAGAGAATACGAGCTGTATAGGATAAATACCGTAGAGAATGTGTGAAAACGTATCGGATCGAGGAATTCGACAGGTGGGCAGAAAAAGCGTGAAAGGCGGTTTCGCTCCCCTGGACCACGTCTGGCTTCTTCTGGGCCGGCCGCCCACCCACACCCGGGTTTTCACTGGCGGGGCACGTCGCCGCTTCGCATTTTGTGGTGTGGGTGGCGCGCGGTCTTCTAGCGCCGTAATCAACTTTCGGAACAACGAATCCTGTGCGTTTTCAACAGACAAGAGTTTGTTTCTCCGGTTTTTCGTCAACATTCCGGTCTCACGCACTGGTGCTCGGGACACGTTTGCCTAACAACTCTTAGCAGCCCCTGTAGCTTTACGTTTGGCGGGGAGAGTGCATAGATTCAGTTAATTTTCCGCAGTGTAGAAAATGGCTATGGCGTGCAATCCCAATGGGGCACAATTAAGTATGGGGTGCCTCAGGGGTCTGTTTTGGGACCATTGCTGTTTCTTATTTATATAAATGATATGCCTTCGAGTATAACAAGTGGCTGTAAAATATTTTTGTTTGCTGATGATATCAGCTTGGTAGTGAAGTATGTTGCTCGTAATATTGACACAGTATGATATAATGCAGTTCAAGAGATAAGTTCATGGCTTGTAGAAAACAAGTTGATGTTAAATCACAGTAAAACTCAGATTTTACAATTTCTAACACATAATTTGACGAAAGGTGACATTCTGATTACACATAATGGGCACGTGATAAGTGAGACTGAACAGTTCAAATTTCTAGGTATTGAGATAGACAGTAAGCTGTCATGGAAAGCCCATGTTCAGGATCTTGTTCCAAAACTAAATTCTGATATATTTACCATTAGAACAATATCTGAGATAAGTGATTTTTCTACACGAAAAGTAGTCTATTACGCTTACTTTCACTCACTTACGACGTGCGGCATTGTTTTTTAGGGTAACTCGCCTGATGCAAAAAGGATATTTCTGGCTCAAAAACGGACGGTTCCAGCAATATCTGGTGTGAGTTCGCGAACGTTATGTCGACCCCTTTTCAGTATTCTTGGAATTTTGACTCTGGCGTCACAATACGTTTTTTCTTTAATGTCATTTGTTGTTAAAGATATCAGCTTATTCCCACTAGTTAGTAGCTTTCACTCGGTGAATACTAGACAGACGAATCTACATTTGCATCACACCACCTTGACAATTTTGCAGAAAGGTGTACAGTATTCTGCGGCATCCATTTTCAGTAAGCTGCCACAAGAACTAAAGAATCTTAGCACTAATCCACACGGTTTCAAATCTAAATTGAAAACTCACCTCATGGCTCACTCCTTTTATTCTGTCGAGGAACTCCTACAAAAGTTAAACAATTAAGCTAATTCATTTTTTTCTTTATTCTTTTCACTTTGTCTTAAGATTGTCGTGTGCAAAGGACTACTAAAATTTTCTATTACCATTGTTGTGTAAAAATTCATGAATTGACTTATTCTATGGCCATGGAGTCTGACTCCTCAATTGGGTGGTATGGAACAGAAAATAAAAAATAAAATAAATAAATATAATCGCCAAGTTGCTAATAGATTAAATAATGTCCTTTGAAAGCGAACAAAAATCTAGCATTTTAAAGAATCCTGCGTCCAGACAGCTGTCCATAGGAGACGCTATAGCGCTCTACTGCCTTTAAATACGCGTGATTAGGCAAAATTGAGAGACGTTTTCGTAATAGTTTTCGGCGTATTATTTCCAGTATATTTATTGAGAGATTTAACCTTGATCTTTCTAATGAGAATTATGTAATAAAATGTATTAATTAAATGTGAAAATTATTCACAGGATGATTTCAAATTTATGGGAAGGCAAGCAAGTTTGCGCCATCCTTTTTGATACACTCTGTATATACAGTGGAAGGAGGAGAAGATGAACGTAGAGTGGAGGGGGAGGATGAGAAGGAGATGGACAGGGGGATACGAGACTGACCGATAGAGGGGGGGGGGAGGGGAAGAGATTGAGGAAGAAATGACAGATTGATGGACAGGAGGAGAAGGAGATGGTGGAGAGGGACGAGGAAAAAAGTAGGAAGAAAGGAAGACTTAGAGTTGAACTTACCGTCGACAGTTTCATCATTAGAGGCGGAGCCTCAGATGCTTTTGATAAGGATGGGGAAGGCAGTCGGCCGTGCTTTCAAAGGAACATTCCCGGCATTTAGGTATATCATAGAAAACGTAAATTTGAATGGCTGGAGGGAAGGAGAAGAAAAAGGTGGAGATAAAATACACAGAGGGGAATCAGGGGATGTACAAGAGATTGGGGGAGATAAGTTGAAAATAGGAGGGAATGGAGATGGACTCAGAGAACTGCTAAGGCTAGTAGCTGACAAATGTTTAGGGATATGCGACGTATGTGACCTGAATTTTGATAATTAGGGGGTAAGACGGCGCTACCAGAGGCAGCGCAAGCGGCAGTGCCGGCGAAGTTTTTGCGCGCTTGCGGTCCGCAGAGGCCAAGACGGGGAGCAGGCGCAGGTAGGCAGCCCGCGACGCGCGGCGTAATGTGGACAATGGCGACAGAGAGAGATGGCCCCAAAGTGGCCGGCCTGACAGCAAGATGGATCCGCGCGCGCCCATCGATCACGCCCAAGTTATGCATTGTTTAAGAGCCCCCAAATCTGTCCGGATATACCTGCCACTGGCAGTCTCCGCAGGTCGCCGGCGTATCGGCTTTCAGGGCCGCCACGCGACGCCGCCGCCAGCTGCTAATTGTCCCGGGGGCAGTCGCGCACACTCTCAGAATGGTCTCCCACTGGTCTCCGGTGAACTTCGCACTGCTCGCTTTGGTAGGACTGTCGATTCCTCTCCGATCAGGAGGCCGAAGCACGTCACTGCGATCTTTTCCTCTTGCGTGATTTGGCAAGTATTACACCACAGAAGCTCGGAACACGTACACGTTTCTGTTCTCGCGTTTAGTCTCGAAAATCTGTTCAAATAATCTCCGATCCAGGCTTATAAGTGGTCGTCAAACAAAAGACTGTTTTTTTTTTTTTTGCAGGTTCTCTTGCCAATCTATCTCAAGGAACATCTCTGTTTCTGCATAAGTAGTGCACAGTGCCTCCATTTAAGTCTTCACTTGATTTGATTTGATTTTTTCAGGGAAACCAAAACAGTCTTGGTCCAACCCGCCACTGCCCGCATCGAAACTAAGTTTATTGTGCGGTATCGCTCCCTGTATATCTAGTAAAGCCAACCAATGCCCTTGAACTGCGCAAGGAGTTCCTTTACCAGTTCTTTATTAGACACAATTTCTTCGGGTCTGGTTGTCCCAAATGTTCTGTGCCTTTTACTCTCCAATGCAATGCATTCGAAGATTAGATGTAATGCATTTTCATCACCGTCATCATAGATCCTACATTTAGGGTCCTATTCTGTTATTCCCATTGTATGTAGGCAAGTCTTGACCTACTTTTAACCCTTTCGGCCCCTCTGGCTACAAATGTGTACATAACTACTAGTGGTCTAAGATGGTCCAGAAGCATTTTTTCTCAATGTAAAGAACATGTATACGACATCTGAGTGTTCAAAAAATGTTCAAATGTTTGTAAAGCTTATGGGGCTTAACTAAGGGGTCATCAGTCCCTAAACTTACAAACTACTTATGAACCAACTAATACTAAGGACGGTACAAATATTCATGCCCGAGGGGGGGGGGGTTCGATCCCCTGACCGTAGTGGCCGTGCAGACCGTGACTAGAGCGCCTCGGCCACCGCGGCCGGCCTGAGTGTTCATCATTTCATCGCGCACAATTACTGCCACCTGCGGAAGATCACTACAAAAATATTAAGAAGCGAGGTTGCACTGCGCAGCAGTTTACTAACTTCAAAGAATACGAAAATCGTGGGATACTTGTACTCCACTGTATAGCTGAAAGTAGTAGTTGTAATTTTGCGACGTAGTTAGTGAACGATCAGTTAACTTAGTACAACAGTTGGAACTACAAAATTAATTAATTTAGTCCGTAAAAAAAGCATTGTTTTCAGTATACGCAGTGTTGTAGTATGAAAATGGGTGCATATAATTGCATAAATCTTGCTTCTAAAATCATTGAAAATTTAACTGAAGTGTATTACGGCATTAAAAACAATTTCCTTGATAGAGAAAAAAATCAGGTCTAAAAGGCTTAAGATGCCCATGGACGATGCAACATTTTGTCAAATCTTACTGTTAGGCTAGTATTTGTCAACCAAGTCGATACAGGTGCGAGCAAGGTTTGTCAATATAACGTCACTCCTGGAGCAGACGCTGTTCATTCAAATGTTTGTAAACCTATTGGACCCAACTGCTAATGAGAACACACACACATCCAAGCCCAAGGGAGCACTCAAACCTTCGGCGAGAGCGACCGCCAAGTCCGTAGCATGATGCCTTAGACCAAGCGGCTACTCCCGTGTCGTGCTGTTCCTATAAGGTTGGATTGGGTTGGTTGGGTTAGGGGGACTAAACTACTGAGGTTATCAGTCCCCCGGTGGGGAGCGGAAGGAGTGAGGATAGGAAAGGCCTGCTACCCCACAGACATATTTCATTGCAAATATTAAATGTAAATGCAAGCAGAAAAAGAAGGCGGGAGAAACGAGATGGAGCAAGTACGGTTTATTCGTACACGTGTTGCAAATCTGCGTTCAGGCGGTAAAGCACGCGGTATGTTTAGAAAGTGCACGTGCGCCTCGTCTCAGGTGTTTTGCAAGTGCTCGCAAATAACGGGCCAAGAGCGCGTCCCGTCGGCGGATCTCGGACGATTAATAGCGGCGAGCTTGGGAGGGGACGCTTGGCGCTGGTTACTGTGTGCGACCACTTGCTGTCTCGCTCTGTGAAGCGTGGCGTATGTCGTGGGGGCACTGCTGCATCCGTGTAGTAAGTAACTGCCGATGACGTCAGCTGGTTTCAAAATTACATCGTTGCAGTGGGAGCGAGAAAGCAAAGTATTGTGGTGCAGTACGCTCGATGTTGATTGTAAATTATTAGTACTTTATGTCAGGGCTGAATAAATGTAACAGGAACCATGTTGGATTAGAAATTTCTACTGTAATAGGAACGTCCCATTTAGACTTAACAGGGATAGCGGGAAACTCATTGGTGAAAGAACAGTCAGGTAAGTGGTTTCTCCAAAGGACCTCAAAAGCTTAAACATGGAGAGCCAATTACGTTAATATATATAAAAATTGACGTGTTTGTGGGAATATTGCACTCTTGAGCCAGAACTACACATCGCAAACGAATATTGTTTGTATGTGGCAATAGGTATCAGTCTCCCATTGTGCACTATGGTAGTAGAGGATTGATAACGATAGGGGGTGGAAGGTAAAGGAGTTGGAAGTTACTGACTTATATAAAATTCTACGTATGTGTAGCAATATTTTTGTGTCAAGGGAGACGAACGATTTCTCTGTGTTTTTCTAGTACAAAGTATTCCATTGTACACCATAGCAGTTTCGTGTCGATAGCTATAAGAGGGTGAAAGATATAGTGGTTGCAAATCGTCAGCTTATATAAAATTCGGACTGCAGACCGGCGATGACTTTTGACACAATAATATCAAAGAGGTTATAAACATCGAAACGTGAAGCACATTCTTCAGTTGTTTTTATGCAACAAGCGTACGAATAAAGAAAAAGAAGTGCATATTTCAGTTTAAAAAGTAAAGCTACCAAGAAAGATGCCAAAGTGTACGAAAGAAATTTCGCGTTCTGCATCCGTTTCTAAAAGAAAACGGCACTGAAAAGTGAATCTACAGACGAAAGGAACTTGAAATTTGTAGACGTTGTCTATCTTACACTGTAGGCATCAATGATTTTTCGGTATTCCCATCTCTAAGGGGGTGAAATAGGGGATGAAAGTTTTTTTTCAATACTTTGCTATTAAGGCAATTTTGATGCAAGAAATAGAAATTTCGGATTTGGATTTTTGTTTGGAATTTTAAAAACTAGTATTTCGAAATTTTTTAATTTCAACCATTAAGCGGGTTAAATAATGGAAAAATACTTTATTAGGAAAGCATTTCTAAAGGTAAATCTATGAAAATTTATATTTACATGTAGAAACAACCAATGCAGACCATCCAGTCTACGCGTGCGAAGCAGTGGGAATTAGCAAGCGTAATATACAGGGTGTCCCAGCTATCGTGTTCACCCAAAATATCTCTGGAACAATAACAGCTATTGGAAAACGACTTTCACCGGTATCAATGTATGGCTGGGGCCCATGAATGTACATATTTGGAAACATTATAAAACGAAAGCAAATTGGTTTTTTAACACAAACTTATTTTTTTAAATGGACAGCCTATATTTTTTCTTCAGCAATCCCTAGCATAACAAATCACATAAACAATGGCGTTGATTGCATCGCAATATTCCAATTACATCACGAGATATTGCGACGAGAAGTTGACGCCTGAGATACGCGAAACGCGCGGCTAGCGCATAGACTCAGACGACAACTCCATGCTGCACTAGTTTATGAGATACGAGCACATAAAAAGTAACGTTCATGGAAACCGCCCCATCACGTAACAAGTTGTAAACCTATTACTTCTTTAATACTAATTGTATTCCCAAGATATTTTACAGACATACAGCCCATATACAAATGAATATATACCTGAAAAATGGCAGGAATAAATAAATAAATACCCGGGAAACACCGGGTTTCCAGCTAGTTATGTACATAAATGATGCCCCAGTAAGAAGGAAGCCTATTCAGCACATTTGAGGGACCAAACTCCTCAAGAGGTAGCGGCAAAAAAAAAAAAAAAAAAAAAAAGGGGGGGGGGGGGGGCGAACGGCAACCCACATCCATTTGAATCTGCTTACTAAATGCGTCTCTTCGTGTCCCTCTGCGATTTTTACCCCACACACGTCCCTCCAATGCTAAATTTACGATTCCTCGATGTCCAAGAATGTCTCCTACCAAGTGATCCCTTCTTATAGTCAAGGTATGCCAAAAATTCCTTTTCTCACCATTTCTGTTCGGTACCTCTTCAGCATTCTTCTGTAGCAGCCGCGGTGGAGTAGCCAAGCGGTGTAAAGCGGCTCGCTGCGGAGCGCGCGGTTGCTCGCTGTGGAGGTTCGAGTCCCTCCCTGGGGAATGTGTGTGTGTGTGTGTGTGTGTGTGTGTGTGTGTGTGTGTGTGTGTGTGTTGTCATTAGGTTAGTTTACCTAGGTTTAAGTAGTTTGTAATCTACAGACTGATGACCACGGAGTTTGGTCCGATAGTTTTACAAACATTTGAACATGTTTTGAGCAAAAAAGGGAAAAACAGGGTGCATTTACATGTGCACAATAATCGATTGAGGAGGTGGAACACCGCTTCACGGAAGCGGATTTCCAGATTCGAATTGGAGTGTTTACACTGTAAGCCATACATGGAATTGGGAAGTAATCCAGTGTTGGTAGTCCGTGTAGTACACGTTCGGGCGGGGTGTATTTGAGCGGCCGGCCGCAGATGGTGGGCGCCTCTCCTCGGTGGGGCTCGTCCGCGGCGCGTGGCGCGGCGGCGGCGGCGGCTGCGGCAGCTGCCTCCATCAATCAGCGCGGACAGGCGCTGATCCCGGCGCTCTCCATTCAGCCGCTGTCCCGCGGCTCAAGTGCCCGCCACCGCCACCACCGCCTCCTACGAATTAACTGCACGCGTCTGTCTGTCCCAGCTGTCTTACTGCGCGCCCAGACAGGAGCAGCCTGCCGCCTCTGTGCCCTGCTATGTAACAACACGCACCATATGGGGGCCGTCTCCACTGTGCCTGCAAGCACCTCTACCGAGGCTTCTGCGTTTACAGGAAGACTGCAAAACAGGTGCTCTCGACGTCGCCAAGGCTGTTCTTTAATATTCATAGAATATATGGCATCAACTGCGATTGGGCAAAGCTGAAAATGTGTACCCAGCCGGGATTCGAACCCGGGTCTCCTGCTTTCTAGGCAGTTGCGCTGGCCCCTACACCACTGGGGACACAGTGATCGCCGGCCGCGGTGGCCGAGGAGACTGAGGCGCTTCAGTCACGGTCTGCACGGCCACTACGGTCGGGGGTTCGAACCCCCCCCCCTATCGGGCATGGATATTTGTGCCGTCCTTAGTATAAAGTAGTTGATAAGTAGTTCGTAAGTTTAGGGACTGATGACGCCGTAGTTAAGTCCCATAAGCTTAACAAACATTTGAACATTTTGAAACCTCTACAAAGTTCTACTCTCGTAAAACTGGAGTAATATACTCACAAGGGGACGTTCCGTAACAAGACAAAATTGAAAAGTAAAAATAACACCACAGCCTAAACAATAAACCGGAGTGTACGAAATCAGATGTCCAGATTGCGACACGAAGTATGTGGGGGCAAACTGGGAGAAATCAGATCCAATGAGCACAACAGAGGAAATAGCTTTTCGGCGGTGGCTAGGCACCTTAAGGAAGAACGAAACTCCTTGGGGCACATCAATGATAGTAAAAATGTTCAAATGTTTGTAGAGCTTATGGGACTTAACTACGGGGTCATCAATCCCTAAACTTACAAACTACTTATGAACTAACTAATACTAAAGACGGCACAAACATCCATGCCCGAGGGGGATTCGAACCACCGACCGTAGTGGCCGTGCAGATCGTGACTGGAGCGCCTCAGTCCCCTCGACCACCGCGGCCGGTAAAATGAAACCTCTACAAAGTTCTACTCTCGTAAAACTGGAGCAAAATACTCACAAGGGACGTGCCGTAACGAGGCAAAATTGAAAAGTATGTAACACCACAGCCTAAACAATAAACCGGAGAGTGCGGTTGTTGTTGTTGCTGTGATCGTCACTCCGCAGACTGGTTTCATGCACCTCTCCACGCTACCCTGTCCTGTGCAAGTCTCTTCATCTGAGAATACGTTCGGCAACATACATCCTTTGGAATCTGCTTACTATATTCATCCCTCGGTCTCCCTCTACGATTTTTACCCCACACGCTTCCTTCTAATGCTAAGTTGACAATTCCTTGATGTCTCAGAATGTGTCCAACCAATCTATCCCTTCTCCTAGTCAGTATATGCCAGAAACTCCTTTTCTTCCCGATTCGGTTAAGCACCTCCTCATTAGTTACGTCATCTACCCATCTAATTTTCATCATTCGTCTGTAACGCCACATTCCGAAAGCTTCTATCATCTTTTTGTCTGAACTCCTTATCGTCCACGTTTCACTCCCATACAATGCTACGCTCCAGAAAAATGCTTTCAGAAAGGACTTCCTAACATTTAAATTAATATTGGATGTTAACAAGTTTCGCTTCTTTAGAAACTCTTTTCTTCCCATAGACATTCTGCATTTTATATCTTCTTTACTTCGCCTATCAGAAGTAATCTTGTTACCCAAATAACAAAATTCATCTAATACTTTTATTCTCTCATTACCTAATCTAATTTCTTCAGCATCGCCTGATTTTCTGACATTGCATTCCATTACCTTCGTTTTACTCCTGTTAATGTTCATCTTATACCTTCCTTTCACGACACTGTCCATCCCATTCAATTGCTCTTCCAGATCTTTTGCGGTATCTGACAGAATTACTATGTCTTCGGCAAACCGCAATGTTTTCATTTCTTCTCCCTGCACTTTAATGTCCTCTCCAAATTTCTCCTTCCATTCCTTCACTGCTTGCTCAATATACAGATTGAACAACATTGGGGAAATGCTACAACGCTGTCTTACTCCCTTCCCAACCTCTGCGTCCCTTTCTTGCCCCTCGACTCTAATAACCGTTGTCTGATTTTTGTATAGGTTGAATATAACTCTTCGCTCCCTAAATTTCATCCCTGCTACCTACAGAATTTGGAAGAGTGTTTTCCAGTCGACACTGCCAAAAACTTTCTCCAAATCGACAAACGCTAAAAACGTAGGTTTCCCTTTCCTTAGCCTGTCTTCTAAGATAAGTCGTAATGTGAGTATTGCCTCCCGTGTTGCTACATTTCTCCTAAATCCAAACTGATCTTCCCCGAGGTCGCATTCCACAAGTTTTTCCATTCGTCTGTAAATAATTCGTGTTAGTATTTTGCACCCATGACTTATTAAACTGATAGTTCTGGAATTTTCACATTTATCCGCCAAAGCTATTGATGTTATAATTTGATACACAAAGTTTTACCGTATTTTTCCCCCTTACCATGTTTCGGAAGTTTATACGTCCATCTTCAGGTATACCGTTTTTTCCTTTTTTGTGTTGCTGTGGGTTATATCGAAATCAGGATATCTGTGGTACTGTCTACATGGAAGAATACAAGAGTATTGTAGGTATTATATCTTCTGGGTTGTAAGGCCGTGTTCATGGAATCTTGCTGCTTCCTAACGTTTCGTTCGATACTGTGTCGGCCGGCCGCGGTGGCCGAGGGGACTGAGGCGCTCCAGTCACGGTCTGCACGGCCCCTACGGTCGGGGGTTCGAATCCCACCTCGGGCATGGATATTTGTGCCGTCCTTAGGATAAGCTAGTTGATAAGTAGTTTGTAAATTTAGAGACTGATAACCCCGTAGTTAAGTCCCATAAGCTATACAAACATTTTTATTTTATTTTATTTTTTTTAATTTTTTTAATGCTGTGTCGGACTTATTCAGAAGTTCTCCGTCTGTTGATTCTTGCCGACTGACGGGTCGGAGGTCTGAGACCTTCTTAATACCGTCTGAACGGGGCGTGGCTAAGATCCACGTGATAAGCAGATATGATCCTTGTCAAAGTTAAAGTTATACGAGGTATGTACACAAAGTAAGTTCCGTTTGGTTATATAAAACAAACGGGAACAGATACAGAAAAAAAATATTTATTGTACAAAAATCTGCAGCTGTTCAACTACTTTTCTACATAACTTCCGAAATTTTGTAGGCACTTGTCATAGCGTGGGACAAGTTTTTGTGTGCCTTCTTCATAGAAGGTTGCCAACATGTGGCAAACATGTTCTTTCAGCTCATCATCGTTACTAGGGAAAGGGCGTAACTACCAATGCATCATACTGTTGTTTGCGTCTGATTAATGATGTAAGAGTGGAATGCAGAGTGCGCATACGGCACCCAGTGCGGCCGGTGTCTAGAGCTAGCGCCGCTGGGTGTCGTATGGACACGGGTCAGCTTCTGGACCGTTTGCTGGCAGCCCGCGCGCTTTCGCCGTGACGGCCGCGGTGAGGAAACGCCCCCGCGCCGGCATGCGGGGTAATCGACCCAGTTTCGAAAGGCAGGTAACCGAGTGCGCTGGTCCGGCAGCGCCATTGTTCGCGGGGAGGAGCAGCAGGTAGGAGGTAGTCCGCTAATTGCGGGGGTTGCGCCACTTGATGCTCTCGTGTTTTCTCCAGGTTTCTAGAGCACGCCGGCGGCCTCCGTACCGCGCTGCGGATTTCTCTTCTCCGACTGCGACTGCCGCCATCCTATTGTTTTTCCCATCAGGAAAAGCTGGGAATTCGCTTAGAACGGTTTCTTCTGCTCCGTATAGGACCGTGTCAAATATTCCAGCGAGTCGCAAGACAATTCGCGTCCTGGTAAGTTGGCTGCCTACCGTATCCCATCAGGACGACCCAAAAGAAAAGGCCCCGACGCGCTCGTGTGACGTCACGGAGAGTAGGCAGGCTGCGAGACCGTAGCAGACTGGGTACGTCTGAGTTTCTCAACCTAAGGTGGAAAAGTGCTGATGAGGTCACAGGATGGAATAGTTGCACCATACAACAACTGGCCATTGTATGAACGCTTGGGAGATCGCTGCAACACAAGAATGTAGTTTAAGAAAATCAGGCGATGCTGAAAGAATTAGTTCAAGGAATCAAACAATAAAGGTGGCAGATAAGTGTTGTTATTTGGGCAGTAAAGTTACATACGAATGGCAGTGGGAAGTAAAGCGTTGCTGAGAAAGAGAAATTTGTTAACATTTTATATTAATTCAAGTGTCAGGACTTTAAGATATACAGTATATCCATTTCCCATACATATTTAGCGATTGCCGGCCGCGGTGGCCGAGGGGACTGAGGCGCTTCAGTCACGGTCTGCGCGGCCACTGCGGTCGGGGGTTCGTATCCCCCCTCGGGCATGGATATTTGTGCCGTCCTTAGTCTTAGTTAGTTCATAAGTAGTTTGTAAGTTTAGGGACTGATAACCCCGTAGTTTAGTCCCATAGACTTTACAAACATTTAAACATTTGAATATTTCGCGATTATGAAACACTGCCGGGTACGCTAGCAGGTATAATTTGGTGGAAAGTTGAAATGCTACCTTTTAATTTTTTGTAACAAAATTTTACTAGGCTTTAATGTTAACAATCATTTATTTTCTATATAGAAGAATTCTTGTGCCCTTTTAAACCGCCGAAAAAAAAATGTTTCTTCGAAAATACGTTAAGAAATAATTCTGTATTCAAACAGTTTTATTGAAACTGATTTATCTACGGAACATCCGAATAACAAAAACATTCTTCTGTTACCTTCTTCTTACTATCAGTCTGCTGTTTCCGTCTATTTTTAGCTGATGCTGATGCAAGTGATTCTGTGTATGCTAAAAATGCATGTTAGTGTTAAATTTGATTCAAATTTGGTTTACCAGACAGATCTTGAAAGGGTCTTAGTGGGTGGGAAGGGAGTGAGACAGGGTTGTATCCTTCCCCCAATGTTGTTCAATCAGTACGCTGAGCAAGCTGTGAAGGAAGGCAAGCAGAGATTTGGAGAGCGATTTGAAGTCCAGGGAGAGGAATAAAAACCTTGCGGTTTGCTGACGACGTAGTACTTCTGTCAGAGACAGTAAAAGACTTGGAAGAGGAATTAAACGGAATGGATAGTGTCTTTAATGGAAAGTATAAGATAAATATTAACAAGAGTAAATCAAAGGTAAAGAAATGTAGTGTCAGAAATTTAGGCGATGCTGAAGGAATTAGATAATGAGGCAATAAAAGTAGTACATGGGTTTTGTTATTTAAGTAGCAAGATGACGTCTGATGGACGAAGTAAAGAAGATATAAAATCCAGAATGGCTGTGGGAAGAAAAGCGTTTCTGAGGAAGCGAAAGTTTTTGATATCCAATCTTAGTTTAAGTGTTAGGAAGTCCTTTCTGAAAGCATTTGTCTGGGTTCTAGCATTGTATGTAAGCGAAACGTGGACGATAAGGAGTTCAGACAAAAGAAAAATGATAGAAGCGTTTTAAATGTGGTGTTCCAGACGAATGATGAAGATTAGGTGGGTAGATTACGTAACTAATGAGCAGATGCTCAACAGAATTCGGGAGAAAAGGAGTTTCTGGCGTGATGAATTTTGCACAGAGTACAAACCGTACCTGCAGGTGTATGAACACTAGGTTTCTGAGGTTTTTTTTTTTTTTTGTAAATATGAGGATGAAAATGTAACAGCTCATCAGTGGCGAAGTACTGAATGACTACGTGACGCAAAACATATCTGATTTCTAAAATGCATATAACAGTAGAATAGAGTGAGAATCCCTCCCTCCCTCCCTCTCTCTCTGTCTCTCTCTCTCTCTCTCTCTCTCTCTCTCTCTCTCTCTCTCTTACACACACACACACACACACACACACACACACACACATAATCTACTCTAGTAGTAGTTGGAGTCAGTCAAGAATGACCTTGAAATAGAGGCTAAACATCAGACGAGGCACCAATGTTACCACTGAATAGGGGATTATGGAGAAATTGTATTAGGGGGGGTCCATGTTCCAGAACTAACGTTTGAACATTGAAGGGTATAAACAGTCTCTAATGATGATGGTCGCGAGGGAGTAGTCGAGCAGTCTGACGCTCCTCGCTGCGGAGCGCGCGGTTGCACGCCGTCGGAGGTTCGAGTCCTCCCTAGGGCATGGGTGTGTGTGTGTGTGTGTGTGTTGTTCTTAGGTTAGTTTACCTTAGTTTAAGTAGTTTGTAAGCTACGGACTGATGACCACGCAATTTGGTCCGATAGATTTACAAACATTTGAACATTAGATGATGATGAATATGATAAAAAGTTTAAGAAGTGTGGCACTAAAGGGGGAGAGGAGGCTGCAGTTTGATATGCCTCCCTGGCTGCGCCACTGCTGCTTACTCAGTTTTCGTTTTCGTAAATTAAATGAATTACAGAGTCTGATTTCTATCCTGTGCAAAATTCAGCGAAAAGTGGACTCCCACGATATCTGGTCCAACTATTAGTAAGAGAAAAAAAAAAAAATTTCACGTGGTAAAAATACGTTTTTGTTAAGTTTTGGAACTAAATCTTCTCGACCATGCTGAAAATATTTGATGAATTTACTTGGAAAAGTGTAGACAGTGGCAATTTAAATGTCCTGCTCCAAATCGGCGGGTTTGGCGTTCGACCTCCTCTAGGAAACCAAACCCGCACGGAGATCATCTAGCTCGGTGATTCCGGCAATGATTCACGGGACCTGTTAAATTCACGCGGAGGCCGGGATCAGGCGGACAGCACCTATCGGCTGTCGGAGTGAGCGCTTCGCGTGGGCCGAGCTGGCTGGGCGCCGCGGGCTGCCTACGCGGCAGGGGCCGGCAGATCGAGTGACGCTGTCACGGGGGGCGGCGGTGGGCGGCGCGGACACTTTTGTGCGGTGGCCGCGGGGGCGGCGCCGCCACCGCCGCCGCCGCCGGGCCAATTATTAATTGAGGCCGGCGCGTCCCGGCCGCGGGCTGATCCATCGACACGCGTCAGGCCGCGGCGCGCAAGATGATGATGCGGCAGGTGGCCCAGGAGTAAATAAAAACCGCGCCGCCGCCCAAACAAAACACCGAGCGCGCGCCCGATCGTGTTTGTTTGGCCTTTAGGGGGCTACAGCTACGCATTCAATTTCAATTGTGAATTAAATGAAGCGTAAAATAAACTGTCAACAGCCAATGAAGTTTTCGCTTTGAAAATGATTGGAGAACCAGTGCGGCAAGAGTTACATCTATGTATAAATAATTTTTTTCACAGTTCATCAAATCGTAAAATGCGACAATAATACGACGCACGGTGCGTGGGGCGGGGAGGGGGGAAGTGGATGCACTTTGGTTGTTTTTAATTAACGCTTACACCTATATAGCGCAGCGGGTGCAGTTTGGACGGAATAATGCGTATTTATGTTTATATTCCCCGCTACCGCATAACTCCCCCCTGCCCTCTCCTCCCGCGGCGCATACACACAGAGCTCGCGCGTGCGAAATATTATCATGAGCTTTTCTTTCCGTTATTTACAGCGTGCACATATGCTGCGCAAATGTCGATTGAAACATACAGTGTGTGTGCGCGCGCGCCTGCCGGACAGAGAGAGAGAGACAGAGAGCGCAGTTAATGTTGATGCGATTTTGATCACCGAAGCAGGAAATTGCGTTTGGGAGCAGTAATTGTGTAATGCTTTTAGTGGGCGCATCCCGGGCTGTGCGCATTGCTGTTGAGGCTGGCGCGCGGACAGGCTGAGCTTTCTGCCGCTGCTGCTTGCGCCGGTATAAAAATATTATTATAATAATGATGACGATGACGATAATAGTAGTATCGGTCATATCGGACGAGTCGAGCGGTTGCAGTAATAACGAACAGTGTCCGTTTGCGGAGGGAAAAAAATTTCGAGCGATTGAGTTGTTGTAAAAATTTGGACTAATAGCTGACGTTGGTTCGGAAAGGATTCCGATCGGAAAGGTGCGAGAGCTCGTTGCTTGTCAACGAGACCAGTTTTTCGTCTTCTTCACCGGCGAATTGACGATTAGGATTTGACAAGTTAGTTTTATCATCATACGGGCACGCGAGCGAAGCGTGGTCGGAAGATTATCTCCATTGATGCATCCGGTAGTATTCATTCCTTCTTTCCGAGCTATCGGACTTTTCGGCGGCACGAAACCTTCCCGTTGCTTGTGCCGGTATAAAAATTACATTACAATAATGACGATGACGATAATAATGTCGGGCGAGTCGAGCGGTTGCAGAAATAACGCACAGTGTCCGTTTGCGGTGGGAAAAATATTTGGAGCGATTGAGCTGTCGTAAAAATTTGGACTAATCGCTAAAGTGCTCTATGCTTGCAGCGAGAGTAGTTTTTCGTCTTCATCACCGGCGAATTGACGATTAGGATTTGACAAGTTATTTTTAACGTCATACGGGACACGCGAGCGAAGCGTCCTATTTTGCCGCGTGATCGGAAGATTATTGGTAGTATTCATTCCTTCTCTCCGCGCTATATCGGACATTTCGGGGGTTCGCAACTTCCCCGTCGCTTGCGCCGGTATGAAGATTATAATAATGACGATGACGATAATAATAGTCAAGCGGTTGCAGTAATAACGCACCCTGTCCATTTGCGGAGGGAAAAAAATTTCGAGGGATTGAGTTCTCATAAAAATTTGGACTAATTGCTGAAGTTTGTTCGGTAGGATTCCGATCGGACGGTGCGGGTGCTCTATGCTTGTCAATGAGAACAGTTTTTCGTCTTCTTCACCGGCGAATTGACGATTAGGATTTGACGAGTTATTTTTAACATCATACGGACACGCGAGCGAAGCGTCCTATTTCGCCCCGCGATCGGAAGATTATCTCCATTGACGCATCCGGTAGTATTCATTCCTCCTTTCCGCGCTATCGGACTTTTCGGCGGCACGAAACCTTCCCGTTGCTTGCGCCGGTATAAAAATTATAATAATGAAGATGACGATTATAATACTATCGTTGGCGGAGGGAAAAAAATTCGAGCGATTGAGCTGTCGTAAAAATTTGTAGTAATAGCTGAAATTTGATCGGAAAGTATTTCAGTCGGAACTGTGAGATTGCTCGTTGCTTGTCAACGAGAGCAGTTTTTCGTCTTCTTCACTGGCGAATTGACGATTAGGATTTGACGAGTTATTTTTAACATCATACGGACACGCGAGCGAAGCGTCCTATTTCGCCCCGCGATCAGAAGATTATCTCCATTGACGCATCCGGTAGTATTCATTCCTCCTTTCCGCGCTATATCGGACATTTCGGCGGCGACAATTATTGCCCGCCGATACGGAAACAGATCGCAGGTCTTCCAGTCACAGAGGCGCGCGCGATCCGGACGCGCACTTTCATTCCCACAATCAATTCGGCGCGACGTAAGTCAATAACTGGCAAATTAAAATGGCCCCGTCGCTGCCATTTAACAGGATTGCGGGCCGGTGGTATAAGCTGCGTATATATAAGTTAGCGGAGTTTATCAGCGTGTACCGGGCGCCGGCCATATTTGGGCGCGATTCTGTTTTATCGCGGGATTACGCGCCGCGGTGTGATCCGATTCTAATGAAGCCGCAAAGCCCCGCCCCTTATTGGCCGAGGGCGGCGAGAACACCACACCCCATACCGGTGCTCTCATTTGAATATTAACGGCGTATTCTCGTACGGGCGGCGCGGTTAATTAGGCGAAATAAATAACCTTTCGGGCGCGTAGGCGTCGCCTAGAAAACTGTGTCCGATTAGGAGCCGGCGAGGGTAGTAGTGGCCGCGGAAAGAGAGTCGTCGCAAGCGATGTCGTAATCGCGTCCGAGTCGGCCGACCTAATGAATTGGTCGGGAGAGCGGAGCGCCACCGGCTGATGTACTGCAGCTGTCCCGTCGCATCCGTCAGGCCGCAATGGCCGACGCCGACGCTACCCGTCCTCTGGGGACGCTAGGCGGAGGAGCCTCCAACGCCGATGGCCGGTCGCTCCACTGAAGCCTTCGCGCTGACCGCCCCAGCCGGTGGCGTCGGCGCGAGGAACTGCGACTAAAAAAACAGTTAAATGAACATACATGTGGCTTCTGTTCCGAAAGGACAGACGTCACTTCTGATCCTGCAGTTGTTATTATTTAATATTCACAGAATATATGACATCAACTGAGATTGGGCGAAGCTGAAAATGTGTACCCAGCCGGGATTCGAACCCGGGTCTCCTGCTTTCTAGGCAGTTGCGCTGACCCCTACGACACTGGGGGCACAGTGATCACCGCACCTGCAAGGACTACCTAAGCACGCCTCCCGTCAGAGGGAGGGGGGGGGGGCAAGTTTGAAGCCCTTACTCTTACGGGAATTAGTTTAATAACTACGAGTTTGAGTACTGTGGGCAGGGCGAAGCTGGGAATTTGTATCTGACGGGAGGCGTGCTTAGGTAGTCCTTGCAGGTGCGGTGATCACTGTGTCGCCAGTGGTGTAGGGGTCAGCGCAACTGCCTAGAAAGCAGGAGACCCGGGTTCGAATCCCGGCTGGGTACACATTTAGCTTCGCCCAATCGCAGTTGATGTCATATATTCTGTGAAAGTTAAATGAACGTTCTCCGAAAAATTTTTGGATACATTTTAGTTTCACTACGTTTGGCTCAACCGCACCCTTATTTAAATTTATGAATAAAGAACAGTCTAGAATGCAATAATTTATTTCATTCAACTAGTCTCAGTCTCATTTAGACCATCTTATTTATTCTTTATTAGACACAATTTCTTCGGGTCTGGTTGTCCCAAATGTTCTGTGCCTTTTACTCTCCAATGCAATGCATTCGAAGATTAGATGTGATGCAGTTTCATCACCGTCATCACAGATCCTTCATTTAGGGTCCTCTTCTGGTATTCCCATTGTATGCTCAAATGTTTGTATAGCGTATGGGACTCAACTACGGGGTCATCAGTCCCTAAACTTACAAACTACTTATGAACTAACTAAGACTAAGGACGGCACAAATAGCCATGCCCGAGGGGGGATTCGAACCCCCGACCGTAGTGGCCGTGCAGACCGTGACTGGAGCGCCTCAGTCCCCTCGGCCACCACGGCCGGCGAGCCCTCTTCTGTTATTCCCATTGTATGTAGGTGTTTTTTGAAATTCCCATGGCCTGTCAGCAATCCAACCATGAGTCTAATCTCTCTCCTGTTTAGGCCCAGGATTGCAGACTTTCTTTTAAAACATGGCTTTGGCATCATTACCTTCCATGTTTTTGTTGATAGAACCACGCAGTTTGCTCCGATAGATTTACAAACATTTGAACATTTGAATTGACGTCAATTTGCAGCAGGATTTTGAAACACATCCTGTATTCAAATATTATGACTTATCTCGAACAGAATAATCTATTGGCCCAAGGTCAACATGGATTTAGAAAATATCGTTCATGCGAAACACAACTAGCTCTTTATTTACACGAAGTGATGTGTGCTATCGACAAGGGTTCGCAAATTGATTCCGTATTCCTTGATTTCCAGAAGGCTTTTGACACTGTACCTCACAAACGCCTTTTAATCAAATTGCGTGGTTACAGTATATCGCCCCAAATTTGCGATTGAGTAGGGGATTTCCTCTCAGAGAGGACACAGTTCGTAGTAATCGATAGTAAGGCATCGACTAAAACAGAGGTGATATCGGGCGTTCCACAGGGTAGTGTTATTGGTCCTCTGCTGTTCCTTATTTACATAAACGATTTAGGGGAAAATATAAGTAGCACTCTTAGGTTGTTTGCAGATGACGCCGTCATTTACCGTCTACTAAAATCATCTGAAGATCAAAACCAACTGCAGAACGATTTGAATAAGATATCTGTATGGTGTAAGAATTGGACATTGACTCTTAAATAACGAGAAGTGTGAAGTCGTCCACATGAGTACGAAAAGAAATGAGTTAAACTTTGTTTACATGATAAATCAATCAAATGTAAAGGCCGTAAACACCACAAAATACCTAGGAATTACAATTACTTCTGACTTAAATTGGAAATAACACGTAGATAATGTCGTGGGAAAGGCGAACCAGAGACTGCGTTTTATTGGCAGAACCCTTAAAAGATGCAACAGAACGACTAAAGAAACTGCATACACTATACTTATCCATCCTTTTTTTGAGTATGCTGTCCATTGTGGGATCCTTATCAGGTAGGTTTGACAGAACCCATCGCAAGAGTCCAAAGAAGGCAGCTCGTTTCATATTGTCACGATACAGGGGAGACAGCGTTACGGAAATGATACAGGATCTGGGATGGTAATCATTACAACAACGGCGCTACTCGCTGCGGCGTGGGCTACTTTCGAAACTCCAATCGTCAACATTCTTCTCCGAATGCGAAAATATATTGTTTACTTCCACTTGCATAGGTAGAAAAGATTATTAGAATGAAATAGAAGAAATCAGAGCTCGAACGGAGATATTCAGATGTTCTTTTTTCCCGCGCACTATTCAAGAATGGTATGGGAGATAAAATAGTATAACGGTGGTTCGATGAACCCTCTGCCAGGCACTGTAAGGTGATTTGTAGAGTATCCCATGTAGATGTAGATGTAGGGTGAGCCATAAGCCAGCAGTATCAAGTACTGAGCCTGACGCTTCTCGTCTGGCTACGATACATGCGGATCGTGTTTGGGACTTTATACGTCCATTCAAGTAGTTAAAGCTTGCGAGCATATTTTGAGGACTCAACGGTGGACTGGCGGAAGCCGGTGAACTACGCCAAATTACTAATAGTCTAGGGAAAGATAGGCAGGGAACGTACCGGCTGTTTGACGACAATCTTGGCAAATTTATTGAGGTTTTTATTTATTTATTTATTTTTATTTTATTTAGGTTTTCAGCACCATCGGAAGCAGGTCGTACCACACACGGTACAGTGTGCTCATTGCTCAGGGCTTCCTTCCTTCCACTGAACTCAGCTTACATTTGACGTGTTTTTCGCGCATTTTGACTCGATTGCGACACCCGCGTTCTGTGACCCCACTGATTAATTCGTGACAGTTACACGAGATCAGACGTTTTCCCAAGTTCATGTAACATTATCCTGTATCTTATTCTGTTATTCTGCGCCTACAAGCCTGTGAAATTCGTGTATATGTTCATAATCTTTACATTGATTCATATTCTATTTTATTTCATAAATAATTAAATCGTAATTTTGTTTTATAAAAAAAATTCTCGTATCACTTAGACCACCAACAAACCCACTCCTGACCCAGTATGCCCATTTATAATAAGATTTTTTGGGTTTTGGGGGCTAAAGTGGTACCAGTTTAGCATACGAATTTTGGGGGACTTCTCTTGCCTCAGGGGCTACCACAAAAATAAATACATGACAAGCGTTACTGTTGCGCCGAAAGACGAGGTGAGAGATTAGACAGTATAAGACTGCCCAAGCGTGAGCAACGCTTAAAGTGCTGCAGCTTAACCTGTTTCCGTTGTATTTTCAAGTGTCTGGAGGCTTCTGTAACATACAGACGCTATGCGCATAATTGATGTTTCTCCGGATTAGAATGCACGTGATTTTCTCCATGGTAGTTCCCCAAGGTATGTCCAATTACATGTATCCTGCAGGTATTTCGGAGAACTTTATGAATAAAGAACAGTCTAGAATGCAATAATTTATTTCATTCATCTAGTTTCAGTCTTATTTAGAACATCTTCAGGAATTTTGACTCCATCGATGTTGTGGAGCTGGCAGGTAGCTGGGAGCCTTCCAGTGCTCATTTTTACGCCAAAGAGCTAGGAACTAACAGATGTAAGATAGAGAAAAGTACGCGTCGCCTTCTGGTGGCTTGCCGCACCCTGCCCCGTGGACAAGTGTCGTCTTTTGGGCAAGGCAATGGTGAGGCCTGGGCCTTGTGTACGGGCACCGGCCGGCCGGCGCTAAGCCTGGGACGGGTTTGGCGCGCCTCCAGCGGTCGGCGGCCCGCAGTCCGCCAATCAGACGGAAACCCCGCCCAGCCCCGCGCCGCGCCGCCCGCCTCTCCACAAATCTCCGGCTAACGGTCGCCTTTCATTTTACTGCTCCACATTCCGGCCGCGCGCCTTGCCACACACCTGCGCCACTCCTCGAACCGCCAGTCCAGTCCAGCTCGCTTCCCGGCGCTCCAGCCGCGACGGCTGCGTCCACACCGTGCCATCCGTCCATCTGGCGCCACGTACATATCCTACCAACCCCTGTGATGAAGTGCAAGAAAGGGCTCTTTCGTGTTGTGTTCACATGTTAGGGTGCCTATGAATGAAATGATTGTGTGTGTGTATGTTCAGACATACTGTTCTCCGTTACCACCCACCGCCACCCCATTCGTGACTTTGTAGCCCTTGGTCTCTTACTGTTAGTAACGGAGTTTGGTTGTATGCATGCGAGTGAGGCGAGTTTAAATCCACAAAATACGTAGCAATACGAGGGTTGGGACTTAAATAGTGACATCGAGTGCGCCTCGGTTGCACGGTGGTAGAGTGCCAGAATCCCCGCAAGGTCCTGGGATTTTTATCTGTCACTTGCCACTTCTTTCACCTCTGGCAGTACTGCTCACGTGAAAAATAGCGAGTTGCAGCGTGGTTCGGAACCCACGTTAAACTGTACGTCCCCCTGTAACTGGCTGGGTAAGCCAGTTCGAAGGTCGCAGTAAGGTAACGGCATACCACATCCAAACAGGACCATGCCTAGTAAAGCACTGTTGTGTTCAAACCAATCTTCGGATTGTTGACTGCTTTTAAACAAACCATGGCATTGCTACAATTGCCTGATTACGTGAAAAAGAGTTCTACAACACCACCTAATGTAAAACGAAACCACGAATAAATAAATATAACCACTGAGGTGCTGAAACATGTTTTGGTAAAGGTAAGAAGTAGTGTTTTGCATATCATGCGGATCTCATAGCCACAATTTTACACTGCAGACACGGCAATCACAAGAGCTGCACATGGAAAATGATGAGCGAAAAAGGTTGAGATATTCAGATGTTCGTAAATGTATGGGACTACTGTGATTATCAGGCCCTAGGCTCACAAACTACTTATACTAACATACGGACAACACACGCGCCCAGGGCCCTCACGGTTCTTTCGTGAGTACGTGCGTGGCGAGCATGGGGCCCTGAGCTAATGCAGTCTCCCTTCCTTCTTTACTTCCGGAACTGCATTTCCTTTCCCCCTCCCCTCCTTTCCTATCCTCACTCCTTCCCCTCCCCACCGGGAGACTGATAACCTCAGTAGTTTAGTCTCCCTAACCCCATCCAAGTACGTGCATGGCGAGCACGGGGCACCGAGCTAATGCAGTCTTCCTTCCTTCTTTACTTCCCGGACTGCATTTTCTTTCCCCCTCCCCTACTTTCCTATCCTCACTCCTTCACTTCCCCACCGGGGGATTGATAACCTCAGTAGTTTAGTCCCCCTATCCCAACCGACCAACCAAGCCCGAAGGAGGACTCGAACCTCAAAAGGGAAGCAACTGCGCGCTACGCAGCAAGGTGTCTTAGAGCGCTCGTCCATTCCACCGCGGCGTGAAAGATGGTGGAGAGCATGGTTACAACAGGATCTCCCGGATCAGATTGAAGTTCGAGGCAAATACGGGACTACCAGAAGGTTAGTTGAGAGAAGGGCCGAGAAGCGGCAAAAGAAAAGGAGTACAGTAACGAAGAGGTGAATGTAGTTTTTCGGGAGCGGCGAGTCGTAACCGCAAATGAATATTCTTCAGTGGGACAGGAATACAATTTAAGAAGTTGTTTGGCGAGAATAATGAGCGAGGAGAGTCGGGGGCGGGGGTTTACGGCGGTGGCGCCTGGCGCCGACATTAGGGGTGGGTCTCGGCTAATCGCGGCGGCTGATCCCGCTAAAAGCAAGCCGCCATTTGCGGCTGGGGCGGCGGCAGGTGGCGGACTTTTTAGCGGTCGATGCGCGCGCAGGAAGCCGCAGCCGCAGCCGCGGCACATGGCCCGTGTCTGTCTAGCCGGAGTGCTGCCGCCCGCTGCCGGCTAGGAATGGGTTCATCGCGCCCGAGACGCGGCCGGCGTCGTCTCCTTCACAACTACCGGCCGGGGACCACCAGCTCGAAACTACTCCCCGGCGTCTTTTCTTTTAAGGACCGCGACGCTTTTCTTCTTCTAGCTCGGTTGCTCGCAGAGAGGAGGTAATTGTGAAATCTACTGTCAAAGGAAACTCCTCGTCGCAACCTCACAAATGTAGCAGCGAGTTGCCGCAGTGACTAGTCCGTGGAACTCTGAACACAGATCGAGGCATCGCAACGGATTAGATTAGATTAGTACTTGTTCAAAAAAATGTTCAAATGTTTGTTAAGCTTATGGGACTTAACTACGGGGTCATCAGTCCCTAAACTTACAAACTACTTATGAACAACTTACGAACTAGGACGGTACAAATATCCATGCCCTAGGGGGGATTCGAACCCTCGACCGTAGTGGCCGTGCTGACTGTGACTGGAGCGCCTCAGTCACATCGGCCACCGCGGTCGGCAGTACTTGTTCCATAGATCATGAATACGACACTTCGTAATGATGTGGAACGTGTCAGGTAAATGAGAGGTGTCTTTACAAATTATTACTTCGTACAAAATATTACACGACACAATATTTTATTTATTTTTTATTTTTAATTTTTTCAGATTTACTAATTTATATCTAAAAGTTCGTCTATAGTGTAGAAGGAGTTGCCATTCAGAAATTATTTCAATTTATTTTTAAATGCTAGTTGGCTATCTCTCAGGTTTTTGATGTTGTTTGGTAGGTGACCAAAGACTTTTGTGGCAGCATAATATACCCCTTTCTGTACCAAAGCTAGAGTTAACCTTGAATAGTGAAGCTCATTCTTTCTTCTAGTGTTGTAGTTATGTACACTGCTATTGCTTTTGAATTCGGTGGGATTGGTAATAACAAATTTCATAAGTGAATGTATATACTGAGAAGCTACTGCGAAGATCCCTAGCTCTTTAAATAAGTGTCTGCAGAATGATCTTGGATGGGCTCGAGCAATTATGTGTTTTGTCCTTATAGTAAGTTAGTTTAAGTGGTTTTTAGTCGAGGAAAAGATGACCAGAACAGTTTGCTGCAATAGGTTTACAAACATTTGAACATTATTTCTCGCTAAAACCGCAGCTACACGCCGCGGAATTGGTGTTTAGCTGTCCATACTAGGTCCACACATTTCCGAAGTTGGCCGGTATAGCTACGGATGGTGTATCCTGAGCCAGTCGTTCTGCAATTTTCGACCAGACTTTTATCGATAATCGAGAGAATAGAGAGGCCAAGGCAGCAATGCAATCAAGGAAGTCTTCAAAATTAGTGGCACGTGCGGTGTTGCAAATTAGGACGTCACCAAGCTTCGAAGATTTCGGAGGGCAACAAGCTCCAACACTTCAGAGGTTAAACGTAGGTTGGTTAATGTACCGCCAATGCGCATTAGGGGGTACTGGTATGTACCATGTGCAGACCAGTATGCTGATGCATTAGGTTACAGTTCAACAGATTCTCACCAAGTTGTCTCCAAACTAGAATTCAACCATAGTGGCGATCTGTCAGAACCGGGATTCGTCGGTAAAAACAAAGTCGTTCTATTCGCTTATCCATATCGTCCATCGCACCATTTCCAGCACAAACGCCTATATCTATGCATCAGGGGTAAACGCAACAATCTACGCCTTGCGGACGGTCCACTTCAGTGTAAACGAAGTCGAATGGTACGCGCTGATAATACTTTTTGTGCAATAGACCGAATTTCTTCTCAGATGGTTCAACATTTGACAGATCTATCTCCGCGATGACCACAATATGTCTTGTCATCGCGACAAGTGGTGTAACGAGGTGATTTTTGTCGGTCCCGCCGGTCCGTCGTTCCCTCCTGCAACCAGCGACTACAGCTACGCATCGGTTGCCTGGTTACATCTGACACGCTTACCAATTTCTCTGAACTATAATCCGCAATACATATAAGCCACTCTTATTTCTTGGTCGAACTCCTAAACGTGCTCGAAAGATGCCCCTGTCTTCAACGATGCGTAACGAATCTGCTTATGCAAACCAGCCGCACGAAAGAAGAATTCCTGTCCGTCCACACTGCCGTCTGTTACCTGTTGCTTGCAAAGTGGAACCACTGGCACCCATGTCACCTGCGCTGAAATATTAATGATGTAGGTCTTTCATTGCCTCGTACGCATTCTAACATTTGCATACTTCATTCAGTGTTCTACATTTTTGTGGACATGGTTTCTAGGAGTACTTTTTGGGAGACATAGTGGACTGTTGGTGGTAGTAATCGTGGACGAAATACGCTGCTTAGCAACATGCAAGATTCTAGAATTACTGGATATAACTTGGAGAGTGCGATGGTTTCAGTAAGCGCATTTGTGCATCGTAAAACGTCGCGCGCCGCAGTCATCGCGAGGAATAGCCGCGGCCTGGGAAGCAGTGAAACTTGAGGCCGCCGCCGACACAGTACACACGTGGAGGCGGCCGGGCCTCATAGGCGGCGGACAGAGCGGCGATTACCCAGGCGTGTCGTGTTCGGCCCAACCAGTTCCCGTCCGCCATGTTAATCGTAAAACTTAATACTGGCCGCCTACGGCGGTCGCCCGGCCGCGGCCGGATCGTGCCATTCGATCGCTGCTCTCGCGCAGTCGGGACTGTTCGTACGCCAAACGTTCAAAAAGACCACCGGCTGCCGATTTCCGCCTTCTGGAGTCACAGCCATTGTGGTAGGTGTCTATCAGAGTAACAGCTACATCACTAAAGCGGAACAGCTGACGATACCGTGCTCACGGGTGCGGTTCCTTTAGGGGGATGCTTGTCCACTGTTGGTCGAGCTGATCTCTACGAGTTTACGAGAGTAGCCGGCCGCGGTGGCCGAGGAGACGTATCAATGTTGCCGATGATCTCCAATATTGGAATAGCACCCCAGGAATTAATGTTAATGGGCACAACCCTGCCTTCTATCTCAGGTATAAGTGATATAAATACCAAAGAATAATTCAATTTACCACGTTATATGCCGTCTCATTATATCAGAGATATTGAATACAGAGAGAGGCGTTGTATTAAAATTCGCGTCACAAGCAGGAGGATCCGTGTTCGAATTCCGGCCTTGCCACAAATTTTAATTCAACGCCTCTCTCTCTCTCTCTCTCTCTCTCTCTCTCTCTCTCTCTCTCTCTCTCTCTCTCTCTCTATTCAAAGATAAAACAGTTACATGGATAACTGTATTGACATCAGGTACAGCATTATATAAGCTACTTTTTGTCATGGTCACCAAAACAATTGTCATATCGTGGTATCAACTTTTGGATACCTGTATCTCAGAAGCCCCAACCTGCGAATGGATCCAGCTTGTAATAGTCGTCTTCGGCTCTTCATCGGTATCTTTTTTTATTATTTATTTATTTATTTATTTTTCTTGGTCGGAGGACAGGATTATTAGTGTAGCTCGAATTCGTCTTTGACACTGAAATACTTTCAGTGTACTGTCAAAGTCGTTCCAGCCGAAACGATATACGTTAAGTAGGATATTACATGCAAAGGGCCGGCCGCGGTGGCCGAGGGGACTGAGGCGTTCCAGTCACGGTCTGCATGGCCACTACGGTCGGGGGTTCGAATCCCCCCTCGGGCATTGATATTTGTACCGTCCTAGTTCGTAAGTAGTTCATAAGTAGTTTGTAAGTTTAGGGACTGATGACGCCATAGTTAAGTCCCATAAGCTTTACAAACATTTTTACGAGAGTAACTCGGGCGTCCGATCCTTGATTGTCGTGAGTGCACTCGTGCTCTCCCGATAATCCATTTGTAGTCTGGGGCAACGTCCCAGATGTAAATTAAATTGGTCCCAATCCCCCCGGTTCCGACCAAGGTTTTCGGGAGGTTTTCCTTGGTTGTAAGGCGTATGTCGGAACTGGTAAGCCCCTCCCACTTATTCCCAATTGGGATCCCCCCTTTGCCCCACTATCAGCATGTCTGATAATTGTCTGAATAGATCCGCGACTCTTTATGGGCCGGATCTCAAACAGCCCGCTCCACTCCTCGGAGTAGAGAATGAAAAGATAAGGTTTTTTTCTCAGCCATTGTGGTAGGTACCTATCAGAGTAACAGCTTCATCACTAAAGCGGAACCGTGCGGTGTAAAGGTGCAAGACCGACGTTGCTTAGGCATTTACTAGAAGGCTAAGCCCGCGGCATGGTCGCACCTGTTGCACAGTACTTAACGCACCAAGAAAAAAAAAATTGATTTTCAATAATTCAAGTAATTATTAACCAAAGATATTAAACATAAGGAGAGGCACTGAATTAAAATGTATGCGGTAGCCGGGATTCGAACCCGGGATCTCCTACTTACTTGGTAGGTGCTTTAGACTACATTTTTTTTTTTTTTTTCTCTGGGTAGTTCTCCTCATTGCGGTCGCTGATCTTGATTGTTCGTTGTTGTTCTATTTGTTGTTGGCTCAGCTTTTTTATTACAGAGGGCGTTCAGCCCTCTGACCGGGCGCGCTGAGCCACGGCGCCCGGCACTCAGCTAACACCGCGTTTAGCCAAAAGCATCTACACGGACTGTCTTAAAGCACGTCTCCCTCCACATCATATACTTAAATTTTGCCTCATGTTCCCTGTGAAATGCGTATCAAATTGCCAGGGATCTCCTACATTGGAATAGCACCCCAGCAAAGAACGCGAATAGGAACTATCCCGCCATGTTCCTCAGGACGACGTGATATAAATATCAACAAATAATACAGTCCCTTGAGACAACATTGTCTCATTATACCGAAGGTATTAAACATAAGTAGAGGCATTGAATTAAAAATTATGCGGTGGCCGAGATTCGGAATCGGGACCTCCTACTTACTAGGTAGGTGCTTTAGACCACTCAGCTATTCCAATGTAGGAGAGCCCTGGCAATTTGATACGTATTTCACAGGGAACATGAGGCAGAATTAAAGTATATGGTGTGGAGGGAGACGTGCTTTAAGACAGTCTGTGTAGTTGCTTTGGCTACAACGTGGTGTTAGCTGAGTGGCGTAATTTTATTGTTTGCTTATTATGATTCGAAAACTACGGTTTAACATGTGAAACGGAAAATATCGACAATCTAAATATGTGTATGCAACCATTTAATGAACTTTCTTTTGTTTAAGAGGCTTAATTTTCAAAATTTATTCTGGACCTACGAATAAAGAAAGTAAAAATTGATGTTGGATAAAAATATTGCAATTAAAGATGAACCAACCGAAAAAAAGTGGTCTAAAGCACCTATCTAGTAAGAAGGAGGTCCCGGGTTCGAATCCCGGCCACTGCATAAATTTTAATTCAATGCCTCTCCTTATGTTTGGTATAATGAGTCAATGTTGTCTCAAGGGACTGTATTATTTATTGATAATTATTAACCACTTTGAAAATTTGAAATGCTTCAACACGATATGACTAGTAGGAATTTGTCTCGGAGCTGTCGACATTCAAATATTCCAAATTAGTTCATCCATTGCTCTATAAAGATAATACTCTTCTACTTCCAAACCGTTACGAAACTTTTTCCCGTTTACATCCCCTACAAAAGAGTTTCAAGAAAAAAAGTGTATTGCTTATCAAGTGGTCGCTGTCCACGTAGACAAATTACGGCCTCTGCAATGCTGGTGCATTAACTTATTAACTAAGAAGTCGATTCACAGCACCCCTTGTAGGACAGTATCGAAAGGACATTCAGAATTAAACCATTGTGCAGCACATACTTCAGATGATATAACATGATTGACACTTCACGCCAAAAATTTTCCTATTACACCTGCGAGCAGTAAAACTTCATTATCAAACGTGAATTTTTAATTTATTACCTCTTTGTACTTTTCAAACATTATTTCCATATATCAGTGAAGTTACCTGCAAAAGTATATCATCGTACGACACATTGTTTAGGATATTTGACGACATAAACATTGAGATGTGTAGTTTTTGCCTAGAATGGAGGGAATATTATCCGGTATTCATCCAGGTTTGAAAACTAGACCATTTAGTGACTTCCAAGAAGCTGTACACATAGTTACAAATCATTTTTAAACTTTTCTCGAATACATACTTCAAGTCAACTATTTAGCACATTTACTCACATGTAGGGTACTCGGACGTTAAAAGCGATTCTATACATGGGAATTCTGTTATTCATAGAATTATGGATTTTACTAGTTATTACGTAAATGGATTTTTGTCTGTCAGTGAACTAAGTCTGTTGGAGGATTTTTTCTCTTTTTCGAAGTGTTAATACCGATGCCACAGACTTTTATGAAGGATTGTTAGAACCAATGTGAGCAAGATTCCAAATCCTTATCGTGAAATAGGAAGTCACCCTGAATTAATAAAGTACGATAATAATGCATCATAGTGAGCGAATTTTATTGACACTGTAGTGCAGAAATGTGATTTCAAACGTCGTGAGCTCGAATAGGATCAGTGTTGATTACGAGTTTCTGTTAGTGACTAGAGTTCACAGAAAGGGTCGCCAAGTAATTTTAACACAGTTTTCTCAGGCTTTGATGGACAGGAACACTGTTTAACAGCTAGAAGTATTCCAATTTATCAAGATTTCGGCAGTGACGTGACGTGATAAATAGTTCGCCTTGTCAGATCAAACCGTTCTTTATTTTCAGAATGACTCTCTTGTTTTAAATCGGTATTGTGGTATCCAATGTGTCAGACTGGTGATCGGCAAATGCGATAAATATGTTAGAAAATCCCATAGAAGCCCGCAAAATCTTGAGAAGTAGATATAGAGAACCTGCATTTGAAAAACACTGTGTGACAGTTATCCTGCTACTACGGTGTATCTAAAGAATGGATCATGTGAGTAAGGCTGCTTTTATATGAGGTATTTTCTTGTCTCTATGGACTGTTTGTGCAAAGTTGGTGTACGACAGATTCTCTGGTGTTTCGTTCAGGAATTGAGTTTCGCATGTTACGAGTAGTCAGTTTACACAACAAAAACAGATAGGCGTATATTGAAACAGGTGTCTGTTTTGCAATATCGCACCGGAATAGCAATGTGAGGTTATGGCGAACTCTTGTTTCTAAGTAAACGCCACGTAAACCTCAAGTGAAGAGTTGATACTGCAAAGTCACACACAAATTACAGTTGTAACAGATATGTGAATTAAACAATTTACACATGTTGCTGGGTGAGATCTCCTTAATTGTGGAACCTTTTTTACTATTTGGCCAAGATCTCTTATTTATTTATAAATATGGCCGGTTTCAACTGATCTCACAGTCTTCATCACACATGTGGAACTGTGGTGTATCTAATTATACCAAATGTGTGGCTCTGTCTATTCGGAGTTCCGTGGGGTTGTCAAATACACAAAATTGCATAGTCGCAAAATAAAAGCCAAACATGGCCCCCATAACGCCTTCGACACGCTTCTTACACCACAGTGAGTTGGGTTTAAAGTGGCGTAAGAAGCGTGTCGACGGCGTTTGTGTTATGGCGTCCATGTTTGGCTTTTATTTTGCGACTATGCAATTTTGTGTATTTGACAACCCCACGGAACGCCGGATAGACAGAACCACACACTTGGTATGGTTAGATACATCACAGTTCCACAGATATGACGATGACTGCGAGATCAGTTGAAACCGGTCAGTTGATAAATAAATAAGCGATCTTGGCTACGCATTTCTCCTCCTTACACGAGGCACCACAACAACGTTTCACTAGGCAACGCCTGTCAACTGCTGTTTGTGTATGAGATCTGGATCTGTTTGTAAATCTATCGGACCAAACTGCGTGGTCATCAGTCCGTAGCTTACAAACTACTTAAACCTAGGTAAACTAACATAAGGACAAACACACACACCTATGCCCCAGGGAGGACTCGAACCTCCACGGCGAGCAACCGCGCGCTCCACAGCGAGACGCTTTAGACCGTTCGGCTACTCCACCGCGGCTTGTGTATGAGAAATCGGTTGGGAACTTTCCTCATGTCAACACGTTGTAGGTGCCGCCACCGGCGCCAACCTTATGTGAATGCTCTGAAAAGTTAATCATTTGCATATCACAGCATCTTCTTCTTGTCGGTCAAATTTCGAGTCTGTAGCACGTCATCTTCGTGGTGTAGCAATTTTAATGGCCAGGAGTATAACTTAAGAGCAGCGCGCACACACACACACACACACACACACACACACACACACACATAAACACACACACACACACACGCACGCATACACTTGCCAGCGAGAGGACTCGAACCTCCGACGGGGAACAAGTGCACGCTCCGCAGTAAGCGCCTTAGAGCGCTCGGCCATTCCACCGTGGCGCAACAGAAGCCGCGGTGGAGTAGCCGAGCGGTCTAAAGCACCTCGCTGCGGAGCGCGCGGTTGCTCGCCGTGGAGGTTCGAGTTCTCCCTGGGGCATAGGTGTGTGTGTTTGTCCTTATGTTAGTTTACCTAGGTTTAAGTAGTTTGTAAGATACGGACTGATGACCACGCAGTTTGGTCCGATAGACTTACAAACTTTTTTTTTTTTTTTTTTTTTTTTTTTTTTGCGCAACAGGCTACTACCTCACACCCTGAAAGATTTACCAACTCCAAAATACCAAATATTTGGAACCGAAATTGGCTGGGGTAAAAAAAAAAAAAAAAAAAAGTATTGAATGTCCTTCGTAGTGCCGGCCGCGGTTGCCGAGGGGACTGAGGCGCTTCAGTCACGGTCTGCACGGCCACTACGGTCGGGGGTTCGAATACTCCCTCGGGCATGAATATTTGTGCCGTCCTTAGGATAAGATAGTTGATAAGTAGTTTGTAAGTTTAGCGACGGATAACCCCGTAGTTAAGTCCCATAAGCTTAACAAACATTTGAACATTTTTTTCCTTCGTAGTTTTAGCCGGTAGCGTCTGGAGAAGACGCCGGTGTAGACGGACAAGTGTAAGCGGCGCAGCGCGGCTTATTAACACGGGACGGCAGCTGCAGTGGTGGGCGCCTCAGCGCCACTGCAGCCGCTCACACACACACGGCCGGCCCCCGGGGAGGAACTGGTTGTTTTATTTCTCCGTGTTATCAACCAGCGCGGCGCATTACCATAAAACGTCTACAGAGTTGCCCATACGGGCAGTCAGGGGGACAATACGTTTGGCCGGGCCCTGTTGTCCCGGCCTGAATAGCGCCGCAGAAGGACGAGCGCTACACTGCGCTACACTACTCTACACTAACTACACTCCGCTACCCGCCGCTCTCCGACGGGGCGGCGCCACCGCCGGCCCACCCGTCCTGGCGACGGCGTGCGCTGCAGGTGTCGAAACGTCACCTCTTGTCGGCTAACCTGATTCATAACGTCAAGTTGCATATTGCCTTTCTAACAGGGAAATGCAAATATTATTTTTAATTTTGCACCGAAGTAGCGAGGATGAGGAGAAGAAGATGATGAGTTGTAGGTATAAATAGTGCAGGCATAGCATGATAAAATACAAAAATTAAATATAAATCGTACAATAGCGAATAACAGAGTTAATATACCGGTAATGTCATGTGATGAACAATGTTGAAACACGTCCACTGAATGTGTGGTCGTGTTCCATTTTGAATTATTCATTACTCTTAAGTGTTTCTCCACCATTAATATTGTCTATTTGTATGTCTATTATTTTATTCCTTTACTAATGATCAATGTCCCATGTTTGTATATGTTTCCACCCGTGTGATTGAACTGTTGTGTTTGTATGAATGTGGAAGGTTGCTTTTAATATTTACTCCCTGATGCGCAATGGCTTACAGTCGCCGCTTCGCGCTTTAGATCTTGTTTTCTTTAGTTAAGAACGCATGTCTTCGTATGTCGTCTGCACTGCCGTTTGGTGGGTAGCCAGAGACACTCTTGCTTGGCAAGATGGCGAGGTCGCCTTTTCTTAGTGTAGTACCACCATAATCATGGACGAAAGAGGTGACAAAAGAGACCTCTCTTGAGCTCTATTAGAGGGTATCATCTCCTTCAGGTAGCGAGGGTTGGTAGACCATAGGCTCTGAACGCACTCTGCATCGCTTTGAACACGCCCGACATCTGGTCCAGAGAGGGGAATGCTTTGTGCGTGGCCTGAGACATCACTCTTGTCGCGACCATCGAAGGGAGTATTTCGTTGAATCATGCTGAGCGGATGTCATGCTGTTAGAATTTTTCTTTATTGGTGATCAGGCAGTCTTGGTTTATCAGTGATAGTTTTCTTGAGTAATTCTTTCACTATGGGAGACAAAGTGTTTCTTAATTACATAACTCGAGTAATTCAGTGTAAATTTAGTATTTGCATTTTCATTCTGGTGATGATTTTGTGTCCAGTTTTCTCAAGTTAGAATACACGTATGTGGCCTTCAGCCTTTGTGTAAACTTAGTATGTTTGAATTCCTTGCGTTTTTCAACTAAAGTTATCGTGTGGTGTCTGTTTCTGCGAGCATATTAAATTCTCTCTCGGAATTTTATCGACTGATTCCGTCTTTACAACGACTGCACAATGTGCTTTCATAACGGCCATTACTTCGGCCTTCAGCCATGCTTTTACTGATACTAGCTTTCTTCTATATGAATTCTTGCGTGTGCTTTACTTGCTTATTCTAAATTAAGTTCTTTTTGTAAATTCTATGTAATACAGTGTGGTCGCACACCACGTGGTACTTAAAAACAGTATGCTGCTGCCTCCCCATACATGAGTTCGTTTGGTGCATAGTTTGACTTTAACTGTGCTTGAAGACACCCACCATCTCATCAAAACGCCGCCGACACTTTGTTTTGTCACTGCTATGAAGTGTTCCCGCTTGAGTAATGTGTCACAAGCAATATGCGTATGTCTGTGAGTGAATGAATGTGCTTTCCTTTATCCACTGTGTATCTGCAAATTTCCTCCCACATTACCTCCATATTCATAAAGGGCAGAAACCATTTTATTATGGGCAATAACTTTATAATTTAATTCACTGTTGTACAATGTGTGTGCTTTATTGTAATTATTTGGTCTCTCAACATTTTGCTTGTTTATTTTATTGAATAGATTATGGAACAAATTAAATATTTTTGTCTGAAGATAAATGTAAATGCTTGTACAGCATATGGTGGATGCAGTGTATGTATACCAAATGTAAATGCTTGTACAGCATATGGTGGATACAGTGTACGTATGCTAATACTTCGTGAAAATTAATATGTAAACAACTGCCGACAGAAATAGAAGCTGGTAGATGGTATTAACAACCGAGCCACACCTGTACTATCACAATAACTGCGAAATACATATTTGATTACTAATCACCGAGTAAATGTTACTAATAGCGATAAATAAAAGCTTCTTGCATCTTCTTATTAGGGAGAAAACACCAAGCACTATGACAAGGAAATTATTGTGTAACATCTGATAATGAAACTGGAAAGTTTCGTGGGATAAACAAGCTGTTTCAAAAAGTGACTGGATACGGTAATTACGTATTTTTATTGATGTTCCGCTGTTTTACAACGACGGGCAATAAATAAACCTGGTGGTCGCAATAAAAAAAGAAAAAGACATACCGTTCGCTCCAGACAACTGTGCAAGACGTCACGTGCAGTTACTTTCGCCGTAAAAACTGTTTACAAGTGTTTCTGCCATATCATGCCAAAATAACTGCATTGAGATTAACTGTTTTAATATGTATACTACACATACCTAAAACAACGTAAGAATTACTGGAAGTACCTTGGTACATGACAGAATCTCAATTAATTTCATGATATGCCGCAATATTTGACTCCTTCATGGTCTACATGTATTCACTGGTTCCTGGAAAAGTTTATTCTTACATCTCTACAACGCAAGCCACATTTTTCTTTGTTAGGTATTTCAATAATTCCTTATCGACATTATATCTTCATAGTTGACTGGCGAAAAGTTATCCAGCACTAGGGACGTTACAATCAGTGGGATTTTACATTTCAATGAAGTGTACGAAAATGAGAAGAAAGAAAGTAGGAAACAGTGAACAGTAGAATTATATTTAGGTTAGTACCATTACGTTTCGGAGACAAATGTAAGGTCGTAAATGTAATTTACTGTGAGACTTATAAAAAAGTGCATCCAAGCGGCTGCTAAATTCGAGAAATGGATGCATAAAAATTTCGTTATAAGTTTTAAGTCCTAATCTTACCAATCCAACGCAATTCGATATCGCACTTTAGATAATGTCTACAACTACTAATCTTGATCAAATCGAGCATGCAGGAAGCATCTGACGAGAGCTTCGAGTTATGTATAGCACTCCAAAAGCTAGTTTCGCTCTTCTGTTTGGGCTTCTGTCAACATTTATTGCGTTTTCAACAGTACATCGTTAACGCTATACTAATGGGTGTGCATCATACATAATTTTTTATGGGAAAGGTAGCATATGTAACAGAGCAATATTAAACGATGTCCATTTCTCTTCTTACTGGGTCGAGGCAATAAAGATCGAAAGAAAAATGAGTGTTACCATGCGGTGTTTATCATGAAATAACAAGACAGTAACATTACGGACTGTGCTAGTCTATAATATTATACAGATTACTTTCGTCCATTAAGGAGCTTTTCGCATATTATGAGTACTTTCCATCCTCAAATTATCATACAGTTCTGTGTCGCTGTGTTCCCACAATCAAAACGCTCTAGTTGCTGGTCGTACGGTGGTTGTCAGAGTATCTGAACGTTCATGCTTGAGTGCAGAGAGAAGTAATCGATCGCACGTTATATATGACGCTGTTGCGTGTCAAACAGCCCTCTGTAAGCGTAGAAGTGTATATCGGAAAAATTTCAGAGCTGGCCCGCTTGACGATAAATAACACACGAAAGCGTGGTCACCGCAGAGCAACGCCTCGTATTGACCACAACAGGTTCCGTAAGGCTTGCTTTCTGGTGGAATTGCTTTTGTTTCGTATCATGTAAGTTATGTTCTGCAGAAAGAACTGGCAACTATGTCGCGTGAAGGAATTATGTGTTGGCGATAAATTTTACCGTAATGTAAAAATTACCACTTGATTAATCTGTTCAGACTTATTTACGTAAGAGCAGAGTCCAACTGAAAGCCGATGATGGCGATAGCTAAGATCGTGTACTAATGTGTGTGCCATTAAAGCTGTTAATTTTGAGGAAAATTTCTTTATTTCGCCTTTAGGAAGTTGTTACCAATAGCTTCCGGTTTCTAAAAGGACGTAACAGATTACAACAGTTCTTCGAAACAAGGGAAAACTCAGACGTAAACATAAAGCGGATCATTCACAGTTCCTAAAGTGATTTTCGGAGGCATTCTCTTATATCTAAGGTGAGGTATATGAAATTATGTTCATGAAGAAAAACATGACTGTTCGGTACTATTAAATGTTTTATGACAATTCGCTTCTTACATTTGAATTGTATCACGCATTCTGTTTAGCTTGAAAAATATTTTACAAAATTTGTGTCCTCAGTTCATATGTGTTGTTCCTCGTTTTACTCTTATAATATGAAACAGGATGAAAAATCAGTACTGTAAGATTTTAAATGGCATAAACATTGTTTTTATCGTTATTTTTGTATTTAAATATGTTTTCAGCAGCCACAGTCACTTAAATTTATGATACAAATATTTTTCTTTTGCAGGTGAGTACCTCAAACGAACCGTTGTTACTACTAGCAGAATTCATCTGAGAAAGGTAACTAATACCGACAGACTTTTTTAATTTTTTTAATTTTTTATTTTTATTTATTTATTTTGAATTCTTGGTCTTTTCTTTTGTCGATATTCATTCATATTCCCTTACTTCTTACTAATTTTAGAAAATGCGTATATTTCTTTAACTTCACTAACCATATGTGATAATTTTTCTGAAACAGTGTTTCAGTTTTGAGAGCAAAGAAAAGATTTTCTTGCCTTCCATCTCATTGTTTGGAAACATTCTATAGCATCATTCTTGTCAACACTGCTTTCAGCGAACTTCATTACCCAGATTTTGCAATTCCTCATGTCCTTCTATATTTCTATCATCCGAAATTATCTGTAATTATCTGAACCACAGTAGAATACAATCAAAATATTCAGCTTGAGTAATGTTTATTGAAATTGCGTTATTAGAATAAATGTATCATTACAATTTACCTTTCAAAATGCCACTTTTCGAGTATACCATTCTTCAGGAGCCCATATATCGGGTTCTAACGATCAGTGAGATAAGGAGTAGTTTTGAGTAGTCGTTTGCCTATTGATCATTTTCGTACCTATCATAAGAATTGGAATACTATAGCTATCCTACAGTAGAGTCCAAAAGTTTAAACACTACACACCTCCTGCAGCACAGCAGAAATGAGCAAATCGCTTTGTTTTTGTACATTACGTGTAGTCTAGTGTGGTATTTATACAAATTATAAAAAGTAGGTTCATGGTCAATCCTGAGAAAACCACGAAAGCCATGATTTTTTGGTACCAAAACTACGAATTCTGGTGATAACCACTTCTATTCTTTTTATGTCATTGCAAACATTTAAAATTTTTACAATGTGTTCTTACGATGATATTGTATATTTTTAAATTTTTTTTCGATATTTTTATCCTTTTCCGATAGCCAGAGATTCCTTATCGTACTGACGCACAAAATGTCAAAAATCAGTTTTTAGCTATTTTTGCACTGTGAAACGCAATTGTCTAAATAATAATAATAGAAAATGGGTCAAATATTAACAATATAGTTTGTATACATTTATCTGGAAACTCCATTTTCCCGTTTTGAATATCTTAGCCATTCATCCGAGAAAAGATGATGTTTGGATACCAGAAGTGCGAATTGTGTTGAGAGACCGTAGGAAACTTACCATCCGAATAAATCTACTCGGCGAAAAAATGGATTTTTGCTCATCTTACAGTTCAATATTTTCGACCAATGAGGGCTTAATTTTATTTTGTTATTCGTCCCGGTTTACTGTGCAGTATCAAATTAATTAAAATAGTGCAACATAATGAAAACAATAGGTATGTAGCTGATCAGCTGCAGTACGCATTGAAGGGTTAAGTACTTTGTAAGTCTAGGGACTGATGACATAAAAGTTTGGTCCATTAGGTTGATAAACATATCAATATTTTTTTTATAGAAAGTGTTCATATAAGGTCAACTAATTTCGTATCATCGCGAATAGGGAATAGAGTGTCACAGAAATGAACCAGGAAAGGTGTTATCCGTTGCGGCGAGACGTATTCGCGAAATTTGCGTTCAACAACTTTCTCCTCCGAACGCGAACATATTTGGTTGAAAAATGTTCAAATGTTTGTCTTCCTGAGGAACCAAACTGCTAAGCTCATCATTCCCTAGACTTACTACTTAACCTAAGTTACAGTAAGGACTACACACGCGCTCGCGTGCGCGCGCGCGCGCGCGCACACACACACACACACACACACACACACACACACACACACACACACACACACACACACACACACACACACACACACCAGGGTGTTTCACTAAGTGTGTTCGCCTCTGTAACTTATAGAATAATAGGTGTCGGGAAATTTTAATGTGGTAGGTCAACACAAGAAATGTTACACTTTCTGCGGAGCTATGAACATAGTTTATTGTATCATTTTCCAAAGAGTTACAGCACAAATATGTAATTTTTTAAATGGAACAATAGTTTTTTCTATCGTTCATTGGATTCGTTGAAACCAGCTGCGTCCAAATCGATTTAAACTACATTCCTATCACTGGTAGTTTGGGAGCTACAACCCTTCAAAGTTCCGGGGGCGGAGGCTGCGATAGCGTAGTTGACTGGCCGAGTGGCTATCCCCTGGGGCACGGCCCACTGTCTCATGACCACCAGCCAGTGAGCTACGCTGTCGTAGCCTCCGCCTCATAAACTTTGAAGGGTTGTAGCTCCCAAACTAATAGTGATAGGAATATAGTTTAAATTGATTTGGACGCAGCTGGTTTAAACGAATCCAATACACGATAGAAAAAAAAAACTATTGTTCCAATTAAAAAATTATATCTTTGTGGTGTAACTCTTTGAAAAATGGTACAATAAACTATGTTCATAGCTCCGTAGAAAGTGTAACATTTCTTGTGTTGACCTACCGCATGAAAATTTCCCGTCACCTATTATTTTATAAGTTACAGAGGCAAAAACACTTAGTGAAACACCCTGTATATATACGCCAGAGAGGGACCTCGAACCTTCGACGGGAGCAGCTGTACAATCCACGACGTGGCACCTCAAACCGCACGGCCATTCCTGCATGGCCATATTTTGTTAGCACCCACCTACGTAGGGAGACATGGTCATAATAGTAAGATAAGCCAGACTGAAAACGAAAATATTTAGGTGTTCATTTTCCCGCGCGCTGTTGAGAATGCACCGGTAGAGAAATAGTATGGTAGCGGTTCCACAACCCTCTGCCAGGCACTTACATGTGATTTGCACAGCAAGTATGTAGATGTAGACGTACAATGTGACGTACCCTCGGTATTGGATTGCAGCGTTTGGATGCAGATGTTGATGAGCTCGGCACAGGCGTACCCCTGTTTAGCTGCTGCCCGGTGCGTCGCCGGCCGCCCCATTAGACTTAATACGCCGCCAGGTGGAGGCATTTGACTGGCGGAGGGATGCGCATTCCGTGGGCCTGGGGGCAGTGCTCGTGAGCGAGCGCGGCGCTTAAGCGGGCGCCGACCACCGTGGAAACAGGCCACCAGGGCCATCGCGCGCTCACATTGATTCAGGGGGAGGGGGGGAGGGGGGCTGCGGCCGAAGACCCGGTGCTGGGGGCGGGGGAGGGGGCGGGGGCGGGGCGGGCAAAGTAGCTGTCTGGCGCGTCACGGCGCTGTCATTACCCGCCGCGACACCGTCACACCGGCCGTGACGCCTGAATAATTTATCAGCGCGTTTCGAGTGGGCCGCCGGTCGGCCGATTGATTTTTCGATCTGGCGACGGCGCGTACACAAACAGGGCGGCGAGCAAGGCTCATTACGGCCCCAGGCGCCACGGGCATTGATTCCACAGGCGCACACAAGTGCGCCACGAGCAAAGAGAGCGAGCGAGTGAAGGTGTGTGCGTGCTCACTGGAAACGGTGGCCGTCGGCCGGCGGGACGGAAGCCGAATGTCCGGCCGGCTCACTGTGTGCCTAAGTACCGGACGAGTAATTACTCACTGCTGCTTGTCAGGGACACCGAGTACTGCAAAGAAATCTACTTGGTCACGAAAACGAGTTATTAAGTTGTATAAAGAAGTGAATGATTGATTCATGATATATTTAGTCCTAATTATTTATTTAAAAATGTTTAGCTCGGCCGGCCGTGGTGGCGAGAGGACTGAGGCGCTTCAGTCACGGTCTGCATGGTCACTACGGCCGGGAGTTCGAATCCCCCCTCGGGCATGGATATTTGTGCCGTCCTTAGTATAAGGTAGTTTGTAAGTTTAGGGACTGATGACCCGTAGTTAAGTCCCATAAGCTTTACAAACATTTCATTTTGTTTAGCTCGGTAGCACAGTGGTAGATTGCCAGACTATGAATCCAAAGGTCGCGGGTTTGATCGCCGGCAGGTCCTAGGATTTTTTATGTCACTTTCCAATTATTTCACCTCTGGCAATGTTGCTGATGTGAAAAATATCGAGTAGCACCGTGTGGCTCGGAATCTACGTTAAATTGTGGGTCTACCTATAACGGGCTAGGTAAGTCAGTTCGAAGATCGGAGGAAGGCAACAGCATACCACTTCCAAACAGGACGATGCGTAGGAAAACACTGTGGTGTTCAAACCAATCTTCGGATTCAGAATGAAACTTTCACTCTGCAGTAGAGTGTGCGCTGATATGAAACTTCCTGGAAGACTAAAATTGTTTGAACCTCCTCGACAACGATATTACTGACACATGCAAGTACACAAGGTGTACTTACATTGTGAATGTATTTTCACGTCGATTTGTAAATGGATTGTTGTATATAATATTAAAAATTTTGACAATGATTTGTAATAACTAAGACCGATGGATTTGATTATATGTAAGTAGCTGACATTATACAATCTTTATTTTGCTTTACACTTGTTAATTCATACCTTTCGTTTTAACAATGTTTTCTATACACAAAGTGAAACTGGCTTAAGTCCGAAATATGAATCGTGATAATAAAACAATACAACTGAGTTAAATGGCGATCAAATCCTTCAGAAAATTTCGCATGACTCAGTCTCTTGAAGAATCTAAACTCAAAAAAGGACGATAACTGATGAAGAAACGGCCGCCAGGTCGTAAAGAATGAAAAGGTTTTCGGAGGAGAAATTCTCAGTGAGTGACCTATTTTCACTGTTTACAAAACTATAACCAAAGATTATGGAATCAGTGATATGATAAATTAGAATTAATACCTGAAGTTCTTTGATAAACTTTCATCCGTTCCAACAATTTCAGCTGTACATATTGTTAGAGTCTGTAACGAAAGAATTTCTGGGACTCGAACCTGGGACCTTTGCACAGCGCACACTCCTCTGCAGAGTAAAAGTTTCATTCTGGAAACATCCCTTAGGCTGTGGCTAAGCCATGTCTCCGCCATATCCTTTCTTCCAGGAGTGCTAGTCTTGCAAGTTTCGCAGGAGAACTTCTGTGAAGTTTGGAAAGTAGGAGGCGAGGTACTGGCGGAAGTAGAGTTGTGAGGCGGCATCGTGAGTCGTGTCGGGATAGCACAGTCGGTAGTGCGCTTGCCCGCGAAAGGCAAAGGTCCAAGGTTCGAGTCCCGGTTCCGGCACACAATTTTAATCTGCCAGGAAGTTTCAATCTTCGGATTGTTACTGCTTGATCTTACCAAATGTTTTCAAACATAATGGACCAAACTAATATAGTTATCAGTCCCTACAGACATACAAACTGCTAAAACTGACTTCAACTAAGCTAAGGACAACATACATACACCCATGCCCCAGAGGAGACTCGAATCTCCGACGGCGAGCAACCGCGCTATCCGAAGCAAGGCGGTTTAGAGCTCTCCACCGCGGCATATTTATTTATTTGTTTAATCACAAATTTTGCGGCCACAATGAAGCACTGAAATCAATGCATATAGGCCTACATTAAAGTCTTGAGAATTTTAAATTTTGAAAAAATCATTCTTATGCCAAGGCTCCAAAATATTTTTATTTGAGTTATTGTATCTGTTTCGGCAGTTCCTGCAATCAACAGGAAATCAAGAAACTAAATGGAAGAGAAATACAATTGTACAACTAGGAGTCACATATAAATTTGTTTTTGTAAATATTTTTGTTACTTACGTATTTTACATCAAAGCCAATAAGCTAACATTTTTACTGAGTACAGCAATGTCTAATTTACAATAAAAGATTGTGATTGTTTCTAAAAGCCTTCGCATTTTACATAATATAGAAGGTAGTCCGCCGGCCGCGGTGGCCGAGGGGACTGAGGCGCTTCAGTCACGGGCTGCACGCCCACTACGGTCGGGGGTTCGAATCCTCCCTCGAGCATGAATATTTGTGCCGTCCTAGTTCGTAAGTAGTTCATAAGTAGTTTGTAAGTTTAGGGAATGATGACCCCGTAGTTAAGTCCCATACGATTTACAAACATTTGAACATTTGAAGTAGGTAGTCCTTTAATTAATCTTTATTACAAATGAGGAAATTCTTTCGTTACAGACTTTAACAATATGTACAGATGAAATTGTTGGCACAGATGAAAGTTTATCAAAGAACTTCAGGTATTAATTCTAATTTGTCATATTACTGATTCTATAATCTTTGGTTATAGTTTTGTAAACAGTGAAAATAGGTCACTCACTGAGAGTTTCTCCTCCAAAAACCTTTTCATTCTTTACGACCTGGCAGCCCTTTCTTCATCAGTTATCGTCCTTTCATGATTTTAGATTCTTCAAGAGACTGAGTCATGTGACATTTTCTGAATGATTTGATCGCCATTTGACTGAGTTGTATTATTTTATTATCATGATTCATATTTCGGACTTAAGCCAGTTTCAAGTGGTGTATAGAAAACGTTGTTAAAGCGAAAGATATGAATTAACAAATGTAAGGCAAAATTAAGATTGTATGAATTGTCAGCTACTTCGGTCTTCGTTATAACAAGTCATTGTCAAATATTTTGATATGATATACAACAATCCATTTACAAATCGACGTGAAAATACATTCACAATGTAAGTACACTTTGTGTACTTGCATGTTTCAGTAATATCGTTCCCGAGAAGGTTCAATACGATAACAAAGACTTCGTTAGCTTTTGACTACAAACGACATGATGGACAAACATGTAAGCATCATCAAAGATTTCCTCAAAAATGTCATAATCAGTATCATATGCTCTATAGTATGTCAGGTTATAAGGTAAGAGAGACTGTTTAATTATGTTCATTGCATTGTCTTTTGAACATGCATCGTGTAATAGTGTTTGCAGTATACAGTCTAGAGATACAACTTCATAGTAAATAAATAGTAAATTACTACATTCTAAATTATATTAACCTTAGACAAGTAGCTCAAAAAGGGCCTTTCACCCAAGGAACAAGGGGTGAGGGTCCGACATTGTATATGAAATTGGTGAGAATTCCTTCAAAAAATTATAGTGTATTGTTCGGATGAAAATGTTTTTACTTTAAGTTTTGAATTTCTGTTTGTCAGGATCTTCTTCTCTTCACTGCCTTCCATTTGCTACATTCTCAAGCCTAACTCATAATCTTGGACGTCTTTAAACCAGTTGTTCTTGGTTTTACTTTTCCTAAAGTAGGTGAATAGTAGTTTCGGTCGTCTGGTTTCTGGTAGTCTTGATATATGGCAGGAAAAAGCAATCCTTTTTCACACTGTGAGAACTATTGACTCAGTTTCCCGGTATAAAACTTCGTTAGATACTAACAGCGTTTGTCCATCTAGTTCGTATTTTTTGTTTATGATTACTCTAAAGATTCTTCTGTCTGCCTTCTATATTTTGTCTACCTTTGATTTGGTGTTGATCTTGAACAGTGGCCACTAGCATATGTTGCTTAACTTTTTTAATAGCGGAGCGATAGGGTGTGATTTTGAATTTATCATTTTCATGTAGGTTGTTCAGGTGATATGCTGCGCTTGTTTCAGTTTAGTTATGCTACTTTCTTCTGAAATTGTCGCGTTTTAGTACCATGTTACAATCTCCCCACAATATTTGAATTTATGTACTGTTTTTAATGGTTTATTATTTCCAGTACGATGGCTGCTGCTTTAACCTCGAGGGATAGTATAATTTCTGTTTAGTCTCAATATTATTTATGATAATGATTACAGAGTGAAGTGCCGGCCGCGGTGGCCGAGGGGACTAAGGCGCTCCAGTCACGGTCCGCCCGGCTACTACGGTCGGGGGTTCGAATCCCCCCTCGGGCATGGATATTTGTGCCGTCCTAGTTCGTAAGTAGTTCATAAGTAGTTTGTAAGTTTAGGGACTGATAGCCCCGTAGTTAAGTCCCATAGACTTTACAAACTTTACAAACAGAGCGAAGTATTGATTCAAAATCTGTGCCAAGCTCTGATTTGAACTCTCATCTCCAGACGAAAACGCCGCTGTCTTGAGGTGTTTACTAACTATTCCAAAGACTGCACTACTCCTTTGAATTGATGTTTTATTCACCGATTCAGAGTCTAGCGTCAGGACCTCGGGGTGAACGTGTAAGTCTGCTTCTAGGATGTCAATTTGCAGTCTGTTTTTAGTAGATGGTAGAGGTAAGCGAAGTTTATTATCTGCAGTAAAGGTAAAGATCTCATAAACGAGAAGTTGGTTTGAAGAACAGAGTACTTCTCTTGTGGGAGGTGCTATGCTTTTTGCCTTCGCCTGATTTTTGAACTAATTTGCTCGTCTAATAAGATGCAGTTTATCGTGGAACGCTTAATCAGACAGCAAACATCCGCAGAGGGGAGACAAGATTACCTTTATATCCGTAGCAACCCTCAATAATGAGCGTAGCATCTGTTGAGAGTAGTTAAGAAGAACTGAGGTGGAACGTTCTTAAATCGAAAGTGGACGAGATGTCAGAGGAGTAGGTGAGGGAACGTGTACTTGTGAAGAATATGACTAGATCCGGCTACATGTGCTCGACATTACTGCTATAGTGGAGCACGTATCGAGATAATATTGCTGGCGAGCGCCGGCTGGCGTGCTTTACGCTTATAATAAGGTGGTACAGGTGCGGGAAACGGCCGGTAATTCGCTTCATGAGGCAGTCACGTCAACGGACACTGCCCACTATCGATTTTTATTCCGCCATCGTCGCCTTGTCCTTGTTTCGACCCCGTCCTCCTCTCTTTCTCTGCCTCGCCCGCTCACTGTGCAGGAGCTGTCTATACCCGTTTGATAAGCTGCCGGCGTCACTGTCATCAGACAAATGAGACCGGAGGCCTCACAAAAATAGTGACGCGCGCCTGTATGGACGACACTGGGACAGCTTATTTCGTTTTTATCTTCTCTCTCTCTCGATACGCGTGTGTCTGTGTGTGTACGTGTACGTCAACCCGGTTCCTCCTTGGTGCTTTTTTTTTCTGCTGCCGGTGCACGCCTCCAGTTCTTTTTGTCAAGCCTTTGTCATTTCCTTTTTCCTCCGGTCCGTTTCTTTCCCTGAGAGATGTTCGCCTGTCTGTCGCGGAAGTTGACGTGAGTAAGAAGAAGACAAGAAGCGTAATAATGTTCGGTGACAGTTGTCGGGCGCGGCTCTGCCCTGGGCCTGGACAGGCGCCCTCCCCCCCTTCCTACCCCTCCCCCCTATCCCCTCCCCTCCCCTCCCCCTCCCCCCCACCCCCTGCCCTCCTGTCCGTCCATCCGTCCTCCCGACCGCTGCGACAGCCGCCGAGAGACACCGAGTTCCGACGAACCTTCGCTGACGCGGACGCCCTAATAGAGACAAGTTTTATTCCGAAACTGAGGAGGCACACAACCTCGTCGACGAAACGGTATCGAGCTGGGATTGTTGTACCGCGTTTAACATCGCGTAATACTAGTCCCCAGTATACAGCGTTGTCCGGCTACAGAAGCGCCGACTTCAAAATATTGCTATTTGACTCGTGCGCATAGTTCGCACCGTTAGTGTCGACAGTGTCGTAAAGTGGAAATACGTAAATTTTCTTTTGTTCTCGTACCCTTTTTTTCATGATCAGTGTTGCCCAAGCATGTGCTATTACCAGTATTTTTGGGCAATTAGACATCAAATAGGCAAACAAACCAGTTATTTATTTATTAGGTCATTGAAGAATCAGTTGCTATAAAATATGCTAAATGATTTTTTTTGTGAATAAAATACTTTTTTTTATAAATAACGGACTCAACTTGAAATAACGTTAACTGGCATAAGGAAAACTCGCGTACAATCACGTGCTCTTGCGTCCTCTCGCTGTTCCCCGTCAGTCTTCGAAAAAGTAGCAAACGAACTAAGAGGTGAGAAAAAGAAGCTCTGCAATCCTGGGCCTGAACAGGAGAGAGATTAGACTCGTGGATGGATTGCTGACAGGCCATGGGAATTTCAAAAAACACCTACATACAATGGGAATAACAGAAGAGGACCCTAAATGTAGGCTCTGTGCTGACGGTGATGAAACTGAATCACATCTAATCTTCGAATGCATTACATTGGAGAGTAAAAGGCACAGAACATTCGGGACAACCAGACCCGAAGAAATTGTGTCTAATAAAGAACTGGTAAAGGGACTCCTTGCACTGTTCAAGGGCATTGGTTGGCTTTACTAGATATACAGGGAGCGATACAGCGCAATAAACTTAGTTTCGGTGCGGACAGTGGCGGGTTGGACCAAGACTTTTTGACTTCCCTGGAAAAAGCAAGTCAAATCAATCAAATCAAGAGGTGAGAAATCTGGGAACTAGTTCGCCTGTGGGAGCGCTCTTCCGAACTAGTTCGTTCGCGAACTACACAAGACTACTGCCGATTCTCCGTGACCGGTAGAAAGCAGAATTTTATTTCGAGACGCTGACCAGACTACTTTCATCTTTAGTACATGACAGAGTAACTTGTAATTTGCGGCTGTTTGCTGCTATTGCTGTGGTGTATGCGAGGGTGTCGTCTGTATCTGACTATAATAGCATACAGGATGACTTAGAGAAAATTTCTAGTTGGTGCGAAGAATGGCAGCTAGCTCTCAATGTAGAAAAATGTAAGGTGATGCGTATGAGTAGAAAAAGCAATCCCATAATGTTCGAATACAGAATTAGTAGTGAGCTTCTTGATGCTGTCGCGTCGTTCAAATATCTAGGCGTAACACTGCAAAGCGATATGAAATGGAACGAGCATGTAAGGACAGTTGTGAGTAAGGCGGGCAGCCGACTTCGGTTTATTGGGAAATGTTCAAATGTTTGTTAAGCTTATGGGTCATCAGTCCCTAAACTTACAAACTACTTATGAACTACTTACGAACTAGGACGGCACAAATATCCATGCCCGAGGGGGGATTCGAACCCCCGACCGTAGTGGCCGTGCAGACCGTGACTGGAGCGCCTCAGTCCCCTCGGCCACCGCGGCCGGCGTTTATTGGGAGAATTTTGGGAAGATGTGCTTCACCTGTAAAGGAGACCGCGTATAAAACGCTTGTACGACCACGTCTTGAGTATTGCTCAAGTGTTTGGGACCCGCAGCAGATCGGTTTGAAGGAAGACATAGAGGCGGTTCAGAGGCGAGCAGCTAGATTTGTTACTGGTAGGTTCGACCAATGCGCGAGTGTCACAGAAATGCTCCGGCAACTCAATTGGGGACCGCTGGAAGAAAGACAACGTTCTTTTCGTGAATTTCTGTTAAGTACATTTAGAGGGCCGGAATTTGAAGCTGAGTGTAGTACGATCTAGCTGCCGCCTACTTACATTTCGCGTAAAGATCACAAAGATAAGAGAAATTAGGGCTCGTACGGAGGCATGTGGGCATTGTTTTTTTCCTCGTTCAATTTGGGAGTGGAATAGGAAAGGAAATGCCTAGTAGTGGTACAGTGTACCCTCCGCCACGCACCTTACGGTGAATTGCGAAGTATGTTGTTCAAATGTTTGAGTAGTTTATGGGACTTAACTACGGGGTCATCAGTCCTTAACTTACAAACTACTTATGAACTACTTACGAACTAGGACGGCACAAATATCCATGCCCGAGGGGGGATTCGAACCCCCGACCGTAGTGGCCGTGCAGACCCTGACTGGAGCGCCTCAGTCCCCTCGGCCACTGCGGCCGGCTGCGAAGTATGTATGTAGATGTAGTAGTCCTGTGTTAGACGACAGACAAGTTTAAAGCTACACAAGTTTCAGAGTTTAAGATTTTCCAAGAGAGTGATAACGATTGCTTCGCCCTTGCACGGTCGACATGCCGCGGCACGTGCTGTGCGGCCGTGTGCGCGCCGCCTGTTGAGGTGCAGCGCAGCGGCCGGCCAGATGCAGCGCTGACAGCGGCCGCATGAATCTCAATCTGTCATCGCCAATTGTCCTCCTTTCTATACGAGTGATCTCATCGCGACTCGTCTCCCACCAGGGCCAATTACAAACGACATCGTCAATCTCGCTTGAAGGCTAGCGCCCACTTCCAATCACGCCGCAACGGATGTCTGTCGACGGGCGCGCGCCGAGGGTAGCGGGCCCGCAGCGTCGCTGGGCAACGGACTCAGTACAGCGCGAGTACCGCTATGTAAATGGCGCGATGACTCGAGTGATTCGTCCGCAGTGAGCTAGTAACGGGGCACCGGCGATTCTTTAAAGAGTCAAGCCCACACGTGTGAAACAGCTCAATACGTTTCAAGTTATACAGGGTGTCTCACTAAGTGTGTTTGCCTCTGTAACTTATAAAATAATAGGTGACGGGAAATTTTCATGCGGTAGGTCAACACAAGAAATGTTACACTTTCTACGGAGCTATGAACATAGTTTATTGTATCATTTTCCAAAGAGTTGCACCACAAAGATATAATTTTTTAAATGGAACAATAGTTCTTTTTCTATCGTGCATTGGATTCGTTCAAACCAGCTGCGTTCAAATCAGTTTAAACTACATTCCTATCACTCTTAGTTTGGGAGCTACAACCCTTCAAAGTTTAGGGGGCGGAGGCTACGACAGCGTAGCTGACTGGGTAGTGGTCATGAGACAGTGGGTCGTGCCCCAGGGGATAGCCACTCGATAAGGGAACATCTTCGAATGGGTCATATCAATCCCAGCCGGGATATGATCCACTTCCTAACGAGACACGGCCTACCTAACACACCTCACACGTGTGGGTCTTAATGACAATCCATGGTGTACGTGTGGAGAAATTTTGACCTCAGAACACACTCACTATATTTGACACGACTAAAGACCTAAACGAACTAATACGAGATAAGAACGGATGGGACATAATGAACAGGCTGAGGACGAAGGCTCACTACGAAAAAATGCAACACTAAACGCACACAACAGAAGACAAAACATTTATTATGAATCTGACACTGAAAGCGAAAACATTGCAAATTACACCACAGATGACGGCCCCGACACAGAGGACGATATAAACACATGCGAAATGTAACTTGCAGATGTAGGTCATCATAGGAGTCTCCAAATAAGAACTCTCCAGTATGGCAGGGCTCGAAGTCAATTCCGATGCCTCCCACCCTGGACTTTCCTCTCTTATTCCTCAGACTATCAATTAAACCAATCTTTCCTATCTTCTATTATTCTCTTCCTAAAATAGTTGATGTTTTTAAGTTGCCTTTCCATTTTCCTTATGATAAGTTTTTACGTTTTTCTTTGTATTTTTTTTATCAAATTACTGTAAATGTATAAGGAAAATAATGTATCACAATCGCTAAATGTATCACATATTCATAGGCATCTGGTCAGCAACAAGGGTAAATAACAAGGGTCTCTGTTGGTGACGGTTACTGTATCTAATCTTCAGTTCGTCAGCGATATCTTAAACCTCGGTATTTAATCCTGTAATTTTGAACTCCTCGTAGTCATCCACTGTCTTTGTGTGTGACGTCACTGTTGCAAACGGCAGGGTGCTTACGGCAGGTGGCGGCGGGTTTGGCCCGTGAGAAAGTGCGTGACGGGGTCGCGGTGAGACGAGCAGTGACAGCGCCGTCACGGGGGCATTCTCACGGGGGCAGGGCTACGGGAAACCCGAGCGCAGAACCCAACACCTGAAAGCCCAGGAAGTGGACACACTTGCCGCTCTTCCGGCCGCGCCACACCGCGCCGCTCCGCCTGTGGTCCACCTGCCTAGAGGACGCGCAACCATCCGGCTGTGCAGTTATGTCCTTACCTGCACACAGTGGCGGAGCGTCCTCGGTGTGCAAAAATGTTTGTCCGTATGTCCTCTATGTGTTCATAAACCATTCATTCGATTGCAATGAAACTTTGGTGAACTGTTCACCGTACGCCGACGAAGGTTCCTGACCCAGAAACAAAAGAGCACGACACATAGCTTACGAGATATGACGTCATAAATAATGAGAAGCTACCGCGTGAAAATACCCAGATTTAGGCGTCAATTGTAGGAAAATTGGAGAAGTTAGGGACCTGCAACAAAGTTTGCATGTCATTTCGGACGTTTATGAAGCAATTTGTAATTGCCCCTCCCCCTCAACCCCACAAGATGATGAAGCGAAAAGAAGTCTACCCCTCACGACAGTTTTGTTGTAGATGCCGTAAAACTGTCGCATCATGCATGACCTCGTGATATACATGATTACTGCTGACTGTCTTTGCAACATATTTTGCATATAGTAACGATATGTATCACCAAATGTTCCATCAAATTTATACCACTGTACGACACATACTTCAGGACATAGCTAATAAATAAAAATTTACGTTTGTCTTTTTGTTGGTATTTTATACACGGCCATCCCGTTCATTCGATTGCGATAAAACTTTGTCAACTCATTGCTAGCATTCGCGCGAAGGTTATGAGCATACTAAAATTAACTTCCTATGGTGCATGGCGTTGGATAATTTACAGTTAAATTGTAGCTCTTTTTTTCGATTCCATTACTGGGGTAGGTTAAGGTTATGTTAGATACCGATGTGGCGTCCATTCTAAAGCCTAGCACCAGGTCTTTGTGCCACTCGAAATTATTATTATATTTGATTTAGCACGTTTTGTTTGATGCTAAAATTTATGTGACGTTACTATTTTTTCGAAATTTACGTAAAACATAAATATGTGTGTGTGTTTTTTTTTTTTAATTTTATCCTAAGTTTCTATTTTATTATATTTTATCCGTGTATTGTATAGAAAATACACAGCGAAATCAGAAGAAAGTTAGGTTCCCCAAAATTAAAAAAAAAAAAAAAAAAAAAAAAAATTATAATATATACTTCTACCCCACGCTTCATTTTTTTCCCCATCTTCGTGTTTGTAACACATTCTGGAACCAGCAATCAGTTTTCTAACGTTACTTGCCACAAATATTTGGCCGTTTTTTTCCGAATGTCTCGCGATTTAGAACATCAATGACGCTTATATTTTCCGTCGCCACAAATATTTAGTTGTTTGAGAAGAGTGGTCGGGGGGGGGGGGGAGGGGGGAGAGCATCTTTTGCGCATGCGTAAGGTAAGGCAGCATTTCAAGTGAGTCTCACTATAGCACCTCTGCACTGTAGCACGACGCTCGTGGTGGTGTGGGCAAAATCAGGATCTTATTTTCTGTTCTCACTGTTTTCGTACGTTGAGTATAGTTATGTTTCATGTTCAAATTTATTCTATTTGGTTTGTTATTGAGGCAGTGATGTTACTAACGATTTGGATCTTGGGCTGTGAGTGAGACTAGACTCATAGTTTGTCATGTAATCAAATCTTGTTAGAGGAAGAAAGTGGTCCATGAAAAAGAATATCCACATTCGCGACGAAGCCATTCTGCAAGTCACGTTTGATTGGCTAAAAGCTCCGAAAGCTGCGTGCAACGAGGCTGCTGACGTAGGTGCTTGTCTTACTATCGGAACAGAATGAAGTACTTCATTATTATGACGTGCTCGTTACGCAGATAAAAATTGAAATACATTTATTTTTTCCAATTTTTTTCTCTTTGTAGGGCCGGCATTATCTTTAGTTATCCAACCCATCACCAATTCAGTACACAGAGTCGTGTGATGATATTTCCATCTGATTCCTCTTACGCTACCTCTGATTAGCTTCCAATTGCTCCTCACAACCGTTTACAGTTATGCTTTACATGAAAAATTCCTGCCGAGCAAGAGGGCACCTGGTAGTAATGGACGGTCGTGTTGACAGCCGGGAGCAGCAAAATTAAAAATTTGCGCCGTTATTAACCAGTTCACGTAGGCCGGACATATTTCAGTGAGAAAGACGACTATCTCTCAGTAGTGTGATGCTAATGTATGCCGCTGGTGATTAACATAACCGGAGCGTGAAGTAGCAACGTACGATTTATTTGTGGGCTGAGGGCTGAATGGTTTTTTACCATATAGGTTGAGGATATCCCCGATGAGGACGAACGATACCCATAAAGAAATATTAATTCTTCGCGCGGTTCCATTATAACCGGTAATAGCAGCAATATTACATCAAACGGATCTTTGAAAGCATTATTTGTTCTGAGAAACAGATTGCGGTACTGAGTTTCTAATGATGGTTAGTTATACTTCATTAGCCTTGTTGATAATGAAGCACGGGAGGAAGAGCTCTAAGATATTCCCTGAAATCACACAGTTTCGTGCAGATGCAGACATCTTTTTCTGTCGAATATATTTATGCTTAATTTAATTTTAGTTTTTTTTTATCTTGGAAGGTAGACGTTATTTTAAACACTGTACAGAATTTATGACAGACATTAAGAGAATCACTGCAATAAAAACATAACAGTAATGTTGTCTAATGGGATGAAAGACATTGTGTACAATTATCAGAACAAGAGTATAATCTGTGCAGACAGAAAAATAAAATCATCGTGAACGTTCAGGCTGCGGTTTTGAAGAAAGTGGTTAGCTTTTCCTGTATGCGTCCTTAGAACCTAGACATTACGAGACATCCATGGCTGAAATGTAATCAAAATAAATGAAGATATTACAGAAACTGGAGCGAGAAAAATTTGGAGGTGACCTTTGAGCGAACCAAGTGATGTGAGTAGTTTATCTACTATTTGACGATAAAAATAATCGCGTTGAGTATCATCGAAGTACCATATTAGTTTTCTACTGATGATAGTGTTGCTGATGGGTTAATGGTAGAACTTGGAGTAGTAACAATTATAATAATTTCAATCTTTAACATGTTTTTTCCACATTTTCACAAAATGTATGACATTACAGGTCTCTGTGGAAAGGTTAGTCAGGATAAATATTTTTACCTGTTTTTTGTTACTGAGAGGATAAGGTACGAATTTTTTCTTAATTTTTTAATATTATCGTTGGTATCTGTGTCTTGTGGATGATTCTGTGTTAGGATACTATAGCGTAGAAATCACACTGATTGAAATGATTAATGAATTAAAAGAAAAGATGAGCGAAATTATTCGGCAGCAGTGGATTAGCCGTTCGCATTGGGGCGCCGAGCTGCGGTGCGCGATAACTTTCGCGGTCGGGGGTTCGAGTCTCCCTTCGGGCATGGGTGTCTGTGTAGTCCTTGGATTAGTTTACCTTAGTTTGTAAGCTACGGACTAATAACCCAGCAGTTGAGTCCGATAGATTTACAAACATTTGAACATTTTTCATTTCGAGGTATTTGTTCCAGTGATTCAACCAGTCTCCTAGTACACGGTGCTACATAGATACGTTTTCATATCCGCAGAACGAGGCCTCGTCTACAGTGTTGAGATACTGTGGAACGGTCTGACTTTAACGTGGAAGGTTGGTTACATGGTAAACACTAGACACATTTGGGCTCTACACGTCTCTTTTATCCCCTTCTCTTCCTCTTCCTTCATTGTCTTTTCCTCCATTTCGATTATCTTTCCCCCTTTCTCTTGTTCTTTTCTCCTTTAGCCTCGTCTTCTTGTGTCCTCTTTTGTATTTCTTCCGTTTCGTGTTTTCTTATTTCATCTTGCTTCTCTTCCTCTGTTATCTTTTCCTCGTGTTCTTATGTTCTGTTGCATCCTTTTTTTTCTTCTCTTTTACTCTCCTTATGTCAGTCACTAATTTTATCTTTGTGTTGTTGTTTCTTTTCTCATTAGCAGCGTTCGTCTTCATTTCAGGTGATTAGAGTATCCTGACTAGTGTGATGCTGCGTGGCTCACTTTCGTGTGTCAAACGTTTCCACTCAGAATAGCATCTAATGACAAAGTTTTCAGGCGGCCGCGGTGGCCGAGGGGACGGCGGCGCGCCAGTCACGGTCTGCACGGCCACTACGGTCGGGGGCTCGAATCCCCCCTCGGGCATGGATATTTGTGCCGTCCTTAGTATTAGCTAGTTCATAAGTAGCTTGTAAGTTTAGGGACTGATGACCCCGTAGTTAAGTCCCATAAGCTATACAAACATTTGAACATTTTGAACAAAGTTTTCAATTATTTCTTACATTGGAGTCGGTTTATTTCGCTGCAGTTTGTCCCCCTGTAGGGTAGTGGCAGTTTTTATTCTAAGGTCTTAAGACACGTCATTTCATCTTGGCCCAAAATGGTTTTCCTGACACTCGTATTATCCATATTTAGAGGAGAACACCCACTTATTTTCAGAAGTTATCTTCAAGCGCTTCATTTCTGTTTAAAAATCTGAGTCTTTCGGATTAAAATAGAACTCAAAACCTTTATCTCCACTATATTGTTCTGTCAGTCTGGAACACAGTGAATCCCCTCTAAATGAATAATGCACGTCCGTGTTTCTGTAAGTACTGTACTGTCGGCGAGTAGTATCGGCGAGCTTGCAGAGGGATTTGTCCATTCTAGTCGCCGCCCCCGGGCACGCAGCCACATAAGATAGAGAGTGATGCGGCGATGACAGTCCGTCACGGCGTCCACCTGCGCTGCTTGGGAGCCGGGCGGTACGCTGCGCGGGCCACACCCGGCATCCAGAAGCAGCCGCCGCCACAGCCCGCGGGCGCCCGCTTCCCGGCCCACGGAGCGTCACGTGCGTTTCCCCGTAGCGGCGTGGAATGCGGCAGGTGCACCGCACCTGTGGACAATTGACGCCGTGCGCCGCACCGTAATGAACCCCCACCCCGCTGGACCGACCCACGCACCCGCACGCCCACGCCCGTCTCAACCACTCGCCAGTCGGCAGCTCTGCGAGCTGTAGCGTACTAGCCGAAAACCCGCCTTTGCCCTCAAGTTTCCTATTAATCAACCTCCCTTTTCCTCCTCTCTCTGTCCATGTCCTCAAAAAAAAAAAAAAAAAAAATGCTCAAATGTTTGTATAGTTATGAGACTTAACTACGGGGTCATCAGTCCCTAAACTTACAAACTACTTATGAACTAACTAAACTAAGGACGGCACAAATATCCATGCCCGAGGGGGGATTCGAACCCCCGACAGTAGTGGCCGTGCAGACCGTGACTGAAGCGCCTCAGTCCCCTCGGCCACCGCGGCCGGCTCCATGTCCTCCTACTCTCTCAATTTCCTCTTTCCTTCTCTCTCACTATCCATCTCCTCCAACTTCCTCTTCCAGCCCATCTCCTCTTTCTCTCGCTCTCTCACTATTCATCTCCTCCATCCTTAACTTCCTGTCCATTTCCTCCTTCTCTCTCTCTCTCACTACCCATCTCCTCCATCTCCTTACTTCTGTCCATCTCCTCCATCCCCTTACTTCTGACCATCTCCTCCATCCCCTTCTTTCTGACCATCTCCTCCTTCTCTGTCTCACTGTCAATGTCCTCTACCTACCTGTCAATATCTGTCTACATCTTCCTTTCCCTCTGTTCAATTCATCCACTTTCTTTCTGTTAATCTCCTCAATGACGGTTTCAGTGTCCGTCTTCGCTCCCTACACCTTCTTGTCCATTTCCTCCTTCTCTTTCCCTCACTGTCCATCTCGTCCACTTACCTACCTACATCCTCTCTCCCCCCTGTTCACTTCTGCCAATTCCTTTCTGTCTATATCCTCAGTCTCTCTTTCAGAGTCCATCTTCTTCACCCACATCTTCCTGTCCATCTATTCCTTCTCTATTTCTTACTGTCCCTTTTATTCACCCTCCTCTCCCAATCCGTTTCGTTCTTCTCTCTCTCACTGTCCACCTTCTCCTCCCTTCTCATCCTGTCCATCTATTCCCCCTTCCCTCTGTCTATTCCCCCTCTTCTTTGTTCTCTACCCATTTCCTACTCCCCCTTACTTGTGTCCCTTGCCGTTCACTATCTCCTCCTCTCCTACCTTCACTATACGACGCCTCTAGCCCAGTAGTAGGCTGGTAGTTGTTACCTACCGTGTTTATTTTATTTTGCCTACAGTTACTAATGTGTGGACCAAGACTGGTTGGAAAATCGGAAAGGAGGCGTAGGAGTCACTTTTCACCTTCAACTTCACCCACATACACAGAAGTCATGAATATTCCACACACATTTCTACATCTACATGTACATCTATACTCCACAAGCAAGTCGAGATTTGTAGCATAGGTTACTTTGTTTACCATGGCGACTTCTTCCTTTTCTGTGCTAGTTGCATACGGTTCGCAGGAAATATTACTACCTATAATATTGGTTATGAGGTCCATCTGATATGCAAAACAGTTTTTTCATTGTTATCCAGACAAGTTGTAGCACCTATGTGCCATCAACAGTGGGTTTTTCTATTAATTTACAACTTGACTTTATATTGTGTAGTCATGTAGGACCATTTTTACATCAGACATCAGTCGAGTACTTAAAAAAAACTAGTAGTTAAAAATTTAATACGCTGTGATAAATTTCTGAAATGTATTGCGTAGTGCACCTAGTTTCCTAATCATAAACTGCGAGCACTACAAGGTGACTGAAATTTTGATTTTATCATTTAACGAATTAGTTGATAAATCCCAAAGAAAGTATCGTACTTCTGGGGGTTGCTCACTGATTGTGAATGGAAGAAATGTCAAACAGAACACGCGAAGTCTAATTCTTTTACGTTTATGACGGCTTCTAGAACTGAAGCCCTTACGATTTTGTGTGCACCAGTCTCCAGCTGTACTCATGTTGAGGTATGCGATGTGGAATGACTGTATGTTAGAGTACTACACAGACTCCTTCAGTTCACTACTTTCACTACTTCAAGGGCTGTGTGCCATCTTCTCTTGGGAACAAGGGCTAGAAGAAAATGAATATTTGTACAGATTAAATATCTTATATCTTACTAGATATATGGCTCAGTAGTTTCGCACTCGCGGATGCAACTATTCGAATTCTCGACTGGTAATTCAGATCTAGGTTTTTCGTTTGTAACCTAGGTCGAATGCTGTTATGTTTCATTAAAGATACGGCTGCAATCCCTCCCCGCTGGAAGCGGGCTCCGAAAGTTTTGACAGTATCGTCGATTGCACATCATTAAGTTGAATCCTTTTTTATTGTTTTTATCTCAGTTCTGTATTGCTTTACTGTATCTGTGAGAAGGCTTGATAGACCTTCTGCCAAAATATAGACTGTAGGTACTGCAGTGCGAAGAGATCTCAATATCGTCGCTGAGAGCAAGCTGCTCTCGAATCGATCTCGGATGACAGTTAACATATATCGCCGCCCTGTCCGTATCAGGCACCTGTCAGGCGCGTTTCGAGATTTTTATCTGCCATGCAAAATAGCTCTATTACCGAAATATTTAATGAAGATGGAGCCCGGTGCTCCGGCAGGAACAAAGTCAAATACTGGCCCGATAAATATTATTAGGCGCAGCGGCGGTGGTTTTTACGCGGGCCCTAATGGCGGACGCCGCGATTGATGGCGGCGCATTAGTTCGTCACCGGCGGACGGCGCAAGGACGGCCGCGCTGTCAGCCGCCTTTAATTATGCTTGAAATATTCCCCGGCGCGCATCAAACGGATTGTTCTCCATTCGTCTTAATTATAGCGCCGCCTTCTTTGGCTTCTTTTGTGGCTGGCGGGGGAGCGGCGCCTATATTTAGTGCCACTGTGCGCTGCCACAGGTAGCGCCAGGTGGCCACCTGGCGGGCCTGGGGCGAATCCGGACGTCGTATTCGCGATTAATGCCTGCTGGCTGCTACTGCCGAATGTTGTGACCGATGGCGGCTGGTCGCGCAGTGGCGCGCGGGAACCGCCTGTGTGCGCCTCTTGTGAGCGTAGCGTTCCGCGGTCCCGTCTGCGGCGGCAGCACGGTGGGTGATCTCGCTCTGTTTGGTAACGCGGAGCATGTCACCGTGCTCAGTTCAACGAGCGACATTATCGCACTGTGTCCTCATATGTGGAAAAATGGCCGATTTTTAACTTCAATTTTCGAGCCACGTAGAAAACACAATCACCTACACACACACACACACACCCCCACACCCCCACACACACATATATACACACAAATTAGCCCTCAGCTACAGCGTTAGTCAGAAAAAAAGAAAAAAAAATGAAAAAAAAATGAAACAGGAGGAACATCGTAATTTTATCTTTAAATATGTTTGACTTACGTCTTAGGCATACGTTCTTGTCGGCCGCGGTGGCCGAGTGTTCTGCGGCGCGTCAGTCATAGTCTGCACGGCCACTACGGTCGGGGGTTCGAATCCCCCCTCGGGCATGGATATTTGTGCCGTCCTTAGTATTAGCTAGTTCATAAGTAGTTTGAAAGTTTAGGGACTGATGACCCAGTAGTTAAGTTCCATAAGCTCAACAAACATTTGAACATTTTTTTTTTTTTTTTAATTTCAGTTGAAGAAACACTCCGTAGCCAACATCGCAAACTATTCATCTGTAGTAAATATAGCTTTTTTGCTTTTTTTTCGAAGGAGGGGCAACATCAATATAAAGATAAGTAAGGTGATTTTAACTAGACACCCAATGATATTTTTATCAGTTTTTCTGCTCATATTCAGAAGATAATTTGCTCTGAAGCCCCTTTTAGTTTACTGAGATGAAGCAACACCGCCTAGAAGCAGTGTTGCCAACACTGAAATGGGATTTCCCACTAAAGGGGTTATTAAAAACCACCAGAAACCACTAGATTTTATTCGTATGTTTAACAAATTATTTGAATTATTGTAATTATTTGAAGTACAAAGTATGTTGATAACCAAAAATATGAGACAAATCAATTAGCCTTTGTGTCTAAAGCAAGAACAGATTTTTCTAAGACAAAAAATGAATAGCTGCAGGTCGAAACTTTACATCCTTTTTATACGTCCTAACAATTTCTGTCACGCTTGTGCCTATCAAACATGCATTATAAGTGTATAATATTTCCACTGTAAACATGCTTCATTAAGGTGTTATCATGAAATCTAATCTTTGATATTTAGGATCACAGAGCTTTTACATTAATTGTAATAATGAAAGATATTATATCTAGTGTCCCGTATTTTCATGGGGAACAATGGCAGATATCTAAAATTGCCCCATAAAAGTGTGGACATAATATGTGGTATGCATATTTATTAGTACTATTTTTGGAATATTTTTTTCTGTATTTTGGGGTCCTGTTTTATATCTTGTAAGTTATAATGCATGTTTATGACACGATTAAATAAATTAAAAAAAAACACACATAACAATACGGGCGTACAAAAATGGGGGTAGGTGATATAAATCCAGGAGCTACGAGACGTTACAGAATTAAATAGTGCTGTTACTGAATGCTGCAGTCATCAAGTGTTTAAAAAAAATTGTTTTTGCATAAAACCACAGAATACGTTGATTTGCATTTTTGATGCCTGAAAAACGTATGTATGGTACAGAATACAATTTTTATGCGTGTTAACCCTTCACTGCCCAATCTGTAAAAAAAAGATAGTATTTCTTTGCACAATTTTATTGATAACGAGTGGATAACGTACTTTTTGTTGTTGTTTGAGATCTTTTAGTTTATGGAAGGAAATTTCGGATGACTTCATATGACTTCATTGGGCAGGATATGTTTCTGTTACCGTACCTTACACCTTTTTCAAACTGTTCGCTATTAACTTTAGCATTTTATAATAAATAATTGAAGTCCTTTTCAAATTATTTCGTTTCCTTTACCTTGATATATTAGTTTGCAAGTCTTGCTGTTTTTGTACTCTAACCTAGACATTAAGCAACATTACACATTTTGTCGATGAATTGTAGCCTAATACTCCTCTGTTTCCTCGAAGTAAGATACCCACAATTAATTCTGGAAAGTTCTGCAATTTTTTTTAATAATCTTTGGTCAAACTGATGGGCCGAGAGAAACAGATGAATATGATGATGCCGTATAACATCATTGGTCTAGAAAGGGTTAAATTACAAAGTTATAAGATACCTGTGAAATGTAAATTACTGGTGGTAATAGACACTAAACGGAATAAATTAAGAATCAGTAGTCCATAGTTAAAAAAGAGTCTGAAACTCAATGAGAATGGCCGAGCGATGTCAACAAAACAGACTACAGCTTGATACAAAGCAGTGAGGTGGAACTGAGGATTGAACCCGAGTGACCGGAACGGGACCTGCCGCGTAGCCTGGCTAGATCTGAAACGGGCACGCGGCAATCGGAACTAGAAGTCGCCTTACCGTTCTGGACTGACAGTTCCTGGAACTAAATGTCGCCGCTACCGTTCAGACGCTCCGGACCAGGACCGCCGAATGGGACCTTCTAGGAGAACCTAAGTGAACGGCGAACTGTCGTTCCTCGTACGTACTTCCTCGGTCCTTGAGTTCACTATTGTCAACCGTTCCTTTGGAAACGTTCTTTCGCGAATACCCCTTAATTATTTGGACTAATCCATGTGTAAGTTATTGTAGAAATGATTCAGAGGTGTTCGAGTCTGTGCTGGAGTCCTCATCAGTGTCTGTGCCTTCATTGCTCCTGCTGTGCCATGAGCAATGTCGTGTTCTGTGTACGTACCGAGATATGTGTTGAGTGCGTGTATTATTGTGTTCGTGTTGTTTGAGGGCGTATACCTCATCTACTATCCGATTGAGTATCTCCCATGTGTCTTTGTCCCGTATGATCGTCTGTATGTCTTGGTCGTCTGGTAGTGTTGCTTGAGTTGGTGTTCTGAATGCCGCGGTGGAGTAGCCGAGCGGTCTAAAGCACCTCGCTGCGGAGCGCGCGGTTGCTCGCCGTGGAGGTTCGAGTCCTCCCTGGGGCATGGGTGTGTGTGTTTGTCCGTAGGTTAGTTTACCTAGGTTTAAGTGGTTTGTAAGCTACGGACTAATGACCACGCAGTTTGGTCCGATAGATTTACAGACATTTGAATTCTTGGTGTTCTGTATATTGTACAGTGTAAGACTGTGTGTTTGGGGGAGCCAAACTCCCCTCATGTACATGCTACGGTGTCGTTGAGCCCCATGTAGTTAAAGTACGTAGGGTAGGGACCATGACCTGTCAGAAAGTGGACCATACCCCGGTTAGGATTGATATAGCCCGGTCTCAGACATTCCCTGATGTCTGGGAAGAAATTACACAGTCTGCGTCCCTTTTCAGATACGTCCCATTCCCTTTGCCATGTGTCCATCCTCCATTTGAAGAGCTGGCTCCTCTCAGTGATGTTTTGGCCTGTTATCTCCTGAACCTCATCAGGTCTCCCCATCTTAAGCCAGTACAAGGCCGCCCTTAACCCGATGGTTAGGTCTATTGGTAGGATTCCAAGCACCACGCACAGTGCTAATCCTGTCGTTCTGGGGAAAGCCCCGGGCAGCCTAAGGACGTTCCATGACGTCTGGGAAGAAATTATACAGTCTGCATCCTGTTTCAGATACGTCCCATTCCATTTGCCATGTGTCCATCCTCCATTTGAAGAGAGTTGGCGCCTCTCAGTGATATTTTGACCTGTTATCTCCTGAACCTCATCAGGTCTCCTCGTCTTAAGCCAGTACAAGGCCGCTCTTAACCTTATGGCTAAGTCTATTGGTGGGATTCCAAGCTCCACGCAAAGTGCTAATCCTGGCGTTCTTGGGAAAGCCCCGGACAGCTTAAAGACAGCGCTTCTTTGCCCTTGTCTGACCTTTTTATAGGTCTCGAGCTGCAAGCGGTAAGCCCAATCACCTACAAAGCATGCTACTGCAGAGTAGTACTGTAGATGGAGATGTACATTTGGAGTGTCAGTTACTTTCCTGGCAAAGGTGATGGTAGAAAAGCAACGCGACGAGTGCCCGGAGAGCATTTGAAACGGAAGCGAGAGTTGGGTGTGGTACTGCTCCGTCCAGAACGGCGGAGACGGTGGTGGCGAGGCGAGAAGAGCGGCGCCTGCGGACAATGGGAGCAGATGAGTGACGGCTGAGGAGCAGGCGGGACGAGCCCGGCTATTCTGAGGCGGCGGCGCTTACTCAGCGCGCCTGCGTGACTCACGGACAGCGCGCTCCGGGCTGCATACCTGCCAGGCGCCTGTGCGCCGCTCAGGAGGCCTGCTACTAGCCACTCACTCTTAAGCCCAGTTTACACGATGAACGAAGCTGAACAAGATAGATAATAGTCTAATGAAGCGCTCCTAGCCTACTAGCACTGAACTACAAACTCATGCAAGATTTGTGGCAGCGTGTTTAGATGATAAACGTAATCGTACAGTACACCCTATGTTGAAAGTGAGGTTATGACTGGCGATCTGATATGTAGCAAGTCATAGTTTAATAATGGAATTGAGGAAACAACGCTAAATTTTATTGCCGGCCAAAGAAAACCTTGCAATCTATGTTTTTGGTCAACTTAGTTTGGTAAAGTTCTGGGAAGTAAAACAACATTTCAAAACATTCACATCTATTTTCAAGCGAAAAAATAAATAAATAAATAAATAAACTTATGAACACATAAAGCAATATTTATAAGAGCATAAATAGACCTTCTTTACTTTATCTACTACGATTTGCCCACTGATATTGTTAATAACGTCATGCACAACTGAATTTTTGTCTTTCATTTGGACTCACTTTTTCATTTATAATGCTATTTAATGAAAATTGCATCATCAAATTACAATCTTATTCAAATAAACAGTTGGCTTCAGTCTTCTCTGTTACGATATTGCAAAACATAAACCATTTTTCGGTTTCAGATGTACGACGTCGCTTTTCGGTGGACAATAATTGAGATGAATATTTTAGTCGTCATGAAACATTTGCAATTCACCGCTAAATCAAAGTATAATAATAAACTAAAGATTAATAAGACAAATTTGCGTGCAAACCGTGTAATTGTCGACTAAAATATGAAAATCGCGTGACGAAAATAGGTTAACTTCCGATGTCAGCAGACGACCGTTCAATCAAAACAATCTTCTCGAGAAAGCTTAACGTGACGTTGACGTTAGGTGACGGACAGTGTGAATGCCGTCATTAGAAATACATTTTGTAACACATTCTGATCATAAACTTCGACATAACGCAAAATATACGTAAATACGAAGGAAAATGGCGGACTAAGTGGATCGGTGACTGCAGCTGACAGCTACTAGCTCGCGCAAGCGCAGTGAACCCACTAGTACCGAATTTAGAACTGGCCCTATTTCTTTATCGCTTTAATTATCGCGCTTCGATACTAGCGCGATCATACTAGTGCAGCCGTTCAAACGACTGACGGCCGCCATTAACGCAACTTGTTATCAATCTATTACAAGTTCGTTGATCGTTTAAAACGGGCTTTAAGCCCAGTTTACACGATGATCGCGCTTATACTGAACAGATCACGATGCGCGCCATCTTGCGACGTAAACGCGGAAATACTAGCATTTCGTGAGCGCAGACGGCGTTTCGTACTAGCTAGTACGCTTTAGGACAGGTTCTAAATTTGCTAGTAGCGAAGTAGGTGAGCATGCGCAGAAGTGAATTCGTTGTGTGCTTTTTATGTTTATGTGTGGAAATAGCAGCGTCCTTACCCCAATTGTTTGCTTTATTGGAGTGATACGTCTTGCATCAGTAGAGTGGAATAGAGCAGGAATTGTGCTTTCGATTGAGGCATACAGGGTTGCTACAGAAAATCCTCTCTATTGTATGAAGATACAATTACTTATGTATGAAGAAAATAACAGAAAAGTGTAGATTTAAATGAATTTTGAATACGTCTTGTTGATTAACTTCATATTTTTGAAATTCTATAATTTTTAGCATGTCAGAAATTCAGTTGCACATAATCTCGAAAGTGTGATGCTAAAAGCAAAGCAAAATTTAGTTGACTGAGGTCCCATTATGGATCGGAAATTGCTGTGCAGACTTCAACAGCAATATTTGTAAGAGTCGGTACAGGAAACCTTTGTGCAAAGGCAAGGCTTTCGAAAGATTCTCGCCAGAAACTGCAATGTTAGAGCGAATCTGCAAAAAATAACAATTACAGGAAGTAACTGACACATAACTTTAACAAAGCTGAAAATATAACTCAAGTGTAATAAGTATTTAGTACCTTCAGCTTGGCGAAATTCTCTCTCCCTCATCGCCGTATTTTTGTGTTTGGACGAACGAAGGCAACTTAGTAAAACACTCAGCACTTAATATACGTAAAAAAAAGTCTGAATTCTTTGAGGTCCTCTGATATGAGTTACTTCATTATCTGCATGCAGTATACATCTCATTCTTCGTCTCTTCCTCTCAACCAAGGACACATCCAACTTCTATTTCTTATTCACTGTAGTGTTCTAACAAACATTGCCACAGCTCCTGCAACCACCGACAGTGTAAGCTTCTTAAGTTGAATATTATCAGCTATGACATACACCCAAACGTGAACAATCCACGTATACAAACAGTAATAAGCCCGTATTTTCGCACAGGCGCTGCTATTAGTCGTGATCAGACGTGTAGACAGAAGTTTATCGTATTAATGCAACCAAGCCTGTATGATCGCGCGTCATTAGTACCGAGTTAGTACGCTTGGAGCGCTAGTGCAACCTGTAGATATCTTGTGAACTATCGATCGTCGTGTAAACTAGGCATTATCGACATTCGTAGCTGACATGTCTTTTGTTTTACGTGTTTTCTACTGTCAAACATGTTTTGCTAAGAAGAACTGGATCCACAACTAGCATTTTTAAAATTAAATACTAACTACAGCCCTAACTGTTTTTATAAATAACTAGCTGCAAACCCGGAGTTGCCCGGGTGTTTATTTATCCTACAGTCTCGTAGTCCACATCCCCTTCCCCACTCTCTCTGCATCCACCTCTTTCTCTCCCATCTCTCTGTTCGTTTCCACCTTTCCCCTCACGGCAAAGTTTTCTGCAAGGTACCCTCTTACATATACCATTCAAACATTTATGTACCCAGTGCTCTTCCACTTGGTGTGGAAAAATTCATAAAGATTGCAGCAAAACTATGCATTTTGTAAAATTCCGTAAGTTAAGTACCCTCCCGTTCACCGAACGAAATTATTATAGACTGTGACAATCCTCTTGTTTTTAAGGTAGAGTGTGAAAAAATTTCATCAATATCGGAACAAAACTATAGATTTCTATGCAATAGAAACGTAGGGCCACATTGGACAACACACTTTGTTGTCCTCAAATATTCCAGTTTTACTTCATACAACCCATGTTCTAAGAATAATAAAAAACAAAAACAAAAAAAGGATATGTGAAATCGGTCGAGCCGTTCTCAAGTTATGATGCGACCAAAGTATTTAGGGATCTATTTTTATGTTGCAAAGTACCCTCCCCCATGCACCGTATGAGACTTAAGGTAGAAGGTGACTTTCCTCTTGTTTTGAACGTCAATCGTGCGAAATTTCATGAAGATCGGAATGAAACTGTAGATTTCGTCAGTCTGTAGGAGAAGTATACTCCGCCATGCACCCATCACAAAATACTTTCTTAGCTGACGTTTTCTATCTATAAACTGCATTCCTGAAAAATTTAGCTTCATAGGTAAAGTAGTTTTCGAGATTTTGTGTTTATTCAGTGAATGTGTGTGTCCTTTTGCTTTTATATAGATTGAAATTCAGAAAACAGATTGCTTAATTTTGGATGCAAGAGAATTAACCGAGACTTGCAGACAAAAATAAGTAGTAACTTGCAAATCTACAATGCTAAGTTTATTTGATTCAAGGTCATGTCTGATGTGACAGTTTTATGATATCTACAACATAACTATTGAGATCGGTAGACTTCTTTTCGTTTCAGCATTTTGTAAGGGGGAGGGGGGTCAGCTTCATAAAAGGTAGTTCATAAGTTTAGGGACTGATGACCCCGCAGTTAAGTCCTTTAAGCTTAACAAACATTACAGCATTTTTGATCCAATACTACCAGTATTTGTCAGGAAAAAAAGGAAGATAATCCTGAAATCGATGTTCTATCTGCAGATTGTAGTATTAATTGAAACACTTGGGCGCTAGAGTGAGGTGGGAACGTACCAACTAATGGCATCAGAGGTGTGTCACTAGTAACACACTGGACTCGCATTCGGAAGGACGGCCATTCAAACCCGACTCAGGCCATCCTGATGTAGCTTTTCCATTACTTTCTTGAATCACTCGGGACAAATGTCGCGACGGGTCCTTTCAAATGGTGCGCCCCGAAATCCTTCCCAATCCTTAGCAAAAATCATTCCGAGCGTACGCTCCGTTTCTAATGATCACAACGTCGACGGGACGTTGAACCCTATCTTTCTTGCTACTATTTCGTTTCACTTTACGGTGGGGTTCAATCGTTTCGAATGGCTTATTAAAAAAAAAGTGTCGTAATGACTAATTGAAAGTAAACAAAGTGTAGTGACAACCAGCTCACATCAGTATACCCAGATGAAGGCCACTGTAACGTTGGCCGAAACGTCGATTATTTAACTCTTTCATGGTTGCTGGTACATTTTCTGTACCACCATTCTGCCTTGCATAAAAGCATGGTGGTACAAAAATCGTACCACATAATGATGTAGTTCTGACTCGTCCAGCATGAAAGTTCATTTCCTGAATGACCCATTGTATGTAATGTGGTATTTACCACAATGACCAAGAGGTGTCAGAAGTAGTTTTGCTCATCTATGGTGATAGGTATGTCCCACAGCTTGTACAGAGTTGGTGGGTTTTTCCCTCTCTTCGGTCAAGTGCATATTTCGTATGTCTTTATGTGAGGCATTGTTGATTCATCTCTTTCATGGAGGTAAGATAATGATGTCTATACATTTGGAATAACTGTAAAATTCACAGTTCTTGGATTTATTCTATATGAAATAAATAATTCATGAGAAATTCAGAGTTCAAAATTTGTACCACCATGCATCAAAGGTCTTCCACATAACTCAAGGTGTTCTCTTCCATTTCAGTTAGTAACGAAACACTTCAGTGAGATGCTAAAGGATGATCACTTAATGGCAAAACTCCATGCAGAAACACACTCAGGTCAGAGTTCGTCAGCTGAAGAGGCAGGTTTTAGTGCTGACGACCCAGGGTTGGGGTACACTTAATATGCTATCACTGTTTTCGAAAAAATCTTTCTAAAAATAGTTTAATGTTATTAAAATTCTCATTATAATGTAATTCTATAACATTTCACCATTTTTTTTATAAAATTGTTCAACAAAATTTGTTTTATATCATTTTTACTATGGGACTTAACTACGGGGTCATCAGTCCCTAAACTTACAAAATACTTATGAACTACTTACGAACTAGGACGGCACAAATATCCATGCCCGAGGGGGGATTCAAACCCCCGACCGTAGTGGCCGTGCAGACCGTGACTGGAGCGCCTCAGTCTCTTCGGCCACCGCGGCCGGCTTATATCACTGTGCATGAAAGAGTTAAGCCTTCTTACATCATGACGCGGTACAACTTTTATGTCATCTGACTCTGGCCGCGGGAACCTACGTAATTATAGCAGTAAGTTTGCGTTGCTGATGGACGAAACACTGGAGATTGTAGCGCTAACCGAAACGCCTGGAGGCCGGAGCGCGGCGTTCTCGTATTAGGTGCGAGCGCCGCCTTTGATAAGGCTGGATGGCTGGATGTACCTGCTGGCTTTGTCAACAGGCCGGCGGCCGCCGTAGCGGAACAGCGCGCGGCTCTTCCCAGAAGCCTGTTCCCGCGGCCACGTCCTCCTAAAGGACCCCTTTGTCCCGCGCGTCCTCTTCCCGGAACCGCAACACTGTATTCCCCTTCCGGCCGGCGCCGCACGGCGACGAATCAGGCCCGCTCTCCAGATAAGAAGCCGCTGATGACTTCAGGCTCCCCCGTTACAACGGCGCTGCTGTACGGGGATTGCCTTACCTCATCCGCTCTGCACTTGCTCAGCTGTGCAAAGAATTGCGCGTACAGTGTGCTTGAAAACTGGTACAGACTCCCGTACGAGGTAGAAATTTTCTTAGGACATAAAGGAAGTCATCATCATCATCATCATCATCATCATCATTAGAGAATGAGTACCTTTAGCGTTCAGTCTGGAGCATAGTACCTCTAATAAAATTCCACCATGATGCCCTATTCAATGGTAACATTGATGCCTCGTCTGATGTTATGCCTTTTACTTCAAAATCATTCTTCACCCTTGAAAACTGTTACACACTTCCGTACGAGATAGAAGTTTTCTTACGACACAAAGGAAGTCATCATCATCATCATCATCATCATCATCATTAGAGAATGATTACGCCTTTCAGCGTTCAGTCTGGAGCATAGTACGTCTAATGAAATTCCTCCATGATCCCCTGTTCAATGCTAAATTGATGCCTCGTCTGATGTTATGCCTTTTACTTCAAAATCATTCTTCACCGAATCTAAGTACTTTCTCCTTGGTCTACCTCGACTCCTCTTACCCTCCGCTGCCGAGCTCATCAGTCTCTTAGGTAACCTTGCTTCTCCCGTGCGTGTAACATGACCCCACCGTCCCAGTCTGTTCGCTCTTACAGCTTCATCTATGTTCATTCCCAGATTTTCTTTGATTTCCTCATTATGGACACCCTCCTGCCATTATTCTCATCTATTAGTACCTGCAATCATTCTTGCCACTTTCATATCTGTAACCTCTACCTTATGAATAAGGTAACCTGTATCCAGCCAACTTTCACTCCCATACTACAAAGTTGGTCGAAAGATAGAGCGGCGCACTGCTAACTTAGTCTTGGTACTTACTTCCTTCTTGCAGAAGAGAATAGATCTTAGCTGAGCACTCACTGCATTAGCTTTGCTGCACCTCGATTCCAGTTCCTTCACTATGTTGCCATCCTGTGAGAAAATACATCCTAGGTACTTGAAACTGTCTACCTGTGCTAACTTTGTTCCTCCTCAATATGTTTAAATCTCTTTCCCACAGACGTTACTTTCATTTTGGAGATGCTGATCTTCATATCATAATCCTTGCACCTCTGATTGAGCTCTGAAATATTAGTTTGCAACCTTTCAATCGAATCGGCCATTACAACTAAGTCATCCGCAAATGCGAGACTGCTTATTTTGTTTTGACCTATTTTAATCCCGCCCTGCCAGTCTACTGTTTTCAACATGTGATCCATGAATAGTATGAATAACAGTGGTGACAGGTGACAGCCTTGCCTTACCTCTGAAACTACCCTGAACCATGAGCTTAATTTGCCATCTACTCTAACTGCTGCCTGACACTCTACGTAAAGTCCTTTAATTGCCTGCAGAAGTTTGCTTCCTACACCGTAATCTTGTAGAACTGACAGCATCTTCCTTCTAGGAACACGGTCGAAAGCCTTTTCTATATCTATGAAACATAGGTACAAGTCCCTGTTCCACTCATAGCACTTTTCCATTACCTGCCGTAAGCTAAAGATCTGATCCTGATAGGCTCTAAGAGGCCTAAACCCACACTGACTTTCATCTAACTTGTCCTCAGTTAATACTCGCACTCTCCTTTCAACAATACCTGAGACTATTTTTGCCTACAACGCTAATTAAAGAGATACCTCGATAGTTGTTAAAATCTTTTCTGTTTCCATATTTGAAAATTGGCGTGATTACCGCTTTCGTCCAATCAGACGGAACCTGTCCCGATTCCCACGCCTTCTCAATTATCCTGTGTTACGACATTAAATGCCATTGGGTGTTGACATTAATCAAAGGGGGAAATTGAAAATTCGCGCCCAGCCGGCATTCAAATCTGGGTCTCCTACATACTAAGCAATGACGCTGACTATTACGCCACCGGGGCACAGTGATCGTGGGAACTGTAGAGACTGCTATTCCACGCTTACTGCCAGACACCAATTATCAGCTTAGCCACACACTAAAAACGTAGGGCGGTTTCCATTTTCACTCGTACCTCGCATCATATCGCCGATTCTCTTAAGAAAGGATCCGCACTGAATCAAGGATCAGCGGTCGTCTCCGCCTTATAGAGCATGAGTCAGGAGGAAAGGTACATGGTTTGAGGGGTAATACTACGGGTGATTCTGAACAAAAACCTTCTATTATATATTTTTGACGACGTTACAGCGTTCATTTAATGAAATAAATCGCAATTTGCGATCACTTACGGCTTCACTGTATTAGGTTTAGATGTAATACGAATGTGCGGCGAATGAAAATTTGGCCAGGCCGGGATTCGAACCCGGGATCTCATACTTACTAGGCAGACGCGTTGATCACTCCGCCACCGAGGACACAGTGACCAACTCGACTGTAGAGGACTCTTCCCTGCACGTCTCCCGCCACACCCAAATCTCCATTCGCCACGCTGTCTCTTTCCTATTACCAAGCTCGCAGCCACAATACTGTATTCCCGCATCAGGGAGAACAGACCATGAGATATCGAGAAACAATTAATTGTCGTCAGAAGCACATTGGTATTACATCTAAACCTAGTACAGTAAAGCCATAAGTGATCGCAAATTGCGAATTATGTCATTAAATGAACGCTGTAACGTCGTCAAAAATATATAATTGTATACAAGCCGAGGCTGGGCTCCTGACGACAATTAATTGTCTCGATAGCTCATGGTCTAAAGATTGGAGTAAGTAAGTAAGTGCCCGAGCGACGCCGGGTGTTCAGCTAGTCGTTTATAAAGAAAAGGAACAAACAGTAAGGGCCCTATAAAAGTTCGCTGGGGAAGGTCAGATGTCATTTCTGTTTTCCTCGATTACTTTCCGTCATTTACAATATACTGTTTCCTTTCTGTTTCCATCACGAAACCCATCGCACAGACTGTGGCGATATTCTATAAACACGCAATTTGATTAGAAGCCGCTTGTGAGCTACAGTGTCAAGAACCTTCCGGAATTCTTAGAAATATGGAATCGGTTTGAGATCGCTTGTCTATAGCACTCATCACTTCACGTGAATAAAGAGCTAGCCGTGTTTCACATGAGTCGTTCCGAACGTTCGAGATGAAAGTGTCCGTTTCAAGAACTGCCTAGGCGCGGAACGCTGAAGCCCGCCGGCTGCTGGTGTGGTACTGAGTGCCGGCTTGTGCGTAGCGTTTGCCGGCAGACCGCGCAGCTGCCGCGTGCTGCGTACACGCGTCCGTCACGCACCGCCGCCCCGCCTGACGCCGCGGCACACCAGCATGTGAGGCGAGCGACGCGTCAGCTTGCCGTGAGGGGGACACGATGGAACCACCACCACCACCACCACCGCAACTCGCCACTCGCTTCTCTCCCGTCTTCTCCCGCGGGCGGCAATTCACCTCAAGCCCATGGTCGCGATGCCAGATGCCCTGCGTATTCGAATGTCATACGCGTTAGACTGTCATTAGAAAATCGCGGAAATTTGTTTTAAATAGAGTAACACTTGCTGCACGGTTGCCTTTGGGCGAGGAAATGAGGAAAATTGGGACGCCGTAACGTTACGTCGTACTCTGAAAAGAATATGAAGCCGCCGTAATATTACGTCGTGAGCTGCCGTATTATTACGTCGTGCCCCAAAAATAGCATTCGGCTGACGTTTTCAGTATTAGTATGCAGCACAGCATTCCACGTTGTTTTTGCGTTTCGAGTTCTCGCGGGATTGTCATAATATTATCTCAAGTGCATAAAAGAAGCGAATTCGAGCGCCGTAATATGACGTCCTGAGCTGAAATGAATATCAAGTAGCCGTAATATTACGTCGAGAGACATGATGAACATACCACTGTTTTACTAGTACGTCGCACAGCATTTCAACTTGTTTCTGCATTTTCAGATTTAAGTTTATGGTTCCCTCGTGTTTGTCATAATATTATGTTGCTTGAGGGAAAGAAGAAAACGTGGCTGCCGTAATATTACGTCAGTCGACATTATTCGTTGTTTTTCCATCTACAAATTAAGTTTTGAGTTCCCATAAAAGCCCAACAATTCTTGAAAGCTTTTAGTACATTACTTTAACTTGAGATTTCAGGACTTGACAAGTTAAACTGCTGTGTTGATGTCATGGAAATTGATAATATGGGTAAGAGAGGTCAACTTCTCCTCCTCCCACCACCCTTCGTACATCAGGCCATTCCCTTAAAACACTCCATGTTCAGATATTTTCATCAGATGGATGAAACAGAGGGGGGGGGGGGCGGTCTACTGGAAAGAAATCTCGCTGCCTGTGACAGTATTGAAATGATTCCGATGATCGATAAACTCCAGTGGAAGACTCTGCAAGAGAGACGCTCTGTAGCTCGGTACGAGTTTTTGTCGAAGTTTCGAGAACATACCTTTACCGAGGAGTGAAGCAGTATAGCCGGCCGCAGTGGCCGAGCGGTCTGCAGCGCGGCAGTCACAGTCTGCACGGCCGCTATGTTCGGGGGTTCAAATCTCCCCTCGGGCATGGATGTTTGTGTCGTCTTTCATATAAGCTAGTTCATAAGTAGTTTGTAAGTTTAGGGACTGATGACCCACAGTTAAGTCCCTTAAGCTTAACAAACATTTGAACATTTTGAACAAGCACTACATTGCCCCCTACTACGTATATCTCGCGAAGAGATCATGAGGATATAATCAGAGAGATTAGAGTCCACACACAGGCATACCGACAATCTTTCTTTCCGTGAATAATACAAGAATGGAATAGGAGGGAGAACCGATAGTGGTACTCAAGGTACCCTCCGCCACACACCGTCAGTGTGGATGTATGGATGTAGATGTAGATACTGTAATGGGTATGATAAAACTTTGTGCGGTGATACCAAGTGTGCATTGCCGCTGGGAGGCAATAGGCACCGGGTTATCATGTGTCACTTTAAATACTAGGAAGACATAGAAATTGACACCAGTAATAGTAGTGCCAAAAACGACGGTATGAAACGTGAGCAAAGTGTAGAACATATAACATACAAATGACAAGCGAAAGCGGGGTATTTTTTTAAATATACGAGCTACTGGCGTCTGTGGTGTGTGACTGATGTGAATTGGTAGTCATGTTCATCTCCCGTAACGTTAAACGGATTCTGCTAAACTAACCAGAGTCGGATTCTTCCTTGAGGGTGTTGCGTTTTAGGAGGTCGGCATTGTATTGATGTGTGACATGTTGCAAGAGATAAAGATAGAGAAAGAGAGAGAGAGAGAGAGAGAGACAGATGCACGGGGATGGTGCTGGTCTGAGATGCCAGTGCCATGTCACGCACTGTGCTCCCACTCTTGTCATGTGTGTGAGAGATTTTACCGTTTGGAAGTCTATGTACCGATGACCATAGCAGTTTGGTCAGGTTGACAAACATTTGAAGATTTGGTAGAGAAAGAGGAGGGGGTAGAGTACACACAGGGTAAATTGGCCAGTAGATGCGCAGACTGCTGGGCAAGCGTGGGGACCAAGGAGGTTAGAATTCAGGGAGACGCCATTACGCTGAAAAAGTGAAGCCTATTTCCGCCATATTGCTAAGTTTTGAAGAAGTGTTCGTTTTGTAGAGCTAATGTTTTGTGTCACTTAAAACAGGAATAAAACGTTCGATGGTTTTGCCGTGATGTACAACGGGTTAAAATAATGCAAATTAACCGTTAAAAATTAAGTTTTCAAACACGAGGCGTGTCCAGAAAGTAATTTCCGTTTGTTAATAAAATGAAATTGTACGCAGATACGGAAGAAATTTTTATTGCACAAAATTCTACAACTGTTAAACTACTTTTCCACATAACTGCCGAAATTTTGCAGGCATTTGTCATAGCGTGGCACCACGTTTTGTATATCTTCTTCATAGAAATCTGACGCCTGTGTCTTCAACCTGTTGGAAACAGTGAAATTTGGGGGAAGTCCATAGCGAGTGCACTAATTGTAAACGTACGGTTTTCCTGGATCTTGTCATCAATCGCGTGACCAGTTCTTCTGTAACCAAAGGTGGACGCCCACTTCGTTCTTCATCGTGCACATCACTACGCCCGCCATAGGACTGTCGGACCATCTTCTCACCATCGAATCGCTCATCTCATTTGGTCCGTAAACATCGCAAATTTGCCGATAAATTTCACTTGGTTTCACTACCCTCGAATTCAGTAACTGAATCACCGACCTGATTTCACCTGCGGCGGGATTTTCAATCAACGCAGACATTTCAAACAAGCACAACAAAGCGTACGTAACTGACAGCGATTTCCAAATGGCGCACGTTCTTCTCCTTGATACACATCGTCTACAGCGCATGCGCGGAGATAAATTGAAACGGAACTTACTTTCTGGACGCGCCTCGTATATTATGACGAGTATTTTACTATTTATTGAAGAGAGTAGATTTTTTGAAAGTACATACTTTGCAGTGTGTACCCACTCTGGTCGTCTGTGTGTGAGAGAGATTTTACCGTTTGGAAGTCTATGGACTGATGATCATGGTAGTTTGGTCAGGATGACAAACATTTGAAGATTTGGTAGAGAAAGAGGAGGGGGATAGAGTACACACAGGATAAACTGGACGGTAGATGCGCAGACGGCTGTGCAATCGTAGGGACCAACCAGCTTTCTAATAATGGCCCTCTGCCATTCCTCGAGTGTGTGAGTTCGATGCATTAACAGTCAGAGAGTCGACTTAACGCATAATTTTAACGGAGAAATAGCATTCCAAAATTGACCAGGATGGCGGACAGGCCTCAACTGATGTATGTGCTCGGCATAGATAACCCTTTATTTTAACCTCCTTGGTGGGGACAGTGGTAGTGGTGTGGGTAATGGCCGGAGCAGTGAGCGAGCGCTGGAGGGGAAGTGCCCAGTTCACAGGCCGGCAGGCGGAAGTGGATTGACGCGGCCTACACTTACGAACGAAGGAATGAAATCGCCGGGCGCTTCGGACGAAACTCGTCTCTGCTCATCTTCCACCTTATCCTGCGCGGACTCTAACTAGGAAGGGATTCGATCAGCTTTCTAGTAGTGCCCCTGAGCCGTTCCTCGGGTGTGTGTTGTCGGCATTGGAGGCACGCTGTGCAGCCTCAGCGCGGCGGCTCGCGTGCGGCTGCTATCGGCCCCAGATGGGCGGTATCGGGCGCGCAGTCGTCGCCGCGGGCGATGGGCGCGCGATCTAATTACCCGAGTGGCCGGCGGCGATTGTTGGCGTTTGAAGACGCGCCATTGTCCCACCGTAGACAATGGGCGCGATAGGCGGCCGCTTTGTGCCGGCCTATCTCGCTATAATTAAGAATGAACGACACGCGGCCGTCAGCGGTGATGGCTGTCCGTCGCGCCGGCAACATTTGTTTCGTGACGCAGCAGCATCGCCGCCTTTGTTCGGCCGCGTACCTGCGCCGCTCCCGCCACCGCCACCGCTGCCGTGCGCCTCGCCTCCGCTCCAAACACACAGCCCTCGGCGTGCCTTCAGGACAATCGCTCCGCCGCGTTTTCCCGGGTATCAGGGAACCTCGAAACAAGGTATACTCCCTTTCCTGACTGGTCACGTCCCTTACCCCTTACCCCAGCAAGTGTAACCATAGCCAAAGTGCCATCTGCACTTGTGGGGGAGTATGGTTTCCCAGACCACGCACGACATGTGGTGCACACCAAACACCACGTACATATGATGTAGGCTCTAACACAAGTTGTACAATCATAGATGGACATAGACGATTTTTTTGCCGCGGTGGAGTAGCCGAGCGGTCTAAAGCATCTCGCTGCAGAGCGCGCGGTTGATCGCCATGGAGGTACGAGTCCTCAAAATGTTAAAATGTTCGTATAGTTTATGGGACTTAACTACGGGGTCATCAGTCCCTAAACTTACAAACTAGCTAATACTCTGTGGAATCCGCCATTCTGCGTATAGTTCGCCGTCTTATACTGAGTACACAGTGGTCTCGAAGTTGGCTCTGCCGGCCGCGGTGGCCGAGGAGACTGAGGCGCTCCAGTCACGGTCTGCACTGTCACTACGGTCGGGGGTTAGACCCCCCCTCGGGCATGGATATTTGTGCCGTCCTTAGTATAAAGTAGTTGATAAGTAGTTTGTAAGTTTAGGGACTGATGACCCCGTAGTTAAGTCTCATAAGCTTAACAAACATTTGAACATTTTTTGAAGTTGGGTCTGTGAATGTATTGAACCGTCTACACTGATCGCTGTCTTTAAGTATTGTATATATTTGAAAAAAAAAAAAAAAAGAAAAAAGAAGGTAAAGCAGTCAACAATCCGAAGATTGTTTTGAACACGACAGTGCTTTACTACGCATGGTCCTGTTTGGAGGTGGTATGCCGTTGCTTTCCTCCGACCTCCGAACTGACTTACCCAGCCAGTTATAGGGGACCTACAGTTTAACGTGGGTTCCGAACCACGGTGCTACTCGGTATTTTTCACATCAGCAACACTGCCAGAGGTGAAAGAAATGGAAAGTGACAGATAAAAATCCTAGGACCTAGTGGGGATCGGACGCAGGACCTCTGGATTTGTAGTCTGACACTCTACCACTGTGCTATGGAGCCGCACTTGTATATATTATTGAGTAATATAACGAGTAGATTTCACTTTCTACAACAAACACTAGTTTTACATATTATTGAGTAATATTACTAGTGTGTATTGTTGAAAGTGAAATCTACTTCAAATTTGATGTCCTGTCATGGTCACCACTTGAAATGGCTCCGTTAGAGTTACTGTGGTATTAATATCAGGTCCAAAGAAATGAAATGAGGAAGTCTGATCAACAATGATGATTATCCAAGAGCGCACATTGTTGGAAGTGCACTCCACATTCAAATTTCATGTCCTGTCATGGTAACCACTTGAAATGACTCCGTTAGAGTTACTGTGGTATTAAAATCAGGAGCAAAAAAATGAAATGAGGAAATCTGATCAACAATGATCATAATCCAAGAGCTCGCATTGTTGGAAGTGAAATGTACTTCAAATTTGATGTCCTGTCATGACCGTCACTTGAAATGGGTTGTTTAGAGTTACTGTGGTATTAATATTAGGACCAAAAAAAAATGAAATGAGGAAATCTGGTCAACTATGATCATAATCCAAAAGCGCACAATTTTGGAAGTGCACTCTACTTCCAAATTTCATGTCCTGTCATGGATGCAACTGGAAATGGCTGTGTGTGTGTGAGTGTGTGTGTGTGTGTGTGTGTGTGTGTGTGTGTGTGTGTGTGTGTGTGTGTGTAATGTTTGTGTGTAGACCACAGGAAAATACCATTTGTTCTGGGGACCGAATGAGCCGAAAATCAAATGTACGTATGAACTAGGTTATACTAAAGACAGCACAAACAGCTGTGCCCGATGGTGGATTCGAAGCCCCAACGGGGAAGGGCCTGCCGCATCGGAGCATAGCGCCTCAACGCGCTCGGCCGCTCCTCCGCGGCCAGAATGAGCCGAAACAAGTGTTATAGTAGTAATATTTGAAGGAGTGTTTGTAGAAGTTACTGGACTGTAGATAGAGTGAAAAAGGTGAGTGGCACCCCCTCGATAATCGGGCGTTCCGGGAGGCTGGAGGTGGTCGGTGAGTTGGCAGAGGCGGCAGCTGGGTCTCCGCGGGGCGCGGCGTTCCTGCAGTGTCACGGGCCATCATTAGGGCGGCGGGGGCGCGCCCGATTTGATTTCCGTGGCAGCCCATTGTGGCGCTGACGGACGCCGCTCCGCGCTCCACGCTCCGGCCCTGGGGAGGAGGCGTCAGGCGGGCTGAGGCCCCGGGGCGGCTCCACGGCCCGCCCTCCGGGGAAGAACGGAGGGGCGGCACAGCAGAAGGCAGCGGGCCGCAAGAGTCCACGGCGCCGGACGCCACCGAGCAGCACGAGTCACTTAAATAATCATAGTAAAGAAAGGACAACTTTCAGTCAACAAGTGGAAAGAATGGTCCATAAGATCATGCAGTCAGTATCAGTATCCCAAAATCAGGCTCTAGGGGGAAAAAAAAGAACGGGCTATAAGGTCAAGATCAATTACGAACAACGTTGACTGGAGAGAACACATAGATAATATTGTGGGGAAGGCAAAACAAAAGTTACGTTTCATTGGCGGAACGCTTAGAAAATGCACCAGGTCCACCAAAGAGACTGGCTACATCACACTTGTGCGTCCTCTCCTGGAGTACTGTTGCCCCTTGTGGGACCCTCACCAGGTGGGACTGACGGAAGATATTGAGAATCAGAGTAAAGAAAGGACAACTTTCAGTCAACAAGTGGAAAGAATGGTCCATAAGATCATGCAGTCAGTATCAGTATCCCAAAATCAAGCTCTAGGGAAAAAAAAAGAACGGGTTATAAGATCAAGATCAATTACGAACAACGTTGACTGGAGAGAACACACAGAAAATATTGTGGGGAAGGCGAACCAAAGGTAACGTTTCATTGGCAGAACGCTTAGAAGATGCACCAGCTCCACCAAAGAGACTGCCTACATCACACTTGTGCGTCCTCTCTTGGAGTACTGTTGCCCCTTGTGGGACCCTCACCAGGTGGGACTGACAGAAGATATTGAGAAGGTTCAGAGAAGGGCAGCTCGTTTTGTTTTATCACGTTACGGGGGGGGGGGGGAGGGAAAGCGTCACGGAAATGTTGCACGAATTGGGGTGGAAATCATTAAAAGAAAGACGTTATTCATTGCGGCGTGATCTGTTTGCGAAGTTTCAATCACCGACTTTTAGTTCTGAATGTGAAAATATGTTGCTAGCACCCACATACTTAGGGAGACATGACCATCCCAATAAAATAAGAGAAATCAGATCGAAAACGGAACGATTTAGGTGTTCTTTCTTCCCGCGCGCTATTAGAGAATGGAACGGTACAGAAAAGTTATGAAAGTGGTTAATGAACCCTCTGCCAGGCACTTAAATGTGATTTGCAGACTATCTATGTAGATGTAGATGTAGATGAAAATCGTGCATTTAGTATCAGTATCCCAATATGAATCGCTGGAAAAAAAAACCTTCGATAAAAATGGCAATTAGTACTGATACGAAAGTATAACATTGTAGTATCGGTCCCAGATCTCACAGTTACCCAAATTACATAGGAATAAAAGTTTCTTCATAAACGCCATAGCTAGCTCAATCCCTTCATAGATGACTGGATTCCGTAGAGCAGTGCATTTCAATCTCTGGGTCGCGACCCCTAGGCATCACAAAGTCTTGGTTGGAGAAGGGGGGGTAATAGGCGGATCCAATTGGATTGGAGGGGTGATGGGTCGTCTCTTCCCCTCCCCCCCCCCCCCCTCATTCCGTCAGCAGCTCGTTTGTTACCCATTTGCCTATATCAACCACAAAGACCCAAATCCTGATGGCAGGTAATCGGACCCCCAAAATGCAAAACAGTAACTCTAAAGGAGCAATTTCAAGTGGCGACCATGACAGGACATGAAATTTGAAGTAGATTTCACTTCCAACAATATGAGCTCTTGGGTTATGATCATTGTTGATCACAATTCCTCATTTTTTATTTCAATGGAACTGATATTAATACCACAGTAACTCTGAAGGATCCATTTCAAGTGGCGACCATGACAGGACATCAAATTTGAAGCAGATTTCACTTCCAACAATGTGAGCTCTTGGGTTATGATCATTGTTATTCAGACTTCCTTATTTCATTTCTTTCGTCCTGATATTAATACCATAGTAACTCTAACAGAACCATTTCCAGTGGTGACCATGACAGGACATGAAATGTGGAAGTAGAGTGCACTTCCAACAATGTGCACTCTTGGATTACCATCTTTGTTGACCATACTTCCTCATTTCATTTCTTTTGTCCTGATATTAATACCACAGTAAGTCTAAAGGGCCATTTCAAGTGGCGACAATGACAGGACATCAAATTTTAAGCAGATTTCACTTCCAACAATGGGAGAACTTGGGTTATGATCATCATTGGTCAGACTTCCTCAGTTCATTTCTTTAGACTTGATATTAATACCACAGTAACTCCAAAGGAGCCATTTCCAGTTGCGTCCATGACAGGACATGAACTCTGGAAGTGGAGTGCACTTCCAACAATGTGTGCTCTTGGATTATCATCACTGTTGATCAGACTTTCTCATTTCATTTCTTTGGTCCTGATATTAATACAACAGTAACTGTAATGGAGCCATTTCTAGTGGCGACCATGACAGGACACGAAATGTAGAAGAAGAGTGCACTTCCAGAAGTGCGTACACTTAGGTTATGAGTACTTTTGGCGGAAATTCTCTCATATTGTGAGGAAGTGCCTCTACACTCGACATGAGTGATTTGTCACGAATACTGGAAGCGCTACTGCTGCAGCGCGGGCGGCGGATGGCTTCGCGCAGGTGCGGGCGGGGCGGCAGCGGCGGAGCAGGAGCAGGAGCAGCCTGTTGCTCTCGGCGCGTTTAATTGCCGGCGCGCGTGGCGCTGGACACCCCTGGCTGCGGCCGCGGCCATAATGTGCGCCGTCATCGAACGCCGGCAGGCCAGCCATCAATCACGCGCCCGCCGCGCCCCTATTAATGACTCGACAAATCTCGATATGATGAGAGCGGACCGCGCCGAGCCGAGCCGGACTCTCGAGCTTCTCCCAGAGCTATGCCGCGCCGCCGACTCTCACAATACGGACCCCTCTCTGCGGCCGTGTATCGCCGCTGTAAACACTTTCCAGCCCATCACTCGTGCCGACACCGGAGCCACTTCCCGACAGTCGGGGACGTTCGGACGAGAGTACTCACAACCTGTAAGTGAGGAACCAGAACACAGAACACATGCCACTCCCAACTTCATGTCCTGTCAGGGTCGCCACTTGAAATAACTATTTTCCATGTAAATATAGTGTCTGTTCTTTTGGACGGCATTTGCGGTTTTTTTTTTGTTACGGAGAGGAAGAAAGAAGAATGTCGATAGAAAGGAATGACTGCTGGCCTCAAGCAGGAGATCTGGGTTCGAATCCTGGCACGGCTCACATTTTCACTTGTCACCATTCAGTGATTTCAATGCCCTAGTGCAGTGTTTTTCAACGTTTTTGAGTTCGTGACCCGTATCAATGAATATACTAATCAGCCTAATATTGTTTATGTAAGAATTATCATTGTACTTAGATAAGAAGAGAACAAATTGTAATATACTAAATCGAAGGTAAATATTGCCCACAATTCAAGACCAACTTTATGCCCACAGGCAGCTGGTCTAAATGAAGGTGTCTATAAACAAATAAATAAAAATTTACAGAAGTTCGCCACCCACTTCGACGTAAAATTATTCTGGCGTCCCCTCCCCTACCCCACCAATACCGTACTGTAACGCAACTATTCAAAGACAGCGACTTTTATATTTTCTTCAATTGATAAAACATTTTTTTAAAGTGCAGTTTTATATACTATAGAGCGAATTTGATGGTCTATTTTCTGAAATCGAACAGATTATCCGATTTTTACATTAATTTCAACAGAAATATAGTACTAATGTTTCGGATTAAAGGTGAGATGTGGAGTTGTGGTCTTCAGTCCGCAGACTGGTTTGATGCAGCTCTCCACGCTACCCTGTCCTGTGCAAGTCTCATCATCTGAGAATACGTTCGGCAACCTACATCCATTTGAATCTGTGTCCCTCGGTCTCCCTCTACGATTTTTAGCCCACACACTACCTTCTAATGCTAAGTTGACCATTCCTTGATGTCTCAGAATGTGTTCAACCAATCTATCCCTTCTCTTAGTCAGGATATGCCAGAAAGTCCTTTTCTCCCCGATTCGGTTAAGCACCTCCTCATTAGTTACGTGATCTACCCATCTAATTTTCGTCATTCGTCTGTAGAACAACATTTCAAAAGCTTCTATCATCTTATGTAGAGGCAATTTCTAACGAAGTTGATGTTTTTTCGGATTTCTCAAAACTAGTTATTGCCTCTTATTAAAGTAGCTATCCATTGGTTCCTGAAAACAATTTTCAGGCTTTCCGTTTATTCATCGTTAACATGGCGTATTCATTGTTGAATAGTCTTTTCTTTTCAATTCGCAATAGATGTTAACAAGGAGTTACATAATTTTCGTTTAAATTAAATTTCACATTTCTTAGGCAATTTTGATATTGTGGAACCCCAAGTACCCAGACGTGCACTGGTGTGGTTGTTTTATGGTGCGATTAGTTCCTCGCAAACAAGACTTTGCGATCCCCATGGGTTCTCTTTTCGAGTTATGAGCTTTTGATATTGAGATTACATTATTAGTATGCCTCTAGAGGATCCATTCCAGCAATAGTGCAACGTAACAAATTATTATTGATGAGAAACATTTTCCATAATTGCGAATATGAATGTGTGTGTCCGATCGGGATTTGAAACCGGATTTTCTGTTTTTCGCGAACAATCGCATTAACCATTGCGCTATCCGTTTACGCCTTCTACACCGACCTAAACTTACAATTGCCACGCATTGTCGTATACTACCAGTGAGTGTTCGAACATGCGATACTTCGTATTATCGTCTCTTGCTGTGCGAGAATTACGTAATGGACACTGTGAACTACCCATTCTGTAATACTGAAGACAGACATAAAAAAAAAAAAAAAAAAAATCCACAATCCAATATGTGTTCTCATTTTATACGGTGTACTGGCTTTACAGTTCAGCTGCAAATATTTTGAATACTATTCTAACTGAAGTTCTTGTACTTAAGATCCAAATCTTCCAGAAGACAGCTGACTCCCTACTCTACATATATGTACTAATTATGTAGCTTTTTATCTTGCCTTACTGTTCTACTCCTATTTCTAGAGGATGTAACAGAAGACACTAACGATTATGATTTGTTATTTTATCTGTACTGGATCTTTCTAATCCCGCTAGAAGCTTATCAAATAAGGATAAATGGTAGAGATTGCAACCACTCACTTTTTTTTCTAAATTCAGTGACCCTTCCTGGTTGTCGTGTTCGCACTCCGATGGTTACTACAGCTGTTTAATTAGACACTTACATGCCTCAGCAGAACGTCGTCCAGTCCTGCACCGCATAAGAATTTCTGAGAATTTAGTGCCAGTTTATATGCTGTGTGGCTGACTTGACTGAATAAGAAAACTACATCAATTAACATGCAGCGAATACGTACTAAGTGAGAGAGTTGTGTACTCTTAGATTTGTTATAGGGAACGGGTTTGTGATTCTGATGCCGTTCTGTTTTAAAATGCGACCACACAGAGAGCGACCACACAAACAACTTACTGTGGTACACGTGGACTTTATAACAAAGTAGCATACAAAACACTTGTCCGACATTATTGCTAATCACTGTGGGATCCCCACTAGTTAGGATTGGTAGCGGAGATAGCCTAGGTATAGGTCCATTTAGTAAACACGAAAGCGGCACCGAGGTAATCTGCTAACTCCACTAACAGTCGCTGCAAGAGAGGCGTTCTGAATCATGATTCCGAGAGCATACGTTTCTAGAAGAGTCTCCTTGCCGCGTTTATCTCGCGAGAAGATCTTGAGGTTAAAATTAGAAAGAGAGTGGAGCCCTTACTGAGAGATACTTCAGTTTTTTTTCCTGCGAACCATACGTGATTGGAACAGGGAAAGTTGTAAATGATAGTGGTACGCAAAATACCCTCCGCCACACAACGTGAGGTGGCTTCGGAGTATAGCACCATAATCAGAAATCAAACGAGTCGAGATCCGGTGAACGTGCAGGGCTTGCAACTAGATCACCTCGTCCGATCCTTCAAGAAGGGGAATACACCTTTGAGATTCGTCCTGCTGAGGCGCCCTAGTCACGGTCTGCACGGCCACTACGGTCGGGGGTTCGAATCCCCCCTCGGGCATGGATATTTGTGCCGTCCTTAGTATTAGCTAGTTCATAAGTAGTTTGTAAGTTTAGTAACTGATGACCCCGTAGTTAAGTCCCATAAGCTCTACAAACATTTGAACATTTGATTTGAGATTCGTCCTGAATTTAAAGGTGGAATGGACTGGAGAACCATCAAGTAACAACCACATAACCCTTAGAATATTTTACTCGCATTCCAGATGACGGTGGTTCAAATGAACCTTTGGAAATCCAGATTTAGGTTTCCCGTGGTTTCCCTAAATCACTCCAGGCAAATGCTGCGATGGTTCCTTTGAAAGCGCATGGCCGATTTCCTTACCCATCCATACCGAAACAGAGCGTGATCTCTGCCTCTAATAAACAAGCTGTCGACGGGGCGTTAAACCCTAATCTTCCTTTCTTTCTCCCCTATGAATCATCATTAGCACAGCATGAGGAACAGTACCACCCTCTAGGAGTAAACCAATCATACTGTTATTGTGGTTGAATGGTACAGCTTTTAGACCGCAGTCTCTGTAACGAAGTACGACTGAACAAATAGTCTCCATCATGGAAATCATCCATTTCCGGACAAAAGTTTATCAGACCTCTTTTGTTCTATATCCTCTCCTCGATCAACCCCTATTGTTTGTACGCAGTGGAAAAAGTCTTCCTGCACATGCCTCGGAACCTGGGTTATTAAGATGAGACAGGTGACTAGGAGACAGGCATGCGAGATGAAATTTCTGAACAGAGCATTGACGAGAATCAGAGCATTGACGAGAATGGCTATATATATATATATATATATATATATATATATATATATATATATGGAGGAAATTTTGGATGAGAAACCTGTCCACGAAACCATAGAAGTGGAAGATGTCAAGAGAATGGAGGATGACACCATACCAAGGTAATGAGGTGGAACTGGACGGTATGAGACCTTGAGGAAGGCCAAGCGATGGGTTAATTTTGGTAGTGCAGGACGTAGTGCTGAAAAATATGGGAAAATGAGAGATAGTGGAGGGAGAGAGAGAGGTGGTGGTAGGATATAAACCGGTGGAGAGGCTGCTGTGCCATGAAGACCCATCCATCGGTTGGAAACTGCAGACGGGGATGATGACTTCAGTTTTCCTGCGGACGTACAATGCCGCAAATTAAAAATTAGCCCAACCTCATAGAGTTTTCAATTCACTCAAGATTTTATTGTCGGCAGTTCAAGTGGTGTTGAGGTACCATGTGTCGATCCATGCCAAAACAGCTATATCACTACTTGGTGTAGCCTCCTTGGTGTTGGTGCGTATTGCAGGCACTGATTGGTGTGGCATCTATTCGATCGTTCAGATGACGAATACTGTCTCGACATACATTATTCCACGCTTGCTCTACATGTTTTGCACGATTTGTGGGTTGACGAGTGGCATGTGTCAGATGTCGTCCAATGCTGTTGGCAGGGAGGCTGCTGTATGTCTTGTAGAGTACGTTGAGTTTTATGCGCAATGTGTCTGTTGAAACAACACATCTCCTACCTTGTTGCAAGAATTTCAAAAGAAGGTGTCTTACTACATTCTGCATGTAAGGAGAGCTGATCAACAATGGAAGTTTTACCATATCGCACCCCAGACCTACGGCCAGGCTTGAGGCTAGTGTCTTGGACGAATGTACTCTGTGATATAGGTCTCGCCAGGTCTACGTCTTACGTAGAAACTGCCATCAGTTGCGTGCAGGTAGAATGTGCATTGATCGCTTGTAGACCGCAGACCACCATTCCCAGTGATGGCCTGGTGGCACCAGTCGAACCGTGCACAGTGATTCTGTATCTCTGCTGTGGCAACTACTAGATCTGCCATTGCTACCCTTACAGTACGGCGACCCTGGCTGACGTGTGTGCTGTGTAGGCGTCCGGAACCTCGCCTTCACGTGTTAGAATGTTCACACGACCATTGCAACCAGCATCGATGCTCAACTAACACAGCACATCTAACTAGTATGACAATAATCGGAATAAACCAGCCACCTTTTCCGCCACAATGCGACTCCAGCTGTACTGTTTGTAGGAAGCATGAGTACACAAAATGTTCAAATGTTTGTAGAACTTATGGGACTTAACGACGAGGTCATCAGTCCCTAAGCTTACAAACTACTTATGAACTAGCTAAGACTAAGGACGGCACAAATATCCATGCCCGAGGGGGGATTCGAACCCCCGACCGTAGTGGCCGTGTAGACCGTGACTGGCGCGCCCAGACCTGTTGGTCACCGCGGCCGGCGGACGATGCTGAAAAAAAAAAAAAAAAAACCCCTATCATTACAAGTACTATCCCCCAGGTGGCAACTGCCGTCATCATATCTAAATCGATATCGTCTTTCCAGGTGTACTAGTTTTTAATATGATTTATTTAGAGCCTTAATGTAGTCCGCGAAAGGAATCCAGTGACGCCGCACTGTGCGGTTGCGTCAGCTGACTGTTGAGCGGCGCTGCGGAGCTACTTTGCGCTAGAGTACTGAAGTGTTCCGGCGACTTAGCCTCTCAGTAGGCCACAATTTGACGACACCTCTGTTGGCTATAGGAAGCACGACTGCATCTCCTTGGCATGGCGCATGCTTGCTCCAGACGTTGAAATCACACTGAGCCTTGTGGCTGTGAATATTTCCTATTAAAGGGTAAGCACCAAATGGCTTTGACAGGTATTATATCACTACGACATCTTTTGGCGGACGATGTTGAAACCACTAAGAGAAGAGGTCTACGCGGATAAGAAAAGTGTTATCCGCATCCACACCACATCTGCAAGGCTCATATCCGCAACCGCATTCGCATCCGCTGCACTTTACCCCTTCCGCAAGTTCGTTATCCACAGAAAGTTTTGAATGGGTAATAGTAAGAGATAGCAGTATTTAAAACCATGGTATGTAATGATATAAATAGGGTTACAGTGTCATTTCTGCGTCAACTTTACAAACTTTTGAACTGCCCGCCTTGCCATGCGATGACGCGCTGTCTGACCTTCCAGATGATTTTTCAATCACGATAACTGCTCTATACCTACTCCAAAACAGGCTATTCCAAACAGGAAAACATTTGTGCTCCGGACACACACAGATAACACGGTCGCGTAAACGAATTAGGCGCAGGTCCCTCGAGTAACAGGTACGTCCGTTGGGGCCAGGGGATGAGGGCAACAGACTTCCGCTCTACGTGGGCCCTGCAAGAATTCCAATAATGTCCACAGACTTGAAGTTTTCAGCTAACATTTCGACGCACGTACTGGGCAGATACCTCCCTCTTTATCCGCATATAACACGCGGATAAAAAAAATGTTCAAATGTTTGTTAAGCTTATGGGACTTAACTACGGGGTCATCAGTCCCTAAACTTACAAACTACTTATCAACTACCTTATACTAAGGACGGCACAAATATCCATGCCCGAGGGGGGATTCGAACCCCCGACCGTAGTGGCCGTGCAGACCGTGACTGGAGCGCCTCAATCCCCTCGGCCACCGCGGCCGGCCACGCGGATATCCGCTTCTCTCACAATTGTATCAGCAAAGTAAGAAATACTGCGGATATATCAGCCGGACCTCTAACTATGGGTACTTCTACAATCCCCCAGGTGGCAGCTGATGCATTCGGATCAAAATCGATATGTTACCCGTTTTTTAATGCTGTTGTTTTTCGAGCTTTAATGTAGTCTGGGAGCGGAATCGTGTGACGCGTCCCCCCCCCCCCCCCCCCCTCTGCCAGCTCACTGTGCGGTTGCCAGTCAGCTGACTGGCTGTTCAGCGGCACTGCGGACCTACTTTGCGCTGGAGTAGTGAAGAGTGCCGGCGACTTCGCCTCTTAGAAGGGCACAATTTGTTGGCTCTATGAAACACGACTGCATCTCCGTGGTATGACTCCTGTTTGCTCCATACGTTTAAATCGCAGTTAGTCTTATGGCTGTGAATATCCTCTACTAAAAGGACACACCAAATGGCTTTGACATCAATATCACTACGCTATCTTTTGGCGGACGTCGGTGAAACCACTACGAGTACTTCTACTATCACCCAGGTGGCAAATGCTGTCATCGGATGAAAATCGATGTCGTCGTTCCTAGTGTACTAGATTTTTTTCTTTTTACCGGTTTTCGGGCTTTAATGTAGTCTGGAGTGGAATGGTGTGACGCGTCCCTCCCCCCTCTGCCAGCTCACTGTGCGGTTGGCAGTGAGCTGACTGGCTGGTGCGCGGCTACTTTGCGCCGCGGTGGTGAAGTGTGCGGCGACTTGGCGCGCGCGTCGCAAGGAGCGGGGTCTGCCGCCTGCCGTCGTTATTGATCAGGCCGGGTGACGTGGCGTGACGGACGGCTGACGGATTGACGCGACGCCGACGCCGACGCCGTCGCCGCCACAGCTCTTTCTGACGTCACGGCCTCGCCCTCTGCGCCAGTGCTGCCACTACCGCCGGCGCGGAATATCCCTCGACCGCCGGCTGGCCACCGCGCACAACTTCTCGCCGACAATGTACACTTCTCTGCGTGTCTTTGAGGACTTGAAAGATTCGCACCGAGCAAGCTACCTGCCGTATTAAAGTTGGCCCTACTGTAACGCAAAGCGCGTTTACATGTTTAAAACTCCAAACTATGAAAAGAAAATCTACTTGTGTGGGTGTTTTTTGGTAGATAGAAAGAGCCCAAAAATTAAGTTATACATGAGAAATTAATTATAAATAAATACTCAGCTTGGTGCGGTATAAATGCAATGACGACTTATAATGTCTAGGCTCCGTTCGTTGAACTTCTAAGTTTTCTTTGCTGCCCTTTGTAACTTCAAAGTGTCAGTTAGTCAACACGACTTCTGGCATTAATTTGCATAACGCGGTAATTTGTCCGGAACCGTAGAACACATCTGCTGGATCGTAGCACTGCTACCTCTATGCACACTTGTTGAACACTTTCCACTGTCTGTGTGAACACGTTGCAGTCGAAACGAACATGTGGCAGTCTCTATGAACAGGATGAAGACTCTGACGTACAGCCTGTATGCGTCGAGCACTCAATTCGAATGTTCAAATGTTTGTAAATCTAAGCCGGCCGCGGTGGCCGAGGGGACTGAGGCGCTCCAGTCACGGTCTGCACGGCCACTACGGTCGGGGATTCGAATCCCCCCTCGGGCATGGATATTTGTGACGTCCTTAGGATTAGCTAGTTCATAAGTAGTTTGTAAGTTTAGGGACTGATGACCCCGTAGTTAAGTCCCATAGACTCTAGAAACATTTGAACATTTTTGTAAATCTAAGGAACTTAACTGCTGCGGATATCAGTCCCTAGGCTTACGAACTACTTAAACTAACTTATGCTAAGGAAAATACACCCACCCATGCCCGAGGGGGCATGGGTGTGCGTGTTGTCCTTAGGTTAGTTTACCTTAGTTTAAGTAGTTTGTAAGCTACGGACTGATGACCACCCAGTTTGGTCCGATAGATTTACAAACATTTGAACATGCCCGAGGGATGACTCGAACCTCCGACGGCGAGCAACCGCGCGCTCCGCATCAAGGCGTCTTAGAGCGCTCGGCCACTCCTCCGCGACAACACTTAATTCTGCATCGGCCAACCGGGTTTGACACGTGTGATGTAGTTCGTGCTGCTTAACATCTTGCGGGATTGTAGGAACTCGTATTGCCAAGTGCCTGCGTTTTTCCTGTGGCCTTATCGACACTAGTCTTTTGTTGCCACCTCCCCCTCCCCCCCCCCCCCCCCGCACACACACTGGCATACATATTGTCGAAAGTAACGTCTTGTAGAAAGCAGTTTTAAATCGTCTGCCACGCGGACGTAAATTATGCAGCATAATTTAATTGTCTAGCTGATAACACAACGAGCCCTATTAATTACAAATTGTAGTAGCGCACGATGTTAGCTAGTTGTGCGAAACACAGTATGAATGCAATTAGTAGTGCTACGCTAGAACGAGGAGTGCAGAGTTATGCCGTGCTAGAACAAGTACATCACTTTAACGTAAAATAAATAAATCACAAATAACGTACCTAAGCGCTGCACTTAGACTTCGATCGGCCTTGAATAACTGGTAGTGCAGAGTAAACTAAAAGACATATACGTTTTTATAGCCTCATACTGCCGTTAACCCGTTTAAACACACCCTTAAAATATTACATTCAGTATTTATAAAATATTATTAAATCGGTAACAGGTATAAATGCTTTAAATAAAAATTATCCGATTTTTAATGTACCTGCGTTTTTCGAATCCCTTTATCATCCCAACTACTTTGTTTATAATTTCGAAATTTGAATAATAGCAATCCGTAGGCCTATAGCATCGTTTGTACCAATTCAATAAAATATGATTAAGTGTGGATTGAGCAAGCTGTGAATGAAAGCAAGGAAAAATTTGGGTTGGGAATTAAAGTTCAGGGAGCGGAAATAAAAGGTTTGCGGTTTGCCAATGGCTTTGTCATTCCGTCGGTTACAGCAAAGGACTTGGAAGAGCAGTTTCACGGACTGAACATTGTCTTTAAAGGAGAATATAAGATGAACATGAACAAGAGCAAAGCGAAGGTAATGGAATGAAGTCCAATTATATCAGCGTTGCCGAGGGAATTACTTCAGGAAATAAGACAACAAAGGTGGTAGATGAGTTTTGTTACTTGCGCAGTAAAATAACTTACGATGGTCACAGTACAAATGATATAAAATGCAGAATGGCAAAGGGAAGAAAGGCTTTTCTGCAGAAGAGAAATTTCCTATCATTGAGTGTTAATTTAAGTGTCTCTAAGTCTATTCAGAAGCTATTTGTCTGGATTGTTGCCTTGTACGTGAGTGGAATGAGGACGATAAATCGTTCAAACAGAAACAGGGCGGAAGCTTTTGAAATGTAGAGCTACAGACGAATGGGTGCATGAGGTAACTAATGAGGAGGTACTGAAAAGAACTGACGAGAAAAAAGATTCCTGGCATACTTTGAGTAAAAGATGGGATCTCTTGGTAAGGTCGCATTCTGAGACATCGAGGAATCATCAATTTAGTAACGGAGAGAACAGTGGAGGGTATAAAACACAGAGGGAGACCAAGAAGTAAATAGAATAAGGAGGTTGAAATGTATGTGGATTGTCGAGCTTACTCGAAGATGAAACGGCTTGCAAACGATAGAGAAGGGTGGAGAGCTGCTACAAACCAGTTTGTGGACTGAAGACTACAAAAACAACTAAGTGGTATTCCAAAGACGCATTCATCATAAGCTATCTAGAAATAATTCTTTATCGCTGTGCTCACTTATGATATGTAACACTGCAGGGCTGCGCTGTTTAATTAGCGTTACTGACATCTACCAGACGGGCTGAGTGACCAGACTGCAAACTCTGATGTAGTCGACACTCTAGATCTGTAACATCTCAACCAGTATGTGAGCCATTTCCGGCGCGTGTGATATGATGCTGTCTCGAAAGAAACAAGCAATTAGTGAAGCTGAGCCATAGAGATTTTAGAATTAATGCTTGCAGGAAGTAACTTGTTTTTTTAATTTCTGTGTTTGCTGTCAGATTGTTATCTACAGTTGAGTTTATTCCGGATACTTTACGAAATAGATTCGAAAGGCTCCTATCAGGAAATATATTCATCATTTTCTTGATTTACAACTCTTATTCTTTCCGTGTTTGCAGTAAAAAATTCTGGGTATGAAGTCCGCCTGATATGCAAAACACTGTTTTGTTATACACCCAAACTAGTTTCAGCACCCCTGTGCCATCGTCAGTGGGTTTTCAATTTATTTAATGCTGTGAAAAACGAAAATAAAATACATTTATTTTACTCCTGTATTATTTGTAAATTTAGGCCTAAAGGTCGTCAGACTTATATATTTTTACCTTAATTTACATTCTGTGGTCATATGGAACCCTTTCTACATAGTTATATATTGGTAGCTTTGTCATCTGCAACCAAAAGAGATAATTTTGGTTGCAGATGGCAACGCTACCACTGTATAACTATGTAGAAAGGGTTCCACATGACCACAGAATGTAAATTAAGGTAAAAAAAAAAAAAACAACGAAATATGACTGACGACCTTAAGGCCTAAATTTACAAATAGTACAGGAGTAAAATAAATGTATTTTATTTTCGTTTTTCACAGCATTAAATAAATTGAAAACCCACTGACGATGGCACAGGGGTGCTGAAACCTGTTTGGGTGTATAACAAAACAGTGTTTTGCATGTCAGGCGGACTTCGTACAAAGAAAATATATTTATCGCGTAGATTTTGATAATTAGTTATTTCGTAAAAAGATGCATTATATGAGTCTGAGCAAGTGATCAATATTTTTAAGTACGTGTCAAATCTAACCTCAATTTTCTGTTTGATTTATAACGCATCTTAGTCTGAAATTCACATTTAGTCTTAAAGCAGTTACTCGTAAAACATTTGTCTTGTTAGATTTTGTGACCTGCATGGAAAAAATTGCAGGACGCAATTTAACAACAACAACAATTTAACAACAGCTTAACAGTGTCACATAAAATGATTTCCAGTCCATGGTGTACAGCAATCAGTGAGAATAAATATTTCTTCAGTAAAAATCCGCCTTGATTGCAAATTGTTATTAATGACCCGTTTCGCCCTTTAGCAGGGCATCTTCAGATTATCTGCGTGACATAATTTACACAAAATTACAAGGCGGAATTACAAAACGTCTATATTGGTACATGGGCTTATTTTGTGTTAAGAAGAGAGTATAAATGGTAAACAAAGCCTACAATGCGCTCTCCGTGGTGTGACGCCGTAAGTTGTTTTTCGGTGCTTCTATTTTTCTGGAATTTTTGGATTTCGCCGGCCGCAGTGGCCGAGCTGTCTGAGGCGCGCCAGTCACAGTCTGCACTGCCGCTACGGACGGGGGTTTGAATCCCCCCTCGGGCATGGATGCTTGTGTCGTCTTTAGTATAAGGTAATTCATAAGTAGTTTGTAAGTTTAGGGACTGATGGCCCCGCAGTTAAGTCCCTTAAGCCTGACAAAAATTTGAACATTTGATTTTTTTTTTGATTGCCTTGTAGCCCTACAAATGATCGGGTAACAACGAATTACAGTTGGAACATACTCACATCTTTACCGAGTATGTTCCAACTGTAATTCGCTGTTACCCGATCATTTGTAGGGCTACAAGGAAATCAAAAAATTCCAGAAAAATAGAAAAACCGAAAAACAACTTACGGTGTCACACCACGGAGAGCTCATTGTAAGCTTTGTTTACCATTTATACTCTCTTCTTAACACAAAAATGTCTGTAATTCTATCGGACCAAACTGCGTGGTCATCAGTCCGTAGCTTACAAACTACTTAAACCTAGGTAAACTAACCTACGGACAAACACACACACTCATGCCCCAGGGAGGACTCGAACCTCGATGGCGAGCAACCGTGCGCTCCGCAGCGAGGTGCTTTAGATCGCTCGGCTACTGCACCGCGGCCTTCTTAACACAAAATAAGCCTATGTATCATTATACCCGTTTTGTAACTCTGCCTTGTAATTTTGTGTAAATTCTGTCACGCAGATAATCTGAATATGCCCTGCTAAAGGGCGAAACGCGTCATTCATGACTAAAACAAGGCAATGAAGACGGCTTTTTACTGAAGGAATACTTAACAGTCTCGGTGTAAGTAGTCTTTCTTCAGTATTTTAAGTTGTAAATCGACATATACGTGTCAACATAGTAGTAGATTCTAGCTGTAAAATTCCGCTGTGAACTTTTTAGAGTTTGGCGTCGTTTGTGTGTCTGTCCCTCGCGAGAGACTACGCTAACTTATGTAAACTTGTACGCGGGCAAATCACACGTCAGTTGGAAGTGGAAAAGAAAACTCCGGAGACCTCGCCAGGGGTCCGTCTTGTCGGCGAAATGAGCGCAGCCCCTAACTAGGCCGTAACTTAAGGGAGAATGGGCCAAGTTTTGCCCGGAGAGGGCAGCGCGCGGCGCACAGCACTGGCTGCTCATCCCGCGCCCCCACCACTCGCAGAACGCTCAACTTTTCTGTCTGCCACTGTTTATCCCTCCGCTGCAGTACTGCCCCATAGGTGTGTGCGCGTCAGCTGAAAAACCAGGCGGCTTGGGGCAAGGCTGTGATCAAAATCTTTTTTTTTTTTGGCTATACCGGGTGTATTATTTGTAATTGCAAATATTTCCGTTGGTGACTCAGGACAGGGTACTGAACAATATTATATGAGGGGTTTTGTCATTTAACGATATTAAATATAGGTGTTAAAAGTCGAATGTTTTCAGGTTAGGTAGTACCTCCACATATGCCTTTCCCACGACACTATCTGTTCTTTCCAGTTTAAATCTGAAGCAATAAAATTCCTAGGTATTTTGTGGAGTTTACGGGCTTCACTTTTGATTGATTTATCTTGTAAACAAAGTTTAACGGATTTATTTATGTGGACGACTTCACACTTCTCATTATTTGGAGTCAATTGCCAATTTCTACACCATAGTGATATTCAGATCGTTCTGCAGTTGGTTTTGATCTTCAGATGATTTTACTAAACGGTAAATGACGGCGTCATCTGCAAACAACCTAAGAGAGCAACTTAGATTTTCTCCCAAATCGTTTATGTAAATAAGGAACAGCAGAAGACCAATAACACTACCCTGTGGAACGTCCGACATCACCTCTGTTTTAGTCGATGCTTTACCATCGATTACTACAAACTGTGTACTCTCTGACAGGAAATCCCCTATCCAGGCGCATATTTGGGGCGATATACCATAACCACGGATGCTCCTGGCTGATTTTTTATGGTGCAACTACTTCCTCCTGTGATGGCGATCTCCCAACCAAGACCTTTGGACCCTCCTAGGGGTCGGAACCCATAGGTTGAAAAACACTGCTGTAGAACACCTATGCGTTGTTTTGGAACACTGGCTTCGTGCCAGTCCTCACCTCAGTTCAGTACTCCGTGAAGAGTGCGCTACCATTCCTCAAGAAACCTTCCAGCACCTGATTGAACGTCTGCCTGCGAGAGTGGAAGCTGTTACCAAGGCTAAGGATGGAACAACACCATATTGAATTGCAGCACTAGCGATGGAGGGCACCACGAACTTGTAAGTCATTTTCAGCCAGGTGTCCGAATGCTTTTGATCAGATAGCGTATTATGTGCGCCTCGGTTGCACAGTGGTATAGTGGTGGACAATGAATCCGAAGGTCGCGGGTTCGATCCCCGCAAAGTTCCTAGGATTTTTATCTGTTACTTTTGCACTTCTTTCACATCTGGCAGTATTGCTCATGTGAAAAATACCGAGTAGCACCGTGGTTCGGAACCCACATTAAACTGTATACTCCGTTCACCGAAACGAGAGATGTACTGTTAACACGCCGAGGCGCGAGACCAGGGGTTGACAAAACAGGGACGCTCGCTCAATTTTGCTGCACCCGTTTTAGGTGTAAGGTCGTTGTGTGTTTTGCCATATAGCAGTGCTATTAGAAGCCAAACTTTTAAAATACATTTCTTTTAACACTTTATAAAAAGTGATTTTCTCCGAAAATTACCCAAATCTGCATCTTCGCTTACCACAGCAAGCAGTTTGCTAAGTGTTGGAAATTTATTACGAAAAACTTTTCTTTGTATCGCATTTCAGTTAAAGTCATCAAGACGTTTTGAAAGCTTCTGTTATATTTTCTTTTTTTTTCCCCTTGTAGGCTTCAAAGAGTGTATGGCTCTCTATTGACTTTTGACAATTTTCTGGACAGAAGAGCAGCGTTTTATACACACTAGGTACCATGTGTTCCTCTAAACAACTTTATTAGTTTTTCATTGAACGCTTCTTGGGTGGACTCAAATTGAAGGATGGCATAATGAGGTTACCCTTACGTGATACCAATGAGAGAGAAAAAGAGACGCACAGGCTATGAATGCTGAATGTTAGTGTAAACACTAATATTTACGTTACTATTCGGCAACCGATCCTTCAAAATGACGTTGACAGTCAACACCTATTATTACTGCTATATAACAAAACACACAACTATCTTACACCTGAAACCGATGCAGCGAAATTGAGCGAGCGTCCCTGTTTTGTCTACACCTGGTCACTCACCTAGGTGTGTTTACAGTGCGTCTCTCGTTTCGGTGAACGGAGTATAGGTCCCCCTAGAACTCGCTGGGTAAGTCAGTTCGAAGGTCGGAAGAAGGCAACGGCATAATGTTAATGTTTGTTAAGCTTATGGGACTTAACTACGGGGTCATCAGTCCCTAAACTTACAAACTACTTATCAGCTACCTTATACTAAGGACGGCACAAATATTCATGCCCGAGGGGGGGGGGGATTCGAACCCCCGACCGTAGTGGCCGTGCAGACCGTGACTGGAGCGCCTCAGTCTCCTCGGCCACCGCGGCCGGCGCAACGGCATACCACCTCCAAACAGGACCATGCCTAGTAAACCATTGTGGTGTTCAAACCAATCTTCGGATTGTTGACTGCTTTACCTTTTTTTAGCGTATTATTGCTGAAATATCACCCCTTTCCTTTCGAGTATTGCTGCTCGCCTAAGCCACAGGGCTCTAACCGCCCATGTCTCATAATTTCACGAACGTTTTGCGCCGCGTGTTGTATACACACACACCACCCTCGTTCGCGGACACGGCACCGCAGCTAGCCATTATTCGCTCGCTGCGGGTAGCATATGCGCGCTATCGTAGAGACTGAAACGGCTGCCGCGGCGGCCCCCCTCCCGTACTCGCGTCCATAGAGTTATAATTATTCGGCCAGACATACGTTACGCTAAGCCCCTGTCACGGAATGCACTAATGACGACACTAATATTGGCGGACTTAGCATAAACACGGAATTTATAGTAACGCGAGCGGGCTAAATCACCGGTGGCCGGTGTTAGATGCCCCCGGGCTAATTGAAGAAACGGCGGCATAAACTACGGCGGCGGGCTTTGCGCGAATCAATACGAGATATTAACAGCTGACCGGCCGCTTGTAAATTGCCCCCATTAAACCTCCCTTTTCCGCGAAAGAAAAACGCGGATACCGGGCCGCGCGGTGGCGCGTCAGGCGGGAAAACCTGCACGCGGCCAGCGGTGAGCCGACAGTGCCGACACCGATTATTCGGAATGGTTTTCGACGTCGGACAGTGTTCGTCCCACTCTCCATTTTGCTCCGCTATCAGTTTGATGAGAACAATGAACAGTATCTGGCGCGCAGTTTGTCGGGAGTCGGTCCCCAGTCTTCGGGAAAATCCGACAGACGCGTTAATTCGCTCCATTTTTTTTTTTTTTTTCATCATCACTATCGGAATATAAGGTGAAGGGGGGGGGGATATAGGACGCTCCAAGTGTGATTTGTATTCTAATTTAGTTAATGCTCGTTTCAATACGGGACAGCAGGAATGGCTACCATTCCGTTAACTTTTCATCGGTACGTAATGGTACGACTCGTTTTCTTATGCCATCACTCTGCTAATCGAGCAGATGCTTTTTGTATGCTTCTGTATTTACAATGTCGGGGTGAGATCTGTGTTAAGTGTTAATGATAGAAGAAGTAGTTTTGTTTTGTATTTCAGTGGCATTACACGTCACATACCAAGCTGGCACTAAAAGTAGTACACATTTTTAGAGATTTCAAAATCTCTTCTGCTTTCTTGCTGTAACAGTGCTTATGCAATCTTCGTTTCTTTCTCTGTAGCCATGTTTCCACACATGCAGGGTCGGCTTTGTTAACCGGAGTTGACATGGCCGCGGTGGAGTAGCCGCGCGGTCTAAGGCGCCTCGCTGCGGAGCGCGCGGTTGCTCGCCGTGGAGGTTCGAGACCTCCCTCGGGCATGGGTGTGTGTTGTCCTTAAGTTACTTTACCTAGGTTTAAGTAGTTTGTAAGCTACGGACTGATGACCACGCTGTTTGGTCCGATAAATTTACGCTGGCCGCGGTGGCCGCGGGGACTGAGGCGCTTCAGTCACGGTCTGCACGGCCACTATGGTCGGGGGTTCGAATCCCCCCTCGGGCATAAATATTTGTGCCGTCCTAGTTCGTAAGTAGTTCGTAAGTAGTTTGTAAGTTTAGGGACTGATGACCCCGTAGTTAAGTCCCATAGACTATACAAACTTTTTTTTCGATAAATTTACAAACATTTGATTTGGAGTTGACATGTTGATATTTAGGGGGTGACCGGATGCCCTTCCTGTAGCCACCCCATGCCGCCCCAGAAGAAAAAATGTACCCCAAATGTCTGCGAATAGTGTTATATGTGAGAAAGTGTAAAGTATTAAGAAAATTTTTGCGAATCTTGAAACTGAGGCGGAGTAGGGACCAGCCCGGTATTCATCTAGGGGTGTGTGGAAAACCGCCTAGAAACCACATCCAGGCTGGCCGGCAATCCGACACCTTTCGTTAATCTGCCAGGCGGATTTGAAGTGGGCCGGTACGGCTCCACTTCTCGGAAAGCGATATGTTAGTCCTCACGCCTAACTGACTGGGTAAACAGTGCATATGCAGTGTGATACCCGAAATTTCGATCCATGCTGAATCGTGTATATTTGTGCAGGCACTGATTCTTGCAACCATTCGATCAGATTGTTGTGGCATAGTGTTTCATGTGTGCTTCACCCGTTTACATAGTTCTGCAAGAGTTTTGGGGGGTGATGAGTCACACGTATCAGTTGTCCCATGATATCCCACACGGGCTCGATTTGAGACAAGTGTGGAGATTGTGCTGGACAGGGAGTTCGCTGCCCGTCTTGCACAGCACGTAGAGTTTCACATGCAGTGTGTGGACAAGCATTATTCTGTTAGAAGAACATGTTGTTTTTGTGTTGTTGTTGTTGTGGTCGTCAGTCCGGAGACTGGTTTGATGCAGCTCTACATAATACCCTATCCTGAGCAAGTCTTTCAACTCCACATAAGAACGGCAACCTACATCGGTCTGAATCTGCTTGCTGATCCATCTCTTGGTCTTCCTCTGCGGTTTTTACCCCACACACTTCCCTCCAATTCTAAATTCACGATTAATTGATGTCTAAGAATGTGTCCTACCAATCGATCCCTTCTTTTAGTCAAGGTATGCCAGAAATTCCTTTCCTCCCCAATTCTGTTCAGTTCCTCCTCATTAGTTACACGATCCACCCATCTAATCTTCAGCATTCGTCTGTAGCACCACATTTCAAATGCCTCTATCCTCTTCCTGTCCGCACTGTTTATCGTCCATGTTTCACTACCATACAAGACAACACTAGACACAAATGCCTTCAGAAAGGACTTCATTAGGCTTAAATCAATATTCAGTGTTAGCAAATTTCTCTTTTTCAAGAACGCTTTTCCACCCATTGCCATTCTGCATTTTATATCCTCTGTACTGCGACCATCATTTGTTATTTTACTGCCCAAGTAACAAAACTCATCTACCTCCTTTATTGCTTCGTTACCTTATCTAATTCCTTCAGCGTCACCTGATTTTCTTACACTGCACTCCATTAACCTCGTTTTGCTCTTGTTAATGTTCATCTTATATGCACCTTTCAGCACACTGTCCATTCCGTTCAATTGCTCTTCCAGGTCCTTTGCTGTATCTGACAGAATTACTATGTCGTCGGCAAAACGCAATGTTTTTAATTCTTCCCCCTGAACTTTAATTCCTTCTCCAAATTTCTCCTTGCTTTCCTTTATAGCTTGCTCAATGTACAAATTGAATAACATTGGAAAAAGGCTACAACCCTGTCTTACTCCCTTCCCAACCACTGCATCCCTCTCATGCCCTTCAACTCTGACAACTGCTGTGTGGTTTTTGTACCAATTATTGCAAGTAATCGCGTCTTAGAATATTCTGGAGATGCATAGGGCTTGTCAGTGTTCCCTCTGCAAGCACGTAAGATGAAAGGGAGTTGTAGCTGATCGCGCCGAACACCATAAGGTCTAGGGTGTGATTCTGAATGCATGTACTCTACGAGACAGCGCTCACCAGATTTACGTCATGTGTGCAAATCACCCCATGCAGGCATTACTGAAGGCTGCGGCCCATCATTTCATCTTCCAAGTGATCCTCTGACGTCACCAGTTGAGTTGTGCACATCGATGCTGTATGGTGATTGCAAGGAGGCCTAGAGTTGATTGTGCCCACGGAGTCCCACTACTCGTAACAAGCTGGCACCAGTTCGTGTTGACACTTCTAGGCTCACAAAACCTCTTATCTGTGCTGTGGTAGCCGTACTATCTGCCATTTCTACCATTACAATGTGAAGATCTTGGCGGACGTCTGTGCTGTCTGGACATGTATAATGTCATATATGGGTGTGAGAATGTTCCTGTGACCATTGGAACCAGCTTTATTGTACTGACGGCGCAGCACGTGCAACCTCTGTGGCTGTTCTCTGAAAGGACCATCCTGGCAAGTCAAAAGCTTCAATTTAATCTCTTTCTGTCTCGATCATTCGGCTGTAGAAAGCACGAGTAACGTTTTTTTTTTTTTTTTTTTTTTTTATTTTATTTTTTTTTTTTTTTACTTGTATCAATTCGATGTGAAGTATAATAATTCGAACATTTTACACCACACTCGTTTTTCTTATATGAGCATCTTCTTTTGAGTGTAATTACATTAACTTAAAAAAGACATTTTTTTATATTATTCTTGCCGTTTGTGGTTCAGCTGTATTGCAACAATTGTGGAATTGGGATCTTCTTTGTAGAAAACAGTTAGCTTTTCTTGTTTTCTTGTCACGTCGACGACGTTTTTTTCTTCAGCTACAGCTGTGGTGGCTGAACTGGTAGGTTAAATACCGTATTTATTGCATTCTATATTCGTTTCCTACGTTCCACCCTCACCGATTTTACTGGAAATGTAATGTGAAAACGTTACCGTTCCTCAGTAGAAGAGCGATATCTTTCTGCCAAAGGGCAGGTCTTGTGGTGTTTATCAGGCTTATTTTACTTTTAACAGAAAATGAAATTATTCATTAACAGCCTATAGGTTACAAGATAATTGTAAATAAACTGCTCTGTAATGTACCGTATCGTACCTTGTTAGTGAATATAGGAAACATAAGAAAGACAAATGTGGAGCTATTATTACGTTATTACTTATTTTTTTGGCACTACATACTTTCTCTAACGTAAAAAGTAACTTAAAAGTAGGCCTAATATAAATGACGCTATTCGTACGCACCCAATATCTTATTCAGAAATGTAGCTTTCCGACCACTTGGAACGCTGCAGTCGCAGTGTATAACAAAAATATGTAGGAGTGTCGTGACTGTATATGTTGGATTGTGATCATACTATAATTCTATGATTTGCTACATATACAACAAATAGACTCTGTGAACACTCGGAAGTCCGTATTTTGTGGATGGACGTACTACAGAATTCAGACATAATAGCACGCTAAATGCAAGGATTTAGTTCGTATGCTTGGCAAAAGTGTAAACATGATCGGAAGAGACTCAAAACCATTGAACACCTACCACACAGGATGTCTTTTAGCCAAATCGTTCAAACATTGTATTAAATTCGAAAGTCTATCTCCGAATCACTTCAACGGACACCTGTACTTCTTCATTCAACATTGCGACCGATCTCCTCCTCGCTACTTGTTCGGCAGAAGAACTTCCCTGCTAGTAATGACCTTGACGGGTTTAAACTTTCTTTCCGTTATTATAAAATTCGAGATTACATTGAAGTTAATGCTGGTTTCCGCTTGTCTCGGCGTGCAGTTTAAGTCAACAGGAGACATGCCGTTTATTCTCAGCGGTTGGCTCTAGTTGAAAAGACTAGCTGCCCGTAAACGTACATTTTATGATGAAATAAATTTCGCGGGATTAAAAAAAATAGAAACATGACAGTGACTCCGTTGGTAGATTTATCTCACGGCTTCAAACACAGGAACCTGAACACAACAGAGACTTTGTGTTCCACAGCTGTCACGAGTGTTTTCTTTCCTTGTTTTATGGTAAACCTACGCAGAAAATACTGCAATAAATTATCCAGCAACGCTGCTCAAACCAGTTTCAGTCATTTCGCAATGGCGGCCGGATACCTGTTACGAGAATACCTTAACAAAGATACTGACATTTCTGCATTAATCACAATTTTGAGATAGTCACGCCGCGGCGGGTTAGCCACGTGTGCTGGAGCGCCATGTTGCGGCGCGCGCGGCAGTCCGTCGCCAGGGGTTCGAATCCCCCCTCGGACGTGGATGTTTCTGTCGTCTTTACTATAAGGTAGTTCATAAGTAGTTTGTAAGTTTAGGGACTGATGACACCGTAGTTAAGTCCCTAAAAAAAATTTTTTTTTTAGATCGTCACGCGACGCAAACACTGTATGTCGTAGGTAAAATAAACACAAGGTTTCCCTTATGAGAAGGTTCTGGAGAACTCGGACTGGGAAGAGAAATTTCCATTTGCCTTGAGCAATTTAGCGAAGACGTAAATCCGTTTGCTGGTTTTTAACCGCTCCGGAATAACTGTACTGCATTTACCAGTGTGTCAGCTCGCTCGGTCACGGGTGTAAGAACAAAATCATAGGACGCTACGGACGATCCAGTCAGGTAGGCGGTGGGTCGGGTCTTACGCAATGCCTGATCGTGTGTAGTCTTGACGTGTGTCAGAACAGTTTTCGGATCTTGTGTGGCGGCTACATCCGACTGTCAGATCGCATGAGCAGCTCTTGACGTCTGGATGTCGCGCCGGTCTCCCTCGATCCGATCAAATCAGGTATAGGCATTTAGCAATAGGAGTCGACCTTATGAAATGAAGTGATGCGCGAATGGGTAACGGAGTGTTTGACTACCGTAAAATCTGAGAACTCTTATAGGAGAACTACGCTTATATCGATAACTTTATTTCCCTTTTATCTTTACGGCCACTACATGGTTTCTCCAAAATACACATATTAACAACTTAGTTTACGAGTTCCAGCATAATCTCTGCACTTGATGTCCAGTGTTATTACACAATGCTCTGTGTAAACCTTTTAATGTAAGTAACTAAAACTTTTTCGTTTGTATTAACTTAATGCTTTGTACAGTTCCTTATTTTATCAAAATGCAGCAGAATAGCGTATTAATATATCGCATTTTGTCATTTTTCAAAACCGTTTTATATACAGTGTACCTTTTACCCCTTTAATTCTGTCATTGTAGTGCGAATTTTATATAATATTTGTGTATTACTCTTAAATGTACAGACACCTGAAGAAGGGCAACAGTTGCTCGAAACCGGTTGTGAATAAATCTACAACCCTGCAACTAGTGACTGACCTATTATATAAGACATCGAAAGAAAATTCAGCATTTGTCATAAATTTGTTTATTTATTATTACAGCTCGATTTCGGCTACTGAATAGCCATCTTCAGTTAAACTTGCACAATCGACTAGAAACATTACTGATCTTAATAATCCAGCCACAAGGCAGAGATACAGACAGATACAAAATGATTTATCAGATTCGCAATTAATGCTCAGTCAGTGGCGTAACTAGGACTTGTCTTTGGGAAGGGGGGGGGGGGGGGATAGATCTGCTTGACGAGCAAAATTTTAGTCAGTTTCCAGGCAAACTACCATCTACCACTCTCGTTGAAGAAAGTAATTCACTCCCTTCCAATGAAAGCTTATGGTAAAACACCCCAAGTTCCAAATCTTTACCTTTACGAGATTGCTGTTATACGATTATTTTCGTTTCCCCCCCCCCTCTCTCTCTCTCTTTCCTCTCTCTCTCTCTCTCTTTTCTTTTCGGGTTCTGGGGGGGGGGGGGTTCTCTCCCCCTCCCCCCTCCCCCCGTAGTTACGCCACTGCTCAGAGTAAACCTATAGGGCACAATCAATATGCCTGAAGAAGGGCAATAATTGCTTGAAACCGATTGTCAATAAATCTGCAACCTTACAACTGGTTGCTGTGTTCTAACGTAACGAGAAAGTAAAATGCCCTCTGTAAGGAAATTTCCGCTGATTCGTAGAGATGTCGAGGTAGGGGTACGGAAGATTTGCTCGGAAGGCACCTGTGTCGCCGCGCCGCTTAAAGCGCCAGAGGCGATCCGGAGGCCGAGATGAGCTGCGGCAGTGGCAGTGGCAGCTGCTGCCTGCTGGCTGCTCGCTGGCACTCTCCATTAGCAGCGGGGCGGGCAGTCCGCACCCAGAGCTCCCCCAGCCAGAGGAGAACCTCTCCTTGTTCCCAATGACCGGCGCGCCCGTTTAATCCACTTCCGCAGCGCTGAATTATAGGCCAAACGCTTTCACGAAACGAACCGTCCGGACCTGGGAGCCATGCTGAAGCTGAGCTGAGGAGGAGAGGTTTCCCCAGGGGGGGGGGGGGGGGGGGAACTGCCAAGGTAGCTGCCGAGCCACTCCTCGCCGACTTACGTTCCTTTCTGTTCCGAAGGGCGATCCCCAGAAAGCTACTTTCATCGAGAGAATCCACGTGCAGAAGAGGTCAACAATCGCCGGAAAGCAAAAAAAAATCGCACTGACGTGTTTTACGGCCCACTTTAGGTTTGTAGTTTTATAAATTTTGCAAACATTTTGGACCAAAATAATAAAAAATTAATTAATAAGAGAGTCTGAAACCCTTTTAGGGAAACAAATTTAGGTAGTGGCGGGTTTCGAACCACCGACCTTTCGCGTCTCAGTCCAGCACCTTGCCCACTACGCTACGGCTATAAATCAAAACAAGACTTCTTTAATCTCATACTATTCATGGCCGTTGTTAACTGATGTTTATATGGCATTTATAGACATTAGATTATCATTTATCGTACGAAGAACGATGTGTGTGTTTTAATTCCTCAGTGTGCCGTTGCACTGAAATGACAACGTGTAAGTTACAATAAGAAAATCATCAAATACGAACGGCTGGTTTTCGTTAATTCAACGGAGGGTGTCCAATCTCCGTTATTTTTGCAATTATGTCTCAAACGATACGAGATATGAATAAAACATAAGGGAGCTAAGTTGTAGAGAATTTTCTCCTCTGCCAATTTTCTCCTCTGTTATTCAATTTTCGTGTCAGATGGACGGTTCGTTTGCAATTACAATTATATTACAAACGGCAGTTTTTGGATTTACTACCGTATTTTGTGTCTGAAAAATTTGAAAAAGGGAGGTTTTGGTCTCTGGCGGCCTATAATCATGTCTGTAAAATTTGGTGCTGATCGGTTGAACGGTTCGCTTGAAGAACAGGGAACACGTTACGGACAGACAGACAGAAATCCCAAAATCGCCGTTATTTTTGCAAATATCTTTTAAATGCTACGATATATGAAAAAAAAAAACATAAGAGAGCAAAGTTGTAGAGACTTTTCTCCTCTACCTATTAGGTTATTCAATTTTCGTGTCAGATGAATAGTTAAGCCGTTATTTTCATTTAAATTTCGAGCTGTCAAAAGACGATTGCAAAGGCCCACTTTTAGTGTTACTACCGTAACCTAAAGTGGGCCAAAACACTGCACACTGTGGTGTGGTAATGTGTGTCCAGTGTTATTTTAGTACTTGAAAGTCGTGGTAGTTGCTGTGGTGTGCTGATGGAAGGACATTGTTGTGAAATGCTATCCTAAAGTGGAACACACATGGACACACTAAATGTGAAACTCCTAACTGTAAGTAACATCTTGAAGACGAACTTATACTGTAATTAATCAGTGTAACATACCAGGCGCGTCCAGAAAGTAAGTTCCGTTTGGTAATAAAATGAAATGGTACACAGATACAGAAGAAATTTTTATTGCACAAAATTCTACTTCTCTTAAACTAATATTCCACATAATTGCCGAAATTTTGTAGGCACTTGTCATAGCGTGCCACAAGTTTCTGCATGCACCCTTCACATAAGGTTGCCGCCTGTGTATTCAACCATGTGGTAACGGCTCTTTATCATCGTTGAAGTGTTGACCACCAAGGACAGATTTTAGGAGCAAGAAGAGATGAAAGTCGCTAGGAGAGAGGTCCGAGCTGTATGGAGGATGATCAAACAGGTCCCATTGAAATTTACGTAATAATTGTTTGATCACATTCGGTGTGTTAGGTCGGGCATTATCGTGAAAAAAAAATATTTTGTCAGTAATCCTCTTCTTACACCTAAAATCTGTCCTTGGTGGACAACAATTCAACGATGATGACGAGCTGAAAGAACATGTTGCCACATGGTTGAATACAGAGGCGGCAATATTCTATGAAAAATGCACACAAAACCTTGTTCCATGCTATGACAATTGCATACAAAATTTCGGAAGCTATGTAGAAATGTAGTTTAACTGTTATAGATTTTTGTAAAATCAATATTTTTTCTGTATCTGTACCCGTTCGCTTTATATAACCAAACGGAACATACTTTCTTGACGCGCCTCGTATCACAATTAGTGTTTACTTTTTCTCGTTTTCTGCCCCTCCACAGATACAAATGTAATTTGCACTGAATGTATGTGTACCATCTAATGATGAGCTGCTAGGCAGCTTGAAACCGGTCATGGTTCAATAAATCTTCATTGAGAAGAAAAAAGGCAACTGGTTGCAGTAATTTCTGAAACCTAAATCGTATTGAAATAAATCGCAATTTGCTACCAGTTATGGCTTCACTGTACTAGATTTAGATGGAATACCAAAATGCGGCGAATGAAAATTTGTGTCCGGCAGGGATTCGAACCCGGGATCTCCTGCTTACATTTTATTTTTATTTATTTATTTATTTATTTTTTTTTTTTTTTTGTTCTATGGGTAGTTCTCTTCGTTGCGGACGCTGATCGTTCTTGCTCGGTGTATTGTTGGCTCAGCTTTTTTATTACAGAGGGCGTTGTGCCCCTGACCGGGCGCGCTGAGCCACGGCGCCCGGCCACTTACTAGGCAGACGCGTTGACCATTCCGCCACCGAGGACACAGTAACCATCCCGACTGCAGAGGACTCTTCCCGGCACGTTCCCGCCACACCCAAATCTCCATTCGCCACGCTGTCTCTATCCTATACCACAGACTAATTGTTCTGTAATGCTTGCAGCCATAATACTGTCTCGATACCTCATTGTCTGTTCTCCCTGATGCGGGAATACAGTATTGTGGCTTCGAGCATTACAGAACAATTAGGCTGTGGTATAGGATAGAGACAGCGTGGCGAATGGAGATTTGGGTGTGGCGGGAGACATGCAGGGAACAGTCGGGATGCAGTCGGGATGGTCACTGTGTTCTCGGTGGCGGAGTGGTCAACGCTTCTGACTAGTAAGCAGGAGATCCCGGGTTCGACTCCCGGCCGGACACAAATTTTCATTCGCTGCATATTGGTATTCGGTATTCGGTATTCCATCTAAACCTAGTACAGTAAAGCCACAACTGATAGCAAATTGCGATTTATTTAATTTATTGAATGCTGTGACGTCGTCAAAAATATATAATTAATAGCTGAAAACCCGGCGTTGCCCGGGTATTTATTTATTTATTGTTATATTTCCTTATTCTTATGCTTATCCTTACAGAGAATGAGCTGAAGACATTTTAGTACGCACAGACCAAAGATATGGCTTGTGGCCAGAGGCGTGCAGCGGGCCTGCACTGCTCGCCCGGGCTCGTAGCCGCGCATCCCGGGCGGGCCTGGCCACGCGCTGCCCGGCCTGCCGGCACGAGTCCCACCGGACGGTGCCGGCTAGCGCGGGTACCCGACTACCCGCCGAGCGCCGGTCCGCCCGACCGCCCGGCACTCTGCTGCTAGCCGGGGCACGCGTCCGCCAGCCGCTACACTCTTAGCGGGAAATATACTGTTCCGATTTTCACACTGTAAAAACTGTTCACGTTACAAACGACCATCCCACTTACAGGCTTTACTTTCCTTGGAAAAAATAACATGTCTCCTCTTCATTCCGTGAGTTTTTAGTTTCATAATGCTTTTCACTCGATTCTGAAAAAACAATGGGGTTAAAAAAATCTGATTATTGGACATTTAATAGTACAGCAACTTAGCTTTCTAACAAAGCATTCAACTTTTCATTTACAAATCATGTATTGAAAAAGTTAGGAAGCGGGCAGCTTACTGACCGATGCATTTTAGAACACAAATTAACGCGAGTGTAGTAGAACTGTCTCCAATCGTGAGTAATTGCGAGTTAATGAGCAGCATCAGTGCTGCAATAGCAAGTATACACATTCAGTGCGTGTTCGAACAGCGTTTCTGTGGACATTTCGCTAAATTGCTTGATGTTTCCTTGCTGCTAAGAAAAAAATAAGTAAATAAATATAAATAAGAATAAACGTTCAGTTGCAATCGAGACCACTAGAAAAGATTAACTGGTAGAATGTTGGAAGGTACAGCTTACGCTTAACCACTCCAAGGGAAGTAAACTAATTACTGTTCCTCGATACAGGATACCATTGTTGTTGTTTTATTTTATTTTATATTTCCCCCTTTTCCCTCTGGCTGGGGATAGCTGAAACCCCAAGGGAGTCACCACTATTCGAGAAGTGACATTCAAGGTCGCAGTTATCAGTTTTGTATCGCTGGACAGTCTTTCATGTATCTTGAAAACACTTGGGATTTTTCCTCACTGACGGAATAGTCAGTGTACTATCAGTTGCGAGGGGAAAAAATTGACGTGCGCAGTAATGCACCTGGTAAAAGTAGAACGTTCAAGTTTTGTGGTGCAGAAGCAAAACGGTAGCCGAATCGGCTCGTGCGGGAAATATTAAACATGTTGAAAGTCGTTGGCTTCGCGTTAGCCGGCTCCAGCAAATTTGTAGGTAGTTTTATACTTTGCTCAGTATTTACTTACACAGTGTTTCACTTCATATTAAACTAAGTGATGCCTCTAACATAAAGAACACGATTATTCCTTAAATCTCTTGAGTTCCTTGTTGCTAGTAAGTCTACATATTTCATGTATGTAACAAAAAATTATATACCCTACGATGATGTGATATTTAATTATGTTCAAGGTTGTCCAACTAATTATCTAGCTAAAATTCTGCCAAGGTGAACAGGAAATCTTTAAAAAGCCAGTAGTTTGCGAACACGGTATTCGTCTGCTATTCTTTTTACGTTTCTAGAAACTGTTGAAGGATGAGGAAGAACGTCTTTGGCACATGCAGTGGGGTACTGTGCTAATATCCCCATCAGAGTCTGTGCGAGGTCTCGAAATCCTTCTCCCACAACTATGCTGAAGGGCCGCAAATCTATTGCACACATTCTTACACATTTCTCCAGCACAAAAGATTTTGCTGACCCTGGAATATTGCTACAACCGTTCAAATCAGTATTCAGATAAGCTTTGCAGCTATTCAGGTACCGTAACAGCGTAATGGTACTGCCATCACGGAACGACAATAATTTACGGCAGCCATTACACTCTGCAAATCCCACTGGTTTATTTTCATTACCTATAATCAACATAAAACGCTCTCATACAATGCTGTCTCCAGATATCTTTAAACGCTAGTAGATTCTCTCCGTGAGTTTCCTGGAAACGTCGTTTTTTTTTTTTCCTTCCTCGGATCGTCTATTCCTTGCAAGTTGGTACGATCTGTCCTTTTCGCTATTTATTTCAGACATAACGATAGATAACTCATATATTGGTATGTAGATAACATAAGAGGTGCGTGAAGCCTACGCTGTGATTGTTACAACGTTTTGCTCAGAACTGCCTGCATTCCCCCGCTCGCAGCGCCGTCTGTAGCGCTGTTGCACCGAGCCCGGCGGGTACCCGCTCGCCCGGCGAGTGTCGGGACTCGACGGCGCATCGCAGCTCGCTCGCTGTGTACAGCGGTGCAGTGGGGCTCGACTACCCGCGGTGCGGGCAGCGGAGCGCAGCGGCAGGACGCAGGCGAGCTCGGGCGGGTAAATGTGGCGCTCTGCACGGCTCTGCTTGTGGCATCATGTTTCGCTGTAAGTAACCTCCTTGCTATAGAGTCGCAAACGTCATCGCTGGCCTTCAGTCCGACTTTTTTTTTTTTTTTTTTTTTAAATAATTTGACGACTTTCAACCACCATATCTTTCACTCCCTTATAGCTATCGGCATGGAACTGCTATGGTGTACAACGGGAGACTTCGTACAACAATTATACACAGACCATTGGTTTGCGTTCTGTAGTTTTCGTTGCGGAGCGAAATATTAACACACACACACACGTAAAATTTTATATACACCAATAACTTCCCATTCCAATATACTCCACCCTTTTATCATTATCAACCCTCAAGCAACAATGCAACCAATAAAACCATTTTCAAAGAGTAAATATAATTTTCAAAGAGTAATTATTTTCCGTATTTCGCGTTATATTCTTCGAATCACTAAATATCTATCAGATCGCTATAAAGCCGTGCTTAACACCTCCCTCAGGTATAAATTAGTAACTGTACAAATATTTAAGTATCTGCGTCTTGTCGTTCGGACGTGATAAGCGTACACCGAATAGACATTCACATTAATATGTTCAAATGTCTGTAAATCGTTCGGACCAAACTGCGTGGTCATCAGTCCGTTGCTTACAAACTACTTAAACCCAGGTAAACTAACCTACGGACAAACACACACACACACCCATGCCCCAGGGAGGACTCGAACCTCCACGGCGAGCAACTGCGCGCTCCGCAGCGAGATACTTTAGACCGCTCGGCTACTCCATCGCGGCCTTATATTTATATATGAGAGAGAGATAGAGAGAGATAAATAACTACCCGATCGCCATAAAAGCCTGCCTAAAGCCTTCCCTGAGTAGACATTAGTAACTGTACAAATTTTCAGATCTTTGTCTTGTGGTTCTGACGTGATAATCGTACACCGAACAGACATTCACATTTATAGATATAGATAATTGTAAATCGTATTGGTGTGGAAACCTAGGTCAAGCGTACCTCATAAAGTGTTACATGCAGCTGGTTTGGCTGACTAATTGCAACGTTTGCAAAGTGGCTGCAGTAGTCCTCGCCACGTGGCAAGCTACCGCGGTCCTACTGGGCGTGCCTTGTGCCCGGACGGCTTGCGGCTCCGTGTCGCCGCTGCGGGCATCAGATGGCGGCGTTCGGGTGGTCGCCAGTCACGGACCTGCTCGCCACTGTCGCCGAGTCGCGCCACCGCAATTTATCAGTACGCGCGCTCGACAGGTCCGTATTTTGACTGGTTGTCGCCGGCAGCCGCCGCTATCTGCCGCGTATCGTCCCGTCCGGTAGGGCGTGTCTTCCGCAGCTGCAGGCTTTTGTTTTGAGAGCCATGGACACCTTACGTCAGCAACTATGTGTGTATCCTAATTTTGGACTAATAGCGCAAAAGGTACATTTATGCTACGTTACACTCGGTGTGTGTGGCTTCTTGCATAGGATTTAGAAAATATCGTTCGTGCGAAACACAACTAGCTCTTTATTCACACGAAGTGATGGGTGCTATCGACAAGGGTTCGCAAATCGATTCCATATTTCTTGATTTCCAGAAGGCTTTTGACACCGTACCTCACAAACGGCATTTAATCAAATTGCGAATCGAATCTTTGTGAATCTATCGGACCAAACTGCGTGTCATCAACTCTTCAAATGTCTGTAAAACTATCGGACCAAACTGCGTGGTCATCAGCCCATAGCTTACAAACTACTTAAACCTAGGTAAACTAACCTAGAGGACAACACACACACCCATGTCCCAGGGAGGACTCGAACCTCCACGGCGAGCAATCGCGAGCTCCGCAGCGAGGCGCCTTAGACCGCTCGGCTACTCCACCGCGGCTCAAAGTGGTTATTGTATATCGCCCCAAATTTGCGACTGGATAGGGGATTTCCTCTCAGAGAGGACACAGTTCGTAGTAATCGATGGTAAGGCATCGATTAAAACAGGGGTGATATCGGGCGTTCTACAGGGTAGCGTTATTGGTCCTCTGCTGTTCCTTATTTACATAAACGATTTAGGGGAAAATGTAAGAAGCTCTCTTAGGTAGTTTGCAGATGACGTCGTCATTTACCGTCTAGTAAAACCAGCTGAAGGTCAAAACCATCTGCAGAACGATCTGAGTAAGATATCAATATGGTGCAAAAATTGGCAATTGACTCTAAATAACGAGAAGTGTGGAGTCGTCCACATGAGTACGAAAAGAAATTCGTTAAAACTTTCTTTACAAGATAAATCAATCAAACATGAAGGCCGTAAACTCCACAAAATACCTAGGAATTACTATTACTTCAGGCTTAAATTGGAAAGAACACGTAGGTATGGCCGTGGGAAGGGCGAACCAGTGACTGCGTTTTATTGGCAGAACCCTTAAAAGATGGAACATTGCTACAAAAGAAACTGCATACACTACGCTTGTCCGTCCATTTTTGGAGTATTGCTGCCCAGTGTGCGATCCTTATCAAGTGGGTTTGACGGAGGACATCGAAAGAGTCCAGAGAAGGGCAGATCGTTTTGTATTGTCACGATACAGGGAAGACAGCACATCTCAAACACTTGGGTCCTCTTTTGATTCGGTTTTCGCATTTATCCACAATGCTCTGCATACAATGCTGACCTCCATGCGTACTGTATCAAAAATTGCTGCTTTAAATTAAGGCTATCGACATAGGTCGTAGGCTACGGAGTGTCTCACAGTACGCGTCACTGTGAATGGTTTCTCCGTGCTCGAGGAATTCGATCGGACCTCGGATGTCGAAGAAGACGGTGAGTATTACCTTGTCTGCTGAGGACACAGTCTTGAATTTTTTTAGGGCGCGGTAATAATGCATGCTTCGCGTCCCTAGATGTCGCACTACGTTATTCCATTGCGGCATACTCAAATTTCAGACGGTTTGGTTGTTGCGACATTTCGTACCTATTCATTTGAACACCCTTCCGACAATACAACTGTACAAGATCGCCCTATCACGTGCCAGTTCGTCTTGTGGTTTGTGGCTTGGCATGTTGTGGGTGCGTCGGCGCTGCCGTCTGACAAGTAGTGGCAGGTGTGAGGGCGGATCTGGCCGGCCTATTTGCGTGCGGCGATGGCCAGGCTGCGGCTGAGGCTAGGCTGCGGCTAGGCGGGCCCGGGCGACAGCGCGCCGTGACTGATTCACGGCGGACACGTGTCCGTGACGCCAGGAATAGCGGCGCTCCTCTCATCGCCGCCGTCTGCCGTCCCACAGCCGACCTGAGGGGCCTCAGCTCTGCGCCGTTCTGCTGCTCCTTATAGTCCGCGTCACGTAGGAAGGCGGACCTGTTCTCAACCGTTCTGCGCATCCCCCCTCCTTTACCGCACTGCCAGCCAATAACATTCATTCTGTAGGCGCGTTGGTGGCCGCGAGTTACGCAATGTTTCACCATAAAGCCCCCTACACACGTTCCGATTTGTCGGGACCAAATTATCGGCGGTGCGATAAATTGGACTCGTGGGGCCGCTTGTCGACCAACTTTGCTTGTCAGATGGTTGGTCGGGTCCGAGCGACCGACATCCGACCCCCACCCCTCCTCACAATCCCACCACTCCACCCGACAAATTGTACCGTGCGTAGCGCAACCCGACCAACTTCCTGCCTGCAATAATCTGCTTTCTGCATAGCGAATACGCGAAAACAAAAACAGTTCGACTAACAGACACCAGAACAGTTTTGTTCTCTCTCTCTCTCTCTCTCTCTCTCTCTCTCTCTACATTATGAAACTTGCAAATGTCCTAATGTGGAAATCATGGCCGCCTAATTGAATAAACGATTTTAGACACTCGGATGTCGGGACTTCCATTCGAACGCAAGAGAACGAGCTCCTACACTTAACTGAATAACTTGCAAACTGAGATAGCAAAAATATCACGATTGGGTCATCGCAACGGGAATGCGGGAACCCTAAAGGGCTTGCACGTGGTACAGTTAAGTGGGCCGCGGAGAGGCAGGTGCGTGTCCAGTGGCCAGTTGACGACCGCCGCGGCCGGATGCTGCGGTTTCGCCGGCGGTGGCCGTGGCGCTCCCGTGACCTGTCGGCCAGGTTTCTGCGGGCCCGCCACAAGGCACGCACGCTCGGGAACATGACGCCGGCGTCGAGGGAAGGCGCACATTGTCCGTTCATGTCCGGCTGAGTCTCTGTTGAGGACGCTACAATGTACACTCGGCACTCACACAGTAATATATACACATGAAGAGAAAAGTGAATTTTTATCCCAGTCTCGAACCATTCTTGTAGTTTCGTCTCTGTGTATTATGCCTGACACCATTAATTCCATTTTGTTGTGAATGAAAGTTCATTTGTCTGGTATCTCTTGTTGAATAATTTCGGTGCAAGGTAACGAAACAATGAAGGTGGTAGATGAGTTTTGTTACTTGGGTAGTAAAATAACATGCGATGGTCGTAGTACAACGGATATAAATTGCAGAATGGCAATGGGAAGAAAAGCATTTTTGAAAAAGAGAAATTTGCTAACATCGAATATTAATTTAAGGGTAAAGAAGTCTTTTCAGAAGGCATTTGTGTGGAGTGTTGCCTTGTACGGGAGTGAGTCATGGACGATAAGCAGTGCGGACAGGAAGAGGATAGAGGCTTTTGAAATGTGGTGCTACAGAAGAATGCTGAAGATTAGGTGGGTAGATTGCATAACTAATGAAGAGGTACTGAACAGAATTGGTGAGAAAAGGAATTTTTGGCATACGCTGACTAAAAGAAGGGATCGCTTGGTAGGACACATTCTTAGACATCGGGGAATCGTAAATTTAGCATTGGAGGCAAGTGTGTGGGGTAAAAATCGCAGAGGGAGACCAAGAGACGCGTATAGTAAGCAGATTCAAGTGGATGTGGGTTGCCGTTCTTATGAGGAGATGAAAAGGCTTGCTCAGAATAGAGTAGGGTGGAGAGCTGCATCAAACCAGTCTCCGGACTGAAGACCATAACAACAACATCGTTTTTATGTTATATGAATACGATTAATGCCGTTTTGTGCTGAATAAGAGTTTATAAAATTTGCCCGATATTTATTGTTGAATGATATCAGAGGAAGAATTTATCAATGAGAAACATAAAAATAACCATAGTTTTTTGTGTAGCTCAGCGACAGTCAGTAATTACCAGATGCATAACGGTGCGAAATAGTTGCTCAGAGTAGCAATTTCTCTGCACTTACTACACTATTCAGGTAACTCAAGCGGTGCTATAATTCTCCATCCCTTTCGCTTCCAATAGCAATGTCATCAGCGAATCTTTTTACCCTGAATTTTCATCTCAGTCTCTAACCCTTCCTATACTCCAGTCTTCGTGTATTATACCTGAATACCATTGGTTCGGTTTTGTCGCGAATAAAAGTTCAAACATTTGTCTGGTATCTTTAGTTGAATAATTTCGGTGCAAGAGGTGATCCGTGAGGAACACGAAAAAAAAAACATCTTTTTTTTTGGCCCAGCAACAGCCACTAGTTAATAGTAGACGTTTAAACGTGTGAAACAGTGGATGAGGTGTGCTACTTTCCTACAACCACTTACTACACTATTCAGGTGACTCAACCGGTGCTATAATTCTTCATCCCTTTCGCTTCTGATAGCAATGTCATCAGCGAATCTTTTTATCCTGAATTTTCATCTCAGTCTCTAACCCTTCCTATACTCTAGTCTTTGTGTATTATACCTGAATACCATTGATTCAGTTTTGTCGTGAATGAAAGTTCAAATATTTGTCTGGTATCTCTTGTTGAATAATTTCGGTGCAGGAATTGATCCGTGAGGAACACATTTTTTTTTGACTTAGCGACAGTCATTAGTTAGTAGTAGACGTGTAAACGTGTGAAACAGTGGTTGGGGGGTGCTACTTTCCTGCAGGCACTTACTACACTATTCAGGTGACTCAACCAGTGCTATAATTCTTCATCCCTTTCGCTTCTGACAGCAATGTCATCAGCGAATCTTTTAGCCTGGATTTTTATATCAGTCTCTAACCCTTCCTATACTTCCGTCTTTCTGCATTATGTCTGAATACCATTAATTCCGTTTTGTCGTGAATGAAAGTTCAAACTTTTGACTGGTATCTCTCGTTGAATAATTCTGGTGCAAACATTAATCCGTGAGGAACACGAAAAAAAAAAAACACCTTTTATTTTTTTATTTCTGACCAGCAACTTTCAGTAGTTAATGTTAGATGTGTAAACGTGTGAAACAGTGTATGAGGGGTGCTACTTTGCTGCAGCCACGCACGCCACACGGCGTGGCGCGGCTCTCTCGGCACCTGTCTGGGCACCCCTGGCGGCGGCGCCTGCGCTCTCCTCACCTTGTCCGCCGTCTGGCGGCCGGCAGTAAAGGCGCCCGCCGTTTGGCCGTAATTGCGCCATTCGGATGCTGATGTGAGAATATATTGGAAGAGAAGACGCCGCCGTTACTGCCAGCGCCAGCCGCCAGGTGCCGCCTCCCCACCCTCGCCGCCAGGCCGGGCGGCGCGCGAGCGAAGTGAAGCGCCCCATCCAAAACTGATCATCGACATCGAACATCAACTGCGTAACGTCTGACCGGTTGCTAGCGTGACTAGTCGTTGTGACAGGAGTATACATGTTTATAGAATTATTCATTAAGGCGAGGTTTTATGTTGTCCTTCAAACGCACACGCCTGGAGCAGGGGTTCAGTGACAAATGACGCTAGAGCCACAGATAATTTATTTTTCCCGGTGGAAGCAGTTACCTTCTGCAGGGGCGGGGAAGAAATTTAGTAACGGGGGAATGGTCCAGCGCTCGAAGGCGCTTTGCAGCGGGGCGCGCGGATGCTTCCCGACGGAGGTTCGGATCCTCCCTCGAGCGTGGGTGAGCGTGTTGTTCTTAGGTTTAAGTAGTTTGTAAGCCTAGGGACTGAAACCACAGTGGTTACGTCCCATTTTTGGAGAAATTCGCTGTGGAGTGGTCGAGCGATATAAGGCGCTTCGCTGTGAAGCCAGTGGAGTATATTAAAGGGCTTGCCCCCTCCCCCCGAAATAGTGAATACAAAGAAAAAACAGTAAGTACGACATCTATTTTTTTTGTTTCGTTTTAGAAATCAGGTCAATGAATGTATGCCTCTTCTTAAGAGATCATAACCAAGCATGGATCGGGACAACCAACATTTTTTTCCTCCCGCATATATGTTTGGGATTTGATGCCAAAAAATTTCTATGGAAGGGGGAGGTGTCCATGGCTTGACGTACTCCATTGCTAAACAGGTAGTTAGGCAAAGCTCGTTGACTGGAAAACCTGCGCCACCGCACGACGTCCCATCAGCTCCTCAAACAAAGCACCCAACAGAATGACCGCTGTGAAGCTATCCAACAAATATTACAAAATCCATTTAATAAAAACAAAGTGACCAAGTCAAATGTTCAAATGTTTGTACAGCTTATGGGACTTAACTACGGGGTCATCAGTCCCTAAACTTATAAACTACTTATGAACTACTTACGAACTAGGACGGCACAAATATCCATGCCCGAGGGGGGATTCGAACTCCCGACCTTAGTGGCCGTGCAGACCGTGACTGAAGTGCCTCAGTACCCTCGGCCACCGCGACCGGCTCACGCTTACTCAATTATAAACACATCTCACAGCACGAACCAAAGAACTCGAAAGCAAATAACACACACAGACAATAAACAAAAACAAAACAAACGACATACACAACCTGCCACACCATTTTTCAAAAACTTTTGTAAGAAGTGTAACTGTAGAAAGTGTAAATATAAGCACTGACAGCAAGTGGCAATGTGCTACAAGTCACACATGAAGAGGAAAACATTACATTAGAACTGTTACCGTTCGAATTTAGTAAAAAATCAAACGAATAATGTAACACAAACCATTTCTTGTACAGATGACCACTGAAGACGTTTTAGAATGAAGCGAAACGCGTCTGGTCTAAAGTAGACTAATTTTTCAGTTGTATTAAGACGGTCCCATAACATATACAAATTGTCTATTGTAAATCCCTGCTGACGGTACCAAAAACCACACAATACACCAAAGTTATGTTTAAATGTTTTGCTACCCACACAATTTCTTGTGAAGATTTGTTGCATAGATTTCTAGATGCTTTTGAACACATGGTGTACAAATGTTTGTTTGTATAGCTTATGGGACTTAACTACGGGGTCATCAGTCCCTAAACTTACAAATTACTTATCAACTAGCTAATACTAAGGATGGCACAAATATCCATGCCCGAGGGGGGGATTCGAAACCCCGACCGTAGTGGCCGTGCAGACCGTGACTGGAGCACCTCAGTCCCCTCGGCCACCGCGGCCGGCGAATTAGTAAATCAATTACCTTCGGTGTATATATATATATATATATATATATATATATATATATATATATATATATATATATTCCGAAATTGGAGAATAGTCATGTATAATATACCCAGCAGGACTATCATTAGTCTCTTTCGTTACTTCCCTGTCTCTTAAGTAATTAGTGTCAGCTTTTTTCTGTGCTATGTGTAACTTAGTACACATAATTACCTTATCAATCATATTATCATCTATCATGAATGAGAGAGCTTGCGTCTCTGACCTCACGCCCCTTGCTTCCCTTTTGAACCAGGGAAAATTTTAATGATATTCTTTTTCAGTGTTTTGTAGTGCTGCTTGTATGGCGGTTTACTCCACAGAGTGGTACAGTCCTGAATATCACATTCATTGCGTCTTAAATATTCTTCGGGATCGAAACTAGTATTTACATTTGAATAATAGTATCCTGTTCATGATCTCATGTGCTTCTGAGATGCTATCTCTCCTGACCCGACAATTCTATGAAACTGACACTGAAATGCATAATTAAAATCTCCGAATAAGAACACATAATTTATTTCCTGTTGCTTATGACAACTTTATACATCAAAATTGATTACTTTCGAAAGTAGTCTATTTCCTCATCTGTTAGACCCATACCACGTCTACGAGACCTTAAGATTAAATTATGTAGTATTCACATTATGCAAGGCAAATGTTTTGGTACCCTCACAATTTCTTGTGAAGTTTTGTTGCATAGATTTCTAGATGCTTTTGAACACATGGTGTACAAATGTTTCTTTGTATAGCTTATGGGACTTAACTACGGGGTCATCAGTCCCTAAACTTACAAACTACTTATGAACTAGCTGAGACTAAGGACGGCACAAATATCCATGCCCGAGGGGGGATTCGAACCCCCGACCGTAGTGGCCGTGCAGACCGTGACCGGAGCGCCTCAGTCCCCTCGGCCACCGCGGCCGGTTACACATGGTGTACCTACCTAATTGGGTGGAAGTAATTACATTCTTCTGTGGAGCTATCGTGTTCTCAACTTGTCGTTTCATGCAGGTATACAGTAGACAGTGATAAGGGAAAAGTAAGTAGGATACACTGGCCGGCAGAAGCGGCAGGTGGCACAGAGGTGAACTCGCCCCTGCAGACAACAGACTCGCGTGGGCGCCCGCGCCAGCACCTGTCGACCGTCAGCGCGCCTCGCGGGGGGAGCGCCGGTTGTCAGCCCGACATCACCGCCCTCTTTGCATCAATCCATTTTCCGTGTAACTGTCGCTATCAATAAGTCACTTCCGCCGCGACACCTGCTTTGATCACAAGTGAGGACCGGACTGGTGAATTATAAAAACAACTCCCGGAGCTGCTGCAAACTCTGGCGTAATTACGAAATGCCATTCCCACCCCTCGCTTCTCCCCTCTCGTCCCTCCCACAGATTTTTTTTTGTCTGTCCGAACTTCCTCTGATAACCTCCTGAGACTTGATGTCCATTCCGATGGACACAGAGAGTTCTGTTTCTGCCATCGAAAATTCTGGATTTTACGTCGCAGCACCTGTTGTACATCTGTAGCCATCTGGTGGAAGAACTCGTTACGATCACTTGGCACCAAATTTCGAGGTGTTAGAATCGCATGTGGGTAGGCCCACTCCTTCATTTTTTATAAACGTATTAACCATAATGTGGACGATGACTAGTAACGTATTTGTTCCTGTTTTTTGTTCATCTCTTCTTACGTTCTTTGTCTGTCTCCCAATCCCCTGCTCCTAATACAAACGCCAATACATATAACTCACACTAACATTTTCTACATTATGTATAGAGACTTTCCCTTATACCGTATTTTCATCTCTTCTTCCGCCTTCTCTCTATGCAGCACCGCGGCGGTAAGCCGTGCGCACTGAGGCACCGTGCTACGGTGTGCGCGGCCTTTCGTCGTCGGGGGTACGAGTCTTTCCTCGGGCATGGGTCTATGTGTTGCCTTTAGGCTAGTTTAACTTAGTTTAAGTAGTTTGTAAGCGAGTAACTAATAACCAGTTATGTACAAAAACTACGTCACAAATTTGCAAGAAATTTACAAATTTCTTGTAAATTCTTGACATTGTTTTTGATTATTTTTCGGAATAGAAATAATTATACCTATTTTCAGTTGAATATCGACAGAAATGTAAATTTTGCACGACAAGTGTCTCGCATTTCAGGGTGAATTACCTAACACTTGCTCCGCAAATATTGTGGAAACGGGAAGTGCGATTGACCAATAAACAGATTGTAAAAATATCTAAAAAGTGTAGTTTTGTGCAATCATACAATTTTTCAAATGGAAAAATGGTTGTTTCTATCATACACTGGAATTTTTTACACCAGCTGTGTACAAAGAATTTTGAATGACATTTTTATCACGATTAATTTGGCAGCTACAACCATTCAAAGTTTTGGAGGCAGAGGCTACGACAGCGTAGCTGACTGGCTGGTGTTCATGAGACAGTGGGCCGTGCCCCAGGGGCTAACCACTCGGCCAGTGAGCTACGCTATCGCAGCCTCCGTACCGTACCGGAAACGTTGAAGGATGTAGCTGCCAAACTAAACGTGATAAAAATGCCATAAAAATTCTTTGCACACTGCTGATTTAAAAAATTCCTGTGCATGACAGAAACAACCAATGTTCCATTAAAAAACTCTGTTTATATAAGTAATACACTTTCTAAGTAATATTACAATCTGTTTGTTGGCTAGAGATACGAGCCCCTGACTGCCAATCCATTCTGTGAAAACCACACATCAATCGCACTTTCCGTTCTCGCAATATTTGCGGTACAAGTGTTAAGTGATTCACTCTCAAAGAAATAAAAACATAATTTTGAGTTATTGGCACGTACTTCACGTTATTGTTATGTCTCCCTACGCCGAGCATTTAAGCGTTGTATACGCTTCCACGTACGTATATCTCACAAGAAGCACACAAGGGTAACTTTAGAGAGGCTAGAAGTCTCACACCGCGGTGGAGTAGCCGAGCGGTCTAAAGCGTCTCGCTGCCGGGCGCGCGATTGCTCGCCGTCGGAGGTTCGAGTCCTCTCTCGGACATGTGTGTGTGTGTGTGTGTGTATTGTCCTTGGGTTAGTTTATCCTAGCTTAAGTAGCTTGTACGCTACGTACTGATAAGCACGCACTTTGGTCCGATAGATTTACAAACATTGAATTGATTATTGAGAGGTCTCACGGAGGCGACTGGAAGAGAACACACAGAAAATATTGTGGGGAAGGCTAAGCAAAGATTACGTTTCATTGGCAGAACGCTTCGAAGATGCACCAGCTCCACCATAGAGACTGCCTTGTAACACTTGTGCGTCCTTTCCTGGAGTACTGTTGCCCATTGTGGGATCCTCACCTGCCGCGGTGGAGTAGCCGAACGGTCTAAAGCGTCTCGCTGCGGAGCGCGCGGTTGGTCGCCGTGGAGTTCGAGTCCTCCCTGGGGCATGGGTGTGTGTGTTTCTCCTTAGGTTAGTTTACCTAGGTTTAAGTAGTTTGTAAGCTACGGACTGCTGACCACGCAGTTTGGTCCGATAGATTTACAAACATTTCAACATTTTGGGTCACCAGGTGGGACTGACGGAAGATACTGAGAAGGTTCAGAGAAGGGCAGCTCGTTTTGTTTAATCACGTAACCGGGGGGGGGGGGGGGGGGACGTCACGGAAGTGTTGTACGAAATGGGGTGGAAATCATTAAAAGTAAGACATTATTCATTGCGGCGTGATCTGTTTGCGAAGTTTCAATCACCGACTTTTACTTCTGAATGTGAAAATATTTCCATCCGATTTCCGAGGCTCCTCTTCAGATTCTCGAGCTCGTAGAAGTTTTTTGTGGACAATGGGGTGCTGGCCCAATGATAAGAGCTAGAATGAAGGCAAATGATACAGTGATAGATACAATTGAAAGTAAATCACTGAAATGGTACGGACATATGATGAGAATGCCAGATCATCGGTGGCCTAAGAAAGTTTACGAATGGAAACCACCCGGCAGGCGTAAGCGCAGAAGACCACGACGCTCTTGGACAGACCAGATAAATGGAGTGATGGAACATCGCGGCATCGACAGGAAAGAAGCGCTGGATAAAGAGGCATGGCGGAGGATAACAGGAATACGACAAGATGTTGTTATTAATTAATCTTTGTATTAATTAATCCTGTAATAATAATAGTGTGGAAATATTTTGCTAGCACCCACCTACTTAGAGGGGGGGAAAGAAATCAGATCGAAAACGGAACGATTTGGGTGTTCTTTCTCCCGCACTCTATTAGAGAATGGAACGCCGGCCGCGGTGGCCGAGGAGACTGAGGCTCTCCAGTCACAGTCTGCACGGCCACTACGGTCGGGGGTTCGAATTCCCCCCTCGGGCATGGATATTTGTGCCGTCCTTACGATTAGCTAGTTCATAAGTAGGTTGTAAGTTTACGGACTGATGATCCCTTAGTTAAGTCCTATAAGCTCTACAAAGATTTGAACATTTTTGAACCTCTCATATAATAATTTTTTGAAATGAACAGTGTGCACCACGACCATCAAATGTCAAATATCCAAAGAAAATTGAGCATCGGTCGTAAATTCATTTATTGTTACAGATCGATTTCGGCTACTGAATAGCCATCTTCAGTGTAGCTTGCACAGTCGACTAGGAACATTACTGATCTTACTAATCCAACCACAAGGCAGCGCTACAAGCAGATACAAAATGTCCCATAAGCTTAACAAACATTGGAACATTTTTTAGAGAATGGAACGGTAGAGGAAAGTTATGAAAGTGGCTAATGAACCCTCTGCCAGGCACTTAAATGTGATTTGCAGGAGTATCTATGTAGATGTAGAACCTTACGCGACTGGAATGCGAGGAAGGAGTGAAAATTGTACACAAAGGTATCCCACGCCATATACCGTTAGGTGGCTTGCAGATGCACTCGGCTTCAGATTTAGTCGCCGGCTTGGTCAGCAGGTAGCGCGGCTGCCGGGATGCCTGTATTTAGGCGCGGGCGCTGAGCAGCAGGTGTTTGATTACGGCGTCGCTTTTAGGCCGCCCCCGTCGCCGCCCCCGTCGCCGCCGCGGCTGATGAAAGCGCGCATTCCGACGCCGCCGCCGCCGCGCTGCCAGCGGCCGCACGCGCGCCCGATCAATCAGGCGCCGGCGGGCGTCGCGACGCTAATTTTACCTTGGCCGCCGTCAACGCGTCGCCCCCTATCTGTGCCGCCCGCTACCACTCTTAATGGCCGCTGGCGTCCGCTCGCTGCGACGCTATTGTCTGCCTGCTACCTGTTCACCTGCGACCGACAGCAGTCGGCACTTTTCGCCGTAGCCACGCCCCCCTGCTGTCTCAGCTGTGGCGCTGATGTCCGCAGAACTTTCTCTGGCGATGATTTAAGGGGAGTCCTACGGACCAAAATGACAAAAATTTCAGATTTACTTTTTCAAAAATTACGAAATTATGAATGTTTACTCTTAATTTGGTGTTGTTTTTAATAATCGTTTATTTACTATTTTAAATTAATATTTCAAAATAATAATGCACTGACATTTCTGAGAATTTGTTTTTCCATCATTTCGCATACTGGCATTTTTTTCTGAAGCTATACAATCTACATCTACATTCATACTCCGCAAGCCACCCGACAAATGTGTGGCGGAGGGTACCTTGAGTACCACTATCGGTTCTCCCTCCTATTCCAGTCACGTATTGTTCGCGGAAAAAAAGATTGTCGGTATGCCTCTGTCTTGGCCCTAATATCTCTGATTTTATCTTCATGATTTCTACGCGAGATATACGTACGAGGGAGCAACATACTGCTAGACTCCTCGGTAAATGTTCTCGAAACTTCGATAAAAGCCCGTACCGAGCGACAGAGCGTCTCTCCTGCAGTCTTCCACTGGAGCAGGTTTATTGCGAACTGAAACGTGCACGCAGCACTGACTGTCTCTCGGGCAGAGTGCTCTGCTATTTATACACAGACAGAATGCATCAGAAATTAGAAGAATAGTTAACATAAGAAACAAGTAGAAATTACAAGTAAACATAAGCAACATGTAGAACATTCTAGAAATGTTAATTAAAAAAATATAATTGTTGGCCGGTGGTCGGGATTGAACCGGCGACCTTCAGCACCGCAATCGATGACGCTGTTCATTGAGCCACGCCGGTAGTCGGTAGTCTTGGGGTCTCGTAAAAGAATTGTATGTTCCACATCCCCGAGGATCTCCTCAACACTGATCTATGGAACGAACCAATTAATCTAATCGTCGGTAAAGCCCGCCGATATCGAAGCCACTGTAAACGCTTCCTAAGGGACTAGCGACCTGGGCTGGCTCCGTACGAATGGTAGCCATGTTTCTCGAAGGGACGCGATTGCACTGTCGACAGCTTCGAGCTAAAACTACGGAAATACTTGTGACGCGTGCCGGACTCGGTGTCTGCCCGGTTACCGCGATCTTACTGTATATCGTGTTGCGATCGCGTTAGCTCTGCACGAGCCGCTGGAGATTTTGCTGACACGCGCGCGCGGAGACTAGAGTGGGGCGCTATAAAATTTGCGGAGGTGTCCCGCATATGATATCGGGCGGCGGCCTACCTATAGTACTAGGAACAGAAATTAAATACACAAGGATTTAAAAGCACTTACTTTAGTTAAAAAAGGGGTCCACTACTCAGGAACACACATTATCAACAATTTACCACAACCATAAAAAACTTAGCTTCAAATAAAGATCAGTTTAAGAGGAGCCTAAAAGACTTTCTAGTGGCCAACTCCTTGTACTCCACTGACGAATTCTTAAATAGAACCAAATGATGCATTTATCTGTATTCATACTATTAGTATTGTTATATTATCAGCTTGTAAAAAAGTGTGTACCTGTATTAGTATATTATCGCGTTGAAATGGAAGGAGGCTTGACTTCGAAGGCATGGTTTTAGACTGAAGACAGCACTTATACTGAAAGCAGGTTTATTGCGAACTGAAACGTACACGCAGCACTGACTGCCTCTCGGGCAGAGTGCTCTGGTATTTATACACAGAATGTACCAGAAAGTAGAAGAATAGTTAACATAAGAAACAAGTAGAAATTACAAGTAAACTTAAGGAACACGTAGAACATTCTATAAATGTTTTTTTTTTTTTTTTTTTTTTTTTTTTTTTTTTTTTTTTTTTTTTGCGGGTGGTCGGGATTGAACCGGCGACCTTCAGCACCGCAAACGGTGACGCTATCCATTGCGCAACGCCGATAGTCGTGGGGCCTCGTAAAAAATGTATGTTCCACATCCACGAGGATCTCCTCAACACGGATCTAGGGAACGAACCAACTAATCTAATCGTCGGTAAAGCTCGCCGACATCGGAGCCACTGTAAACGCTGCCTAAAGGACTGGCGACCTGGGCTGGCTTCGTTCGAATGGTTGCCATGTTGCTCGAAGGGACGCGATTGCACTGTCAACAGCGTGGAGCTAAAACTACGGAAATATCTGTGATGCGTGCCGGACTAGGTGTCTCCCCAATTACCGCGATCTTACTGTATATCGTGTTGCGATCGCGTTAGCTCTGCACGAGCCGCTGGAGATTTTGCTGACACGCGCGTGGAGAGACTAGAGTGGGGCGCTATAAAATTTGCGGAGGTGTCCCGCATATGATATCGGGCAGGGCGGCGGCGGCGGCGGTCCCTCCGGAGCCTGCGGTGTTTGCCGGCCAGTGCATTAGCATACGCGCTCCTCGGTCAGCGAAAGGCCATCCGCCCCGGGGACGGCATTTGCATGGCCGCCGTCTCGTCTCGTCTCCATTTCGCCTGGTCTTAGGGCAGTGGGCTGGAGTGGGGGCCGGTAGTTTCTTAGCGCGCCGTGATTCGCCGCGATGGCCGGCGTATCGCTTTCGCCGCTGCAGCCTCCTCCGCTGACCCCCGTCTAATTTTATTCCCCACCTCGGCGCAAATTCGGCTCGCCGAGACAAATGCGAAACGAGCAGCTGCGCGGTCGGCCCCAATTAACGTCGCGGAGCGGGGGCGGAGGTGCTCCCACCGGCGCTCTTCTCTTGTTTCTTCACCTGCAACAGGCGGCGCAGGCTGAGCTGTAGGCATTATATCAAGCCACCCAATACGTCCGGCGAAACTAGCTCAGTAAGTGTGTCATTTGCTCGGACTCTCTGGGTGCCCTTTTGAGCCTCCACACGCTATATCCTGTCCGTCCACTGGTACAAAGCATCCGTAATTGTCTTACCTCTCTTTCAGCGAGCGCAACTACTGTGGCGTTTCTGTGGGTCCCTGACCAAGTGGGAGTATTGGGAAATGAGTCTGCGGATACGGCTGCCAAGGAGGCAGTTCTCCTCCCTCGGCTGTCTACCTTTCCTACTACCTCTGATGACCTAAGTACTGGCGTCTCCCGGCGTATCATCCCACGTCGGTTTTTAAATTGGTCATCCCTGTCAGGGAACAAATTGCGAGCCATTAAAACTGTACCTGATCTTTGGTGAACGTCATCTCGACCCTCTCGCCGAGAGGAGATTTTTCTGGCCCGGCTTCGTATTGGCCACTGCCGTTATAGCCACCAGTATCTACTTCGTGGTGATCCTGCTTCCTTATGCGAGCACTGTGATGAACCTTTTATGTGTACCACCTTTTAGTGCAATGTCCGTTTTTTAATCGTCTACGTCATGATCTGTATTTACCATTTGAAATGTCTGACATTTTAGCTGATGATCTGCATGCTACTAACCGAGTTTTACTTTTTATACATCGTGCAAATATGGCGGCCCGGTTCTATTTTACTATGGGCAGTGTTGGGCGTTAATGACGTAAGTAGTTTTGCGCCCTAAAACAACAACAACAACAACAAAAAAGTGACACAGGGTAACAGGTAGTCGTATAACTGTCGTATTCATTATATGCGGCAGTGTCACGGAGGTGATCGGAAAACTACATGGCAGACGCTGCAACAGAGGCGATCTGTAACACTGTATGTCGTTCTGTCGTACTTCAGACACCGTACGTTTTTCAGAACAGTCAAACGATAATCAGGGTGTAAATTTTACGTTGACAAACAAGAATAGCTTAAAAAAATAAGCCTCACATGAAAAAATGTGTATAATCCAAAGTTGATTATTTTCGATTGGGGGGGGGGGGGCATCTGCTGGTGCTAAAATTACCACCTCACCCCAATCCCATGTGGGTGACGCGGGAGGCAACTTTAAAAATTCAAATTGGAACTCCATTTATTTATTGCAGAATCAGATTCTACATAAAAACTACGTACATTTAGTCTTAAACATTTCTTTTAATTCTTGGTAGTTGGCATTGTAATGCAAGGAAATCTGTGTTCTCATTTTTGCGTGGAAGATGGTTACGGATAAACAAAATTTCTTTGAGCGAGAAGCGGTTCGCTCGGCGTAAATCCACCTAGCAATACTGAATCCGCGTTAAACGCGATTGGTTGCGAGCAGAACCCCACCCTATGGGTAGAGTGGGACAGTTTTAGTTTTCGCGAATCAAAATTTACGAAGTAAATAAGTATTGTTTTTTTATCCGTAAGAATTTTCCACGCAAACATAGTTTTTCTTGAATTGCATTGCCAACTACCAGGAATCAAAACAAATGTTTAAGACAAAATGTATGTAGTTTTTTTTTACGTAAAATGTGAATCTGCAATAAAAAATGAGGATTCCCATTTGAAATTGTAAAGTTGCGTCTCGTCGCACCCCCCTGGGGGCTGGGGTGGCGGGATAATTTTAGCGCCAGCAGATGTTCCCCTTGGAAATAATCATCTTTGGATTCTACACAATTTTTTCATGTGAAGCTTATTTATCGAGTTATTCTGGTTTGTCAACTTAAAATTTACACCCTTTATAGCTTCCTCCGAAGTATACCAAGTGAAACCGTGTGCTCTAAGGCTCGTTGCTGCGGAGTTCTCAGCCCTTCCCCATCGCAGTTAGTCCTTCCTCAGGCATAGGTGTGTGTGTTGTTCATAGCATAAGTTAAAGTAATTTGTATATCACAAACATAACAGTGACGCACTGGAAAGCTCCACAACATCGATGGAGTTAAAATTCTTGAAGATGGTCTAAAAGAAGACCGAAACTAGTTGAATAAATATTAACACGCCATATCCGAATTAACAAACCCGTCCCTGCATGTTCGGGATCATGGCTACAGAGAAAGAATAGAGGCTAGCTCCACGTCTAGCTCACGCGCCTGTTCACGGGATATAAAGGAGTCGTCGTATTCGTTTCAGCGTGATTGTGCACCAATCTCGCCTGAAGATGGCCGCGAAGTGCCTACTAAAACATGGTGTCAGAAGAACGATAAAACCTTTGATTTATCCTTGCTTTCGCAGAACACCCACCGCTCTACCACAAAGTTATTTGTCGTTTTGTCAAGATCTCCTACTCCCTGAAACATCTACATCTACAACCACACTTCGCAAGCCACCCGACGGTGTGTGGCGGAGGGTACCTTGAGTACCACTATCGATTTTCCCTCATATTCCAGTCACGTATTGTTCGCGGAAAGAAGGATTGTCGGTATGCCTGTGTGTGGGCTGTAATCTCTCTGATTTTATCCTCACGATCTCTTCGCGAGATATACGTAGGAGGGAGCAATATACTGCTAGACTCCTCAGTAAAGGTAAGTTCTCGAAACTTCGACAAAAGCCCGTACCGAGCGACAGAGCGTCTCTCATGCAGAGTCTTCCACTCGAGTTTAGCGATCATCTCCGTAACGCTTTCACGATTACCAAATGATCCTGTAACGAAGCGCGCTGCTCTCCGTTGGATCTTCTCCACTTCCTCTATCAATCCCACCTGGTACGGATCCCACACCGGTGAGCAGTATTCAAGTTGTGGGCGAACAAGTGTACTGTAACCTACTTCCTTTGTTTTCGGACTGCATTTCCTTAGAAATCTCCCAGTGAATCTTAAGTCTGGCATCTGCTTTACCGACGATTGATTTTATATGGTCGTTCCATTTAAATCCCTCCTAATGACTACTCGCAGATAATTTATGGAATTAACTGCTTTCAGTTGCTGACCTGGTATAGTGTAGCTAACTGATAAGGGATCTTCTTTCTGTGCATTCGCAGCACATTACACTTGTCTACATTGAGCTTTAATTGCTTTTCTCGCAACCACCAGATTATCGCCAGTTGGACTGCAGACCAGAGTGTACAGACCTGCAGTACACGGGGCAAGTTCCCCAGTTGCGCCTCGGACTCGTCCGGGCTTCCCCGGCCGCCGAGAAACCGGGCACCGACCGGCGCGAAGAGTCGGTCGCGGACCACCGGCGCCACCTCGACGCCGCCGCCTCATTAGGAAGCGCTCCGCTTACGCGCCTAATTATTTTCTAATTACGCGCTAATAAGTGGAGACGCGGCGAGATAACATTTGCATGGGCGCCGTGTCGCGTTACGGAAGGCGCGCGTCGCCGCCCGTCGCTAGGCAACGGCGGCGGCGGCGGCGCGGCGGCCGGTCGGCGCATGCGCCGTGCGCCCGCCCAGGCGCGAACTCGGGGCTCCCGCCGGCAGTGCGCGTCGGGCGCCTCCCAGAGCAGGTTGGCCGTCTCGCCGCCGCCGCGGGGCACGGCAGCGATGCGTCGCGAAGTACCACTGCGCGAAGCAAAGCACCACTACAGCTTGTAGCACAACCACTACTGGTTCTACCGCGCGCCAAACGTTACCTACCTTACGTAACACACACTCGTTGGAGAGAAGAAACATTATTCTATATTCACAGAATATATGACATCAAATGCGACTGGGCAAAGCTGAAAATGTGTACCCAGCCGGGATTCGAAAAAAATGTTTGTATAGTCTATGGGACTTAACTACGGGGTCATCAGTCCCTAAGCTTACAAACTACTTATGAACTACCTAAGACTAAGGTCGGCACAAATATCCATGCCCGAGGGGGGATTCGAACCCCCGACCGTAGTGGCCGTGCAGACCGTGACTGGAGCGCCTCAGTCCCCTCGGCCACCGCGGCCGGCCCGGGATTCGAACCCGGGTCTCCTGCTTTCTAGGCTGGTGCGCTGACCCCTACACCACTGGGGACACGGTGATCACCGCACCTGCGCCGGCCGCGGTGGCCGAGGGGACTGAGGCGCTCCAGTCACGGTCTGCACGGCCACTACGGTCGGGGGTTCGAATCCCCCCTCGGGCATGGATATTTGTGCCGTCCTTAGTCTTAGGTAGTTCATAAGTAGTTTGTAAGCTTAGGGACTGATGACCCCGTAGTTAAGTCCCATAGACTATACAAACATTTTTTCGAATCCCGGCTGGGTACACATTTTCAGCTTTGCCCAGTCGCAGTTCATGTCATATATTCTATGAATATTAAATAATAACAGCTGCAGGATCAGAAGTGACGTCTGTTCTTTCGGAACAGACGACACGTGTATGTATATAATATGCCGGTGACGGCCAATGATCCTATTGTTAGTGGGGAGGGGTGGGCAAGTTTGAAGCCCTTACTCTTACGGGAATTAGTTTCATAACTACGCGTTTGAGTACTGTGGGCAGGGCGAAGCTGGGAATTTGTATCTGACGGGAGGCGTGCTTAGGTAGTCCTTGCAGGTGCGGTGTTCAAAAATGTTCAAATGTTTGTAGAACTTATGGTACGGGATTCAAACCCGGGTCTCCTGCTTTCTAGGCAGTTGCGCTGACCCCTACACCACTGGGGACACAGTGATCACCGCACCTGCAAGGACTACCTAAGCACGCCTCCCGTCAGATACAAATTCCCAGCTTCGCCTTGTCCACAGTACTCAAACGCGTAGTTATGAAACTAATTTCCGTAAGAGTAAGGGCTTCAAACTTGCCCACCTCTCCCCACTAACGATAGGATCATTGGCCGTCACCGACATATTATATATATATACATATGGTGTCTGTTCCGAAAGAACAGATATCAATTCTGTCAGATACAAATTCCCAGCCCTACCCTGTTCTTTCGGAACAGACGCCACATGTATATAAGAAACATTATGATTCAGTCACGAAAGAGCTGGGGCAAAAGAACTTCGTTTGGCAATTTAGAAGCACCGTTACTTATCGAAGTCACGGTTTCGAAGCGATAAAAATAGAACACGGAAGCATCGTAGTCAATGATGTGGTTACTGTTTATCACGTTAACAAAATTACAGGATATAGTTTCTTTGGGGAACAATTTTCTAGTACAGAGGATCCTAAGAAACGAACGTCGAGGACCAGTCAATACTTGGGTGCAAAAGGTTTTTATTTTTTAATTTAAGAACTAGCTTAAACCCGCGGCGCCGCGCTGGAGTGGCCGAGCGGTCTAAACCGTCTCGCTGGGGAGCTCGCCGTGGAGGTTCGTGTCCTCCCTGGGGCATGTGTGTGTGTGTGTGTGTGTGTGTGTGTGTGTGTGTGTGTGTCCTTAGGTTAGTTTACCTAGGTTTAAGTAGTTTGTAAGCTACGACTGATGACCACGCAGTTCGTTCCGATAGATTTACAGACTTTTGAACATTTAAAACCGCGGCCCCGCTCGCGTGTTGGTTGATTATAATAGATAATGCGCGAAACGTCAAATCGATTTTTTAAAAGATGTATTAAAAGAAATTCGTTTTTTTCTGCTTTATTTATTTATTGTTATATTTCATTATTCGTTTGCTTATCCTTACAGAGAAAGAGCTGAAGACATTGTAGCACGCATAGACCAAAGATATGGTCTGTGGCATCACGTTTCGCTGTATGTAACCTACTTGCTATAGCGTCACAAACGTCATCGCTGGCCTTCAGTCCGAATTTTTTGTAAATTTAGGACTTTCAACCACCATATCTTCCACCCCCTTACAGCTATCGGCATAGAACTGCTATGGTGTACAACGGGAGACTTCAAACTACAATTACATAAAGCCCATTCATTTGCGTTCTGTAGTTTTCGCTGCAGAGTGAAATATTAAGATACACACACTCTCTCTCACACACACACGTAGAATTTTATATACACCCATAACTTTCCATCCCAAAATTCTCCACCCTTTTATCATTATCAACCCTCAAGCAACAATGCAACCACTAAAACCATTTTCAAAGAATAATTACTGTTCCGCATTTCGCGTTATATTCTTCAAATTACTAAATATCTTATCAGATCGCTATAAAACCGTGCCTAAAACCTTCCTCAGGTAAAAATTAGTAACTGTACAAATATTTAAGTGTCTGAGTCTTGTCGTTAAAGGACCAAACTACTACTACAATCCAACCAACCAACCAACCGTCGCCCAAGTCGATCCTGGAGCCTTGTGCACCGGGACCCACCTGATGGACACGGGGGCATTTGAGATGCGCGCGGCTGTACGCGTCCGCAGGGTTGGCGCGAGGCGACTCGGCGTCCACTAATTGCGCGACAGGCCAATAAATAAGAGCCCGCCGCCCGCGCTATTGGATTCCTGGCGTCGCGCACAAAAAACGCCGACACACCTAGCGTCATCGGCTCACGTACTCGCCGCTCCGCATTCGCTCCAGTCGCGCCGCCTCTGGGAACCGCCGACAGACACTCTGGCACTGCTCACAGCGAGCGGTCCATCTCGCCGCCGTTTCAGCAGGCCGCTACGTGCCAATCACACGTCGAGTGGTACAGGTCTCGACATCATACAGGGTGACTACGTTTGAAACGACAACAAAAGACGGAGGACTTCCGAAGAAAACTTGTTTGCTCACAAATATATTCAATAGGTGTCACAAAGACTGGAACTGTTAAAACCCCTGATTACATGTAGACTCGAATTCCCATGCACGGAACTGCTTCAAACGTCTAGTTACTTTGAGAACGTAGGTACTCATTGCGCAGCATTCGCTCCGCTCGCGCCGAGCAGAGAGACGTGTCTGGGAACCTTCCGACAGACCTTTGCTGCTCCTCGCAGCGAGCTATCTATCACGCCACCATATCATCAGTGCATCTCGTGCCAATCACACGTTGTGAAGTACTGAATTCGACATCATACAGGGTGACCAGCACGTTACGTACCTATTACATGTTGGGCAGTACAAATCTCTCCACAGTAAAAAAAAAAAAAAAAAAAAAAATTAACGTCCCGTCGACCTCATGGTCATTACAGACGGAGCACAAGCTCGGATAACTTTTTGTCAGGGATGGGGAAGGAAATAAGCCGCGCCCTTTGGAAGAAACCATCCCGGCAATTTGCCTGCACTGATATACGGAAATTACGGAAAACATAAATCGGGAATGGTGGATGGGAGATGTTAACCAGAAAGGACTGCAAAGGATAACTTGGTCGTTCAAAAATATTCAATAGGTGTGACAACGATTTGTAAGCAGTAAAATCCTCCATTCCGTGGACAATCGAATTTACATATGTAGAACAGCTTCAAAGGTCGTATTACTTTGTATATGAGTTAATGTGCTAAATTTGATGTAATCGAGCAAAAGTTTGAAAATCATTTTCAAAGCGTGTTGGAAATCGAACAGTGGACGAATGTAGCTCAATTTTCGTTCTATTCAAGTTTAGAGCTAGTTTTATACGCTTCATAGTGTTTATGACGTAATATCTCCTGAAATATGTCTCGTACCGTGGTGTAATTTTGCAGGTAGTTTGAGTCGTGTATGTCGAAAATGTCCGTAAAATATGAAGAAGTAATGAATGAAAAGCCTCAGCTTATGGTGACATATTACTGCGCAACCAATGTAATCAGAATGACGTCATATCTCATGAACTGTGTCTCGCAACAGTGATATAATTTTGCATGTTAATAAGTGACATTTGTAGATAATGTCTGCATAGTATATTCCAAATAGAGTTGGTAGCTACACAGTAACAAATTAAAAACATTGCTGTGGTCATTGGTCGTTGGACGTACAAACTAGTTAAAATAACTTACTCGGAAGAGACAACCCACACAGACATGCCCGAGGGAGTACTCGAACCTCCCACTGGAGATGCTTCGCAATCCGTGACATGGCGCCCCAGACCATGTGGTTATTCCTGCGCTGCCATGGCAAGTGCTGAAGGAAGATAAGGAAGATCAGTGTTTAACGCCCCGCGACAGCGTAGTCATTAGAGGCGGAGCTTACGCTCGGCTTGTTTGGGTAAGGGTAGCAAACGAAATCGGCCGTGCCCTTTGAAAGGAACCATCCCGGCATTTGTCTCCAGTGATTTAAGGAAATGAGAGTGCAGTTTGTTACCACTGCGCCACTTCGATCGGATCAGATTCTGAAGTTTAGCCATGTGAACAGCGAAAATGTAGTAAGCCATAAACTCCTCTCCTTTCATACCTTTCTGACGAGTATCAGCGAGAAATAGTTTCGTAAAGGTTTGAAATCATGTTTGGAGTTTGTTGGAAGTACCTAAGTGATTTCATTTCCGAGTAACGGATGAGCAAATTTGCCGTTTCAGCGCTGTCAGCATTAAGACAAATGCACTGTTTCTGATTGTAATACCCATTTTTTTTGTGATTGCCCGATCGCTGAACGAACGTCAGGACATATTGATTAAATATGTGGGAGTGTGCGTATCGAGAAATTTGAAGTAGAATAACGGCATAAAACTAATCGTAGATGGGCAAGTGCTAGGTCGAGGTTCATTGTAAGAATATTAAGGAGCTGTAGACCACCCACGAAGTACGTATCGTAGCTTCCAAGGTCCTCGTCCGACCGGTGCTTGAATGTTTTCGTCAGTGTTGGACCCATACCAGTTAGATCCGATACAGAAAAATAGTGAACACTGGAACAAGAACATAGCGTTTTGTCTCAGATTTGTTCAGCAAACATTGAAACCTCACACAGGAACTTATTCGGCTCTAGTGGCAGAACTTTCAAAACAGACACTGGATATCACGGTACAGTTTATTAATAAAATTCGTGACCATAAGTTCCTATAACAGTCAACCAGTACATTCCTTCCTCCTACACATGTCTCGCGAAAAGACTATACGGGTAAAATTAGCCAGCTTGGAGCTCACACATGCACCCACCAACAACCTTCCTTGCTCCATAAGCCTTCCATTCGCGACTGCAATTAAATGTGGCAAATGAGATTTGTGCACGAAGTAGTCATCACCGTGCAGTGACTTACGGACTAGAGATGTAAATACCAGAGGACATTGCCAGTGAGCTAGCTGTGTAACGATCCACACATTAACTGGAAATAACTTAGGGAAATCAGATCATAAATATAGGTACAATTGAGAGAGGATTTGAGTCTGATAATTAATAACGGGTTGGATCTTTTTCTGATTGTTTTCCAGACAAAAAGCAGGAAGGAAGAATAGGGTACGTGTCTTTTATATCAAAACAAGTACTGAATCATCTCCCTCATCTTCTGGTCTCGATCGTGAGAGTGCGTACAATGTAACAAGCAACAATGACACTGCCGTTCGTTACCGCAGCTTCTGTTTTCGCTGGTGTTTGAGAATAGTAACGGTGACGATCATCATGAAGGTTCCATCAAAGACGATGCAACGTCTATTCCATAAATGTATTATTTCCACCTCACTTAGCTATCTGCTGTCGAGTAGACTGATTTCCGCGAACCGCTGTTGCAATCCGATGCAATAACCAGTCCATCGTCACGAGGCTGTCGCGGTAGTTTTCTTTCCTGCAGTGTATTACAGATCTGATTTGTTTGCGCTGATTGATGTATTGATGTCTTTACAGAACAGATGTCAAAGAGCTATATAATCAACGACATCCGTCGTCCTTGAGTAAGCTAATCTGTCGATCCTCCTGTGTCAATGCAAACAACGGCCTTCAATTAATCAAGCGTTAAGAAACAGCTTTGAGTTACAGTCAGCTGTTAATGAAGATAATAATCTTCCTGTTCATACTGGAAGAACCGTGTCTGTATGATTTCTATTCCTAACAACGAGCTAGCCAGTCGAATACTATGAGTATGGATTTTCGTGGCTTGGCTCTATTTTAGGGATGCAGAAAACAAAACATTGTGATTATTCCAGTGTATTTTTGTGCTGTCTATTCAGTTCTTCTGAATTCAAATTCAAATTTTTGTGATTTTAAGGGACAAAAACTACTCCGGCCATCGCTCCCTATACTTGCAAACTACTTAAACTAACTTAAACACCGATCCCCAAAGGAGGACTCGAACCTCCGACGCAAGCTGCCACGCGAACCGTAACCTGATGCTTCAGACCATACGGTCATTCCCGCGCGGCGCAAATCTTTGAACTACATTGCAGGAAACCTGCATTGTAGAGCAAAGTGTTCTTTCAGATCAGATCTCTGTAGTTCATTGCAGTAAACTTTCGTAGTAGGATAAAAATTAAAAAGTAAGTATACAAATAAATAAATGTCGCATAAAATGCATGAAAGGACAGAGTTTTGTCGGAGATAAATAGTATGTTATTTTTCTGTGAATAAGATTTAGGTATTTGGTAAATCACGTGTGAGGTTTGGAGGGACTGTAGGACGTGTTATGGTCGTTTCAATTGTCTTGGCTTTCCTACGACTCTCAGATACGATCACAGGTTTTATCTTACTATAAATATCAACACGAATACTTAAAGTTTTTCATGTTGAAAGCTAGTTCTTTGATCGAGACAGCTGTTAAGTATCTTCATTTGTTTTGAATTTGATATAATGCTATAATTATATAATTCTTAGACATCAAGGAATTGTGAATTTAGCTTTGGAGGGAAGTGTGTGAGGTAAAAACCGCAGAGAAAGACCAAGAGATGGATACAGTAAGCAGATTCAGACAGATGTAGGTTCCCGTTCTCATGTGGAGTTGAAGAGGCTTGCTCAGAATAGGGTTTGTGCAGAGGTGCATCAAACCAGTCTCCGGACTGAAGATGACAACAACAAACAACATAATGCTACATATTTCATGATTAAACTATTACTAAGGTGTCGTGGCGTTGTATTCCGTCTAGACAGAACGTATCTCCACATAATTTATAATCAAGTAAAAAACGATGGAAAACGGATAAAATAAGAGTGTAACAAGTGCTTCACCTCTTGACGAAAAATAGATGTGTTATTCGAGAGAAGAGTGGGTCTTATAATTTGCTGGAGAATAGTAAAAAATTGAGCCAGACAGTTTCATTTCATTATTTCAAGTCTACCTCGTTACATTTATTGCTGTTTCTGTACGTTAAGGTATGGACTTTTAAAAGGATACGTAAGTCGTTAATCATTAATTAGTCTATATTTGTCATTCATTTCTAAATTTTACGACATTTATCTATTTCTTGTTAGCAGTCAACAAACCGAAGATTGGTTAGAACACGACAGTGCTTTACTAGGCATCCCTTCGACCTTCGAATTGACTTACCCAGCCAGTTATAGGGAGACCTACAGTTTAACGTGGATTCTGAACCATGCTGTTACTCGATATTTTTCAAATCATCAATATTGCCAGAGGTGAAAGAAGTGGAAAGTGACTTGATACTTAATTATAAGGACATACTATTGTTGTTCCAAACAAGGCACTTAACTGGTTTCCCGCTTGTTTTTGGAGTTCATCTTCTGTATACAAAGCTACTCACAGTCGCCATTGAAGCATATGGTGAACATATTCGTTTTCAACTCAGAGAATTTCTTTTAGTTTCGATAGGTCCGTTCGTGCAAAATTAACCTTTGATCTACGAAATCCAAATCTCAGTCTAATGATGGCTTCCGAGTATTTCACCACATGTAATGAATGTACTGTGAGTAATAAAATTCGTAAATTGTTGGCAAAGTTATTAATCCAGAGCAATCTTCATTTCAGCGTCGTCGAAAACTTAATGTTTGTCGCGTAAATGAAACGAGGCAGCGCGAGGGCCCACGCACAAATAAATACAAGCGCGCGCACACACACACGTAACAATTTCCAGCGTTTCATTTAAAAATGCGGCCGCTTAGGTAGCTCGCCAAGTGGAATAAAAAGAAACCCGGAGACATTTCCGTCCGGTTTTCCGAGTGGCTTGACATTTTTTTGAGAACACTGTCATCGAGAAAATTAGGAAGTTGAATTTAATAATTTGAGTTCCGCCCTCTCCTGAAAGAAATTGCATTTGGCAACAACAAAAAAGTGGCTGTTTCGTGCGCAATTTTTGCTCCTTTGTGTACGTTCCGCTATCTCTTATTATTTAAACTGCTTCTTTGTTTCCCCTATAATGGAGCATCCGTGCAGGGGTGAGCACCCCGCCTCCGCCCCATGCACTCACTCACTCCCTCCCTTACCCTCCCTCCACCCCTCATACACGTGTACTCACTTGCCAGAAACCGCAGACTGTAGGGGTAAGGGGACATACATGTCCAGCTCACGGAGCAAATGTATTAAATGAGGAGTACACGCGCGCTGTTATAAAACATGATGAAACGGTGTTTTTGTCGTAATAGTAGCGGCTAACTGGGGAGAGGGTGGGGGGGTGGGGGGTACACAAAGGCGGTCAGCTTAGCCCTGGCTTCATTTCCTGCCCGCGCGCACCTAAGGGACTCTCCCTCGCAATCTTATGGCAGGAGTGGGGATTTATCTCGTAATCCAGCCTTGTATTCTTTTATATCGGCGCCATGCGTATGCTAAGAGAGCTACCATACTGTTTTGCGACAGTAACACAAGAATTATGCTTGTTGAGAGGGTCGGTTTCTTGATTGTTCTCTGTCTTTTTCATCTAGCACTTTCCTAAAGAAAAAGTAATATTTGATGCCTAATGTGGGGGCAAATCAGAATGTCTTTGCCCCTGTTTTTTTATTAGCGAAAATAAGGTACATACAGGTCATTTTCTATACTGATAATTAAACTGTAAATTCGCGTCTGTAGATGTAAGGTTCAGTCTTCAAATCTGTTAGATGAATTTTCAGGAAGTTTTTACAGGAAACTTGAGCGAAGTTTGGATCTACACATAGGCATGATTTAATCAAAATGAGTTCACGAAGGAAAAAAAAGAAAAAAGAAATAATAATAAAAAAATACACGATATGGTGATTCTGAGTGTTTTCACTAACCGTCGTGCCTGTCTGTTCATCTATTCGAAAACTACTTCACGAATTTGCATGAGGTTTTCAGAGGCAGTTTGAGCGTATCTTGAGCCAACATGTATAAGCTTCGTTCCATAAAATTCAGATCACGGAGAAATAATGTAATTTACTTTTTTTTTTTTTTAATCTACGACCGCCATGTCTGTCTGTCTGTCTCTTCGAACACGTTGATTTCCAAAGCTAATGGACATAATTCCTTGGTATTTTCACAAACAGGCTACATAAAGGCTTTATTTCATAAAATTCGGATCAGAGAAAGCAAAGAAACCATAATGTAAACATTTGTCTACAAGTAATGGAGTTTATCCGTATACGCTAATCTCCAAAAGTACTTTAATGGATTTTAGCTGGTAAACTGAGAGACCGTACGATTCATTTCGACAAGGGGAAGTTATCTAATTTGATGTTTTAGGTATATGCTATACTAAGGAACATCCACTCATTCATTAACGAAGAACGACTAGGGTTTAACGTCTCAGAAAAGATCGTTAGAAACTGAGGAAAAGGTCAAACTGGACACGATTGTCCCGTCTTAATCGAATGGATATCGACGGAAGACTTCAGTCTGATTGGCTACTCTGGGATACATTTGCTTCTATCGATTTTGAGTTCAGTGAGTAGCCATTGCGTTTGCGGGCCGGGTTCCACTAATGGAACGCGTAAAATGGGACTGTCCATTGGCTAGAAGCAAACCACGAACATCTCGACCACCCAGGGCTCACAAACCTTTAAAAGAACCTAAAACTATTTCTCTAATATAATTACAGACCACATAATTCTTTTATTCTTATTTATTTATCTTTTGTAATAACAGATCTTCGCCACTCCATACAATATCTAACATATATTCCTCAAGAATCAATATAGAGACCGATCTTAATTAATATTACATAGTATTTCCCGGAGTATCTTAAGCTGCTTAGGAAATGACAATACTGGTGCTTCCCTTCATCACACCTATAGCATGTGAAATCACGCCAGATTATGTTTTAACAGAAAAGGCTCTGTCCCACTGACTTTGAAACAATGTCAAAACATTCTCTTATTTTGAAAAAGTGAAAGTGCTGAAGATTCCTCGTGTCATCCTTACAGCACAAAAATCACTTCTCACATTGGAATCAAGGTCATATAATTTTTTGCTATGAAAGGCGCTTCCTTAGTGTGTGGCAAATTCTATTTAACAAATGTTCCTCAAGGATGAATCTAGACACTGTTTTTACTTTCATAGTACTCTGGGTTTAGGGAAGTATTCTTTGCTTCTGAGTAAGCTATAGCACTGGCGATTGCGTGCATGACCGTTACCACGCGTAAAACGACTTTCAAAATTGAAATCCAAGTAAGATTATTTCTCACCACAAATAGCATTTTCCCTGCCTGGTAAACTAGATCTAAAACTGTTTCTGAAGGAGCAGTCTTGGGAATGTTTCGTGAAGAACGATTTCTAAAAAATGTCCTCGATGATCAGTCTTCGAAGCAATTTATTATATAGTACAGCATGTTTCTAGGAGTATTCTTCGCCAATGAGGAAGTGATAGCAATGAAGATTCCTTGCATTACCCTTACCGAACGTAAAATTGGTTTTCACATTAAAGTGTAGGTCACATACTATTTCTGTTACGAAAGGCTCTTCCATGGAAATCTGTATTTAACAAGTTAGGTACAGTTTTTGTTTTATACTACCGTGTGTTCTACGAAGTACGTTAAGCTTCTGAAAAATTGGATGTACTGGCGATTCGTTGTAATCACCCTTATCAATTTTAAACGCAGGGCGTATAACTTTTAAACATGAAATGATCTTTGTAGCGAGATTGAAAAGAAAATGTAACAAATGTTCCTCAAAGATTAATCTTGCGGCCGGTTAAGAGCACAGAGTGTTTCGCGGAAAAATTCTCCGTTTAAAAGGGTTGATAGTACTGGCGATCCACAATTTCCAAGTGAAATCCGGGTCAGAGAATTTTCTACTATGAAAAGTGGAGAGTGTTTCGCAAAGTATTCTTTGCTTCCGAGGAGATTCTCTGCATTACCGTTATAGTGTGTAAAACCAGTTCGCAAACTAAAATTAAAGTAAAACGTCTGTGATTCCTGAAGAATACGAAAAGTATATGTAAACTAATATTAATAATGAATAAATAAATAAAAATTTAAAAACCCCTCAATGATCAATCCTGGTTGAGCGATTACTTTATAGTACATTGAGTTCCAAGTTGCGTTATCACATAATGATGGAGATATAGTACTGGAGTATCTTTACATCTCCCTTACGGTATGTGAAACCAATTTTCACAGAATCTAAGACATATGTATCTTACGAAAAACACTTTCTCTCTCTATGGGAAAGAAAATATTTCTCAGGGATCAATCTTGGCGTTTTTATTATTTGAAAGTAGGATGTAATACACTACTGAGGGAAGTTACAGGACTGGCGATTCATCGTAGTCACCCTTACCAATTTCAAGTACAGCTCTGATAATTTTTTTTACCATGAAATGTTCTCCTCGGTTGCTTGAGAACAATACGTAAGAAATGTTCCTTAGAGATCAATCTTGCCACTCTTTTTAGTAAATAGTACGGTGTATGTAAAGTATTATCTGCTTCCAAGGAATAATGGTAATGGTGAGCTCTTGTATCATCCTTCCCAAAGTGAAATCTGGGTCAGATAATTTTCTGCTATGAAAATCTGTTGATCTTCGTCAACAATGCATCACCTTTTTCAAAAGGAAATCTGATTAGACAGTTTCCTGCTGTGGGAGTTTGTATCCCTCCGTCTGTGAAAACAAAATGTAACATGTGTTCCTCAAGGATCAATGTCAGGTCCGATTTTACTTTATAGTACAGCGTTTTTGCGATATATTCTCTGCTTCCTAGAAGTAACACTATCGGCGATACATTGCGTCACCTTTTTCAGAAGGAAATCTGATCAGACTGTTTCGTGCTGTGGGAGCTTGTATCCCTCGATCTGCGAGAACAACATGTAACAAGTGTTCCTCAAGGACCAATTTTGGGACCGTTTTCACTTTATAGTACAGCGTGTTTGCAATATATTCTCTGCTTCATAGGAGTAATACTGTGGGCGATACATTGCATCACCTTTTTCAAAGGGAAATCTGATTAGACAGTTTCCTGCAGTTGGAGTTTGTATCCCCCCGTCTGCGTAAACAACAAGTAACAAGTGTTCCTCAAGGATCAATGTTGGGGCCGTTTTTACTTTATAGTACAGCGTTTTTGCGATATATATACTATCGGCGATACATTGCATCACCTTTTTCAGAAGGAAATCTGATTAGACAGTTTCCTGCTGTGGGAGTTTGCGAAAACAACATGTAAGAAGTGTTCCTCAAGGATCAATGTCTGGACCGTTTGTACTTTATACTACAGCGTGTTCGCGGAATATCCTCCGCATCCTGGGGAGTGAGTGGCGCCTTGCAGTTCGAGCCCCGGCCGGCGCGGCACATGTGGCGGAGGTAATCCCCAGGGCGGCCGCCGGCGGCGCTGCCCGCAGTCACACACGCAATTTACTCGGGCGCACATAAATCTGTCCCCGCGCCGCCGTGGCGATTCATCAGGCCTCATTGTGCTGCGCCGCACCGCGCCAGCTGAGCTTCCGAGGAAGGGGCGCGCTTCAAAATGGCAGAAAACCGAACGGCCAATATTTTACAAGTTTTTGACAACCGGGATGGCTTTTCCATCTTTGTGAGACTCGGATAGATGCCGAACACCTGTGCTTTTAGGGAGGGTGAGGAGGGAGGAGGGAGGGGGGGGTTGGAGGAGGGGGTGGCTCGCCCGATGGCGGGAGGTGGGGTGGGGGAAGGGGGGAGAGAATGGCGAGCCTGCATCGGGAGGGTGTCGGGAGGCGCCCTGCGAGTGGCTCCAGGAGTGGGGGGAGGGGGAGGGTCACGGCGAGAGGGTGTGAGGCAGACGAGGAGGAAAGACGGGGCGAACGAGAGAGACAGCGGCGGCGGCAGTGAAGCCGTGAGTTACTGCGAGAGAGATGGCGAGATAGATGCCAAGAAGAAAAGCCCAGCCGCGCGCGCGCCTTCTCTCTCTGTCTCTGTCTCTCTCTCTCTCTCTCCCCCCCTCCCCCCCCCTCTCACGAGCACGCGCTGCTCTCTCTCTGTATATGTGAGTTTCTCACTATACCTTACTCCCTCTTCCCTCTCCTCCTCCCCCCTCCCCCCCTCTTGCCCTGATTTATGTGATTCCGGAATCATGGCTTGGAGGAGAGCAAGCATACAGCTTGGATATTTATTTTATACATCTGTTCCCCTTGACATAATGTCCCTCTATATATCGTGTGCATGCTTTTAGAGTGAAGGCTGCTGGCGCGGCTGCCACGGCTGGCGGACAGCGAGGGGCAGAGACAGACGGAGGAAGGGTGGGAGGAGGAGGAGGAGGAGGAGGAGGAGGAGCAGCAGACGCAGACGGTGCCGCGGAAGCGCCGGGCCGCAGGTCGAGTCGCCACGCGCCCCTCACAAAAAACGCACCCTGCCCGCCCCTTTTTTGTCCCCACCTCTCACCTGCTTTCTCCAAGTATTTGTTGCACTTTTACCGGTCGGTCTCCTCCACAAAGCGCTCGTGAACCGATGACTTGTCATCGAATGCCCTACAGAACGCTGGGGTCCACATACAACAGAATCTGTTGGGCATTTTCAAGAAAAAGAAAAAGTTCTATTATTACGAATGCTGCGTCTAATACCGACTTCGGGGAAACATGAATGATTTCGAACAAAGTGTTTGCTGTCTTCCTAGGTATCTTATCTTTGTCCCACTTTAGGTTACGGTTGTTGTTGTTATGGTCTTCAGTCCAGAGACTGGTTTGATGCAGCTCTCCACCCTACTCTATCCTGAGCAAGCCTTTTCATCTCCTGATAAGAACGGCAACCCACATCCATTTGAATCTGCTTACTATACGCGTCTCTTGGTCTCCCTCTGCGATTTTTACCCCACACGCTTCCCTCCAATGCTAAATTTACGATACCTCGATGTCTAAGAATGTGTCATACCAAGCGATCCCTTCTTTTAGTCAGGGTATGCCAAAAATTCCTTTTCTCACCAATTCTGTTCAGTACCTCTTCATTAGTTATGCAATCTACCCACCTAATCTTCAGCATTCTTCTGTAGCACCACATTTCAAAAGCCTCTATCCTCTTCCTGTCCGCACTGCTTATCGTCCATGACTCACTCCCGTACAAGGCAACACTCCACACAAATGCCTTCAGAAAAGATTTCCTTACACTTAAATTAATATTCGATGTAAGCAAATTTTTAACACAAAAAGTGGGCTTTTGCGATCTTCTTTTGAGAGCTCGAAATTTAAATGAAAATAACGGCTTAACCATTCAGCTGACACGAAAATTGAATAACCGAATTTGTAGAGCAGAAAATTCTTTACAACTTAGCTCCCTTACGTTTTTTTTTCATATCTTGTATCGTTTGAGACATATTTGCAAAAATAACAGAGATTTGACTCCTTCCATTGAATCAACGAAAACCAGCCGTTCGCAGATGTCACGTGACATTCCTCGCCCAAAAATCTCTCTTCCATCTTGCGTTACGTATTTGATGATTTTCTTATTGTACTTAAACGTTTTCATTTTAAAGCAATGGCGCATTGAAGAATTAACAAAAACACATTGTTCTTCTTACGATAATCTAGTGTCTACAAATGCCATATTAGCATCAGTTAACAACGGCCATCAATAGTGTACGATTAAAGGACTCTCATATTCTGCTTGATAGCCGTAGCGTAGTGGGTAAAGCGTGGACTATGGTACTAAAGATCGGTGGTTCGAAACCTGCCACTACCTAAATTTTTTTCTGCTAAAAGGGTTTCAGACACTCTTATTAATTATTTTTTTATTATTTAGATTATTATTTTGGTCCAAAGTGTTTGGTCAAACTTATAAAACTACAAATCTAAAGTGGGCCGTAAAACACGTCAGTGCGATTTTTTTACTTCGTGATACAGGAAGTGCTCTACAGATAGCTTGGTTCCAGATACAACAGAATCTGTTCGGCATTTTCAAGAAAAAGGCAAAGTTCTATTGTTACGAATACTGAGTCTAATACAGACTTCGGGTAAACGTGAATGATTTCGAACGAAGTATTTGCTGTCTTCGTATGTATCTTTCTGTTTTTTACTTCGTGATACTGGAACACCACTACCCTAATTCAGGAGTCGCAACTTGGCTCCGACAATCAGATATTATCTAGTACTCCCTCCTAAACACCTTCCCCCACCAACACTACCATAAATATCAGTTCCGAACTAGACTTGAAAATGTAAAAGAATTTTCACCGAATACTTTTATTTTTAAAATGTTTAACTTCTCAATTTTGATCAAAAGAACCATCGTATGAGCTTCCCCTCAGGAGGTGATCAATTACGTCTGTGACGATCCTGATTGGTCCAAACGGGTCACAACTGTTGACGAAACGTGGTTTTACTGTCGTGACCTTGAAACTAAAGTCCAGAAGCAATATGCAAAAACGTCAGGAACGGTGGAAAAACAAATCAAGGCATTTGCATCGCGACACTGCACCTGCTCATGTGTTGCTTCCCGCAAATGATGCATAATGTCAACGTAGACTTCCGGTAATAACAGTACCACCTAAGGAGATATTGCCTACCATACCGGCTAATTTAGCACTGATTTCGCAGTAGAAAGCGAAATAGCTCGTATTTCTCGTGCTCCTCGGCTACAGGATACAAGGCTAACCTGACAAGTCGAAAGCAAAAATAACAGCACTTAAAAAATTTTGTTCGACAGCAATGGATCCCAACTTCAGGGTGATTACTCCATGAGGAGTAAAAGTAAATTTTCTGATGAACAGTGACGAAACTAGATATTTAAAAAATCGTTACTACAACCATTGTTTCCTTATTTCTGTAGTACTGAATGCAGAAGTTATAATCCACCTACGACACACACTTTGTAGTTTCTACCAAGCATCTAACACAGCGAGATGTGTTCAAAAAGTAGTATTAATTTTGTATTTTTTATGAAGAACTATTTATATATTTATCAAAACTCATGTTGTACCCTACAACCTAATCTCTCTGAGATAGAAGAAACTTGTGCCAACGCTTTTTCCAATCCTTGCAGTACTTCTCATTAGGTCCTTGTGGTATAGCATTGAGAAATTCCAGGGATGTAGTTTTTATTTCCAAAACCGTTGCAAATCTTCGTCCTTTCATATATATGTCTCTTCAGATTTGGAAACAGGAAAAAATCGCAGGGAGCCAAATCTGGTGAATATGATGACCGAGGCATGATCGTCGTGTTGTTTTAGAGCAAAAAATCTCTCGAAAGCCACAACACATGAGCAGGTGCAGTGTCGCGATGCAAATGCCTTGATTTGTTTTTCCACCGTTCCGGACGTTTTTGCTTATTGCTTCTAGAAAATGACGCTCTAAGATAACACGACGATCATGCCTCAGTCATCATATTCACCAGATTTGGCTCCCTACGATTTTTTCCTGTTTCCAAAACTGTGAGAGAAGTTTCACATTTATCGTATCAGACTTTCATTTCGAATGCAGCACCCTCAGGAAAGTTTGACTGGAATCTGTGAAAGAAAGGACTCTTGTTTCCGCGAAACACTGTTGGGAATATTTGAAGTAACTGATTTGGAACAATGTGAAACGTCCTATACCCCACCCAGCGATCAGGATAACGCTGTAGGGAAGCTTGCGACGTATGTAGAGACTGTATTTCGTGTCTAGGTCCATCTATATGCTTCGGTACATGGGAACTACAAGAATTGATATGGTGTGCTTTTCGGACTTGTCCGAAAGAACTGACACAGATAGTTGGACAGTAACGGCCGTAATTCCACAGGAAATCGCAAATGTTTGTACAAAGCGTTGGATAATAGTTGGCAGATACTGTAGACATAGAATAGCTCACAGAGGTTAAAGGGGGAGTAGCGAAGTTACAATATTCTCTGCCACCAGCATTCATTTACATGTGAGACTGAGAACAAATAATCGACGTAGTAATGAATAACTCGTGTATGTCACTAACCCTACAGAGTGTTTCATGAAGTACTGAACAGCATTCCACCACATATATCCGCGCGTTAGGTCTACGTGGCTTATTCGTGTATATGCTTTGCAGACTTTATAACGCCATTTGTTTTCGGCATAGACGTAACGCCCTATCCTGTGGCACAGTGAAAAATCTAGCATGTCGGTATGCCTGAGTGATGGCCGTTGGCACGCACTAGCCGGCCTTGAGTGAGTTTTTCCAGCGAGCCGTACTTTTCCAGTTGTGCGTGTCTCATTTCCACAAGCTTGCATCCATCTACATGACAAGGCCTGTTGCGACCTGTTCCTTAGTAATCTGACGTTCGATATGGCTGCCACATTCCTCAACGTCTCAAACCAGGTCTCACGGAGAAACCGATCTTTTAGTTGACTGCTTTCAAGTAGACGGAATAAAAATTACGACTGCAGTTGTTTCACCCTCATTTTTGGCATGGAAGCACACTGCCGGGAAACTGTGCTTGAGTACAGTTTATAAAATATATTTCACATAATTTTCAAAAGACTGCTTTAGAAATGCCAAGTTTCTCTCTCTCTGTCTCTGTCTCTGTCTCTCTCTTTTTCACCCTCCTTCCCACCTCCGTCCACCTTGTCTTTCTCTCTCCCCCCCCCCCCCCTTTCTCGACCATACCGGGTGATCAAAAAGTCAGTATAAATTTGAAAACTTCATAAATCACGGAATAATGTAGACAGAGAGGTAAAAGTTGACACATATGCTTGGAATGACATGGGGTTTTATTAGAACAAAAAATGAATAAATAAAATAAAATAAAATAAAAAAGTTCAAAAAATGTTCGACAGATGGCGCGTGATTACAGTTTTGTAACTGCTACCGTGACGGGTGAGAGGTACGCCGATATATTACAGAATCGCATCATCCTCAGCCTGGCTGATAAACACCTGCTGGAACGTACGATTTTTATGCAGGCTGGCGCTCCAATTCATATTGCTAGACATGCTTGGCCTCCCAGGTCTCCAGACCTCAGACCGTGCGATTATTGGCTTTGAGGTTACCTGAAGTCGCAAGTGTATCGTGATAGATCGACATCTCTAGGGATGCTGAAAGACATCTGAAGCCAATGCCCCAAGATAACACGGGACATGCTGTACAGCTTACAGTGCTGTCACAACATTATTCATCGACTACAGCTATTGTTGAGGAATGATGGTGAACATATTGAGCATTTACTGTTAAGAACATCATCATTGCTCTAATTTGTTATGCTAATTATTGCTTTTCTGATCAGATGAAGCGCCATCTGTCGTTCGTTTTATGACTCTTTTTTGGTTCTAATAAAACCCCAGGTCATTCCAAACATGTGTGTCAATTTTTACCTCTCTGTCTACATTATTCAGTGATTCATTAAGTTTTCAAATTTATACTGACTTTTTGACCACCCGGTACATACCTCTCGACTTGAAGTATCATTGCATTCCTACATGATATACGAGCCGCATCCAAATAGTAAGTCTTCCTATTCTTTTAAAAACAAAGACGTCATTTATTGACAACAGATACAGGACTGTTTGATCTATTATTCGACATAGCCACCGAAAACCTCTGACGCACTTGTCATATTGAGGGATCAAATTTTGATTAAGTGTCATAGAAGTTTTGTGTCTGTGAATTAATTCTTCGTCTTTGCCAAAACACTGATCGGACGACAGGCATTACTTAAGATGCAAGATAAGATGGAATGCTTACTGCAGCGACCATGTTCGTTTCCATTAGGTTTGACAAATAGGCTCTACAATTATTGATACAGACACCGTTAGTTGACATTAAAGTCCGTAATTTTACGAATTCGAAGTATTAAAACATTTCGATCGTTTCAAGGCATTTACATTAAAAAAAAAAAAAAAAAAAAAAAAAAAAAAAAAAAAAAAAAAAAAAAAAAAAAAAAAAAACCTTTCTGGTAAAACTCGACGCTCTGCGATGCAAGAAATTGTCACACAGCCAGTTCCATCTATCAGGTTCGAGAACGCTGTGGGTATACCCTTTCTTGCGAAAGGAAACTCTTCAGATGATTTCCTCATTAGTAAACTGCGTTGCTACACATCACTTAGGCGATCTTCAATTCATTGATGCATCCATGTTACATCAAATGTGATTACCAAGAACAGAAACCCATTTTCCTTCCATCCTTCGATCTGGTGTCACATTTCTTGGCACCCTTACCTCGGACACGACAATATGCTGCTTCGTTTACTTCTAAGGCACTCTGCGCATGCGTCATTCTTCTTTGAACCAGCAACTAGGTTTTCTTTCGAAAACATTGATGCATCTCGGTTTCGGAAGTCTCACGTTCGTCATTATTATATCTTTGCCTTTGACGCACTACCTTCCCGCAAATGTGGACTAATAACTTGAATCTCAGACAACAAGGCGCGCTTCATTAATCACTTTTTTCGTGCTGCTTTCGACGAAAAGAGAGGAGAAGTGGACAGTAAAGTGAAAATGGATGGGCGACGGGCGAGAATGCAGAGTGGCGGGCACCAGGCCGTTTGAAATGTCCACGGACTGCCATATTAGTCATAGTCATTAGTGTGAAGTCTTAAATGTCTCGCGTCGCTTCCGTTCGGAGATTTATTTTTATGTGGCTCTGCCGCGGCAAACAAGAAAACTGGTTCTGTGCCTAGGGCAGTTAGTTATGTAAAGCTGCCCCCGAATAACGTACTGCTCTCCTCAACCCTGTCCAATAAAAGTTTAATTGTGAATAAAGTAATATTAAATAGGGTAATATATGCAAGAAGAATGAATTTACACTCTTTGTAAGGCTAATCTATGGGCCAGGACTTGATCTAACCGTCAATAAGGCGATGGTAAAGTCAAAACTATGTGGTTAGTCTAGAAGGCTGAACACAGAAGATCCGAAAACAGAAACATGTCCGAAGGAACAGACACACACACCCATTTTCAGAGAAAACAAAAAAAATGTTCAAATGTTTGTTAAGCTTAAGGGACTTAACTACGGGATCATCAGTCCCTAAACTTACAAACTACTTATGAACTAGCCACAACTAAGGACGGCACAAATATCCATGCCCGAGGGGGGATTCGAACCCCCGACCGTAGTGGCCGTGCAGACCGTGACTGGAGCGCCTCAGTCCCCTCGGCCACCGCGGCCGGCTCAGAGAAAACAGAATACCTTGAAAAACTAAACATAGGAAGTTAATATTCAGAGGTCATGTACATATACATCTTCTACAGAAATTGTTAGCATTCGAAACAAGTCAGTCCGCGTATTCAAGGTCAACATAAGGATTTGATGCATCTATCCGGAAAATTGCCGCTCGTGTGAGACGAAGTTTTTGGCATTGCGATTGATGTAAGAAAAATGGTTCACAGAAGATTGTAGACCACAACGAGATGGGTTAGGTCGTACCACTCAGATCATGCCCCATCCCCCGTGAACAAGCGTCACCTCATTCGAATTGCATTGCAGGAAAGATATGCCTCGTCCTCGGCTCTGCTGCAACACTATAGTTCGACCCACAAACGATGGCAGATCACGCATGCGCAGGCAATAGCATCTTGGCCGGTTTCAAACGACAGTTGAAGTACGCACATATACTTGCTTTGCCGCTTCAAGAAACTCTGAATAACTCGGCAATGCTTACGACAGTTGCAGCAGAGCGTTAAAAACAGTACTGAACGCTGATTGGCTGTCGACGACTGTGTGACGCAGATGGGCAGACCAAGCCTGAAGTATATACTACCAGGAGTGACGCTCCGCCCGTGTTTAGTACGACATGGGTTACGTTAGCGTCGTTGACGTCTCCGCACACCTTTGACTAATGCGTAGAAACATGTTAGGCAGTAACGGTTTATGGAGCAATGTTTATGGAAACAGGAAGAGGAATTAGATTATGTTTTCAGACGAATCCAGATTTGGTTTGTTTGAAAATCGTGGTCACACATTTCGGTTCGCCGCAGACATGGTGAGCTTCATCATAGTGATTACATTCGCAGAAGATAATAACAACGCCAGTTCAAGTCCTGATCGTGTAGGATGCTATTGGGTACAACCACAAGTTACAAATCACATATACCCTGCCAGAGGTATATTTATTTTTTAGTAGGCGCCCTCTCGTGTCTTAACAGTTATTTTTATACAATTAAACATCAAATTGAGATTTGTTATTGTAATTTTTTTGAAATAAATTCCACGTTAGGGCCGTCGTACACCTCACCCCTTCGTCACCAATCCTTGCCCCTTTACGGATAGCTTCTTTTCACACTTGACATTATCGCAGAGGTGAAAGAAGTGAAAAGTGACAGATAAAAATCTTAGAACCGAAAGGGGTTCGATCCCACGACCTGTGGATCCACAGTCTGCCATTCTATCACTCTACCGCCATAACCTGCTCATTTTTCCTGTTGTTTTGGATTTCGTGATCGCCCAGAGATTCGCGATAAGTGCAACCGAAGTAAGTGGCCAGTGCCCCCAAAGTACTGCTCATAAAGTGAAATAGGAATTCCACCCAGCCCAAGGGACTAAATTGTTTTAACCTATTTTACTTGCTTCTTTGCACATATTAGCCTACAATGTTTTCTAATCGGTAGTCTCTGCATTGGTCAAACGACGATATATTTGTAGAACCTCCAGCGTGATCTATTTCTTAAAAACTAAATTTAAAATTTCATTATTTGTTTTGCTGTCTTCTATTTCCACACATCACGTTATTCACAAAAGAAGATATCTAAAATTCATGAACTCTTACAATTTAGAGTCATCCATCATTCTTTTCATAAAATTCGAAGGCGTCTTCATTCGCGGTGCGACATCAATTGTAACAATCACTTGTACACGACGTTTCCCGAGTTACATCAGTTCTGGTAGCACCACGGGCCGTATTAAGCGAAGGATATACTGCGTACGTGAAGCTCTCAAAAGGTAAGTCTCTTACTACAGCTATTACATACTTCGTCTGGTATTACATTAGTGCAGGTCAGCGCTATAAAGTAATGACGTTCGGAAAAGTTTAGTGACAAAGAACAAGCGAGTATTGTGTTCCATTCGGGGATCTATTCGATTAAGAGGTTACACGTAATGGCTCTGACAAGTTACTTCCGTTGCAAAAAGTGGCCATTCGAGAAAAAAAGTGCCGCATCTCGTAATTCAGAGTCCGGTCACGTGATTTCCAGGAAATGTCTGGTATCTCTATCGGAGCGCACCGGTTCCAGACTGTTAGCCAATGGGAACAACTAGTCCGGAGGCGCGTCGCTCCTCACACCGTGAAGAATGGAAGACAAAGAGCTGGCAGGAACAGCAAACAGATAACGAAGCACACTAGCAGCTAAGAGGTACGACGCCTGTTACATGTCATTTTAGTGTCAGTATGCGCCAAAATGTGAAATTTTGCAACTCTAAAACAGGGAATTATAGATCACATGCTGATAGAGTGATGTACGGTATTATCGGTTTGATATTCCACATAATACTTTATTGGTGAATCGTTTCCATACCGCTTTCATGTAGAACTCATTGTTGGATGTTTCTTTGGTAATTTGGAAGAATCCGTGTACATCGACGGAAACGGCGTTGCGATCGATATATATCCAACGTTCGATTCTTGCTCCACATTCGATACGACAAACGCGAAGCAGTTAATTGAAATTGTATTTTTGATTGCGTTGAATTTGTGACATTTTCTTGTACTTTTCTGACTCAATATGTGGTTGCCATTTGAAATATCGAAAGAAATAACGGTAATTTCCAAATATGTTATATATCGAACTGCAACTGTAAACGATGTAGTGTTTCTGAACCGGAGATTAGGGCGCTACGCGCCCTCACGTACTAAAATATATCTTCTCGTTTGACCTATACCTAACCTTAAGGCTACGGTACAGAACACTCTTTTAAAGTGAAAGTTAGGTTAGGTATAGGTTAAACAAAAAGCTTCCTTTTTTTCTTTTTATACGTGAGGGCGCGTAGCGCCCGAATCTCCGCTTAAGAAACACTCCATCGATTCACAGTTTAACGTTAGATATATATCATTTCAAGCCAAGGTTCTTCGATTCCAAACATTCTTGGAAATTACCGAAATATCGGCATAACTGAAGACAGGGAGACCACCCGTCAGCTTTAACCCATGATGTAATCACAATCTCGGAAAACACTTATACTTACGTATTGTAGATAGTGGCTACCTCCTGGGGCACGGCCCACTGTCTCATGACCACAAGCCAGTGAGCTACGCTGTCGTAGCCTGCGCCCCCTAAACTTTGAAGGGTTGTAGCTCCCAAACTAACAGTGTTAGGAATGTAGTTTAATTTCATTTGGACGCAGTTGGTTTAAACGAATCCAATGCACGACAAAAAAAAAAAAAAAAAAAAAAAAAAAAAAAAAAAAAAAAAAAAAAAAAAAACCTATTGTTCCATTTAAAAAATTATATCTTTGTGTTGTAACTCTTTGGAAAATGATACAATAAACTATGTTCATAGCTCCGCAGAAAGTGTAACATTTCTTGTGTTGACCTACCGCATTAAAATTTCCCGTCACCTTTTATTTTATAAGTTACAGAGGCAAACACACTTAGTGAAACATCGTGTATATCTTGGGTCGAGTTAGGAACCAGTAGTGTACAATGTTACACTACAGGGTAGGGCCTGGAATTTTTTAGAGGGAGGCGACGAAGCATGCTTCGAGTCTGTAGGTGTCACACTTCATTGTCCCACAGCGGCTTATTCAAATTACTACCAGTTTGGTCGCCAAGATTTTTCGTACCTTTTCAACACCCCTTGTATTTGAGGAAGGAAATGAAATCGACTGCGGTTTATGAAGTAACAAAGGAAATCGGTAGTTTCTGAATGCCGGCCGCGGTGGCCGAGGGTACTGAGGCGCTCCAGTCACGGTCTGCAGGGCCACTACGGTCGGGGGTTCGAATCTTCCGTCCGGCATGGATATTTGTGCCGTCCTTAGGATTAGCTAGTTGATAAGTAGTTTGTAAGTTTAGGGACTGATGATCCCGTAGTTAAGTCCCATAAGCTCTACAAACATTTGAAGAATCATTTGCTATAAAATATGCTAAATGCTTTTTTGTGAATAAAATACTTTTTTTTGTAAATAACGGACTCAGCTCGAAATGACGGTAACTGGCAGAAGGGAATCACGTGACTGTACGCGCTCTCACGTTCTCTCGTTGTTGTTGTTGTTTGTTGTTGTTGTTTGCTTGTTTAAGGGGGACAAAACTACTATGGTCATCAGTCTCCCATTCCTTTTCTAAGCGTCAAAAGTAAAATCGAGGACGTTAAAGAAATACGCCCAGAGGTTAAGGTTGCTAATTGGGAGAGGAGTCCCACTGAGTCAAAAAAAAAAAAAAAAAAAAAAAAAATAGACAAGGTACAAAACGAACAGAGACGACCACACTAAGACACCTAACAACGAAAAAGCCGATAGCTGTTGTTCCTCTCGTTGTTCCCCGTCAGTCTTTGAAAAAGTTGCAAACGAACTAAGAGGTGAGGAATCTGGGAACTAGTTCGCGCAGTTCGCCTGTGGAAGCGCTCTTCCGAACTAGTTCGTTCGTGAACTACACAAGACTACTGCCCATTCTCCGTGACCGGTAGAAAGCAGTCCCATAAGCTATACAGACATTTGAACATCTGTACCCGCCAGCCGTGCCGTCATATACCTTCCAGAACTGATTTCCTTTGTCCTGCCGTACAAATCAGTAGTGAGGTCCAGTTGGCCCCCTGCGCAGTGTTGAGGCACCCGCGCGGTCACGAGCGTCCATGCCGTATCTCCCCAATTAGCGACTGGGGCCTCCCATCAAACCCGGCCGCGGCTGGCCCCGGTCCGGGTTTTTTGGCCCGCGAGGCGGCTGCGGATGCGGTGATGGATGCGGCGGCTGGCGGCGGCGCCGTCACCGCGACTTGTATACTACCGCTGTCCGCCGCTGAAGTATTGTGCCCGCCCTCTAAATATATTGTAGGTCCGGCGCGGCCCGGCCCGGCCGCCTGGCAGATGCGCGCCCGCTATTTCACTTTTACGCGACGTTCTTGGCAAGTTGTGACGGCGCCGTTTCTCTTTTGTTCGCAGGTAAGTACGCCACCGGCGGCGCGGCGGCAGCAGCAGCGACCGGCCACTCTGCTGCCCGCCTGCTGCCTGCGCGCTCTTGTGGTCGACGGCGGACGCCTCCGCTGCCAGACCAGCGCGGGACGACAAGTAACCACTCTACACAAAACTCGTTCACTTTTGGGAACTGGTTCTCAGACCATCGTTGCTTTCTACTTGTTGGCCGATCCGTTTTTATCTAATTACTATCCGATTAGTGGTAATCAAAATGGTTAGAAGGTGAGTAGCACAGTCTGACATATAAAGTCGCGACACTCACTACTGTGAAAGTTGTTACCAACTGATCGTTGCAACTACACTAGCGCCGAAGGGGAGATGTTTGTTTATAAATATTTTTGTACGTATTTAAACAAATAGTATAATTTTGTGTTACAAGGATTATTGAAATATCAATTGATATACATAATATGAAAATAAAATATATACATCCATCTTCTAATGGTTCTGAAGCGAGGTACTTCAAAGTACTTTATTTGTGACTAGTAATTTTATGTTTGGTGATGCCTCAACCTGGATGTACTCTTTTAGTATATAAAAATGTCGTGAAGTTATGGAAATTACGACAGGTCTGAAGATATTGAAATAATTAAAATTCAAAACAACGTAAATTATAAGTCATCAGAAATATTGCAATAATTAAAATTCAAAGCAATAAATAAATGACTGACAGCAATAAAACCTTCCATGTATATGGATGTCAGCACCATCAGACGTATGTAATATTTCGTAATAGTATTTACAATTACGATAATCATAAAATCTGATGTATTTATAATGTAATATTTTTCGCAGATCACCTGACGATGGCGCTAAAAGCCGAAATAGGCCTATATTGTAATAAAATAATTAAATATAAAGCAGCGTTTGGATTTATTCCATAGTAAATTTCTGTTATGGATTCTTATTAATATGACGGGCAGTTTTTTGACAAGTTTCTATGCGGTATGCGGTATGGAGTCTAATCATTCACCCATTTTTACACTTCACTAGTTTTTCTTATATGCACATATTCTTTTGAGTGTAAAACAATTCATTGAGCCAAGATCGCTAAAAATTTATTTTTGTCACTTAATCGGTTTCGGTGAGCTCAGTCACCATCTTCAGAAGGTCCAGTACAAACACTTAGCGTCATACGTAAAAATAGAGACATAACCTTCTAACACAAGTAAACATCTTGTTAAAATTTTTCATCACAGTGTGGTTTGTCATAACTAATAAAATGTGGTCTTGGCCTAAGCAAACAGGAGACTGACCACTTGCTTAGGCAGTCTTACTTTTCGTACCCCTACCTGCTAATCTTTACATGGACTTTGTGTTTATGTATATTTACATGAAATATTACGGGGGCGACTGCACTTATGATATACGTGTACTGATAAGTATAAAAGATGTAAGTCCAAAAATGTCGTGTGTGACAATGACACCACAAGGGTATCGGATTTCAGAATTTCCTTATAGTTATGGTACATGAAGTTCAGAACTCAGATAACAATCAGCCAAAGCCATTCGACGAAACTCTCAAAAATTCTCGAGTAAATCGACTTTGAAGATTTCAAAATACACGTAAGTACTAATAATTAAAATAGACGGAACATCTGTCGCCGCTGCAGCTCAGACGCTAGCGTCCTTTCCTCGCAAACATAGACTCGGTGGTTTGAATCCCACCGTGACATTTTTTAATTTTTTTCTTCTTCAATTTTTCGTTTTCGTCTTCAGTTATATAAAAGTTTTTGGGATCTCTACTTTCACGTGTTGTGTCCAAAAATCTTCCCATTCCTCTTTTACGTGGTGTGGTACAGCAACCGTATTCAGTTGATTTCTTGAATAACAGAAAGTCTTGATTGCAAATATTTTTTATTACAATGACTCGTTTCGCCCGGTTAGGACACCTTCAGATATCAGACAAAGAAGAAAAGATTGAAACAGAACATACAATATTTACATGACATTATTTCGAAAATGTTTAGCTACAAACAAATCTGAAACTGTTTTAAGAAATTGTGATAATGTACGGTACTAATGTTTTATCTACTCTGTGGTGAAGGGTGTTTAGATTAAAATGCGGTCATAGGGTATCTTACAGAGACAACAGTTAATATGGTTTACCTATTATTGTCTGTTGGTAGGGCTGGCCGTCCGACATTCGACGCCCTGCCCAACCCCCCAGGGAAAAAAAAAACGAACATGCGAAAACAAAAACAGTTCGACAGACAGACACCAGATCAGGTAGGCGCTGCAATCGCTGGGTGTAGTTGGTCGGAACGTGTGTAGGCTCTACGAATGTGGTTGGTTGGTCGGACGATAATTCGGAGAGTGTTTAGGGGTCTTACGGATAACTTTTTTTTTTTTCTTATTGTTTCAGAATTCGATAACAGTCTAAAATACAACTGGAATGGACGAGCGGAGTGTAAAAAAATGTAGGCAGCTCAATACTGAGGGTCAGTTGGAAATGAAACAGAGTGACAGGATTGGGTCTTGCCGCGCGGTCTTTCTAGAAGGCGACTGCTCTGCAACTTGAAGGCGCCGATAGCGTTTCGCACCGGGACCGCTGAATGGACCCGACTGAGAGGTTCTTTCGTTCACTTTGGTGAACCGTTCGTTTGGACCCATCTCTAGTAGTGGCGTCGCCCTTGCAGTGCGGCAGGACGGATGATTAATCAGCTGTGATTCCCATCGGCCGTGACCCCTCCTCCCAGCTGGCAGTGTTTCAGCGGACACGGTAAACAAGTTTACGACTGGCCGCCACGTGGGCAGCCAGTTTTCGTAATGTCTCTTCCCCCGTCGCTGCTCTTCCATCTTGCGCAAATGAGGTTAGCGCCATTCCGCATCGACTCGGGTCCTTCATCAATAGACAAAATAAGTTTGGAGACTTGGTTGACGAAGACGTTCCAGGAGACAATTCCTTTTCAGCTATCGATATTATCTTCAAATTCTTGAAAACTGTCCAGAAATGTGACTTTTCTGCCACTTAATGAAGTAGGTTTAAGGATTGGGCACTGAAAAGTAGTGAATATGCTGAATGTGAATAAATTCCTTTTTATGCGACACCACTTTATTTTCTTAAAGCACGCTCTGTTTCGATGTAATGTAGGGATAAATGTAAAGAGTGTTTCAAAAGGCTGTGGTAAACAAAGGAAATGGCACATACCAAAGAGAAAGCCATAAGGAAATGGTCATAAATAGGGCAGTGGGGATATAAATATAAGATTCTTCCACTTAGGGAGAAGTAAAGAGTAGATACATGTAGAGTGATTTGTGTCAAAGATCCAAGCAGCAGATTATTTTTTTTTTTCACTTACTGCTCCAGATTAAATCCCTCCCACACCTAGCACCTAGCAGCTGAGGGTGAGTTAATAGAAAATGAAGCCCGACATCTTGTGATGCTTGATGTGGAGGACTTGACAGGATCATTTAGTCGTCAACCATCAACGATCGTTAGTATTACACATGTTGTAGTCAGTGCTAATTCGAATAATAACTACGGAAGAGTAGTGGTGTTCTGGTTTTTTAATAGATTTTAAGAGGTTTATAGTACCGTTTTGCTGGTGACAAAAATTGACAATTCGCTGACACTTTTTCTTACTACTGTGTTTACACTACCCATTTCTCACGCATATATAGCAATTGATAAGCAGTGCCGGGTTCTCAGGTTTCTTTACCCTCCTCAGTAGTGGGAATTTGTTTTTCATTTCCCATTTTGTTTCTTTTTATGATTAATGACATCCCAAAACCCCGTCAAATATATTTAAAAAATTCCTGCCTCTTTATATTCTACAAAAATTCGTGTCCCCTGTAGGGGACAATAGGACAGAAGGTACCACAAGAGTCAGTATGGGGTCTAATATGTAAGTATGCAGTTTATGTCAATATGAAATAAATCGCAATTTGCGATCAGTTATGGCTTCACTGTACTAGGTTTAGATGAAATACCAAAGTGCGGCGAATGAAAATTTGTGCCCGGCATGGATTCGACCCGGTATCGCCTGCTTACTACGCAGACGCGTTGACCACTCCGCCACCGAAGACACCGTCACCAACCCCACTGCAGAGGACTCTTCCCTGCACGTCTCCCGCCACACCCAAATCTCCATTCGCCACACTGTCTCTTCCCTATAACCACAGCCTATTATGTTCTGTAATGCTCGCAGCCACAATACTGTGTTTCCGCATCAGGGAGAACAGACCATGAGGTATCGAGACACAATTAGTAAGTAGGAGATCCCGGGTTCGAATCCCGGCCGGGCAGAAATTTTCATTCGCCGCACTTTGGTATTTCATCTAAACCTAGTACAAAGAAGCCATAACTGATCGCAAACTGCGATTTATTTCATTAATTTGAACGCTGTAATGTCATCAGACATGTATAATTATGTCAATATGCTTTTATTTATTTGTTTTAATAACAGCATAGGCTGATTTCACATTAAATCGAGAGTTATATGAACATTTTAGTGCACACACAGCGAAGAAACTGCCTTTCCATACTGTCAGCGACTTAAACACTGCTGCAGAGTGAACAAATGGCAATCTGGTGTGACTTTTTCACTTCCAGCATGTGCTGCCACCTTCCCTTTATGGGTTGAGATGCCTAGCACTGTGACCAACATTTCAATACTGTCACGAGATTTATTTTGTGTCTCGTCGCGCGTACTGGAGCACCGTGTTGCGGTGCGCGCGGCCGTCGGCCGTCAGGGGTTCGAATTAGACTTGCGCGTAATAGTTCGCGATCGGGAGCGCTCACTTTAGTTCGCGGCTCTGCCGCGAAGTAGTTCGTCCGCTCCCAGTGACGGCTGAGCGGCGTGGTCTGCGCATGCAGGTGGAGGGAGAAGTTCCCCCAACTAGCTGCTTCATGCGCTTGCTGCTTGAGCCGCTAACGATATCACGCAAACCAAAAGAAACAATTTGTGGATAATCTCTCGCGTTTAAGATTTTTTTTAATTCTTTATTTTCTATGATACAATAATCCAATACCTGAAAACTAATTGGGTCTTAATATTCTACATTTATGTTTGACTACATTACTAATTTATACTTTTAACAATCTGGTTACTTCTACATTTGTTACTTCGTGTTTCTACTATATGTTTCCAACTACTATTTTTTTTAATTTTTTTATTTTATTTTTTTATTATTATTTTTAAGGTGTCCCTTGTGCTGTGTTGATGTTCGTGTTTGGTGTGTCGTGTTTGAGTGTTTTATGTATGGTCGTGTGTCTCCCGTTTGCAGTGGTACAGGTGTGCCAGACGTATACAATCCTACTTGGTGTCCGTTGTCTGCTGAACTAAATCCAGCAGACGTGCCCCTGGCACAGGGCTGGCCCTTTGCACTGCCTTAACTGGGAGTGTGTATGCGTGTGTTTTGTGTGTGATCTAATTCTATTTACTAGCTAACTTATAAGTAAGCGTCGTATCCTTGGTTGCTGCATCCAGTCCTCCTGGTCCAGGGTGCGGCGGATCCCGTCCACTTCTGGCGGCCAGTCCACACCCCGGCGGCACGGCTCTGGTGCAGCGGTCTCAATCTGGAAAATAACTCACATTCGGTTAATATATTGTTCCCTGATGTATTGGGAGACAATATTAGTCATCACATTTGAGGTCTGAAAGGTATTCTCAGTCTTTAGTAATTCTCTCACGTTGGTATGTGGAAGCTGTTCTCTGTGTATGGAGATTAGATCGTCATATATCGGGCAGTCAAATATGACTTGCACTGGTGTTCCCTCCACGAACCCGCAGTCATACCGTGGAAACTCCCGTTTTTCCGAACCGACATAGATAAGTCGGGTACGGGCCGTGGCCAGTGAGGAAGTGTATGAGCCCGCGAGATGGTTGGAAGTACTGCCTCTTTAGGTTATAGTTTCCTCGTTATACCGGTAATTGTGGCACCTACCGCGGCCTCGCCCCTTTTGCCCTCCGCGGAGGCGCGACAGGGCCAGTAATCGGTGGCGGTGGTGGCGGCGGCAGCGCAGCGCGGGGCGGCGCCGCCCCCGTACCTGTTGCTGTGGGCGGCGCGGCGCGGCTGGCCTCACGTGTCGGCGGCGCATCGCTCAGCGCCTGCGGCCGGCCGCGTCACTTGTTTATGAAGCATTCGCCGCCGCCGCCGCTGCCGCCGCTCCATAACTCGGTGCCGCCGGTGACTATCAGTCCACGTCGCGGCCGCGGCCGGCAGCGTTAACTCAGGCCGGCCGCCGCTCCGCTGAAGGATGACTGCGGCTGCAGACGCCGATCGCCACAGCCGCGGGGCATCCGCGCGATTCCACGGGCGCTAAATACGGCCAGCAGACGTCTCTGGCCAGGGACAACGGCCGAGAATGCAGATACCTCGCTTCGGTGTACAGCTCAAGGCCCCTACACACCGTTCGATTTATCGTCCGACCAACAAGTGTCCAACCAACCAAATTCGTAGCAGCCTACACACGTTCCGACCAACTGCACGAAGCGATTGCTGCGCCTCCCTGTTCTGCTGTCTGGTAGTCGAACTGTCTTTGTTTTCGCATGTTCGCTGTGCAGACAGCAGACGTTCGCAGTAGTCTTGTGTAGTTCGCGAACGAACTAGTTCGGAAGAGCGGTCCCACAGGCGAACTACGCGAACTAGTTCGCAGATCCCTCGCCTCTTAGTTCGTCCGCTCCTATTCCAAAGACTGACGGGGAACAGAGAGAGGACGTGACAGCGCGCAGAATCGTCTGATCCCCTACTGCCAGTTACCGTCATTTCGAGCTGAGATGCAGCTCAGCTGTACTTTCATAGTTCACTACCACAAATTTTCTTTTCTGGGGTATTCAGCAGTGTATAAATATAAACTTCATACCTTACTGTAAAGAAGTAAAGAGAACTCAAAACTTAACATTGTTTGCATTTATATGCGAGAAATTATGTACCAACCATTTTCTCTCGCTTGGCAACACTGATCATTATATAAAAAGAGCTGTCATAACAAAAGAAAGAGCTCTTTTAGTAGTGGTAGCAAAAGCCAGAAATAGCGGACGAACTAAAAAGAGCGACCTAATTGGCGGCCGGCTCATGGGGTGTCACTTGCGACACAAGTATCAAGTATCTTTGACCGATACAAAGCTGAGGTTGACGTGTGGAGTGTCCGGATTGGAGGACAAGATAAATCAATATCACACCTCAAAGATAACCACCTTTGCATGTGCGGTAAAGAACACGACGTAATGTGCCCTCCTTAGCTCCACATTTGATATGAGAACGTAGCGCTTTGTCAAACCGACATTTCGGTTATGGTCTATGTTCCGTCAGGAAGTGCATAATTCCCCTGCTTGGTTGAAAGTACTTCCTTTCTAATCTCTCACTTACATTTGGGAGTGCCGTCCGCGGTGGCCGAGGGGACTGAGGCGCTCCAGTCACGGTCTGCACGGCCACTGCGGTCGGGGGTTCGAATCCCCCCTCGGGCATGGATATTTGTGACGTCCTTAGTATTAAGTAGTTCATAGGTAGTTTGTAAGTTTAGGGACTGATGGCCCCGTAGTCGAGTCCCATAAGCTATACAAACATTTGACCATTTGACATTTGGGAGTCTGTGATTGGCCCATCTTCCAGTTCCATCTTCTTCTTAGTTGTTGTGCGACAGTTCCTCCGCTCTTCTTTTGATCTCTAGTTTGCATCCCACCCTGACACCTCTTCTACTTTGTCTACGTTACTCTTCTTGACTCAGTACCAGGCTGCTTGCTCTCTTTACCTTGATGTCAAACGGGGCAAAACCCCATTGCCACCAAGAGGACAGGTTCTGTAGGAAGTGTGTTGGTTGCGTAGACTTTCCCGGCGTAATAACTGATAATATTTATCTCGGGTATGCAGCCGAATACCGTCGTCAACTAAACAGGATATTTCGGCAGACCAACTGGCGGCCATCTTCAGGCGAGTGCGCTGATACACTTACTAGCCGGAAACTCCCGCTACTGGGAATGTGTTCTTAAACAATCCATAGAAATTCGTATGACCGATAATATTAATGATAGGGACTAGGGCTTCCCTCTAAGTAAAAGTGGAACCCAATCTTATCTGATATTAAGCAACAACGGTCTTCACTTCGACCTGCTGTTTCTTTTAATTAGTCTTGTTTCGACCCATCGTTTTGCCGATTTTCTCCACCGGCGCGCTACTAGTTATATTGCGCCTAGAGGGCCTCTACTTTGGGTTCGCGCACACGCGGTGGGTAGTCTGCGCCGTATAAAGGGGCCGCTGTTTCTGTTCTGCCTCAGTTTCCGGCGAGTAAGTATATCAGCGCACTCAACTGAAGATGGCAGCCAGTTGGTCTGCCGAAACATCTACATCTACATGGGATACTCTGCAAATCACATTTAAGTGCCTGGCAGAGGGTTCATCGAACCACAATTATACTATTTATCTCCCATTCCATTCTCGAATAGCGCGCGGGAAGAAAGAACACCTGAATCTCTCTGTTCGAGCTCTGATTTCTCGTATTTTATTCTGATGATCATTTCTACCTATGTAAGTGGGAGTCAACAATATATTTTCGCATTCAGAGGAGAATATTGGCAATTGGAGTTTCGCGAGTAGCCCACGCCGCAGCGATAAGCGCCGTTGTTGTAATGATTCCCATTCCAGATCCTGTATCATTTCCGTAACGCTGTCTCCCCTGTATCGTGACAATACGAAACGAGCTGCCCTTCCTTGGACTCTTTCGATGTCCTCCGTCAAACCCACCTGATAAGGATCCCACACTGGGCAGCAATACTCCAAAAATGGACGGACAAGCGCAGTGTATGCAGTTTCTTTAGTAGTTCTGTTGCATCTTTTAAGGGTTCTGCCAATACAACGCAGTCTCTAGTTCGCCCTTCCCACGACTATACCTACGTGATCTTTCCAATTTAAGCCTGAAGTAATAGTAATTCTTAGATATTTAGTGGAGTTTACGGCCTTCACATTTGATTGATTTATGTTGTAAACAAAGTTTAACGGATTTCTTTTCGTACTCATGTGGACGACTTCACATTTCTCATTATTTAGAGTCAATTGCCAATTTTTACACCATACTGATACCTTATTCAGATCGTTCTGCAGTTGGTTTTGATCTTCAGATGATTTTACTAGACGGTAAATGACGGCGTCATCTGCAAACAACCTAAGAGAGCTACTTAGATTTTCCCCTAAATCGTTTATGTAAATAAGGAATAGCAGAGGACCAATAAAACTACCCTGTGGAACGCCCGATATCACCTCTGTTTTAGTCGATGCCTTACCATCGATTACTACGAACTGTGTCCTCTCTGACAAGAAATCCCCTATCCAGTCGCAAATTTGGGGCGATATACCATAACCACGCAATTTGATTAAAAGCCGTTCGTGAGGTACGGTGTCAAAAGCTTTCTGGAAATCAAGAAATACGGAATCGATTTGCGAACCTTTGTCGATAGCACCCATCACTTCGTGCGAATAAAGAGCTAGTTGTGTTTCGCATGAACGATATTTTCTAAATCCGTGTTACCTTGGGTTCAATAGATCGTTCTGTTCGAGATAATTCATAATATTTGAATACAGGATATGTTCCAAAACCCTGCTGCAAATTGACGTCAATGAAATAGGCCTGTAGTTTAGTGGGTTACTCCTACTGCCTTTCTTGAATATAGGTGTCTAGTTACGTCATCCGGCTGCACAGCAGAGATGAATATTATCAGGAAGTGTGTTGCTGACGTGCGTCTAAAGCTAGGCAGGGAATCAGTTCTCACGTCATCAGAAAGACATTGGACTATACATGACAGCAGCAAGTACAACATTCAGAAAGTGATAATTTTGAACAGAGAAACTATTATGAAGAGCCGAATGCTATAATTAAACAAATAATACTAGTGTTTCATCGATAAATGTGATGTAATATTTACCTAAATATTTCCCCTGCATTTATTTACCTATTACAGTGCCCCTCTTAAACAAGTATAAATTTGCCATTATAAACTGCCAGGCACATTTGTTAATATATTTGAATATGTTGAGTCAATAGTTTCTTCTGTACTCGAAACAATAGATCTGTGTTTCAACAGATGACGAATGTGTTAAAGTTTCATATGATAAATATTCCCCAGCTGCAAGTAATAGCCTTAGTTCTTAAACACACAACACCACATCGAAATTTTTAGTATCTGAAACAAGCGTTCAATATTGCTGTTACAATGAAAATATACACATTTTATGAATATTTGTTTATATTTCAATATCGGTAACTTCCGACGTAACCTAACTTATACTTGATAATACTAATCGATTGTTAAAAAATTACTGCAACCACTTTTACTAGCTGTTTGGTATTTTTACCACTAAGATAATTCCCACTGTTTAGCTTTCACTTTATTCTTCGAAACCTACAACAACAAATTAACTGGTGGATTCACAAGTTTAGATTTTATGTCAATTGTCAATAAAGCTACGTCCAGGTCGAGTCTCCAGGTAGCACTGCTAAGCATTTCGTGTCTTTCTGATGACGTCAGAACTGATTCCCTGCCTAGCTTTAGACGCACGTGTGTTGCTGGAAACGACTTAGGCTTTCACGAGCCGTCTCAGCTGGTGGTGAGCGGCCATCTGTGTCCGGGCTGCCCGTTAGCAGCCGGCAGCGTTGTTGCCACCTGGCCAGGCGCTGACCCGCCGTGGTTTACGGCTTGGGCCGCGGCAGGTGGCGAGGCCCGGCTAAGTGCGGCCGTGTGTTTCACGAGCCGCCACATTTCAATCACGCGCGGTCCCTGAATAATGCATGCGCGGTGGCCGCCGCGGGTACCCGCGGTCCTGGCGCCACGGCCCGCTCTTTCAAACGCGCTCTCACACATATCGTCCGCGGGCGCGCAGGCGTGGCGGTCGGGCTGCTACTTGTTCTGCAGAACGCGCGGCCGCCGGCGTGAGAAATTCCTCCGGTCGGTCATTCCGAGGACTGGAAAGCCACAAATCAGTGGAGGAAGAGGAGCTACTCGCGGCTGGAGGCAGTGGCGGCGCTAGACGAAAACTGGGCGTCGGCGAACTCGTCTTTGCGAGGCCCCTTTCACTTTTTCGCTAAGGAAGAAAATGTTAAATACAAGGAGCTCGGTTATACATCAATAATCATTATACTAAAATTTATTTAGTAAGTGTGCGCCTCGGTTGCACAGTGGTAGAGTGCCAGACTACAAATCCAAAGGTCGCGGGTTCGATCCCCGCCAGGTCCTGGGATTTTTATCTGTCACTTTCCACTTCTTTCACCTCAGGCAGTATTGCTCATGTGAAAAATACCGAGTAGCACCGTGGTTCGGAACCCACGTTAAAACTGTAGGTTCCCCTATAACTGACTGGGTAAGTCAGTTCGAAGGTCGGAGGAAGGCAACGGCATACCACCTTCAAACAGGACCATGCCTAGTAAAGCACTGTGGTGTTCAAACCAATCTTCGGATTGTTGACTGCTTTACCTTTTAATATACAAGTATTATTGCAATGACAAAAATTACAACAAATTAAAATAGAGAAACTTTTCGGCTTTTCGTCTCACAGATTTTTTTTTTTTTTTTTTTTTTTTTTTTTTTTTTTTTTTTTTTTTTTTTTTTTTTTTTAAGACCACATCTTAATTAATACTAGCCACTATTTCGACTTCAGTTGATAGTCTTTCTTGGCTCATTGTGTTTCTCAAGTTAGTCTTAATCAATTTTAACTTTGTGAAGCATCTCTAGACCGAAGCTGTACTGACTGGAACTGTGAGCGTGATTCTGATTGTTATATAAACATTTGGATGTACTTCTACCAAATTGTTATCTAAAATCTACTGAAGAAGTTGTTTTGCAAGTATTTAAGTAAAAATTTCATCACTGCTGCACTCATACGGAAATACTAAATACCTGTCGGCCGGGAATTGCCGATCGCACTTAGGCTTCAAACCACGGTGAGCGAGATCGCTCTCATCGGGAGTCGAGTCCCACCCTAGGATACGATGTTGTATCCGTTCTTTGGTTAAGCTAGTGTAAAAATGTTCAAATCTTTGTAACGCTTATGAGACTTAACTGCGGAGTCATCAGTCCCTAAACTTACAAACTACTTATGAACTAGCTTATACTAAAGACAGCACAAACATCCATGCCCGAAGGGGGATTCGACCCCCGACGGGGAACGGCCGCGCGCATCGTAGCATAGCGCCTAAGCTAGTACAATTTAGATGTATGTCGCCCTACGTAACCTAGCAGTTGAAAAGGGCCGTTAAACATCAAATATATATAAAAAAATCTTACAATGTTTTGCGAGGCCCCCACTGGCGCGAGGCCGTCGGCGGTTGCCGACGTCGCCAACGCCTAGCGTCGCCACTGGGCCTGGAGGAAGAGCCGCAGAAAGCGTGACGAGTGATGTGCAACGTTACTAACTCACGCATTCCGTAAGCATCCAGATGGCTCTCACAGCTTTGAGATGAGTTACACCTGCGACTGGATGACTCCGGCCTCTGCAGAAATAACTGTACGGACCGCGTGCAGTTTTGATCGATGAGACATTAAGCAATGCATCAACATGTATACTCGGGAAGGCATATTAAAGTAAATGGCGGAGGGTATTACTTGTACCACATAATTCCCCCCGCCCCTGAACACCTCTCTCCACACATGTCACCCCTCCTTCCTGTGGTGTCGCACAAGTCTAAAGTGCGCGCCACCTACTTTCGCCGCTCGCCGCCATGCACGCACGGTGCGGCGTTCTTACGACGACAGCCACGAGCGCCCTCTGCTGGAACTCCGCTCGTGGCCACCACTGAACGACATCGTTCACTTGGGACTGAGATAGGAACCAGTTAACACTTCGTAATCAGATAGGCACAAGTGAAGACTTGGCTATCGGACAGGCACTAGGCAGGCCTCTAGCTCAACTATGTATCATCTTTCTGCAGTACTGATCTATGTAAAAGTTAAGTATTGTATAAATTCTGTGCAATATATATCTCGTTCTAGTGTTTCTAGTTTCTGCTGTCCCACTGGCTGCTCACCTTCGTACCTGCACAAGCGTGCGGCCTTTATTCTTGTGTCGGTCTGTCTACTCGGCCACCGACACCTACGACGGAAACGAGACACGAAAGCGGCGACGAGGCTGGGACACAAAACTTCCCCGTTACGTAGAGAAATACTTGGCGGAAATAAACTGCTACTCATCTGATTCAACACCGATAAGGACCAGAAATAACACCGACAAATTTATTCGTGAAATAATATGTACTGAATTCACGTTATTGAAAATGCATACACGTATGAAATCAGGAAGGTAATGAGATCAGTATCGAGCCCTGTCGCCACTGTTGGCTATAGCTGCTGCTTAATGCCTAGGAATGCAATCAGACGGGCGCTGGATCGCTGGATTGTTGTACAGGTCTAGCATTACATGCTGCCACCAAATAATGTCAGAGTTGATTTGATGTAGCAGAGTGTGGAGTGTCTCCACCCGAAGGATAGACCAGCGATTGGGAGAGCAGTGTTACCAAGGCAGCAATGCAATCCAACCTGGATCTGGGATGGTGGATTCGGAGAGGAGGGGCTGTAAACAAGGTGCCTACCCCAGGCGGATATTGCAAAAGGATCCCAGTTAACTTTCCAAGACAAAGTGGCGTGACAATTATGATCGGCTGGAGAGGGATGCTTCCAAAGTGTTGGAAAAGGGACGTGTGTGAGTGGAGTGGGGGGGGGGGGGGGAATTGGAGGGCGTGCCTCTACAAGTTTGTGCTCCCATTGGGAAATGTCGCAGATCCAGCAATGGGAATGCGATGGGGGATGGAGAATTATTGAACATTTCGTGGCATATGTGGTTGCTCATCATGTGTGGTAGCGACACCACTCAGTACAGACTTTATCACTTTCCTCATGTTGCCATATTTTCAACCATGTGGCCTTTGTACAAAGTTTCGATTTCTTCTGTTTCTTTGTATTGCATACACTACGCTTGTCCGTCCATTTTTGGAGTGTTGCTGCACAGTATGGGATCCTTATCAGGTGGGTTTGACGGAGGACATCGAAAGAGTTCAAAGAAGGGCAGCTCGTTTCGTATTGTCACGATACAGGGGAGACAGCGTTTCGGAAATGATACAGGATCTGAGATGGGAATCCTTACAACGGCGCTTATCGCTGCGGCGTGAGCTACTTAAGAAACTCAAATCGCCAACATTCTCCCCCGAATATGAAAATATATCGTTGACTCCCACTTACATTGGTAGAAATGATCATCAGAATATAATACGAGAAATCAGAGCTCAAACGGATAGATTCAGGTGTTCTTTCTTCCCGCGCGCTATTCGAGAATAGAATGGGAGATAAATAGTATAATGGTGGTTCGATGAACCCTCTGCCAGGCACTTAAATGTGACTTGCGGAGTAGCCCATGTAGATGTAGAACTAGAGGGAAGAGTACATCCCCGAGACGGAAGCGCGTGACTAACCAGGCGAGTTGTTTGTACAACGTCTCAAATAAATTTGGCTCAGTTATCTCACGTCCTTATTGATGTCGCACTTTGGATGACCAGCAGTGTGTACAGATGGTGTGGTGTTACTGTTTCATAATGAACTAAAGGCAAAAAAAGTAAAGCAGTCAACAATCCGAAGATTGGTTTGAACACCACAGTGCTTTACTAGGTATGGTTCTGTTTGGAGGTGGTATGCCGTTGCCTTCCTCCGACCTTCCAACTGACTTACCCAGCCAGTTATAGGGGGGCCTACAGCTTAACGTGGCTTCCGATCTACGGTGCTACTCGGTATTTTTCGCATCAGCAAGACTGACTGAGGCGAAAGAAGTGGAAAGTGACAGATAAAAATCCTAGGACCTGGCGGGAATCGAACCCGTGACCTTTGGATTTTGTAGTCTGGCACTCTACCACTGTGCTACAGAGCCGCGTACTAGAGGGTTCGAATAGGGGCCAACGGCCGTGCCGGACTGGACACATCGGTTCCTGTTAGATCACCAAAGTTAAACACTGTGGGGCTTAGCTAGTACTGGGATGGGTCACGGCTGGGATGTGGGCAAACGGAGTGCACTCAAGCTAAATAGAGGAGCTACTCGATTGAGAAGCAGCGGCTTCTGTCGCGAAAACGGGCATAACGGCCGGAAGTGCGGGACGCTGACCACGTTCTCCTCCAATACCAAGTCTGGTGACGCGTTGGGGTGAAGGATGAAATGGCAGCCGGTTGGTAACCGATGAGCCTTTCGTGGCCTGGGCCGGACGGAGTTTAGAGTTTGCAGTAAGGGTTTGGAGCGAAAGTATCTGGTAATGAAATTGGGGCAATAATACTGGATTAGAAGCTTACATTTTTTATGCCGAGGACTGAATTTGACTTCAGCTCACAGACAAAGAGAAAGGGCCTGTGTTGGAACAGAGCGAGTGTGTGTGTGTGTGTGTGTGTGTGTGTGTGTGTGTGTGTGTGCAGGCGAGATGAATGTGGAGGGCTGACTGGCCTCGCTGTGGATTAGGAGTTGGCAGCGGCTGAGCAGGGGTTGTTGGGCCGCCCACGCAGCGCGCCGCGGCCAGTGTTATTCCTAGGAGCGCCGAATCAGGAGCGAGGAGCGGCCGGCCTGAGGTTTCCGGGCGGCGGCCACTCCACATCACTCCACTGCACCTGCCCGCCGCTCTCTGTTGGTTTAAGAGCGGCACCAGCCTGCCCGCCGGTCAAGGTTCCCCCACTGTCAGGCCAGACAAAGCCCTCCCACCTGACGCCGGCCTCACGAAACACCGCCGGCGCTCCGAGCCCGCTCGCTGGCAGTCCTGTTCGCTGGCCGTCGTGTTACCGGCTCCAGACAATTCAAACTGTGTGTCAGGCCGGGATTCGAAATCAAGACCTCTGCCATCCGCGGGCCATGTACTGGCTAAAGGCGGGGAAGCTTGACAAAGTCCAAGAAATAACCGAGCGACACCAACTACTCAAATGGCGAATGGACACCTGGCAAAGGGAATGGAATAATAGTGAAAAAGAACGTCGATTATACGAATTCTTTCCGCACATAAGGAAACGTCTGAGGATGGGTCATCTTAATCCCAGCCGGGGTAATCCATTTTCTGACAGGACTTGGCCCGTACCACAGACAAATATATACATACGGGAAACCTCCGTGCCGGCCGCGGTGGCCGAGGGGACTGAGGCGCTCCAGTCACGGTCTGCACGGCCACTACGGTCGGGGGTTCGAATCCCCCCTCGGGCATGGATATTTGTGCCGTCATTAGGATTAGTTAGTTCATAAGTAGTTTGTAAGTTTAGGGACTGATGACTCCATAGTTAAGTCCCACTAAAAAAAAAGAAACCTCCGTCAGGGCCCGGTCCTAGGCTCAGGGGTGCGGGGAGGGAGGGTTTCCAGCAGTTCCGTAAGATGTCCCATGATGGCGCTGCGGTCAGAAGCAGCTCTTTAAACTGGCCAGAGCAGGCTCTGTGCCCTTACCCAACACACCTAACACGAATGGGACTCAGCAACAATCAAATGTTCAAATGTTTGTTAAGCTTATGGGACTTAACTACGGGGTCATCAGTCCCTAAACTTACAAACTACTTATCAACTGCCTTATACTAAAGACGGCACAAATATCCATGCCCGAGGGGGGATTCGAACCCCCGACCGTAGTGGCCGTGCAGACCGTGACTGGAGCGCCTCAGTCTCCTCGGCCACCGCGGCCGGCTCAGCAACAATCCAAACTGTACATGTGGAGAGACTGGGTCCCCAGAACACACGGTATTACATTGTCACCTATACAGAACACACACACACTGTATGTTAAACAACACACAAGACTTAAACGTACTGATAAGAAATAAGGATGGCTGGGACATACTAAATAAACTGAAGAATGAGGTCTCATCACTAAAGCGGGAAGAATACGCAAAAACGGTCAGACATAACATCGTACAAAACACCAACACCATAACACAGGACACGTGGAACGAGACAAGTAGTGTAAGTACAAGCGACATGGATAACGAAACAGATGACAACCCCAGCACAGAAGATGACTTATTCCTAAACAAATAAGTACCAGTCGAAACCCACTTCAGCTCTTAATGTACATTAAATGAACGACTACCACCTATGGAGGGAATTCCATGATGGAAGGGTTCGATGTTCATTCCGAGGCCTTCCACCTTGGTAGACTCTCCCCAACAACTTTTACTTTACCAACCCTTTCCTATCTTCTTTTATTTATCCTTCTTAATAATAATGGTTTTTGAGTTGCCCTTCCTTTTCCTTATAATTTATTGTATCCATTATTCATAGATAGTAATCGAATTGAATTTAAAATTGTATAAATAACTAAATATGTAACACCATGAATTTCACCATTGACTTATCTAATTGTTACTATCACTATATATTTAAACTTAACGCTATTAAAATGTAAAAGAAAACACAAACCATACTTGGTCTAATTACGACTAGCTATTTACCCAAAGGCAGCTGGTCTGTATCAAGGACATTAATTTTATGGTCACGATACACTTGCGACTTCAGGTAACCCCAAAGCCAATAATCGCACGGATTGAGGTCTGGAGACCTGGGAGGCCAAGCATGACTAAAGTGGCGGCTGAGCACACGATCATCACCATACGACGCGCGCAAGAGATTTTTCGTTTTAATAAAACCCCATGTCATTCCAAGTTTGCTTCAATTTTTACCTCTCAATATACATTATTGCGTGATTTATTGAGTTTTCAAATTTATACTGCCTTTTTTTATCACCCACTATAAATATACACAGTGCAAATAAAAGGGTTAAGAATTGTACCGTGCCGGCCGGGGTGGCCGAGGGGACTGAGGCGCTTCAGTCACGGTCTGCACGGCCACTACGGTCGGAGGGTTCGAATCCCCCCTCGGGCATGGATATTTGTGCCGTCCTTAGTATTAGTTAGTTCATAAGTAGTTTGTAAGTTTAGGGACTGATGACCCCCGTAGTTAAGTCCCATAGACTCTACAAAACAAAAGTTGTTGGTAGTTCTTTTGTGTCCCCGCCTCGTCGCCGCTTTTGTGTCTCGTTTCCGTCGTAGGTGTCGGTGTCCGAGTAGAAAGACCGACACAGAAATAAAGGATGCACGCTTGTGCAGGTAGGAGGTGACCAGCCAGTGGGACAGCAGAAACTAGAAACACTAGAGTAAATTAGAACGTGCTATATATTTCTTAGAGACTTAGTAATACTTAACTTTTATATAGCTCAGTACTGCAGAATGAGCTAGAGGCCTGCCTAGTGCTTATCCGATAGCCAAGTCTTCACTGGTGCCTATCTGATTCCGTAGTGTTAACTGGTTCCTATCTCAGTCCCAAGTGAACGATGTCGTTCAGTGGTGGCCATGAGCGGAGTTGTAGCAGAGGGCGCTCGTGGCTGACGTCGTAAGAACGCCGCGCCGTGCGTGCATGGCGGCGCGCGGCGAAAGTACGTGGCGTGCACTTTAGACCTGTGCGACACCACAAGTTCGTAAGTAGTTTGTAAGTTTAGGGACTGATGACCCCGTAGTTAAGCCCCATAACCTTAACAAACATTCAAACATTTGAATTGTACCGTGTTATTGCAAGCGCCTGCCGACATGTATCGGCCCCTGCTCTCCGTCGGGCCCGCTCCTTCGACCTGCTTGCAGACGCCGCCCCCCTAGCGTCGACGGCAGTAGCACGCGCCCACGCCGCGTCCCAGCCGGGCCGTTCCGGCGTATCACTTGTCCGGCCGTTGGCGCGGCGTTCGGCACTCAGCACAACGAGGTCCGCCGGACAGAGCCGGAGACGGAGACAATAACGTCCGCCCGCGCCGGCCGTTTCATTAGCGAGAGGTGCCCTGCCCTCCTTACTGGGCAGGTGGCAGCGGCGGCCCGCTGTATTTTGAGTGTATGCGCCGCTCCAATATACTGTAGTGTCGCCATTGCGCCGCCGTGTCTCGCAGCTAAACGTTTTTCATTAAGCCCGCCCCGGCGCTCTGGTATCTAATCCTGTTACGTGCCGCGTCGCGCAGTATCCACTTGCTGTTCCCCCCGGGTCGTTCCTTTCTCTGCCGCACGAGATCCAGTCGAAGTGGCTGAGCGGTCCCGAAAGCCACCTGGCCCAAAAGCGTGCGCCTCGGAACCGGGGAGCTATCGCACAGTAGGCGGAAAGTCCGCAGCTCGGCCCTTCACCTTCTACGTTTGGCGTCCCTGCTATCGAGCTCATCACAGAAGACGAGAAATAAAAGGATCGTGAGCTCCTGGAGGTAGACAACATAATACGAACATCGTGCACTGTACTGCATTTTGATGCAATTTGCCACCGCTGCGTACGTGTTAACACTAACGAGGAGAGCGCGCCTACTCGTCATGTCCAAATTTATGGTACATGTAGGGCGTGGTGAGACACGAAAGTGCCCTAAGTGGGAACTCCAGATGGCCACGTGTTTTGGGGAAAAAAACGTAAGTTTGATACGGATTTATCACCATATGCACCTTGTCAACGGCGTGTTTAGGAAGCGGTTTTTGGCTCAAAAATGCATGGACTGCCAGCAAACCGACACCATACTACGAGGGTAAGTCAATTATTATCCGCAATTTAGTTATAAAATTTTATTGTAATAAAATACGAAACTTACAAGAACATCATTTTTTGTCATAGTCTTCTTGCTTTTCAATGCACTTCGTCCATCGCTCTACAAGCTTCCTTATGCCCTCATAAAAGGTTTTCGGTTGAGCTGCGAGCCAGGAACGCACCGCTTCCTTCACTGCTTCGTCCGAGTCAAATCGACGGCCCCTTAATGCCTGTTTGAGTGGACCAAACAAGTGGTAGTCAGAAGGACCAAGATCGGGAATATATGGAGGATGATCCAGTGCTTCGAATTTGAGTTTCTGGAGCGTTTCCGCAGTGTGGGCAGCAGTATGCGGACGGGCATTGTCGTGCAACAACACAACACCTTCTGACAGCAATCCTTGGCTTTTGCTTCGAATTTCAGGCTTTAGCCTGTCAGTAAGCATCTCACTGTAACGTATACTGTTTATTGTTGTGCCACTTTCACCATAATGTTCCAGTACAGGACCTCGTGCATCCCAAGAAACCGTAAGCATCAGTTTTCCTCCGGACGGTTGGGTCTTGAACTTTTTCTTGCACGGCGAATTTGGATGTTTGCATTCCATACTCTGCCGTTTACTCTCCGGCTCGTAATGATGGATCCAAGTTTCGTCACCAGTAATGATTCTAAGAAGTTGTCCCCTTCGTTACCATAGCGATCCAAATGTTTTTTTGCAGATGTCGAGGCGCGTCAGCTTGTGCAACTGTGTGAGTTGTTTTGGGACCCATCTTGTACAAACTTTACGAAACCCACGTCTGTTGTGAATAATTTCGGTGGCAGAACCATGACTAATTTGAAGACAATGAGCCACTTCATCAATAGTTAATCGTCTGTCTAAGAAAATCATTTCACGTGATCGTTCAATGGTTTCTTCATTTTTGGCGGTAAACGGTCGTCCGGCTCCTTCATCGTGTTTAACACTCGTGCGACAATTTCGGAATTTTTCAATCCACTCGTTGTGGCAAAACACTGTTCCCGTACTGTACTGAAAGTCCTGTATGAATTTCGGCCCCTGATACACATTCCGCCCACAAAAAACGTATCACTGAACGTTGCTCTTCTTTGGTGCAAATAGACAGCGGAGCAGCCATGATTAACAGCACGGCAGCGACAACGAAACTAACGTAGCAGCTTGAAAATTGCAAAGACATAACAATAAATAAACAAAGCATGCGTCACCAACGTAAAACGACAGTACTACCAACTTAAAAAAAATAAATTGCGGATAATAATTGACTTACCCTCGTACATCGGCTCACTTGCGGTGCTGCCAAAGATGTATGGCAATGGGTACGGCACAAGCTGGCAGTTATGAACCGCACGTCAGAAAGTAGCGTAACTGTAAAAGAACTGTTAGCGCCAACCAGGTGGCCGTATCCAGACCAAAAAATAATGTCCACTTACTGGTTGATGGGCAAGTTCATCGATTGCTGCCAGGCCAATTAGAGGAAGTCCCTACTGGAATTTCATCATATCTTGCAAGAGTACTCGAAAGACTCTAGACTCCGGTAATGGAAAGAGATGATGGGAGGTTATTTACCTGCAGTTCTTGAAATAAGGTGACCATCAAAATAGTGATGATTACATTTTAGACTACACATGAGCTTGATAAAATATTATTCTGCTACGTATCCCACAGGAAGGGTATTGTTGGGCATACATTACCAGGAGAATTTTGTGCATCGTATAGTTTCTGTTTGTCATCTTTGTTTCTTTTAAAATGGCAGAAGAATTGCTCTTTGTTTGTAGGAAGAGAATTCTATTATTTAGTTACACAGTTATTTTAGATGCACAAAACATAAAATTAATCTTGGCTAATGCAGATTCCAGAGTGATATTCTATGGAAGAAACCTCTGGGAATGTAATCAATCAACGCAGAAATTAATTCGTGCAGTCCCTGTTTTGTGTCCCAACTTCGTCGCCGCTTTTGTGTCCCAGCCTCGTCGTAGGTGTCGGTGGAGGGGAGCAGCCAGAAACTATAAACACTCGAGTAAATTAGAAAGATATATATATTGCACAGAATGTAACAATACTTAACTTTTACAGAGTACGGCAGAATGTTGATACATAGTTGTTAGAGGCCTGCCTAGTGCCTGTACAATAGCAAAGTCTTCACTCGTGCCTATCGGATTACGAAGGTCCTAACTCGTTGCTATCTCAGTCCGAAGTCAGAAGTGCGAAGTGGCCGATGTCCTTCAGTGGTGGCCACGAGCGGCGTTGTACCAGAGGGCGCTCGTGGCTGTCGTCGGAAGAACGCCGCGCCGTGCATGCATGGCGGCGCGCGGCGAAAGTAGGTGGCGCGCACTTTGTACTTGTGCGACACCACACCCTGAGTGTTGCTTTGCCGTTTGCCATTCGTACCAATAGGACATAATAAGATCAAACGTAGTGCAGTACGCTTCGCTGTTTGTTCATTTAGTGAGCGCGAAAACAGTGGAGATAATAGGCCAATCCCGTAGCAGACGGTCAAGAGAGACGTTCTGTATCAAGGTACGGCCTAGTGTCAAAAGTTCCGAAAAAATGTTCAAATGTTTTTATAGCTTAAGGGACTTAACTACGGGGTCATCAGTCCCTAAACTTACAAACTACTTATGAACTACCTTATACTAAGGACGGCACAAATATCCATGCCCGAGAGGGGATTTGAACCCCCGACCGAAGTGGCCGTGCAGACCGTGACTGGAGTGCCTCAGTCCCCTCGGCCACCGCGGCCGGCAAAAGTTTCGAGAGCGTTCTTATGTAGAAGAGTTAACCAATATATTGGTTTGAAACTTCCTGGCAGATTAAAATTGTGTGCCGGAACCGGGACTCGAACCTGGGACCTATGCCTTTCTCGGGCAAGCGCACTACCGACTGTGCTAAAGGCTGTGGCTAAGCCATGTCTCCACCATATCCTTTCTTCCAGGAGTGCTAGTCTTGCAAGTTTCGCAGGAGAACTTCTGTGAAGTTTGGAAAGTAGGAGGCGAGGTACTGGCGGAAGTGAAGTTGTGAGGTGGCATCGTGCGTCGTGTCGGGATAGCACAGTCGGTAGTGCGCTTGCCCGCGAAAGGCATAGGTCCCAGGTTCGAGTCCCGGTTCCGGCACACAATTTTAATCTGCCAGGAAGTTTCATATCAGCGCACACTCCGCTGCAGAGTGAAAGTTTCATTCTGAATATATTGGTTTGTGGCAGAGATGAATTCTGTTGCCGCTTAAGTGTACATTTTTACTTTGCCGCGAATATTCAAGTCTGCGCCGTCGTTTTGTTCTTCCCCGCATAAGAGGCTTAGCTCTTGTAGAAACCTTACAGAAAAGAAAAGAAACGCGTTGTCTAGCAATGCTTACTCTAGACAGCACAGGTATTTTTCCACTCAGAGCTCCGGTGGAAACGCATTAACGATGTGACAGCTCTCTAGCCTAGTGCCAAGTAAACACCTGGCTGAGTTCTCGGACGCCCCCACAGCTGCAGATAGACCGAGTTGCTGCACTACCACGCCCATTGTCGGCAAATGACCTTTCTGTAGAGTGCGTGCGAACGTGCGGCTAGGTCGACTTTGCGTTATTTGGAGAGCTGCAGAATACGAAGGCGGGTCAGAAGTGAAGGTAATGTTTGTGTGTAAATGGAGCTTTTCTGCTTTCAAGTGAAGGCGATTAGACACCGAAATGGGATAATATTGGACCATTCCTTCTGAATATATCACTATTCGTTGTCAGGTAAATAGTTAATGGCATTGGATGAATGAATTGTCTACGACAGTTCTTGTTTTCCATTTTAGTGGCCAGGATAGACGGAAAGCAATACCTACGTCCATATGAACATGTACCACCTCAGTGTTTCGTTTTTGGGTTACCGTTTGAATGAAAATAATTCAAGCAATTGCCCTATAGACTAACTTCCTCGAGGCCGTCGCTACTACTCAAGCCATTAAGACAGGTTTTTTGTTAAGCCACTTACAGTATAGCAGGTTCTCACGACTGTTGCTTGCTGAAAGAGATTTCTGCGTATTCAGATCACGTGAGACATGACCGGCGATTCAAGACCAACACGGACGTCCAGTATCCTGTCATGACTGAGCCTTTATTCCAGATAGAAAAAGTCTTAACACGCGAATGTGACAATGCTAACAAGTTGTCAGTACCATTGCCTTAATACAATCAAGCAATATAACTGCCTTCTGATTCAGTTTCTTACGTTCTGCCTGCTGAACAAATGTTCTTAAGAACTGTAAGTTGTCTGAATAGGTACGGCTTTTGTGGATAAGACCATACAGTAATTTGTTATTCACCCTGGTTTGTGTTACTCCAGTGAAAGGCTACTACGTACGCTAAGTTTGTTGTTTTTGCAACGTCTAAGTTGCCAGTTCTGCGTCTCTAACCATAGGTTACACAGCAGATGCTGAAAGGTCAGTACTAGCTAGACTCTACTGCTCTATTACCTGCTTCTCTTCTGCCTTCCTTCCCTTTTCATCCCTCTTTTGTAGTACGATGTCTCCTATTACATATGCACCTCTATAATCCGCACGGTGCGTCTTGTCCAAACGAGCAAGGATCGATAGCAACGTTTCGTTAAATCGCATTCTATGGAAATTCATATGTAAATAGTAAATGTTTCTTTTGCAGTAAATACATGCGTACCAGGCATCTCCACTTCTGCAACTGACAGGTCGATAATGTTAGCAGTGAAATTTAAAACATCGTATTAACGAAGATTGTAAATAACGTTGCTTATTGGCTTTGTTATTCAGGTTACTTTTCTGTTACGCAAAATTAGAAGTAAATTTCTGATTTGATTTTCTGAATTTTGAATAACTACGACTAGGGGAAACAGGGAATGGATATTCAGGGCAGGAGGAGACAGTCAGAAAGAGGAAGGAGGGGGAGACAGAAGACGACTTTATCTACGTGTTCTTTCCAATTTAAGTCTGAAGTAATAGGTATTTTGTGGAGTTTACGGCCTTCACTTTTGATTGATTTATCTTGTAATCAAAGTTTAACGGATTTCTTTTCGTACTCATGTGGACTATTTAACACTTCTCATTATTTAGAGTCAATTGCCAATTTTTACACCATACTTATATCTTATTCAGATCGTTCTGCAGTTGGTTTTGATTTTCAGATGATTTTACTAGACGGTTAAATGACGGCGTCATCTGGAAACAACCTAAGAGAGCTACTTAGATTTTCCCCTAAATCGTTTATGTAAATTAGGAACAGCAGAGAACCAATAACAGTACCCTGTGGAACGCCCGATATCACCTCTGTTTTAGTCGATATCTTACCATCGATTACTACGAACTGTGTTCTCTCTGACATGAAATCCCCTATCCAATCACAAATTTGGGGCGATATAGCATAACCACGCAACTTGATTAAAAGCCGCTTGTGAGGTACGGTGCCAAAAGCCTTCTTGGAAATCAAGAAATACGGAATCGATTTTTTAACCCTTCTCGATAGCACCCATCACTTCGTGTGAATAAAGACCTAGTCGTGTTTCGCATGAACGATATTTTTCTAAATCCGTGTTGACATCATAGTATAGTGAAACGAGAGAAGAAGGGTAAAATGAAATAGTGAATCATCACCATTAGAGACTGATTATGCCTTTCACCGTTCAGTTTCGAGCATAGTACCTCTAATAAAATTCCTCCATGATCCCCTATTCATTGCTAATATTGATGCCTTGTCTGATGTTATGCCTTTTACTTCAAAATCATTCTGCACCGAATCTAAGTACTTTCTTCTTGGTCTACCTCAACTCTTCTTACCCTCCACTGACGAGCTCATGAGTCTCTTAGGTAACCTTGCTTTTCCCATGCGTGTAACATGACCCCACCATCTCAGTCTGTTCGCTCTAACTGCTTCATCTATGGTGTTCATTCCCAGCTTTCCTTTGATTTCTTCATTATGGACACCCTCCTGCCATTGTTCCCATCTATTGGTACCTGCAATCATTCTTGCTACTTTCATATCTGTAACCTCTATCTTATGAATAAGGTAACTTGTATCGATCCAACTTTCACTCCCATACAACAAAGTTGGTCGAAAGATAGAGCGGTGCACTGCTAACTTAGTCTTGGTATTTACTTCCTTCTTGCAGTATTCAGACAGCCGTGAGATCACTGGCAGCTCCTGCAACAATGTCTAAAATTGTTGCAGAATGTCACAGGGTTCTGGTGGAGCTAGGGGAAAGCAATAGAGTAAACTTATTGTGGTTCCCTGGCCACTCGGGGATCAGTGGCAACGAACATGCCGACAGATTAGCCAGGATGGGGGCAGAGACTCCATTTATTGGACCGGAACCTGTCCTGACAATCACCAAGGCAATGATCAAATTGGAGCTTCTTAACTGGCTCAGAAGACAGCACGTAGAATATTGGACCAAAGTCCATCAACAAAAACATGGCAAGATAATGATGCCAAAGCCATGTTATAAAAGAAGCTCTGCAATCCTGGGCCTGAACAGGAGAGAGATTAGAGTCATGGTTGGATTGCTGACAGGTCATGGGAATTTCAAAAAAGACGTACATACAATGGGAATAACAGAAGAGGATCCTAAATGTAGGATCTGTGATGACGGTGATGAAACTGCATCACATCTAATCTTCGAATGCATTGCATTGGTGAATAAAAGGCACAGAATATTTGGGACAACCAGAACCGAAGAAATAGTGTCTAATAAAGAACTGGTAAAGGGACTCCTTGCACTGTTCAAGGGCATTGGTTGGCTTTACTAGATTTACAGGGAGCGATACCGCACGATAAACTTAGTTTCTGTGCGGGCAATGGGGGATTGGACCAAGACTTTTGGCTTCCCTGGAAAAATCAATCAATCAATCCTTCTTGCAGAAAAGAGTAGATCTTAGCTGAGCACTCACTGCATTAGCTTTGCTGCACCTCGATTGCAGTTCTTTCGCTATGTTGCCATCCTGTGAGAAAATACGTCCCAGGTACTTGAAACTGTCTACCTGTTCTTTGTTCCTCATATTTGGCACTCAATCTGTTTGAATCTCTTTCCCAAAGACATTGCTTTCGTTCTGGAGATGCTGATCTTCATATCATAATCCTTGCACCTGTGATCGAGCTCTGAAATATTAGTTTGCAACCTTTCAATCGAATCGGCCATTACGGCCTCTAAGAGGCCTAAACCCACACTGATTTTCATCTAACTTGTCCTCAATTAATACTCGCACTCTCCTTTCAACAATACCTGAGAATATTTTGCCTACAACGCTAATTAAGGCACTTAATCTGTTTGAATCTCTTTCCCACAGACATTACTTTCGTTTTGGAGATGCTGATCTTCATATTGTAATCCTTGCACCTCTGATGGAGCTCTGAAATATTAGTTTGCAACCTTTCAATCGAATCGGCCATTACAGCCTCTAAGAGGCCTAAACCCACACTGATTTTCATCTAACTTGTCCTCAATTAATACTCGCACTCTCCTTTCAACAATACCTGAGAATATTTTGCCTACAACGCTAATTAAGGCACTTAATCTGTTTGAATCTCTTTCCCACAGACATTACTTTCGTTTTGGAGATGCTGATCTTCATATCGTAATCCTTGCACCTCTGATCGTGCTCTGAAATATTAGTTTGCAACCTTTCAATCGAATCGGCCATTACGGCCTCTAAGAGGCCTAAACCCACACTGATTTTCATCTAACTTGTCCTCAATTAATACTCGCACTCTCCTTTCAACAATACCTGAGAATATTTTGCCTACAACGCTAATTAAGGCACTTCATCTGTTTGAAACTCTTTCCCACAGACATTACTTTCGTTTTGGAGATGCTGATCTTCATATCGTAATCCTTGCACCTCTGATCCAGCTCTGAAATATTAGTTTGCAAACTTTCAATCGAATCGGCCATTACAACAGATGTTCAAATGTTTGTACAGCTTATGGGACCCAACTACGGGGTTATCAGTCCCTAAACTTACAAACTACTTATCAACTAGCTTATCCTAAGGACGGCACAAATATCCATGCCCGAGGGGGGATTCGAACCCCCGAGCGTAGTGGCCGTGCAGACCGTGACTGGAGCGCCTCAGTCCCCTCGGCCATCGCGGCCGGCCATTACAACTGAGTCATCAGTGAAATGAAGAGAAAATTGTGGCAGAATGACTGATGACTCAGTGACAGTAAGGCGAGATAGTGAAAATAGGAGGAGTATGTAGGTATCGAAGTGAGGTATCAGGGGCTGCTGGCGGAGGACAGCAGCAGGTAGATAAGGCAGGCAGCGCGGCGTCGAAGGGCGTCGGCTTTTTTGCGGTGGCAGTCCATCCGTCCGCCGACGTCTCCGCCACTCCCAGCACACACACCAGGCCACGCCAGCTCACTTTTTGCGCGGGCGCCTCCCGCGACAAGAGGTCCGCCGGCGCTGGCGGGCCATTGAATGTTCATTAAGTGGCCGCGGTCCACTCTCTCTCCACTGACTGCTGTCGCCCGCCGTTAAGTGCCACGTCTTCACTGACGTCTTAAGGACCGTTCTCCTGACACCTGCGGAACTGGCAACAATTCGTCCTCGATTTCTGCGCCAAGGCAGCTCGCGAGGAAGCACAAATAGCTTTCTTTCCCGAAATTAACACATAGTTGTTCTTTCTGAACAAACATAATTTGTCAGAAACATTACAATGGCAATGGGTAGAAAAGCGTTCTTGAAAAAGAGAAATTTGTTAACATCGAATATTGATTTAAACTTAAGGAAGTCCTTTCTGAAGGCATTTGTATGGAGTGTTGCCTTGAATGGGAGTGAGACATGGACGATAAACAGTGAGGACAGAAAGAGGATTGAGGCTTTTGAAATATGGTGCTACAGAAGAATGCTGAAGATTAGGTGGGTGGATCGCGTAACTAATGAGGAGGTACTGAACAGAATTGGGGAGAAAAAGAATTTCTGACATACCTTGACTAAAGGAAGGGATAGATTGGTAGGACACATTCTTAGACATCAAGGAATTGTGAATTAGCATTGGAGGAGGGAAGTGTTTGGGGTAAAAACCGCAGAGGAAGACCAAGAGATGGATACAGTAAGCAGATTCAGACAGATGTAGGTTGTCGCTCTTATGTGGAGATGAAAAGGCTTGCTCAGGATAGGGTATTGTGGAGAGCTGCATCAAACCAGTCTCCGGACTGATGACCACAACAACAACAACATCTTCGCATTAAATTTTTCCTATTGTACCTGTGTGATTTTTCCGACCCGTTGTCATCTCTGATAAACCGCTTTTTTGGGTGTGCGAAAGTGCCTTCGTAGTGTTACGGCTAGTTTACACTAGTTTACTACGTTTCATGAAACTGCGCTATTGGCCAGTGCGCATGCGAGGCAGGCGTTCGCGCAACTCGTTGGCGAAACTAAACAGTTTCGGCACAGCCCGACTTTGGCGAAACTGATTGTGCGTGTTTTTAGGTTAGGTGATAACCAATACAGAGCCGGCCGCGGTGGCCGAGGGGACTGAGGCGCTCCAGTCACGGTCTCCACGGCCACTACGGTCAGGGGTTTGAATTCCCCCTCGGGCATGGATATTTCTGCCGTCCTTAGTCTCAGCTAGTCTTAGCTTGCCCGCGAAAGGTAAAGGTCCCAGGTTCCAGTCCCGGTTCCGGCACACAATTTTAATCTGCCAGGAAGTTTCATATCAGCGCACACTCCGCTGCAGAGTAAAAGTTTCATTCCAGTACATAAGTAGTTTGTAAGCTTAGGGACTGATGACCCCGTAGGTAAGTCCCATAAGTTCTACAATCATTTTTAACCAATACAGAACAAAACACAACATAAAATGGGGTGGGGGGAGGAAGAAATGAATATATATGCGATGCATAGGTGTTTGTGCCATTTTAACGATGAAAATTTCAGGAATAAGCAGTGACGTGTTAGTGTTCAAAATGTTCAAATGTTTGTAGAGCTTATGGGACTTAACTACGGGGTCATCAGTCCCTAAACTTACAAACTACTTATCAACTAGTTTTTCCTAAGGACGCCACAAATATCCATGCCCGAGGGGAGATTCGAACCCCCGACCGTAGTGGCCGTGCAGACCGTGACTGGAGCGCCTCAGTCCCCTTGGCCACCGCGGCCGGCTGTTAGTGTTCTTGAAACAATTAATCGTGAATTAAATATTGATGGGTTGACGACTAGTGAATTGCAGACTAAAGTACATTCAATTCCAATTACCTATACAAACGAACTGTGGCAATTGTGGATAACACGGTGCAGTACTGTAGAGATGAATATCTACTTGACAAGAAAAGTAATCCAGTTTGTAATTTCAGTTGTGGTAACAATGCTTCACGCATAACAGTATCTTGTTTCTTTATTTCATTACTAATCTTGTTTAAAAGGAACGTAAACTGCTCTGGTGACATTGATTAAAATAAGTTCTAGGGTCATCGATCACAATTTCTTTCAGCAAGGTTGCTAAGCAACTGTGCTGACGTCTTTTTTTAATCCAGTCACAAACCCAAACACGTGTTTTATTCTTTTTATGTTTAGTCTTATGCAGCGGCTTCACACAGAGAAGCAACAGCTCTGCCACAATTTTTACAGCCATCAAAACTTTCATTCTACGTCGACTACGGCACTTACAAAACAACGAAACTGAAGTGTATTTGGCGCCGTGTCTACAGACATACACGAAACCAGTTGCACGCAACCCATTTCATGAAACGAGTGTCGCAACCTAGGGCCGTCGTGTAGACCAGCCTTTATGTTAAGCGACGTGTCGACCATTGGCGGAAGTCAGCCAATTCAGCGTTCTAAAGCCCTAGGACCTTGCAGTTCTACTTGCGCGGGAGATCCTTGTCCCGAGTGTACCAAATAAGGTCCGTGCAGTTAAACCCTCCACAGGTGCATGGAAGTCCTCCCTGAGGGCAATTTACTGCTGGACCAATGCCTCGTTGGAGTGAAGGAATACAGAAAAACAGCAACCAGTTACTTTTTCAAAACTTAGTTTATTCCGTCAACCTTTTCAGGTTAATCATACGATTGTGGAAGGAAGGAAGCTTGGTGTTTAGCGTCCCGTCGGCAGCGTGGTCATTAGAGACGGAGCTTACGCTCGGAGTGTTTGGGTAAGGATGTAGAAGGAAATCGGCTGTGCCCTTTCAAAGGAACCATCCCGGCATTTGCCTGGAGTGATTTAGGGAAATCACGGAAAACCTAAATGTTGATGTCCGGAGGTGGATCCGATTGTGCACTGGATGTTACATCAGTATTGCTTTAGCTTAATGCTGGTTGTTGGTTCTGTGATAATATGGATGATGTTTTAACGTAACAAAGTTCCAAGTTGGTGCATGTTAGTGACCACACTGCTAGCGACATCGGTCCGTAGACTTACACACTAATCTGACTGACACATATTAATGAGAATACATGTACCCCATGCCTGAGGGAGGACTCGTCAGCTAAATTACGTGCCAAAAGTTTGAAATTCGCTGCGCCTGGTTCTAGTACTGCTATTATTTGTATGGTATATTATCTGTGTATTTATACCTGCAATGTTCATCACTATACAAAAAATCTGCTGGTTTTCTTGGATATATTATATGTACTGCACAGCTGATCGACAGTATCAACACCTGATTTGGTTGCATTATAAAAGGTTATCATTTCTGGCTTTTTCTTATCTCCGGATGTTGCATCAATCGCGTCATCATGATGCATTGTGGATAGTATCGAAACCGTCTTGTTTTTTTGGCTACGTATGGCATTAGCGTTTCTGAAACCCAAACAGTGTTGTTCTTACATCTGTGTTCCTCTCTAGGATTAATTCAGTACTAATTGGAAATATTTTCCGAAAAAAAAATTCTGTACTGTAGTCGATGATCGGTAACCTGTTTCAGCTTCGTAATGAATAATTACGACTGAGGTTCTCACTAAGGATATAAAAATTGATGAACTGGCAGGGATGATCTCAATTTAACACGAAACATTATTATCCAAAATGGAGAAAATAAATAAGCAAATAACAAGTGCGAACAATTGGATCATATAGCATCGCTTGAGCTGCATCATAAAATTTCGAAAGTAATGCTAAACTAAAAATTAATCTTCCTTTAAAACCTCCACCGAATGAATGATAGCAGGTTAACGAGATAAATATTCCTGTATTCCCGGAGCACGAAATCTATAGGTCCCTAGATTACAGGTGTAATAAATAACTACAGAGAAACATCAGACAATCGAAAATAGCAGTAATGAATGTTTTGAACAATATAATTCTAAATTTGGAAGACTTTCAAGGCAGAAAAAGTATGATTCAATTACGCAGCTCTCTCTCTCACCGACAGTACACAATGAGCCTGCAGTCAAAACACGCCATATTGATCGGTACAGCTGATCCCCATACCGCGCGTGTTACAAATTCTGTCACTCTAGGTGGGCGTCGGTTTCAGCCGATTAATAATTTAACGTTTCATGAGGGGCCCTCAGCAGATCGCCGAGGAGCGTCGGAATCGATAGCGTTAATCTGTTCTGAGTGGCAGAGGTAATTAATAGCTGCACCGCATCCCCGTGCGTTAAATGAGGACGCTATTGAACGCATTGTCAAACTCGTGTCACGCGGCCCGCTTAAATAAAGATCGGACAATCGCCGCCGGGCGAACGAGTGGCCATCGTACGGAGAGGCTCTCGCGCCGCCGGCCAACGGGGTTTCATTTCAAACTGTAAAGGTACTCAATTTACCACATATTCGGTGTTGTCTGTCGCATTCTTTGGAATTGGTTTGTCGGAAATGAGGAGTCAGAAAACAGTGTTTTGTTACATTATTGGAATACAAGCTCCACCTGTGCCTCATTCAGACTCTTCTCCACATCCTTAAACGACTGTCCCTGAGCATCTATGACTCGGTCGTCAGCATATATGGGCGTTAATTTAGACAGAGCTCTGACATTTAAACAACATTGCCTTAATACCAAACTGAAAGTTTGTGGTCGAAACATTATAAGACGACTGACGGGTTCGACTTGGGACGCAAGACCCTCAATGAATCTGCCAGAATAGTTACAGGATGTTCGCAGCCAACCCCTGCCGGTATTGCACCTCCAGCAATTATAAGAGAACAGGCAGCATATAAAGAGAGACAAAAATCTATAGTCTCCAAGAGGCACCCACTCCATGGGATGGAGCCAGCAGCGCAGAGGCTTAAATCTAGAAACAGTTTCCTCACATCACCTGAGAAGGAGAGTGACTACAGAACAACGGTAGAACACTGGAAGGATGCGGAAAGAAACCCGTGGATGGAACCCTCCGAAGCCTTAGCTGCTGGACACAACGAAAGCCCGGAAGTCTTTTCAACCGATTACGCAGTGGCATAGCAAGGTCTAAAGTAAATATAAGCAAATGGGGCTATCAAAATGATTCCACCCACTGTGACTGTGGTGCCATTCGAACAACTACCCATATGTATAACTGCCCGCTCAGTTCCTCACACTGTACCTTTGAGGAGTTAATGTCGGCACAACCAAACGCTACTGAAGTAGCCCTTTTCTGGGCTAAGTATGAGTTGAAAACTTTCTTTACATCTACATATTTAAAAAATAAAATTAACATGTAAGTATTTTATGATGTCTCTGACACGAATAAGAAGAAGATTGGAATCCTTTTTTTCGAAACGACCAAACTGCTTAGGTCATCGCTCCCTATACTTACACACTACGGAAACTAACTTACGCTAAGGACAACAAACAAGTCCACGAAATCTGTGACACGGCACCTCAAACGCCATGGTAACTCCCCACGTTGCACCTAATGTGGTCGTAACTTGACTAAGCACAGGAAACCGTGCTAGTATTCGCCTGAAATTACAGAGTGAAGTCCAAATGAGACAGGTTTAGACGTGGATTACACGTCTCTTGTCTCGACGAGTCCGCCATTTCTTCCAGTGTTCCATTGTTGAATTTTATCCATTATGGATGTTGAACTCCGCGACTTATAGGTTGTGGAAATAAAATCCGCTACCAGTCACAATTATTGGCGGTCTATTAAAACACTACCGGTTTCGAGCTTGTGCCCATCTTCAGGTGTTTACATTCAGTGTTGTTGAATATAAGTAAAGTATCCAGTTCGTGTTCGTAAATTTCTCATTGATATTAGTTGAGAACATTGTAGTAACAGTAACATGATGCTAATTTGCACTCCCATGTTTCAGGTTTTGCACAGTTCACAATACACTTTATAACTGTCACTCCAAACATCGCAATGTTTACATTCAGGCTGAATGTAAACTACAATACCCTCAACTAATATCAATGAGAAATTTACGAACACGAACTGGATACTTTACTTATATTCAACAACACTCAATGTAAACACCTGAAGATGGGCACAAGCCCGAAACCGGTAGTGTTTTAATAAACCGCCAATAATTGTGACTGGTAGCGGATTTTATTTCCACATCCTTCAGCGGTGTTTCTCGAAAAGAAAGTAACTTTCCGTCCAACGACTCGCATTTGAGTTCTCGACGTATTTCAGTAACACTCGCGCATCGCGAGAAAGAGATATTGGTTTCAGGTTAGATTCCTGTTCCTTGTTACCTCTTTAAGCAGTGCGAGGTATATAACAGCAAGTAAATGAACTCTTTTTTTTTTCAGACAGTTGAGCACGACTTTGGTAACGGGTCGAGAGAAGGCCCCTGGGAGGGAATTATTCGCGACACAGCCTGCAGCACGGAGACTGCGCCTCTGCGTGGCTGCTCGCTGCTGGCTGCTGGCTGCCGCAGCAGCCGGATCCCCGCCCGCTTTACGAGGAGCCGAGTTACGAGCTCGCTATTGCTGTAAAGTGAGCCATAAAAGCCCGCCGTTAACGGCATTACCCATCGTTTTTGTTGACATATTAATATTAATTCTTGCGTCTTGTACACAGTGTTGGCGCGTTTATGGTCCCGGCGCGCTGTTGCGCCGCGGTTGTTGGCAGGCCTGGGCTCACTGAGCGCCGGCCGCAGAATGCCCGCGCGGATTGCGCGCCGCGCAGGTTGGCAGCGCCGGACGGTATTTCCCGCGGCCATCGGCGCTACAAAAACGGGGCGCCGATACTCTGTCGTGATAATCGGCCGCTCTACACGTCGCGGACTTTCTTTTGGCGGCAAGCGATGAAACCGTGGTTGCGCAGTGAAAAAGTGTGGACTAGTTTCTAATATACTATTTTAATGTTCGAACGATGATGTTAGAGTACACAAAGTAGGACGCGGAAGCGTATCATGCATTTCGCTATTGCCTGCATGCGACACGCGACAAAAATGTTATAGCTCCATTTCAATATATCCATCTCGGATTACGAACTGCAACTTGAAATAGTCCCTCCTTTTTCTCCGATACGCAATATGGTTACCCTCACAGCTAATCCAGAATCAATGCTGACCGTGCCTACTGGATAAAGCTGTCGGTTATGATTTTGCGGAAGCTGTTTCTACCGTATAGATAATGACTGAGGCTACACAATAATTGTACACACAGATCACAGTTAAGGTCGTTGAGTAAATAACACAATTTGCACTGATAGAATAGTTATATATTGTTTTAAGTTGCATAAATGTGAGCCGGCCGCGATGGCCGAGGTGACTGAAGTGCTCCAGTCACGGTCAGCACGGCCACTACGGTCGGGGGTTCGAATCCCCCCTCGGGCATGGATATTTGTGCCGTCCATAAGTAGTTTGTAAGTTTAGGGACTGATGACCCCGTAGTTAAGACCCATAAGCTGTACAGACATTTGAACATTTTTTTTGCAACTATAGTGTAAATTGGCGATTTTGGTATAGATTTGCAACAAGTTGAGTTTATGAAAACTTTTTTATCCCAGTACTACCTTAAACCCGTGGCTCCGCTCGCGTGTTGGTCGATTATGATAGATAATGCGCGAAACGTCAAATCGATTTTTTTTAAAAGATGTATTAAAAGAAATTTCTTTTTTACTGCTTTATTTATTTATTCTTATATTTCCTTATTCGTATGATTATCCTTACAGAGAAAGAGCTGAAGACATTCTAGCACGCATAGACCAAAGATATGGTCTGTGGCATCACGTTTCGCTGTATATAACCACCTTGCTATAGAGTTGCAAATGTCATCGCTGGCCTTCAGTCCGAATTTTTTTTATAATTTGACGACTTTCAACCACCATATCTTCCACCCCCTTATAGCTATCGGCATGGAACTGCTATGGTGTACAACGGGAGACTTCTGACAACAATTACACACAGCCCATTCGTTTGCATTCTGTAGTTTTCGCTGCAGAGCGAAATATTAACGCACACACACGTAGAATTTTATATACACCGATAACTTTCCATCCCAATGTACTCCACCATTTTATCATTATCAACCCTCAAGCAACAATGCAACCAATAAAACCATTTTCAAAGAGTAAAATAATTTTCAAAGAGTAATTATTGTTCCGCATTTCGCGTTACATTCTTCAAATTACTAAATATCTATCAGATCGCGTTAAAACCGTGCCTAAAACCTTCCTCAGGTATAAATTAGTAACAGTACAAATATTTAAGCCTCTGCGTCTTGTCGTTCGGACGTGATAAGCGTACACCGAACAGACATATATATATATATATATATATATATATATATATATATATATATATATATATATATATATTCTACGGAATGGAATGGATTGTTTGTATATCTATCGGACTCAACTGCGTGGTTATTAGTCCGTAGTTCACAAACTACTTAAACTAAGAATGAAACTTTCACTCTTCAGCGGAGAGTGCGCTGATATGAAACTTCCTGGCATATTAAAATTGTGTGCCGGAAACGGGACTAGAACCAGGGACCTTTGCCTTTCGCGGGCAAGCGCTCTGCCGACTGAGCTATCCCGATGCCGCCTCACAACTTTACTTCCACCAGTACCTCGCCTCCTACTTTCCAAACTGCACAGAAGCTCTTCTGCGAACCTTGCAAGTCTAGCACTCCTGGAAAAAATGATATGGTGTAGATATGACTTAGCCACAGCCTAAGGGATGTTTCCAGAATGAAAGTAGGAGGTTTTGTATCCCCGCCTCGTCGCCGCTTTTGTGTCTCGTTACCCCCAGTTGTCGTGGGTGTCGGTGGCCGAGTACAAAGAGACCGACACGGGAATAAAGGATGCACGCGTGTGCAGGTACGGAGGTGACCAGCCAGTGGGACAGCAGAAACTGGAACACTAGGCTAAATTAGAACAAGATATATATTTCGAGGAGCTTGGTAATACTTAACTTTTACATAGTTGTTTGTTGTTTGTTTTTTAAACAAATGTTTGTAAAGCTTATGGGACTTAACTACGGGGTCATCAGTCCCTAAACTTACAAACTACTTATGAACTACTTACGAACTAGGACGGCACAAATATCCATGCCCGAGGGGGTATTCGAACCCCCGACCGTAGTGGCCGTGCTGACCGTGACTGGAGCGCCACAGTCACCTCGGCCACCGCGGCCGGCCTTTACATAGTTCTTGACTGCAGAATACTGACCTGCCTACTGATGATTCCTAGTGCCTATCCGATAGCCAAGTCTTACCTAGTGCCTATCTGATTCCCCTGGTCCCTATCTCAGTTCCAAGTGAACGATGCAGCAGTCGTGGCCACGAGCAGAGTTGTAGCAGAGGGCGCTCGTGGCTGACGTCGTAAGAACGCCGCGCCGTGCGTGCATGGCGGCGCGCGGCGTAAGTACGTGGCGCGCACTTCATACTCGTGCGACACCACAGGCGGTGAGGTACTGGCGGAAGTAAAGTTGTGAGGCGGCATCGTGAGTCTTGTCGGGATAGCTCAGAAGGTAGAAAGGCAAAGGTCCCAGGTTCGAGTCCCGGTTCCGGCACACAATTTTAATCTGCCAGGAAGTTTCATACTGAAACTAAGTTAAACTAACCTAAGGACGACCGACACATCCATGCCCGAGGGATGATTCGAACCTCCGACGCGGGAGGCCTCGCGATCCGCAATTTGGCTCTCCAGACCGCTCGGCTACTCCCGCGCGGCTGAGGTTCTGCGGGAGCCACCCGGAATATCCGTGTGGTCTAAGGCGTCATGCCACGGACTGGGCGGCCGTTCCCGCTGGAGGTTCAAGTTCTCCCTCGGGCACGGTTGCGTGTGTTGTCCTTAATGTTGGTTTAAGCAGTAGTCTAATGACAGATAACCATAGCAGTTTGGTCCAATAGGTTTACAGACATTAGCACGTTTGGATATGCGGGCGACATAATAGGTGAATTAATTTCACTTTGTTACGGTACTCCCCCCACGCCTGGCAGGGTAGCGCCTGGCTTTCTCACGCCCCAGTTTACGGCGCTCGCGCAGCTGCGGCAAACGCCTGCGGGGCCGGTGACGTATGGAGACGCGCGTGACAGCCGCTGTGTGCGCAATACGTGAATAATTAGAACGGCCGCTACCTTTGCCGGCTTGTTTCGAACTGGCGCGCCACTCACGGCGGACCGTTTACGGTGCGTAATTTATTTCCATTGTGCGAGGTGAGCCGGGCACGAGGAAGGCAGCGGCACCGGCGGCGGCAGCTGGCGTCACTTCGGCGCGCATTAATACTTGCGCCGCGTCCCAGAATTTACGTCCGTCACGTAGGGCCGGCTCGCAGGGGTGCCAACCGCCGCCGCCGCCGCACCAGAACGCCGATCACAATCGCGCGCCACCCACCGCCGCCGTTCCGGGAAGCAGGGCCTCCAGATCCTCAGACGCACCCGTGCGCGTTCCTACCTCCAACACCTGCAGCCATACTCCCCGAGCAACCTCACGGCACGTGGCAGGGGATACTTTATGTACCATCATCGCTTTAGCCTCCTATTCAAGTAGCGTATGGTTCGCGAGAAAAATAAAAAAAGTAAAAATAAAACATTCACAGAATATATGACATCAACTACGATTGGGCAAAGCCGAAAATGTGTACCCAGCCGGGATTCGAACCCGGGTCTCCTGCTTTCTAGGCAGTTGCGCTGACCCCTACACCACTGGGGACACAGTGATCACCGCACCCGCAAGGACTACCTAAGCACGCCTCCCGCCAGATACAAATTCCCAGCCCTGCCCCTGCCCACAGTACACATTTTCGGCTTTGCCCAATCGCAGTTGATGTCATGTATTCTGTGAATATTAAATAATAACAACTGCAGGATCAGACGTGACGTCTGTTCTTTCGGAACACACGCCACATGTCGATAAATAAAACGTCTCCACGTGGGCTTTCCGCGAGATATGCGCAGAAGGAAGGAATATATTGGTTGAATCCTCGAGAAACGAGAACTTTAACAGGAGCCCATCATACCGCGGTACAGTGCGTGGTTCTCACTGAACGGCAATAAATTGAGAACCGTAAAAACCGATCCCGACCGCTTGGAGGACCTCCTCACGCCCCTCTCGGAGAGAGGAGGTCATCCTGGCCCGGTTGCGGATCGGTCACTGCCGTTTCAGCCACCGTCATTTGCTAACCGCCGACCCTGCACCGCTGTGCTCCTGCGGTGAATTGCTGACGGTGCGACATGTTTTACTGTCTTGTGTTAATTTTAATCATCTCCGTGTAGCCCTTCACTTTCCGTCTACACTGGAGGAAATTTTAGCTGATGACACACGAGCAGCTGCTCGAGTTTTGCGTTTTATCAACTTCGCCAACTTAGCGAAGGATATTTAACCCTTTTAATTGTTTTTTATCTTTCGTTTTTAGCCTTCTCTTGATATTCTAACTGGCAGTTAACAATTTTTTTTTTTTTTTTAAGATCTAGCGAATATCTGTTCTTGTCTGGGCACTAATGACCTTAGCAGTTGTGCGCCCTAAAACCACACACACAAAAAAGAGGTCTTACCGCGGTACGGAAAGTCTCTCTTGCAGCGTCAACCACTGGAGTTCCCTAATCACCTCTTGGAGGCTGTCGGCCGGCCGCGGTGGCCGAGGGGACTGAGGCACTCCAGTCACGTTCTGCACGGTCACTATGATCGGGGGTTCGAATCCCCCCTCGGTCATGGATATTGGTGCCGTACTTAAGATTAGCTAGGTCATAAGTAGTTTGTAAGTTTAGGGACTGATGACCCCGTAGTTAAGTACCATAAGCTATACAAACATTTGAAGATTTTTGGTGGTTGTCCCGTTTACTTAATGAACTTGTTAGGAAGCGTAATGCTCTCTGTTGGATCGTCCCTATATCTTCTACCAACCTTACATCGTACGGATCCCACACTGATGAGCGATACTCAAGTGAGTGTTCTCTAACCCCGCTTCCTATATTGATGGACCTTACTTCTTGAGGATTCTTTCAATCAGTCTCAAACAGGCAGTCACCTTACCCACGATTAATTTTAAATCGTCGTTCCATTTCATATAGCGCTGTGTGCGCAATACGTGAATAATTAGAACTGCCGCTTCCGCTAAAAAGTGTCAGATAATCGTCACAGCAATGTTCTCTTTGTGAAATAAAATATGGCAGACTGTTGAGTAGGAAAGAAAGGTGTTGAAAGATATTAGAACAGTGTAAATTTTCTTACTGTAATTCATTTGTATCAGAGTGCTTCGCTGTGTTTCTCAACGACGAGTGAGCGGCAGTTTAACAGGCCACAAAACTTCCCAAATACTGGACTGCTTCATCCTGCTGTAGTTTTCTTTCATCTAGTACTATACTGATCATCTCACATTCTTTTCATGTTTTAATCACTTTGGTCTTATCGATGTTCCATTTCATTCCGAAGTCTTCCCGCAGCCTTACAATATACTACATTATTACCTGGAGCTCTTCTACATCTACGTCTACATGGCATACTCTGCAAATCACATTTAAGTGCCTGGCAGAGGGTTCATCGAACCACCGTTATACTATTTATCTCCCATTCCATTCTCGAATATCGCGGAAAGAAAGAACACCTGAATCTATCCGTTCCAGCTCTGATTTCTCGTATTTTATTCTGATGGTCATTTCTACCCATGTAAGTGGGGAGTCAATAATATATTTTCGCATTTGGAGGAGAATGTTGACGATTGGAGTTTCGTAAATAGACCACGCCGCAACAATAAGCACCATTGTTGTATTGATTCCCATTCCAGATCCTGTATCATTTCCATAACGCTGTCTCCCCTTTATCGTGACAATACGAACCGAGCTGCCCTTCTTTGGACTCTTTCGATGTCCTCTGTCAAACCCACCTGATAAGGATCCCACACTGGGCAGTAATACTCCAACAATGGACGAACAAGCGTAGTGTATGTAGTTTCTGCCGCGGTGGAGTAGCCGAGCGGTCTAAAGCGTCTCGCTGCGGAGCGCGCGGTTGCTCGCCGTGGAGGTTCGAGTTCTTCCCGGGGCATGGGTGTTTGACCTTAGGTTACTTTACCTAGGTTTAAGTAGTTTGTAAGCTACTGACTGATGACGACGCAGTTTGGTCCGATATATTTACAGACATTTGAACATTTTCATGCAGTTTCTTTTGTAGTTCTGTTACATCTTTTAAGGGCTCTGCCAATACAACGCAGTCTCTGGTACGCCTTCCCCACGACATTATCTACGTGTTCTTTTCAGTTTAAGTTCGAAGTAATAGTAATTCCAAGGTATTTAGTGGCGTTTACGGCCTTCACTTTGGACTGATTTATCTTGTAAACAGAGTTTAACGGATTTCATTTCTTACTCAAATGTTCAAATGTTTGTTAAGCTTATGGGTCTTAACTACGGGGTCATCAGTCCCTAAACTTACAAACTACTTATCAACTACCGGCTCAAATATCGATGCCCGAGGTGGGATTCGAACCCCCGACCGTAGTGGCCGTGCAGACCGTGACTGGAGCGCCTCAGTCTCCTCGGCCACCGCGGCTGGCTTTCTTACTCATGTGGACGACTTCACACTTCTCATTTAGACTCAATTGCCAATTTTTATACCATGGTGATATCTTATTCAGATCGTTCTGCAGTTGGTTTTGATCTTCAGATGATTTTACTAGACGGTAAATGACGGCGTCGTCTGCAAATAACCTAAGAGAGCTATTTAGATTTTCCCCTAAATCGTTTATGTAAATAAGGAACAGCAGAGGACCAATAACACTACCCTGTGGAACGCCCGATATCACCTCTGTTTTAGTCGATGCCTTACCATCGAGTACTACGAACTGTGTCCTCTCTGACAGGAAATCCCCTATCCGATCGCAAATTTGGGGCGATGTACCATTCTTGAGTTTCTGCTAGCACAGCCATGTCATTTGCATTCTTGACAGATTTATTCTTTCTCCTCCCACGGCAAATCCTTGGCGTACCCAGCGCTGGTTTCGCAGCAGGTCCGGCAGCCTTTCAGTGTGCGGGCAACGTTTGGCCCGTCCGCGGGTGATATACCGACAGGCTCTCGCCGTAAGCAACGCCCGGCCACGGACTGGCTTCGTGATTCCGGCCGTTTTGCTCGTACGGCACTGCAGCGGCAGCTGCTCGGCCGGCCGATATAAGGCGATTGACGCTCCGTTAAAACGGCGCAAGCCACGACTTACGTTTCCGCGCCGGGATGTATTCGTGCCCTTACTTGTCCCGCGTAAACTCGGCCGTAAGTCAGCTGCGAGCTTCAGGTGTTCTCCGCCACCTGCGACCGACATATTCCTGACACGACTCCTAACTCCTCCCGCCCGCTATCGAGTGCCGCGGTCTGAAACCTGTCCGTGTGGAACATACGCCGGCTTTTAAAGCCTTTACTCTCCGAGTACAACCAGTTGTCGAGTGCCCCTCCCACGTTTAACTGCTTCCTCCCCTTGTAACACTTGTTTTATATGCCACTATGTGTATACATTGCGTATGTATACCTATGGGAAGGAAAGCGTTTCTAAAGAAGCGAAACTTGTTAACATTCAATATTAATTTAACTGTTAGGAAGTCCTTTCTGAAAGTATTTGTCTGACGTGTAGCATCCAATGGGAGTGAAACGTGAACGATAAGGAGTTCAGACAAAAAGATGACAGAAGCTTTTGAAATGTGGTGCTACAGACGAATGATGAAGATTAGATGGGTAGATCACGTAACTAATGGGGAGGTGCTTAATCGAATTGGGGAGAAAAGGAGTTTCTGGCATATCCTGACTAAGAGAAGGGATAGATTGGTAGGACACATTCTCAGACATCAAGGAAACGTCAGCTTAGCATTAGAAGGAAGTTTGTGGGATAAAAATCGTAGAGGGAGACCGAGGGACGAATACAGTAAGCAGATTCAAAAGGATGTAGGTTGCCGGACATATTCTCTAATGAAAAGACTTTTACAGGACAGGGTAGCGTGGAGAGCAGCATCACACTAGTCTGCGGACTGAAAAAAAATGTTCAGATGTTTGTAAAGCTTAGGATACTTAATTGCAGGGTCATACGTCCCTAAGCTTACAAACAAATTTATGAACTACTTTATACTAAATACAACACAAACATCCATGGCCGAGGGGAGATTCGAACCCCCGACGGGAAACGGCCTCCCGCATTGCAGCATAGCGCCTCAATATGCTCGGCCGCTCCACCGCGCCGGCCTCGGTGGCCGAGGGGACTGAGGCGCTCCAGTCACGGTCTGCACGGCCACTACGGTCGGGGGTTCGAATCCCCTCCTCGGGCATGTATATTTGTGCCGTCCTTAGTATTAGCTAGTTCATAAGTAATTTGTAAGTTTAGGGACTGATGACCCCGTAGTTAAGTCCCATAAGCTATACAAACATTTGAATGTTTTCTCCCAGTTGCATTATATCCTCTTGGATTTTGAAGTCCTATTTTTTATTCAATGTTTTTTTTCTTTTTTTTTTACCTTTCTTGTGTAAAATAAGGAAAACAAAAATGTGTGAATACACTTATGTGGTTTTATTCACCTTGGCAGTAAAATAACCAAATAGAAAGTTTTGTGCTCCAGTATTTGATAGCTTGGGCAGGAAAGAGTTAAAGCAGATAGGAAACAGCAATGCAGCTATCTTTTCTTTAAGTAGGCCTCATTGCTAGTACTGAGGTACTGCTACGGGCTGTTTACAGTCGGGCTCGAGTAGCGCCAGACGCTACACGTTACGGAATAGTGTTGGGCAGAGGCTGCGCAGGAAGAGGCAGAGGGCGCTGGAGTGACGGCGGACATGTTGACAGGCGGGGCGGCGGCGGCGCTGCCGGACTATCGATCCGCCGGCGTGTCAGTCTCGCGTCTCCTCAAGACAGCCGCCCCCGCCGCCCCCGCCGCCCCCGCCGCCCCCGCCGCCCCCGCGCCGCATTGTGTGTCACGGCCGGCGCAGGCGCGCCCGCCGCCGCCGCCGCCGCCGCCACTGCCCGGGGTCACCTTGCCGGAGGCAGCCGCTAGCTGACCAGGCGCCGGTACACTACCCACTCATTCACCTCCTACCTGCAGCTCATATACCCCACTGCCCAACAACCCGACCTCCGATTACGCCGACGTATCGCGCGGTGCAGAAACAGTTACCTCGTCTCTTAGTAACAGCCGAAAATAAACATTTCCAAATAAAGACGCGGGAAATATCGTACGACCTCGTGCACGAATACGAATGGCAAGCTTAACCCATTTACCACTGACGGCCTTCCAGAAGGTCGAGAATGATGGCTTAATTTTTCACACTTGTCGTTACAAATTCGCGCACAGCATCGTATTTCATTTCTTTGAATCTCCTGCTTCCATTTTGAGACAATTTTATTTTGTATTGTTGATTGCAAAGTGGTAAGATACGAAAGCAAAGTTAAGGTTCATACAGATGAATTTGAAGATTTCCTCGTAGTTATGTTCATCTTTCTTGAATATTCATTAATTTTTTACGACATTTATCTGTATATATTTCACTTTAAATAGTGTTTTCATCAGATAAAAATTCTAAAACATTCATTTTGTCGTCCTTCCAGAGAGATGGGCAATATTACGAAACTAATGGTGTGTTTGTGGGGGAAAAAATCACTTATAACGTTTTTGTGAAGTCATGTGAAGGTAAACTTCTGAAATAAAATAAAAACAAAAAATAATTCCGCTCTATCTGGGTTAAGAGAACATAGACGATAGGGGCATTACTTCCGTGATGTGCGACTTGTGAGAATTTGGGAGGAGAGGGAAAGGGGCGTGACTCGCTCGGCTAGACAAGTGGTTAGAATGTTTTAGGGGATCGCTGGCTAGAAACGGGGCTTCCGGGTTCGAATTTCGGACAAGCACAAAATTTTACTCGTCTCTATTAACTAATTTCACAGTGCCCTTGCGTAGCCACAGACATTCATGTCCTTAGGCTTCTCTCTTCCACATAAGAATATACCGTCCCAGGAAAAATTTCCGGCTGGATTTGCTTGATTCTCTTTAGCTCTCACATTCACTCTCCTCTCTCTTTCCTCTCTTTCTCTCTCTCTCTCTCTCTCTCTCTCTCTCACACACACACACGTCTTAATTCGGGTGTCATCAGTTTTATATATTTACTATTATATTGACAATTCTAGATTGTAAGGCATGCGGATTTGTGATACAGAACTTTCAAACTATATAATATCACTGGGCTCTTTGTATAATTAACATAAGACATCGGTACGTCAACATTCTTGATCGCGTATTATGTTATATCTAGCAAATCCACCAATGCGTTGCAATTGCTATTACATATGGCAATTGCATACACACTTTAATCCCATTCCCTTTCTCTAAACCTATCCTCTTCCTCTCTCTATTTCTCTATATCCTCCCTCTCTCCCCATCGTCAATCTTTTATTCTTCCTCACTATCTATATCCATCAACATCATCTCACTGGCTGTAAATCTCTTAGCCATACCCTGTTTATGTCCACCTCCCTCCTCTCTGTGCCTATATCCACCGGTTCTTTTACCTATCTCCCGTTTCATGTCCTCCTGTTCATCCTCCATCCCCTTTATTTTTGTACAAGTCCTTCCCTGCATCGGATATCAACGATGGTAGATGTAATTTACAGTAACATTTCCTAGATTACATTCGAATCTTTCTAATCTCCTCTCTCTGTGCCCACCTGCCTCTCACGTTTCTCTGCCCACCTGCTCCTGCCCGTCGCTCTATATCTCCTCCTCACCGTTCTATCCCCTCCTTCCCGCTACCAGTGAAAAATAACATATATTTGAGAACATTCATGTTGAGTGGTTAGACGCTGCCGAAGCTAATTACCCTCCACCATGCACCATACACCAGTATGCAGAGGGTAAAAAGGAATCCACGAAAACAGCTGCAGTGGAGTGGCCGAGCGTTCCAAGGCTCATCGCTGCGGAGCGCACGGTTGCTCGCCGTCAGAGGTTCGAGTCCTCCCTCGGGCATAGGTGTGTGTGTGTGTGTGTGTGTGTGTGTGTGTGTGTGTTTTCCTTAGCGTAAGTTAGTTTAAGTAGTTTCTAAGCAAGGGACTGATAACCGGCGCAGTTAAATCCCTTAGATTTAACAACATTTAAACGTTTCCACGAAAACATACACATGTGTTGAGTTTTATGGTAATCGGTACAATGCCTATGAAATCCATTGATCGGTCAAATGGCGACGAACTCTATATCAAGGTAACCCCTGTCATGCAGCATAATATGGGTGAACGAGCACAAAATAAATAAATAAGAAATTTGCCACTTCTGTTGGTGATCGGTCAAACCAAATATTTCGTTCCTATCGTCAGCTATGATAGAGAGTACACACAAAAACTATGATTTTTGCAGTTGTTCGCCGGCCGCGGTGGCCGAGGGGACTAAGGCGCTCCGGTCACGGTCTGCACTGCCACTACGGTCTGGGGTTCGGATCCCCCCTTGGGCATTGATATTTGTGCTGTCCTTAGTCTTAGCTAGTTCATAAGTAGTTTGTAAGCTTAGGGACTGATGACCCAGTAGTTAAGTCCCATTAGTTCTACAAACATTTGAACATTTTTTTGCAGTTGTTCGACTTTTACGAGCTTCCAGTGTGCCTGTCCCGATTTTTTTTTTTTTTTTTTCTGAAAACTTTTCCAGAGCCAAAACGAAGAAAACAAAAGTATAATTCCCTTCGTCCGAAACGTGAGTTATAGTACTCAGTTCTTTCGAAAACACATTGAAAAACGGACATTCAATTTTAATAAATTTTCCCAACTCTTCCCATTTTTCGGGTAGTTTTTCGGAAAATTTTCTTCCATACAGACCTTGTCCTGACAATTACGAACACAACAAAAAAAAGGTCAGCCTAGTAGATCTAGCGGCTGTCAAATGATGCTCTTGCATACACGCGGCAATTGCTTTTACTTACGTAATGCTTCGGGCGCCTTTTGCAGTACAGAGTCAGTACTTGTAGGTGGACTGGCTGAAGTGATTTCTATTAGTTGGTACGTGCGAGTGTTGCGAGTCAAGGGCGCGAGTAGGAGTGTCGGGTCGGCCTTTGAAGGCGCGCCGCGCGGCGCGGCGCGGCAGTGGTAGCGGGTGCGGGGCGTCGGGAGGTGGCGCTACTTAGCCTATTGTTTCGCGGCCGGCGCTCAATGTCTCTATTGTGTGGAGAGGTCTCCATCAGCGGCGCTACCGCGCGTCTTCCGCCGGTTAACCCCGCCGTCTCATTAGCGCCAGACACGTCCGCGCCGCGCGATCGCTCATACGGCGGCCGAATAAGAAAAAGAGCCCGCCGCACAATGGGCCGGCCCGGCTCCCGCTTCCGAATCAATTTGGCGGCGGCTCTCGCTTTGACATTCCCGGGAACTGCCGCGGCCGGTGCCACCACTCCGCCGTCTACTCACTTGTCGGCTGACGTCAGTAATTACATGCCGCTGGCGGTCGCTGCTACTGATAGCACACCTGCGCCTCGCACGTGCAACCTAACAAACGTCCCGTGTCGATTCGACAGTATTGTCTCCGTAAGACTCGTTTCACACTGCGACACGAGTGTAGGTGATTGTGGTGAACACTACTGGTGCACTGGTGGTCTAAGCTCTCATGCTGGGCGACCACTCCCGCCGGCAGTGGCCGAGGGGACTAAGGCGCTCCAGTCACGGTCTGCACGGCCACTATGGTCGGGGGTTCGAATCCCCCCCTCGGGCATGGATATTTGTGCCGTCCTAGTTCCTAAGTAGTTCATAAGTAGTTTGTAAGTTAAGGGACTGATGACCCCGTAGTTAAGTTCAAATGTTCAAATGTTTGTAGAGTCTATGGGACTTAACTACGGGGTCATCAGTCCCTAAACTTACAAACTACTTATGAACTACTTACAAAGACGACAAATATCCATGCCCGAGGGGGGATTCGAACCCCCGACCGTAGTGGCCGTGCGCCCCGTGACTGGAGCGCCTCAATCCCCTCGGCCACCGCGGCCGCCCGTACTTAAGTCCCATAGACTATACAAACATTTGAACATTTTGAACTCCCGCCGGAGGTTTGAGTCCTCCTTCTGGAATCTGTGTTTGTGTTTGTGTGTGTGTTCAGATATTCAAATGTTAGTAAATCTATCGGAGCAAACTGCGTGGTCATCAGTCCGTAGCTTACAAACTACTTAAACCTAGGTAAACTAACCTAAGCACAAACACACACACCCATGCCCCAGGGAGGACTCGAACATCCACGGCGAGCAACAGCGCGCTCCGCAGGGAGACGCTTTAAACCGCTCGGCTACTCCACCGCGGCTGTGTGTGTGTGTGTGTGTGTGTGTGTGTGTGTGTGTGTATGTGTGTGTGTGTGTGTGTGTGTGTGTAAGTTAGTTCAAGTCTAGCGACTGATGACTGTAGCAGTTTAGCCCAACAGCTTTGCATATGAAACTATCACTCTGCAGCGGAGTGTGCGCTGATATGAAACTTCCTGGCAGATTAAAATTGTCTGCCGGAACTGGGACTCGAAGGTGGGACCTTTGCCTTTCGCGGGCAAGCGCTCTACCACTGAGCTATCCCCGTTCTCACAACTTCTGCCAGTAAAAGGTCCCAGGTTCGAGTCCCGGTTCCGAAAATGTTCAAATGTTTGTAAATCTGTCGGACCAAACTGCGTGGTCATCAGTCCCTAGCTTGTAAACTACTTAAACTAAGGTAAACTAAATTAAGGACAAACACACACATACCCATGCCCTAGGGAGGATGCGAACCTCCTAAGGCGAGTAACAGCGCGCTCCGCAGCGAGTCGCCTTAGACCGCTCGGCTACTCCACCACGGCCCCGGTTCCGACACACAATTTTAATCTGCCAGGATGTTTCACATCAACGCACATTTCGCTGCAGAGAGATAGTTTCATTGTGGAAAGATCCCTTAGGCTGTGGCTAAGCCATGTCTCCACCATATCCTTTCTTCCAGGAGTACTTGTCTTGCACGTTTCGCAGGAGAACTACTGTGAAGTTTGGAAAGTAGGAGGCGAGGTACTGGCAGAAGTAAAGTTGTGAGGTCGGGTCGTGAGTCGTGTCGAGATAGCTCAGTGGTAGAGCGCTTGCCCGCGAAAGGCAAAGATCCCAGGTTCGTGGCCCACATCCGGCACAGAATTTTAATCTGTCAGGAAGTTTCATTTCAGCTTTACAGATATTCAAATATATTTCGGGCTTGCAGCCGGTCGTCGATGTATACGAAACACGATATTTCAACTGGGCACCTGCCAATTATCCTCAGGTGGGCCATCGCAGACTGATGAGGACGTGAATAGTTCCGTATTATATAGCACGCCAAGAGTGTTGCGAGCGTGCGTCATATTCAGATGTTCCACACTGCCCAGCGTACAGCGCCCTCGATGGTAGAACGGCGTAACTCAGTTGTTTTGTGCACTGCCACTCGCTGAGGAAACCTGCGCTGTCGTCCCTGATTTGAGGAAATTTGAGAGGTGACAGGTTCAAAAAATGTTCACATGTTTGTAACTCTATCGGACCAAATTGCGTGGTCATCAGTCCGTAGCTTACAAACTACTTAAACCGAGGTAAACCAACCTAAGGACAACACACACACACTCTCTCTCTCTCTCTCTCTCTCTCTCTCTCTCTCTCTCTCTCTCTCTCTCTCTCTCTCGCATACACACCCATGCCCCAGGGAGGACTCGAACCTCCACGGCGAGCAACCGCGCGCTCCGCAGCGACACGCTTTAGACCGCTCGGCTACTCCACCGCGGCGAGATGACAGGTTTCAATGCGTTGTCAAGCTGGTAGCCTCTGTCACGGTTAATCACTTTCTCCGCCATACGAATTTCAACCGATTCCTCAATGATGGAGTCCCATAAAGTCGTTGGTGAGGCCAGAATAATTGTTTCATCCTACTCCATTGAGTGACCGGTGAATACAAAATTTTCAGCTGTGGCAGACTTGCTTGGTTGTAAAAGTCGGCTGCAACGTTTGTGTTCCGCGCAGTTTGAATGGTGGAGACCCCACACAGGGGTCTCGAAAGGCCCATCAGGTACCGACCGGTCGCCGTGTCATCCTCCGCCCGAAGGCGTTACCGGATACTGTGTGGATGGGGCCGTGGTAAGCTACCCGCATTCCTCGCCCTCCTGGGGAATTTGGCCTCACCAGGGCTGAGTGCCAACAGCGCTCGAAAGACCCGGCCGGTTACCGATCCAAGTACTAGCCAAGCCTGCCAAAGCTTAACCTCGGTAATCTAACGGGAACCCGTGTAGCCACTGCGCCACGGCCGTCGGCTGTATTGTTGGCTGCCTTACCTTATTTAGGAGCTGTACACGTTGCGGTGATGTACGAATAAGTAACGGATCGGTCGACGTATGCAAAGTGTTGTCGGGCGCTTGACGGGCCATCTCGGGCGCGCTTCCACTCCCGGGTCGAGAACCCGTGCCGGCGTCTGTACACGGGCCGGCCTTCGGCTGGGGAAAGTCCCTGAGCCCCGCGCCATGCAGCTGTCGTGTCCGCGGCCGACTGCGCAATCCGTCTGTCCGCTGACGTTTTAATCCCGTGAACCGCGATTGCGTACGCCCCGAGAAGGAACTGCCGCCTAACAGTTCCGCGGAAACAGGTACAAAACAAGTCTATTGCTCTGGCCAGCAAATCTCGCGAGGGAGTTGCGGAGGGAACTGACGTTTATGTGGGTGCCTGGTCACGCCTGGTGTACAGCAAAGACTGCATCTCTCCTCCCGAGCCCTGCTAATTATTCTGTTACCTCGGATGACGTTGCCTGTCGGAACGTAAAGTGTGCGCATTGGTCTTCTCCTCTTCGGATCAATCACTGGGAAATTAAACCTCTCCCAATAGCTTGGTTGACTTTTCCTCTGTCTTATCGTTGTGAAGAGATCATTTTAGCCCAGCTGCTTATAGGAAACTTTAGTCTCCGACTTTTACTATGTGGCAGCCCTATCCCTCTCCGTGTCCATTGTTCTTAACCTTCGGCGATATACATTTTTTTTTAATTCAGTGCCTATTTTTCTAACTGTGTACCATGACGTCTACGTCTGCCATCTGAGTTATCACATGTTCTTAGAGAATGACACGCGTATTGCCGATTGCGTCTTATTTTTTTATTCATCGCAGTAACAAGGCGACGAAAATTTGACCCTTCCCTCCCTGGAACCTCCGCCACCTCCACGAAGGAACATTCTCGTGTTTATATGCTTATCGTTTTTCTCTAATTCTTTCAAGGGAAGCTCGGCTTTAGTTTTATTCACCTTCGTTTTCATCTAGCAAGATCTCTCTCTCTCTCTCTCTCTCTCTCTCTCTCTCTCTCTCTCTCTCTCTCTCTCTCTCTCTCTCTCTCTCTCTCTCTCTCTCTCTCACACACACACACACACACACACACATATATATATATATATATATATATATATATATATATAAGCAGTCAACAATCCGAAGATTGGTTTGAACACCACAGTGCTTTACTAGGCATGGTCCTGTTTGGAGGTGGTATGCCATTGCCTTCCTCCGACCTTCAAACTGACTGACCCAGCCAGTTATAGGGGGACCTACATTTTAACATGGGTTCCGAACCACGGTGCTAATCGATATACAAAAAGGAACGAGGGATTAGTACGTCTACTTGGCAGTCTACTTGGTAGTTTTTTCTCTCATTATCACTTATTTTATATTACCTGCTGTGGCCGAAGAAAAAAGGTTGGCTACGCGTTCTCTATGACCATCGTTACTGACGTCAGTCCGCAGACTTGTTTGGTGGAAATCTCCAGATTATCCTAGCATGTTAAAGCATCTCCACCTCTCCGTGGCTATGGCATCCCACATCCGTCTGAACACGCTTCCTGTTAGCGAAATATTGATTCCCTCTCCAGTATGAAACTGACGATACTTTGATCCTTTTCTTCAGCCAAGTTTTGCCATGAATTTCTCATTTCCACAGTCCTATTTAATACCTGTCCTTTAGTTGTACAATCTACCCGTATAATTTTCGGTATTTTTCTGTAGCACCACATTGAAAAACTTCTGTTTCCACACTCTGTGCTGGTTATTATCCCGTGTCCACTCATTCTCGCCAGTATTTCTTGACAGACACATTCTGAAACTTTATGTTGTCTCAGGGAATGCATAAGACACCATTCTTACGTATTTGGGACCCCGTTTTCCAGTGAAAGGAATTGGTAACGGAGTCCAGGAATGCAGAACTCAGTACTTTTCGTAAGTTTCTGGAGGCCATGACTAAGTGACTCAACGTAGAATGAACTCCCGCTCTATGATTTTCGCAACAAAGACTCATTTACAATATAAAATTTCTTAGGGAATCTCCATTAATTACGTGAGCTCAAAATAGGAGGGGGTTGTGGCAGAAAGCTCACCTAATGTGGGAAGGCGGAACGGGAGCAACGAAAATCTAAATGAAATCACTTAATTCTGCAGAGAATTTACATTAGTATAACGTATCCATTTTGTTTAATAAAATTTCTGCCAAGCATACACAATATTACACGTGCCCACCACTGTTTGTGGCCTGTTCGATTTGCAGTGGATGGTTTCCATGTGTGCATTCGTAGGATTTCGCGATCCCTTGAATGTTGTCGCGACTTCGCTCTCCTTTTTTTTTTTTTTTTTTTTTTTTTTTTTTTTTTTTTTTTTTTTTTTTTTTTTTAGTAAACATATGCAGAAGGAGTTCTCTCTTTTTTTTTTCTTTTAATAAAGAGATGCAGTTCTGCGGGCATTCTCCAGAAAATTTGGAGAGGACTCAGTGAAACAAAGTTTCCCTTCAGACTAAACTCATTAATTCGTCACTGATTTGCTAATTTTTTCGTCTACGCAATCCGCTTATACTGTATTCAAAAAGCTCTATTTCTTTTACGACAGAATGTAAAGGTACAGTAAAATGCACTAGCAAAATACAGTTTCAGATTGTCATGATGTAATATTTCCACCAATTGGTGCAGGCCATAAGCTGTTTCCAGCTAGCACTGTTCTCTGCAGCCGTATACAAAGTATGGCGACCTTGGCTCGCCGGCCGCAGTGGCCGAGTGGACTGAGGCGCTTCAGTCACGGTCTGCACGGCCACTACGGTCGGGGGTTCGAATCCCCCCTCGGGCATGGATATTTGTGCCGTCCTTAGTATAAGCTAGTTGATAAGTAGTTTGTATTTTTTTTTTTTTTACCTTCGCTCGAGACGAGTTTCCATTCGCGTCATCGGTGAATCCCGAACTGTGTGGATTCGCATCGTTGGCACTTGATTTGTTGACATCATAACGCAATCCTATGTCAGAGGCTAGCGAATATACAGCTCTGTAGCGTTAGTAACATCTGCAGTTCTTCGAGGCCTTGAATATATGCCAGGTGCGTCACTGGCACGACAGAATGGAACATGTGACTTTTATCCGAAAGGGTAACTACTTGTCCGGGCGCAGTTGTTCGATTTATTTGTTCCGAGACGTTACTACAAATACAAAAAGAAGGCAGAGTTGAGCGATGAAAGGACGGCTGAGCGACAACAGGCGTTGTGAGCACACGGGGATGTGTAAATTAATTATCCATAGTTTGGGCGGTCAGGAAGGACCACCGTAACGCTTACGAGGCAGCAGACGGACTACAGTTTCACGTATCTTGCAGCGGGGCAGATTTCGTTGTCTGACACGAGCAGGTGTATTAACGGTGAATTATTAACCCGGAACCTGTTGTCCACGCTTATGTCCGCGACGCCCATATTTAATTACAGACTCGCGCCAAGGCAGTGCGGAGACGTTAAGTGTCTCCTGTCAGAACGTCCGCAGACGTCGCTATTTCACCGCAGCCCGGCGCTCCCGTGATTAATGACGAATGCCGCGCGTTACTTGTTATGCAGAAATAATTTAACCGTCCGCCTGTACACACCGAGCGAGGTTTCGTCACCGCACCGCACCGCCTACAGCGACACGTCTCGTCGACCAGTACTGTTTCATAATCCCTGTGAGGGGAGAGAAGTGTGCTGGAAGCCATCTCGGGATTAATGTCAGACTTGTGTGTTGGGTGTTAAAAGTCAATCTCAAATGAGAGAAAACAGGGCCTAAACTTAATCGCTTCTACAAACTACTTCCGCAGCCTTTGGAGAGGACGTCAGTAAAATAGAAAAATGTAAAGTACGAGTGTGAGTCAGTGAATAAGTCGGAAACTGAGGTAGAGACGACAGTACTGCGTTTACAAGCATCAAAGTTGCTTTTCTTTTGAGCTAACTTCACCTGTAAATTTAAACAATCATTCCGTCGTTCGAGAAGGCTTTAAAAAGCCTGGTGCTCATAGACCAAAGATAACATAGACTACGCGTGTCCCTATCTCTGCTATGTTGTCGTTTGAAACCAACATCTAAACTTGCCCCGAGTCACGTGAATATTCTACCGTAAGTACAGATTTATGTTCAAAGTCTGAATTTATTAATGATGTCATGCCATTTACTGTATGAAACTGTATATACTGGGATTTATCAAAGTTTAATGAGAGTCCATTTGTAGAGAACCACTTAATAACTTTCTGAAAGATATCATTTACAATTTCATGAGTTAATTCCTGTTTGTCAGGTGTGATAGCTATACTTGTATCATCAGCAAAAAGTACTAGCTTAGCATCTTCGTTAATGTGTAATGGCAAGTCACCAATATATATATGAAGAACAGCAAGGGGCCCAAGACCGAACCTTGTGGGACCCCATTTTTGATAACTCCCCAGATAGAGAAATTGTTTCATCTATATCACCTATTGCCGATCTGTCCTCTTGGCCAATGTCGGCGCACAGTATCACCCGAAAGTCCACTTCATATTTCCAGAATTTTAGCATTCCATTGTATTGACATTTATTTACATAGGAACATGCGGAAAACTAATAAATGTTTGTAGCACTGTGTGTCACAATTTGCATGATTTTTTCCCCTCATTTACGACTCACCCTGTAATATATATATATGTGTTAGAGCTCATTTTAGTATTTCTGTTTAAATGTAAAATGAAATAATTCGTGCAGACAATTGTCAAAATACCAAATTGTTTCGTTAGTATGTACTGTACTTCCTCGATTCACCGCCAGTTGTCCCAATTGAAGGACGGTGCTCTACAGTACTAGCATCAAGCACATCAATACGTAGCATCAACTGGTTAGTGTTCATCACCTACGTGGTTTTGCAGTCAGTGCAATGTTTACAAATGCGGAGTTGGAAGATGCCCATTTGATGTATGGATTAGCACGGGGCAATACCCTTGGCGCGGTACGTTTGTATCGAGACTGATTTCGAGAACGGTGTCCCGACAGGAAGACGTTCGAAGCAATTGATCGGCGTCTTAGGGAGCACGGAACATTCCAGCCTATGACTCGCGACTGGGGAAGACCTAGAACGACGAGGACACTTGTAATAGACGAGTCAAATCTTCGTGCAGTTGACGATAACCCTAATGTCAGCGTCAGAGAAGTTGGTGCTGTACAAGGTAACGTTGACCACGTCACTGTATGGAGAGTGCTACGGGAGAACCAGTTGTTTCCGTACCATGTACAGCGTGTGCAGGCACTATCAGCAGCTGATTGGCCTCCACGGGTACACTTCTGCGAATGGTTCATCCAACAATGTGTCACTCCTCATTTCAGTGGAAAGTGAGCTCTAACATGGAAATTAAGCGTTTCCGGACACGTGTCCACATAACATATTTTCTTTCTTTGTGTGTGAGGAATGTTTCCTGAAATTTTGGCCGTACCTTTTTGTAACACCCAGTGTGTGTGTCCTTTCGCACAAATAAATTCAGCTGAAATAGACTGCAGCTGAGGCTTACGGGTCGGCCTGGATATTAAAGGAAGAGCAGGCTGCCTCGTCTCCGCGTCGTGTCGTGGTGCAGCCGGTGTTGAGCAAGCAGTCTGGGCCAGATGCGCGGCGTCGCGCCGGCTGCCGTCTGTTGGCTGTTGGCTGCTGTCACGTCGCTGTTTGCCCGCCAGCGCTCCGTCAAAGCGGCCGGCCTAGCCACACGCGCCAGCGCAGAACCGCGCTGCTCGTTAATCGCTGCGTGCCGCACTCCTCCCCACCTCGCCAGCTACTTGCCGCCGTACGTTAGCGGTACCTATGCCTGTTGTTGTTGTTGTTGTTGTTGTCTTCAGTCCGGAGACTGGTTTGATGCAGCTCTCCACAATACCCTATCCTGAGCAAGCCTCTTCATCTCCACATAAGAACGGCAACCTACATCTGTCTGAATCTGCTTACTGTATCCGTCTCTTGGTCTTTCCCTGCGATTTTTTCCCCACACACTTCCCTCCAACGCTAAATTCACAATTCCTTGATGTCTAAGAATGTGTCCTACCAATCCATACCCTCTTTTAGTCAAGGTATGCGCCCTCTGCTACAACTCCACTCGTGGCCACCACTGAACGACGTCGTTCACTTGGGACTGAGATAGGAACCAGCTAACACTTCGGAATTAGATAAGCACCAGTGACGACTTGGCTATCGGACAGGCACTAGGCAGGCCTCTAGCTCAACTAGGTATCAGCATTCTGCAGTAGTGAGCTATGTAAAAGTTAAGTATTACTAAGTCTTTATGAAATATATATATCTTCTAATTTACTCTAGAGTTTCTAGTTGCTGCTGTCCCACTGGCTGGTCACCTCCTACCGGCACAAGTGTGCATCCTTTTTTCCTGTGTCGGTCTTTCTACTCGACCACCGACACCTACGACGGAAACGAGACACAAAAGCGGCGACGAGGCTGGGACACAAAAAGATCCGGGCCGAATCGGCGTCCAGGAGTGGCACAGTCTGGACTAATAGTCCCTTGATGATCTACAGGACAGTTTACCACGACGATTACAGGCACGCATCACTGCGAGAGGAAGTGCTACCAGGCATTAGGAGTACTTGTGTACGGTGCAATCTCTAACACAAATTCAGAATATCTAGGTTATTTTCATACAACCTGTCAATTTTTGTGTTCATGAGCAGTGAGAACTAAAATGCTGGTTTTGTATACCTCTACTCCATTTTATGTGAACTGTCATGAATGTCTATAATGGTGGTGATGGGATACTTCTGTGATGTGTGTATATAACCTTTAACGAGTGATAGAGTTGTTGCGCCTGGCAAGTGGACGACAGAGCAGAGGCAGCAGACATGCGCCCTGAGTTCCGCTAGTCGGCCACGTGTCCGCCTGTCAACCGGCGGCTTGCTGACTGATTGCCAACGTCAGTCGATAGCGGTCGGCCTCTGGGACGGCCTGACCCGCCCTCCGCGGCAGCCCGGGAGCTCCGCTACCTGCCCAAACGTGAAGGTGCTGCTCAAACTGCTCCGGTAGGCGGCCCGAACTCGGCGAGATTTCAGTTGTCAAGCACTCCTCTGCAGGAGGGCGGACAGTGGCATCATCCCGGGTCGGAAAGAAGGCGGGAGTTCGTGCTATCTCTTGTTCCCGGCGGAGTTAAAGACGGCTCTGTTTCGCGATGCGTACCTTATAACTTAAGTTTTTCTTCCTAAGCCACGGTAGGCAAATGTTGGAAATGTTAGGGAAAGAGCTTAAAAGGTAAAGCAGTCAACAATCCGAAGATTGGTTTGAACACCACAGTGCTTTACTACGCATGGCCCTGTTTGGAGGTGGTATGCCGTTGCCTTCCTCCGACTTTCGAACTGACTTACCCAGCCAGTTATGGGGGGACCTACAATTTAACGTGGGTTCCGGACCACGGTGCTACTCGGTATTTGTCACACCAGCAATACTGCCAGAGGTGAAACAAGTCGAAAGTGACAGATAAAAATCCTAGGACCTGGTGGGGATCGAACCCGCGATCTTTGGATTGATAGTCTGCCACTCAACCACTATGCAACCGAGGCGCACAGGGAAAGAGCTACGTAGCTGAAAACCCAGCGTTCTGTGGTTATTGATTTATTCCAGCCTTCTGTCAGTCCATTTCATCTTCCTTCCTGTCTCTCTCCACTCCTCCTCTTCCGCCATTTACCCTACATTCTCTCGATCTACTCCGCCTATCCCTCTCCTATCTCTGTCCATCTTCCCTTATTTCTGTCCATCTCTTTCCCCCCCTCTACCTCTGCATCTACCTCCTCCCCTCCCTCTTTTATAACAGTTTTCTCTACGTTATCTGTTTGTATCCTTACGCGTTCCCTCTCAACAGACGCCGCCACAGATCCTGCACATGCACAGTGAAGAGGACGCTCGTAAATTTAATACTGATGTTCAAATGTTTGTAGAATTATGGGACTTAACTATGGGGTCATCAGTCCCTAAACTTAAAAACTACTTAGGAACTAGTTTATACTAATGACGGCGCAAACATCCATGCCCGAGGGGGGGGGGGGGGATTCGAATCCCCGGCCGCAGCGGTCGTACACACGGTGACTGGCACGCCGCAGACCGCTCGGCCACTGCGGCCGCCTTAATACTGATCGTAGATGCCCAGTGGATGTAGTTGGACGCTCCGTAGGTTCGACGTCGAACCTTTATAGTTCATTCCGTCGATGACAGTAGATATCTCAAATGGTTCGTTAACTATCAACAAATAATACGTTTCCTGCGAGATTTCAGTTGTCAAGCACTCCTCTGGAGAAGGGCAGACAGTGGCATCATCTCGGGTTGAAAAGAAGGCGGGATTGCGTGCAATGATATCTCTTGTTTCCGGCGGAGTTAAGACAGCTCTGTTTCTCGAAGCGTAGCTAGTAACTTAAATCTTTCTTTAGAAGCCACTGTAGACGAATGTGGAAAATGTTAGGGAAAGAAGCTAGAAACCCAGCAGTGTCTGGTTATTAATTTATTCCAATCTTCTGTCAGTCCATTTCATCTTCCTTCCTGTCTCCCTACACTCTCTCTGTCTCCTCCTCCCACTCCTCTCCTCCTCCTAACTCTGTTCTCTCCTCCTCCTCCTATTTCTGTCCATCTCTTCCTTGCCGCCCTTTCTCTATCTCTCTGTCCATCTTCTCCCTTCTATCTCCGCCACCTCCTCCTCCCCTCCTTCTGTTATAAATTACGTTGCATGTAATTCACGCCAATACCTCCTACATTGTCCATTTCAACTCCCATTTGCCGAATCCTCGTCCTCCCTCCCTCTCTTCAGTCGATCCTTTCTCCTCTCTGTGCCAAAGGCATTAAACATAAGGAGAGGCATTGAATTAAAATTTGTGATGTGGCTGCAACGCTGTGTTAGCTAAGTGGTCTAATGCGCCTACCTAGTAAGTAGGAGGTCCCGGGTTCGAATCCAGGCCACAGCACAAATTTTAATTCAATGCCTCTCATGTTTAATGTTGTGTTGTTGTGGTCTTCAGTCCGGAGACTGGTTTGATGCAGTTATCCACAATACCCTATCCTGAGCAAGCCTCTTCATCTCCACATAAGAACTGCAACCTACATCTGTCTGAATCTGCCTACTGTATCCATCTCTTGGTCTTCCTCTGCGGGTTTTACCCCACACACTTCCCTCCAACGCTACATTCACAATTCCTTGATGTCTAAGAATGTGTCCTACCAATCTATCCCTTCTTTTAGTCAATGTATGCCAGAAATTTCTTTTCTCCCCAATTCTGTTCAGTACCTCCTCATTAGTTACGCTATCCATGTACCTAATCTTAAGCATTCTTCTGTAGCACCATATTTCAAAATCCTCAATCCTCTTACTGTCCGCACTGTTTATCGTCCATGTCTCACTCCCATACAAGGCAACACTCCATACAAATGCTTTCAGAAAGGTCTTCCTTAGGCTTAAATCAATATTCGATGTTAACAAATTTCTTTTTTTCAAGAACGCTTTTCTACCCTTTGCCATTCTGCATTTTATATCCTCTGTACTGCGACCATCATTTGTTATTTTACTGCCCAAGTAACAAAACTCATCTACCTCCATTATTGCTTCGTTACCCAATCTAATACCTTCAGCATCACCTTATTTTCTTATTCTGCACTCCATTACCCTAGTTTTCCTCTTGTTAATCTTCATCTTATATGCACCTTTCAGCACACTGTCCATTCCGTTCAATTGCTCTTCTAGGTCCTTTGCTGTATCTGACAGAATTACTATGTCGTCGGCAAATCGCAATGTTCTTAATTCTTCACCCTGAACTTTAATTCCTTCTCCAAATTTCTCCTTCTTTCCATTATAGCTTGCTCAATGTAAAAATTGAATAACAATGGAGAAAGGCTATAACCCTGTCTTACTCCGTTTCCAACCACTGCATTCCTTTCATGCCCTTCAATTCTGACAACCGCTGTCTGGTTTTTGTACAAGTTGTAAATAACCTTACGCTCCTTATATTTTACTCCTCCTTGCTTCAGAACTTTGAAGAGTTTATTGCAATCAACATTGTCAAAAGACTTCTCCAAATCTACAAAAGCTAGAAATGTAGGTTTGCCTTTCTTTTCTTAATCTATCTGCTAGGATAAGCCGTAAAGTGAGTATTGCCTCCCGTGTTCCTACATTTCTCCTGAACCCAAACTGATGTCCCCGAGGTCGGCTTCTACCAGCTTTTCCATCCTTCTGTATATAATCCGCGTTGATATTTTAGAACTGAACTGATGGTTCTGTAGTTTTCACACCTGTCTACACCTGCTTTCTTTGGAATGGGGATTGATTGATGCGATTTGATTCTTTCAGGGAAGCCAAAACAGTCTTGGTCTAACCCGCCACTGCCCGCGCCGAAACTAAGTTTATTGTGCGGTTTCGCTCCCTGTATGTCTAGTAAAGCCAACCAATGCCCTTGAACAGTGCAAGGAGTCCCTTTACCAGTTCTTTATTAGACACAATTTCTTCGGGTCTGGTTGTCCCAAATGTTCTGTGCCTTTTACTCTCCAATGCAATGCATTCGAAGATCAGATGTGATGCAGTTTCATCACCGTCATCACAGGTCCTACATTTAGGGTCCTCTTCTGTTATTCCCATTGTATGTAGGTGTTTTTTTTTGAAATTCCCATGGCCTGTCAGCAATCCAACCATGAGTCTAATCTCTCTCCTGTTCAGACCCAGGATTGCAGAGCTTCTTTTAAAACAAGGCTTTGGCATCATTACCTTGCCATGTTTTTGTCGATGGACCTTGGTCCAATATTCTACGTGCTGTCTTCTGAGCCAGTTACGTAGCTCCAATTTAATCATTGCCTTGGTGATTGTCAGGACAGGTTCCGGTCCAATAAATGGAGACTCTGCCCCCATCCTGGCTAATCTGTCGGCATGTTCGTTGCCACTGATCCCCGAGTGGCCAGGGACCCACAATAGGTTTACTCTATTGCTTTCCCCCTAGCTCCACCAGAACGCTGTGACATTCTGGAACAATTTTAGACCTTGTTGCAGGAGCTGCCAGTGATCTCAGGGCTGCCTGGCTGTCTGAATAGATATAGATGCTACGATCTTTGTAGCAGCACCTACGCAAATTCTCCTCCACACATGCCCTGATGGCAGTGATTTCGGCCTGGAATACTGAGGCCAGTTTCCCTAGAGAGATGACGCCCTCCAGTCTTGGCTGCACCCCGTATACACCGGCCCCTGGAATGGGGATTATAACATAATGTTTAATGTGTTGTTGTTAAGGTCTTCAGTCCGGAGACTGGTTTGATGCAGCTCTCCACCTTACTCTATCCTGAGCAAGCCTTTTCATCTCCTCATAAGAACGGCAACCCACATCCACTTGAATCTGCTTACTATACGCGTCTCTTGGTCTCCCTCTGCGATTTTTACCCCACACACTTCCCTCCAATGCTAAATTTACGATTCCCCGATGTGTAAGAATGTGTCCTACCAAGCGATCCCTTCTTTTAGTCAGGGTATGCCAAAAATTCCTTTTCTCACCAATTCTGTTCAGTACCTCTTCATTAGTTATGCGATCTACCCACCTAATCTTCAGCATTCTTCTGTAGCACCACATTTCAAAAGCCTCTATTCTCTTCCTGTCCGCACTGCTTATCGTCCATGTTTCACTCCCGTACAAGGCAACACTCCACACAAATGCCTTCAGAAATGACTTCCTTACCCTTAAATTAATATTTGATGTTAGCAAATTTCTCTTTTTCAAAAATGCTTTTCTTCCCATTGCCATTCTGCATTTTATATCCTCTGTACTGCGACCATCGCATGTTATTTTACTACCCAAGTAACAAAACTCATCTACCACCTTCATTGTTTCGTTACCTAATCTAATTCCTTCAGCATCGCCTGATTTTCTAAGACCGCATTCCATTATTTTTGTTTTGCTCTTTTTAATGTTCATTTTATACGCTCTCTTCAACACACTGTCATTTCCATTCAACTGCTCCTCCAGATCCTTTGCTGTCTCTGACAGAATTGCAATGTCATCAGCAAAACGCGATGTTTTTATTTCTTCATCCTGAACTTTAATCCCTATTCCAAATTTTTCGTTGCTCTCCTTCACCGCCTGCTCGATGTACAAATTGAATAACATCGCAGAAAGGCTACAACCCTGTCTTACTCCCTTCCCAACTGATGCTTCCCTTTCATGCCCTTCGCGTCTAATAACTGCGGTCTGGCTTTTGTACAAGTTGTCAATAACTCTCCTTTCCCTGTATTTTACCCCTGCTGACTTCAGAATTTGAAAGAGTGTATTCCAGTCGATTCGTTAACTGTTTTGACCAGTACAGTCTGTGTGGGTGCAGCGTTTGCACAGTACTCCACCGTGTGCCGGTGGCTGGAACCCTGTCCAGAGAGTGGTGGTGGTTGTCGGTTGTTGAGGAGCTGGCTGGCGAGGGCTCGGCGGCTGCGGCTGGGCGCGGCGAACGTGCCTCGTCACGACGCAATTTCCGGCTGAGCGACGTTGACGTTTGACACGGCGCGGCCGGCTGTCAGCCGCCGACTCACCTCTCCTCCAGCCGCGCGCGACAAGGTCGACCGCCGCAGCCGCCACCACCCGGCAATTACAACGACAGACCCCTCACCCCTCCTCCTACCTCGTCACTGTCTGCTCCTCGCTCGCGGCAACACTGTTTCCTCGCTGCCCTCCGCTCTGCCTATTCACTCTTCCCTCAAATTTACACAATGCTGATGCTGCTGTTGCTCTGCATTAGCAGCACCTCAGGGCGGCCGTCTCGGGCCACAATAATTGCCGGCCGCGGTGGCCGAGGAGACTAAGGCGCTCCAGTCACTGTCTGCACGGCCACTACGGTCGGGGGTTCGAATCCCCCCTCGGGCATGGATATTTGTGCCGTCATAGTTCGTAAGTAGTTCATAAATAATCAAAATATCCACGGGTGTGCTGCCGGTCTATAGTGTCCAACGGGCACAATATTTCGGCGATCAAACATGTCGCCATCATCAGGTAAACTGACGGACTGAGCTCCTGGAAACGCACCGGCACGGAGATCCGCACGCTACGGCTGCTCGAAGGGAACTGGGTTCTAGCCCGGTAGCGGGCCATTTAAATGGGAACTAGCGGCCGTAGCGTGCGGATTCTTGGAATGAAGACATCCTCACCCTTAGCACTTTCTGGAACGAAACCTGTTTGAGAACCTTCCCGAAGTAAGATGACTGCTGGTGGTGAGGTCCATCCTACAAACATGGGTCTGGAGGGATGAGGGTGGGGGTCTTACCACCGTCGCCCCCCCCCCCCCCCCTTTTGTCCTACCGTACACATGTATGATCATCACTTTTACTTACATCCTCATCATCTCATCATCACCACAGAAACATTCATAATTACTGTCAACTTGCATGATTTCCTTTTATTGAGGGGGGGGGGGGGTGGTGGTGGTTCATTATCACACGGCTTAGAACAGGCACATTGCCAGAGTGAGGTCGGGATGGAACGAAACCTGTTTAAGAACCCCATGTAATTTTGTGGACGTGTACCAAATTTCACGTTATTTCGTTGTCTGGATCTTGAGTTATAAGAGGACAGACAGACAACAAATGCGTTATATATATGAGAGAGAGAAGCACTACAGCAGTGGCGGCTACTCCTTGAGGACTCCGGGGCGGCGCCCTCCCAATAATATCCAACACGGAATACGTACCAATCGTTAATCACAAATCTACTTGAATAATTTTCGTGTAGCAGCAGCCCGTGTAAGTGAATGACCAATGTTTTTAGTCTAGGTAGTCTGCCAGCCAGGCTCACCGAATGTTTTCAGAATGGACTGACTGTCGGACTCTACGCTATCCGTCCGCGCCTTGTAAAGGCTGGCTACGGGCGCTTGGGGTGAGTGGGGGTACTGGGGGTTGGGTGGGGGTAGTGTGCTGAACCGGGCCGCTTAGGACGGCGTCCGCGCCAAGGGCGCCAAATATACGAAGGCGCAGCGGCACCGGTCAGGCAGTTTCTAACAGGTGCCCTGCGTGTGATACTAGTGTCGTTGTTGTCAAGGTGCGTGTTGTTGCCTGTTTTTCTAGTTCCCTATTTAGAATGAATAATATAAATAGCGTTAACTACATTTCAACATTTGGTAGTGAAAAATTGACTTTTGAAGGAAAGTTGTAATTAAAAAGGTTAGGACCACCGAGACCTGATTGGAACATTGTACAGACACAAAATGCGTGCAAAAGCAAAAGTAGTTTCACTAGGAAATTTAATCCTGCTTTATATAAACATAAGCATACCAATGGTATTACTACATTTGTTGGCGACAGTCTTCTAATTCCAGTAACATATGTTTGTCGCTGACGAAGCATTTGTGTTCTCTGAACACTTACTTATGTAGTTAACACACACAACGAATTTACTTCTTACTTTATATTATTTTAAGGTACTGTTTTGGGTCTCTTGTGAAACCTAATAAAATGGAGTTACAAGGTTTTCATTGCCTGCAGAAAATATTAAAAACGACATATTTGTGCGTAAATTCGTTCGTATTTTGGTATAGGAGGAAAAAGTCGTGTTAGATGAAGGGTTAAATTACGTAAATAGCTAATAAAATTAATGCTATATTCTCCCCGTTCAAGAAATGTTCTGAAGGGACAAAATGTCGTGTACAATTGAAGAGACATGCCGCCCCTCCCAATAAACAGCCCACCAGCCACCACTGCACTACAGTATGCATAAATAACAACGTAAATAGATAAACGTGTATCAAATGAACAATGAAAACGATAAAAGGTATTTACCAAGAAACAAAGGTTGAAGTAAAAATCGGTGTTTACTGAGACGTATTCATCATGCACTATAGTGTTTCGAGTAGCTGCCGCGCGACATGGTCGCGTGGTCTAAGGCGTTATTCTACGGACTGGCGGCCGTTCCCGATTGAGGTTTGAGTACTTCCTCGGGCATGGGTGTGTGTGAATAAGTTAGTTTATGTAGTTTGTAAGTCTAGAGACAGATGATCACAGCAGTTTGATCCAAAAGGTTTACAAATATTTGAATAGTTTTGTCTCGAGTAACCAACTGAGATAAGAAGGTCACTCGAATAACTTGAGCTTCACGGAAATTTAGGCCATCCTCATCCCTCACCTATGGTATCATCGGCCGGTAAACTGCAAAACGAAGAGGCTAGCTAACTTCTTCAGAAAAACCTGACACCAGTAGCAGTAGGCTAGGAAAGTGATCGTAACCAATCACGTGAATGCGTTTTATCGAGAAATTTTCCCGGTACCACTGTTCGACTGGCAAACAATGGATGGTCGTAACTGGTCTCGACTGATCACAATAATTTCATCCGGCGATTGCAAAGCACTCAACAAGATTCCTCCAAAGAGCTGCTTGTCCACCCGTGCACATAGTTTTCCATAAACAGCCACATAGCCTTCTCATTGAACCGCTATTATGTCACTGCTAGTTTTCTAGAAGTCGAAAAACCCTGTAAAAATTTAATACAAACTATTATTGCAATAAGGTTTTTTTTTAGCAGAAATGTGCTGTCTATATTAATCCTGCGGTATGGAAAGAAAACGATCTACTATGTTCTCCTGGCTTCCAAAGTGAATAATGTTTCCCTCTACCGTTCATGTCTTGGATCACAAGATCTGACAGTTGTAGGCCATATACTGTACTCACTTCTATAACTGACATGCAGAAATTAACTTGACTCGCTTTAATAGTGGTGTGGTATAGCTAGCAATATACATGAAAAACTGTTACACGTGTATTGGCGAAATTAATCTGTATACCATACATGCAGAAGCCCAACTTACTTCGAAAAAATACTAAATTAATTTTGTTGGAAGTTATATTTCCCTGTCACGTAATGACTTAAGCGTATAACATGTAAGTATCTGTCTTAACGTTTATTGATTATTCGCTACTTTCTGGAATGCCTATGTATGCAAATATATACAGACCAGGTGTAAAGAACAGGTACGTATTGGTTCTTTACTGGACCTGGGATAATAAACATATAAGAAGAATGAAATGCAGCAACAGCTGTAAACTTAATTCATTTTATTAATCGTCGGTAACCGGTTTAGGTGGCCATGCCATTAGCTTCGGGCTCTTAAGATACGGAGTCTGCATTTAGTCATAAAAATAATCAAAATTTTACAAAAAAAAAAAAAAAAAAAAAAAAAAAAAAAAAAAATGGTTCTCACGTTATTGTGTTAACAAGAAGACCAGCATAGAAGATCTGTCATTGGAATACTAGTTTACCTGACGCTAGTAATCCATTGACTCGCATTCCTTTAGAAGCTTCTATAGCATCTATGGAAACTTTCTTTATTAATTCAGAAATATACATTCTCCCTAAAAACACACTTCCTTATAAGCATTGCAACTGCTGCCGGTTTACATAGAAAGTTCAACGTGTCAGTTACTATAGTTGCGGACTCCTGTACAGCTTCGTTACAGTCAAAATCTGCGAGGCAGATAAAAAAAAAATACAGGTTACAGATAATGCGTTAAACCATTACTCTGATTTGTCTGCAGATAACAATCTCTTTTTAGTTAATGGCGGCACGGTTCTGCTGTTGGCAGCTGATAAAAATGGAAAAAAAAACTTGATAACGACGACATCCGTGTCTGTCTGCCGTAACAAAAACGTGGCCTGCAGTTACAGGATGCGTTAATATTTTTCGAGATGTCGATACTACAGCGCGAAGCGTTGAATTATGGAAGGATCTCTTCATTTGTAGTTGCCAGCTGCCGAACTGCTATATGCTAATCTCCCGCTAACGTGTAACCACAATTACAGCTATTTAAGCCACCTCTTTTGTCTAAAAACAATTTAAAGCCCTGCCGATTTTATTCACAAGCTTTAATACCAGATGCGTACGAATTATTTTGGCACATTTTCGTTTGCTATCCTAAACTCCTTATCAAGATGAGTGTTAGAGTAATGCTTGACGAAGGGAATAGTGCAAACTTGACAGACATTGCGCATCGATGGGAGTACTATAATTTCAAAAGTTCAATTTGCGAAGTTATGAAAAAACACATTAGTTCTTGCAACCTACAAGGTACTTAAAATGCTCCCTACCTCTTTCATCATTTGAAACCGCATTAGATTTAGAAAATATCGTTTATGCGAAACACAACTAGCTCTTTATTCACACGAAGTGATTGGTGCTATCGACAAGGGTTCGCAAATCGATTCCGTATTTCTTGATTTCCAGAAGGCTTTTTTGACACCGTGCCTCACAAACGGCTTTTAGGCAAATAGCGTGGTTATAGTATATTTGGATAGGGCATTTCTTGTCAGAGAGGACACAGTTCGTAGTAATCGATGGTAAGGCATCGACTAAAACAGAGGTGATATCGGGCGTTCCACAGGGTAGTGTTACTGGTCCTCTGCTGTTCCTTATTTACATAAACGATTTGGAAGAAAATCTAAGCAGATATCTAGATTGTTTGCAGATGACGCCGTCATTTACCGTCTAGTAAAATCATCTGAACATCAAAACCAACTACAGAATAAGATATCACTATGTTGAAAAAATTGGCAATTGACTCTAAATAATGAGAAGTGTGAAGTCATCCACATGAGTACGAGAAGAAATCCGTTAAACTTTGTTTACAAGATAAATCAATCAAAAGTGAAGGCCGTAAACTCCACTAAATACCTAGGAATTACTTCAGACTTAAACTGGAAAGAACACGTAGATAATGTCGTGGGAGAGGCGAACCAGAGACTGCGCTTTATTGGCAGTACACTTAAAAGATGCAACATAACTACAAAAGAAACTGCATACATTACGCTTGTCCGTCCATTTTTGGAGTATTGCTGCCCAGTGTGGGATCCTTATCAGGTGGGTTTGACGGAGGACATCGAAAGAGTCCATAGAAGGGCAGCTCGTTTCGTACTGTTACGATACAGGGGAGAGAGCGTTACGGCAATGATACAGGATCTGGGATGGGAATCATTACAACAACGGCGCTTATCGCTGAGGTGTGGGCTACTTACGAAACTCCAATCGCCAACATTCTTCTCCGAATGCGAAAATGTATTGTTGACTTCCACTTACGTAGGTAGAAATGATCATCAGAATAAAATACGAGAAATCAGGGCTCGAACGGAGAGATTCAGGTGTTCTTTCTTCCCGGGCGCTATTCGAGAATGGAATGGGAGATAAATAGTATAACGGTGGTTCGATGAACCGTCTGTCAGACACTTATATGTGATTTGCAGAGTATCCCATGTAGATGTATATTAGTGGACATTCTCCGCAACTTCGGTGTTTAACACATTATTTACCTTACTTTTACCTAGTTTTGAACATTAATATCTCCTTTTGTTATACACATTCGTTAGCATGACACACAACCTTTGACATTATAGTTAGGTGAGTAGTGTTGTAACATTAACGTAGATGAACTATGAACTACAGTTACCTTAATGTTCTTCGAAGTTGTCACCTTTCGTATCTATGTACCGCTGATCTCTGCGACATACGAACTGGAAATTTTGCACGAAGTCTTCCTTTGGAAGTTTTCAAAAGCCTCGTCATGTTTCATTAGCTATCAGGAATATCGTCAACTCCCTTTGCTTTCAAAGCGAGTTTGTGTCGGGGGAATAGGAAGACGTCTGGAGGATTGAGATCCGGCAAGTTTGATGGATGATGGTCTTCAGTCCGTAGACTGGTTTGATGCAGCTCTCCACGCTACCCTGTCCTGTGCAAGTATCTTCATCTGAGAATGTGTTCGGCAACCTACATCCTTTTGAATCTGCTTACTACATTCGTCCCTCGGTCTCCCTCTACGATTTTTACTCCACACGGTTCCTTCTAATGCTATGTTGACAATTCCTTGATGTCTCAGAATGTGTCCAACCAATCTATCCCTTGTCTTAGTCAGGATATGTCAGAAACTCCTTTTCTCCCCGATTCGGTTAAGCACCTCCTCATTAGTTACGTGATCTACCCATCTAATTTTCATCATTCGTCTGTAGCACCACATTTCAAAAGCTTCTATCATCTTCTTATCTGCACTTCTTATGGTCCACGTGTCACTCCATTACAATTCTACACTCCAGACAAATGCTTTCAGAAAGGACTTCATAACATTTAAACTAATATTGGATGTTAACAAGTTTCGCTTCTTTAGAAACGCTATGGGGTGGCTTGCGTGCCTCAACGATGCAGATAGCTGTACCATAGGTGCAACCACAGTGGAAGGGTATCTGTGGAGAGGCCAGACAAACGTGCGGTTCCTGAAGAGTGGCAGCAGCCTTTTCAGTAGTTACAGGGGCAACAGTCTGGATGATTGACTGAGCTGGCCTTGTAACATCAGCTTACATGGCTTTGCCATGCAGTTACTGCGAACGGCTGAAAGCAAAGGCCGCGGTGGAGTAGCCGAGCGGTCTAAAGCGTCTCGCTGCGGAGCGCGCGGTTGCTCGCCGTCGGAGGTTCGAGTCCTCCCTGGTGCGTTGGTGTGTGTGTTTCCTTAGGTTAGTTTACCTAGGTTTAAGTAGTTTTATAAACTACGGACTGATGACCACGCAGTTTGGTCCGATAGATTTACACACATTTGAACATTTTTGAAAGCAAGGGGAAACTACAGTCGTTACTTCTCCCGAGGACATGCAGTTCTACTGTATGACTATACGATGATGTGTGTGTTGTCCTTAGGTTAGTTTACCTAGGTTTAAGTAGTTTGTAAGCTACGGGCTGATGACCACGCAGTTTGGTCCGATAGATTTACACACATTTGAACATTTTTGAAAGCAAGGGGAAACTACAGTCGTTACTTCTCCCGAGGACATGCAGTTCTACTGTATGACTATACGATGATGTGTGTGTTGTCCTTAGGTTAGTTTACCTAGGTTTAAGTAGTTTTATAAACTACGGACTGATGACCACGCAGTTTGGTCCGATAGATTTACACGCATTTGAACATTTTTGAAAGCAAGGGGAAACTACAGTCGTTACTTCTCCCGAGGACATGCAGCTCTACTGTATGACTATATGATGATGTGTGTGTTGTCCTTAGGTTAGTTTACCTAGGTTTAAGTAGTTTGTAAGCTACGGACTGATGACCACGCAGTTTGGTCCGATAGATTTACACACATTTGAACATTTTTTAAAGCAAGGGGGAACTACAGTTGTTCCTTCTCCCGAGGACATGCAGCTCTACTGTATGACTATATGATGATGGCGTCTTCTTGGGTAAAATATTCCCGAGCCCATTCGGATCTCCGGGCGGGGACTACTGAGGAGGATGTCGTCATCAAGAAAAAACACACATGCATATAAATTTAATTTATAACTTCACATCACATTCCACTCGATAATCTTATACTCACCTCTTTTTTTTCGTACCACTCGATCAGGTGACGTACGTCGCCGGAGCGCTGCCTTGAGTCTGGGGGCACTTGATTGCCGGCCAATCGAGACGAGGGGGGGATCAGCTGTCAGACGTCAGCGGAGAATGCAGTCTTGGCCGTCGCGCGCGTCGATTATCGAAGCGAAGGTCGCGCGGACGCCCTTGTATCGCTTGATTTACGGCCAACGAACGGCGTCACGTGTAGCGGCCGGCCGCGGTGACTGATAACTCAGCGCAGATTGCCGGCTAATCCGCAGCGTCGGGAAACTGCCCAGCGACACACTCACCGCTCCTAAATCAGTCAGATCGCATTTAAATACCACCTAAAAGCAGCGGAGGGAGGCCTTATGATTAACATACGCTGGCAGCGAGCCTGCCCGGTTGCGAAAGCGCTTGGCGGCTGCGGTGACGCCGCTCGCCAGTGATTTGTTATTGTCATTCCGGCTTTACTGCCAACTGTCTCTGATCTCACTCACTGTTCAGCGAATTCTCTGAAACCGGTTGTTTCGCGCAGGCGCCTGCTTTGTGCAGTTGGCGATAGGTTCGGACGGGCCTGGCTACGTTGTTGATTTTGGTTCCCTGGTTAACTCTTTCAGTCTTGGTGGTTAGTGTTACTAACCACCTCTTTTCGATCACGGTACTTCTATTCCACGCCATCTAGCGATAAACGGTTGAATTAGTATGTCCGTTTGGACTGTGCTGCAAAAGAAATGACAGATTCCGGGTATATTGCATGGACTGTCAGTGCATACCAGTTGCATTGAATATAGCGCTAACGTGCCTTGTCTCGAGTGTCTGATAAAAACATCAATACAAAGGTTACAACGCAGTCCTCTTCACGCCCAGACCTCGACAAGCTGATTCTGAAAGACTTCCTGAGAGAAGTATATCGGGGCCTACTGGCACCAGCATATGTCAGAGACAAACCCAGGCCGGATTCAGTGAACAGCAGCCGTAATTCCGCGGCCTCATCTCCAGGACCTGCATTTATAAAACGCCACAAACCTACAGTCCCGCAGTAAATTCGTCTAGAATCCCGTCGTCATCAACCTGAAAGAAGCACATCAAGAAAATGCTGCAATTGTAGCAATTATAGCGTACTGTATGGCAGTGTAGTACATGTAAAGTGCCTCTTTGCTTACGCAAAGGTAAAAAATGTTTTGCAGATTTTCATAAAAAAAATAATTTGTTTTTGTTAGTTTTGTACGTTTGTAATGATGATTCGTCTAATAAATAACGTTCACAATCAGTGAATACCTTATATTATGTTTCCTCTATTGTCTGTGATATTTCAGTTGTAACAGTTGCTTCAATGAACAGACATTGATAATTATGTTTCTATTGTACAAGTGTGAACAGACACTGGTAATTATGTTCCTATTGTAAAAGTGTGACTAAAAGAGTTAAAAGAAGTGTCCAGAAGGAATAACTGCGAAGAGAGGGTCGCCATATTATTTTCATCCATTTTCTTCTGATAGAACTTTAAAATATTAGTAAAAATGTCAAGGGCTTATGCAGATTTTAAAGAGCTGACAAGTTTATTCATGTTCAAAAACATCCCCCCCCCCTTTTTTCCAAGTATATAGCAGTACATAACAGTGACATCTGCGAAGAAGGCTGTAACGGCTATGAAAGATACTATATGTTGAAAACACCGAAACGGATTTTGCTGTGTGTGTGTGTTTGTGTTTTTCAAACCTCTTTCGATATCACACATGTTCTCAGTTACTAGGTATTTATTAATCATCAGGCTTATGGCTGGCTTTCTGCGTTCCGACACGAATTTCTCTCCTGTGACGTGCCCTTCACTTCGGAGTAGTTCTCGCACCCTACGGTCTCAAATGTTCAAATGTTTGTATAGCTTATGGGACTTAACTACGGGGTCATCAGTCCCTAAACTTACAAACTACTTATGAACTACTTACGAACTAGGACGGCACAAATATCCATGCCCGAGGGGGGATTCGAACCCCCGACCGTAGTAGCCGTGCAGACCGTGACTGGAGCGCCTTAGTCCCTTCGGCCACCGCGGCCGGCAAGATAACTTCTGATGGCCGAAGGAAAGAAGACATAAAATGCAGAATGGCTTTGGGAAGAAAAGCGTTTCTAAAGTAGCGAATCTTGTTAACATCCAATATTAATTTAAATGTTAGGAAGTCCTTACTGAAAGAATTTGTCTGGAGTGTAGTATTGTATGGGAGTGAAACGTGGACGATTAGGAATTCAGATAAAAAGATTATAGAAGCTTTTGAAATATGGTGTACAGACGAATGAGGAAGATTAGATGGGCAGATCACGTAACTAAAGAGGAGGTGCTTAACCGAATCGGGGAGAAAAGGAGTTTCTGTCATATGCTGACTTAGAGCAAGGATAGATTGGTTGGACACGTTCGAGACATCCAGGAATCGTCAACTTAGCATTAGAAGAAAGCGTGTGGGGTAAAAATCGTAGAGGGAGACCGAGGGACGAATACAGTAAGCAGATCCAAAAGGATGTAGGTTGCCGAACGTATTCTCAGATGAAGAGACTTGGACAGGACAGGGTAGCGAGGAGAGCTGCATCAAACCATTCTACGGACTGAAGCCCACAACAACAACAATTTATCATTTCCTAATTTTTGGGCTTGCAGCATCATAAATGTCGTAGAAAGACATTGTAATAAAGTTCCAGATTGCTGCTTATGTTTTATTTAATAGTGCTACAGCTGTTTCGACAGTTTGTCATTCTCAACCGCGTCTACGATTTAATATTCATAGAATATATGACTTCAACTGCTATTGGGCAAAGCTGAAAATGTGTACCCAGCCGGGATTCGAACCCGGGTCTCCTGCTTTCTAGGCAGTTGCGCTGACCCCTACACCACTGGGGACACAGTGATCACCGCACCTGCAAGGACTACCCATGCACGCCTCCCGTCAGATACAAATTCCCAGCTTCGCCCTGCCCATAGTACTCAAACTCGTAGTTTAACTAATTCCCGTAAGAGTAAGGGCTTCAAACTTGCCCACCCCTCCCCACTAACGCGTCTACGATGTTTTGACGTTAAATGTTGACATCTGGCGTAACTGTTGCATAAATTACGTGGAAATATACACGTATTTAGTTGTTGTATACGGTTTTTAGCTGTCAGGTATTATGCAGCTTTTTACGGTAAAACTTAATTTAAAGTTTTACCGTAAAAAGCTGCATAATACCTGACAGCTAAAAACCGTATACAACAACTAAATACGTGTATATTTCCATGTAATTTATGCAACAGTTACGCCAGATGTCAACATTTGACGTCAAAACATCGTAGACGCGCTTGAGAATGACAAACTGTCGAAACAGCTGTAGCACTATTAAATAAAACATAAGCAGCCATAACAGAACACTGTATTTCCACGAGACACTCCATGGATTATTCTGCAACAAAAATTCTGGCAACGACAAGATCCTTTTGGGATTCGATTCGTAAGGAGTCCGTGAAAATACGGTTGACAGAAGACCTGATTAATCGGGATGGCGGATTTCAAATGGATAAAGCATGGGACCCTGTTATTTCTTTAATTGCTTCGCAGAGACATAGGTCAACATCTAGTATAACATCTGACAAAAAGTGATTTCCTTCGACCACCGCGCTTAAGATGCATGAAGGCGCATTCCGACAGATGGCGCGAATGTCAGTACACCATTACGCAGACGCGGCCCGCTTCTACCGCAGAGCGCGCCAAATTCGACAGGCGGCGCGCTAGTACCTCCTCACTGCGCAGGCGCCGCCGCGCCAATCTTCGGTATATATAGAACGACGCAGACCGGTAATCTTCATTCCAACGGTGGAAGGAGTGCAAATTGCACAATTCGCCGATGACACGGCTTTTATAACCAGCAGAAGGCATGTTCAAGCTAACAGAACACGGCTCCAACGACAACTAGACAGAACTGCTGAATGGTGTAGGCTGAATAAAGTACCACTCAATGCAGCAAAAACCACGGCGATCTATTTCTCCAGGAAAAGACCACAGATGCCAACTAACTTACGACTTCACGGACAGGTCATCCCATGGGGATCGGCGGTCACTTACCTGGGAGTTACTCTTGATAAACACTTTTTTCTCCACAAACATATTGATAACTTGCGACCTAAGGTCTATGCAATGGCCAAAAACTTAATGCCGTTCTTTCTCAGCGCAGAGTTGAATACCAGTACCAAACTGCGACTATACAAAGCAACAGTGCTATCCAATGTTATATGGCAGCTCAGTCTGGGGCTTAGCTAGTACGACCCAAATCTCAAGAATGTAAGTTATCCAAAATAAGATGTTACGATGGATCCTCTGGGCTGGCCGTTACACGAGAAACGTGGACATCCACCAGGAACTCCATGTGGACACTCTCATGGAGGCAATTAAGAAGAGAACGACAAAGATACACAAGAAAATAGATCAACTTAGGGCAACAGTACATAACATCCAAACCTTAGGAATGACAGCTCCACGCCCGTGGCATAGATACAAGGTGCCACGATCGTTAGTTACCTGAATAAAACGTGTTAGTAAGAAGATGTGGTAACGTAATTTACATTGTAACATTCATGTGAATTACTCGACAGTGGAACTACGTAATAAAATCAAGTGGGGTACCTTACGGACCGACATACTGGCCCTTAGAAGCCTACCCCCAAAGTTTATTGTAAAATAAAGTTATCATTCACCCACACACCTCTGTAATCCCAGGAAGTGTAAGTCGCCAGTTGGCGATGGGACTTCATCTACTTTGTTCAACTCTCAAATAGAAAAAAAAAAAAAAAAAAGTAATCTTCAGTCTCGTGCTCACCTGAAGATGGCTGCACGTTTGTCAGCCGAAATATCTTTGGATGAAGTCAACATGATCCGGCTGCAAGCCCGAAATATGATGGATCAATCCGGAACTTTATTGCAATGTCTTTCTAAAACAATTTATCAGTTTATTTCCGTCTGTGACAAAGAGATATTGCAGCCCTTATTTATATTTGGGTAACAATTTTTTTCGTGTGCCGCGGTACGAAACTACTGGCTTCCGAGCAGCGGTGGGACGTACCCCGGCGCCAGTTGGCGTGCGGGAGCGGCGGGCAGCGTCCGCTTTGGTGCGGTTCGTACCCCCTCCCCCCCCCTCCCCTCTGGGGGCAGACCCCCGAGGAATCACGGCGGGCACCAGGTGCTAATGAAGAAGCCGTCCCGCAGGCGGAATTAAAATTCCTGCGCCTGCGCCCGCGCCCCGACAATGGCGTCGCTCAGGCTGTCACTTAGAACAAAGATGCCAGCTGAGCGCCCGCGCTGACGGATCAAATAGCCGCCCCGCCCCCTCTCCCGGCTCCTTCCCCCTCTCCCCCCTCCCTCCCTCCCTCCCTCCCCCACATGTGGCTGGAGCGCCGCTGCCTTCAGCGCGCCGCACGGCAAATTGTGACAAATTTACCCGGCCGTTCGCCGCTGTTAGCTCCTGGTCTGCTGTCACTTCCAACTGCGCACCAAGTTTGTTTGCGCCCCGCAACCCCCGCGCCGCACTTGCTAGGGGTGGACTCGGCCGTCAACGTCACCGTCATCGTCATTTTCGTCTTCGCGAGGAGCATGCCGTATTACTCTACATCTACATAGCATACTCTGCAAATCACATTTAAGTGCCTGGCAGAGGGTTCATCGAACCACCATTATACCATTTATCTCCCATTCCATTCTCGAATAGCGCGCGGGAAGGAAGATCACCTGAATCTCTCCGTTCGAGCTCTGATTTACCGTATTCTGATGGTCATTTCTACCTATATAAGTGGGAATCCACAATATATTTTCGCATTCAGAGGAGAATGTAGGCGATTGTAGTTTCGAAAGTAGACCACGCCGCAGCGATAAGCGCCGTTGTTGTAATGATTTCCATCCCAGATCCTGTATCATTTCTGTAACGCTGTCTCCCCTGTATCGTGACAGTACGAAACGAGCTGCCCTTCTGTGGACTCTTTCGATGTCCTCCGACAAACCCACCTGATAAGGATCCCACACTGGGCAGCAATACTCCAAACATGAATGGGCAAGTGTAGGGCATGCACTCTCCTTTGTAGTTCTGTTGCATCTTTTAAGGGTTCTGCCAATAAAACGCAGTCACTGGTTCGCCTTTCCCACGACATAATCTACGTGCTCTTTCCAATTTAAGTATGAAGTAATTGTAATTCCTAGGTATTTTGTGGAGTTTACGGCCTTCACTTTTGATTGATTTACCTTGTAAACGAAGTTTAAGGGATTTCTTTTCGTACTCATGTGGACGACTTCACACTTCTAATTATTTAGAGTCAATTGCCAATTTCTACACCATAGTGATGCCTTATTCAGATCGTTCTGCAGTTGGTTTTGATCTGCAGATGATTTCACTAGACGGTAAATAACGTCGTCATCTGCAAACAACCTAAGGGAGGTACTTAGATTTTCCCCTAAATGGTTTATGTAAATAACGAACAGCAGAGGACCGATAACACTACCCTGTGGAACGCCCGATATCACCTCTGTTTTACTCGATGCCTTGCCATCGATGACTACGGACTGTGTCCTTTCTGACAAGAAATCCCCTATCCAATTGCAAATTTGGTGCGATATACCATAACCACGCAATTTGATTAAAAGCCGTTTGCGAGGAACAGTGTCAAAAGTCTTCAAGAAATACGGAATCGATTTGCGAACCCTTGTCGATAGCACCCATCACTTCGTGTGAATAATGTTGTGTAAAGAGCTAGTTGTGTTTCGCATGAACGATATTTCCTGAATCCGTGTTGACCTACCCCTGACGCCTTACTAGGCCGCTGAGGTAGAAAAACACACATATCTCGTGATTTTCTATTTCGAACCACCGTATCAGAGTGATCGACATCTTTTAGAAATACAGAAATTGCCATAGTTTTAATTTTTCTTTAGTGTAGAACTTGGACAATAGGCGCAGAGCATTGCTGGTGTACTGCCAGAACAACGGAAATGCTGCTGCTGCACTTCGAGAGTTTCGCCGGCTGAAAGGATTACGGAAGGATTCTCGTGCTCCACCTGCAATGTGAAGCATGACGAAGTAGTTGGAATCAAGTGGAAATCTGGGCGTCGCTGCGGGAAGAGGCCGACGACCGGTCGCACGACAGGTGGCTGATGAAGTTGCTGTTGCTATGGCAGACAGCGCTGCGCGCGGTGCCCGGTCGTCAAGCAGTGCGCGAGCTGTGGCGCGACAGTTGAAGAATCCTTGGTCCACAGTACAGAACCGCCGCGCAGACTGCACACTTGCACTTTCACACTCTTCCGGACAGTAATGGGCGCCATATTCAACACCTTTTGTTGCGGTAATGGAACCGGTATGTAATGGTATTATGTACCGTAGCAGTTCAGTAAAGGTGTTTCAATTGATTTTGCATGATTTCTCTTCCCCATGTTCTTGACATTAATGCTGCTAAGTTTGATACTCGTGCGGTAATTAGTTTTCGTGTTACAGTGTGTTAAATAGGGAAAGTTTAGTTATAACCACCCAGTAAATGTTTTGACATCTGTTCCATGTTAGAAATACGAGGGTTGGAACATAAATAGTGGCAACTATTTATTGACATCCAATACAAAAGCGTTGCTGTCCTTGAAAGTAGTCACCAGCGTTGTGTAGAACCCGTTGCCAGCGATGTGGAAGGCGTAGTATACCGCTGGCAGAGCCTGTTCTGTTGATGGTGCGAATGGAGCGGTCTGCAGCCTGTCGAATCTCTGGAACAGTTCTGAAGCGAATGATACGAAGAGGTCCTTCATCTTCGAAATCAAATCAAAGTCACAAGGATTTAATTTCGGGAAGTATGGTGGATAGTACAGTACTTCTTAGTCCCATCGACCGAACAGAGCAGCCACAGCTTGCGCTGTATGCGCCCTCGCATTGTCGTGCAAAATGATGGGTAGGTTTCCGCTTCTTTCGCAAAGCTGGTCGCAGGTGATGCTCCAAAAATAAACAGCATTAACAGGTGTTCGTTGTTCCTGTATCGAAAACATAGTGACACCGCTACGTTAGACCGCTCTATCACAAGTGACTGTGTTTCCCTCGATTGTGAGGTACGTGGTACGTGGGACGGGCGAGTCCGTTTGTTCTGAGGTAAGGTAGGTATGTGTGCTATCAGGGACACTAGCAGATTCCACTGCGTAATGTCTCCACAGCAGTGTTGCCACTATTTAAGTTCCAACCGTCGTAAATATAGGGAGGAGTCTGTTGAATGTCATTTACTACCCTCAATATGTCATCAAAGATTTTATTTTCTATAGTTGAACATTTTGCGGCTCGGTAGCGTAGTGGTAGAGTGCAAGACTGTGAATCCAAAAGTCGCAGGTTCAATCCCCGCCAGTTCCTAGGATGTTTATCTGTCACTTTGCGCTTCTTTCAACAGTGGCAATGTTGCTGACGGGAAAAATATCGAGTAGCCTCTTGGTTCGGAATCCACATTAAACTGTAGGTCCCCATATAACTGGCTGCGTAAGTTAGCTCGGGCGAAAGTCGGAGGAAGACAACGTATAAGGCCTCCAAATAGCTGGGCACCGTAGCTTAGCGCGACCGGTCAGAGGGTTGAACGCTCTCTGAAATAAAAAGCTGAGCCAAAAACACAATGAACTACGATGAACATACACGATCAGCGACTGCAATTAACAGAACTATTCTTAGGGCAATATTCACTTACTTTTAGTTGAACATTAAAGCTGAATATCTCGAAGTGTTCCCATTATCACCACATTTGTTCAACTTATTTATTGAAAAAGCCATTGAAAAGTTGAAAAGAGCAACCAAAGGAATTAAAATTAACGGTGAACAAATACACTGTATCCGTTTTCAGATGATATAGTAGTACTTGCTGTCTCAGTAAACGAAATGGAGTTTATGTTGCTAAAATTTGCCATAATCCTAAGAGAATTTAATCTAAAAATTAATAAGAAGAAAACAAAAACTGTGGTACTTCGGAAGACAAAAGAAAAGGATAAAGTTAATATTAAAGTAGAAGATGATGTTCTATAGCAGGTTGAGAGCTTCTGTTATTTGGGGAGCACAATCACGGACGACAATAAATGTATCACAGATATAAAGAGAAAAATAGTCATGGCAAAGCAAGCTTTCCAAAATAAGAGGAATTTAGTAACAGACAATCATATAAGCCTGGAAAGAAGGAAAAAGTTTGCCAAAACTTTTGTTTGGAGTTACTTAACACACGGATATGAAGCGTGGACTCTGGGAAAGGCGGAGGAAAAGAGACTGGAAGCAATGGAAATGTGGATATGGAGAAGAATGACGAAAGCAAGCTGGGTGGATAGAAAAAGTAATGAACAGGTCTTAAGAGAAGTGAAGGAGAACAGAACTCTGCTAAATTATATAGGAAGAAGAAAATCAAAAATGATAGGGCAGGTAATGAGACAGAATCAGTTCCTAAAGAACGTATTTGAAGGAAAAGTTGTAGGGAAAAAACCAAGAGGCAGGCCAAGAGCAAGGTATTTTAATAACATCAAGGAAGATATGGGGATAAAATTGTATGTTAAATTGAAGAGGATGACAATGGAGAGAGGGACGTGGCTAAATCGACAAGGCATAGCCTTTAGTTTATGATGATGATGATCTCGAAACAGGAAATTCGTGGTTGTTTATTCAAATGTTTGTATAGTCTATGGGATTTAACTACGGGGTCATCAGTCCCTAAACTTACAAACTACTTATGAACTACTTACGAACTAGGACGGCACAAATATCCATGCCCGAGGGGGGATTCGAATCCCTGACCGTAGTGGCCGTGCTGACCGTGACTGGAGCGCCTCAGTCCCCTCGGCCACCGCGGCCGGCAGAACGTGGTTGGTTCATTGTGGTATCAGACCCTCATAACTACGGACTGACTGTAATGCTTTCAGCCGTTTGTGGGCCAATACCTTTGGAGTACCAGCACAGTACGGTAGCGCCATGCACTTGAGACTCTAGTGCGCGTACGTCGTGCGCATTGAAACACAAAACGTGGGGACTGATTCCTGGAACTGGACGTCTCCACTGCGGGGAAGAGGCCAGCGGAGGTATCGGATGCGAGCCACCGCGCGCCGGCGAGCGGCAATCGATGAAGGCGGAGGCGGAGGCTGGTCGTGGTAATTTGTATGTGGCGAGATAAAGGGCCCGTTGCCGCCACCCAGCCGTGGAGCTGGAGGAAGCCGTTCATTATCATTCAGCGCGCCGTCCGCCGATCGCGATAACCCCACCACGTGAGGCCAGCGCCCGCTCTCTCTGCCCCCCCCCCCCACCCCTCTCTCATACACACACATACATAGGTACAAACAGGCATTTCTTCGCCATTTTTACAGTTCCCGCCCCGTAATTATGAAAGATGTCCGCACCCGGCAGTGAGTTCCCCGTTGGCGTTTTTCCCAGAATACCTGTTTGATTGCTGTCGTGTTTCTTTTTTGCTCCGGCGTTTAACGGTTTGCGAGTAGCGAAGCTCAGGCTCGGGGAATGTCAGTCCCGTCCGTACCGTTTACACTCCGAGTACGCAGTTAATAGAGGAGAGGCACAGTGAGAATGTGGAGCATTGCTGACTAGGGGGTCACTGCCGACTCCGTGTTGATATCAGGGTTGGAGGAGTAGAAAGGTAGCTGTTTGTGACACCTTGGACCAGCGGTCGGCAACTGGCGGACCGCGGACCACGTCTGACCGCTGAAGGCCAAAAACTCGACCGCCGAAAGTATTTTGAAAGTGCAAGTTACATACTCTATTAATTTTTCTGTAGATAAGGAAACGGGAAGTTAATTTGTGAATTGTATGAAAGTGTATCATCATTCCACTGCAATCTGATTCTTTGAAAGAGACATTTTAAGTTAAGAGTTTCTTCATTTTGCAACAATTTTTGAATATAAAAATAATCCTGAAATAGACATTACCATATTATCAAATTTCTTTGAAGACCTTAAGAAGATATTTCCAGTAAGTTTCAAAGAAATATACGAGTCGTCACGATTCTTAACATCACCTTTTGAAGTTTCTCCTGTAGGAGAATGGACCTATGTGGATGCGAAGTTGTTCCACGTTTCAACGCCTTTTCTCCAAGTGCCGATAACAGTCTTGCAAGAAGATATTTTTTTGCAAACGTATAAAACTGTATCCACTGCAGAATTTAGGAAAAATATGTCCCTGAAAAATATGAAAAAAAAGAAAGAGATCTACATGGCTGCTATTAGTTTGTGAGGGAAAATTAAAATAATAGGAAACATGCGGTTGTATATCTGGACATCGATAAAAAGTTATACGGACCCCATCGAAGATTACTTGCCGACCACTGTCTTAGACAAACGCGGCTGTAGTGGAAGGAAAATCTGGTCGCAGTAGCCGAGAAATGTGATTTAAAGATCAGCTGCAGCACTTGTTGGTACTAAAGGGGTCATTAGTTTGAAAACGGGATCAGAAGATTTAAGAGAAATTTCCTAAAGGAATAAAGCTGTGAAAGTAAAGGAAATAGATGTATCCGTATCTGCCCGTTACTTAAATCAACGCTACTCCATACAAACGTACTGTTACTTGTTACTTTCAAATCACTGTCCATTCGATTCAATTGCTCTTTCTGCTCCTTTGATGTCTCCAGAAGAGTTACAGTGTCATGATCAAAACAGCAATGTTTTTATTTCTTCTTCCTGAATTTCAATCCCTTCTCCGAACTCCTTGTTTTCCTACACAGCGTATCCAATGTACAACTTGAAGAACACTGAGGAAAGGCTACTAGACTGACGTAAAAAAAAGAACTTACAATCCAGAATGAAACTTTCACTCTGCAGTGGAGTGTGCGCTTATGTGAAACTTGCTAGTAGATTAAAATTGTGTGCCACAATCTGGATTCGAATCTGGGACCTTTGCCTGTCGCGGGCACACAGTTTTTTAATCTTCCAGGAAGATTCATATCAGCGCACACTACACTGCAGAGTGTAAGTTTCGTTCTGGAAACATCCCTTAGTCTATGGCTAAGCCATGTCCCTACCGTAACTTTTCTTCCAGGAGCGCTAGTTCTGCAAGTTTCGCAGGAGAACTTATATGAAGTTTGGACAGTATGAGGCGAGGTACTGGAAGAAGTAAAGTTATGAGGACGAACCGTGAAGCGTGTCGGGATAGCTCAGCCAGCAGAGAAATTGTCCACGAAAGGTAAAGGTTTCAGTTTCTAATCCCGGTTCGTAATCTGTCAGTAAGTTTTCACTACGCTCTTGCATAGCTGAAGAAGTGCGTTTGGGTACGTAAAGTGTTAGAAATTAAGCACTGTGTGTAGGGCTAACACGGCGGCGAACGGTGTCTGTCGCTGCCGTCGGATGTCATGTCTGGACTCAAGTCCATGTATACTGAAGGTCCGGATGTCGTTGCCTTAATGCCTTCTGTCTGAGTTAGCCTAGTTAGCATGTTGGGGTTTGGTTGTGCATTTGTGGTTGTGTATTGTGTGTTTTATACCCGCTTACAAACTACTTAAATCTAGGTAAACTAAGCTAAGGACTACACATACACCCATGCCCCAGGGAGGACTCGAACCTCCACGGCGAGCAACCGCGCGCTCCGCAGCGAGACGCTTTAGACCGCTCGGCTACTCCACCGCGGCATATTATGTTCCTTGGGTGCTTGTAGTTAACATGGAATGGGTCGGTGCCAAGTGTTGCAATTAGGTTGTGTGGAGAGTTTTCAGTGTTAGTGTAGAGTGCTTGTGTGCGTGTTTTGATGATAGTTGAAATGTATGGTGTGTTTGTGTGCCTGTATATGTCGGAGTTCCGGACGAACCAAGGGGCTCCTGTTATTATTCTCAGTGCCTTGTTTTGCACTACCTGCAGCTTATTTATATGAATATCTGCGGCTGTGCCGAAGATCTCGCAGCCATAGAGTATTTTTGGAAGTACCACCATCTTCCAGATTCGTAACTTTAATATGGTGATTAGTCCATTGCCTTTGAGCAAAGGGTATAATTGAAAGATGCTGCCCGAACCCCGTTTATTTGCATCAGTTATGTGAGCATTCCAGGTGAGTTTTTTGTCGATTTTTTAGGCCTAGGTATTTCACTGTGTCACACCAGGGGAGGTCCCTATCCTCAATGGTTAGTTGACGGTCTGGAGGTCTCCTTCTGGTGATGAACATAATTGCATGGCATTTAGTTGGGTTGATCTTAATTTTCCATAAGTTGCACCACTGTGTAATTTTATCGAGGTCCATTTGAACGTTGGGGACAATGTAATTGGGATTCGGGTGGCTTGCGTTTACAGCAATGTCATCTGCAATGAGTGCAAGATGAGTGCTGGGAGATTTTGACATGTCGTTGGTGTAAACACTATACAAGATGGGTGCCAAGACTGATCCCTGAGGTACCCAGCCTCGTTTGACTTAACACCACTCTTATGTTTATCTAAGTTAACATGAAATTTCCTGTTAATTAGGAAGGAAGCCAGGATTTTTAGAAGGTGCCTTGGACAGTAATACTGGTGGACTGTCGCTGCCGACTGTAGCGGGTGGAATTTGCAGCAGTGGCCGGTGGCGGCGCTTCGTTCGAGTCCGGAACAGCGCCGGGAGCAAAACAGCGCGGCCGACCGCCTGACGACAACAAATTCCTGGAGCCGCGTAAACATGGCGGAGGAAGCGGCGCCACCTGCCGCCGGCCAACAGCTCGGAAACAACCGCAGCGCGTAAAGCACGGCCGCGCCGCCGCGTTACATATTTCAGCGCACTTTTAAGTTATCGCGCGCGCGCGCGCGCGCGCGCGCGCGCGCGCATTCGCAGACGCGCACGCGCGGTGGCGCACGCGCCGTTATAATTCGCACCGCCCGCCAGATCAGCGGCTTTGCGGAGTTACGGCCGCAGCGTTGGCAGCCCTGCGCCCACGTGGCCGGCGCGTGCACTCGCGGCAGCAGCTTTCGCGATGCCAGCGCCGGCCTGCCTGCGCGGCGTTTGCCATCTGTCGGCTCCGTCTACGGGCAAAACGGGTATTGCGTCGCCTGCTGAGCTTTGGTCACGTGTTTCGCATTGAGAACGTTGCGTAAGTCAAAGAGTCTGACAAAGGTGTCTGTGACAGAGATGAGGAATTTTCGAGTGTTCGGAAAAGGTTCAAATGTTTGTTAAGCTTATGGGACTTAACTATGGGGTCATCAGTCCCTAAACTTACAAACTACTTACGAACTACCTTATACTAAGGACGGCACAAATATCCATGCCCGAGGGGGGATTCGAACCCCCGGCCGTAGTGGCAGTGCAGACCGTGACGGGAGCGCCTCAGTCCCCGCGGCCACCGCGGCCGGCCGGAAAAGGTTTAGGGCAGAGTTTCTCAACCTGTGGTTCCCGATCTCCAAGGTTTGGGCCCACTTTAGGTTACGGTAGTAACACTAAAAGTGGGCCTTTGCGATCGTCTTTTGACAGCTCGAAATTTAAATGAAAATAACGGCTCAACCAGTTCAGTAAATACATTGAGTTTCCTGCCATATACTGTAACAACATATTCTAAGATGACGTACCTGCAACAGACTAGTATTTGTCAGTGTGCACCGCAATACGTCACCACAGTTTCATCAGCTCAATGTTAATTAGCACACCACACTGTTAATAGCGGTTTAAAGTATAGCACACCAGCGAGGAATCACCCCCAAACAAAATCAACCAACGAAATCCAAATATCAAGCAGTTCATACAGTTTAGCAGACATTAAAGGTCATAATGTGGCCCAGTCATATAGAAGAAATGTCCACCGCATCTCACAGCACGTTACACTTGATATCGCTTGGGCCGATTTCAAGCAGCGAACACAGTCACAGTACCTGCATTGCTGTATGCCATATCATGGAGCACTTGCACTTGCCACACGTCAATACATCAATCGCCGACGTGACCTTAATATACACGCCGACAACATACACTGTATGATTTGGCCAAACTTTTCTCCGTGCACTTCCTCCACGGAAACGAAAGAGAGTACAGTCTTCCAACACAATCAGCAAGCGTAACGGCCTGCACTTGCCCGTACTGACTTGTGTCGCTACTCAGTGTAACAGCGAACAACAACCTTCTCCACGCTGTCACAGGAAGGCACTTCCTTCTCGCTGGCCCCGTAACCGACTGTCCACAGACCAATCCGCCGCCAAAGATCCCCATTTTCCTCCACCAGAGTTCGTATTTGCGGAAGAAAGCAAACGCCGAAATCAATCACAGGGTGGCCAATCTACTCATGTGCCTTACACGGCACAAGGTGACTTGCGTAGTATGAATGTAGATGTAGACGCACGCTCGACCGTCTTCTCTGCTGTTGACAAGTGACAGTAAAATCTTTTCGTTCATATACGAGGCGCGTCGAGAAGGTAAGTTCCGTTTGGCAATAAAATGAAATTGTACACAGATACAGTAGAAATTTTTATTGCACAAAATTCTACAACTCTTAAAATACTTTTCTACATAACTGCCGAAATTTTGTAGACACTCATCATAGCATGCCACAAGTTTTTGCCGCCTGTGTATTCAACCATGTGATAACAGCTCTTTATCATCGTTGAAGTGGTGACCACCAAGGACAGATTTTAGGTGTAAGAAGAGATGAAAGACGCTAGGAGAGATGTCCGAGCTGTATGGAGGATGATCAAACAGGCCCCATTGAAATTTCCGTAAGAATTGTTTGGTCACATTCGGTGTGTGAGGTCAGGCATTATCGTGAAAAAAAAATCTTATGACATTAATCCTCTTCTTACACCTAAAATCTGTCCTTGGTGGACAACACTTCAACGATGATGACGAGCTGAAAGAACATGTTACCACATGGTTGAATACACAGGCGGCAACATTCTATGAAAAAGGCACACAAAACCTAGTGCCATGCTATGACAATTGCCTACAAAATTTCGGAAGCTATGTAGAAAAGTAATTTAACTGTTGTAGATTTTTGTACTATCAGCATTTTTTGTGTATCTGTACCCGATCGTTTTATATAACCAAACGGAACTTACTTTCTGGACGCGCCTCGTACTTGCCCTTAACATCTGTTGGTTGCTACGTTAACTTGCTCGGTTCTAACCGTCGCAAAACATTAGCACGAATGAAGAGAATTGTTCGAGGGGGGGGGGGGGGGAAGAGGAGGGATAAAGTGCAAGGTGAAAACGCGGGTAGAGCGGATGTTAAGCGCCGCAGCGGGGGTATCGCGTGTTTGTGAAACAAATGAACCGGTTAAAAGATTAAATGCGTCCGCGATTGTTTCGGCAGAGGGCGTTAATTGCGGCCGTGTGTGGTGCGTCGCCGCGGCCTCAAACTGCGCACTTAGCGCCCTAATTGCCGATTCATTAGAACGGCCGCGGCGCCGTGTTATCCCCTCTTTTAAAAAAAATATGAAGTGCCGCTGCTCGCCGGATTAAAAAAAAGTGGAGGGAGAGAGAGAGAGAGAGTGGAGGAGGCCCGCGGGCCGCGCGCACAGTGTATTAGCGCGCCAACAATGAGCCGGGCAGTGACAAGTGTGGGCTGCGATCGCGCCCACTGCGCATGCGCGGACGAGGCGCCGGCCCGGCCATTTCCATGCAAATCGGCGGCGCGCATTAACCGCCGGCAAATCCCTCATAATGCGAGAAAGCGACAGCTCGCCGCGCCCCCAGTGCCGCCTCGCCTCATACTCTCGCGGTGCGTCACGTGGCGCCTCTGCAGCCCCTGCCTCACTTTCTCCGCGTTGCTTCATTTCTACGCCACTTCCGTAGCGCGACTGTCTGCACAGATACCGTACGCGGTGACATCTACCAATACGCTGTCTTAGTCACGTGCGATCTTTGCTGACGATTTAGAGCCCGTAGCGGCGAGGACCTTGAACTCCGGATTCCGATGATGATTCTGGCCACATGGTGCACAATCACCAAACTCAAAACTTGCACCAATCAAATCAGTCTATCTGCTACTGAAGGGACAACTAACTCGAAATCCGACAGTTAGGATTGATGGTGCACCCATCATCCTGAGAAAGCAAGCCAGATATCTTGGCGTCATAATTGACGAGAAATGGAGCTTCGCAGCACATGTGGACTCGGTTGCGGAGAGGTCTCTTGTGGCCCTGCACAACTTGGCTGGGATCGGGCACCGGAGGTTTCATCTCCCGCCCGACCTAATCAGGTTGTATCACAATAGCATTCTCGTGTCCATCAAGGGCTACGGATCTCCAGTCTGGGCCCATAGACTCACAAGAGTGTCGCCGGTCGTGTCCGTCAGATGTGAGCAAGGAAACATCTTACTCCACTCTGTTGGGGCCTACCGCACAACACCCGGTGGAGCACTTTTGGTCTTGATGGGAATTCGTCCTCTCGACATCAAGATCCGGGAGCAAGCCGCATGGCATTGGGCCAGGAAAGGTGAGCTCGACAGAGTGGAGGCCATCATGGGGTGTTGTACCCCAAGCAAAACTGAAGTCAAACGGAGGGGCTTGGAGCTCTGGCAGGAGCTGTGGGACACTGACGACACCGGAAGGAGGACCCATCAGTTCCTGCTGGATGTCCAGGAAAGACTCTCATTGAGGTTTTTCAAGCCATCCAGAGGATTGTTACACTTTCTGACAGGACATGGACCCTATCCGACATACTTATGTCGGTTAAGGGTTCAGGCGACACCCGAGTGTGAATGTGGAGCCGAAGTGGGAAGCCCGGAACATATCATCTACGAGTGCCCCATCTTCGACGATGTCGCGAGAGATCTGCGGCAGCAACTGCTAAGCGATATCAGATATGATCTTATAAGATCCGAAAGCACCTTCGACATCCTCAATCAACTGACAAACACAATCTCCAATAAAATCAGACAGGATTACATAAGACCAAACTAAGACAACAACCATCACGCACAATAAGACTTATCACACCAAACGAAACACACACATCCAACAAAGACCAAACCAATCACGACCAAACTCAATCAAGATACTCACCGATTGCGACAGCCAAGTCCAGTCATGCCGCCGGAGGACGGACAGGTCCCCGTCATTGGCTGTAATCCGCCGTCCTCTGGATCTGGGGACAGACTTAGAACCCACCAATTTGCAATTTGACCTAGGCGTAAGTTCAAACCAATCTTTTTTTTTTAATTTTTTTTCTTTTAGTTGAAGTTACCTTCGCCTCTCGTTCTAGGGCTTCCGAATCTCGAAAGCTATTTTTTTGTAGACTGGCCCGTACCTCTCGTCCTGCGATGGCTTCCTAAACGCAAAAGTTACTGTTTTATAGTAATACATATATTTCCAAGCGGACAGAGGGTCTCACTTTGTATTGCAGGCCCCCGAAGACGAGAGTAGCGGGGCGGTCCGTCCCCTTCGCCCCTTAGTCCGCCAGTGCTTCGATATGCTCCGATGGTGCCTTCACTCGCACTTTGCATGAACTTTTCAAACGCCCCTATTAATACAAGCAGCTTGTAGCAACAATCAAAGTTAACAGCAAAGTTAACTATTAATTACTTCTGTCAATAAATCCTTTGAGTTTATATATAAAGAACAGTCTAGAGAGCAAAAAAAAAAAAAAAAAAAAAAAAAAAAAATGCTGACTAGTTTCGGTCTTGTCTTAGATCATCTTCAGGAAATATAGCTCCACAACATCAATGGAGCTAATGGTCTAAGAGAAGACCGAAACTAGTCGGACTGCACTCTAGACTGTTCTTTATATGTAAATTGAAATACGAGTGCTGTTCCCCAACCCATGAAACTAAAATGTTGCCAAAAATATGAAATCCTTTGAGGACTGATCACTTGTTTTCGTTGCAGACCTTGTCCACGTCGTTGCTAGTCACGGCCAACCTCCTCCTACTACAGCAATCAGGGGGACGTAACAAAGAGAGGGAGCAGACAATCACTCCTTACACACGCCACCACCTCCGGATGAGACTGGACGAAACCTTAAAGAGTTTTCCCAGAAGGCGTACCGTTTACAGTACTTCCCGGTATACAGGTGTTGAAACTCGAATTCCAGGCAAAAGCGAGGAGGGTAAACAAAAAGCCGTCAGTTAGGTCGGCGACGGTAGACGGCAGCCCGAAAGGTCGCGCTAGGAGGAGGGCCGTCTGCAGCGAAATTACTTGTCAGTACAGCACGGCGACAGCTGCTTGCCGGGGGAAGGACGTGTCCGCCGCCGCCCTGTCCGGCCGAGCACTCGTGTCCCAAAACGCGCGCAAGTAAAATTAAAAGCGAGGCGAGGCGAGGCATGGCGCGGGCTGACAAATTGCTGTCTGCGACGGCCGTGCGGGACGGCCGGCGTCCGAAGCCGCGTCGAAGCAATCCTGACCGGCCGAATAATTCCGGAGACGAGAGAATTGCGGCCACCGTAGTTAAGTCCGCGGGCTCCCGGGCGCCGCGTTACAATGAGGGACGGAGAGAGGCAGGGGGAGGGGTGCTGACGCGGTGGGAAAAGCAAGAGTTGACCAACGAGTTGGGGCCGTGTCAGCGGCCGGTACTTTGTTTTGAAATTAGAATCACATGGCTGAATTACTCGCGGAGGGGCGGGGGTTTGCTCGTTCCCCCCTCGTCTGAGGGAATGGCGGACGTGGAAGAGGTGAAGTTGCGGGAGGGTTGTTGGGGAGGGGGGGGGAGAGGTTCGCTGTTGTGAGGTCAGGCGGGCTATTGTCCGGCCGATGCCACTTGCAGACCGGCGCTGTCACGTGACAAGGTGACGTGACGGCCGGCCCCGGGCCCTTTGCTCCGTCTCTCTCTCTCTCTGTCTCTCCCTGTCCCTCCGCCCTTTCTCTCCCCCTCCCCGTCCGGTCTCCCCCCTCTTTCTCTGCGGCTCGCACTTTCATTAGCATCCATCAAGCTCCGGGGGGAAACAAAAGGAGGCCGAATTGCGTCTGCCTGCAGCGCCGCTGCGCGGGCTTTTCAGAGCGAGGTTATTAGTGAAATATACAGGCCGGCCGGCCGGCAGCGCGTGTGGCCGGAGATGGGATGCTTGACCACGACCGCCGCCACCGCGGGAGCAGCAGCCGCCGCAGCAGCAGCGGCGCGGCGCGGCGACAATCGATTATCATAAAACTGTGCGTGTTTTACGAGGCCGTAACTCGCGCCCAAGTGGCTGTACAATAATGGTGTCGTTAATGGCCCACACGGAGACGCGTCTTCGGAGCAGCAGCGGCCCCGCCAGGCAGGGTGGGGAGGGGGGGGGGATGGGACACAGTTGGTCCAGCGGACCGTACTCACCCGTAATGACCAGTGGCGACGCGTCCCGATCACTGGTTCAGAGAACCCCTGTGAAAATACTGACCGGGAAAAAAAAAAAAAAAAAAAAAAAAAGGTCTTGTGCAGCGTGTATGTGAACAGGTGGGAAGCCTCCGGGAATACGATAGAGCAGAGGTCGACAAGTTATCTTAGATGCGGTCCGGATACTTTTGAAGATATTTTATCAAGGTCCAGATGTAAAACCTCATGTTCCTTATTAATTTTTTATTTAAATTTTCACTCCCAAAATAATATGAAATACAACATACAGGCATATTTATATTCAAAAATTCAGAAAATGATTTTTATTTTTATTTCCACTCTCAAGGTAATGTGAAATACAACATATTTAAAATAATAAAGTGTAAAAAATTCAACAAAAATCATTATTTGCTATTGATTTATTTTTAGTTTCACTCACAAAAAGTATGGAAAAAATGGATAGTCAATCTTTTATTGAAAAGTCCAGAAACAGGCCATGCATTATACAACCTACTTTTATTTTCACTAAGGAAGTATGAAATACAATGAAATCTGCGTATATCTTTTAAAATAAATCCATGGTGAAAACGACATTTGCGTTCTTGAGGAGGTCCTTAAAGTTAGATTCACGTGCGGAGCAGCTTATACGAATAGTGTCTTCAAAGAGGGCGGTCGTTAGTCTTGAGCGAAAATTACTCTTCAAGAGTCCAGGAGAGGACGCACAAGTGTGTTGTAGGCGGTCTCTTTGGTGGAGCTGAAGCATCTTCGAAGCATTCTGCCAATGAAACGTAACCTTTGGTTCGCCTTCCCCACAATATTTTCTACGTGTTCTCTCCAGTCTAAGTTGTTCGTAATTGTAACTCTAAGGTATTTAGTAGAATTTACGACCTAAAGGTTTGACTGAGTTTTCGCTTAATTGAAGTTCAGCGGATTTGTTTTAGTGGTCATGTGTATTACTTCACACTTTTCTTTCAAATGTTTCAAATGTTTGTATAGCTTATGGGACTTAACTACGGGGTCATCAATTCTTAAACTTACAAACTACTTATGAACTAACTAATTCTAAGGACGGCACAAATATCCATGCCCGAGGGTGGATTCAACCCCCGACCGCAGTGGCCGTGCAGACTGTGACTGGAGCGCCTCAGTCCCCTCGGCCACCGCGGCCGGCGCAGATTTCTTTATTTATTTCCTGATTGGCTGTCTGTTTTCTATCCGTCCCTCGCGTCGCCGATACGGATGAAGGCTTCATCTCTTAACTAATCAACTGACTACTTCCGAGCGTCCTTAGGCAATTCTTTCCCGTTTTTCTCACAGTGCACAGTAATTCCCGCACGGTCCTGACACCGCTTTTAGCAGAGAATGCCGCCTTTTGCTGGATGGCGCGTCAAGTTTCAGTGTCGGCGCCACGCCACCTCGTACGCTTTTTATGCGGTCTACACTAAAGAGTCACGTTTCCCGTGGCAGCCCTCTATCGGCGTAATTTTAATGACTTCAAAAGGGCATCATTTCCTCTGCCACGCGAAGAGCGGCGGTATTCGCGACTACTCTGGCGTAGATATTCGCTCGGCTTTCCCGAAACCTTCTCGGTAATGCATTTTCTCCCCTAACGCCGCCACCGACAAACACGTCGGCACTCTCTCGCTCGCTCGCTTGCACACACACACACACATGCAGGACGATAATGCGCCACCGGGGAGCGCCGAGTGTCGTATCCGCCGAGGAAAATGAGGAGCGGCCAGCCAGGCGGCGTGTGTGAATTCCGACACGCCGGGGTCGACGTGCGAATCATTAGCGTCTGCCGAGGTGAGGTGCGGTTCGGATAATTGGGGGGGAGAACGCGGTGTTGACCCGGCGCGCCGCGGCGCTGATAGCAATTTAGAGTAATTGCGCGCAATCCGTTAAGCGGCGCGCTGCCAGTGGAGGGAAGCCAGTGATAATTGCTGGCCGTATCGACCGCCGGCTACCACCTGGATGCGAGCCTCGGCGCGGCCGGACCGAAGAAGCGCGCTGGTGGTCTCTCCGCTTGGGCTTCGGCTTCGGCTTGGGCTGCTGCTTGGCCGGCCGCCAGCGCGGGCGGCTGGGGCGTCAGGCATGCGGCCGCTCTAATGACCGCTTAGCGCGGGCTATTTGCCGACGACGCCGCCGGCACACACCTGCCAGCCGAGTGTCCACCGGTCTGATAGTCCACGCCGCAACCTCGCACCACTGTCACCTGTTCTGTACTGCTGTACAGTACGTAGACGACACATTTGTAATGGCTCTACACACTAGTCTTGTGTAGTTCGCGAACGAACTAGTTTGGAAGAGCGCTCGCATAGGCGAACTACGCGAACTACGAGGCGCGTCCAGAAAGTAAGTTCCGTTTCAATTTATCTCCGCTGCAGCGCTGCGATTGCAGTTCCGCACATGCGCTGTAGCATCACCCCCTATAGAAGAAAGCCTGCGCACGACGTAACAAAAAAAAAATTAATTAATTAAATAAATATATATATAGATAAATAAAAATAAAAAAAATAAAAATAAATACATAAGTAAATAAAAATAAAAAAAATTCCAGACCGTCCTGTGTGCCTCTCGTCCTGGAAAGGGCCTCAAATTCTTTTTTATAGTAATACATGTATTTCCAAGTGTACGAGGGGGGGGGGGGCTCCTTTCGTTTCACCGCTGCCCGGGGACTCCAAAATTCAAATGTTCAAATGTTAGTACAGCTTATGGGACTTAACTACGGGGTCATCAGTCTCTAAACTTACAAACTACTTATGAACTACTTACGAACTAGAACGGCACAAATATCCATGCCCGAGGGGGGATCGAACCCCCGACCGCAGTGGCCGTGCAGACCGTGAGTGCAGCGCCTCAGTCCCCTCGGCCACCGCGGCCGGCTCCATCAGCTTATTCTCCTCCGGACGTTTAAAGATGGTAACTTTTGGGCCACAGTCGTAATTTCCTCTACATTTCGGCACAGAACAGCGAAACGGCATTTTGTCATTAAAAAAGGAGATCACACGTTGTTCTCACACACACAAATCGTCCAGCGTAGCTATCACACCGTACACAACACCAATTTCCGTAATAAACACACTCCTGAACGAAAGAATGCACTATAAGCAGCGTGCGCTGCTCATGTTTACAATCTTTCAGCGGACTCTAAGCCTCTCACCGGCGCCATGTTGTGACGTGGTGCGTAGGCTTTCGTCTATAGGGGGTGCTGGCTGTAGACGATAGTATCAAGGAGAAGAACGTGCGCCATTTGGAGATCGCTGTCAGTTACGTACGCTTTTTGGTGCTTGTTTGAAATGCCGGCGTTGATTGAAAATCCCGCCGCCTGTGAAATCAGGTCGGTGATTCGGTTTCTCAATACTAAGAAAGTGAAACCAAGTGAAATTTATCAGCAAATTTGCGATGTTTACGCACCAAATGCGATGAGTGATTCGATGGTGAGAAGATGGGCCCGACAGTTCAATGGTGGGCGTAGTGATGTGCACGATGAAGAACGAAGTGGGTGTCCACTTTGGTTACAGAAGAACTGGTTCACGTGATTGAGGACAGGATCCAGGAAAACCGTAGGTTTACGATTAGTGCTCTCGCTATGGACTTCCCCCAAATTTCACGATCACTGATGCATGAAACTGTTTCCAACTGGTTGAAGACACAGGCTGCAGATTTCTATGAAGAAGGTATACAAAACCTGGTGCCACGCTATGACAAAAGCCTGCAAAATTTTGGCAGTTATGCGGAAAAGTAAAAAAGAGTTGTAGAATTTTGTGCATTAAAATTTTCTTCTGTATCTGTGTACAACTTCATTTTATTACCAAACGGAACTTACTTTCTGGACGCGCCTCATAGTTCGCAGATCCCTCGCCTCTTAGTTCGTCCGCTCCTTTTCCGAAGACTGATGGGTAATAGCGAGAGGACGCGAGAGCGCGCAGAATCGCCTGATTTCCTTCTGCCAGTTGCCTTCATTTCGAATTTAGATGCAGCTCAGCTGTAGTTTTAGTAGCGGTAGCGAATGCCAAAACGAGCGGCCCAACTAAAAAGAGTGACCTACTTTGCGGCTGGGCTGTGAATTAAAAGGAGAGATGCCGGTCGCGAGCTAAAAGATGCGCGATCGGTCGCGAACTAAAAGATGCGCAATCGGTCGCGAACTAAAATATGCGCGATAGGTCGCGAACTAAAATATCTGTGATAGGTCGCGAACTAAAATATGCGCGATAGGTCGCGAACAGAAGTAAAAATCACATGTTCGCCTTGTATCTATAAATTACATATCTGCAAAATTTCAGCTTCATAGGTGCAATAAATAGTTTTCGAGATTTAATTTTTAGTTAGTAAGTGAATGAGTGACCTTTCGCTTTTACATATATAGAGAATTTTCATCATCTTTACTTCAAGTGAGACTCGTTATTTGCTAACCAAAGAAGATATATCAGTTCCCTTAATGACAATAACAAGCGGTAACATCAATATTAAGAAAAAACATGAGTTTTACCTGAAGGTATGCCGAGGTAGGAGCTTTTATGGAAAGCGTTAAATTCCGATTTAGGGGCTTATTTTCATTATATACGATGCAGCAATCGTGACTTAGTAAGACAAATATTTTCCCGCCGCCGTATATTGACCCTCTGCGTTCACTAAAAGACTTGTGACATTACCTTAGGCGTAGAAAGTTCATCTGATTGCGTCGACAATTATGTAACGCAGACAATTCACTAGCTGATCTACAACATGAAGTTCACAACATTCTCAACTTCCTTGTTTCCCGGTTTTAGATATGTTATTGGGAGCCATTGCATGTGTGTTCAAGTGTTCAAATGTTTGTTCAGTTGTACGAGCAAACTGCAGTGGCCATCATTCCATGCTGAGGACAACACAAATACCCATGCCCGAGGGACGACTCGAACGTCTGGCGGTGAGCAGCCGGCTCTTTTTTTTTTAAATTAAAGTGTATGACTGTTTTTTTCTTTTTTTTTTAAATGAGTTACTTGTATCAATATTAACTTTCACGGAGCTCACATGTTGCTATGTCTTAAATTTTTATCATGTTTGAGAATCTCGCAGCTAGCAGACATTAAGCACCCCCAACGCATATTGTTCGCAAGGTGGCAGGAAATCTCGCTCTGACCCTTCCCTCATAAGGATACGTCAGGTCATGTACGTTATTACCTCCAAAAATCGTTACGAACTGTTGAACCCGTGAACTGGATGTTATCACCAAGTCTGCCACGCTTAACGCCTTTCTTCGCGAACCGCTAAAAAGCGTGTTTAACACCCACCCGTAAACGCGTGTTTAATAACACGCGAGGCGTTGATAATTGGGCCGCAATTAAGCTGTTTAAGTTCCGCAGAAAAAGAAAGAAAAGAAAATCCACCCGCTCCCACAGCGTTTCGGGGTACAGCACACCACTGTAGAAGGTTTCCTAAATAACTAACGGGGCAACCGCGGGATCTGCCAAACCTCTCATTATGCGATGCACAAAACGCAAGAGTAAGGACATTATTTCCTGGCTAGTTGAACTGAGATAAAGTTATCGGTCGTGTTTCCAGGCAGGACTGGATGTAAAAAGTTTCGATACTTGGCCAAACGTTGATAGGAATCACACTGTTGCAAACTCGTAGAAGAAGGGAATATTAGGGTTTCTCGATCCGACTACAGCATGGTCGCTGGAGACGGATCTCATGCTCGGATTGTTTGGGCAATGACGGGGAAGGAAATCGGCCCTGCCTTTTGAAAGGAACCATCCCCGCATTTGCCTGGAGTCATTTAGGGAAATCACGGAAACCGTAAATCGAGGTGGCCGGAGAGCGATTTTAACCGACGTTCTCCCAAATGCGAGTCCAGCGTGTCATCACTATGCCACCTCGGCTGGTTACAAACATCAGGATTGAAAAAAAGCAAAACTTAGTCATAGCAGTAGCAGTAGGTCATCAACCAATTAATCAATTATTGTAATTAATGATCAAACTCCGTTTAATTAAATGTTGGCTTTGGAAATACAGTAGACATATATATCGACGGTTATAGAGCACCATAAAATAATATAAAATAAGAAATTAATGTCCAGAGACATTAATATCTTTCATATATACATATCGAGACAAATTGTATCTATGAACATTGATTTATTTTTTTATTTTTAAGGCAGGATCGTTTCCATTAACGTTAATTGCTGGGGTGCTATGTAGTTGTAGGAGAGCTTCGGCAACGTTGATACGTTTTTATATAGGGGAACATGAGGCAGAACTGAAGTTTTTCGTTGCTGAGGGACAGGTACTTTAAGACAGTCCGTGCAATCGCTATATAAATTAGCTAGCTGTGGCTAACTGGTTATAGTGCTTGCCTAGTGAGCAGGAGGCCCCAGGTTCGAATACCGGCCGCGAAAAAAAAAAAAAAATAATAATTTTAATGCCTGTCCTTAAATTTAATATCTTTGATAAGAAGAATTTTTTTGATCTGACCTCTCCTCAGTTGTTGCGGCTAACTTTGTATTTGTTTCGTAGGATTTGGAGTTACAGCACGTAGTGCTTGGCCAACTTCTTTCGACGGTTCCGATTTTTCCTTGCTGTGTCTTTTGTTGTCATGTCTTTCGGGTGTGTATCTTTAGTTTTATATTTATTTTATTTATAAATTTGGCTTTGAATCATGTTGTAGACACAAGCTTGCCTTATTTGTAGTTCTTGGCGGCTGCGGATTGCGAAATGAACATACTTGTTTTTCATTGCCCGTGACTGGCTACTTTTTTTTCCCTTGCGTGTGGGACCTTACTACGGGGCCGTAAGCCCTTAAATTTGTAGACTACTTATGAACTAGCTAATACTAAGGACGGCACAAATATCCATGCCCGAGGGGGGATTCGAACCCCCGACCGTAATGGCCGTGCAGACCGTGACTGGAGCGCCTCAGTCCCCTCGGCCACCGCGGCCGGCTTCGCCGTTTCCTCTGTTGTAGCTGGAACCTGGAAGGACGGCGGTCGAGTTTAGGTTTGGGCTGTACATTTACGTCACGCATTCTCCGACAGCCAATGAGAGTTCAGTATTGTTCTGAACGCTCTACTGCGACTGTCGTAGGCATCGCAAAAGTTAACTTGATTGTAGCGAATTATTTAGTGGATATTATTCTACTTGTTTCAAGTTTTCATCCCTGATATTGCTGGAAGGGCCGGCCGCAGTGGTCGAGGAGACTAAGGCGCGCCGCGGTGTAGTAGCCGAGTGGTCTAAAGCGTCTTGCTGCGGAGCGCGTGGTTGCTCGTCGTGGAGATTCGAGTCCTCCCTGGGGCATGGGTGTGTGTGTTGTCCTTAGGTTAGTTTACCTAGGTTTAAGTAGTTTGTAAGCTACGGACTGATGACCACGCAGTTTGGTTCGATAGATTTACAAACATTTGACATTTGATTTTTGACTGAGGCGCTCCAGTCACGGTCTGCACGGTCACTACGGTCCGGGGTTCGAATCCCCCCCCCTCGGGCATGGATGTTTGTGCCGTCTTTAGTATGAGTTAGTTCATAAGTAGTTTGTAAGTTTTGGGACTGATGACCTCGTAGTTAGGTCCCATAAGTTATACAAACATTTGAAAACATTTGCCAAAACAGACAATTTTGTAGGTACAAAATTTTCGAAAATAAATTTCTTTTCTTTTTTTGTAATGAATTACTGTATTTATTTTCTATTTTAAACGTATCTCTATGTATTTATATCACATCACCTTGAGTCTGAAAGGGTTAAGTAGTTTGTAAGCCTAGAGACTTACGACCAAAGTAGTTAAGTCCATTAGATTTACAAAAATTTGAACAAACACACTCACAGACATCCATGCTCGACTCTAATCTCCAGCGGCACGGCCACACAGTCCGTGACATGGCTCTTCAGACCGCGCGACCATGCATACACGGCCCAGGAGCATCCCGATTAATATCAGGAAAATTTTGTCTTACGTTTCTGAAACGTAGACAGTCAAACAGGAAGAACGAAACTGTTTAGATAGTTTTGAAATGTGGCATTTGTACTAGACTTATCTAGTCGGGATGTTCGTTCCTACCATACCCCTGAATATTGACAGTTTCTTCAGGAATTCTTCCGCAGGCCATAGTGTGGTGCGGAATGGCTCGCATTCTGGAAGTCAGTGGTTCAAATCCACCTCCAGCCATTCAAATTTAGGCTTTCCATGATTCCCCTAAAACACTCCAGGGAAATGCCAGGACGGTTACTTTGAAAGGGCACGGCCGATATCCTTCCGCAATCCTTCCCACAAAAGGCATGCGTGAACTGCGCCTCTTAACGACCGCGCTGTCGACGGGGCGTTGAACACATCGTTTCTTCTTTCTACTGTATTTATTTCATTATTATTACTTTTTTTGAACGTTGACTTTTGAAACGTTGGTTGTACAAGAGTATATAATGGGTGGATTCATGAGGAGATATTGAACAGAATGAGAAAAGGCATATAAGGAGGGAGGGATTGGTACAATACATTGCGAGATATCAAGAAATTGAAGCGAATTGTTTGTATATGTGTGTGAAGGGAGGTGGCAGGAGTGGGGGTGAAATCACAGAGGCAGAGCGAGCGACGATTACAGTAAGCATTTTGAAAGTGATGTCGGTTGTCGTTATTCAAAGATGAAAAGGCTGGCACTCTCCATAGTTTGGGAGGAAGTACTGCAGACTGAAATTGCAAGAACAACAAATGCCCAGCGAACATGAGCTGTGAAATGAATACCTTGTGAGTTATGAGACCTTTTTCATATTCGATATTATAAAACATCTATCAGTGCAGCGGCAGAATAGCCGTGCGCTCTAACGTGCCTAGCTGGGCTGTGCGCGGCCGTTCGCCGTCGGGGGTTTGAGTCCTCCCTCGGACATGGGTGTTTCTGTTGTCCTTAACGTAAGTTACTTTAAGTTAGTGTAAGTAGTTTGTAAGCCTAGGGTCCGATGACCAACGTAACATTTGAACATTTTGTTTATCGGTAAAGACCTCGCAGCTTAGTTCTAGTGCCATAACCAGAATGGCAGTAGCTACGCCCACAGGGACGATCCCAGTTGAAAATCAGCGGCACTGAATTTCGGCAGGCACGCTCGTGGAAACAGCACCACGCGGCGCCACGGGCTGTCCCGCCATTTGCAGTGGCGTCACTTTTGTTACGCGTGGCAACCCTGCTGAGTGAATGTCGAGTGAGCACAGCGCGTGTGGGTTTTAAGGCCCCGGTGGCGAGAGGCGGTGCAGTGGCGTCACTTTTGTTACGCGTGGCAACCCCGCTGAGTGAATGTTGAGTGTGCACAGAGCGTGTGGATTTTAAGGCCCCGGTGGCGAGAGGCGGTGGCGTGCCGCGTCTGTAAGTCACGCCGGCCGGCCTTGCGGGGCGGTCGTTTGGCCGGAAAACGGCGCCCGGCCGTCCATTACGGGCTGCGGCTGCGGTTCGAACCCCGGCGCGGGCAGCGGCACGGCTCATCGCGCGCAACGGCACCCCCAGCGCGCATACATCTGCCGCCACGCCCCCGCACCGGCCGCAGAATCGGCCGGCGGCGCGCCAGAAGTCTACCACCCCCTCCCCCACCCCTTACCACTGTGCTGGCGCTACGGCGTCGGTGGCGGCCGCACTAGTCAGTCTACATCGCAGCGTGCCAACAGCTTCACTGCGACACCGGCGGTCCAGAGTCTCTCAGCAAGTGTTTTCACGCTCTGTGCCTTATTACGAGAGCACGAAAAATACCACCAATTGCAGCTCTTCAAACAGATACTGGCATTCCACTTCTTAAGGATACACAGGAAGGGTAAACCGCTCAGAGCAATTAGGGCATCAGGTGAGATACATACAATATCGATATGGTAACTCCGTAAATTGCTTATGGCCAGTGGCGGCTCGTGCTTCAGATGACTCGGGGTTCACTTCTTCCAGTGCCGGATCTTGATGTTGCCCCCCCCCCCCTTCCTCACCACTTGGCGTCCAAAGAGGCAATTTACCGCCCCTCTGCTAGTGGCGCCGGGGGAAGCGCGCCGCCCCCTCCCCATCTTTGGATATATTTTCGTTACAAGATCTGCAGAATGTGTTACCTCGGCTAGTTTGCGCTTGCTTCAACTTGAGCTGAGGCGTCGGCCTACCAAGCTTCATACAATTTGCTCATAGCAGGGAGCGATCTTATAAGCGTATTTTGTAAATAATGAAATGCCAAGATCGCGGTATTTCGTCTTTATTTATAACAGACGACCGGTTTCGATATACACTGACATCATCTTCTGGTCTCTGCACTAAATAGTAACATTATTACATAAATACATATTGTAGTCAGTACAATCCAACTGACTAAAATATGTATTTATGTAATAATGTTACTATTTAGTGCAGAGACCAGAAGATGATGTCTGTGTACATCGAAACCGGTCGTGTCTCATAAATAAAGACGAAACACCGCGATCTTGGCATTTCATTACTTACTACCAAGCTTCTTTATTTAAGACTTCTCTTCCAAGCTTAAAGATGGGTACTTTGTTTGTAAAACATACTGAACGTTGTTGATTATTTTTTGATAATAAACACCAGGAACATATGAATATGCACATGAAGACTAAAACACAGTAAGTAACTGATTACACTCTTAAATGACTGTAACAATTAATGAATCTGTTAGGATTAAGAGACAAGCTACCTTCAGGTCACGTAAGCAGCACCCCCTCCTAACCTTCTGTATGCGCGAAAGCTGAACTCCCCCACATCTTTTCAAACAGTTAAACATTTATTACAACGAATAGTATAAACGTCATTTACCCTCAAAATCGCGACACATTTGCAAAAACGTCCAAAGTATATCTCGCAAGTAACAATACAAAAGTCATTGTTGTCCCCGTATCTGTGAAAAAGAAGATTGGGTTTAAAAAAGAATTGCTTGCAGTCGGGCTCGCACCCACTACTTTAGTTAGCGCAGGAGCGATGCTGCTAACCACACGAGTATTCTTGCTAAGTGGAGAGTAATTACTTCGATAGTATTCACGATCGGATCTTCTGAAGGCTTTTACAGTTAATGCGTCTTTAATATATAGTGTTTTTGATTCATTTTCAATGCACCAAAAACAAATATGAAGGTCGGATGTTACCTTCATGGAGGATGTGCGCATGTGCAAGAAAAGGTGTGCAACAGCTCCATTGCCTTTGCTTCGGGACCATTCGTGCGTAACCGACAGAGCGCGAGTAGCCAGGAGCACGCCAGTGTTAAAAGCAGTGTTTCCCCTCGCCACTCCCTGCCGCGGGAGCTCCCATATGCTGCCTCCAGGGGGTTCAGAAGAGAATTTGAACGTCAGCCGCACATGCGCATTGCAACGCTCGGCCACTGCCGCGTATATTAAGCGGCCGCACTACGACTCGTATACGTGCTGCCTGCGCGACGTGAAACGTTCCTCGTGCGATAAAAATACTATGAATGTGCATATACAATGATCTGATAGAAGTACGAAACGAATAATGATGATTTAAAAACACTTTTTTATTTACTGGTAGAGCTTCCGGGTTATAAGGCCGTGGTCCATAAAACTTTTCAGTTTCTCCTAACGTTTCGTCCAAGGCTGCGCCGGACCCGGTGGTCTTCAGAGTTCTTCTTACTTGCGTTGAGTCTTGCCGACTGATGAGTCAGGTGTCTGAGAGCGCCATATATACTGTGAAAAGTGGATGTGGTCAAGCTTTCACGTTATCAGAAGAGATAGTCCTTCTCAGAGATAAAACATCACTATCGATTGCAATCGGTCAGAGATGAAATTGAAATATATAAACAAAGAAAATTTTAACAGGAAAGAAGAAGCTATGAAACTTAGTGACATATGGACAGTAGCTTTGAAAGATTGACAGGTTTTATCTCTGACCGATTGCAATCGATAGTGATCTCTGACAAGGACTATCTCTGCTGATAACGTGACAGCTTGACCACGCCCATTTTTCACGCTATATATGGCGCTCTCAGACTCCCGACTCATCAGTCGGCAAGACTCAACGCAAGTAAGAAGACCTCTGAAGATGTCAGGCGCAGCTCTGGACGAAACATTAGGAGAAACTGAAAAGTTTTATGGACCACGGCCTTATAACACGGAAGTTCTACCAGCAACTAACATATCCGGTCGTGAAAGCCTTCATTACTTTTTTATTTAATTTATTTACTTTTTTTTCAGTGCGTGCATTTTTCCGGCGGTTCACTGAACCGATGAACACACACGGCGCGCCGCCACTGCTTATGGGGCAAGTTCTCACGAATCTTGAGTCCCTGCCGGAGACAATTCTCCTTACGCTTAAGAAACGGCTGTTTGAGTCGGAAAAAAGTTATCGCAACGGTTTCTGTAGTCGACCGGGGTTGTGTTGTTCGGCCCGACAAAGGTTCGCCGTTGTGCGTCATGCATTTTTCTGATCCTGGCAGCAGGCAAGACAAGATGGCGGCGGCCAGGAACTGCGCGCTGAGAAATGGTCCGCGATTGCAAATATCGCCGCCGGGGTCGCCTTCTTTTATTTAGCGCTGCGCCGTGTTTTACGAGCAAGAACGCCGGGCGAACTTGTCTCGCGTTGTGTTTATAACCGGCTAACTTCTCGGGCGCGACTTATTGTGGCGCAATGCGCGCATTGGCATGAAAAATGCCTCCATCAGCGGATATTGGGTAGGGAGGCCAGCAATGCATCAGTCCGCGTCTGATTCATTGGAATTCTTTCGTCCCGAATCCGTCTTATGCCCGGGCCGTTTCTCGGCGCCCGGCTTCATTCTTTTCTATAACGAGAATTACGGTCTCGGCCGGGGGCACAGGGAAAGGGTAAAGGGGGGAGGAAAAAAATACTGTAAATACTGCGCGTCTTCGGGAGTGAAATACACGCCGGCCGCGACGAGTGGCGTCTTTATTTCTCAGCTTATTACCCATATTTACGACACGCGGCCTGAGCGTCATTAATCGCCGCGTCACACGCGTGATGGCCGGGAGTATTAAGGACGAAAGGATAATAAATAGGAGCGAGTGCTTTATCGAGGAATTTTCCCAGCGTCGGGAGCGGCAATATATATAAGCGGCGGCGGCGGCGGCGGCGGGCGCAGCGCGGCCCGTTCGTTAGGAGGCAGACGGACAAACCTGAAGTTCTCGATTACAAGGCGAGTGTGGACGGTGTGGATTTATGGGGGACGTCTGCGGCGTTGCCGCTGCGCGCGTCCGGCGGCCGGCGGGTAACCTCTAATTAATAATCGACACCTGGCGGTGGTTGCGGTGTCTAGCGGAGGGCCGCCACTCACCTGCTGTCGGCGCTGGATTCGCCAACTGCAAGCAAGCCCCGCGGTAGATTCTGCTCTGAGGCGGCACCTCTTCTGGTACCTGTACAGCCGCCGCCGTACTAATCTCATCCGTGACGTAAGTAATAAAAAAAAGGGGGAAGGAAGAGTAGGGTTTAGCGACCTGCCGATATCGTGGTCAGTAGAGACGAAACACACGCTCGGACAGTTTCTGTCAGGGGAAAAAGGTAAAGCAGTCAACAATTCGAAGATTGGTTTGAACACCACAGAGCTTTACTAGGCATGGTCCTGTTTGGAGGTGGTATGCCGTTGCCTTCCTCCGACCTGGGGAGCGAAATAGCTCGTGGCCTTCGAAAGAAGCCATCCTGGCATTTGCTTGGGGTGAAGTATTACGGTAAATCTAAATCAGGATAGTCGGAGGCAGGTTTGAACCGTTCTCCTCCCTCAGAATGTACTAAATTTCCTCGAGACGGAAAAGCTTCTTTCTATGAATCAGCACGGTTATAGGAAACATCGTTCATGTGAAACTCAGCTTTCCATTTTCAAATGTCTGTAAATCTATCGGATCAAACTGCATGGTCATCAGTCCGTAGCTTACAAACTACTTAAACCTAGGTAAACTAATCTACGGACAAACACACACACCCATGCCCTAGGGAGGACTCGAACCTCCACGGCGAGCAACCGCGCGCTCCGCAGCGAGGTGCTTTAGACCGCTCGGCTACTCCACCGCGGCTTTCCATTTTCTCACATGACATCTTGCGAGCCATGGATGAAGGGCAATATGCAGATTGTGTTTTTCTCGACTTCAAAAAGGTCATGGATATTTGTGCTGTTTAGTGTTTGCTAGTTCAGGAGTAGTTTATAAGTTGAGGGACTGATGACCCCGTAGTTAAGTCCCATAAGCTCTACAAACATTTGAACATTTGGATCAGCTCGTTGGTCGCAGGCGTTCGAACGCACGGTCCCTCTGCCGACGGCTTTTTAGATTCTATCCCTCCCCCCCCTCCCAATCCGTTGACGGACGTGGAGCGTATGATGAAAGCGTACGTGCTGTGGCATTTCGGCCGGTATCCCGACACGCCACCTCGCCCCACGTCGCCTGCCCCCCGGGTTGAGGGGCAAGAACTAGTTTCCCGGCGACCCGTCCTTGAGTATTCTCGTTCCGAGAAATTTGATCGACTGGGTGGGCGGGATGTGACGTGACAGGGAAACAGGAGACGTTCGCCATTGTGGGCCGGGCCTCCCGCCCCGCGACGGCCGAGGGGGCAGGGGGAGGGAAAGGGTTAGCCGGGCGCTCAGGTTGCGCCGCCGTAATGAACGCGGCGCGCCCTGGCCGGCGATTCCGGGAAAACTACCAAACGCCGGCGGGAGGCGCCTTGCTACTAGACCTTTTACCTAACAGCCGCCACTCTGTACTAGAGGTGGCAAAGAGTCATGGACATGCGCGTAGACAGATGGCCGGAGTGTAGCGAGCACAGAGTGTAAAAGGCCGCTGCACTGGCACAGTTGCCAATCAGGCTGCTCGAGCATGCAGCAATAGCTGCGACTATAGTTCGATTCACGAACGATGGCGGGTTGCGCACGTCTGGACAGAGATGTGAACAGCATCTTTGCCGGTTTCAAGAGACCGTCGAGCTACGCGTATGTATGCGGTTTACACTTGAATAGACCTCACAGCCTGTAAATAATGGTGCTCGCTTCCTTAAGCAGAATTTTGTGATGATGGACCTGTTACCTAACCGCCGCCACTCTGTACTAGAGGTGGCGAAGAGTCATGGCCATGCGCGTAGACAGATGGCCGGAGTGTAGCGTGCCAGTCCTCGATTGTGTGATGCAGGCCCGAACTTCCTAGCGTGAATCACAAAGAAATAAAGCTAGCAAAACCAGAAACGCACAATTTCGCATGCGGGCTCTGAAAGGGCCAAAAGTCATGGAAACTTTTCCATAAAGATTCTGTGTCCCACTATAAAAAAGATTGGGAACCACTGTCACACACAATTTTGAGTAAAACACTAGGTCTCGTAATTTATTATTGTTTGCGACTTAGTCTATTGTTTCTGCATGACAGTCACTCTCTTCATAACTTATTCGTTTGGAGACATTTAAAATTCTGACTCGCCTAAATGACGGCAACGCTTCGCCGTCACCTAGAAGAGCCACTGAGAGTTAATCTACATCTACATGCATACAATGCAAGTCACATTGAAGTGCATCGCAGAGGATTCATCGAGCCACATTTATATTTCCCTATAGTTCCATTCTCTAATAGGTCGCGGGAAGAATTATCTAATTTACCCCAAGCCAATTCCAATGTAGGAGAGCCCTGGGAATTTGATTACGCATTTCACAGGGAACATGAGGCAGAATTAAAGCATATGGTGTGGAGGGAGACGTGCTTTAAGACAGTCCGTGTAGTCGCTTTCGCGACAACGCTGTGTTAGCTGAGTGGTCTAAAGCGCCTACCTAGTAAGCAGGGGGTCCCGGGTTCGAACAACACTTGGTTTGTGGTTTGAACACCACAGTGCTTTACTAGGCATGGTCCTGTTTGGAGGTGGTATGCCGTTGCCTTCCTCCGACCTTCAAACTGACTTACCCAGCTAGTTATAGGGGGACCTACAGTTTAACGTGGGTTCCGAAACACGGTGCTACTAGGTATTTTTCACATCAACAATACTGCCAGAGGTGAAAGAAGTGAAAAGTGACAGATAAAAATCCTAGGAAGTGGCGGGGCTCGAACCTGCGACCTTTGGATTTGTAGTCTGGCACAATACCACTGTGCAACCGAGGCGCATATATAAAATTCAGTGCCTCTCCTTATGTTTAAGCAGAACTCGTCAATTACAAATGCGCTACACCACTCACAGATGGACCCCTGGAGCCGCTGTATGTGGCTATGAATCTTGTTTCGCGGTCGTCACACCTGTCCACAGCTGCAGAGTTTTTCAGCGTCAGTGTCGGCATTGTCAGGCTCGCGTCCGTTGGCAGGCGTCAGCTGGCAGGCCCAAGACAGGGGCAGAGCGCATCTTTGTAGCGGCGGCCCCTGTGAGTGACGCGACCAGTCAGCTACACGCACGCGGCCCGAAAGAGCGCGCGCAACGAATGCCAATCTGAAAAGCGTCCTGCGCCTCCTTGCAAATGACAGCCGCCCGCTGCGCTAATTCACGTGCCCGCCCGCCGGAGACAACGCGCGAGCGCCGAGGGCAGGGGGCAGACGGGGCCGTCGCGTCCCTCTGAATGCCCCGTTTGTTCCCACGGGCCGCGGGCTATGCGCTGTGCCTCGCTGTCCCGAGGCCTCATCCGCTCGCGACAGCCGCGTTCGCCGCTCTCCCAGGTGGGGCAGGTTTAAGCGTAACAGCTCTCCAAACAAGTCGCCATTGTCCTAAGCCGCTTCTTCTTCCCCCCCCCCCCCCCCCCCCAGGGCACAACACTATTGTTGCCGCCGGTCGCCGGACCTCTTTCTTCTCGCCGTACTCGTCGCGGCGTCATTACCGGGTTCGTGGTGAATCTCATTCCGTGTCGGCACGCTACGTTCGGCTCGCGTGTTAGGCGCGTCCATATCGCCGAATTTCTTCTGTAACTCACGGGTTTTCCCCGACACCAAACGCTCACGTTTCAGGCGGTATTAGATTGTATTCTTCGTTTTATTTTCTTTTTCAGATGGAGAACAAGCAGCTGCACACACACACGAACTCCACATTTCAGGAAACTCTGTAATCGAATTCCGCAGTTAGCTATTAAAATGGCTTATTGGGCATAGCTCTACATCATGACAGGTGTGCACCACAGTTCACATTCTCATTTAAACATATTTTTAGTGACCAGTGGGAAGTATAGTTCCCACTTATTTGTTTTCACCATAAGTTCAGTGGTACTCCGTGTTCCCACTTCTAACTTGTACCATCTCTGTTAGAGTGTACTAACTACATATATATTGTCAACAGAATCGCGAAAGTGGTTGTTTTTCTACATTGTTGCCGCGGTGGAGTAGCCGAGCAGACTAAAGCGTCTCGGTGCGGAGCGCGCGGTTGCTCACCGTGAAGGTTCGAGTCCTCCCTGGGGCATGGGTGTGAGTGTTGTCCTTAGGTTAGTTTACCTAGGTTTAAGTAGTCAAAATATCAACGGGTGTACTGCCGGTCTGTAGTGTCCGACGGGTACTATAGACCGGCAGTACACCCGTGGATATTTTGATTATCAAATACGCCGGGAGAAACTGAAAAATCGTAGGTTTAAGTAGTTTGTAAGCTACGGACTGGTGACCACGCAGTTTGGTCCGATAGATTGACAGACATTTGAACATTTGATCTAGATTGTTAGTCAATGCAGAAGCGCAGTTTATGCGGGAAAACAAGCCACTGTTTCGTCCGTAACAGCGTTTTTTTTTGTATAGCGTGCTTTCCTTGTGCGTGTGAAATGACATGTGTTGTATTTGTCTGTTTTCATATTTACGAGGGAAATAGTATTCGTGTATATCACCTCCGCGAACGGTATGCTGTAGGTCATCGTTCAAAGAAGTGTTGGCCGGCCGCGGTGGCCGAGGTGACTGAGGCGCTCCAATCACGGTCAGCACGGCCACTGCGGTCGGGGGTTCGAATCCCCCCTCGGGCATGGATATTTGTGCCGTCCTAGTTCGTAAGTAGTTCATAAGTAGTTTGTAAGTTTAGGGACTGATAACCCCGTAGTTAAGTCCCATAAGCTTAACAAACATTTGAACATTTTTGAAAGAAGTGTTGGCACAGATTATTTTTCTTTCTTGGCAGTTGTCAGAGCCTACATCATCTGGAAGTTACAGAAGACAGAAGCAGACCAGCTAACATTTAGGTAGCATTTGAAAGGCAGCTCATCTCCGACTTCTCAAGTCGTAAGCGAAGAGGAAGGCCCGTTCATTTTCAGACACCAGAAAGAGGCGTGTCTGGAGTTCGAGATGAAGTTTGTCTGGCGAAACGTTGGGTTTTAATAATAAATCTACTAGACCACGGCATAACAGCCCGGAAATTTTTAGTAATTTTGAGTTAAGATATCTGCATTACGTATGGCGTCCACAATTACATCTACAATGCTATCTAGAGCATGGTTGCAGAGCTTTGCAGAAAAACGACAAAAAGGACATTGAGGTGTACGTAGAGATCCCGTAACCAAAAGTTCATACAGATATGTTTGTTCGAGCCCATGTACTTTCCTTGTCAGCCAGCCGGTTGAGGATATCGACAGTTTCCTCGGATCTTAGTAGGCAGAGGATTTTTTTTTAATAATTACAATTTATTATAATATCAAACAATACAACCCATTACCTAAGACTAAAATGGGCAATAGTATAATACATAAATTTCTTACGGCTAAATGGTGACATTACATTTCATTACATGTTTATGCAGAAACCACTGGACATGTTGCTGGTTGTTGATGTTTATGCCGGCCGCGGTGGCCGAGGAGACTGAGGCGCTCCAGTCACGGTCTGTACGGCCACTACGGTCGGGGGTTCGAATCCCCCCTCGGGCATTAATATTTGTGCCGTCCCAGTTCGTAAGTATTTCATAAGTAGTTTGTAAGTTTAGGGACTGATGACCCAGTAGTTAAGTCCCATAGACTATACAAACATTTGAACATTTGTTGCTGTTTATACTGGGTGATGTGTATGATGTTGTGTCTTATGCTACTGCTGTGGTGTTACATGTGTGCCACCATTACAAACCTGCTTGTGGTGGCCAGCTCACCGAACGAATCCCAGTGAGCATGCCCCTGGCACTGGGCGGCCAATTTATTTTGTCACCACAGACCCCCCCCCCCCCCCGCCGGCAAAAATTTTTCCCCTGTGTGTCTTATTCTACTATTTAAGAAAAACCTATATCTAACTTACGTCTATGGTCTAAGTCGGTGTTTGCCACATCTAACCCCCGAATCCAGGGGATGGCGGATTCTTCCATTGCTGGAGACCAGTCCATCCCCCGGTGGCATGGTAGATGTGGCTGTGTCAATCGGGTATTGGGTCAGATCCGGTTATTGATTCAGGATAAAGTCCCGAAGCACTTTGCGCGAGACATTATTGGCGATTTCGTCGAGTACTCGGAACGTGTCTGGGGTTCTTATGAGCTCAAACGTGTTATTACTAGGCAGAGCCCTTCTGAGATCCGCAGCCACGTCGTCATACGTAGGACACTCATAAATGATGTGTTCTGGCGTGCCTATCTCGGCACCACAGGCACAAGCTGGCGTAGCTTGTCTCCTAAACCGACATAGATATGTCGGATAGGGTCCATGCCCGGTGAGGAAGTGCAGCATCCCCCTAGATGGTTTGAAATGTTTCATACCCAATCTTTCCTGGATATTTGGCAGGAGAGCGTGAGTTCTCCTCCCAGATTCCTCTTTGTCCCAAGATTGCTGCCAAAGTTGGAGCCCTTTCTGTCTGATCTCTGTTTTACTTCGAAGCCTGCAGCCTGCTTCTCTGCTGTAATTCCATCTGGCTGGCGACACGAGGAGTTTTTCACGCAGCCTCCAGTGTGCCCAACACCACCTAAAGAGAAGGCCGCGGCGCTCTCGTGTAACCAAACGTTCATGCAGATAACTTTGTTCGAGCCCATGTACTTGTCAGTCAGACGGTTGAGGATATCGAAAGTATCCTCGGATCTTAGTAGGCAGAGGATTACGCCGGAATAGCGCATACGCAGGCAGGAGAGCCCGCCGTGGCGGTAGCATCTGGCACACGCCGCCAAGGAGCCGTGCCGAGCTCGCGAAGCAGCCGCCTGGCGGTGACGGTTTTGTAACACATTCCGAGGGGCCGGCGGCGGGAGGGGCGGCACATTATGCAGATGAGGCCCCTGACACTTGCTGGCCGCCCAGGAGGCGCGCTGCCGCCCCCGCATCCCGTTTTCCTTTTTTATCCTCGCTCTCAGCGCAGCTGTTCCGACTCGGCTCGTCCGCCTGCGGCGGTTCTCGAACCCCGCGCCGCCGGCTGCGTCCGCACCGCACAGTGGTTTCCGCACCCCCGGCCGGCGCTCGTATTGTGTGCTGCTGCGGCATTGCCCGTTTTATCGGCGGACCGCATCCGTCTGCAGCTTCCGCGTCGTGGAATAGCTTAAGCGGCGCTGCCCTTTTGCGACGCTCGTGCCCACCTTTGGCGCCGCGGCCGCAATTGTGCGCATGCAGAGTAGCGAATTTTCTCGCGGCCGGGCGGGAGCGTGAGGTTCCAGTGCTGGGACGAAGTATGTGGGAGCGCGAACGGCGCTAGCTAGCTAGCTCCACTGTCTGGAACGGTTTGCCGCGCTGCGTTTCCGCCTTGTCGTCCATTAACAGTGTCTCTGGAGTTGAATATTTATCCAGGTCGAATTCAGCTGGGGTTTTCAGTCTCACCTGGTCGTACGTGTTGTAACTATACAACACGGAAAATTTGTGTCGAGGTAGCGTGTCGAACCTGAACCTTCTACTTCTCCTATTTACTAGGCAGTTGCGCTAAGCATGTGCGCCGCAGAAGTCTAACACACCTGCAAGAACTACACAAAAGTAAAAGTAATAAGAACTGTGAATATAGAAACTAAATAACGGTAATCAGTGACATTGCATAATCTATACCTATAAATGTGAATGTCTGTTCGGTGTATGTTTATCACGTCTCAACCACAAGACATACAGAGCTAAAAATTTGTACAGTTACTAATGTCTACCCAGGGAAGGTTTTAGGCACGACTTTATGGCGATCGAATAGCTATTTATCTATATATATATATATATTAATGTGAATGTCTGTTCAGTGTACGCTTATCACGTCCGAACGACAAGACGCAGAGACTTAAATTTGTACAGGTACTAATTTATACCCGAGGAAAGTTTTAGCGACCTCAAAGATATTTAGTAATTTGAAGAACGTAACGGAAAATGCGGAACAATAATTACTCTTTGAAAATTATATTTACTCTTTGAAAATTGTTTTATTGTTTGCATTGTTGCTTGAGGGTTGATAATGATAAAAGGGTGGAATATACTGGGATGGAAAATTATGGGTGTATATAAAATTCTACGCACGCTCATGTGTGTGTGTTAATATTTCGCTCTGCAGCGAAAACTACAGAACGCAAACGAATGGTCTGTGTGTAATTGTTGTCCGACGTCTCCCGTTGTACATCATAGCAGTTCCATGCCGATAGTTATAAGGGGGTGCAAGATATGGTGGTTGAAAGTCGTCAAATTATAAAAAAATTCGGACCGAAGGCCAGCGATGACGTTTGCGACTCTATAGCAAGGTGGTTACATACAGTGAAACGTGATGCCACAGACCATATCGTTGGTCTAGGCGTGCTACAATGTCATCAGCTATTTCTCTTTCTTTGTAAAGATAAAGATACGAATAAGGAAATATAAGAATAAATAAATAAAGCAGTAAAAAAGAAATTTCTTTCAATAGATCTCTTTAAAAAATCGATTTGACGTTTCGCGCATTACATCAAGTGATCGATCTGTGATATTATTACAATCATTATTGTTGAATTTCGTGATTCGATTCTTCGAAACGAGAGCATTTTTAAGTGTGATTTGATATAACAGTACACTACAAATTTCGATTCTTCAGAAACGCTTTTCTTCCCATAGGTGTCAGATGTAAGCGGGAAAATTTCAGAAAGAGTGAAATTGCGTTTGTGTATTTGCACCTAATTTATTGTTATTTATACCAGAAGTCAATTTCATGTAAAAATGTGACTGAAAATATTCTATTATTGACAAGATTTATTTAGAAATGGTAGGTACGCATCTGTTACGCATTTGTCAGGTGAGAGCGTTATGCTGGAGCTTGCTGCAGAAATAAAGGTATAATTACGGAGTAGCTATGATAGGGAACGTATTAAAGTTTCGAAAACTTAGAGATGTGTGCGTAAAGCAGGTCTGTAATCTAACAGTTTGCTGATCTGTATCTAAGCCTCAAACTTCTTGACTGATGATATAAACAATCAGTGACTTACAGGCATGTTATGTAACTACCGAGGAAAAAAAAAAAGTACATAGGTATGATGCCTGACACATATGATTTATATGGTTACTGCGATTAAAAATTAGAGTAACCTGTTCGATGTCAGTATAGCGGTTTCAGAAATCCGTTTATGTAACTAAAGAAGAAATTATAGACAAGCCGTTATTATCTCTGGACTGCATGATTGCCATATGACACTGCAGAGATACTTGTACTGTACATATCTTGTAAGCAAATAACTGGCTGCGAAACACGTCTCACATAATATTACATACACCTATCCAGTATTCGCCAGTAAAGTACATTTTACAATGTGTACTGTATTTTGCTTGAGTAACTGAACAGAGACAGAAATCAGTTGCCGTAAGCAAGAATTCCATTTTATCTAACACGGTTGTAAACGTGTTGTAGGCAGTTATCAGTGAGAGACCTGTACGACATGCGCCGGCTTCGAGTGATAAACGACTGAAAGTTGGCCTGCTTCCCTTTCCGAGATTGACGTTATTGAAGTGGGGGCTTTCACTACCGCTAATTACAGAGCACGGCTTCGGGGAGACAGCTGGAAGATATATCGGTCGATCTCATTAAGGAGACGTCACGTATTTGTTTACTGCTTCCATTATAGTTGTGAAGAGATAGATATTCATCTCAGAATAGCAGAGACACGACCACGTGGACGAGTTCACTGCATACGTTACCTCGTGCCGAGGACACACAGGTCTTGAGATTGCTTCTAGAAACTGGCAGACAAACAGCAGGACACGCCACGTTTCACTTGTTAATAAAGCCGCGGGCTTTTTGTTTTTCTTAGCAGCATTTGTAAAAAAAAAAAAAAAAAAAAAAAAAAAAAAAAAAAAAAAAAATAAGAAATAAAAATTGATTTTTAAATAAAATACACCACATAGATTAAACAGATCACGATCATTTGATCTGCAGTTAATGCAGGTAAGCTACACATTGATTACAGGTCAAATGATGGTAACTCTGTTTTATCGAATCCGTCTATCGAAAAAGAGGAACTGCTTTTGCTAAGTTCTTAACTGCCCTGGGCAGTGGCACAGTATAGCTCCCTTCGTGAGCCCGTCATGAGTCTGCGATCACTAGTTTTTCACGAACAAAAGCAGTCTGCATCTCTAAAACGTGTTATTACAACGTTTCATTATCTCACATCATAAGATACCTTACAATAAAGAAAGAAAAACAATATTTTGAACTGTTATTTGCAAGTTCAAAGATTTTTAGATATATGTTGATAGAAGATACTGAAACTTGGCGGCGAATAAAAATTTTGAACTTTTGATATTGAGACTGGACTGGATTTCGTTGGTTCAAGGTTTTTAGGTATCAGATTGTGTCACTTGGCGAAACGTCGTAATATATATACCGACATTTTTTGCAGATCTAGAGGGTTTTTATTCACGGAATGGTACGTTTTGGCATCTGCCATTATCATATATTTAATAAACTTTGAACAATAATTCACTAGTTTAAAAGTTTTCAGATCTCACTCAATATCAGATTATGATACGTCATGATATAAGAGTTTTTAAAATTTTTATTGAGACTGAATTTTGCTTCATTAGTACAAAGGCTTCAACGACAGATACCGAAACGTCGGAATAATGAAGACAATTTTTGGCGATCTAGATGGCTTCTATTCACGGAATGGTACGTTGCAGATTCTATCGTCATTAGATATCAAGGAAATTTTGAACAGTTTTTCTCAAGTTCAAAGGTTTTTCTAAACATCTGTTGACAGCAGAAACCTCAACGTCGCGATGAATAAAAATGATGATATTTCGTTATTGTTTGTTTTGCTTGTTCGAAGGTTTATCGGCAGATGCCGAAAGGTGTTAATAAATGAAAAATTAGAACTTTAGTTATTGAGCGGAACCCCGTTTACATGGGCTCCCAAAACCGGATTTCGTAAACCGATTTCCCAATCCCGCTTCTGGTTGGTCATGTAAAGACTCCAAAATCGATTCTGGAAATCCGCTTCTCTAAAGCGGTTTTCCAGTTCCACAATCGATTTTCATGCCCATGCAACCGTTTTCAAGCGTTCTTGGCTTGTCAGATCGTGTTTTCTTGTTAAGTATTTTCGGCACATATGGAAAGAGTCATATTTTCTAATGTGAAATAAATGTATAAATACTAGTGTGAACATAAATCTGTGTATTTAAATAAAGAAAAATAGCGATTGTGCGAACTAAATCAGGAACTGAACCAGCTGTTTTCCAGCCGCCATGTTAAGTGAGCTAGGAAATCCGATTCAGGCTATGCCATGTAAACACGACAGCGAAAAGCGGTTTACGAAAATCGGTTTTCGTCTTCCGGAAGATGTGTTCCATGTAAACGTAGTGGTATATTCATATATTATCGAGTGAGTCGCATACATAATCAAAATATTCAAATGTTCAAATGTTTGTTAAGCTTATGGGACTTACCTACGGGGTCATCAGTCCCTAAACTTACAAACTACTTATCAACTACTTACGAACTAGGACGGCATAAATATCCATGCCCGAGGGGGGATTCGAACCCCCGACCGCAGTGACCGTGCAGACCGTGACCGTGCCGATATATATATATATATATATATATATATATATATATATATATATATATATTGCTAGAATGCTATAGTGAGTCACATACATAATCCAAGTCAAGATTTTTTGACGCTACCTGTACCGTGTCGATTTATCACTTTGCAGTATACGGATAGCTATTAACAGGTGTCTAACCACAAGTGCCGCTTAGGGCCAGAGACACGGTTGTGACTGTGGCAGAGTTGATCTCGGGCGAGAAGCCAGCAGCGGTGTCGCGCTGCTGCTGCTGCTGCTGTCTTGGGCCGCTGGTCTCCCGGCAGCGGCGCTTCGGTTTTCTGCCAACCTGCCGCATCAGGTCTTGCCGGGGCTGACTCAGCCCATCCAATCTCCCCGGCAGCGTCCCATCAGCCTTGATGGCCGGACCGCGATATACATGCACTTGCCACACACATAAATATAGATATTCTCCGCCGGCGCCGCCGCCGCAGCCGCCGCCTGCGCCAGATCGCCCGCCCGCCCGCTCGCTGGATTATCCGATCCCTGCCTCCGCGTTCCCTGCCTTCAATCCAGCGGCCGCTGCAGACGTGGAGATTTCTAGAGTTGGCTCGCTCAAGAAAAAAAGAGAGAGAGAGAGAGAAAAAGAAGGAGAGAGAATAACAAGATCATGCGTCGGGTTTGCAGAGGCTGTCAGCACGAAAGCTGTCTGTAGATAGCTGGATTTATGAGACCATACCTTCCCATTTGTGCCTGCTTCACTGAAAGACAGTGTAGGGTACTCCGGCTCTTTTCGCTGCCATCCATTGTGGCACTCGGGAAGCGCCGAAAGTTTGTCTGGCTGCCTTTTGGGTGTGCGTTTTTTTCTTGGTGATGCTACACAGAGCTTCAGATGAGTCGCAGCTTGGGAGTGGCAACATTGTTCGTCTTCTGTAGGAACTGAGATACCAACAGCCGTATGTATAATAAAATATTTATTGTATCACAACCAGTTTCGGCATTCCACTATGCCATCTTCAGGTCCCTACATCGGAGCATAATATGCATAAATAGGGATACCAAAACTGGATTCGTGGACATCCCTCTCTTAGCGGAAACCAACAACAACAACGTCATACAGTTATTGTTGTTGGTTCCCACTAACAAGGAAAGTACATGGGCTGCAATAAACATATCTGTATGAACGTTTGGTTACATGATCTCTACGTACACCTCAATGTGCTGGTGGGTGTCGTTTTTCTGCAAAGCTCTGCAACCATGTTCTAGATAGCACTGTAGATGTAATTGTAGACGCCATACGTAATGCAGATATCTTAAATATAACTTATGTAATAATCATCGTACATGTTTTCTAGCAAATTGTTATCAATAGCCGTGATGATTGTTGCAACATTAATCCTCTTCCCGAAAGATTGTTGGTATTCACTGCTACTGCTTCCATCGCCTCTTCCCGCACTTGCCGTAGCACTATTGCGTGCAATGAGTTCTTTGTCATTGTCATCCCTATTATCATTATTATGAGTTTGTAAGAACAGTATCTAACTTATGTTCATATTTCTGTACCATAACAGATACGAGAAAGATTGCGAATGATTCATCTTCTACACTAGTACCATCTTCACGAGGAAGGATTCTTCGTAACTTCACCTCAACTAATCGTAATACATTAGTAGGATTGATTAGCAATCGCCGCCCCATCTGACGCTTCACCACTCAAATAACGTCACAAAACGCAACTTCGGAGGCACACTGCACCGTCCCTACTGGCGAACCGACAGGTCAAAGTGCAATGCGGCATGGCACGCGCAGAGGCCTCTAACGGACGACTGCAGAGTTTTGCAGATGCGGGAGTATCACTAGTGCAATAAGGGATCTTTACATTATCTCTCATACGATTTTGGTGTATATGTGTTTGTTAGAGCCCAAGTACTTTTTTTGTAAGAGACAGAAGACCACGAATTCATTTTTTGTATCCCTACTTATGGTTATTATGCTCCGATGTAGTGGAATGTAGTGGAAGATGGCATAGTGGAATGCCGAAACTGGTTGCAACACAATAAATATTTTATTATTACATACGGCTGTTGATATCTCAGTTCCTTCAGACTCTTGACCAGCCGCAGTCCCGTTTCCACCACCAATGATGGATTCAATAACTTATTGTTCGTCATCGGTGACACCTTTATGTCTGTTTACTCGGCGTGATCAGCGTGGACTCTGACTGAACAAACGTCTCTGATTTCTGTTTCGAATACTCAGATTCTATTCATGGGACGCATCTGACAAATTGCTTGATAGAAAAATTGCGACTTTTGCTGCAAAGGCCAATATCAGCGGAAGGGAAAGCTTGTTATGCGAACTTCCAAGTATTCAACAATTCTCTAATTACAAGAACACCCAAATTGTGTGATCTGTTGTTGCATATGGATCTGAAGGATCGACAGTGACGGAAGCAGATATTAACAACCTTAAGCGCATTTGAAAGAAAAATCTTGTGAAAAATCAATGGGAAGAGTCAGAAGTTGGAGGGTCCGTCGCCCATTCCCGCACGACAAGACAATTATTGCTGCCCATGGAAGGATCAGTCGTTATAGCTTATTATTCTGTTGTACTTCAGCGCTATTTTTTAGGAATGATATTGTCGAAAAAGCCCAGCTCATCATAGGTAGTAAAAGTTATTGGAATTTACTAGGTCTTCTCCATTTCTTTCATAAGTTGATGACAACTGTAGATTTCCAGATGCCTCAAGTGAACTTACCTGCTCCAGTTTCTTATAGTGATTCGATGTTGTTATGCAACGAGCTAAACGCTGTTTTTTTTTTTTTGTTAGCGTTTCATACGTGGTACAGTCAGTAAGTTGTGAGACTCGTAGCCTGGAGGATAGGCACCCACACGACTCTGTATGTTGTACACGCAGCCGTATTACACAGCAGCAAGCGCATCGTACAGAGTATTAAGGCCTCAAGTCTCAGAAATGATTGACTGTATCACGAAGACGTATTTACTTCACACTTGCGTTCAATTGTCTTACATGGTGTGAGAAAAGGCTGAGATGAAGGAGACTGAAGATGAAGGTCGATATGTCAGCAGGTCTGAAGGACAACGCTTTCAGTTTGTTTGTGATATCAAAGGAAATGTAACTGTAGTTCCCATTTCGCGACCTTCACTTTCAAACAGTTCTGAAACAGCTCAAACGTCCTGCTGTTTGAATGCCACCGGGTGAGAATGCCCAAGTGATTGTCGCGCTCTTTTAAACACCCGAAGCACAGCATCAGATGCTGTCACAATTCGCTCCATCCGAGTGCTCCTTATCCATCTCAATAGGCTTTTCCTAAACAACAGATTTTGCCAAAAGTGTAGGTGGAGCGGCGCTGTTAAAAATCACCTAGGTTACTGTGTGAAAGTTACACTTTATGAGACAGTCTTCTAACTTTTTTGTTTTACCTGCATTTTAGAAACACTCTCATTCATAACACTGAACAAAAAAGAGCAGCAAGCTTCGTTACAGGTTCATTTATGAAGACTATCAATGTTCCGAGGGCATACGTTTCTCGAGCAAGAATATACTGTTTCCTTGTACGTACATCTCGAGAGAATTCCAAGAAAAAATAATTTGAGACATGAAAGCGCACATGTAGTCTTACCAGCAATGCCAACCATACACGAATGTAACAGCAAAAATAGCAACTGACAGTTGTCCAGAAACTACCATTGTGTGCTTGCTTGTGGAGTAGATTTAGAACAACTAATTTCGAAAGTTTTCTATTTAGGAGTGCTTACTTCTTCGCTCCTAAAATTACACCGACATCATTTGTGAGTGTATACAAATGTGCATCTTGCCATATAACAACCCTAGATTGTGGAGCAAAGTATTGATGTACGTATTTTGTACCAGAATGATTCGTCACAGTTTCCAATCTTTTTCGAACGCGTCAATAAATTTTGGGTAACACAGGTTTTAATTTGATTCCTAGTAGTTGTTCTTATGGCGCTATGCAAAAAAAAAATCTCATTCGAGAAGCATAACACCAATTTTCTCCTCCACGGTGTAGTAGCCGAGCGGTCTAAGGCGTCTCACTGCCGAGCGCGCGGTTGCTCGCCGTCGGAGGTTCGAGTCCTCCCTAGGGCATGGGTGTGTGTGTTGTCCTTAGGTTAGTTTATCTTAGTTGAAGTAGTTTCTAAGCTACGGACTGATGACCACGCAGTTTGGTCCGATAGATTATATTTTAATTTTCTCCGCAAAGCAGCAGCTATCATATAGCATTCAGTGCAACTAATTCTCTATGTATTTATTAAATTCATTGTACCGGATAATTACGTATCGGCGATTGTGAGGAAGAATGCTGCACACTTTTTTTCTTTGAATGCATCCGTTACTTTCATTCATATTATACCGCTTCTAGACAGGGCGCGCATATGTTCAGTAAATTAAGCTGATATGTCGCGTATCGCTGTTGCCTGGCAGGTAGAAACGCGAATAATGAACCGAACTACTTTCTCATTTTGATTGTCATCGTTTCACTTTGAGTAAACACTGTAAATTAAATGGCTTTTCTATGACATTAGTTAATACGCTTGATAATTTTCCCCATTACGGCAGCGGATGCGCAAGCATGTTGCAGCGTGTATTCGTAATTTCGATAATTGACTTGGGTGGTGGCAGTAACAACAGCGCGTGCTTGTTCAGTCGCGGCAGGTGTTTGAACACCAGTGACGGGCACCGGAGGCTGCGTGGAAGCCAGCCAGGGCAACGCGTCTTCCAGTGGCAGAGGCGCTCTTCCTATTTTTGAGAGCGAATTGTGTACTCACAGCTGCCACCTGTCTCTGCTGATTGGCTCAATCTATCGTTGTCATTACCTAACGATACGGATTGGAAAACAAACTAAAGAAAGAAAGAAAAAAATATCCTGGTGTTTTCAATGCGAATGTGAAAGGTACCATCATAATCATGTATACTTTCTGGGTGGGCACGTTTGCCTGTTCCGTAACCAAGTCCTTTACATCTGATCGTACCATCGTCTCTGTGCTGGCATATCTGTCAAATTTTATGGCTTATCCGTAATTGCAACGTTTTACGATTTTACGAATGGACGGTGTCATTTTACGATTTCGCGGACAAAAATTGGAAAAGTTAACAGGTGACAATCACCCCACTTCGGTACTATCGAATTTGTATGGGTCGAAGGTGTGTGTACGATAGTTTGATGGCCGGCCGCGGTGGCCGAGGTGACTGAGGCGCTCCAGTCACGGTAAGCACGGCCACTACGGTCGGGGGTTCGAATCCCCCCTCGGGCATGGATATTTGTGCCGTCTTAGTTCGTAAGTAGTTCATAAGTAGTTTGTAAGTTTAGGGACTGATGACCCCGTAGTTAAGTCCCATAAGCTTAACTAACATTTGAACATTTGATAGTTTGATGCCGCGCGGGGGTAGCCGAGCGGTCTGGAGCGTGACGTTGCGGATCGCGCGGCCTTTTGCGTCGGAGGTTCAACTCCCCCCTCGGGCATGGATGTTTGTGTCGTCTTTAGTAAAAGGTAGTTCATAAGTAGTTTGTAGGTTTAGGGACAAATGATCCCGCAGTTAAGGGACTTAATCTTAACAAACATTTGAACATCTTTCCAATTTAAGTTTTTCGTAATTGTTACTCCTTGGTGTTTACTTGAATTTACGGTCTGTAGTTCTGACTGATTTATCGTGTAAATAATGAGTTAAAAACACATTTTTGTGTGTGTTCTACAAATTTATTTTTGCTTACTTAACCGGTTTTCGGCTCATTAGGCCATCTTCAGAGTATTTACTGCTGTGACAAAGAGGTTACATAGTTTAGATACAGTATGGGAAGAGATGACAAATGACTACACTTACATCGACATACATAGTATAACACTTCTTTGACATTGTGTTATTACAGTTATGAACTTAAAAATTAAACTGTAGTGCAAGAATATACAATGTGTGGAGGATAAAACAAGGAATAAATTTGAATATAACCAGGGAACTTAAACTACCTGCTATTACAAACAAACTGATAATGCTGGTAAATAAATACATATAAGTGCCTTGTTAAATATATATTTATTTACCAGAAGAATCAGTCAAAAAGTGTAAATAATGCTTAACGGGTTTCATTTAATGGTCATATGGATGACTTCACACTTCTCATTATTAAGGGGCAATTGCTTTTTTTAAATTTTTATTTTATGTTTTTGCACCATGCTGATATCTAAATCCTTTTTCAATTGTGTTTGGTCTTCTGGTGACTTTACTAACCGATAAGTGACAGCAACATCCGTGAGGAGCCTGAGAGAGCTTCTCCGATTGTCTCCTAAATCGTTTATAAATATAAGGAACAGTTGGGGCCCTGTAACACTTCCCTGCTGGAACGGCAGATATCACTTCTGTTATACTCAATGACTTCTCGTCAATTACAGCGCACTGTGTCCTTTCTGATAGGAAATCACGAATCCAGTCGCACAATTATGGCGATAAAATGTTGAAATGTTTGTAAATCTATCAGAACAAACTGCGTGGTCATCCATCCGTAGCTTACAAACTACTTAAACTAAGGTAAACTAACCTAAGGACAACACACACCCATGCCCCCGGGAGGACTCGAACCTCCGACGGCAAGCAACCGCGCGCTCCGCAGCGAGGTGCCTTAGACCGCTCAGCTACTCCACGGCGGTTGTGGCCATATTCCATAAAGTTGATTAGGAGACGATTGTGAGGTACAGTGTCGAAAGCCTCCCGGAAATCTAGAAATACGGAATCTGTTTGACATTGCTTGTCGATAGCACTTATCACATAGTGTGAGTAAACAGCTAGCTGTGTTTGACAAGAATGATACTTTTTGTATTCGTGTTGCCTACGGGTCTATAAGTCGATGTGTTATCTCCTATATTAATTTGTCCGTAATGTCTCCACTGTTAGTGGTGTTGCATTTTGCACGACCAGCAATGTAAGAAGCCCGCCACAACAGGTTTGGTAGGGCGGCGTTTTGGTCTCTGCCCCGCACAGTGAATACCGTGGGAGGCAAGACGCCGGCTGCGGGCCAGGAGGCGGCGGCCACTCGTGTGGGAGCAGGGGCGGGCAGACGGGGCGGCTGTTAATTTAGCGACAGCGTGTACTAATTGTGTGCGCCGAGGGCGGCTTGTCAGGGGCTGCGGGCGCCTCTCTCACAACGGAGGCGCCGCAGCCAGCAGCCAGCAGCCAGCATCGCGGCTGTCCACCGCACGTCTGCCGCCGCCCACCCACCCAGCATGAGCCCGCGACAGCCCGCACCACCGCCGCGACGCGTCACACTCCGGCGAGGGCACGGCATATTACACGCTCCGACAATCGATGATAATCCGGACTAACTACGCCGAGCCCAGAAAATAATCTCACCTAGCGCGGTTGGAGAGCCAAAGTGGAAAAATAGAGGAAAAGGTGGTATTATGGGCTACCACTTAATTTTTAAACCATAAATTCCAAAATTGTCCGTGAAATTTGCTGAAAACTTCAAAAAATAATCTTTATGATGTTATAAAAAAGACAAACACATATGTTTTAGTTTAAATCATTATGCAACTTTAATATGGAAACATGTTTACAAAATTGACATATTGTGAAAAATTGTTAATGTGGTGGTAATATGGGCTACCCTATAAACACCCCAAAAAGTCAATATTATTTCCTGTAGATTTTTTAGAGTAATTGGAAAATAGTAAACCCTTTATACTGGGACATGTTTATCATATGTTGTTCATTTAGGGTTGGCAGAAATCACAAATATAATATTCCGTTTCACAGCCAGCACACTCGATGTGCGTCCAAATCTCGCACATTAGGCAGTGGATCCATAGCTCTCCTTTAGTGTCTTCCGTATATAACTCCTCACAAAAAAGGCAGGTAGCATCGTCATCTCCAGGCTTTTCAACACCGACACTGGGCTCTAGAACTGACTCCTCAGAATCTATCGATCCCTCCTCTGAACTCTCGATTGATGATTGTAGGTCGAGGGTCAATTTTCGCTTCACAGATGGAGTTTTGCTTTTTATTCCGTGTTTCTTCCTTTTGTCAAAACCTGGCGATTGTCCATATTACCACCCTAGTACTCTTGGAAGGTGAAACGTCGCTATCCGTTATAAACAAACTTTAATTAACCAACTTCAGGAGCATTAGAGAGCTAAATATTTATATAATATGTAGTTAAGAAGTTAACAGCTAACCACACCGGGCCGAGAAAATAATCTCACCTAGCGCTATTGGAGAGCCAAAGTGGAAAAATAATGGTGGAATTAGAAATGTCTTCTCCGCGCACCACACTATGGCCTGCGGAGGAATTGCTGAAGAAACTGTCAATATTCAGGGTGTGGCAGGAACGAACATTCCGAGTAGATAAGTCTAGTACACATGCCACATTTCAAAACTATCTAAACATTTTTGTTTTTTCTGTTCGACTGTCTACGTTTCAGAAAAGTAAGACACTAGTTTCATGAGAGTAATCGGGATGCACCTGGGCCGCGTACGAATGGTCGCGCGGTTTGAAGAGCCATGTCAACCTCCTTCCTCTGTGTCTTCAATCTCCTCCTTTGTCAACTTTCTCCTTCGCTTCTTCTTTTTCCATCACCTCGTTGTCATCACCAAATCCACATCAATTCCAGCATGATACTTTTCATCCCCACAGTATTTCTTCCCAGTTAGTGAATAATAATCGATTAGGGACTGGGGAGACGTTGAGCATTTGCGTAATATGTCGAACATCTATCTGCTCTTTCCATCTGCTGTACATACTCGCTGTTAATGTTTGTTAAAAAAGTTGTAAAAGTCTTGTCGGAGTAGACAGCCACCGTGTTCTTCATCAATTCTCTACGCTGGTCACCGTTTAAAACTTACGTATATCCAAGGTGAGTTATGGTCAGGTGCATTCAAAAAGCTCATAGAAAATATTATTTGGGCTCTTGAGAACATTTTAAAAACAATGAAATATTGCCACGCGTCGGCCCCCGTCCGAGGTTCGAGTCCTCCCTCAGGCATGCTTTGTGTGTGTGTGTGTGTGTGTGTGTGTGTGTGTGTGTGTGTGTGTGTGTGTGTGTGTGTGCGTGTTGTTCTTAGAATAGGTTAGTTTAAGTGGTTCCTAAGTTTAGGGACTGATAACCCTGATAAACACAGCAGTTTGGTCCCATAGCGTTACAAAAGTTTGAACATTTGAGACTACGCTCCAAACTAACGCTAAAGGGCATAGTCACTCGTAAATGATGATGATGCCGTATGAAAATTTAAATTGTAAGAGTAATCAGAGAATTACTGCTCCCAACGCAGGGCGACTGACAATGGTCAGACGCTACCTCGCAGACAGTTTCCGTCTCGTTTTAGATCGGTAAGTTGTTGTTGTCGCGGTCTTCAGTCCGCAGACTCTGATGCAGCTCTCCACGCTACCCTGTCCTGTGCAAGTCTCTTCATCTGAGAATATGTTCGGCAACCTCCATCCTTTTGAATCTGCTTACTGTATTCGTCCCTCGGTCTCGCTCTACGATATTTACTCCACACACTTCCTTCTAATGCTAAGTTGACAATTCCTTGATGTTTCAGAATGTGTAGTACCAATCTATCCCTTCTCGTAGTGAGGATATGCCAGAAACTCCTTTTCTCCTCAATTCGGTTAAGAACCTAATTAGTCACGTGATCTACTCATCTAATCTTCATCATTCGTCTGTAGCACCACATTTCAAAAGCTATCATCTTTTTGTCTGAACTCCTTATCGTGCACGTGTCACTGCCATACATAGCAACACTCCAGACAAATGCTTTCAGAAAGGACTTTCTAACATTTAATATAAGATGTTAACAAGTTTCGCTTTTCTCCCCATAAACATTCTGAAATTTAATCTCTTCTTTACTTGGACCATCGAAAGTTATCTTGCTACACAAATAACAAAATTCATCTACTACTTGTATTGTCTCATTGCCTAATCTAATCTAATTGCTACACAAATAACAAACTTCATCTATACTTTTATTGTCTCATTACCTCATCTAATTCCTTCAGTATTGTCTGATTTTCTGACATTGCATTCCATTACCTTCGTTTTACTCTTGTTAATGTTCATTTTATATCTTCCTTTCAAGACACTGTCCATTCCATTCAATTGCTCTTCCAGATCCTTTGCGGTCTCTGACAAAATTACTATGTCATCGGCAAACCGCAAACTTTTTTATTTCTTCTCCCTGAACTTTAATTCCCTCTGCAAATTTCTCCTTCCATTCCTTCACTAATTGCTCAATGTAGAGATTGAACAACGTTGGGGAAACGCTACAATTCCTCTCACAATTTCTCCTTCCATTCCTTCACTGCTTGCTCAATCTACAGATTGAACAACATTGGGGAAACGCTACAACTCCTCTCAAAATTTCTCCTTCCATTCCTTTACTGCTTGCTCAATGTCAAGATTGAAGAACATTGGGGTAAGACTACAACCCTGTCTTACTCCCTTCTCCACCTCTGCGTCCCTTTCTTCCCCTTCGACTCTAATAACGCACGAAAGCCACAGCAGGTGTCTGGGTGCAGCGCGAGCACCGGACGCGGCACCTGCGGGTCCGGCCTGGTTTTTCACGGCCCATTTGGCCTGCTCTGACTGGCAGCGCCGGTGCTGGGAGCAGCGGCGGCGGAGCGCAGACGCTGAGCGGCCGCGACGGACCTGATGGAGCGGCGCCGCGTGTCAAAATAATGCGGCCCGCCGCAGCGAAACCAAACCCCGCGCCTGCGGCCGCGGCCGCCGCCGCCCGCTCCCTGCCCGGTAACAAGTGGCTCAGCCGCGTGGCCGCGCGGCGCGTGCGCGCCCAGATGGGCCGGCAGATAGCCCGCACTTGCTACCATTAGCTTATCCGCCGCCGACTACGCGTTTACGCCGCCGCGTGTAATATTTTTGTCACGAGCGGCCCGTGCGTCAGATTGTTTCGCCAGATTACTCGCGATGCCGCGCCGGAAAAGTGGTCTCCTAGACGGAGTACCGAGGAGGCCTCAGCCGTGCCTTGCTTGCTGCCGAGTGCGCTGCTGCTCGCCGTCGTAGGTTCGAGTCTTTCCTCAGGCTTGGGTGTATGTGTGTTGTCCTTAGTGTAATACCTATATCTACATGGGATAATCTGCAAATCATATTTAAGTGCACTAAAACTGTTTGTATAGCTTATGAGACTTAACTACTGGATCATCACTCCCTAAACTTAAAAACTACTTTTCAACTAGCTTATCCTAAGGACTGCACAAACATCCATGCCCGAGGGGGATTCGAACCCCCGACCGTAGTGACCGTACAGACCGTGACTGGAGCGCCTCAGTCCCCTCTGCCACCGCGGCCGGCACATTTAAACGCCTGGCAGAGGGTTCATCGAACCATTGTTATACTATTTTATATCCCATCCAATTCTCGAACACCAGAATCTATCCGTCCGAGCTCTGATTTCTCGTATTTTATTCTGACGATCATTTCTACCTATGTATGTCGAAGTCAACAATATATTTTCACATTCGGAGTAGAATGTTGACGATTGGAGTTTCGTAAGTAGCCCACGCCGCAGCGATAAGTGCCGTTGTTCTAATGATTCCCATCCCAGATCGTGTATCATTTTCGTAACGCTGTCTCCCCTGTATCGTGACAATACAAAACGAGCTGCCCTTATTTGGACTATTCCGATGTCCTTCCGTCAAACCCACCTGATAAGGATCCCACACCGAGCAGCAATACTCCAAAAAAGAACGGACAAGGGTGGTATATGCAGTTTCTTTAGTACTTCTGTTGCACGTTTTAAGGGTTCTGCCAATAAAACGCAGTCTCTGGTTCGCCTTTCCCACGACATTATGTACGTGTTTTTTTTTTTTTTTTTTTTTTTTTTTTTTTTTTTTTTTTTTTTTTTTCAGTTTAAATATGAAGTAATAGTAATTCCTAGGTATTTTGTGGAGCTTAAGGCCTTCACTTTTGATTGATTTATCTTGTAAACAAAGTTTAACGGATTTCTTTTTCGTACTCATGTGGACAACTTCACACTTCTCATTATTTATAGTCAATTGCCAATTTTTACACCATAGTGATATCTTATTCAGATCGTTCTGCAGATGGTTTTGATCTTCAGATGATTTTACTAGACGGTAAATGACGGCGTCATCTGCTAACAACCTAAGAGAGCTACTTAGATTTTCCCCTAAATCGTTTATGTAATATAGTTATGAAGGGAAACGGCGGCTTACTGATTATAGTGCTTGCCTAGTAAGCAGGAGGTTCCGGTTTCGAAACCCAGCCGCAGTATAAATTTTAATCAAAGGCTCTCCTTCAATTTAACGTCGTTGATTTATATGGAGATAAAATTTGTCAATGGACGTTCATTTGCTGTTAGGTAATAGTGAAATATGCCAACAGTGTTAGGACTCTGCCAGAGACACAATTCTGCGGCCATTGAAAGGACACTGCATATTGTATACAGACAATAGTAAAACCAAAAACCTTGTGAAGATAGAAAGCACTATGTATAACAACCGGATCGTTAAAGTTATATCTTAACCAAACGAAATGCAAGGACAATATTAACAATAAACACCGTGTCTGGCGGTCAGATAGTCGATGTAACAATACACTTTCATTGCCGAGCCCGTAGAGTTTACGGGCCGCGCGCCGTTCATAAAGCACCAAACAAGTAGGTTCCACAGTCTAGCTTATTTCTTAATGAAATGCGCTGTTCGTTGCTTTCACTCTTCTGACCATAGTGACATACTGTTTATACTGTCAGTTATTAGTTTCATGCATAAATATCTAAAATGTCGTGGATCTGCGGAAATGGATCGGCTGAGAATTACCCATAGCGCTCAAGTGTGTGAGAACACTTGGTTGTAGGTGATTGGCAGGTAGTGCGTGGCTCCTCTGCTGGCATCTGGGTGTGGGAGCTGCAACAGACCGCAGCCGGCGCTGCCACAGGGAGAAATACGCCAGGGAATGGGTGTCTCGGTAGCACAGTGGTAGAGTGCCAGACTATGAACCCGAAGGTCGCTGATTTGAAAAATGGCGAGTAGTACTGACGTTTGGAATTCACGTTAAACTGTAGGTCCCCCTATAACCGGTTGGGTAAATCAGTTCGAAGGACAGACAAAGTCATCACCTCCAAATACGACTGTGCCTAGTAAAGCACTGTTGTGTTCAAACCAATCTTAGGATTTCTGACTGTTTTACCTCTTTTAGGGGAGCCTCCATTAGGCCCCATGCGTCGTGTCCAACGTCTCTGACAGCATAGCAGCTGTAGCATCCCAATGAGACAGTCTTTTTACTGGGAGCTCCAGGTCTCTGACGGACCGTTGACAAATGCCGACTACAGAGAAGGCCAGACTGCTGTCGTGTCGTATCACATAGAGCAGGCCGCAGTTGGGTGGGTGACTGACTTTTCGTTATGAAATAGTGGGTTGTGCCCCAGCGACCAGATACTTGTTAATACAACACCGACTGGGAGAAGGCTTGAGCACTGTCGTGTCACGTCACACAGACTACGCCTCGATCAGGTAGCTGACTGGCTGGTCACTACGAGAAAGTGGCCATGCCCCAGCGACCAGTCCAGTCAGCTACATGTTGTTACAACAATGACTAGAGAGAAGGCTTAAGCACTGTCGTGTCATGCCACACAGAGTACGCCTCATCAGGTAGCTGACTGGCTGGTCACTAGGGAGAAGGCTTGAAAACTGTCGTTTCACGTCACACAGAGTACGCCTCGGTCAGCTAGCTGACTGGTTGGTCACTATGAGAAAGTGGGCCATGCCCCAACGACTAGCCAGTTAGCTACATGTCGTTACAACAATGACTAGGGGGACGGCTTGTGCACTGTCGTGTCACATCACACAGAGTATGCCTCGATCAGGTAGTTTACTGGCTGGTCGCTTTGAGAAAGTGGGGGATGCCAGCTAGCTACACGTTTCCAGCATGTTCTGCGTGATGTGACGCGATAATGTTCAAGCCTTCTCCCTTGTTGGAGCCGTTTGATAGCAGCCCTGAATATCGGCCGATTTATACCGCTTTCGGCCGCCGCCAGAAATGATCGCTGCATCGTCCACTATACTTGCAGTGCCGCGCCGCAGTCGGGTCAGAATTACGGGCGAAAAAGAGCAGGATTTAGTTTTGGGCCGCAGCCGGCCGTCGAGATGCTTTACACGAAGTTGTAACAGCGGCGCGGTAATAAACTAATGGGGGCGAACGGACGGCGGTGGGCCGTGAGTGATTCCCGAGGGCTGGCCATTAGGAGGCGGCGTGTGATTGCGCCGCCATCAATAACGCCGGCGGCCAGCCATCCGGACGAAGGTCGCGTGCTCGCCGGCTGTAAGTTGCTGGCGTGCTGCAAGCGCACTGGCCGGATTCCTTGGGAGGCGGCCTCCCATCAGCCGCGCAGACACCAGGTCGCCGGCCCCTCGCTGCTGCCCATCTCTGGCTCTCCACTCACCACTTTCCTCTGCGACCGTCTCTTTTTCCAATTCAGGAATGGCCCGAACGTTTCTAATCTTCCTTTTACCCTTCAGACAAATGCGACAGTTTTAACAGTCTAGCTGAGTGTTAAATTACGGTGTCTATTGGCAGAAAATATCGTTGGTGGAATGAGAGAAAGTGTGCTATCAATAGGAAGACTCAAGTCCATTCCACAATAGCTGTACAGCTTTTTCTGTGCATGAAGTTGAATCTTCTATTACTTCATCTAATTTTCATTGCCCTTCTCCGCCACCTTCGTCTGTCTGAACATTGGCTCCTCCCTCTACTCACTATCCATCTCGACCTCCCCCATCTCTCTCTGCATCTCGTTTTCTCTCTCCTCTCCTTCTCTTTCTCTCCTACTTATTTTTCTCTCTGTCCATCTCCTCCTCCCTCCTGTCTATTCATTTCCACCTCATCTTCCATCTCATCTTCTCTCTCCTCTCTCTATCTCCTACTTCCTCTTCTCTCTGGCCATCTTCTCCTCCCTATCCACTCTGTCCATCTCCTCCCCACTCTTGTATCTGTCCGCCTGCTCTTCCAACCATCTCTTTCACTTACCCCTCATTCCACTTCGTCAACTCTTAATCTGTCTCTCCTCCTCTCCTCAGTCCATATTATCGTTCCCCATCTTTGTATCCATCTCCCCAGTCTTTCATCATCTCCTTCTTCCCTCCCTGTCACTTTACATCTGCCGCGGTGGAGTAGCCGAGCGGTCTAAAGCACCTCGCTGCGGAGCGCGCGGTTGCTCGCCGTGGAGGTTCGAGTCCTCCCTGCAGCATGGGTGTGTGTGTTTGTCCTTAGGTTAGTTTACCTAGATTTACGTAGTTTGTAAGCTACGCACTGATGACCACGCAGTTTGGTCCGATAGATTTACAGACATTTTTACAGACAGACTTCACATTTCTTCCTCACACTCTGTTGTAAATCTCCTTCTCCCTCTTTTCTCTGCCCCTCCTCCTCCGTGTTCTGTCTGTCCATTTCATACTCACTTTTTTCTCTCTTATTGTCCACATATCTTCCCTCCACTCTGTATCTACTTCCTCTTCACACCTTTATCTATCCACCTCTTCCCTTCGCTCTATCCACTTCCTCATTTCTCCTCTCTCTCTCTCTCTCTCTCTCTCTCTCTCTCTCTCTCTCTCTCTCTCTCTCTCTTCAATCTTCTATTCATCACCTCCCTCCCGCTGTTTCGTCCAAATCCTCCTCCCCCTCTCTATGTCAACTTCCTCCTTGCGGAAGGAAGGAAAAGGAAGGAATCTTAGGGTTTAACGTCTCGTCTACAAGGTGGTCATTAGAGACGGAGCTTACGCTCGGATTTTTGGGTAAGGATGGGGGAAGGAAACCGGCCGTGCCCTTTGAAAGGAACGACTCACGATGGCGCCTCACAACTTTACTTCCGCCAGTACCTCGCCTCCTACGTTCCAAACTTCACAGAAGCTCTCCTGCGAACCTTCCTAGCACTCTTGGAAGAAAGGATATGGTGGAGACATGGATTAGCCACAGCCTAAGGGATGTTTCCAGAATGAAACTTTCACTCTGTAGCGGAAGTAAAGTTGTGAGGCGTCATCGTGAGTCGTGTCGGGATAGCTCAGTCGGTAGAGCGCTTGCCCACGAAAGGAAAAGGTCCCAAGTTCGAGTCCCGGTTCCAGCTCACAATTTTAATCTGCCAGGAAGTTTCAGGTCTAAAGTTGTTTGCCAAACAAATGGAATATCACTCGGTTACAAACTACAAGATACGGATAATCAAATTACGATCAGGAGCGTCCTTCACTTCGCAAGGAGGTGAATTACAAAACACGGTCAGTGCGTGCGGCTGCAACACTTTTACTGCCCTGTTACGCGTCCTCTCGACCCGATGAGTGACGCATTCGACAATTACGCGGCGAGGCACTCTTACGTCGAAAACAGCCGTTTTTAAAAGGGCCGTCACCTACGTACGCATTCGTAGCGGGGAACGGGAGGTCCTCAGCCGGCTAATTAGAACCGCAGTGAAAACAAGTTGGCGATAAGTGGCGCCCGGCCGCGGACAACTTGCGGGGGTGCCTCACGCGTGGGTGCGCCCTTGTCGCTGACAGTTTATCACATTACGTATTACACCTCCGCAATCCTCCGCGCCACAAACAACTGTTAACTTAGTTCTCCAATTAGCTACGAGACGGCGCCACCGCGGCGGGGCCAGCTGGTGGCGGCAACGCGAGACGCGCAGCCTCTGAGCTCGTCTTGTGTGCTGCGGGATGGCGAGTTCCGTCCTTCAGGGAACGTCGGCTTGTTTACCAAAACTGTCGGCATTACTTCTATAACATACAGTCGATTCTGGTATCAAAAGATCAATTGGTTGTAAAGCTATTGAACCAAACTGCTACGGTCATCAGTCCCTAGACTTATAAACTATTGAAACTAAATGACACTATGGAAAACACACAAAGCGATGCTCGAGTGTGGACTCGAAACCCCGGCGGAAACGGCCGCTTGACCTCTTCGACCTTGCGACTATCTGATATCTCAAGGTACGCATATAACACCTGTATGTTTACAGGAAGATCCAAGTGTCCCTACTGCTCAAAGACCTTGTAAAAATATCACTAGACTCACTTATTGCGCTGCTGTCGCGGGATAATTTGAACCCTTGGCCGGCCTCCATGATAGTGCCAAGCGTCACATAAATACGAGTGTTGTTAGGGGATAAATCGTGTATTATATAGCTACTGCGGTATATGTTCTCAGTTGGTAATCACGTCTGTACTGTTTGACTATTGCAATATACATGAAGCACGATGGTGAAGAGTTGCTCTGTGTGGAACTGCACAAATCGATTTAGGAAAGGAATAAAAAGAACGGATGAGTTACTGTCTCCCTTTCATATTTCTCAGGAATACAAGTAGCTCTACTACTCGCGTTCACAGTGCTTAACAGGCTGTTCCTCAAGACAACTCTTAAAAACAAGCTATAGTAACTACACATACAGTGTAGAAATCGACCAACAGCTTTTCTTCTGCCTAACTAAACCGAATTATAACATTTAGTTTTCTAGCGTTCTAAATGGAGCATATGAACGGTATTGAAAATTTTGTACAAACATTAATTTCCCGAGAGTTTCACAGCACTTTACGTCTTTGTTTGAGTGCCTGCTGCATCTCCAATATTTAGATATCTTATAACATCAAAAAATGAAACAGAGCTGCCTGAAAAACCTAAAGTAAAAAAATTGACTCATCATCATCATCTTCATCATCATCATCATCATCATTAGAGACTGATTATGCCTTTCAGCGTTCAGTCTGGAGCATAGTACCTTTAATAAAATTCCTCGATGATCCCCTATTCAATGGTAACATTGATGCCTCGTCTGATGTTATGGCTTTCACTTCAAAATCATTCTGCACCGAATATACGTACTTTCTTCTTGGTCTGCTTCGACTCCTCTTACCCTCCACTGACGCGCTCATGAGTCTCTTAGATAACCTTGCTTCTCCCATGCCTGTAACATGACCCCACCATCTCAGTCTGTTCGCTCTAACTGCTTCATCTATGGTGTTCATTCCCAGCTTTTCTTTGATTTCCTCATTATGGACACAAAATTCAAATTCAAATTCAAATGTTTGTAGAACTTATGGGACTTAACTACGGGGTCATCAGTCCCTAAGCTTACACACTACTTATGAACTACCTAAGACTAAGGACGGCACAAATATCCATGCCCGAGGGGGGATTCGAACCCCCGACCGTAGTGGCCGTGCAGACCGTGACTGGAGCGCCTCAGTCTCCTCGGCCACCGCGGCCGGCTCATTATGGACACCCTCCTGCCATTGTTCCCATCTATTGCTACTTTCATATCTGTAACCTCTATCTTATGAATAAGGTAACCTGTATCCACCCAACTTTCACTCCCATACAACAAAGTTGGTCGAAAGATAGAGCGGTGCACTGCTAACTTAGTCTTGGTACTTACTTCCTTCTTGCAGAAGAGAGTAGATCTTCGCTGAGCACTCACTGCATTAGCTTTGCTGCACCCCGATTCCAGTTCTTTCCCTATGTTGCCATCCTGTGAGAAAATACATCCCAGGTACTTGAAACTCTCTACCTGTTCTAACTTTGTCCCTCCTACTTGGCACTCAATCTGTTTGAATTATCTTTCCCACTGACATTACTTTAGTTTTGGAGATGCTGATCTTCACATGATAATCCTTGCACTCCTGATCGAGCTCTGAAATATTAGTCTGCAACCTTTCAATCGAATCGGCCATTACAACTAAGTCATCCGCATATGCCAGACTGCTTATTTTGTTTTCACCTGCTTTAATCTCACCCAGCCAGTCTACTGTTTTCAACATATGATCCATGAATAGTATGATCAACAGTGGTGACAGGTTACAGCCTTGTCTTACTCGTGAAACTACCCTGAACGATGAGATTAATTTGCCATCTACTCTAACTGCTGCCTGACAGTCTACGTAAAGCCCTTTAATTGCCTGCAGAAGTTTGCCTCCTACACCATAATCTCGAAGAACTGACAGTAGTTTTCTAGGAACACGGTCATAAGCCTTTTTCAGATGTATGAAACGTAGATACAATTCCCTGTTCCACTCATAGCAGTTTTCCATTACCTGCCGTAAGCTAAAGATCTGGTCCTGACAGCCTCTAAGAGGCGTGAACCCACACTGATTTTCATCTAATTTGTCCTCAATTAATACTCGCACTCTACTTTAAACAATACCTGAGAATATTTTGCCTACAACGCAATTGACTGTGAAAATGAAATATCTCATCCGATACATAACTGAAGTAGCTTCTTACCTTGTGATTACAGCAACCAGCCAATACCAAATTCTTTTAAGAAGACGAAGTAAGCCATAACATTAGTTATTAAATTTCTTTGCTCAGTTATAGTTTAATTAGATTGTGTAAACGTTCCCGTTTTTCATGTGTATACATGTATACTGTATAGCTGAATGGAACGTGTGTGAAGTATGGTACAGAGAGACCTTTGGAGAGAGCCCTGCCGGAGGCCAGGTTGCAGCCAGACGCTGGCCTGGCGGCGTTTCGGCCCGCTGTGTCGCGCCCTTATCAGCGATATTTACGACGTCGCCACACAGGCGCCGCCTCTGCTGCATCCTGCCAGCTAGCGGCGCGCACTCAAAAAACCCCGCCGCGTCCCACATACAGCGGCTGCACGAAACAGGCACCGTATTAGCGAGACGAGAACGCTCTGAGGACAGCTGCGACTATTCGAGGCACTGATCCGTAAAGTGTCTTGGTAACTCTACTTGTACCAAAAATTTCGTCAATTGCTTCAACGCTGTTGGAGCAGTACATTCAGTACTCACTCCTTGCTATAGAACTCTGCATACCGGTTAAATTACCTTGAGAAAAGCGATTTTGCTGTCCACTTTCTACTAACTAATATACAGGAATTTATACAAATACTAAAAAAAAAAAAAAAAAAAAAAAAAAAAAAAAAAAAAAAAAAAATTGTTCATTGGTAGCCTTGTCACCTGAAGACAGCTGGACCGGTTTAACTATTTCTTTTTAATGTTCATAATAATTCTATTAAAGTGTTTTTCGGATAAAGACATTGGGAAAGTTACACAGACATGGTAAAATGCGCGGAAAAAAATTAAAGTGCTGTTTTGTGTGTGATTATTGTATGCACACGTTCTGCACGGCCGCTGCGGTCGGGAGTTCGAATCCACCCTCGCGCATGGATGTTTGTGCCGTCTTTAGTATAAGCTAGTTCATAAGTAGTTTGTAAGTTTAGGAACTTATGACCGTGTTGTTAAGTCCCATAAGCTCTACAATCATTTGAACATTTTTGGTAGTAACACTAAAAGTGGGCCTTTGCGATCTTCTTTTGAAAGCTCGAAATTGAAATGAAAATAACGGATTAACCATTCATCTGGCACGAAAATTGAATAACCAAATTTGTAGAGGAGAAAATTCTCTACAACTTTGCTCTATTATGTTTTTGTGATGTGTTCCCACTTTTTAGTTCGAACCGTTCAACCAATCGGCATCAAATTTTACACACATAATTGTTGGCTACCAGAGACCAGAACCTCGCTTTTTGAAATATTTCGGACAAGAAATAGGTTAGTAATACAAAAAAGTTTGTAATGTAATTTTAATTGCAAATAAACCGTTCATCTGACGCGAAAACTGAATAAACGAATTTGTAGAGGATAAAATTCTCTACAACTTTGTTCCCTTATGTTTTTTTTTCATATCTCGTATCGTTTGAGAGATATTTGCAAAAATAACGGAGCTTTGACACCCTCCATTGAATTAACTAAAACCAGCCGTTTGCAGATGTCACGTGACATTCCTCGCCCAGAACTCTCTCTGGCATACACCATGTTGCGTTGCGCATTTGATGATTTTCTTACTGTAACTTACACATTGTCATTTCATGGCAATGGCGCACTGAAGAATTAACAAAAAGACGTCGTTCTTCATACGATAAATGATAATTTAGTGTCTAAAATGCCATATTAGCATCAGTTAACAACGGCCATCAATAGTATGAGATTAAAGGACGCCACGTGTCACTGGTAGCCGTAGCGTAGTGGGCGACGTGTTGGACTGTAACGCTGAAGGTCAGTGGTTCGGAACCCGCCACTGCCATCTGAATAAGATATCAGTATGGTGTAAAAATTGGCAATTGACTCTAAATAATGAGAAGTGTGAAGTCGTCCACATGAGTACGAAAAGAAATACATTAAACTTTGTTTACAAGATAAATCAAGCAAAAGTGAAGGCCTTAAACTCCACAAAATATCTAGGAATTACTATTACTTCACACTTAAATTGGAAAGAACACGTAGATAATGTCGTGGGAACGGCGAACCAGAGACTGCGTATTATTGGCAGAACCCTTAAAACATGCAAAAGAACTACAAAAGAGACTGCATATACTATGCTTCTCCGTCCATTTTTGGAGTATTGCTGCCCAACGTGGGATCCTTATCAGGTGCGTTTGACGGAGGACATCCAAAGAAGGGCAGCTCGTTTCGTATTGTCGCTATACAGGGGAGACAGCGTTACGAAAATGATACAGGATCTGGGATGAGAATCATTACAACAAAGGCGCTTATCGCTGCGACATGGGTTACTTACGAAACTCCAAACGCCAACATTCTCCTCCGAATCATCATCATCATCATCATCATTAGAGACTGATTACCGGCCGCGGTGGCCGAGGGGACTGAGGCGCTCCAGTCACGGTGTGCACGGCCACTACGGTCGGGGGTTCGAATCCCTCCTCGGGCATGGATATTTGTGCCGTCCTTACTATAAGGTAGTTGATAAGTAGTTTGTAAGTTTAGGGACTGATGACCCTGTAGTTAAATCCCATAAGCTTATCAAACATTTGAACATTTTTTTAGAGACTGATTATGCCTTTCAGCGTTCAGTCTGGAGCATAGTACCTCTAATAAAACTCTTCCATGATCCCCTATTCAATGCTAACATTGATGCCTCATCTGATGTTATGCCTTTTACTTCAAAATCATTCTGCACCGAATCTAAGTAATTTCTTCTAAGTCTACCTCGACCTGTATTACCCTCCGTTGCCGAGCTCATGAGTCTCTTAGGTAACCTTGCTTCTCCCATGCGTGTAACACGACCCCACCATCTCAGTCTGTTCGCTCTAACTGCTTCATCTTTGGTGTTCATTGTCAGTTTTTCTTTGATTTCCTCATTATGGACACCCTCCTGCCATTGTTCCCATCTATTAGTACCTGCAATCATTCTTGCTACTTTCATATCTGTAACCTCTATCTCCTCCGAATGCGAAAATATATTGTTGACTCCCACTTAGATAAGTATAAATGATCATCAGAATAAAATGCGAGAAATCAGAGCTCGAACGGAGAGATTCAGGTGTTCTTTCTTCCCGCGCGCTTTTCGAAAATGGAATGGGAGATAAATAGTATAATGGTGGTTCGATGAAGCCTCTGCCGGGCACTTAAATGTGATTCGCAGAGTATCCCATGTAGATGTGGACTACCTATTTGTAAGTCCTGTCCTCTACTGACCTACGTGACGTCGGAAGGAATGACTCGTGCACCTCTCCGGGTAGGCGCAGTAGGCTAGGCGGTGGCGGTACACAGACCCCGGCGCAGCTCGCCTGCGGAAGCCGCCGCCGCCTCGTCCGCTGTGCTCACCGCTCACCTGTGCTCCGCGCCGGCAACAAGGCCGCCCATTGAGCGTCTTCTCGCAGCAGCGGCCGGCGCCATTTTTTATTGCGCCCTAATAAGGCCGTAAAAGGCGGCTGTTTTACAGCGGGTCGCCGGCTGTTTTATCACCGGCGCCGGAAGCGCTACGCCGCAGTGTGGCTCGCCTTCGCGGAAGTCTGCGCGCTTCCGGCGTCTGGCCGCGGCCGCGGCCGCCGTGCGTTGTTTACACAACACGTCTGGGGCGGGGCTCCTATCTGCTCGCAGGTGTCGCCGCCCTGCCTCAGATAACTGCTTACTTACACACTCTCCCTTATTATTCCCGCCTGCGTCCATTGTTTTCTGAAGGAGCGGCTAAGCTAGCCGTCCACCTGCGCCGATGGCTCAGTTCCGAGGAAGCGTTTTATTGTGGTGCGGCTGCGGCACTACATTGGTGCTTTCATACCGGCGTACCCTATCTCTTCTTCGGAAGACGTCGCAGCATGTCTCCTGACCCGAGATACGGTACCTTCAAACCGAAAGTTACGAAGATGGCTTAGTAAACGTAGGTCATAGTACGTATTTGCCAGCGCAGAGCCAGCATCCGAAGACATACCTAGAGATAGGATACGCCGGTGTGAAACGACCTTAAGGCAGGAAGATAATAATATCCCGTCTATAACTTGGTGCAGGCCGCGGTGGCTGAGGGGACTGAGGCACTCCAGTCACGGTCTGCGCGGCCACTACGGTCGGGGGTTCGAATCCCCCCTCGGGCATGGATATTTGTGCTGTCCTTAGGATAAGCTAGTTGATAAGTAGTTTGTAAGTTTAGGGACTGATAACCCCGTAATTGTCACATAATCTATACAAACATTTGAACATTTTTTTTATAACTTGGTCCTTAAGAGGCGTATTACAAGCGCGGACTGTTTCCGGTGAAGGAAAAGGAAGAATCATAGTATTTACCTTGAGCCTTTTGGGAAAATAACGTTAAACCTAAATCTTGGTGACCAGAGGCGGGTTTGAAAGATCGTTATGCCGAATGCGATACCTCGCTCGGTGTCACCTTAAGGGTTATTCTATACGAGCGGCAATATCGCATCGCTGCTCGCTGAAAAAGAGACATTACATTTTCTTAAATAGTGCCGAAAACGCCGCGTTTTTAAGACGATGTTAGGTTTGGGAGTGTAATATACACCGTTTATTTGAGACGTTAGCGTTGACTTTATTATAATGTTGGTATATTGTCTAGCTATAAATATCCAACCAGTTGATTTTATGCAAGAGTTTTATTTTTTCCTAACTATTTTTTTTTTCAAACCACTGCCGGCTCAACATCATTGGAGATCTTTCACGAACATTAATAGTTTTCGTGTACCTAGTGTAGTTAGGCGCTGTGAAGTGGTTTAGTGTTTTTACTCTTAGTAATTTCATTCCATATCGTATCTTGTGCGCTGGCAATATGCACACATCACAGTATCTTGCTACATTTTGAATTCAAATTATCACAAATATACGTGCATAGATCGTGAGGTATGTGTTCTTTCGGACAACTACGATAGAACGGACACCACATCAGTCCATATACGGGGACTGTTCAAATGAAAAGGTACGAAACGACACTGTGGGTATAATTGAAGTCTTTATTCGAAAGTAATCACCAGTGACCTTGACCACAAGTATCCAACTATTTAACGACCGGGAGGATTCCCTGTTTCCAGAATTCCTGTGTCTACGACAAGAGCCAGTCATCTACTGTGTCTTCTGTAAGTCGTCCAAGGTAAAGTGTTCAACACTGAATATTTTTAATTTTTATTTAATTTTATTTTTATTTATGGAATTTACAGAGCGACATGTCTGGGCTGTAGGGCGGCTGTTCAAGCTCCTCCACTCCCTCCGTGAGTAGCCCAAGCCGATTGCACTTGAAGGATTTGCGTAGGCTACGGAGTTTCTCTCAACACACGTTGTTAATGGTTTTTCCGTGCTCGACGAATCGATGAGTATCGGACCTCGGACGTCGAAAAAGACGGCGAGCATCACCTTTCCTGCTGAGGGAAGTGCCGACACTACATTTGCGCGCCTCCCTAGATTTCGTACTACATTATTCCAAAGTTACATATTCAAATTTCAACCTTTCGTACCTTTTCATTTCAACACCGCTCGTATTTCTATGCGACGACTGGGAATGGCTCATTATGTCTCCGCTGATTCGATAATAAAGTGCCGGCCGCGGTGGCCGAGGGGACTGAGGCGCTCCATTCACGGTCTGCACGGCCACTACGGTCGGGGGTTCGAATCCCCCCTCGGGCATGGATATTTGTGCCGTCCTAGTTCGTAAGTAGTTCATAAGTAGTTTGTAAGTTTAGGGACTGATGACCCCATAGTTAAGTCCCATAAGCTTAACAAACATTTGAACTTGATAATAACGTCCAACCTCGTGCGAGAATCCGAGAAGGGCAAGGACAATAGGGACGCGGCAGCGATAGTGTATTACTCGTGGCAGTAGGAGACGGGCGGGAGGCGAGCGCGAGTGGTCAAGAGGTTAAGGCCACCGCTAGCCCCAAGTGGAAGACCCGGGTTCGATGCCAGCCCGACTCACAATTTCACTTGTCGCCACTGAGTTATTTTAATGCCCTAGTGCAGCTAAACTTGTCCATTTCTATTCTCTTCCTTCCTCTCATTGAAATGTGCGACCCCTTACATATACCTGTACATAGTGTCTTTCTTCCGCACTGGTGTTAATGGAGAGCACAGATGCCTTCCCAGAGCACGCAGGCTGGCTATGTTGCATCCTTTGACTGGAAGTGGTAGTCAATAAAAGGCTGCATACTGCCACTTGTTGCGTCCGGCCTCCAGTGTACATTGTGAAGCAGCGCACTGCCTACAACGTCCAACTTCTCTCTCTGACTGCCAATTGTATGTCCTCTGTTCAGTTTCATTCTGCTTTTCTTTATGAATGCCACTAGACGCGCTGATAAGTGTACTTTTTCGGTTAATGTGAAATTTTCAAAGTTTGCTTGGCAGGTTAGATACGCTGTGGAAAAACATCAGATACTTCATAGAATAAGAAAAAGTACATTTATAAGAAAAACGATGTTCGCACTGTAACATACCACATTTGGCCCACTTTAGGTTACGGCAGTAACAATAAAAGTGGACCTTTGCGATCGTCTTTTGACAGCTCGAAATTTAAATAAAAATAACGGCTTAACCATTCATTTGACACGAAAGTTGAATAACCGAATTTGTAGAGGAGAAAATTCTCTACAACTTTGCTCTCTTATGTTTTGTTTGTTTTTCATATCTCGTATCTTTTCAGAGATATTTGGGGAAAAAACTGCGATTTTGGGATGTCTGTCCGTCCGTCTGTCTGTCCGTAACGTTTTCCCTGTTTTTAAGACGAACCGTTCAACCGATCACCGACCAGCACCAAATTTTACAAATTTAAATAAAAATAACGGCTTAACCATTCATTTGACACGAAAGTTGAATAACCGAATTTGTAGAGGAGAAAATTCTCTACAACTTTGCTCTCTTATGTTTTGTTTGTTTTTCATATCTCGTATCTTTTCAGAGATATTTGGGGAAAAAAAACTGCGATTTTGGGATGTCTGTCCGTCCGTCTGTCTGTCCGTAACGTTTTCCCTGTTTTTAAGACGAACCGTTCAACCGATCACCGACCAGCACCAAATTTTACAGACATAATTGTGGGCCGTCAGAGACCAGACCCTCCCTTTTTCAAATTTTTCGGACAAACAATACGTTAGTAATACTAAAAAAAAAAAAAAAAAAAAAAAAAAAAAAAAAAAAAAAAAAATAGCCGTTTGTATTGTAATTTTAATTGAAAATAAACCGTTCATCTGACGCGAAAATTGAATAAACGAATTTGTAGAGGAGAAAATTCTCTACAACTTTGTTCCCTTATGTTTTTTTTCATATTTCGTATCGTTTGAGAGATGTTTGCAAAAATAACGGAGTTTTGACACCCTCCGTTGAATTAAGGAAAACCAGCCGTTCGCAGTCACGTGACATTCCTCGCCCAGAACTCTCTGTGGCGTGCGCCATCTTGCGTTGCGTATTTGATGATTTTATTATTACACGTTTTCATTTCAAAGGAATGGCGCACTGAAGAATTAACAAAAACACGTCGATCTTCCTATGATAAATGATAATCTAGTGTCTACAAATGCCATATTAGCATCATTTAACAATGGCCATCAATAGTATGAAATTACCGAGCGAGGTGGCGCAGTGGTAACGCACTGGACTCGCATTCGGGAGGATGGTGGTTCAAATCCACCTCCGGCCATCCAGATTTAGGTTTTCCGTGATTTCCCTAAATCACTCCAGGCATATGCCGGGATGGTTCCTTTCAAAGGGCACGGCTGATTTCCTTCCTCATCCTAACCCAAAAACTCCGAGCGTTAGCTCCGTCTCTAATGACCAAGCTGTCGACGGGACGTTAAACCCTAAGCATCCATCCATCCATCCAGTATGAAATTAGCCGCGGTGGAGTAGCCGAGCGGTCTAAAGCGTCTCGCTGCGGAGCGCGCGGTTGCTCGCCGTGGAGTTCGAGTCCTCCCTGGGGCATGGGTGTGTGTGTTTGTCCGTAGGTTAGTTTACATAGGTTTAAGTAGTTTGTAAGCTACGGACTGATGACCACGCAGTTTGGTCCGTTAGATTTACAAACATTTGAACATTTTTGAGTATGAAATTAACGAACGCAACTTATAACTGTTATCGGTAGCGTAGTAGGCAATGCGTTAGTCTGTGGTGCTGAAGATTAGTGGTACGAAACCGACCACTGCCTAAAAATTTTTTTCCTAAAAGGTTGTCAGACACTCTTTCTGATTGATTTTTTTTATTATTTTGATTATTATTTTTGTCAAAATGTTTGCAAAAACGTATAAAACTACAAATCTATAGTGGGCCGTAAAACACGTCAGTGCGATTTTCTTTATAGCAGTCACTGAAACGAAGGTGTGTTTTTCCTCGTTCTAATTGTGACCTGACGTTGGTTCTTGGCACAACGAGAGTGGGACCTGTGCCAGAAAATCGGACGAACAGAAAAAAGTATGAGGGACGATTTAGTAGTAAGTAAAACGAACGTCAACAGAACCTCTGAACTTTCTTGATGACTAGATTACCTCGAGACAGGTAACAGTAGAGAACCAAAATTTTGACCACAAATCTGGACATGATGACGTTGAGAAATTTCTGCTTCTAGCCAAATTCCTCGCACGCGAATCGTCTAGTAGCTGTTGTTGTTGTTGCTGCCGAGGTATTTAGTGAGTGCGGTGGCCTGCCGGCGGTAGGCCAAGCATCCATCAGCGGCGCGGTTTCCAAGATAGCCGCGGACAGGATGAGTGATGGCAGCGGCGCGCCAACTATTACTGCCCTTCATCGCTCACCAGCGCGACGCGCATCCACTTGTTAGTGCCGTTTCTGGAATCGCTCCGGGAACCCCGTCACGCGATACGCGCCAAGCCGACCGCCGCCAGGCGCGCGTGGCCTGCGCGTGCTGGCGACACCGTCTGTCCGTCGCTACCAACAAACGCTTGTTAACTGCCGCGCGGGTATGGCCGCGCGGTCTGAGGAGCCATGTCACGCATTGCGCAATCGCTCCCGTATTGCGCAATCGTTCCCGCCGAAGGTTCGAGTCCTCCCACGGAATATCGGAATGCTCGCGCGAGCTTGTGTGTGTGTGTGTGTGTGTGTGTGTGTGTGTGTGTCTTGTCTTTAGTATAAGTTTGTTTAATTTGTTTGTAAGTCTTGGGAGCCAAAGGTTTGTATAGTCAAATGTTTGTATAGTCTATGGGACTTCACTACGGGGTTATCAGTCTCTAAACTTACAAACTACTTATGAACTACTTACAACTAAGGACGGCACAAATATCCATGCCCGAGGGGGGAGTCGAACCCCCGACCGTGGTGGCCGTGCAGACCGTGACTGGAGCGCCTCAGTCCCCTCGGCCACCGCGGCCGGCGTACAAAATGCCTTGTACGTTCCACAATATAAAATTCTTTGTAGCCCACAACAAGTATTTCATTCCCAGTACTGCTACATAAGACTTTTACGTAAAATCTGCGAGCATCCGAAGATGGTGCTTTCCATTAGCGTTTCCCCTCCAACCGGGCAAAGTGCTCTTTATTTTTTTTTCCTGCCGTCATTTCCAAGTAAGAGTTGTAATCGCTGCCGCCAGAGCGCTCTGCGAGTGACAAGCCGGCGACGGAATCATTCCGGCCGGCCTTGGCTGTGCGTGACACGCCGACAGGCGCTCCTGATGGATACAGCCACAGCGCTGCCTCCCGCCCAGACGGATTCCGCCTGCGGTCACGTCTCCCCCCCGTCCCCCCTCTTCCCCCCTCCCTCTCCCCTCCTACCTCCCTTTTTGTCCGGCCGCCACATCCTCTCAACTCGCTTTTTCCCCCACTTTTTTTTTGCTGTTTGCGCAGGTAGACGAGAAAAAGGGGGGAAGCCGATCGGGCTAACGGAAACAATTTCTCGCCCTCGTCGACAGTAAACACAGGGTCCGCGGTGATGAGATGCGTGCTTTAAGGCCCGAAATGAGACAGTTGAGTGACTGTAATTCGCGGGTTTCCTTTTAAACTAATTCACTGCAACGACGAAAATCTGGCGCACACATACAAAAAAAGAAAAAGAGTAAAAAAGGCGGACGGGCTTGCGGGCGTCCGGTAACCGTCAAAAAGCTTTCAATATTCTCCCTTTCATCAAGCGCCTCAGGCTGCGCAGTTCGATACTAACACACAAATAAAAAGAAAAAAAAATGAAACACGAAACTTTTTATAAACCGTTTTTTGGGGCATTCGCGGCGAAATCATACAGAGACCCGAGTAAATGAAATGTCCAACAGATTTTTACAAAGAAGTCTTAATTAAATGCAACATAGAACGTTCTCGTATACGTATAACTAGTGCTATATACTTCTTTTAATTTTAGTTAGCACGTAGGAGTATACACTATGGATAGAGGGATAGGTCGTTGTCGGTGCTCATCAACTTGGTCTTTAGTACTCTTACAAATGAACTAGAGAGGAAATGAGTAAAAACAGGTAACATAAAGAAAAGGAGCCAAATTAGCCAAACCCTGCAAGCAGCTGAACAAAAGCAAAGTTTGTTGCAGAATACCAGAACATCTTGGCTGGTTGAAGTCTGGAAAAAAAAGTATCAGCCAGCCATTCTATCACACACTAAAGCCACTACTACAAAAGCATAGGCCAGGCTCCAGACAGTTCACGAAATTTTAAAACTTTGATCACACTCGCCTCGAGTGTATACGAAGAACGGTAGAACAGTCAAAGACTGGTATGAACACTGCAGTGCTTTACTAAGCATCATCCAGTTTGGAGATAGTGTGCCGTTGACTTTCTAGGACCTTCGAACTGATTTACCCCATCGGTTTTGGGGAGAACTACAATTTAACGTGCAACTCGTCAATTTTCTCATCAGCAACATTGCAAGAGATAAAAGACGTGAAAACTGACGAATAAAAATTCTAGGGCCGACTTGGGATCGAACCTCGACATTTGGATTCATAATCAGGTATTGTACCAAACCGAGTGTACGGTAAGGTGACAATAGTAATTTGATAGCGATATGCACTGATACAAATGGCGGTAGTATGACACACACAAACACAAGATAAAAAAATGGCGGTGCATTGCCAAAGCTATCATTTGTACTCTGGTGATTTCACGTGAAAAGTTTTCCTCTGTGATAATCGATACACGACGGAAATAGACAGATATTGAAGGCGGAATGGCAGTTGGAGATAAGCGTATGATACATTCGATTACGGGAATCAATATTCCGAAATTTACAGTGTCAAGGGTGCCTGTTGTGGGGTGGTATCGATAAGGTGACGTGGGTTCACTTCTTACAGAAAGTTTCTAACTTGCTTTACATTTTCGTGTCCAGAAACCGTGTCACAATTTATCAGCCCAGTATAGGGCTACGCCCAAAGCTTCTTTCTTGTTCAGACATAAATCATCATGGATGCACCTATATGGGCAGTTGCGGCAGGCGAACAGGTGCTTCATATCCTGTAGAGCACCGCAGTCACACTTATCATCCGAAGTTCCAAGACCGCACCTAATCCTGTTTGTCTTCACTGGGGCCACCCCGTCCTTACTCGATTCAGTGTCCTCCATGTGCTCAGACTTGTCATCAGTAGTTCCAAGATCCCACCTAATCGTGTTTGTCTTCACTGGGGCCATTCCCGTCCTTACTCGATTCAGTGGCCTCCATGTCTTCCAGATCGTGGTGAATCCCGCTGGGCACCTCTTATACAGGTGGGTAATCATCTGGTAGTTCTTCTATTTTCGTGGCTAAGAACCTTTTACGAAATTTCGGTCGCCCGGGTTTACACTCACTGCCAAAAACACCGTATGAGATTGATCCACATTAATTAATTATTTAATAGTGAATCAGTCAATGATCGCGTTTATATTAGTGCTCATGTAACTGGTTCCGGCCTACTAATGGGCCATCTTCAAGTCCAGTTGGCTTCTGCTGGAACTACATGCAGCAGTTGGACTTCACGATGGCCTCTTAGCAGCCATAAAGCCGGTCTCTTCACGATGCTGGATACGAATGAAATCTGGGATTTCCACAATGCTGATGACGACACGAGTCAAAGCAAATGGGTTTTATAGGGACCTTGGGTATTGCCGTGTCCTGATTTCCTTCCTACCCAAGCCATCCCCCTGCCACCTTGCCCATCCTCACAGACGTCGTTGGTGACTGGTGGAGGGATTAAGTAATGAGATATTCGCGTCACCGTTTGAATAGTCTTCTAATAATGTCAAGCTTTTGGTTGAGGGGTCTCTAGATAGCTTCAGTGTGAGGCACAAACAGTTTGCAGGATGAATTATCTATAAAAAATTTTACAGTCCTTGGTTGCACTTCATTTAACATAGTTGTTCTTAAGCCTCTCGGACCACACAGTGATACCAGCAGAGTAGGTTTTAGGCTAATTCTTGTCCCACTTGTACGAAGATCGCACATCTTCGCGATTTTTTCCCTTCCGTTACTTGCCCGCTAAGCTCCGGCAGAGCGGGGCAGAAGTTGTGCAGAGCGTGAGAGCTGGTCCGTGAACTTGTTGACCACGGGAACAGGCCGGCTCCATTAGCGCCGCGCAGCCTGCCGCCTGTTCGCCACCTGTTCCCTCTCCTTTCTGCACTTCCCGGCCGCTCGTCCGATAACCACAAGTGCCAGCCGTTTACGGCCCGTCCAGAGGGGACGAGCGCTTCTTCGATGAACAGTTTTACTGTCGCCGGAAATGAGAAAGTATGTTCTCCACGCCTCGCAGGTAGTAAACTGCTTCTTATGTCTGTCGGCTGTTCTACTAACTTCATACCAGTGAGTCGAATTTAAAGGCCAGCAAGTAATTGCGTGATATATGCCTACGTTACTAACTGGGGATCTCTTCGACTTCGCATAAATTGCGCACATTTTTAGCCTCCCCCCCCTCCCCTAATCTTCGTCCTCCTCCTCCTCCTCCTCTCTCCATCTCCAATACCACACACACACTCTCACATAGGGTAATTCAGTTTAGGAATTTTCTTTAAGGGGAGACGGAAGGCAATTTTTATCCTTATTCTGCCAATGCCATTTTACCCTTTGAATAGGTACACTTTTCAAAGGAATTATAAGTGATAAAAAATTTTTTACTGCATATATATAACATATATGTCTCAATTTACAAGTAAAATGAACATAATCACTCTAATGGTTTTAGAGAAAAAATTTTTTTTAAATTCTTTCACCAGTAAAATTTAACTTTTGTAGTACATTAATTATTATAAAACAGTTGATGATTGTTTTGTAGTTCTTAATTTACTTGTAATGATTTATTACCATCTCCAGTATAGAAAGACCAAATTTCATCTTTCTAACCCCATTAGTTCATCAAATAATGGTACCTGAAAGTAAAAAAAAAAAAAACCCTATAGTACTCATCAGCAATGTTTCTAACACAGGCAGAACAGCCACCCATCTGAAGAGTCAAATGAGCTGCGCCGGCCGCGGTGGCCGAGGAGACTGAGGCGCTTCAGTCACGGTCTGCACGGCCACTAGGGTCGGGGTTTCGAATCCCCCCTCCGGCATGGATATTTGTGCCGTCTTTAGTATAAGGTAGTTCATAAGTAGTTTGTAAGTTTAGGGACTGATGACCCCGTAGTTAAGTCCCATAAGCTTCACAAACGTTTGAACGTTTGAAATGAGCTGTTGCTACTCTAGTCAAATGTATGTGAAGCTGAGTGACGAAACTGAAGTGATCCTCAGTCCGTAGACTTAGAAACTACTTAAACTACCCACCCACCAATGATCGAGGGAGGAATCGAACCTCCGACGGGAGCAGCCGCGCACTGCGCCGCAAGGCGCCTTAGAGTGCACGGCTATTCCCACGCGGCTGCAGTTGCTGCTATTGACGCTAGTAACTAAACTCTCTTCGTTTCCATGTTCCACACTATTTTTCCTTTTTCATTTTCTCTTAACGTGCTACACACATTTCTGGCGTTACTTCAGTATTTTTACTTTGTTCACGTCTGTTTTATTGCTTTTTGCGGCATAATTCCTAATCTGTGCCCAGAAATGTTAATGGCGCTCATTCTACACTGGTACGGTGGCATTCTTAGTACTGTTTTGTCTATAACATACGCATTTTATTCTGGACGACAGCTAGCATTTCTCGCTCCAACATACCAATTACAACATTTTTTTTCATAACTGAGTCATAATATACGATTCTAAGTTTACTCTCTGTGGCAAGTGTGTATCAACCGGATGGACAGGATGGGCAGCCGCCTTCCCCCCCCCCCCCCCCAACCCCATTTGAAATTTTGTAGGGGAAAGACACGGTTTCTGAGACCCCCTCCCCCCATTATTTTCTGCTTTTGAATGAAGGATCTTGTAACAACTGCTACATTCTGTCTTCTCCTTTCGTCCTAATCTTCAGTGTGTGACTGCTAATAGGGGACAGCATCTGTACTGATGGGGCGGTCAAGGTCGCTATAGTGTTATAGAGCCACAAGTATGCCGACCGCGGTGGCCGAGCGGTCTGCGGCGTGCCAGTCACGGTCTACACGGCCGCTGCGGTCGGGGGTTCGAATTCCCCCCCTCGGGCATGGATGTTTATGCCGTCTTTAGTATAAGCTAGATCATAAGCTTTTTTTAAATGTTCAAATGTTTGTATAGCTTATGGGACTTAACTACGGGGTCATCAGTCCCTAAACTTACAAACTACTTATGTACTAGCTAACACTTAGGACGGTGCAAATATCCATGCCCGAGGGGGATTCGAACCCCCGACCGTAGTGGCCGTGCAGACCGTGACTGACGCGCCGCAGTCCCCTCGCCCACCGCGGCCGGCAAGCTTTTTTTTACTATCGAGAACTAGGCATCATGGCGGGGAGAGGGTAGGTGGAGGAGGGAAGTGTCTGAAGGGGGCACTCATTTTGAATTGCTGACACGCTTAGTCCGCCACTGCAGGTATCAGACCAATATCGTACGAAACTGGGGGGACAGAGCTTTCGTCCGCCAACCCCTTGGACAGTTGGACAGTTTAGTGTCAGCAGCCGTCCCATTCTTCGCCCTTGGTACGAGTGGTGGCGTCAGAAGGCGCTGGGAACGAGTGCTGCTCGCAGCTCGGCCACGTGCGGCCCTTCACAAATCACTCGGCCGCTTCCGACAGGCCGGCAGCTTGCGCGCAGCTGCCGTACAGTTCCCCGCGTCTGCCGCCTCCGCCACCTCGCATAAAGCTGTGTGACGCCCCCGATATGACGGCGTCAGCTCTCTCTCTCGCTCCCATTCTGACGCCGGCGTCCGGCCCCCGCACACACACACGCACACACACACACACGCCCACCTTCGGTTCCTTATTTACCCGGCGCATACGAATATCTCACTCTCGGGGCCCGGCTGCCGCATCAGCGCGTCATTATACTTCCTGCCACGGCGTCGAATTACGGCCCGCGTGCCCGCCGCATAAATATGACTTCCTTGAAAGAATCGTCCGGCCGTGCTCGTAATGTCAACCGGCGCGGCCGGCTCGTTAAGGGCACTCGTATTTTGTCTCTGTGCGGTTATCTCTTTGCCGCCCCGCGCGCGTCGTTAGATCTTCTCCCCCCTGATGAGTCAGGCGCCGCGTGACCGCCGCCGCCGCGTCGGCGCTTTTCAACTGATCCGTGATTGCCCTTTGTGATGATGTTTTTATATCCGCCGCCGGTGGTTTATGTCTTGTCTCGTCACACGTGTGGCCGACCGATGTGGCAAAGTAAAACCGGTGAGCTCGTTCGTTCTTCAGTGACTCAAGCCCGTACCTCCTACACTACCTCAGCAGTATTTACTTACTCCAGTCTTCTTCCGTTTGTCTCCCCTTCTCTCTCTCTGTTCATATCTTCATCACCCCACTCTTCCGCTTTATCTCCTCCCTTCCTCTCTCGACCCATCCCTTTCTCTCCATATATTCTCTTCCTCTTTTTAAATCCATCTTCTCCTTCACCCCCTCCTTTTTCCATATCTTCCACCGCCTCTATCTATCCTCACCTAATTCTGCTCGACTTCCATCATAATTTCCTCTTTCTCCCACTCTCTTCATCTCCTCCCTTCCTCTCTCGACCCATCCCTTTCTCTCCACTCGCCACATATCCTCTTCCTCTGTTCGCTCTTCCGTGTATTTCATTCTTTTTCAATCCACCTTGTCCTTTACCCCCTCCATTTTCCATATCTTCCACCGACTCTATCTTCACCTAATTCTGCTCCTCCCCCATCACCATTTCCACTTTCTCCCACTCTCTTCATCAACTCCCTACTTCTCTCGGCCCATCCCTTTCTCTCCACTCGCCACATATCCTCTTCCTCTTTTCGCTCTTTCCGTGTATTTCATTCTTTTTAAATCCATCTTCTTCTTTACTCCCTCCTTTTTCCATATCTTCCACCGCCTCTATCTATCTTCACCTAAATCTGCTCCTCCTCCAATATCATCTCCCCTTTCTCCCACTCTCTTCATCCCCTTGCCTCCTCTTCGCATCTGTTATAATTGATCCAATATCAATAACATTTCCTATTTTATGTAGTCTAATTGTTGCAGTCTTGAATTAGCCCATCTCCTCCTCCCTTCCAGGCTCTCTGCGTTTAACTGCTTCTGTAACCTATCCAACATTTCCGTCCACCGCTTTCTGTTAATCTCCTCCTCTCTCCTCTCATATCCTCCCCTTCTCTCGGTCCGCCTCCTTCTCTCTTGGCCCACTTCATGCTACCTATGACGATGAAGAGTTACATATCTCTGACAACATTCACAATCATCGGTGAAATTGTGTCGTAGTTGATTGCAAGGTACCCTCCGCCAAACACCGCACGTTGCCTTGTAGAATATAGAAAACCTCTCCATGGGACCATACATGCATGTGATAACCTTCACGGTGATCGTCAAATGGTGTCAATCTCTATTGTGGGGAGGAACCATTCGCCATGCACCGTACGAAACATTACGTACACAGTCGTATTCATCTTGTTTTGTTGGTGAAGTGTGTTCAAATGTATGTAAAATTATGGGACCAAACTTCATTGGTCAGTAGTCGCTAGCTTTACAAACTACTTAAACTCACTTACGCTAAAGACAACACTCACACCCATGATGGAACCTCCGCCATGCACCATATGAAATTATATGAAGACAGTCACCCTTCTCCTGTTTTGATGGTCAAGTGTACAGAATTTCATCAAAATGGTAATAAAACAGTACATCTGTATCTATTACAAGCGAATGAACACCCTCCTCACTACTCTTGCCGGCATTTTATTGAAAATATTACACACCACAACTGGAATAAAATAAAATCCACGAAAAACTTAAAAAAACATGGTCATGTATTACGTAAATTTGGAAATAAATAAATTGTGGCATCAAGGAATCGTTTGAAATCGTTGCAATAGTAATAATTTCGTGTTGCCTTGTGGTCTGGTGCAAGTCTTTCAATTCATCGTCGTTTTGGCGACTTTCATGTGCCTAACCTACCCCGGTTATCCAAGAAGGAAAAGGGAAACTGCATTTAAAATGTAATCTTTCGAAAGGTGATTGCTAGATAACAAAGGAGAGTAAAATAATAATAATAATCCATGGTCCTAGCATTTTATTATTAGCCTATTATTATTATTATTATTATTATTATTATTATTATTATTATTTTAACTTTCTATACGTATTTCGGTCCGTTACATACATGTATCCCTGTTTTTTTTTTTTTTCCTGTGAGAAACCGACTATGCACGCTGTCTTCGGAGTACATCCACATCACACTGACTTGATTCATATTGCTCCTGAAGATGCAGCTGAATGCGTTGTCAAACCGGTAGTGCGAAATCAATAAAGGATTTTCACGGGTGAAGGGGTTGATCTCTTCGATAGTATGCATTGCTGCTGTGTTTGCCCTGATTAAAAGGTTCCTGGATTGTTCCCTTTTATACTGCCCATGGTACTCGGAAAATCACAGCACAAATCGGTCTTCTGTTTGAAATAGTCGTGAGATTAATCAACGCCTCTCTAATTTTATTATGTGCAGTATTCTAGTTATCCCAAGGTAAATTCCGCTGTTACTTCAACCACTGCACTTGTCCACTCCTTCCGATAATTATTTTTCCTTTTATCAGAGGTCACGATTACGGAGTAGGTGTGGTTAACAGTGATAAGTGGCTTCAGTACAATATTCATGAAACGAACGTGGCGCACGTTGCATGTATTCACGACGTCGGACGGTGAACATTTGACCTGACTGGGAATTATCGCCATTCCCCCGTTCAGAATCCGGAACCTCATCTGTTCGTGCGATAAATAGCCTATTTGGCATTCTCCAAGAGCAGTATTCGCGAGCTGTTGAATATTGTACACATTCCGTGGTGCGACTGTCTGATTATCCCGTGACTTGTTCTGTCGGCGTATAGTCTCTTTAAGGGTCCCGTTCGTAGAAGTGACAACATCATTTCCATTCTCATTGCTTCAGTGAAAAAAACTGATCTTGCAAAAAATAATTAAAAAAATGATAAAACCTTTTATATATTTAAATTATCATTCCTCGTTTCATTCTATCATTTTATCGAAAATTTCAAAGTATTTTTATCTCACGAGAAACTTTTAAGTTGTTCAGGTAGTACGCATACGTGTCATAGTGTTTCCCAAGCCCTGTCTGTGTTCAGATTCTCTTCTGGATTTCTGATTCAGTCTATGAGCGCTCCTTCGGCATGGAGGGGCGAGGGGAAACGTCCCTGGTAACATGCGCGTTTGCGTTGGTCAAGGCAGCAGTTCCTATGCTGCTCGGAGCGGGATGGAAATTCACAAACTGGCCCGAACGCAACACAATGTGGCTAGAACCAGCGCCTCGCCTTGCGCATGCTCAAAGCCACTGTGAAGGCATTATCCGCTTCTCACCGTTGTTTCTGGACCATTGAATATTTATTAAAGACGTATTTGGGAAAACTGCTTATAACTAAATGTCAACTAATGACGCATCAGCTGTGAACGTATTCAGAAGATCCTGGGATCAGTAATATTAATGTTATTTATCACAGAACTGTGAGCCCCACGAATTTCGCGGCCTCTTTCGTCGGAGATTCGAGTTCTCCTTCGCGCATGGATGTGTTTGTGTTGTCCTTAGCATAATTTAGTATACGTAAAGTGTAAGTCTAGGGCCGGCCGCAGTGGTCGAGTGGGCTGCGGCGTGCCAGTCACGATCTGCACGGCCGCTGTGGTCGGGGGTTCGAATCCCCCCTCGGGCATGAATGTTTGTGCCGTCTTTAGTATAAGCTAGTTCATAAGTAGTTTGTATGTTTAGGAACTGATGACCGCGTAGTTAAGTCCCATAAGCTCTACAAACATTTCGACATTTATTTTGTAAGTCTAGGAACCGATGACCTGAGCGGTTTGGTCCCTTACGTTTACAAACATTTCAAATGTTGAAACTCTTTTAGACTGGAATTGTGGTTAAAGACATCACATTTGGGACTTGGAGGAACAGAGATTACGTCCGGCTATCAGCTTTATTCTTTGCCATCTTCGCGCTTATAACAGATTCTGGTACCAGCAGTGAGTTTCGTATTACTACCTGCAGTGGTCACTTCCTCATCGTTCAGGAATATATTTGCCTGTCCTTCTGATAAATTGTGAACGCTTCATTCTCTCCATTTTTAATACCTGTGGTTCATGGTTTCTTTTCTCCATCTTTCTTTTCTTGCTCATACCATCTGAAGAACTATACTCTGAATCACTCAGGTTGTTGTAAGCAAAAAACTAAATCACTGCTGGCTTAGGTCAGTAGCGAATATAGCATTTTTTTTGGGGGGGGGGGGGCAAAATTACAGGAAAATAGACACCCCATGACATTTTTTATCAGTTTCGCTGTTCATATTCAGTGGAGAATTTGTGCAGAAGCACCTTTTACTTTACGAGGTCAAGCTTCCTTATTGTTGACATTAAATCATTAACAATATAGCTATTTTTTCTTTATATACGCTTCTCCCTTAGGTTATGAGCAAAACGTCATAAACCATGGCTACACTGTAGTGCCAACCGTTGAAATTGCCAATTTTAGGTGGTGTAGAAGTCAATTTTGCAGGATATAATTATTATTTCAAATTACACAGAGGATACTATGTTCATCCTTTTGAGTAATTTAGAATTCTATGATGTTATGCCAATGCTGAAAAACGGTCCGTCAGTGCGAGGGACTAGTTCATTAAGTCATCAGTCGTAATCAGATTGGGAAGAAATTACATGAGGTGTCCCACAGGGATCCATCTTAGGGCCTTTGATTTTCTTATGTACATTAATGACCTCTCATCAGTTACACTGCCAGAAGCAGCGTTCGTTTTGTTTGCAGACGCTGCAAGTATTGCAACAAATAACATGTTGAATATTGTTCTGAAAACGTCTGCTAATGATATTTTCATGGACATTAAGTAATGGTTTAAAGCCAACTCATAGACATTAAACTTTGAAAAGACTCACTACATGCAGTACAGAACATCCAGCATGTACATAAAGTATGAAGAAGAGCAGATAAAGAAGTTGACAGTATTAAAGTCCTTTGATTACAACATGATAATAAATAACGCTGGCAGGAGCGTACCACAGGACTGCAAAAACGCTTCAACAAATCTGTTTTTGCAATTCGAGTGTTAGCAGACGTAGACGACATAAAAATAAAAAGGTTTGCATACTTTGCTTATTTTCATTCCATAATGTGATATAATATTTTAGGATGTCTCTCCTAGTCAAGAAAAAGTTTGAAGATTAAATTCACGGACATCCTGAAGAAGCCCCTTCAAGGAAATGGGTATACTAATTGCTGCCTCTTAGTATATTTATTCGTGAAATTTTTTATAAATAATATATTCATTTTTCCAAGAAACGGTTCAGTGTATACATAAAATATTAGGAACAAAAACGATATACACAATGACTCCAAAGCACTTACTTTAGTTCAAAAAGTGGTCCACTACTCAGGAACACACACATTCAATTAATTTGCCAGCAACCGTAAAAATTTAGCTACAAATAAAGATCAGTAAAAGAGGAGTCTGAATAACTTGTTAGTGGCCAATTTCTTCTACTCCAGTGACGAATATTTGAATAGAATCTCGGCCTGAGGAACAAGGCGGGATAGTTCCTATTCGCGTTCTTTGCTGTGGTGTTATTCCAATGTAGGAGAACCCTGGCAGTTTGATACGCATTTTACAGAGAACATGAGGCAGAATTAAAGTATTTGGTGTGGAGGGAGATGTGCTTTAAGACAGTCCGTGTAGTTGCTTTGACTACAACGCTGTGTTAGCTGAGTGGTGTAAAGCAACTACCTAGTAAGTAGGGGGTCCCGGATTCGAATCCCGGCCACAGCATAAATTTTAATTCAATGACTCTCGTTACGTTTAAAGTATAATAATTCTTTAGGATTTTGTTATTCAATATTTTTTTTCAGTATATATGCACTATACTTTAATCATATTTTTATAGATTCAAATGAAAATTCATGCATTAAAGGGTAAAGTTGGAAAGTGCAGAAAACTTCATTTAGGAAAAAAAGAAGAGGCAAATTGATCCAATTGTATGGTAAGGTAAAATTCATAATGCAGTGAAAGTAGTGAACCGCGAGTTATTTTAGACAGCAGCCGGCTCTGATTCGCAGAACTTCGTAACCCTGCTGTTGAATACAAAGAACCGAGTTTGCGTTTACCTTTAGGTTTGGGAACTGTTACAATAGGACGAGGCGAAGACAGCGCCGTAGCTGGAAAGAAAACTTCAGAGTGTCTTTGGGAGTTTTCTGCTGCGGATACCGGCAGACGGAGAGACCACGTCCACTCGGTATCACACGTGAAGTATTCAGTTCCCTCATAACTATATTCGTATAATATTTGATGAGACGACCGCGGAAGATATTCTGAGCGAGGGCGGAGGGATGTGCGTGGGAGGGGGGGGGGGGAGATTTAGGCGGCATAAGAAAGGGCAGGGCGCACAACGGCGCCGATTTAGGGCGTATGCGCGCACACACGCGGGACACGCGGCAGTCGGTGGGGGGAAAAAAAGGAGCTGGCAGTCGTGAAGGCGGATCCACAGCCCGCATCCGAAACGGCGGCGTGGCGAAATGTATGTGGTAATGCCGGAACGCCGGCTCTTTTAAAATTCCGCGCTCGCGGGACCGGAGCGAATAACGGGGGCCGCGGCGTATTTAAAATGTGGGGGCGGGGGGAAGTGGGGGAGGGGAGGGGGAATGGTGGCGGTGGTGGGGGGAGGTCTAAGGAAGGGCCCGTTGGCCGGCGGCATACATAGCACTTGTTTTGCCGGCGCGTGCGCCCCTGAGTAGCGCGGGACTGAACTGCTCTTCTAGAGGATAGCCTCTGACGGCTACCACTGCGTCACGCGAGAGCTAGACAGGTGCTCGTTCCGACAAGGCTTCCTCTGCTCAAACTACTGCGAGGTTCGCCTTGTGCGGCAGCTGTCTATGCGAAACAGGGACTTCCAGTCAGCCAATCCACGAATTCTACCTGTTAAATCTGTAGCGCCGGTCGCGGTGGCCGAGGGGACTGAGGCGCTCCAGTCACGGTCTGCACGGCCACTACGGTCGGGGTTCGAATCCCCCCTCGGGCATGGATATTTGTGCCGTCCTTAGTCTTAGCTAGTTCATAAGTAGTTTGTAAGCTTAGGGACTGATGACCCCGTAGTTAAGTCCCATAAGTTCTACAAACATTTGAAATCTGTAGCGGTTGTCAGAGTTGAAGGCCATGAATGGGATGCAGTGGTTCGGAAGGGTGTAAGACAGGGTTGTAGCCTTTCTCCAATGTTATTCAGTTTGCACATTGAGCAAGCAATGAAGGAAAGTAAGGAGAAATTTAGAGAAGGAATTAAAGTTCAGGGTGAAGAATTAAAAACATTGCGTTTTGCCAAATTCAAATCTCTGTAAATCTATCGGACCAAACTGCGTGGTCATCAGTCAGTAGCTTACAAACTACTTAAACCTAGGTAAACTAACCTAAGGACAAAACACACACACCCATGCCCCAGGGAGGACTCGAACCTCCACGGTGAGCAACCGCGCGCTCTGCAGCGAGGTGCTTTAGACCGCTCGGCTACTCCACCGCGGTCCCCCTTGCGTCTTGCCGACGATATAGTAATTCTGTCAGAGACAGCAAAGGACCTGCAAGAGCAGTTGAACGGAGTGGCCAGTGTGCTGAAAGGTGCATATAAGATGAAGATTAACAAGAGCAAGGCTTCCTCTCCTCAAACTACCGCGAGGTTCGCCTTATGCGGCAGCTGTCTATGCGAAACCGGGACTTCCAGTGAGCCAGTCCACGAATTCTACCTGTTAAATCTGTAGCGGTTGTCAGAACTGAAAGGCATGAAAGGGATCCAGTGGTTGGGAAGGGAGTAAAACAGGGTTGTTGGCTTTCTACAATGTTATTCGATGTGTACATTGAGCAAGCTATGAAGGAGAGCAAGGAGAAATTTTGAGAAGAAATTAAAGTTCCGACAAGGCTTCCTCTCCTCAAACTACTGCGAGGTTCGCCTTATGCGGCAGCTGTCTATGCGAAACCGGGACTTCCAGTGAGCCAGTCCACGAATTCTACGTGTTAAATCTGTAGCGGTTGTCAGAGTTGAAGGGCATGAAAGGGGTGCAGTGGTTGGGAAGAGAGTAAGACAGGGTTGTAGCCTTTCTCCAATGTTATTCAATTTGTACATTGAGCAAGCTATAATGGGGAGCAAGGATAAATTTGGAGAAGGAATTAAAGTTCAGGATGAAGCATTAAAAACATTGCGTTTTGCCGACGACATAGTAATTCTGTCAGAGACAGCAAAGGACCTGGAAGAGCAGCTGAAAGAAATGGACAGTGTGTTGAAAGGTGCATATAAGATGAACATTAACTAGGGTAACAACTTTGTTGTTGGTTAGGACGGCAAGATCACCTGAAGAAGCCAGACTCATCACATTGATTCTCTGCTCTTTTTTAATCCCGAGTTGAATTCCTTTCATTTCCCATGTATTCACAGTTTTTCCAGAACCATATTAAATAAAAGGGGAGAGAGTCCAACTGCCTAGCGAGCAGGTCCCCGGTCTCGAATCCTGGGTGGGTATACACTTTCAGCTTCACCCATTCGCAGTTAAAGTAGTAAATTCCGCGAATATAATTTCTTGTAAATTGTCCGCTCTTCGCGACTCATTAACACTTTTGGGCCGAGAGTACGGCATTTCAGCGCGCGCGGGGCAGTCGGGCGTTGTTGCAGACTGTAGTTAGAGAGCGCGTCGGGCGCTAATGGCCGTGTCGGCGATGCCCTAAAACCCTCCCGCGGGCGTCCATTTAGCGTTGTGATATTGCGTGGCGCGCTAAGCCGGAGCACACATCAAACGACCGGCAGGTAGCGCGTGGCGTCGTCTGGGGCGCGACTTGGCCGGGGTGCGCGCGCTACAATTACTCTGCCAGTGGCTACTGGCGACTGGCGACTGGCGACTGGCGCATCTGATTAACGCCGCGCGGCCATCCAATACTGGCGCCAGCCACCGCGTACACGCCGACCTATTACTCGCGCCGGGGCCCTGACAAATGGACCGGCCGCCGCACGTGTAAATATTTCTGAGCTCCTAATTTATCAATTAATGGCTCTAATTGCCGCCTCGTAATTACGTCATAAATGGATCGCGGAATAAAGATTAACTGCGCGCTGCTCCAGTTTCGGGCGGTCGCATTGTTTCGGCGTCGCCGGAGTCGTTCTGCGCAGGCAGCGCGCGACGTGCGGAATGGGCCATTAATAAGAGGACCGGAAATCGTGTATCGCGACGGGACACGCTCGCCGGCTACGGCAGTTGCGTGCCGGACGGCGAGTGGGCGATCTGAGGAGCCGAAAGACACCCCGCCCGGGGTCGCTTTCTGTTGGGCGAAAATACGGCTGGCTCTCAGAACAGACGACGAAAAATGTTCAAATGTTTGTATAGCTTATGGGACTTAACTACGGGGTTATCAGTCCCTAAACTTACAAACTACTTATGAATTACTTACGAACTAGGACGGCACAAATATCCATGCCCGAGGGGGGGATTCGAACCCCCGACCGTAGTGGTCGTGCAGATCGTGACTGGAGCGCCTCAGTCTCCTCGGTCACCGCGGCTGGCAACAGACGACATACACGTATTTACAGGCAGCTTAAAACTGTACTACCAGATGCCGTGGGAACGAACACTGCAACGTTCGTTTCGTCCATTCTCGATCTGCTTCTCTCTAACAAGAAAAGTACTCGGGCGCGTAAAAAACCAGTCAACAATACGAAGATTGGTTTGAACACCACAGTGCTTTACTAGGCATGGTCCTGATTGGAGGTGGTATGCCGTTGCTTTCCTCCGATCTTCGAACTGCCTTACCCAGCCAGTTATAGGGGGACCTACAGTTTAACGTGGGTTCCGAACCACGGTGCTACTCGGTATTTTTCACATGAGTAATACTGCCAGAGGTGAAAGAAGTGGAAAGTGACAGATAAAAATCCTAGGACCTGGCGGGGATCGAACCCGCGACCTTTGGATTTGTAGTCTGGCACTCTACCACTGTGCAACCGAGGCGCACCCTCGGGCTCGAATAAACATAAATATTAAATTTTAATAAAAGTCCAGCTCCAGTTGCATTTATTGGTGCTTTATTTAAGCCCACACTACCGGTTTCGTACCCTATTTTAGGCCATTTTCAAGTATGACAGACCTGCATATAATGTGTAGCAATAAAAAAATTACATGGTACAAGACAGAATGTTACATATGTAGAAAGGTACTGTACAGAAGCAGAAGGAAACTTACGTTATGCCATAGAGAAAGCAACGTCAAGTAATTAAAACAATAGAACTCAGAGAATTTAAAACTTTTGGCGCCCAATGGCGACATGAGAAAAATGGGCGTGTCATATTTAACATTCCAAAACATTATAATCGGCATGTTCTGATATGTTCTGATATAAACATTCCATCATTGCAAGCATAAAATTCTAAACATTAGTTGATAGAATGTAAAGGTCAATAGTAAAATATTCTAAATGTCAGTTAGGATAAAAAACGGAACATATAGCGGCCAATGAGGCTATGTGAAAATTGGGCGTGTCGTCAATTTAAAATTTTGATACAGGAAGTATAATAATTTACCTTAAGTCCAATTGTATTCAATTTACTTTACATTAAAGTTGGATGTATTGTTTAAGCAAAGTACAAAAATTCTTAAGATGTAAAATGTAAAATGATTGCAACAAACGAGGCGTCCAAACCGATAGTTGAGGGGCGGCCTCTAGCGAGCGAAATTTGAACTAGGAACGCTGGTGTGGGCTCTAGAGCTCTAGAGTTATCGTCTGAAAGATAATGTAGAGGTTCCTTATTCCACTAGCGATACTCTCGCATCTGCAAAACTTTGCAGTCGCCCAATTGAGGCCTCTGCGTGAGCCACGCCGCATTGCACTTTGTCCTACCGGTACACCAGTCGGGAGCACTAGGGACAGTGCGGTGTGCCTCTGAAGTCACACTATATTAGCAGGATATTTTACCACTCGCCGACCTCTCCGACGCTACACTACACAAATAACGTCACAAAACGCAACTTCAGAGGCTCACTGCACCGTCACTACTGGTGTTGCCGGTTAACCCGTCTTCACGTGGCATCGTGTGTGTGTGTGTGTGTGTGTGTGTGTGTGTGTGTCATTCCCAAGCACGCCAGACCAGCTTTGTGACTGTACTGAGAAGTTCAAAGGAAACAGGGGAATACAGTAAGTGATTCTCAACGAAGAGGTCTTTGTACGTCAAATTAATTTCAGGCGAGCTACAGACAACTAATATTGGACTACTATACACTCCTGGAAATTTGTCACTGTACTGAAAGGTTCAAAGGAAACAGGAGGATACAGTAAATGATTCTCAACGGAGAGGTCTTTGGACGTCAAATTAATTTCAGACGTGCTTCAGATCACTAATATTGGACTACTATACATTCCTGGAAACTTGTTTCGAATAGAGTTAATAGTATGGACGTATCTGTGTTTAATAGATCTGGAAAAGGCTTCTGACAGTGTTCCTAGGAGGAAGCTGTTGACAGTTATGCAAGATTATGGAATAAGAGGCAAACTTCAGCAGGCAATAAAGGTCTTTACGTAGTCTGTCAGGCAGCAGTTAGAGTAGATGGCAAGTAGAGTTCATGGTTCAGGACATTTTCAGAGGTGAGACAAGGCTGTAACCTGTCACCACTGTTGTTCATACTATTCATGCGTCGTATATTGAAAACAGTAGAATGGCAGGGTGCGATTAAAATAGGTGAAAACAAAATAAGCAGTTTTCCATATGCATACGACTTAGTTGTGATGGCAGATTCGATTGAAGGGTTCCAATCTTTCAGAGCTCAATCAGAGATTTAAAGTTTATGATATGTAAATCAGCATCTCCAAAACGAAAGCAATGTCTGTGGGAAAGAGATTTAAACAGAATGAGTGCCAAACAGGAGGAACAAAGAACAGGTGGGCAGTTTCAAGTACGTTGGACTATTTTCTTACAGAACGGCGACGTAGTGAAAGAACTTGAATCAAGGTGTAGCTAAGCTAATGGAGCGATTGCCTATCTAAGATCTACCCTCTTCTGCAAGAAGGAAGTCAGTAGCAAGACGTCAATGAAATAGGCCTGTAGTTTAGTTGGTTACTCCTATTGCCTTTCTTGAATATGGGTGTCACCTGTGCAACTTTCCAATCTTTTGGTACAGATCCTTCTTTGAGAGAGCGGTTGTATATGTCTGTTAAGTAAGGAGCTATCGCTTCAGCATAATCAGACAGAAATGTAATGGGTATACAGTCCGGACGAGTTCGGTTCACTTGGCTCTTCCTCACCACATCGTGTGAAATGAACTGTAGGACGGGGCTACTTGCTGAAGGTACGGATCTCGCGCGGTCTGTGGTCTTTCTCAGCGGTGGGCTAGAACCGGACCCGGTTTACGTCTCCGCACACGGAACGGAGTGCTTCTTAACGCGCGCGGGCGGTCGTCCTGGGAGGAGTGCTAGCGAGCGTAAAGTCGGCGGAATTTACGTCAGAATTCGCGGCGGGATGACGGGCCGGCAGGTAGGGCGAGGTGCGGTGCGGTGGGCCCGCCGCCCGGTCACGTGACGTGACGTCACGTTTTATAGGCCCGGTGGCCGCCGGGCCACGGCCGGAGCGCTGACCTCTTCACTCAGCTGCCAACACGTGCCCAGCCGTCTCTGACCTTCCAGCACAGCAAGAGCTGCTGGGAATGGATTCTCCAACTCTTCACCAACTGTGAACTGGTGTTCCAAGGGAAGTGTTATAGGTCCCCTACTCTTCCTTGAGTTTATAAACGATTTAGGAGACTGGTCAACTGTTTGTATACCTTATGGGACTTAACTACGGGGTCATCAGTCCCTAAACTTACAAACTACTTATGAACTAGCTAACACTAAATACGACACAAATAGCCATGCTCGAGGGGGGACTCGAACCCCCGACGGCAGATGGCCGCGCGAAGCGCAACACTGCGCACCAATCCGCCGCGGCTGATTTAAGAGACAATCTGAATAACTCCCTTAGACTGTTCGCGGATGAGGCTGTCGTTTATCGGTTACTGAAGTCAACAGACGATCAAAAGCAACTGCAAAGCGATTTAGACCAAATTTTTATATTGTGCGAAAATTGGCAATTGACACTAAATAAAGAAAAGTGTGAAGTAATACACATGACCACTAAAAGAAATCCGCTGAACTTCAATTACGCGATAAATCAGTCAAACCTTAACGTAGTAAATTCTACCAAATACCTAGGAGTTACAATTATAAACAACTTAGACTGCAGAGAACACACAGAAAATATTGTGGGGAAGGCGAACCAAAGGTTACGTTTCATTGGCAGAAAGCTTCGAAGATGCACCAGCTCCACCAAAGAGACTGCCTACATCACACTTGTGCGTCCTCTCCTGGAGTACTGTTGCCTATTGTGGGACCCTCACCAGGTGGGACAGACGGAAGACATTGAGAAGGTTCAGAGGAGGGCAGTTCGTTTTGTTTTATCACATGACGGGGGAGAAAGCGTTACGGAAATGTTGCACGAATTTGGGTGGAAATCATTAAAAGAAAGATGTTATTCATTGCGGCGTGACCTGTTTGCGAAGTTTCAATCACCATCTTTTACTCCTGAATGTGAAAATATTTTGCTAGCATCCACCTACTTAGGGAGACATGACCATCCCAATAAAATAAGAGAAAAGAGATCAAAAATGCAACTATTTAGGTGTTATTTCTCCCCGTGCGCTATTAGAGAATGGAACGGTAGAGAAAAGTTATAGAAGTGGCTAATGAACCCTCTGCCAGGCACTTAAATGTGATTTGCAGAGTATCTATGTAGATGTAGATGTAGAACTGTACTGATAAATCTCAAATTCCGAAGATATGGCGAAAGAGCCGAATAACTGTAGTACTGATATCTAGTAAAGAAGGAAACAGTCCAAATAAATTTTGAACATTATAATAAATTTAACCAAAACGCTGCTGTAAACTAATATTTATTTCAACACGACGGGTCCGTTTCGTCTTACAGTACCATTTTCAAGAGATGTGCGCTATAAATTGGGTGGTATTTAGGTAAAATAAATTATTATGCTATAGTCTAGTATAACAATATAGAGCATTTTCATTCACTTACTGTATTGTCTAGATGGCCTGACATACGTATGACATCTAGCCGTCTGTATATAGACTGTCAGATTCAATTTTGATTTCGTATTTTGACAGTTAACAGCCACGATGTCGTATTAAATTTGACAACATTGTCAGAGGAGAAAAACAGCGATCTATTTGATATGATCAGTATTACAAAAAACAGTCTTGATCGCAGAAATTAACAGTTTCAATTAACCGGTTTCGACCTGATGTAGGTCATCTTCGGAATTACAAGTAGCCCATGTGGCCAGTGCTACACTCGGCTGGGCTGGGCTGTCCTGGGCTGTTATGCTACCAGCAGGTAACTAACTGTTCACCTGCTGGCAGCAGAACAGCCTAGGACAGCCCAGCCCAGCCGAGTGTAGCACTGGCCACATGGGCTACTTGTAATTCCGAAGATGACCTACATCAGGTCGAAACCGCTTAATTGAAACTGTTAATTTCTGCGATCAAGACTGTTTTTGTAATATTGACGATGTCGTATGTTTACAAAGAATGTAAACGTCATAATTACGGTATTAGAATTTGTATAATCTTTGGAAGTATTATGCGTGCTAAGAATTTATAGGTGCTAAGAACATGAACTCGTTTGTGTTGCTTTATTTTATACGTATATATTAAATTTTCTATTTTTTCGTGTTGTTGTGGTCTTCAGTCCGGAGGCTGGTTTGATGCAGGACTCCACAATACCCTATCCTGAGCAAGCCTCTTCATCTCCACATAAGAACGGCAACCGTCATCTGTCCGAATCTGATTACTGTATCCATCTCTTGGTCTTCCTCTGCGGTTTTTACCCGACACACTTCCCTCCAACGCTAAATTCACAATTCCTTGATGTCTAAGAATATGTCCTAGCAATCTGTCCCTTCTTTTAGTCAAGGTATGCCAGAAATTTCTTTTCTCCCCAATTCTGTTCAGTACCTCCTCATTAGTCACGCGAGCCACCCACCTAATCTTCAGCATTCTTCTGTAGCACCACATTTCAAAAGCCTCAATCCTCTTCCTGTCCGCACTGTTTATCGTCCATCTCTCACTCCCATATACGGCAACACTCCATACAAATGCCTTGAGAAAAGACTTCCTTAGGCTTAAATCAATGTTCGATGTTCACACATTTCTCTTTTTCAAGAACGCTTTTCTACCCATTGCCATTCTGCATTTTATATCCTCTGTACTGCGACAATCATTTGTTATTTTACTGCCCAAGTAACAAAACTCATCTACCTCCTTTATGGCTTCGTTTCCCAATCTAATTCCTTCAGCATCACCTGATTTTCTTAGACTGCACTCCATTACCCTAGTTTTGCTCTTGTTAATGTTCATCTTATATGCACCTTTCAGCACACTGTCCATTCCGTTCAATTGCTCTTCCAGGTCCTTTGCTGTATCTGACAGAATTGCTATGTCGTCGGCAAAACGCAATGTTTTTAATTCTTCACCCTGAACTTTACTTCCTTCTCCAAATTTCTCCTTGCTTTCCTTTATAGCTTGCTCAATGTACAAATTGAATAACAATGGAGAAAGACTACAACCCTGTCTTACTCCCTTTCCAACCACTGCACCCCTTTCATGCCCTTCAACTCTGACAACCGCTATCTGGTTTTTGTACAAGTTGTAAATAACCTTACGCTCCCTATATTTTACTCCTGCTTGCTTCAGAACTTGAAAGAGTTTAATTAATATAGACGTATAAAATAAAGTATGTTCAATTTTCCGGAGCAGTTCTATTTTGTTCGTCCTGTATATTGCGGAAAACGTTGTTCTGGGGCACAGAATAAGAACGATAGTTATTATTCTAGTGGAAACCAATCATCAAAATCCGTAACGCGTGTCGGCAGTATGTGAGGCCGCACTTGTGCCTGTCTCAGGCGACGCCTGGAAAGTTTGGCGTACCCGGCGCGGCGCGGCGCGGCGGGGTGTCGGTGGCGGCGGCTGGACGGACGGCGCGGATGACGGGCCGTCGCAGCGCGGCGGAAGCGTCTTGCGCCGGGCTGACGCGTCACCGCTTATCAATCAAAACGGCGACGGACGGCGCTCCCGCAGTCAATCAATCTTGCCATTAATAAATCATTTGGCGGCGCCGCGACGCCTGACCAGCGCCGCCGGCGTCCGTCAGGCGCCTCGCCGACGCCGACGGCGCCGACGATAACCGTCAGCCGTGACGGACGCCCGCCAACTGGCATTTATTCCAGATACAGAGGCTCGGCGCTGAGCTACGACCGCCGGACGCGTGCTTTATTCGCTCGTCTCGCGCACTCGTCAGCCCCTGCTTCCCCAACCACTTTGCACTGCACCCTTTGCTCCGAGCGTTTGCGTTTTATATTTTCGCCCTCGAACCCGGCTGCGGATCACATTTGCTAAATACGTATGGTAATCAGATATACGCCTAATCGTCCGATTTCCGCCTCCCTCACTCTCTACCCATATTCTTCTACATCTACAGGGTGTTTCACTAAGTATGTTTGCCTCTGTAACTTATAAAATAATAGGCGACGCGAAATTTTAATGCGGTAGGTCAACACAAGAAATGTTACACTTTCTACGGAGCTATGAACATAGTTTATTGTATCATTTTCCAAAGAGTTACACCACAAAGATATATTTTTAATGGAACAATAGTTTTTTCTATCGTGTATTGGATTCGTTGACACCAGCTGCGTCCAAATCAATTCAAACTACATTCCTATCACTGTTAGTTTGGGAGTTACAACCCTTCAAAGTTCCGGGGGCGGAGGCTGCGATAGCGTAGCTAACTGGCCGAATGGCTATCCTCAGGGGCACGGCCTACTGTCTCATGACCATCAGCCAGTGAGCTATGCTGTCGTAGCCTCCGCCCCCTAAATTTTGAAGGGTTGTAGCTCCCAAACTAACAGTCATACGAATGTAGTTTGAATTGATGTGGACGCAGCTGGTTTCAACGAATCCAATGCACGATACAAAAAACAATTGTTCCATTTAAAAAAATTATATCTTTGTGCTGTAACTCTTTGGAAAAAGATTCAAAAAACTATGTTCATAGCTCCGCAGAAAGTGTGACATTTCTTGTGTTGACCTACCGCATTAAAATTTTCTGTCACCTGTTATTTTATAAGTTACAGAGACAAAGACACTTAGTGAAACACCCTGTATATCTACATCCATACTCCGCAAGCCACCCGACGGTGTGTGGCGGAGGGTACCTTGAGAACCACTATCGGTTCTCCTCCTATTCCATTCACGTATTGTTCGCGGAAAGAAAGATTGTCGGTATGCCTCTGTGTGGGCTCTAATCACTCTGATTTTATCTTCATGATCTCTTCGTGGGATATACGTAAGAGCAAGCAATATTCAGCTAGACTCGTCGGTAAAGGTATGTTCTGGAAACTTCGACAAAAGCCCGTACCGAGCGACAGAGTGCATCTCCTGCAGAGTCTTCCACTGGAGTTTATCGATCATCTCCGTAACGCTTTCTCGATTACGAAGTGATCCTGTAACGAAGCGCGCTGCTCTCCGTTGGATCGTTTCTACTTCCTCTATCAACCCCACCTGGTACAAAATGTTCAAATATTTCTAAAACTATCGGACCAAACTGCGTGGTCATCAGTCCGTAGCTTACAAATTACTTAAAGTAAGGTAAAGTAACCTAAGGACCACACACACACACTCACTCACACACACACACACACACACACACACACACACACACACACACACGCCCTAGGGAGGACACGAACCTCCGACGGCGAGCGCTCGCAGCGAGGCGGCTTAGACCGCTCGCTACTCCACCGCGGCCCACCTGGTACGGATTCCACACCGGTGAGCAATATTCAAGCTGTGGCCGAACAAGTGTACTTTAACCTGCTTCCTTTGTTTCTTGCAATGAATGTAAGTCTGGCATCGGCTTTGCCGACGATTGATTTTATATTGTCGTTCCATTTTAAATCACTCCTAATGCCTACTACCAGATAATTTATGGAATTAACTGCTTCCAGTTGCTGACATGCTATAGTGTTACCACCATATCTCTGTCATTATCCTCTCCCTCCTCTCACTCTTTCTACCTCCCCTGTCCAATTCCTAACTCCTATCCTCTATCTGTACTTTCTTCCTCCGCTCGCTCTGACTTTAAGCTTTCTTTATTGTTATTAATAAGGAATCGCTTAAACCGACTGGTTAAATCCAATGCGATCATTGCTGTACGGTTTGTGAGAGCGACGTATCCGGCTGTTGGGCTTTTAACGACAATACGTAATTCTTAATTTGCAAATGGGTGACGTTAAATAGTTTTGAGCAAAACAGGTAACGTAGTGATGAAGGAGAGGAAGGAGGAAGGATTAGGAAGAAATGGATTGACAGTGGCTGCATTATGGCATCAGCCACGTAAGCAAGGTAGTTCCGAGCTGGCGCGATCGCTAGCCGATTGCCCGGCCGCTGGGACACGGCCCACTGCGTCATAGCGGTCAGCGACTGAGCCAGCGATCGCGCCGGCTCCGAACTACCTCGCTTACGTGGCATGACGACTGCGCTGCAGCCTGTCCTTCTCGCCGCCACGATTTCAGTGGTATTGACCTCATCGGTTTACCCCTGAGCTCGGGAAATATTGGCATCCTGGCACTACAATCATGTCGAAGTACTTCCTAAAATGGAAACACATGATTTTTAATATTTAAAAGACTCAAATGACAAAACACCTTGATATAATGTTGTTTAAAGTAGTGAGAAGGAAAGTGGAAAAAATGGAGTACTGCAAAAATAGGCGTAAGCAATTTTTAAATGAAAAGTTTCTTCGGGAGAAGCGCGTCCCCCCCCCCCCCCTCGTCTCCGACACTTTCCCCTTTTTTTCTTTGGTCTAACACATGATTATGAATAGACTCTTCTCAACGTTGGCAGCTACGTTGAACTCAATTTAGGCGTTTCGGAGCGCACGGGACACCCATCACCGTCTCTGTCTACCTCTCGCCGCGCGAGAGTGGCCGTGTGATCTAATGTCAGTTGCTTCCGGTGGAGGTTCGATTCCTCCCACGGGCATGTGTGTGTGTGTGTGTGTGTGTGTGTGTGTGTGTGTGTGTGTGTGGGTGGGTGGGTGTGTTTTGTTCTTGGTTTAAGTTAGTTTAACTAGTTGGTAAGTTTAGGCACTGATCCCCACAGTATGGTCTAATAGGTTTACAGACATTCGTTTTCTCGATCTCTCCCTTCCACTCTTTCTCTCACACTGCATTCCTCACTATCCTTTCCCCACCCGTCTTCCATTCCACCGAGGCAGTCATCAGGAGTTTGTGACACATGCGGGGAGTGACACTTGCGGGGAAGGGGAATCTGTAGACACTTGCGGGGAGACCCGGTCGCTGCAGGTAGTGAACAGGATGTTCCAGAAGTAGCGATACACCACCCCTACTCCACGCCCTCCAGCCGCTACATGTGCCGTATTCAGGGAAAGGCCCACCGATCGACGTGGAGCAGTAGTAACGGGACGTTCGCTAAAAATAGCGTATATTACAAGATTCACGTCTCTCGCATTCCGGCCGAAAATTAGGATGGGCCTATATTTCGCAATCATTGAAAAATGCGAATTTTTCCGGTACCTACTGTTTACTTTGTAGGATTTAAGGGCAGAAAATAAAGTTATCACGCAATATTTCTGATTAAATAGTGTTTCACACCAAAATACCATTTATGACAATTTCGGATTTACTGCATTTTGAGTCAGCATTCGCATCTATATTCGAATTTATCACAAATGCGAATTTTTCCTGTCCCTAGTAATACCTCTAAAAATAAACAGCTGATCAAGGCACTAAAAGCAAGGGCAGATCTTTAGGTGCATTTCTACAAATAACTAAAACACAATTTGATCGTGGAATTATCTACAATCTCATTATAAAGGTTTTTTGTAGGTGGTTTTCAGCAGCTTTTAAATATGTTAGAAATTGCATTATGAAATATAGACAGCTACACGTTATGTTTATTATGAGATATCGATTTCGGCTAATTTCAGGTCATCTTCAAGTCTCAAACAACAGGTGTTACTTATGCATTTTTCCAGTGGCACTCATAACCTTCAACTGTTTACACACGAGGTCTAACGTTGTTAATCGCGTTAGCGATGAAAACAGAATCCAGAATCTTTGCGTCTAAGTGATACATATATTCGTGTGATGTCTTATTTCGAAAGAACAGACATCACACAAATACATATATAGCTCTCGGTGAAATGGAACGGTATGATGTCGTTGCGTAGCACAGCACGGCCGACTAGAAACGCAGGAGAAGTGCAAACAACGTACTCTCCTCAGAGGTATAATTATAATTGGGTTCGGCGTAGACTTCTACAACATACAGTCTACACGGCAAAGATTACACCAAAAAATTTAACTTTTCGTCTACTTTGTCGATAGCAACCAAATTTCAGAATCGTGTCTACTATGTAAAGATTTAGCAACACAAAACGCTTCAAGTCCATAACTTCACTGGTTTTCGAGTTCTGAATTTTTAATATGTTTTTAATGTTGTTATAGAAAAAACAAATTTGGGACTCACACTAAAATTTTCATATGGCAGATTTTGTAGTTACATTCACAAGACATAATTCAACGGTTCTGTGCAGAGCGTTCTGTGTTGACTGTGTGGAAACTTGACAACAGCAGTGCTAGACTTCTTGGTGTGCCTATACCCAGGAAAAGCCATAAGCCACCCCAAGGGCCCCGGGTGTCACTCCTCGCAAGTGTCACTCTCCGCAAATGTTCCAACCCCGTCAGCAGCACATGGCTCAGGAAGCAGCTGCACCATGATTATGTGGTCGTGCAGCAATTAGCACGCTACGGGACTACTCTAATCGCTGCTACTACTCGCTGAAGACTGTTTCACTGGGACAGCGCCTGCAGTCGTGGGAGATGAAAGCGATGGCACAGGGCGCTGTGCGGCGTCGCAGTACGAGATACTTGAAGGCGCCTTGCGCAACAGCCGTGAGTCACACGGCACGGCGCACGAGAACACCCGCAGCCTACCTGCGCGGCGCTAACAATCGGCACCGACCTGCCGGCTGGCGCGGGTTAATATTCCCGCGGCGAAAGGTCAGGCAGCCCATTACCCGCGGCCCGCGTGACCCGGGGGCTGCGTCCCACCAGATTGAATCGCTCCGCCGTGGCAGACGCGCCGGCGCGGCGGATGCGTACCCAGATGCCATCTCCCCAGGGAAAGGCACGCGACTCCGCTGTCGTGTCAGCAGGTACTTTGTCCGGACACCTCGGTGCTGTGCCAACACACTGCACGATTCCCTGTCTGTAGGGGTATTTCTCTACCACTACGACACACATCTGTCCTGTCGTCTTGTGGGTTGCAGCCTTTTAAGGAACATTTTTTTCCCCGCATATCTATGGGACTTAACTGCTCGATTATTAGTCCCTAGCTTACAAACTACTTAAACTAACCCGCAGCACGGCGCCTCGGTGCATACGGACTTTCCGCCGCAGCAAATCAAATAAAATTGCAGATCAAGAGCGTCACTTATAGGATGCAAACGCTGCCACAAAAATTAAATCCTTCTCGACTCATGGGACGAGTGTCAAATTTACAGGTGGAGTCAGCTGAAAAGTAAAGCAATTTGCAGGCGTCAGCCTCGTAGCTGCGGTAGAGCGGCGGAGCTAATTGACGCGCTATGTTACGATGCGCGAGGCCGTTCCCCGTCGGAGGTTCGGTCCCCCCCCCCTCGGGAATGGTGTTTGTGCCTTCTTTAGTGTAAGTTAGTTCATAATTAGTTTGTAATTTTAGGGACTGATGACCCCGCAGTTATGTCCCATAAGCTTCACAAACATTTCAATTCACCCTCGTAATTTATAAATTATATTTAATGTGAAATCGAAGTTATCATTAAGGCAGATGTTTTGCTGAGTAAGTAGTACGTATATTTTTTCTGCAGTAAAAGATTATTTCATTCAAATTTAATGTTAAAACTCAATGAGATTTGTAGTTGTATTTAATCTTCGTGTCAATTTTACTCTCTACATCTTCTGGATTGAAACTTGTTACTTTTAGGCTTGAATCGTTTACCACCCAAAGTTCTTTTTACGAAAACCAAACTAGAAAACTAACGCTAGCATCACACATTAGTGTGTATTCAATATAGGTACACTGTATATTATGTATAATTTAATCTTCTATTTTGTACTCGTATGCTGTTATATCTGCCATTATTGTCTTGTACAGAGTCTGGAGATGGTAACAATGAGTTACCGAAAACAGTAATGAATGATTTGTAACATTAATGGCTGAAGGCGTGTGTTGGTTTATATATAGGTAATTGAGAACTTTGCCTCGTCTGCCTTTCTTTAGCCAGTTTGCGGCTGCTCTTTGACGGATGGTGATGTCTATGGTACACCCTCCCATCACCACGCATAGTGCCACCACTGATGCTGTGTCAGAGGCACTGAGCTATACTGTGGAGTACTAAGTGCATAGAGCTTGCTTGTCCTAGCTAATGTCTCAACCTAATGCAGCAGAGAAATGAGAATGATTCTTGCAGAGCTTTGGCTTATAAAACATGGCGATGTGCTGCCGCACAGAACTATGCAGGAATGCTAACCGCCTGACTGGTTTCCGAGGGAGTTGTACAACACTGCAACAAGTGCATTATGCGTATTGTTGTTCCAGATATGTCCGTAGTGAAAAGTTTACGTTGGGAAATGACGTATAATGCAAAGTAACGTCCGAGATTTCGTACTTGACCTGTGCTACGTGGTCGCGTTTCAGTTTTAAGACGTTGCGCCGAGGTGTTCATATCTTATGGACCAACCCTGAAACGCACGTTCAAACACCTGACACGCTTTGTATTACTCCGCAAGTAGGGAAAGACTTTGCAGTGTGCGTTTTCGACGCGGTGACGTCACGAGCTCGCCACTCACAAGGGTCACATTTGGATGCACAGTGGTCCGTGTGCCGGAGCGTCCCCCCGGCCTGAGACTCAGCGGTCGCAGATCGCGTGCCTCACGAGAGGAGCAGACCGCCTCGCCGATATATGGCGGCATCGGGCTGGAAACGCGCGCACTCTGTCGCCTTCCGTGGGCAGCGGCGCTTTGCCCTTCCCGGCCGTCCCTCATCGCGACGCGCTCCCTCCGCTAATGGCCCCCATCGGTGGCCGCAATAATACCGAGGCGATATACGAGGCACGGGAAACCTGCGATTGCCTCGGCTCTCTCGGTAATCTAGCTCACAAGGGTCCGCCGTTTTTCTCCAGATGCTCTCCCAGATGTGGCGAGGCCTGCTAATTACGGCTCGAGAAACCACAGTCTTCTTCTCAGGCCTACTGAAGAGTCGCTCATCGACTGAAGGAGTGCGAATAGTAGGAATATCCTCTGCTCAAAAGGTGCTCCACAGTACTACGAAATCTTCGCAGTAGATACTAAGCTAAATCCCAACGTCTACACAGAGGTGACACGGGATGTCACTTAACACCTTGTAGGACGTCATTTGCCCGGCGAAGTGCAGCAGACTGACGTGGTATGGACTGAACACGGAGTGGAGCGGAGTGGCCGTGCGTTCTAAGCAGCTTTGCTTCGGAGCGCGCGGTTGTTCGCCGTCGGAGGTTCGAGTCCTCCCTGGGGAATGGGTGTGTGGGTTGTTCTTAGGATAGTTTAAGTAGTTTGTAAGTCTAGGGACTGATGAAATGAAATGAGCGTATGGATTTCTTGGCCGGGAGATCCCTTACGGGATTGTTCGGCCGCCTGACCGTAAATCTTTCTATTTGACGCCGCGTGGGCGACTTACTTGCCAGGCATATGCTACGATGTTTCCTTTCAAAGGGCATACCCGGTTCCTTTTCCTCTCCTTAATCAAAAACAAGTGGAGCATATGCTCCGTGTCTAATGACTACGGTGTTGACAGTACGTCAAACCATAATCTTTCATCTCACTTTTTTTTCTTGTTACGTTAGATCGGTAATGTTTGATGTTTATTAAGTACGACTGACAGCGGAAGTTAGATCCAAAAGAAGAGAAGCAAGCTTCATAAAGGGAAGCGCGAAAGCGATCTGGAGACGCTTACCAATAATGGTGGCAAATAATACGGACGCTTATCAACAATCGTTCTGCCCGGGCAACACTCACAAGTGAGGAAAGAAGTTTCAGTGGTGCATAGTGTACCAGGATAGGATAGGGTAGGGAGTTTTGGGCGCTCGACACCTAGGTCTTCAGCGTCCGACCAAAATTTAAAAAAATTAAGAAGCGAGGCGTGTGAACAATAAAGAAATAAAGGAGGGCAATCCAGTAAATAAGATGTGCAACTGGAGTACAACACAAAAGGTAAATGTTAGAGGTGAAGATGAGAATAGTACCACAAGGGAAAAGTTGGAGAGATAGTTAAAGCAGCTAACCAGATGACCATGTCTGGCTGACCACAGTGATAAAAAAGGGTGAGCCAGCCACTCAGCAACATATTAAAACCTCCAGCCTAAAAAGCTTAGGCTAGAGCTGAGACCAGTCACAAAATTTGACAACTTTACTCACATTTGCTTCGTCACCACCAAATATATAGGGTAAATCTCCACCAAGATTCGCCTCTATCCTCTCTGCATGATATAAATCACTCAAATTGTGGTGGACAGTGTAGCCTCCACCACACATGACAATGTGAATTGTGCAGTAATAGGTCCGTATGCAGACGTAAGTGACCTGGTAACTGTGCTTTAAATCATGTGAACAACTTGTCCGCCAACTTAGCATTGCTGGTGACTATCAGTGGTAGTCCGGCCACAAGAATCCTGCGTCCCGAGTGGCCCCTTGCTGGTGGGCCGGCTCTTGAGACCCCGGGTCTCAATTAGGAGGGGGCCGTGCAGCCACAATGCGAGTGAGCTGTAGCCGGGCGGACAGCGGCGCCATCCGTCTGCTGGCGCGTGCCTGCGCCGGTCATTCCGCTGAGGGATGGGCCCAATCTCTGAGTAACGCCGCCATTAGCCGCGGCCAGCAATTAGAGGGTCGCGCCCGCCGCTGCGCGCTGTCACCTGCCGCCCCTCACCTGTCTCTCACTATAGTCGGCGCCACGTAGGAAGGCGGACCACTTTCCAGCCGTTCTGCGCATCCCCCTCCATTACCGCACTGGCAGCCAATAATATTCATTCTTTGGGCGCTTGGCTGGCCCAACGAGTTACGCAATGTTTCTCCTGCAGGCTCCACTGTTGTCACTCGGCCGTAGCTCCTCCCCTCCACGCTTCCCCTATCGCTCCGCCTCTTTGCGCGGAAGCGCCTTCTTACATGACGCCAACTATATCACTCGCAAAATTCCCTCTTAACACGTTTTATCTTCCCTATCCGCAAATGCGACATGCACATACCACATCACACTACTCGAGTCCACAGTGTGCTTTGTAGCAATTCTTTGTGATACATACAGTACTAGTGTGTGACATTATGACTGTTGGCAACATGATCGAGACAGAGTATCAATACATGCACTAGAAATGGAAAAATGAGCGTACAGCTTTCTTGGCCAGGAGATCCCTTATGGGATCGTTCGGCCGCCTGAGTGTAAGTCTTTCTATGTGGCGCCGCATGGGGGACTTACGTGCCAAAGATGATGAGATGATTAGGACAACCACAACACCCATTCCCCTGCGAGGAATGGAACCCGGGCCTCCTGTGTGGTAGTCAGCGACGCTGCTACTGAGCTACGGAGGCGGACATCCACTAGAAGCATATCTAACAATGATTACAACTGTCGGACGTAAAGTTGTGGGGCGGCATCGAGTCGTGTCGGGATAGCTCAGTGGTAGAGCGCTTGCCCGCAAAAGGCAAAGGTCACAGGTTCGAGTCTCGGTTCCGGCACACAATTTTAATCTGCCAGGAAGTTTCATATCAGTGCACACTCCACTGCAGCATGAAAAGTTTCATTCTGGAAACAATCTCAATAATTTTATTTCATTCACAAATTACCAACCAATTTAGATCATTATCTGAAAAAAAAAATGTTTAAATGTTTGTATAGTCTATGGGACTTAACTACGGGGTGATCAGTCCCTAAAGTTACAAACTACTTATGAACTAGCTAATCCTAAGGACGGCACAAATATCCATACCCGAGGGGGGATTCGAACCCCCGACCGTAGTGGCCGTGCAGACCGTGACTGAAGCGCCTCAGTCCCCGCGGCCACCTCGGCCGGCTATTATCTGATTCTCTTAGCCTAGCATAGTTAAAAAAAGTTAATAATAAACCTGTCGTAAACGTTAACTGAGTGCTCTGAACGGTTGAAGCTAATTTCGATAACTCCCGTGACTTCAGTCGAAGTAGAAACGTGCTTTTCAGCTTTGGAAAGAATAAAATCATTGTTACGCAACTCTAGACTCCAGGAAAGATTGGGGGCCTTGGCTGTGCTTTCCACTGGAACAAATGTTCAAATGTTTGTGTAGTTTATGGGACATAACTACGAGGTCATCAGTCCCTAAACTTACAAACTACTTATGAACTAGCTAATCCTAAGGACGGCACAAATATCCATGCCAGAGGGGGGATTCGAACCCCCGACCGTAGTGGCCGTGCAGACCGTGACTGGAGCGCCTCAGTCCCCTCGGCCACCGCGGCCGGCCCACTGGAACAGATGTTCACATGTCCACATAACATATTTTGTTTCTTTGTGTGAGGAATGTTTCCTGAAACTTTGGCCGTACCATTTGTCACAACCTGTATATCGCATCATTTCTTAGCGTTCGGCAGCACGTTGGACTGGACGCTGAGGCTGGAACGCGCGGTCCGTGAGCCTACGCGAGGGCTGAAGGAGCGGCGTACCGCTTAAAGCGGCGCTGAAATCCTGGCCGTATTAAATTTATTAAGCCTGCGCGGCGTGGTGACGGGACGGCAGCTAAATGGCGGGGGCAGGCTCTCATTTAGCTGTTTACTCCGGCGGGACTTCGCCGGGCCGCCGCGGCTGGAATTTCAGACGTACTGCGTTTAGGGTACATCTGTCCTGTTTAAACTGCCGCGCAAAACTCTCCGCTACAGATTCACGATTCTGATTTGAGCTTCCGACGGGAATCCTTTTCCCGCTGGAAGCGAGTTTACAAGATGTGAAACACGGCAGCACAACAATGTATTCGTGGGAAACTTGGTAAGACAATATTAGTAAAAGGTATTGTGTCTGTCCTTCTTGAGGTGTCTGAAAGAACAAGAAGGAAGGAAGCTAAGGATTTTACGTCCCGTCGACATCGTGGTCACAAGAGGCTGAGCACACGTTCAGTTAGCCGTGTGGTCTAACGCACCGATTTCCGAGACGGGGAGGCGCACCGGCCCTGGTTCGAATCCGCCCGGGGGATTACCGAAAGGGGTCGGAGTGCCGGCGATCCTGGATGTAGTTTTTAGGCGGTTTTCCACATCCCCCCTAGGTGACTACCGGGTTGGTTCCCAAGTTTAACACAGTGCCGGCCCTGAATGTGCGGGAGAAGGGCCAAAGAGTTAGATAGATAGAGGCTGAGCACACGTACGGTAGTTTTTCTCAGGCACGGGCAAGGAAATCGGACGTCCCTTTTCAAAGGAACCACCCCGGTATTTTTCTGGAATGGTTTTTAGGGAAATTATGGAAACGTAGGTCAGGATGACCGAAGGCTGGTTTCAACCGCCGCCGTCCCGAAAGCGGGTCCAGTGTGTTACACAGATCCCACTTCGCTCTTTCAGAAAGAACAGAAGCCATTTTCCGATTAGCAGTCATTTATACAAAGTCCTCAAAAAGTGTAGAATACTTAGAGAGGTAGAAGAAATCATCGATACAAGAAAAGCGAGTCCCATAACATGGATAAAATGTTTAATTTTTTTTTAATGTTTGTAAATCTATCAGCCCAAACTGCGTGGTCATCAGTCCGTAGCTTACAAACTACTTAAACTAATGTAAACTAACCTAAGTACAAACACACACACACACCCATGCCCCAGGGAGGACTCGAACCTCCGACGGCGAGCAACCGCGCGCGCCGCAGCGAGGTGCCTTAGACCGCTCGGCTACTCCACCGCGGCGGTTGCGAAGTATGTAGATGTAGATGCTATGCCTCGCGGTGGAATGGCCGAACGCTCTAAGGCGCCTTACTGCAGAGCGCATGGTTGCTCCCTGTCGGAGGTTCCAGTCCTCCCTCGAGCATTGGCGCGCGCGCGCGCGCGCGCGCGCGTGCGTGTGTGTGTGTGTGTGTCTGTGTGTGTGTGTGTGTGTGTGTGTGTGTGTGTATGTGTGTGTGGTCCTTAGGTTAGTTTAAGTAGTTTGTAAGCGTAGGGAGTGATAAACACAGTAGTTTAGTCCGATACATTTACAAACATTTGAAAAGTTTGTAGATGCTGTTGTTGAAAAAGGGAGCGGTTGGTGGCACATTTGGTGCGAAATCCGCATTTAGCGTAGGGAGGAGGAGTAGAGGAGCAAATAAATGCAAATAGAATGAAATAAATATACACAACATAAATTTATATACAGAGAACAGTCTAGAGTGCAATGATTTATTTTTTTCGACTAGTTTCGGTCTTCTTTTAGACCATCTTCAGGAATTTTAGCTCCATTGATGTTGTGGAGCTGGCAGGTAACTTGGAGCCTTCCAGTGCGTCACTGACCATCTTCAGGAATTTTAGCTGCATTGATGTTGTGGAGCTGGCAGGTAGCTTGGAACCTTACAGTGCGTCAATGACCATCTTCAGGAATTTTAGCTGCATTGATGTTGTGGAGCTGGCAGGTAGCTTGGAACCTTACAGTGTGTCACTGACCATCTTCAGGAATTTTAGCTGCATTGATGTTGTGGAGCTGGCAGGTAGCTTGGAGCTTTACAGTGTGTCACTCACCATCTTCAGGAATTTTGGGTCCACAACATCAATGGAGATAAAATTCCTGAATATGGTTTAAAAGAAGACCGAAACTAGTCGAAAGAATTAATCATTGCACTCTAGACTGTTCTCTATGTATAGATTTAAATAAGAGTGCTGTTGCCCTAAAAGTGAAACAAAAATGTTTCCAAAAATATGTGATAGCATAAATAACTTAGGATGATGGATGTTGTTGTTAGAAAGAAATAAAAAGGTTGACGTAAGGCAGGATAATACGGAGGGTGGCATAAGACAGGTGGAAACACCGATGTTTAGCGCTAGCGCAGCGCAGGAAGCTACTTGTGACAAAGTGAACGGATAGGCGGGCACTTAACTGTCGCGGCGGGCAGTGCGTGCATTGCGCTTAGCGTCCGGAGGCACGCGGCCGGGCCCGCTGTCCACTTGAGGCCGTTAATTGCGGCGCACAGGTTTGCGCAGTCAACGCCGCGCAAACAGCGCCGCCATCTGTAACTGGCTGGCCCGCGGCTAACGAGCGCTAATCTGCGACACTGCCGGGGCCGCTTCTAATGGACCGCGCGCAGGCGGCCGGCGTGCGGTAGCTTCGCGTTTTGGATCTGTTTCGACGAAATAGGAAAGCTGATCAGCAATCTCGATTTTCGGAAATAACTGCAGTCTGCCGTCGTTTCTGAAGATTCAATGTTTAATTCAGCATCAGTTGTTTCGGATCACCTATCGAATTATCTTCAGTTGATGTACTGAAATGCATGAACTATTATGACTATTATTTATATAAGGAACACATTATTGGGGCGATCTAGAATTGTTTAATAAGAGGTTTTCAGCCAAGATCGCTTTCTTCCTTTAATTACATGACCGGTTTCGGCATGTAATGTTACATAATGTCTGTAAAATTGTTCTAATACATTTGATATATAAATATGCTTACTACTTTACATATATATGTATGGAATGCCTTATGTATTGTAATTTTATTGGTCGTACTGTATAAGGTACATAAGCAGTTACTATGATGTCTGTAATAGTGTGGGAGGATAGGGGTCAGAAAGGGGCACTGAATGGAGGGTAGAAACCAACAAAGGGATTCCAAGTGGAGATGGGGGGCAAGTAAGGATGCTGAGTGTAGGGAGGGGATGTGAAGAGAAGCTGAGCCTTGGGGGAGGTCACCCACATACAATGGGAATAACAGAAGAGGATCCTAAATGTAGGATCTGTGATGACGGTGATGGAACTGCATCACATCTAATTTTCGAATGTATTGCATTGTAGAGTAAAAGGCACAGAAACTTGGGACAACAAGACCCAAAGAAATTGTGTCTAATAAACAACTGGTAAAGGGACTCCTTGTACTGTTCAAAGGCATTGGTTGGCTTTACTAGATGTACCCAATAAACTTAGTTTCGGTGCGGGCAGTGGCGGGTTGGACCAAGACTGTTTTGGCTTCTCTGAGAAAATCAAATCAAATCAAATCAATGGGGGGGTGGGGGAAGATGCGAAAACAATGGGACTCAGAAATAGGGCAGCTAAATGGGGTGGAATAGGGAAGCTAAATGGGGAGCAAGGGGTGGAGTAGCCAAGCCGTCTAAGACGCCTCGCTGCAGAGAGTGCGGTTGCTTGCCATCGGAGGTTCGAGTCCTCCCTAGGGCATGTGTGTGTGTGTGTGTGTGTGTGTGGTGTGTGTGGTGTGTGTGTGTGTGTGTGTGTGTGTTGTCCTTAGGTTAGTTTCCTTAGTTTAAGTAGTTTGTAAGATACTGACTGATGACCACGCAGTGTGGTTTGGTAGATTTACAAACATTTGAACATTTTGCAAGGGGGCTAAAAAGAGAGACAGACTGGAGGGAGAGTGCCTACGAAGGGACGCTAAGAAGCTTATGATGAGCAGGGTGGGTGGTCAAGAAAAGGACACTGAGTGGACAAGCGCCAAAAAATGTTCAAATGTTTGTAAATCTATCGGACCAAACTGCGTGGTCATCAGTCCGTAGCTTACAAACTACTTAAACCTAGGTAAACTAACCTACGGACGAGCACACACACCAATGCCCCAAGGAGGGAAGCGCCAACAGAGTGACACAAAGTGAAGAGGGCGGGTGCCAACAAAGTGATGCTGAGTTGGAGGGGGTGCAGCAACAAAGGAATGCTGAAACAGAGATGTTAAGTGGGATACAGGGGGCAGAAAAGGAGTGGGGGATGTCAGCAAAGCAATGCTGCAAAAGGGATGCTAAGTGGGGGATGAGGTAAGAAAGGATGCTGAGCAAAGGCAGGGGGTTGGAAAAAAGGTAGCTGACCATGGGGGGTGGGGGTGCACCAACAATGGATCGCTAAAATAAGTACACTAAGCAGGAGTCGAGGGGCCTAAAAAAGGACAGTGACTGGAGAGAGGACGCCAACAAAGGGATGCTAAATGGGGGGAGGGGGCAAGAAAAGGGTGCTGGGTGGGGGAGAGGCCCCAAAAAATCTTCGCTGAAGGGGGCGGCAGGGGAGCGACAGTATCAAGTTTGTGATCCAGTTGGGAAATGTCGAACACCCGGCTCCGCATGGAGGTACTTGTCACCGGAAGCAAAGACAGTAGCGTCAGCGGCAGCACGTGCGCTACCCGCCGGGCCTTCGCGAGACGCTGATGTGCCGGCCCTTACGTAACGCGTCTCCCGCGGACGCAATCGATAGCCGGCCGTCACAGCGGCGGTCGGCCGCGTCATCAGGTTTTGACAATTTTTCGGCCGCCCGCGCGGAAGCCAATTAAACAGTGTAACGTGTCTGGGCGCGCGCAAGCCGTTGTCTGCGGCGCGTCGCCCAAGACCGTAATTTGCATAGCCTTATTATTATACGGCCGCGGGCGGCGCGGCGCGGCCAACATATTTCACTCACAGGTGGACGGCGCGCTTCACGTGCAGGCAAGACACCTCGCTAATTAAAATGTCTCGCCGGGTTTATTCTCGGCGGCAAATCGTCGCCGGACAGCTGTGCCGCGCCGCGCCTCGCGCGCCACCCACGTAATTAACGCGGAGCATCCACTGTGCGTCGCGACAAATGATAAAAACTTCATTTCTTCTCCCCCACCCCCCCCCCCCCGCGCGCCTCGTATAAACATAATTAACAGTAAATTGCCGGGCTGCAGCGAAAGAAAAGCGCAGTGCGCCCGCCGTGAATACTTGTACTTTCTGGCGCGTGTCCTTTTTAGCTGTACCAGTCTGATAACGGTTTCAGACTTCGTTCGTTTACCAGACGCCGTCCCATTACTCGTCGTTACACTGCCCCCTTACATAACTTCTCTGGGAAACTTAACGCGCGAAACGCAACACAGTACTGGTACACGTTTATACGCTGGTGTGCAAAGTAAAGAGTGAAGGTACCTTACGCCAGTAAACGTTGTTCCAAAAAACGTGCATCTCCCATACAAAGAACTGCTAGAAGTATTACACACGACCTCTGACTCTAACATGTTGTCTGGCGATATGCAAAGATACACAAGGTATAAACAAATGGCGCATTGGTAGAGTTGTCACTGGTACGCCGGTGATTCATGTGAAAAGGTCTCCCACGTGTTTATTGTCGTCCGCGAAAATTAACAGTCACTGAGCACAGAATCACGCTTGACGCTACACACAACAGGCATTTTTATAGTATCATATTGTATCGACACCTACAATGCTGACTTGAGGAAAGTTTCCAACCGATTTCTTATACACAAACAGCAGTCGACCGGTTTGCCTGGTGAAACGTTCTTCTGATGCCTCGTGTAAGGAGGAGTAATGCGTACCATCACGTTTCCGACTTCGATAAAGGTCGGATTGTAGCCTATCGCGATTGCGGTTTATACTGGCATATCAGCCGGCGAGGTGGTATGGGGTGCCACTAGTTACACGTCTCGGTCACCTCTTGTTCGCATCGACGAAACGTCGAACTGTCGCCGTTACATTTCAGATGTGTTACGATCCGTGGCTCTACCCCTCATTCGATCCCTGCGAAACCCTACATTTGAGCAGGATAATGCACGACCGCATGTTGCAGGTCCTGTACGGGCCTTTCTGGATACGGAAAATGCTCGACTGCTGCCCTGGCCAGATATCTCACCAATTGGAAACGTCTGGTCATTGGTGGTCGAGCAACTGGCTCGTACCAATACCCCAGTCACTACTCTTGATGAACTGTGGTATTGTGTTGAAGCTGCAAGGGCATCTGTAGCTGCTCATGCCATCCAAGCTCTGTTTGACTCAATGCCCAAGCGTATCAAGGCTGTTATTACGGCCAGAGGTGGTTGTTCTGGGTACAGATTTCTTAGGATCTATGCACCCAAAATTGCGTGAAAATCTAATAACATGTCTGTTCTAGTATAATATATCTGTCCCATCAATACCCGTTTATTATCTTTTTTTTCTTGGTTGTAGCAATTTTAACGGCCAGTAGTGTATATCCCATTTATCCAAACCACCCTATCGCTAGACTTAAATCTTCGTCAGATGTGTGTGTAAGCTAGTGGTAGTGTAGAATTGTGTTGTCTAGGTAACCATATTAGCTACGTAGCCAATCAGTATTTCGACTGAGAAACAAGAATACTAACAGAATTTGTATAAGTTATGGGACCGTCTTATGCAACTAAATTAGTCTACTTTAGACCAGACGCGTTTCGCTTTATTCTAAAGCATCTTCCGTGGTCAGGAATTTTTATTTTTTGCTTTTCATGAGTGATTTGTAGCACGTTCCCACTTGCTGTCACTGCTTATATTTACACTATTTGCACATTTTACAGTTAAACTTCTTACAACATTTTTTGAGAAATAGACATTTCTGTGGCCTGGCAGGCTATGTGCTACAAATCACACATGAAGAGGAAAACACTAAATCTCCTGACCACTGAAGATGCTTTAGAATAAAGCGAAACGCGTCTGGTCTAAAGTAGACTAATTTACTGTTGCATAAGACGGTCGTTCCCATAACCTTTACAAATTGTATAACTGCAACTGCGGAATTTGAGGCCAAAACACAAAGAAGAAATATGTATAAGAATACTAACAATAAAAAGTCCAGTCTTGTTGGGCCTGGAACGGCGAGATATAGTGATCATGTACGCTTGAGTCATATCTGAGTAATTGTATGAAAGTATGTGTATCCTTTTCTGATGAAATTTTAATGTTGTTTCAGTGTGATCAGGGGCGCCGACTCCGTGGGTGCTCTGCGGCTCGTGCACCCTGCAAGAATTTTTTGGGGGTGCTGAGCACTCACATAAAATTGAGGTGGAAAATAAAATTGTATAAATTTAAAAAAAAATCGGGAAAAATCAAAACATACCTTATGACTCAAGTGGCAATGTAAAACGTGACCATACCGAGAGAAGATATTTCATACGTGAAAGAAATGATTTTTGTACTCGGATCCCAAAGCGAGTAGTAACGAGTGTCCGTGTTTCACCCACTACGCTAGCTTTATTCATCCTGAAGCACGTCGGTCCTTTTGACCTTTCAGATGTACGTATTTATGAACATTCAATTGTGTTCTTTCAGGAATTTAACTTGAAGAATCTGATGCTGATGCTAAAGTTTAATTTTAATAACAAGGGAAGTGGCAAAAATAAATCAATAACGATTCAGTTGAAATTTGTAGTGGTTTTCTATCAGTCTTGAAAAGACCTTGGACTATATTAATACTGTCAGAGATGTCATTAAGTTATCTCGAAGTGTTGAAAGTTTCGATGAAGTATACAGCTCTTGCTTGGAACTGACCAAAAACATTTGACGTCGTACTCCAAAATCTCAAAATATTTCAAAGATTTATTTAAAATTTGGTGACGGTGTTCTACCAAACGCTTTTGTCAGAAAGAATATCTTCGGACAAAAAGTGTTAGATTTGTGTACAGTGAAAATTTATTTCATTGGTCGTGTAGAAGTTTTGGGGTGTTACTTATATCGAAATTTCCACTTCGGCCAATTAGATCGCTTTATTGTCGTGTCCTAATGCAGCCATGCTTTCCTTTTCTTCTTCTTCCTCCTCCTTCTTCCTTCTATCTTTAAAAGGCCACATAACTTCCTATTTACTGTCATCAAGTATTGCTCTTTCAAAAATGCAAAAGGGTTGGTTTCGAACATTTGTGAACCTTGATATAGAGCACCCACACTGATTTTCAAAAGTCGGCGCCTCTGAGTGTGATTGTCTTTTCTACGCACCTGCCTGCTGCTCAGCGATCGTCTTTGTAAATAGTAGTTAGAGAGTAATGGAAATGGTGAGAGTTTCTCTTCCTGTCCGGTACTGATAAGCGCTGGTAGACCTGCCAACGTGTACCTACACCTGAAGACAGTGGACAGACGCACACACAGTGAGAGTACTACTGGCTCGCCGCTGTTGCCGCAGACGGGCCCGCTAGAGGCCTGGCCCGCGGGCGCACAAAGGCGTGTGTTTTGGCGACCGCCGCCTCTGCAATTGATTTCTTTGCCGCCGGCTGCTAATGACAACTGTGCTCGCTTTCAGCAGGCTGCCGCGCCATTGTGCCTCCTCACAACTGTGCCTCTGTTTGTTACAGGTAAGTACACCTGCCGACCGCTCGCCGTCTGTCAACTCGCACCGCCCTGCGGACGCGAGCCCTTCGCTTCCGTTCATCCGAGTGTTTGGCCAGAAAGTACGTACCGCACACGCACTAGCTCGCAGACAATGGACCCCTCCTGCTGCAAGGGGGTCGCAGATGTGCGTCTCCATGGCGCTCCAATGCAGCTTCGCCTGCACTGCATCATCATCCTATACAGGGTGTTACAAAAAGGTACGGCCAAACTTTCAGGAAACATTCCTCAAACACAAAGAAAGTATGTGGACACGTGTCCGGAAACGCTTAATTTCCATCTTAGAGCTCATTTTAGTATTTCTCTTTATTTATTTATTTGGTTATTTAACCTGACCAGATTCGGGCCATAGGGCCCTCTCTTACATGTGATCAGGAACAACATAAACAAAGGATTTAATTACAAAATACACTACATTAATAATATTAAATAATAACAATAAATGATAATACTACTACTACTACTAATAATAATAATAACACAAAAATCAAAGTAATACTAATAATAACAAGAGATATTTACATGGAGATAGATGTTTAACACATTTGAATTAAGTTTAATATAAACAGAAGGGGGAAAATGATTAGTGAAAGAGGAGTAGATTGAAAAATGACAGTGCTAATGGACGAGAGGAAGTGGAGACATATATGAATGGAGATCTCTGTTGGCGAAAGGAGAAGGGGGGGGGGGAGGAGTAATTGACAACAGTGGGCTACAGACTGGTAAGTGGAGAAAAAGATGGCTATTGTGACAGAAGGTGAACCCTTAGCTGTCTTTTAAAGTTTTGAATTGATTTTCTCTGTCTCAATTTTTGAGGAAGATTGTTCCACAGACTTGTTCCCGATATAGAAAATGATTTAGAGAAGATTGCAGTGTTAAAATTGAAATAAATCTTGCAGACAATTGTCAAAATACCCAATTGTTTCGTTAGTATGTACTGTACTTCCTCGATTCACCGCCAGTTGGCTCAATTGAAGGAAGTAATGTTGATTTCCGTGCTTGTGTTGACATGCGACGGATGAGACTTTATTCCAACGTGATCAAATTGTAATTTTCACAATGAACATGTGTGGGCTGACGAGAATCCGCACGCTATTGTACAATCACGTCATCAAATTTTCTGGGAACGTTTGGGCAGGAATTATTGGTGATGTCTTGGTTGGGCCTCATGTTCTTCCACCTACTCTCACTGGAGCACGTTATCATGATTTCATTCGGGATACTCTACCTGTGCCTCTAGAACATATGCCTTTACAACTACGACACATGTGGGTCATACACGATGGAGCTTCCGCACATTTCAGTCGACGTGTTCTTACGCTTCTCCACAACAGATTCGGTGACCGATGGATTGGTAGAGGCGGACCAATTCCATGGCCTCCACACTCTCCTGACCTCAACCCTCTTGACTTTCATTTATGGGGGCATTTGAAAGCTCTTGTCTACGCAACCCCGGTACCAAATTGAAGTAAGGTAATGTTGACTTCAGTGCTTGTGTTGACATGCGACTCATTGCTCTACAGTACTAGCATCAAGCACATCAGAACGCAGCATCAACTGGTTAGTGTTCATCACGAACGTGGTTTTGCAGTCAGTGCAATGTTTACAAATGCGGAGTTGGCAGATTCCCATTTGATGTATAGATTAGCACGGGGCAATAGCCGTGGCGCGGTACGTTTGTATCGACACATATTTCCAGAAGGAAGGTGTCCCGACAGGACGACGTTCGAAGCAATTGATCGGCGTCTTAGGGAGCACGGAACATTCCAGCCTATGACTCGCGACTGGGGAAGATCTAGAACGACAAGGACACCTGCAATGGACGAGGCAATTCTTCGTGCAGTTGACGATAACCCTAATGTCCTGCTGTATAAGGTAACGCTGACCAAGTCACTGAATAGAGAGTGCTACGGGAGAACCAGTTGTTTTCGTATATTGTACAGCGTGTGCAGGCACTATCAGCAGCTGATTGGCCTCCACGGGTACACTTCTGTGAATGGTTCATCCAACAATGTGTCACTCCTCATTTCAGTGCAAATGTTCTATTTACGGATGAGGCTTCATTCCAACGTGATCAAACTGTAAGTTTTCACAATCAACATGTGTGGGCTGACGAGAATCCGCACGCAATTGTGAAATCACATCATCAACACAAATTTTCTGTGAACGTTTGGGCAGGAATTGTTGGTGATGTCTTGATTGGGCCTCATGTTCTTTCACCTACGCTCACTGGACCACGTTATCATGATTTCATATGGGATACTCTACCTGTGCTGCTAGAACATTCGCCTTTGCAAGCACGACACAACGTGTGGTTCATGCACGATGGAGCTCCTGCACATTTCAGTCGACGTATTCGTACGCTTCTGAACAACAGATTCGGTGACCGATGGATTGGTAGAGGCGGACCACTTCCATGGCCTCCACGCTCTCCTGACCTCAACCCTCTTGACTTTAATTTATGGGGGCATTTGAAAAGTCTTGTCTACGCAACCCCGGTACCAAATGTAGAGACTCTTCGTGCTCGTATTGTGGACGGCTGTGATACAATACACCATTCCCCAGGGCTGCATCACTGGATCAGGGATTCCATGCGACGCTAACGGAGGACATTTTGAACATTTCCTGTAACAAAGTGTTTGAAGTCACGCTGGTACGTTCTGTTGCCGTGTGTTTCCATTCCAAGATTAATGTGAGTTGAAGAGAAGTAATAAAATGAGCTCTAACATGGAAATTAAGAGTTTCCGACACATATCCACATAACATATTTTCTTTCTTTGTGTGTGAGGAATGTTTCCTGAAAGTTTGGCCGTACCTTTTTGTAACACCCTGTATATTCATATACTAGGGTATACAAGTTGCTTGTTGAAAAAGGAAATTTTTTAATGGTTCATATGCCATGCTCAACCAGTTTCGATGCACTATGGCATCATTTTCAAGTGCTCCACAGTAAAGAAATGTTTTATAAATGTATAAAGTAAAAACAAAAAGTAAGACACTTACAATTTTTGAAATGGTCAGAAGAGTGTTATAACATATGATCTGATGTGTATCATTTTGGCTAACAGCTGTTTTAGGACCAAGTTGTACAGAAACCTTCGCTTGAGAGATATGGTCAGTGCAATTCTGCCTAGAAGTCAGATTGTTCCAATCAAGGGAAATAGTCAAGCAACTTTCGTCACATTGGTAGTGCTTCTGTGTAAGCAGGCTTAACATGCATTCAACAACAATTGTAACACAATGTAAAACCACACTGAGTTCAGCTCATAGGTAATACTTTTCATTGGTGACGGTTAGTAGAACACAGTGTGGTTTTACACTGTGTTACAATTAATGTTGGATGCATGTTCAGTCTGCTCAGATAGACAGGATTTGAAAAGGTTGTATAATTAATAGATTTTAATGTACTTTGGTAAAGCTCATAGAACACGAGATGTACTTTGGTGTAGCAGTTAATTTCGTTATGACTCGCCTTTATGCCACGTAGCGAAATTGTCCCATCGTAAGCAGAGATCAAGCACAGCACACCCAACCTTAACTGTTGAAGAGTGTTGCTTTGTACTTGGTAGTTTAATATTCCCCCTGTTAGTAGTGAAGCTGCTGTTCCCGTCGACAGTTACTGAAACGCGTTAAGTATCCAATGAATATAAACACTCATTGTTTCATGAATGAGATTGCTTTTTGCGATTCGACCGCGTCCTACGTTCCTGGTTGATCTGTTCTAGTACGAGGTTACTTTCGAACACGGGCTTCTTTTTATTTCGGTCGGGAGACGACGTCTGCCGACTGCAACCGGAACCTTCGTCGGCAGGCGCCGTGGCAGAATGGTGCCGTAATGAAACATGAGAGATTCATTAGCGGGCTCTGTTCATCGCCGTTTGACTTACAGTCTCGTGACTGGAGACCAGAAGCTAATTGTATTTACTACTGGCTACCTCGAATGAAACACGACTCAAATGGCAAGAAATAGTAGTCGTTTCGAAACACGCAATATCCCATTACCGAGTATTACTCATTAAATCAAGCTTCCCGGACTAGTTTATTATGCCGAGAAATAATTGAAAAACTACTCGTAAATATATTGAGTGGGACTGTAAAAATGGGGTGCCCCCCTGTCGTAATAATTTGTAGTGGCCGTCTAGCTGGTCTGATAATAAATTCTGTGGCGAAATCTCGGTGCGACGGCTGAACGATTGGAAGATTTAATGGTAATGCTTGATGCTACCAGCGACGGGGCTGGCGTAATTGCTGTACAGGAAAAGCCGGCCCGACCGAGTGACTAGTAGCACACGACTCGCAGAGGTATTACTTGTCAGCGAACGTCCGAAAGCAAACGCGTATCTTCCCCTACGACATTAACCTTAGCACTCTTTAATTCCGCTGTTTTTATTATGTCGGCTGTTTCCGATAAAAATTTCATAAATTTCAGTGAATCGAAGATGCGACACGAAAATCTACAATACTGACTCCTTTCTTCTCGAATCGATAACACGTAAGTGTGCTTGTAGCTATAATGTATCCGTTCCATTTTGACAATCAGCTTAAACAGCTTGTCAGCGAACGTCCGAAAGCAAACGCGTATCTTCTCCTACGACATTAATTTTAACACTCTTTAACTCCGCTGTTTTTATTATGTCGGCTGTTTCCGATAAAGATTTCAGTAAATTTCAGTGAATCGAAGATGCGACACGAAAATCTACAATACTGACTAGACTTTAAACAGTACGACTCCTTTCTTCTCGAATCGATAACACGTAAGCGTGTAAGCGTACTTGTAGCTACAATGTATCCGTTCCATTTTGACAGTCAGCTTAAAGAGGAACATGTTTACGTCGACAAAAAGCGTAAAATTACCAAAAATGTTGAATTTGTTTTCTGTATCTCATGCAGCAACGACAGTCAACTTTACATGTGTCTAGTGGTAGCGTATGTTACCTTAGTCTTCGAACTCAACCTGAGTTCTCATCCCTGTGTGACAAAATAGTACTTTACATGATCCAATAAACTAGAAAATTAAGTCACGCCTACTCATATTTGCTTGCTTAGCGTTTCAGTAAATTCAAACATCGTGATAGGAGTGCTGAATTTGTTAGTGTTGGGTTTAGTGAGTGTGGCCGCGGCGGAGCGGCCGAGCGGTCTAAGGCGCCTCGCTGCGGAGCGCGCGGTTACTCGCCGTCGGAGGTTCGAGTCCTCCCTGGGCCATGGGAGAGTATGTGTGTGTGTGTGTGTGTGTGTGTGTGTGTGTGTGTGTGTGTGTGTTTGTCCTTAGGTTAGTTTACCTAGGTTTCCGTAGTTTGTAAGCTACGGACTGATGACCACGCAGTTTGGTCCGATAGATTTACAAACATTTTAACATTTCAGTGAGTCTGAATTATTACCATAATGCGATTGTTTTGCTATTGCGCTCAACTAAACTTCTTTTAAAGTTTGCAACAACGCAAGGAGATTTCCAGCTGCTTCCTTCATGCAAGCCGTAAGCGAGTTACCTACGGATCAACGCCACAAATATAAACAGTTATTCGTTTTTGTAACAATTCGCCGTTTAAATGCTGTTACACAAGGACAAAAATCGCTTTATTCTGCCTAATGTAGTTTTTATTAGAGCTCTGTTTGTCTGGTAAGCTTCTTATTGAGTTCCTGCTGACGCATTAGTTTTCAAATCGTGTCAGATGGGCAGTTGTGAATATCGTAACTGTATAGCTGCTCTTTTGTCTTGTACGGAACGTTAAAGTAACTTTCTGATGACGCAATTTACTGTAGTTAATTTTGTAATCTTTCCGCGTTCATTGCGCGCTAAGATTCTCTAGGGAATGCCTGTGTCACTACGAGCGGCACTGAAGCGTTACACCAAGAAACAGTGCGCGCGCACACAAATAAATCTCATCTCTGTTCTGCGTCTGTTGTTGCGAACGTACTTGCAATTTGTCAAGCGGATGAGTAGGCAACGTAGGGAGACATACCCAGCTACGTACTTAGTTCTAGTGCTAAATGCGTTTCACTGTCGTACGTTAATTGTATTCTCTATCATGCGTATACAGTTACTTGTTACGGAGAGGGATCTAAGTTTGTATCTTTCTGTTTACACATTTCCGTAAATTTATTTAACTATTAGTTTCTTCCTTTGATGTTTTTTAAAGCAGTGCTGAAACCTGTTGCGCAGTTATCCTGTTTACAGGCATCATGTTTCGATCATTATATGGACACCACGAGCTATGCGATTAAATCTCCTCCATCGTAAATCGCGTGATACAACTGATCACCATTGCTGATGTTACAGTCAAAATGCAGATTTTTTGATATTAAACGAGTTGTAAATTGGCATATTAACCTTGAGAATAGTAGCACAACCATAAAGTTGACGAGGCGGCAATAATACATCTGAAACGCTTCTCTGTGTATCGAAATTTGCTATGACCATTAAAGCTATGCAGCGGTTACAAAAGAATAACGAACGGAGATTCTACATCGCACTATTGAGTTAAGCCACCATTACTTCGTAAATCGCTGTGTAGACTTCTTCCGTCTTTCTGCTTCATAAGGGTATTAACTTTTTTTCTGTCCCAAATGTAATTAGATTTGTGGTATCTTTGGCTTTTCTGTATTTTTGCGAATTTTGGGATTGTCCTATCAACAGACTACAGACAGTTCCCCGCCATACAACTTTTAAACTTAGTAAACGCTTCAACTCTTAACTACGTACATCGTCTCTGTCAACACGTAACCGTTATTCTTCCTCCTTTCGGACTGAAGCGTGTCTTACGAGAAAAAAAGAAAATAAATAAGTAAAAAAAATAAAAAAATAAAAAACAAAAACGTGTCAACAGTTATTGAGGCATACAGTACTGGGTGTTTGTAATTGTACCGCACATCCTTGCAGGAAATAGTACTACTTAGAACATAGTCCATAAACAATATATATATATATATATATATATATATATATATATATATATTCGGGCTTCGCAGAACCGAAAAAACACAGCCCCACATGTATATAACTTTTATGAATTTACACTAGCATAGTACAGTAAGAAATCAGGTGACTGATGACCTAGCTGTTTAGTCCCCTCAAAAACCAACAACAGAAAGAAATGAAAAACATTTTCACGCGACGTCACACATCGTTAATCCTCTTCCCGCCTCCCCACGTTAACGAGTGACTTAATTTATGGATGGCACCTTAGTTCTGACTATTTCACCAATCCCACCCACCCGCTCCTCCCCGAAAGAAAACTGTGCCTACAGCACTTTATAGTACGACTGCTATCCTCTGATAATGTTGCAGAATGTGTTGTACACCTGGCCGCGCGGGATGGCCATGATGTGTAAGGCGTCGTGGTATGGACGGGCGGTCGTTCCCGCCGGTGGTTCAAATCCTCCCTCGGTTATGGGTGTGTGTGTGTGTTTTGTCCTTTTTTTTCATCAAGGATGGAGCCCCTCCACGCCCACACCAACGTGGTGACCAACTCAATAGTTCTACTGTCACCTCCGTATTTTTTAGTTTTGTTATGGTGGATCACGGGATGTGGGAGCCGCGATGTTATCCGTACGTATGGGCACGATCACCCATTAATACGGTGCATCTGGAGATAGTAGACTCGAAAGGTATACGAAGGGTAAAGGTATGTAAGGGCAGAGGAGAAAAAGTGCCAAGGCAAGAGCCAATGGGAAAAAAAACCTCTGCGACAGTGGGGTAAGTTGCAAGGGCAGTAGCGGTATGCTATCCGCGACAGATCATGCAAGGTTTGGTAATGTTAGTAAAGGGTATATCTCAGTTTTGTCCTTTTTCATCTATTTTAATCCCACCCTGCCAGTCTACTGATTTCAACATATGATCCATGAATAGTATGAACAACAGTGGTCACAGGTTACAGCCTTGTCTTACCCCTGAATCTACCCTGAACCATGAGCTTAATTTGCCATCTACTCTTAACTGCTGCCTGACAGTCTACGTAAAGCCCTTTAATTGCCTGCAAAAGTTTGTCTCCTATACCATAATCTTGTAGAACTGACAGTAGCTTCCTCCTAGGAACGCGGTCATAAGCCTTTTCAAGATCTAAGAAATATAGATACAATTTTTATTTTTATTTATTTATTTATTTATTTTCATTTTCTTTTTTGTGGATTTTATCCATTATGGATGTTGAACTCCGTGACTGTTCCTTATAGGTTGTAGAAATAAAATCTACTACCAGTCACAATTATTGCCGGCGGTTTATTAAAACACTACCCGTTTCAGTTATAAAGTTTACTGTGGCGATGTTTGGAGTGACAGTTATAAAGTGTACTGTGCAAAACCTGAAACATGGGAGTGCAAATTAGCATCATGTTGCTGTTCCTACAGTGTTCTCAACTAATATCAATGAGAAATTTACGAACACGAACTGCACACTTTACTTATATGTGAGTACACTTATAGCCTTATCACACATCACTCCACCTCATACCATGCTTGTTTATGTATATGTATATCTATATGATACTTGTGTATGTATAACTGTATGATAAGCACAAAGTAATTTACGTTTTCTTTAAACAGTCAACAACACTGAATGTAAACACCTGAAGATGGGCACAAGCCCTAAACCGGTAGTGTTTTAATATTATTTTGTCAAGTAGGCTCAACCACATAGATCGTGTATAAAACACTATAATATGACGCGTTTCATAGGTCAAGCCCTCATCATCAGATAAAATATACAAGAATCTTTAAAACCCAAGACAAATAAAATCTAAAACGTAATAAAAGAAAACGTGGTTACTTCCCTTGTAACCGTGTCTCAGTAGAAAGCTCCTCAGCATACTGTGCTTCGTCAATATTAAAAACATCCCCAGTACTGGCGGCGCATAGCACTAGTGAAGCGCACGGAGTCAACAACACCTCCATGCGCTTCACTAGTGCAATGCGCCGCCAGTACTGGGGATGTTTTTAATATTGACGACGCACATTATGCTGAGGAGCTTTCTACGGAGACACGGTTACAAGGGAAGTAACCGCGTCTTCTTTTATTACGTTTTAGATTTTATTTGTCTTGGGTTTTAAAGATTGTTGTATATTTTATCTGATGATGAGGGCTTGACCCTTGAAACCCGTCATATTATAGTGTTTTATACACGATCTATGTGGTTGAGCCTACTTGACAAAATAATAAAGTATACAACCACGACTTCACATCAATAATGGATATAATTAAGTGTATCAATAAACCGCCCTCCCTGGGGCATGGGTGTGTGTGTTGTCCTTAGGTTAGTTTAGTTTAAATAGTTTGTAAGCTACGGACTGATGACCACGCAGTTTGATCCGATAGAATTACAAACATTGGAACATTGGAATAAACCGCCAATAATTGTGACTGGTTGCGAAAATCAAATGTTTGTATAGTCTATGGGACTTAACTACGGGATCATCATCCCTAAACTTACAAACTAATTATGAACTACTTACGAACTAAGATGGCACAAATATCCATTCCCGAGGGGGGATTCGAACCCCCGACCTTAGTTGCCGTGCAGACCGTGACTGGAGCGCCTTAGTCCCCTCGGCCACCGCGGCCGGTGACTGGTAGCGGACTTTATTTCCACCCATTTTTTAAATTTTTTTTTATTTTTTTTTTTTTTTGTTTTTTTTTTTGTTTTGTTTAGAGTCTAAATTTGTTAGTCTCGCGACACCCTTTTTACTACTACGCGATACCCCAGGGTATCGCGACACACAGTTTGCAAAGCTCTGGTCTACTAGGGACTGTTGACCACAGCAGTTTGGCCCAATAGGTTTACAAAGTTTTGAACTACTGTGTTGTAGACGAAGACGACAGTGCGGGTTGAGAGTCGGGAAGCTAGCCCCCAGCGGCTGTCTCAGTAGCGACAAGCGCCGCAGCCGGTACACAAAAGGCCGTTCTCGGCACGGCGATTAGCTGTCGCGCCGACAACGGAGCCGGCGGTGACGGGCGCGACCGGCAACGGCCGCGTGAAATCCGCCGTCACCGGCGCCGCCTTAAGTGAATCCGGGGCCCTCCTGGGCTAGGAATCCGTCCGCGGCCGAGGCGAGCCGACGCCACGGAGCAGATTGAGCGCGGTTCATTGGCACCGCCACCGGCGGGCCTCCCCCGCAAAAATAGCGGCGCTTCCGCGAAGGCGGCGGTGTCGCCGTCGCCGTCGTAATGAGGTGCGGCGCCCGCGCGCCGGTCACGCCGCCCCGCCGCCCATCTCCTCCGCGCCTTTTTCCAGCCGCTTTTGTCGCCTCACAGCGCCGCCTCCTACTTGTTCGGTCGGCTGCCCCGGGTCGCCGGCGGGCCGTTCTTCTCGCGCATCCGCGGAAACCCAGCCGCGCGCTGCCCGACGCCTTTCTTGTGTGCTGCTGCTGCGACACCTGCTTGGCCGTTTTCACACTTAACGCCGCGTCCAGGTATTTAAGAGGGGGAGGGGGGTTGCTAAACCGACAAAACAATATCTTTTACTAGATCACCCGGTGAACTTCGCATCACTTACCTCTTAATATAAACCATATTAATTTACTATCAATAAAATTCATCCGCGTCGTCATTTTTATAAACTCTACCGACGTTTCGGCCACTGTTGCAGGCAGCCTTCCTCAGGGTCTGTGCAAACGTAGGCTTCCGCCGCTGTTGTCACTATCAATAAAATTGTTCCGGGTATGAAACCGCGTCGTCATTTTTATAAACTCTACCGACGTTTCGGCCACTGTTGTAGGCAGCCTTCATCAGGGTCTGTGTCTGATACAGACCCTGACTAAGGCTGCCGGCAACAGTGGCCGAAACGTCGGTAGAGTTTATAAAAATGATGACGCGGTCTCATACCCAGAACAATTCTATTGATAGTGAGAAGAGCGGCGGAAACCTACGTTTCCATATTAATTTAAATCATATGTATTTTAGACCCAGTAGCATCATCAGATAGTCCAGGATAATGTTCATGCCACATTCGTGGAAATTCAGGGAAAGTATAAACGGTGATAAAACATGGAAAAATTGCAGACCGTGACTGGAGCGCCTTAGTCCCCTCGACCACCGCGGCCAGCCTTCTCTTAGTCAGGATATGGCAGAAACTCCTTTTCTCTCCAATTAGGTTAAGCACCTCCTCATTAGTTACGTGATCTACCCATCTAATTTTCATCATTCGTCTGTAGCACCACATTTAAAAAGCTTCTATCTTCTCAATTGAGAATATTCGGGACCGGATGATTCGTCATTTCGCGCGGTCTGCATGACCGGCAGGAAATCTGGCCCAAGTGAGACACAAGCTGGAAATGGCGTGGCAGGCTGTTCCGGAAGACTACTACGATATCTCTATGGAGGAACTGCTGGCTGGATTGCTGCAGAAGTAAGATTTACACTGTACTAGCTTCGACATTTCGCGCCGGCCGCGGTGGCCGAGGGGACTGCGGCGCGCCAGTCACGGTCTGTACGGCCACTACGGTCGGGGGTTCGAATCCCCCCTCGGGCATGGATATTTGTGCCGTCCTTAGTGTTAGCTAGTTCATAAGTAGTTTGTAAGTTTAGGGACTGATGACCCCGTAGTTAAGTCCCATAAACTACACAAACATTTGAACATATTTTTTCCGACGTTTCGCACGCCCTGGTGGCTGTACGTACGTGCGTATAGCTCTGTCCGTGTCATCGCGTGTTGTATGCATCATCAAGAATGTGTCAATAAAATTTCCCTCTGCTGGGTCAACGAATTGATGGTGTTCTATTTTCATTTTCCGGAAGTGTAGTTCGAAGTAGAGGATATGTCGAAACTCGTGGAGCGAGTATCTATAAGGCAAGTGGGGCAAGTGAAGATGTCTGTCTGGTGTAATAGGCCACGTCGTACCGCGAGAGGCGCGCCTCGGCAAACACAGAAATTGGCACGCTGCTAGCCTGCGCGGCTGACGGTTCTTTGCGCGGTTTCTTCGGCGGTGTTACCGGCGGTCCGCCGACGGGCGGCCGTCACGACCGCGCGCGGAGGCGGAGGCGGAGCCGGCGAAAGTCAGTCGCGCCCGAGGCGGCGAGCCGCGCACAGTGATTTGTGGCGCGCGACTGCCAAGGCTTGGCCGCCGGCTGCCTGCTTATTGATTAGGCGGCGACTTTGCAGCCGTCTGCACGTGGCCCGAGGCGCCGCGGCGGCCACGTCTGGCTGGAGGTCAGGCGCACGCCTTGTCCGCGAGAAAGCGCCACGTGCGCTTCCCGCATTTGCTTGTCCACATTCCAGAAGGGCGAGCTGGGTAGCTCGAAACAGATCTCACTGCCGGCTGTACAGTGGGCATTCGACTTACAGCACCAAATAGCCCAGTTTGTCGTCTTGATGCAGCCCTCCACGCTATCCTGTCCTGTGCAAGCCTCTCCATCTATGACTAAGAACGGTGCCCTACATGCTTTTGAACCTTCTCACTGTAGTCCTCCTCCCACCGTATGTTCGAGTCCTACCATCGGCATGCGTGTCTGTGTTCTCCTTAGTGTAGGTTAGTTCAAATGTTTGTATAGCTTATGGGACTTAACTACAGGGTCATCAGTCCCTAAACTTACAAACTACTTATGAACTAGGTAATCCTAAGGACGATACAAATATCCATGCCCGGGGTTGGGATTCGAACCCCCGACCGTAGTGGCCATGCGGACCGTGACTGGAGCGCCTCAGTCCCCTCGGCCACCGCGGCCGGCTGTAGGTTAGTTTAAGCAGCTTGTAAGTCTAGGGACTAATAACCATAGCACTTTGGTCCAACAGCTTTACAAACACTTCAACATTTTTTTGGTTTTCGTCTCTCGGTCTCCATCTTCGATATTTACCCCCACACACTTCCCTCCAGTGCTAAATTGACTATTTCTTGATGTCTCATAATGTGTCCCACAAGTCGATCCCTTTTCTTAATCAATATATGCCAGAAATTCTTTTCCTTCACAATTTTGTTCAAATGTTCAAATGTTTGTAAATATATCGGACCGAACTGCTTGGTCATCAATCCGTAGCTTACAAACTACTTAAACCTAGGTAAACTAACTTACACACACACCCATGCCCCAGGGAGGACTCTAACCTCCACGGCGAGCAACCGCGCGCTCCGCAGCTAGACGCTTTAGACCGCTCGGCTACTCCACCGCGGCTCACAATAATTTTTTTGTTCCGCACCTCCTGATTAGTTACGTCATCTACCCACCTCATCTTCAGCTTTCGTCTGTTGTTGTTGTGCTCTTCAGTCGGGAGACTGGTTTGATGCAGCTCTCCACGCTACTCTATCCTGTGCAAGCCTCTACATCTCAGAGTACGAACGGCAACCTACATCCTTTTGAATCTGCTTACTGTATTCGTCCCTCGGTCTCTCTGTTAGATTTTCACCACACAAACTTCCTTCTAAGTTGACGATTCCTTGATGTCTCAGAATATGTGCGACTACCTATCTCTTATCTTAGTCAGGATACGCCGGAAACTCCTTTTCTCCCCTATTCGGTTAAGCACCTCCTCATTAGTTACGTGATCTACCCACCTAATCTTCATCATTCGTCTGTAGCATCACATTTCGAAAGCATCTGTCATCTTTTTGTCTGAACGCCTTATCATCCACGTTTAACTTCAAACAATGCTACACTTCAGAGAAAGGACATTTAAACTAATATTGGATGTCAACATATTTCGCTTCTTCAGAATATTTGTCTGTAGCACTACATCTCAAATGCTTGTATCATCTTTCTGTCTAATCTCTTTATCATCCACGTTTCACTCCCATAAAATGTTATGTCTAGACAAATTCCTTCAAAAAGGACGTCCTAATATTTAAATTAAGTCCGTCTCTTCATAAATGCTTTTCTTTCCGTAGTCATTCTTCGTTTTATATCTTCTTTACTTCGGCCACAAGAAGTTATTTTGTTATATATATATATATTAAAAAAAAAAAAAAAAAAAAAAAAAAAAAAAAAAACACAACTCATCTACTACTTGTATTGTGTCTTTGTCTAACCTAAATCCTTAGGCGTAGTCTGATTTTCTAACAGTACATTCAGTGTTCAAATGTTTGTAAATCTGTCGGACCAAACTGCGTGGTCATCAGTCCGTAGCTTACAAATTACTTAAACTAAGTTAAACTAACCTAAGGACAACACACACACCCATGCCCCAGGGAGGACTCGAACCTTCGACGGCTAGCAACCGCAACAGTACATTCCATTACCTAGTTGTTGCATAAATTTATTTCCTATAATCCCCTGAACTTATTTCTTTGGTATTTTTTCTTGCTGTATCAATACTATCAACAATATCCTTCACCACCAAACAAACAGAAATATCTTATAATTTCCTGTTATGCTAGAAGGAATATCATTTATATAAATTAGAAACAAAAGTGATCCCAGAGCAAAACCATGAGGCTCATCCCCACTTATCTGTGTCCCACGGTGAGTGAATTTCACAGCTGTTTTTCCGATGAATCCTGTTGCTATAAAGAATGTTGATCCCTTTACTGCGTTTGCAGTAGTAAAAGGTGCTTCTCAATATTCATATATTTGTTGTATTGTAAAATAAAATCCTAATATTACTGTGAAGAATAATCCTTGTATTGTTTGTGAATGATTAGATTCTATAATTCCATGATGTGCTCATGTATTTGTAACTCCTGAAGCTAGAAGTATTGCAGTGAGAATCACCTTCTGCTGACTGTTATCAAAGTAATCTGTTGCTGTTGTTGTGGTCTTCAGTTGGGAAACTGGTTTGATACAGCTCTCCACCCTATTTTATCCTGTGCAAGACTCTTCATTTCCACATAAGAACAGCAACCCACAGCCTTTAGAACAAGTTTACTGTATTTATCTCTCGGTCTCCTTCTGCTATTTTAACACCACACACTTCTTTCCAGTGCTAAATTGACGACTCATTAATGTCTCCGAATGTGTACCATCAATCGATCCCTTCTCTTAGTCATAATATGCCAGAAATTTATTTTCTCCCCAATTCTGTTCAGCACCTCCTCATTAGATACGCCATCTCCCCACCTCATCATCAGAATTTGTCTGTAGCACCACATTTCGAAATCTTCTATCATATTTCTGTTTTAACTCCTAACCGTCGATATTTCACTCATGTTCAATGTTACACTCCAGACATATCCTATCAGAAAGGATGTCCCTAACGTTTAAATAAATTTGCAATTTTATGTGAGCCGTTGCAGTTACATTCAGGGCACTCATAATGCTTGTTTGAAGGACACTGAAGATTGTCACTATGTGACTGAAATCGATCTGTTGTTTTTAAATAAAACATTAACGACCAATGCTGCTCGATACATCTGGTGTGTTTAAATAAATATTGGATGTCATGAAATTTCGTTTCTTCAGAAACGCTTTTCTTCCAGTAGCCATTCTGCATTTTATATCTTCTTTCTTTGGGCCATCACAAGTTATTTTGCTAACCAAATAATAAAACTCATCGACTACTTTTATTGTCTCATTACCTAATCTAATTCTTTCAGCGTCGGCTATTCCACTTCCTTTGTTTTTCTCTTGTTAATATCCATCCTATAAACTCCTTTCAAGGCACTGTTGATCCGTTTATTTGATGTTCCTGGACATTTGCTATCACTGGGAGTATTACAATGACATCAACAAACCGCCAAGTTTTTAATTCTTCACCCTGAACTACAATTCCTTCTCCATATCTCTCCTCCTATTTCATCATTTTGGGTTGGTTACAATAGAAATGGGTTGTTTGCCGTGAAATTTTGACTGCTGCAAATTAAATTGCAAACAACGCGTTACCCATTCATCTAAGACGAAAGCTGAATAAACGGACTGGTAGAGGAGAAACGTCTCTAGACATATGCTATCTTATATTTTTTTTTCTGTAGTTTCTCGAACCGTTTCAAAGACATTTGCAAAAATGTCTGTATCGTGTTCCCACATTTTGTAGGTCGCGCCATTATTCCGATGGGCACCATACTTTACAGACGTATTTGAAACCGCCAGCGACCAGAACCTCCATTTGGCGCTATATTCGTACGCTGATACAGAACGGCACTATGCCCTATCTCGGTTGTTAAACGTCGGATAGAACAAAATTTCAAGTAAGAGTTGTTCAGATTTTAATATCGAGTGACTTCTGTATGATTTTTTTTTTCGATATTGACTCTGAAAGTTGATACAGACATATAAAGATATAATTCTTCATATAATTCTAACGTCATATTTCATTTAAGTCCCAAGACTGTCGCATTATTGTCATTTTATGAAATATATACCACATTCACGTACGATGACCTTTTAGAAACCGCAAGTGAGGTGGTGAATTAGTAGGAAAATAAGATTCGCATTTAGAAGGATGGCAGTTCGACTCTAATCCGGCTAGCGGTTTTCCATGATATGTATAAATCGCTCAACGTGGACATCTTGACAGTCCTTTAAAATCATATCGCTGATTTCCTTCCCTAATTCGCTCCGACCTGTCGTCGGCGGTAGTTAAACCCTAATCTTCTTTCCCTTCTTTTCTGGGGAACAAAATATTCCAATGTACGACTACATTTTCTGCTATCTCAATAATAATAATAATAATAATAATAAAGTTTAATTCTTTCTTGAGATCAAGAAGACAGACAGTGGCACCTGAGCTAGATGCTGTGATTTTTTACTTCCAGAAAGCCTTCGATATTCTTCAGCACCTTAACCTGATCAACAAGTACGTACATATGGAATACCAACGTGATATACGACTGATATGAAGATTGAATGGAAAACGAAACTCACTGAACTTTTTTGTAATGGAGAGGTATCGTAAGTGAATGAATTGCACAAGATAGTGTGACAGGGCTGCTACTGCTTGTAATAAATCCGGAAAATAACAATACGTACAGGATAAACTGAAAAGTGTAGGGGAAAAAAAAAAACGTATAATCTTTCTCGCAAATCAAAGTTTACATATAGTTTTCTAGGTTTCTGCACGTCAGAAACGACAACTAGAAAGATGATAAAAGTAACCGCTATGTGCGTAAAATGACCACGCAGAGATTCATAGAGATGCTCGCAGGTATGGGATCGATCCACTGTCTGCTTACTGCTGTTCAACGCTACAAGCAGGGGCAAACTGATGCCCTTGATCCAGAGCGTGACCAATGCATGTATTTGATTAATCTTGTGACTGTCTGCTACGTGTTTATCTCACTGAGGTACAATCACAGTCGTCAAACTAGTTAATGAGCCATGGGCTGATAATTAATCTCAGGTACAGGCAGACGGACGCGTACTATCAATTGATCTCTGGAAGAACTTGGTTACACTAAAACTGTCACTAGTTTTACATTGTGAAAGAAAAGAAAAATGGTATTGTCAGTGAGCCTCCTTCATGTGTTTTGCTGTTGCGGTATGTTAATATTTAGGTACCAGACAGATTAAGGAATAGCGAGATTCTCATCTGTAGATTTTATTTGTTGCTGTGATCGGGTTCCTAAGCAAATACAAAGAGATTTAGACTTCATGTTTTCTTCATTAACGTTAGATGAAGTTGAAAATTTGAGAAATACTTCTTCAGAATTTTAGTTTACATTCAACTTGTGGTTTATGCTTATTCGCTTGTTACTCGCGTGAAGATGTCTGCACTACATATTTTATAAAAATAAGTGAAATACCAATGTGGAAGTTCACAGAACAAACATTTTTACAAACATACAAAAAAATGATGTTTTGGAAATGTTTTGTAGATGTAGTCCTAAATATAAAGACGTTTTTAGAATCTTCGGTTTTTAGTGAACTAATTGATTGTTATTATACAATAATCAATTGTTTGGTACAGTTATTGATATTATACAATTTGGAGAATATAACTCTCTAAATTTGAACTTCTCTTCCTACTTAACAAAAATAAGATTGTTCGAATAATGTTTACCAGTATATTAATGGAGATTGCAAAGAAAAAATGCTTTTTTAATCTTTAACGTTTCACACAATAACGCTATGAAAGGATAGGAAATTATAGTTATCCCCATTTCAATGACTTTATCAACCAAGTAGGAACAAAATTACCCACAATAGCTAAAAATAAAGTGCTTATTGTTACCTTGTTCATACTCCTATGAAATTATCCACAAACTAAATCCATTACTTTTTTTTCATCTTTATGGTACTTTATGTTAAATAATAATCCATTTCTGCAATGTACTTTGTTTCGCTCCACGATGAAAAACATCCAGTCACGATGAACTTTCCATTTTAACTACAGACAGAGACAGTGATATGCACTGTCGTTAGAAACCATGGAGGTATGAGGAACCTAGATTACACTGCAGACTTAAACAAAATGTTCAAGTGTTTGTATAGCTTATGGGACTTAACTACGGGGTCATCAGTTCCTAAACTTACAAACTACTAATGAATTAGCTAATCCTAAGGACGGCACAAATATCCATGCCCGAGGAGGGATTCTAACCCCCGACCGTAGTGGCCGTGTAGACCGTGACTGGAGCGCCTCAGTCCCCTCCGCCACCGCGACCGGCGAAATATTACAGTGCTTGTGTAAATAACACGCTGCAAGGAAAGCAATTAAAGTGTTCATCCTGATTCTGAATGAGTATTCGATCAATTACTATAATACATTTAGCGTCGTTAATGTGTAATACATTTTGAATAACCAAGAATAGAAGTAATTGATGTGCAAAGAAAGCTTCGAAATTTCGTGAATATCTACTCCACATCCCAATGAATTACCTCTAGACCGGGCAAGCGTCGTCGTCCATAGTACGCTTGCACGCCGGAACAGATTAGAAATCGACAGTCTGTGGCAGGACGAGTAGAAGAAGGAGGGCTGCGCGCGCGGCTGGAGTGTTTCCTTATTGGCGGGGTCGTCGCGCGCCACCTGTCGTCGGTGACCGTGGTCCGGCGGTGACTGATGAAGTGCGGGCCGGGCGTCGCTGCTGGCCACGGCGTGCCTCGCGCTCCCAGAGGCGGTGCGGCGGTTTAATTTCGGCAGCGGAGCGTTCGCGTCCGGCCGGACGTTCCTCTGAGTGACAGCGGCCGCGTAATATCGCCGCGAGCCGTCGCCGGCGCAACAGTTAGAAGGCGCCGGGAGGCCGGAGGGGCAGGGGTTAGACACAGGCCGCCGCCGCCACCGCCTCCTCATTGCATATTCAATGACGCATCTGCCCCAGGATTTCGTCTTGAGCCGACTCGTCGCCGTCGGCAGGAATGCCCGCGACCAGTGGCGGTCCCACCAAATAGGAAAATTCTGCTGAGGCGCGCGCCGCGCCCCGCGTGCCGCCCTACCCTACCCTCTCTCTACCCCCTCCCTCCACCCTTTCGATTCCCCACAGCTGTCCGCGCTCGTCCTCCGCAATAAGTCAACACCGGGGACGGCCATGCCAGCTGCGCGCGACGCCGCTGCTGACCGACATTTTCTTTTATTACTCGTCACCGTTTAAGTGTTTCACTGTAGCAAGAACAGTGTCGGCAGAAAAAAATTGTCTCTGAAAATACGCTGTCGCAGAAACGGCACGGTAACATTCCGCCTATTTCGATCAGATGACGGCGGCTCCCACCTGGGACAGCGGAGTATATATAAAAAAATTGAGATCTCAAATGTTTGTATAGCTTATGGGACTTAACTGCGGAGTCATCAGTCCCTAAACTTACAAACTACTTATGAACTTGAAACTTCCTGGCAGATTAAAATTGTGTGCCGGAACCGGGACTCGAACCTGGGACCTGGGACCTTTGCCTTTCGCGGGCAAGCGCACTACCGACTGTGCTATCCCGACACGACTCACGATGCCGCCTCACAACTTTACTTCCGCCAGTACCTCGCCTCCTACTTTCCAAACTTCACAGAAATTCTCTTGCAAACACGCAAGACTAGCACTCCTGGAAGAAAGGTCCCAGGTTCCAGTCCCGGTTCCGGCACACGTTCAAATTCCCGCTGGGTACACATTTTCAGCTTTGCCCATTCGCAGTTGACGTCATATATTCTGTGAATATGACAGAATAACAACTGCAGGATCAAACGTGACGTCTGTTCTTTGGGAACAGACGCCACATGTGTATACTGTATATGCCAGTGACAGGCTATGATCCTATCAATTTAAATATAAATTGAGAAACCTTTAGACGGTTTTTCGTCTCGAATATGTCCAAGACAATAAAGATAAACGTGAAGCAACGAATAAAAATTTATGATGCGGCCGGGAATCTAACACGGACCTCCATGCTTACTAGGCAAACGTCTTACCGTTTTTTTTTTTTTTTTTCTATGGTTAGTTCTGTTCATTGCGGACGCAGATCATGTTTGTTTGTTTGTGTTCGTCGTGTTCTCGGCTCAGCTTTTTTATTGCAGAGGGCGCGCTGAGCCACGGCGCCCGGCAAGTTAGACCACCGCACCACTAACGACTAAGGAGCCTCGGAATAGTTTAAGTACGACTTCTCTCCACGTCACAAATTTAGCAGGAATGTTCCACTATGTCCATTGCCGAGGTGCTATTCCGCTGCTTGGAGAGCCTTGGCTGTAGTGGCAATTATCTATGGAACACAGAAGCAGAATTAAAATTTGTGACGTGGAGAGAAGTCGTACGTAGACTATTCCGAGGCGCCTTAGACGTTATTGGTGCGGTGGTCTACCTGCATTCGCAGACCACGATGGTCAGCCGTCACTGGGAGCGGACGAACTAAAAGAACGAACTAATTCGCGGCAAAGCCGCGAACTAAAGAGTAAAAAAAAAAAAAGGTAAGAAGTCTGCCTAGTAAGCATGGAGGTCCGTGTTCGATTCCCGGCCGCATTACAATTTTTAATTTGTTGTTTCACGTTTATCTTTAACGATCTTATCGTTCGTGGCGATGAGTGGGAAAGTTTGCGGTCCATTTCTAAACTAAAAGGGATTCTTGTCGCGTGTAGTGTATGCAAAAAGTCGCGCACGATCAATCGCGTGCGACTGGTGGCGTCAGTGGGAACTCAGCCTAAAAGGATGTACTAATTTTTATATGGGGCGTTTTGTCCTCCCCAGTTGAGGTACCTCGGCTACAGAGACGAGCACCGTGTTCGTAGCACTTAATGAAAGAATCTCTGTACAAGACGTCAAAGGTCACGCGAATTCAGAAGTAGAACATAACTGTTACACGCCACCGTATCTCCGATCTCCGATCGAGGCATCCCAATCACCGGCGTCAGGCGATCTGCTAAATAAGGCAGGAGGTGCAAGAAACACGTCGGCACTCGCCGATTCGGAGATGCGAGCCGCGCCGTAAACAAGGCGAGGAGCGAGCGGCTTTCTTGACGCGCTGCGCCAGCCAGCCAGGTACATGTCGTGCAGTGTTTCAGGTCAAGGAGCGTGACACGCGCGACCCGGACCGCCGCCCGGAGAAAGCAGTACGCGAAATGGCAGCGCGAGGCGCAAGGCCGGCCGAGCGCCTCCCACATCCTGGTCAACGGGCGCGCGGAAGCGTCGCCGAGCGACAGGCCGGGGGCTGCCGAAATCACCGCGCAGTGGCTGTTGAACTTTTTAATCCGTTTTGGAACCAATCTTGATGATTAATATTGCCGCGAGACACCACGCAATGTACTGGCTGAAGGCGGGGAAATACGACAAGGTCCACGAACTTGTTGACCAAATAACCAACCAAACTCGTAGCAGAATACACACGTTCCGACCAACTGCACGCAACGGTTGCAGGGCGTCCCTGTCCTCGAGTCGACTGACGACCGACGGGGCCAGCAAGATGTCTCAAACACTTGCCAGGCTAAACACCAGCCGGCTGCGGTGGCCGAGGGGACTGAGGAGCTCCAGTCACGGTCTGCACGGCCACTACGGTCGGGAGTTCGATTTCCCCCCTCGGGCATGGATATTCGTGCCGTCCGTAGGATTAGCTAGTTCATAAGTAGTTTGTAAGTTTAGGGACTGATGACCCCTGATAGAAGTCCCATAGACTCTACAAACATTTGAACATTTTTCTGCTAAACACCACAACGTACAGACTACCTACACAAACACTACGTACATACCACACAGCCCTCTTCGACTCAGTAATCTGCTTCGCTGCCAGTTCATGGGCACAGCGTCTGGCACTGTTCAAATGTCTGTAAATACATCGGACCAAACTGCGTGGTCATCAGTCCGTAGCTTACAAACTACTTAAGCCTAGGTAAACTAACCTAAGGACAAACACACACACCCATGCCCCAGGGAGAACTCGAACCTCCACGGCGAGCAACCGCGCGCTCCGCACCTCCGGCACTACAGACCAACATTGCCACTGTTAGGAAAGGTCAAAGAAGTGTCCTATTAAGGCTAACTGGAGCCTTCAACACTACCTCAGACGAAGCACTCTGCGTGGTACTGGGGATACCACCAATAGACCTTACCATACGACTAAGAGCTGCTATGTACTGGCTGAAGGCGGGGAAATACGACAAGGCCACGAACTTGTTGGACAAGAGATAACAGAACGGAGACAACCAATTAAATGGAGAAATGGGAAAACTGCGAGAAAGGAAGACGTGTCTATGACTTTTTCCCGAATATAAGGGAACGTCTTCGAATGGGTCATATCAATCCCAGCCGGGGTATGATCCACTTCCTAACGGGACACGGCCCCTACCCCACACACCTCACACGTGTGGGTCTTAGTGACAATCCATGCTGTACGTGTGGAGAAATTGGGACCCCAGAACACACTGTCATACACTGTCAGTTCTACAAAACACACATTCACTACGTTTACATGTAACACATCTTCCGGAAGACGAAAACCGATTTTCGTAAACCGTTTTTCGCTGTCGTGTTTACATGGCACAGCCTGAATCGGATTTCCTAATCCATTTAAGATGGCGGCTGAGAAACAGCTGATTCAGTCCCCGATTTAGTCAGCATAATCGCTATTTTTCTTTACTTAAATACACAGATTCATGCTCACTCTAATATTAATACTTTTATTTCACATTAGAAAATGTCACTCTGTGCACATGTGCCGAAAATTCTTACCAAAAAAACACAATCTGACAAGCCAAGAGCGCTTCAAAAACGGTTGCGTTTACATGGGCACGAAAATCGATTGTGGAACTCGAAAACCGCTTTAGAGAAGTGGATTTTCAGAATCGATTTTGGAGTGTTTACATGACCAACCAATAGCGGACTTGGGAAATCGGTTTACGAAATCCGGTTTTCAAATGTTTGTTAAGCTTAAGGGACTTAACTACGGGGTCATCAGTTCCTATACTTACAAACTACTTATGAACTACCTACAACTAAGGACGGCACAAATATCCATGCCCGAAGGGGGATTCGAACCCCCGACCGTAAAATCCGGTTTTGGGAGCCCATGTAAACGGGGTGACTCACACTATGTTTGACACGACTAAAGACCTAAACGAACTAATACGAGATAAGAACGGATGGGACATAATGAACAGGCTGACGGACGAAGTCTCACTACGAAAAAAAGACGAGTACACACAGAACGTAAGACGTAATGCAACACGAAACGCCAACAACAGAAGACAAAACACTTATGATGAATCTGACAGTGAAAGCACAAACAGTACAAATTACACCACAGATAACAGCCCCAACACAGAGGACGATATAAACACATGCGAAATGCAACCTACAGATATAGCCAGTCATAAGAGTCTCAAAATGATTAAACTCCAGGATGGCAGGGCTCGAAGTAAATTCCGAGGCCTCCCACCCTGGACATCCCTCTCTTATTCTTCAGACTGTCACTCAAACCAATCGTTCCTATCTTCTATTATTCTCTTCTTAAAATAGTTGAAAGTTGCCTTTCCATTTTCCTTGTGATAAGTTTTTACGCTTTTCTTTGTATTTTTTTATCTAATTACTGTAAATGTATAACGAAAATAATGTATCATAGTCGCATAAATGTATCACATAGTTTTTGTAATCACGACCAGCTATATACCCAAAGGCAGCTGGTCCGCAACAAGAGTAAATAAATAAATAAAATAAACCACGTCAACCGACTGCCGGCGTGGCGCAGGGGATAGCGTCACCGACTGCGGTGCTGAAGGTCGCCGGTTCAATCCCGCCCACCGGCTGGTTGTCAAGAACCCGATGTATCAAAAATACTTTTCGAACTTTCTTCAGAGTGCATTCCGCAACCACCCTCGCAGCTGGATCATCCATGCAGGGAGAAGCTGACATACGTTCCTTATTACCAGATTATGATTGATCATTACAACATTAACCCACAAATAATTTCGAGAAGACGTGTGTGAATGATCTACTGATGTATCGCTGCCGTGCGGTTTTCATTCTCGTGCTGCTAATCAAAGCGATCGCCAGTCTTGTGAGGATGTGCTGGTCCGACGGAATATTAATTTTATTACAAAGATGTCAGAGATATTCTTTTGTTTCTGCTTGATGGGCTCCTTAGTTTTAGTTATACTGTACTTTTTCCTTTCTCCCTAATTTGTTTAAATAAAGATAAATATGAAAATGGGTCGAAGCGACCGGTGAAGAATATATATATAAAGTGGCAAAAATTTAATTCTTTTCAATTAACAATTCCAGAATGTTCTACATCTTTCTTATGTTCACTTGTAAATTCTACTTGTTTCTTATGTTAACTGTTCTTCTAATTTCTGGTACATTCTGCCTGTGTATACATAGCAGAGCACTCTGCCCGAGAGGCAGTCACTGCTACGTGTATGTTAAGTTCGCAATAAACCTGCTTTCAGTATAAGTGCTGTGTTCAGCTGACAACCCTGCCTTCGAAGTCAAGCCTGCTTCCATTTCAAGGCGACATTGTTTGGTGGAGGCGCCGGGTATTACATAAAGGCTAGTTTACACGACACTTCGTTTTATGAAACTGCGCTACTGGCCAGTGCGCATGCGTGGCAAGCGTTCGCGCAACTCGTTGGCGAAACTAAACAGTTTCGGCACTTTCCAACTTTGGCGAAACTTATTGCACGTGTTTTTAGGTTAGGTGATAACCAGTAAAGAACGAAACACAACAGAAAGGAAGAAATAATTCTGTTTTTCAACATATATGCGATGCATAGGTGTTTGTGCCATTTTAACGATGAATAATCGGTGCCGTGTTAGTGCTCTTGAAGCAATTATTCGTGAATTAAATATTGATGAGTTGACGATTAGTGAATTACAGATTAAAGTACATTCAATTTCACTTACCTATACAAATGAACTATGGCAATTGTGGATTTGGGAACACGTTACAGTTACTGTAGAGACGAATATCTATTTGACAAGAAAACTAATGCAATTTGTAATTTCAGTTCTGGTAACGTTGCTTCACGCATAATAGTATCTTATTTCTTTATTGCATTACTAACTCTGTTTAAAAGGAACTTAAACTACTCTGGTGACATTCTGAGTTGATTAGAATAATTTCTAGGGTCTTCGATCACAATTTCTGTCAGCAAGGTTGCTGAGCAACCGAGCTGACAACTTTTTTTTAATCCAGTCACAAACTCAAACACGTTTCTTATTATTTTTATGTTTAGTCTTATGCAGCAACTTCACACAGAGAAGCAATAACTATGCCACAACTCTTACAGCTACCAAATTGTTCATTTTACGGCGACTACGGCACTCACAAAACAACGAAACTGAAGTGTATAGTATTGGCGTCGTGTCTACAGAGATACACGAAACCAGTTGCGCGCAACTCATTTCATGAAACCAGTGTTGCAACCTAGTATCGTCGTGTAGACCAGCCTTAATACAAATGGCATTACTTTGAATTCATAGAGACCGTCAGCTTCGTCAATCTCGATTTGCCAGTATCCTGTCTGCATGTCCATAGTTGAGAAGTGTATAGCCCCTTTCAAGCAGTCTAATGTGTCGTCAATGCGCGGCAGTGGGTAGACATCTTTCTTTGTGATTTTGTTCAGCCGCCGATAGTCCACACAGAATCGCTACGTGCCATCCTTCTCCTTTACAAGGACCACCGCAGACGACCAAGGGCTCTCCGAAGGTTGAATAATGTCATAAAAAACAGATGTTCAAATGTTTGTAAAGCTTATGGGAGTTAACTATGGGGTCATCAGTCCCTAAACTTACAAACTACTTATGAACTACTTACGAACTAGGACGGCACAAATATCCATGCCCGAGGGGGATTCGAACCCCCGACCGTAGTGGCTGGGCAGACCGTGACTGAAGCGCCTCAGTCCCCTCAGCCACCGCAGCCGGTGAATAATGTCATCGTGCAACGTCTTCTCCACCTGCGTGGCGGAGGGTACACTGTACCATTACTAGGCATTTCCTTTCCTATTCCACTTGCAAATAGAACGAGGAAAATAGAATGTCTATATACCTCCGTACGAGCCTTACGGATGAACATACAACGCTCACACCGCAAAAAAAAGACACTTTTGCGCAGCTAATGATGAACTATATGTGTACTTTTGTTTAATTAACAGAAATGACGATTACAAGGCAAACGATTTGAGATACTATTCAGGTTGCCCATTAGCTGGTAAACAAATCTCAATCACAACAATTATCATTAATCACTAGGAAATGATTCAGTAATTAATGGAATATTGTTATCCCTTTGATCGGTCTCACCGTAAGGAGTTTAGTCGTCGTAATATTGTTGCAGAAAGTGATATTCGCACTTACCAAGATTGTGCGGAAATTAATTACATCAAACGGTTGCGAAACTCGACCAAGTAATGATGTGCCCAGTCTCAGCCATAGTTCGTAATAAAATTTCAAAATTTTCTTTCGTTACATCTGACGTTCGCAAAAATGGAGTACTATAACAGGTAGAAAACATGACTGAAATTGTGCTCTTTACCTCAAACTTCGACTACAGGTATTAATAGACCAAGTAAACTGTATAAACTGTATAAATGTCGTGATTACAACATAAATCGATGTGACTGTTGGTAGTCAGAACGCGGATACCACAACAGTTTAGCAATTGTCAAGGAATTCCACTTCTTGAATAATACTTAAATGTGAAATAGGTTACATCTATTGACAAAAATCTCTACATACTCATAAGCACAATTTGACACCTCCCTTAGTTTGTCAGTAGTCTCGTTATCAAGCTGTAGAAATGTATCTGGCAAGCAAATGAACCGTCGAAAATCGAAACGCGCTAGCAAATTTTTATTCTGACCCACACAAATGCTGCAACGGGCAGAACGTAGATATCAAAAGACGTTATAAAGGAGATTATCACTGAGTGGTGTTTGCGAAAAGAGTACGTGTTGGAAGTAGAGGTAATATGTGAAAGAAAAGGAAGATTTTTGATTATAGGGGCGACTTTCGAAAAATGGAATTTCACATACAAGGGAAAGTGTGTTTATTTTACCGACGTCCTTCGACATGTACAGAGTTTGGTTCACTACTGGACCTTTTGCGTCGTTTTCGATCAAAGTGTAACAGTGCATCCCCGATGCCGACGTAAGAATACTGCATCTCCGTAATGGCTTTCCGGCTTTTGTAAACACCGCCTCGGTGTGATAACTTCACAAAGTCTGGCGCCCACGTTAGATCAAACTCAGAGAATCTCCACGGTGCGTCGGCCCGATTTTTATGCAGCGCGATAAAGGAGCCTTGCAATATCGCGGTTTGTTTGGAAAAGCGCCGACAGTTTTAGTGTTCTTGTTCAGTTCCCTATCTTTCTTGGGCTGTAATTTCAGCGAGTGTAATTACCAGAGTCGTTAAGAGCGCAGATATGCAGCGGAACACGTGCACGCGTGCTCCTGTGGCTTCCGTTTATCTGATGAAGTGATACATGCCCCTCCGTCGTGATCCCTGCTCGCGACCCAGGCGTCCGCGCCTTCGGTCCCAGGTCGACGCCGCCAAACGTGTTTCTCCATTGTGAGGTGTACTACGCAACGGAAATTCTGTGTTTTTGTTTATTTATTTCACATTGAAAAATCTCAAAAGTTTTTACAGTTATAAATAATTTCTTTCGTACGGTTGTGTGGTTAAACTCCATTGCGATCTTGTTTTCCTTAACACAAAGAAGTAGCCATGCACCCGTGAAGTCATCGGCTGCAGTCTCTCTGAAATCTCTTCCTTCAAGGTGATATGTTTGCCTGTGACTCTACAATATCTTTGTTAATTTTTTTGTCACCCCTTTGGACAGGTCTATGTTCATACTCGAACTCCTCCCGGCCGTAAAGGTGATTTCGGCTTTGCAAATCCTGTACCAGTATTTTTATAATATGTAGTATTCTAAACCTTTCACTTTCCATTCTCTAGAACATCTTACATTACTGTTTCGGTATTTTTATCATAGACTTTTTTTCATTGTCTCTTCATTTTGTTCAGTAACATTCAGATGATTTCAGCTTCCACTTCTCGGGGCTTCTCATGTTTCACACTCCACTTCCGTACTTCAGCAGTGAACTTACGGAACTTCAAATAAATAAAAGAATTTCAGACCTCTGTTCCCTGCGATAGTGTGCTCCTAACACACGCACTGCTCCAAGCATTTTAATCTTACGTCTAGGATGTGACGAATTTTTTGCATCCCAGTTGTTGTTCTCTTCTCTGTTACACATGCGAGTGTGATGGATGTCAGTCCTTATTCTGTGCTGAGCGGCCCGAATATTGCATCATGTAGTACTTATAATGCGTTTTCACTTTATCCGGAATGACTACCGCATCAGAAAGCTCGGGTATCAGTTTCGCTAGCATATGATTCCACCTGTGAATAGCCTTTCGGTTCAATCATCACTTCAACGGCGCACAAATTACACAAAGTATGATAAACTGATATTCACTTTGAATTCTTTTCAACACGAACTTGTTATCCATTTTCCATTACCATATTACCGATAGTTTTTCGTAGATTATTTGCTCGTCTGTATGTTTTCCTCTGCCCTATGTAAATCCGAACGTCTGAATCCTATTTCCTTTGTTTACTCTAGGTTCATAAAGCAACCAGAGGAAACTATATTTACTGTCAAAGAGAGAGAGAGAGGAAAAACAAACAGTCCGTGGCGCCCATCTGAAAAAAAGGATCACTCTTCGTGCCCTGTGAATGGCTATGGTGAAGCGCAGATTAAACGAACGTTGCGCTATCGACCACATGTGCAACGCGCTAGTGATGATAACACTGAGTCGTCACCCACGTCAGTGACCTTTCTGCCATACGTTGGCAGCACTTCCAACAAGATTGGCCGCATTTTGCACTTTTGGGATCCGTTAAGGATGATCTCGGTTTGCGGAAGGCGGGTGTCTACCGTATCCCACGTAGCTGTGGCATGTCATATGTTGGTCAAACTATTAGGACTGTTGAGGACCGTTGTATTGAGCATAAACGTCACACACGTTTACAACAACCAAACAAATCTGCTGTGGCCGAACACTGTCTTGACACAGGTCACCCTATGGAATATGACAAAACGGAAATTCTGACATGCACTTCTAACTAATGAGACTGTGTTATCAAGGAAGCAATAGAAATAAAACTAGGTGACAACCTTATGAATAGGGTTGGAGGCTACTGCTTAAATTCAGCTTGAGATCCTGCTCTCTCACTTGTCAAAAAACAGAGGGACAAAACTAATCCGACCTCATCCGTCGAGAACTGATGTTTGTTATCGATATTCTGATCGGTTTCATCTTTGGTCGTGTCGGCGCTGTGTGCTTGCTTGCTCGGTGTGTGTTGTCTTTCCTGTTTATTCATTGAAAACCGAGGTTTTAAAGATCGTTGTACATTGTTTTTCTCCTGCCGAAATATCGGTGGTCGTCAATTTTGGTACCTGGCAGCATACCCGTAAGTTTTTCGAAACAAATATCTTGAATTACACACTTTCCTGTAGGAGCCCATTTTCTTTTTTAGGGTTCAGGCTGTCTACATACTTAGTTTCATCAAGATCGGTTAAGCTGTTTGGTCGTGAAAGTGTAACTGGCAGAGATTGTTTCACATTCAGTGGCGTAACTGTGGGGGGGGGGGATGAGGGGGATAGAAACCCCCCAGAACCCCCACCCCCCAAAATAAATAAATAAACAAATAAATAAAGGAAAGAAATCGTGTAACAGCAATCTGGTAAAGGTAAAGATTGGAAACTGGGTGTTTTACCATAAGCTTTCATTAGTTGGGAGTCAATTAGTTTCTTCAACGGGAGTGGTAGATGGTAGTCTGTCTGGAAGCTGACAAAAATTTTGCTCGTATAGCAGATCTATCCCCCCCGCCCCCCAAGGCCAAGTCCTAGTTACGCCACTGTTCACATTTACAATATTAAATTGGATTACCATGTGTACTGTGTCTGCTTAGTGTATTCCGGAGAGCCAACGTGCCCGCGTGCTCATGTAGGGGTGTAAATAAGCTGGCTGCAGCGCCAGGTGTATTGGCGGTGAACGCGCGGCGTTGTAAGGCGGACGCCAAGATGGCCAGCGGGCAGCGGCGTGCGCGGCGGCCTACTGCGCAAGTGTCTGGCGACTTGACGGGCAGGTGACGCCTGCCAAGCCGCCGCCGGCGCTTGCATTGATCGCTGGCGCCAGCGCCGGCCGCCGCCGTCTTGTGATGGACCTGTCACTCCCCAGGGCCGCCGCCCGGCCACCTGCAACGACCACTCAAAACTCTCGCGCCTTCTTCCCGAAAAATCGATCCTAAATTACTGCCCTATTCACCACTATTGGCGCTTTTGAGTGTCTCATATGGTCCGTCACGGAAGTAAAGTAGGTTAGCAAAACCGGTAGAAATATTCTCGAATTACCAACGGAGTAGCAACGTTTCGACACAATTTCTCCTCTACACCTACAGGCAAATGTCCGTAGCCGGCCCGAAACCCGCAATGGAATGACAGGTTGCTTACGCATCATCTTCAGGCGAAGAGTTTGTATCTTAAAGGACCCTCGCTGCACTGCCACGTGTTAGCTACTCGTTATCTTCACGCAACGTGATAGAGTCGCTTAGGAACCTTGCTAAGTTTCGATATGTGCCCTACCATCTACCTTGATGTCACATGTTTTGGGAAACGGATCGTAAATTAGTACCGTGTTAGCGGTGTTGGCGCTTTTGAATGCTTCGTATGCCTCGTATGCTTCGTCACGGAAGTAAAGCAGGTTAGCAAAACCGGTAGAAATATTCTCGAATTACCAACGGAGTAATGGTGGCGTCTTGAAGCAACGTTACGGCACATTTTCAACTCTTCACCTTCAGACAGACTGTCAATAGCTGGTAGGTAGCCCGAAACGTTTCGACAGGTTGCTTATCATCTTCATGCAAAGAGTTTGTGTTCTAAGAAAACCTCACTGCAATTCGACGTGTTTCTTACTAGTTATTTTCAGGCAAAGTGGCGGTATCGCACAGGATCTAAGCTATGTTTTGACATCTGTCCTACTATCCGTTTTCATACCGCACCTTATTCCCGAAAATTCGATCCTAAATTAGTGCCCTATTCACCGCTGTTGGCGCTTTTCAGTGTCTCATATGGTCCGTCACGGAAGTAAAGCAGGTTAGAAAAACCGATAGAAATATTCTCGAATCACCAACGGAGTAATGGCGGCGTCATGAAGCAACGTTTCGGCACATTTTCTACTCTGCACCTTCAGGCAGACTGTCAATAGCCGGCAGGTTGCCCGAAACGTTTCGACAGGTTGCTTATCTATCATCTTCATGCAAAGAGCTTGTATTCTATAGAAACCTCACTGCAATTCGACGTGTTTCTTACTCGTCACTTTCAGGCAAAGTGGCGGTATCGCACAGGATCCAAGCTATGTTTTTGACATCTGTCCTACTATCCGTCTGCATACCGCTCCTTCTTCCGGAATGCCGACACAAATTACTGCCCTTTTCACCGCTGTTGGCGCTTTTGAGTGTCTTATATGGTCCGTCAAGGATGTAAAGAAGGTTAGCAAAACCAACAGAATTATTCTCGAGTTATCAACGGAGTAATGGCGGCGTATCGAAGCAACGTTTCGACACATTTTCTACTCTGCACCTTCAGGCAGACTGTCAATAGCCGGCAGGTTGGCCGAAACGTTTCGACAGGTTGATTATCTATCATCTTCATGCAAAGAGTTTGTATCCTAAAGAAACCTCATTGCAATTCGACGTGTTTCTTACTCGTCATTTTCAGACAAAGTGGCGATATCGCACAGGATCAAAGCTGTGTTTTGACATCTGTCCTGCTATCCGTTTTCATACTGCTCCTTCTCCCGGAAAGCCGACCTAAATTAGTGCCCTATTCACTGCTGTTGGCGCTCTTGAGTGTCCCATATGGTCCGTCACGGAAGTAAAGCAGGTTAGCAAAACCGACAGAAATATTCTCGAATTACCGACGGAATAATGGTGGCGTCATGAAGCAACGTTTCGGCACATTTTCTACTGTGCACCTTCAGGCAGACTGTCAATAGCCGGCAGGTTGCCCGAAACGTTTCGACAGGTTGCTTATCTATCATCTTCATGCAAAGAGCTTGTATTCTATAGAAACCTCACTGCAATTCGACGTGTTTCTTACTCGTCACTTTCAGGCAAAGTGGCGGTATCGCATAAGATCCAAGCTATGTTTTGACATCTGTTTTCATACCGCTCCTTCTTCCGAAAAGCCGACCTAAATTAGTACCCTATTCAGCCCTGCTTTTAGTGCATCATATGGTTCGACACAGAAATAAAGCAGGTTAGCAAAACCGATAGCAATATTCTCGTATTACCAACGGAGTATCGGCGACGACTGGAAGCAATGTTTCGACGCATTTTTTCTACTCTGCACCTTCAAGCAGTAGCCGGCAGGATCTCCGCAACGTTTCAACGGGTTGCTTATCTATAATCTTCAAGCAGAGTGTTTCTGTCCTAAAGGACACTCGCTGCACAGCCACGTGTGTCGTACTCATCGTATACGATCCATGCTACGTTTAGACACGTGTACTACCATCCATCTTCATGCTGACTATAGTATCCTATAGTTTCAAATGTTTGTATAGTTTATGGGACCTAACTACGGGGTCATCAGTCCCTAAACTTACAAACTACTTATGAACTACTTACGAACTAGGACGGCACAAATATCCATCCCCTCGGCCACCGCGGCCGGCTATCCTATAGTTTCCTCCTGACCATCAGAATGAGATTGAGAAATCAATTCTTTGAAAAATTTTCTTCACCGCCGGAAGTAAATTTTTATAGTATCCATATATTACTTAATTTTAATTATTCATCGAACGGGAAACCAGTTTGGTCGAATTCTTAGTTAGTTCTAATGGCGAAAGCATAAAATTTCACAAAATATGTCCAACTTAAATCTATCGTTTAGTTTTTTTTTTTTTTGCAGGAAAAATTCAGTGAAGTTGTTAAAAACATTTAAATGCAATATTTAAATCGCGAAAGGCTTCCCACAGAGCTCACTGTGCTCCCCATTTTTCATTTACTTATTTAAAATATCACAATCAAACGTCATTGCTTCAAATTTGTCTTTATGAAAATAATAATAATAATCCGCGTAAAGACAAGCACCCGAGATAGTTTATTTACGTAAGTAAATTTATCGTATATCAAGTTAAACAGAATTGAGAATAAAGGGAATTTCTGGTATACCTTGACTAAAAGAAGGATCGACTGAGAGGAATCGTGAATTAGCGTTGGAGTGAACTGAGTGAGGTAAAAATCGCAGAAGGCAACCAAGAGACGAATTCATTGAGGAGGATCAAATAGATGTGGATTGCCATTCGTTTCAGGAGATGAAGTGGCATGCTCAGGATAGAGTAGGGTGGAGAGCTGCAACAAACCAGTCTCCGGAATGAAGACAAATACTAATCTTTACAACTTCTAGTTGTCTCAGGGAAATTATTTCTACCTAGGAAAGTTTGAAAATAAAATAAATTCAGTAGGCGTTTAATTAAGCACGGTGTAGTCACCTATAAAACAAGAACAACAACAATTAATCACGGACGACAGCGACAGGTGTTGCAGCCAGCTGGTCGTCAGTACAGGGCATGAAAAGGGTGCTGGATCGAGAACGTTGGAGTATCCCGATTCTCGCAACGATTCTAGACGTGTATCACTCCCATTTTCATGAAAAATGTTAGAGTCCTGCAAGTTTCTAGAAAATGTTTCAGGACGTTTCTTGCTCTCTATCTTGGACAAAGTGTCACAATTTTCCATGACACCAGAATTTCGCCTATAAATTGCAAGCAATAGTGTTCTCGTAACGTTGCTCCGCGAAGGCACTGCATCTGGTTTACACTGCAATGGTATATACTGTAGTTAGTCAATTACATGTGCTTTACAATGTGTGCTGCTCTCACTGAAGTGCATTTCAATGTCTGAACTACGGATGAGACATTTCAGCCGGTGGGTTATACCTTAACGGGAAAACGTAACGAATTAGCGGTGATTGAGACACTAAACTCGTCCAAGGATAGGGGAAAAAAATTAAACCTTAGCTCCCTTCAGCTGACCATGTTACTCTTAAGCAAGTGTGACTTCCAATAGCCACTGTACGAGCACTTTACTGCCGTCTTGGTCACAATCGTGCATTCGTTACGCCTTGTCTGCAACGCCTTTGTAGCCCGGTATTTTGTCATTGCGCTACACTAGACTATGAGCTACTGGACATGAGGTACTTTTTTTTTGTACACGGTTTCTGCGCGAATGTGACAAGACTTTCACTTCGACTTCTGTAAAACACATACAGGTACATTCTCACTGCTTCACATAAAAATTAATCATTGTCTTAGACTCTGGATGGATTTATTTGCATATGAGTGACTTCTTTATTTTTTGAACAAGTAAACACAATAAAAGGCATACCACTAGAGCAATAAAATTCTAATAAAAATAACGAATTTACAGTTTGGCGGTGTCGTATGATATATATAAAACTTGTAACATGCACTAGATAAACATTTTTATTTGTACGTTTTATGGATCTGGTTGTCAATTATTTCATGCGTAGTACACGAGTCCTCTTGACTTGAAATGAGCATTGATGATGTTCCATCATCTGAACGAAATCGATATATGGCTTTTTTTAATAACAACCAAGCTGGGAAGCATTTTAATGTATTATTGTGATGGTCTGGCACATTATACATTATGGAGTCGACTTAAATAAATTGTATGTATTTGGAAAAAAACACAATAATTTTTTTTTTCCAAAATTCTAAAAGGTGGACCAAGACAGGGTTAAATCATTTCAATTGAATTCCAGCATCATACCCGCAACGTAATATAGTCCTTCAGTCTCTCAAACACGTTTATAATTTAGCTACTCTACAACGACTTAGATGCTGGTCTCACAGTATAATAAATGTTCACTTTTTTGTAGAGCTGACCGCCATTTGACTGAAAGTTTCGTTTATTATCACTACCTGTTTTCGGCCTTAGGCCATTTTCAAGTGCTGTGATAGAAGTTGCCAGATAGGTTTCCTTAGATCATGGTCATAATAATAAAAACAATAAAATATTCTGAATTGAATCCACGTCGGAGTTATAAAATCGGTGATACATTTGTCCCCGCATCTTGTAACTCCGAATATTTTATTGTTTTTATTATTATGACCATGACCCAAGGAAACCTATCTGACAACTTTTATCACACCACTTGAAAATGGCCTAAGGACAAAACCAGGTAGTGATAATAAACAAAACTTTCAGTCAAATGGCGGTCAGCTCTTTAAAAAAATTTTATATGACTGAGGCTCCTGACAACTACAAAATCATAAAATGTTTACATGTTTGGAAACCTATTTGGCCAAACTACTGATGTCGACATCAGTCCCTAGAGTTACAAACTACTTAAGCTAACTAATAACACTACGAACAACAGAAACACGCGAATGCACGAGGGAGGCCATATCGCACTGTACCAATCCAACGCAGAACTTTTATTAATTTTTATTAATGATGTTCAGTTTCAGAACAAAGTTTTTTGTACTTGACTTGCTGACATCAACAAGAAAGCGTTCACAACCGCATAATCCAGTTTAGCTAGAGTATTTGCTAATACAGGCAGGATTCCATTTACGTACTATCACGCTCTGTTCACAATAAATGATGTCAGATGGCACGCAGAAATTTCGATTCGCCAGTGACGGCTGTTTTAATGTCGGCTCGAACGAGACGGGGGAATTAGTGTGCGAGCGAACCTCGGAAAGGTCGGCTTTTCAGTTAAAAACGCTGGCCTAATGTCGCCACTTAAAGGTCGCGTGCGGCAGCCGCGGTTCGCACCAGGAGATCGTTATGCCCACAGCCTGCGGCCAGCTCCGAGCGTCCGACGGCGGATCGCACTCGAGTTCCCAGTCCAGCTGGGCCGCTTGTTACCATGGTACAGACTCCCCGCGGCGAACTCGCATTTCGCTTGGTAATCACCTGTCATTCTTGACGTTTTTTTGTCTGTTTGTTTCTCCGCTGCTCGTGTAATGGGAGATACGCATGTGGGTCGCTTCATCCTTCCCGGTTTCTGACCTCGTTTTGTTTCGTAATGCGTCAAGCGGAGAGACGTGTCATAACTTTTTTTTTCTTCTTCTTTTTTCGGTTATGCCTGAATGTAGAGCAGTGGTTAGGCAAGTTAGTCCGAAAATTTAGTTGCGCCGGAGCTGTCACGCCCGTTCACGGACTCAACGGGAACTCCTGTGCGCCTCAAGACAACTTACGAGGACTTTTATAGTTCCTGTTATACACCACTGACTTGGTGGGTAACATTACTTATAAACTCTAACTTTTTTTTTGCACCTTACACAGCTATCTCATGTATTTCTATCGTGGAAGACGGAAAATCCCTACTATCCAGTCTAAGTTGAAGAAAGATGTACAGTGATTGATGCCTCACACCGAGAGGAATACAGGTCTGGACGTTATCAGAAATGAATAAATCAAGCAACACTGAATTACAAGATAATTAATAATAATAATTAGCTTGACGTATCCTGGAAACCTAGCCTCAATGAATCATTCACACAACCTCATTGCTTTTCTTTTGTTGCTTAAGGCAAATTCCTATTCGCGTAACACCTTCATCCAACTGTGTGTGTGTGTCCCCTATAACCATAATTGCCAGTGATCTTCTCATCTTTTTCCTAATGGAGTCAGGCACATCATTTGCATGGGCTCAGGTATCATTCCCACCCCTGTGTACGATAGAACTTTGTGGATATAAAATAGCATCATCGTATCTGCTCAACACAAACGATAGATTTCGTTTCCTCACACTGAACTTTTCATCATTACTGTTACTAGCGAGGAATGCGAGTTTTTATGTTTATATTTCATTCCAAAGTGTTTCGGAGCTACGACTCAATTTTCAAGAACTATGTTGACAATATTATTTGGGCTTAATATGAAGAGATCATACACTTTATTTTTTTTATAAAGGTAACCAGATTTGATCTTACATCAGATCATCATCAGACATATCTGTCTCAAGTTTTTGTTCATAGTCTCAGTACCAACTTGAGACAAATCGGTCTGATGTAAGGTCTGTCGCATTTACAGAAAATAAAGGTATAATTTCTGCGAACTTTCTGATATTTTCATATTAAAACGCTATATCAGTTCGTTGTACTTAAAAAATGTTTTCAATACTCATTAAATTACTTGGGCGTCACAGCCACTGCATCATACCACCAGCATCTAGCCAAGAAAAGTCCAGCTTATTATTATTATTATTTTTTAATCGGAAAGCAACATCCACTTCTGCACTTCTACAACAACGCCGTACAGGCACAAACATGTTGCCTGTTTGAACGGAAGTATAGGTGTGGAAGTTACTCACTGATTCAGAAGGTGAACTTTTCGTATCGAAGATATCTTTGATATCGACTCAACGTCCTTCACTCCACATTCGGTACAGGTTCTGAGTAAACTAAATGGACCTTCCCTTCTACTCCCTTCGTCGTCATTCTTCTCTCGGCTACCCCGTGGCCTACGAGAAAGACAGGCCCCAGTGCAGTCGTCATGCCACGTAACCAAGGTAGTTCCGAGCCGGCGCGAGCTCTAGCTCAGTGGCTACCCCGTGGCCTACGAGAAAGATAAGCCCCAGTGCAGCCGTCATGCCACATAACCAAAGTAGTTCTGAGACAGCATGATCGCTAGCTCAGTGGCTGCCCGCTATGACACAGTGGGCTGTGCCCCAGCGGCCGACCAATCAGCTAGCGATCGCGCCGGCTTGGAACTACCTTGCTACGTGGCATGATGACTACACTGGGGCCTGTCTTTCTCATAGGCCTCTTGGCTACCTGCTATGACGCAGTGGGTAATGCCCCAGCGGCTGGCCAATAGGCTAGTGATCGCGCCGGCTCGGAGCTACCTTGGTTACATGGCATGACGACTGCGCTGGGGCTAGTCTTTCTTGTAGGCCTTGTGGCTACCCAATATGACGCAGTAGGCAATGCCCCAGCGGTCGGCCAATCGGCTAGCGATCACGCCGGCTCGGAACTACTTTGCTTACATGGCATGACGACTGCCCTGGGGCCTGTCTTTCTCGCAGGCCACGGGAACTACCTTGCTTATGTGACCTGACGACTGCACTGGGGCCTGTCTTTTCTTAGGCCATGGGAACTACCTTGCTTATGTGGCATGACAAATGCGCTGGGGCCTATCTTTCTGGTAGGCCAAGGGAACTACCTTGCTTACGTGGCTTGACAACTACGCTGGGGCCTGTCTTTCTCATAGACCATGGGAACTACCTTGCTTGCGTAGCATGACAACTACGCTGGGGCCTGTCTTTCTCGCAGGCCACGGGAACTACCTTGCTTGCATGACATGATGACTGCGCTGGAGTCTGTCTTTCTCGTAGGCCCCGTCATGAACTATGTGTCGTACTTAATTCTTACACTTACGGCGACCGTCTACGTGTACAAAATTTGAAAAAGACTGGAACAAAACTGTACATTTGTATGTAATACATACACAGAAACGTACAGGAAGGAGAGAGGGAGAGAGAGAGAGAGAGAGAGAGAGAGAGAGAGTCACATTCACTAGTGCCGTTGCAATGGCAAACTATAGCTACGTTTCTTTTTAATACGCGCGCACTATTTAAAAGTCTGCTGTCGTGAGGGAGCTGCCATTCTGGTGCGACGCGTCACCACACGAACACTTGCCCCGGTTCTACAGGAATGTCAGAGGAGACACCTCGGTTTGGTGTCGCCGTCACGCTAGGCGGCTACGCGTCTCGTGTGCTGGAGCGCCGTGGCAGGGCCCGGACGCGGAGTGACGTGAGGCGCGCAGATTGTGGCAAAGTTTTTGAGACTGTACGGTGGCGCTGGCGACGCCCGGGGCGCGCAAGTTGTCGCCGCTGACGAGCGGCTGACGGCGCGCTGGCCGCATCGACCCGCGCCGCGCCTCGCCTCCTCCAGATGGACGCGGGCTCCCCCTCACCCCCCACCCTCCGCCCACGCCTCACGCCACTCACAAAACTGGACGGCGCGTCACTCCCAGAGACGTGTTTGCCTCGCGCCGCCGGCATAATCCGCCCCTCAGCCGGCCCGCCTATTACATTTTCCCCAAACGTGCACGCTACTCTACTCCTTCTTACAGCTCCAGCTAGGCACTCTTTTTTTTCTCACCCTGGAAGAACAGCGGTGAGTTTGAAAAGTACGTTTTGTCCTCGTACTAACTGAAAACTCCGCGTTGAACCGGTATTTACTTGTTCCACTTCCTTATCCCATCTCCTCTTATATTTCCATTGCCTCCTCCTTCCTCTCACTCTTCTCATCTTCTCTTTCTCTTCGTATGTACCTTTTTTCCCTTGTTCCTGTAAAGGTAAAGCAGTCAACAATCCGAAGATTGGTTTGAACACCACAGTGCTTTTCTAGGCATGGTCCTGTTTGGAGGTGCCGGCCGCGGTGGCCGAGGGGACTGCGGCGCTTCAGTCACGGTCTGCACGGCCACTACGGCCGGGGGTTCGAATCCCCCCTCGGGCATGGACATTCGTGCCGTCCTAGTTCGTAAGTAGTTCATAAGTAGTTTGTAAGTTTAGGGACTGATGACCCCGTAGTTAAGTCCCATAAGCTTTACAAACATTTTTTTTTTTTTTTTTTTTTTTTTTTTTTGGAGGTGTTACGCCGTTGCCTTCCTCCGACCTTCGAACTGACTTACCCAGCCAGTTAGAGGGGAACCTACAGTTTAACGTGGGTTCCGAACCACGGTGCTACTCGGTATTTTTCACATGAGCAATACTGCCAGGGGTGAAAGAAGTGGAAAGTGACAGATAAAAATCCTAGGACCTGGCGAGGATTGAACCCGCGACCTTTGGATTTGTAGTCTGGCACTCTACCACTGTGCAACAGAGGCGCACACCCACCCAAATTGTCTTTGTACATCTTTTTCTCCCATTCTTCTGCTATAAACAATGGCACGTGCAATCCATAGTAACATTTCCTACATTATGAATTATTTCATTCATTAGCCCAACTCCTCCTTCCGTTTCCTCTCTTCACTTTGCAATTTGCAAAATGGCTCGTATGATTCACCGGAAGAATACCCCGAAGTTTCAGTTTGAGAAATCAACTCGATCAGTACAACCGAATTCGTTTGAAGTGCACAACTGGTTTATCGATGTAGTTGGCATAAATTCAGACCAGTGCCTCATTGCTTATTACGACTTGGAGGAGTACTGCTTCTATGTAAAACTGCTGAACCCAGCTGTCATGGAGGGTCTGCTGCTTAAATCTGGGGGAGGGGGGAGGGGGAAGAGAGGGGGGTGTCTTAATCGGCACGGCCTCGAAGATAACGACGTATTATCCAATAGTCAACACGGATTCAGAAAGTATCGCTCTTGCGAAACACAGTTTGCCCTTTATTCACATGAGGTGATAAGTCCATCGGCAAGGAATCTCAAATCGATTACATATTTCTGGATTTCCGGAAGGCTTTTAACGCTTTACCTCACAAGCGGCTTCTTATGAAATTGCGTGCTTATGGAATACCTTCCCAATTGTTTGGTTGGATTCACAATTTCCTATCAGAAAGGACACATTTCGTAGTAATTGACGGTAAGTCATCGAGTAAAACAGAAGTGATATCTGGCGTTCCTCATGGTAGCGTTATAGGCCCCCTACTCTTCTTTGCGTTTATAAACGATTTAGGAGACAATCTGAATAGCTCCCTTTGCCTGTTCGCGGATGATGCTGTCGTTTATCGGTTAGTGAAGTCAACAGAGGATCAAAACCAACTGCAAATCGATTTAGACAAAATTTCTACACGGTGCTAAAACTGGCAATTAACACTAAATAATGAAAAGTGTTATGTAATGCATATGATCACTAAAAGAAATCCGTTGAACTTCAATACACGATAAATCAGTCAAACCTTAAGGTCGTAAATTCTATCAAATATCTATGAGTTACAATTACGAAGAATCTTAATCTTAGTCTCTATCAATCTCCTTCTCTTCTCTGCCATTTTCCTCTTACTCATCTACCGGGCGAGGTAGCGCAGTGGTAATACACTGGACTCTCATTCGGGGGGACGGTGGTTCAAATCCTCGTCCGGCCATCCAGGTTTTGGTTTTCATTGATTTCCCAAAATCGCGTCCGATTTCCTTCCCATATTTTCCCAAAAATCCGAGAGGGTGCTCCGTCTCTAATGACCATGCTGGCGACGGGACGTGAAACGGTGAGCTTTCTTTCTTTCTTTCTTATTACTCTCTCAAGCAGTTTCTTTGCCCTTCTCATTGCATCTCCTTCTCTCCAGATTCACCGAGCGAGGTGGCGCAGTGATAACACATTGCATTCACATTCGGAAGGACGGGGGTTCAAATCCTGACTTGGGTTTTCACTGATTTTCCTAAATGAAATGTCGGGTTTTAGCATTTACTGCAGGTGCACACCATGGGCGCAGTAGCGGCACCTGCACTCACTATACTATAAAGGAAGAACAGACGGCTGTGTGGACATATTGGACTTGTTTTTCGTACGGCTGTTTCCCGTGAACAGCTTCATTTTCCCTCGAAGAAAACAGCGAACGTCCTTCGCGCACGTTCCGGAATTCGATCGAGATAGAATATTTGCCTTTAGCGATAGCGGATTATCTGTCAGAGAACTGGTGATCGCGCAAACAAGCAACTGTGATGGAAATGTGAAATCGCTAGGCACAGGAGGGTACAGCGGACCGAGGGCACCTATTGCGGCCACCTCGCTGCTCCAGCACACGCGATGACAGGTATATTGTGCGCGTGGCAGTGACGGATCGGCCTGCCGCATAACGAACCGTATCAAAACAAAGTCGGTCTGTTGCACAACAAGCGGTGCCCTCGCGTGGCATTCGACGCCGTCTGCAGCGGAGTGGACTGTCCATAAGGCGTATATTGCTGTGATTGTCACGTCATCTACACTACAGGTGTTTGTGCTGGTAACGGGGCGACTAAGACAGACATGGACAAGAAACTGAACAAAACTCTGAAAGAGAGGCAGAGAATTAAAATTTGTGCCATCGCCGGGATTCGAACCCGAATCTCCTGCTTACTAAGCGGGCGCTATAACCGCTAAGCTACCATGACTTAATGAATACGGCGCCCGCACGGTCTGTCTTGAGACACATCTCTTTCCACAATAGACACTTCAATTCTGCCTCATGATCCCCTAAAGATGTAATTACGTATCAATGTTGCCGAGGCTTTCCAAAAGCGGAATAGCACCCCAGCAATGATCGTTAATAGGCACATGAGATATATGTAAATTTCAAATAATAAATCATTGTCCAGAGACATATTTTGTCGCTTTATATTTCAGAGACATTAAATGGAAATAGAGACATTGTATTAAAATTTATGCTGTGGCGGGGAATCGAACTCGGGAACTCCTGCTTCCTAGAAAGGCACTTGAATCACTAGTATTCCGCTAGCACGAACGCGATGTTTGACCTATTTGACTATCTACAGGTGGCTCTGCGATGTGTGGTTGAGAACTGATTGTTCAAGAGTGTTAGCATGGTGATAGATCGAAAATTCATGTTCCCTAAAGATGTTTCTGTTGCTTGCTATGAGACCTGTTTCTCTGAAAGAATTCACAGATGCTTCCATTATTGCTGCTCGGTTGTAAGCTGCCCCCAGATAAACTGGATATTAATAATGGAGTGATAACACGACTTGGCTTACTTGCCAATTCCCGTTTCTCATTGTTCCTGCCACAGTTCTTCCCCTCTCTGCCTGATGGAGGCCTGGTCCCCAAGAAGGGTCCCCTAGAGGGATCCCCAAGATTTCGTTGACCTTATCTTGGTTCCCATTCTTTGCCCAGTACCACGCGGCCTGTTCTCTGATGTTGATATCCATGGGGCAGAGTCCCATCAGAACAAGGAGAGTTCCATCTGTCGTGGTCCTATAAGCCCCTACTGAGAGCAACAGTGTGTTTCGTTTTACTCTTCTCACAGCCGTGACGGGCACTACCCGGATGAGCCTGTGTGCCTCGCTTCCGGACCTGTAGCCCATGATGGAAGTCAGTGTGCTGTTATTTAGCTTGATGAGATTAGGTGGGAAGTGAAACCTCCGATGCCCAATCCCACTCAGCCGATATAACGCTACCAATGGCCGCTCAGCCACCGCATCCACATGGGTCGTGAAGTTCCATTGTTCATCGTCGATAACTCTTAGATATCGCGCGTGTCCTCTCCGAATAACAGGCACCCCACTGGTGCGAACTGTCGGATTCCTCACTAAATTCCCCTTCAGAAGCTTGTAGGTCGACTTCTCCAGTGCAATAGTCATTTTTGGTGCTGTGGCACCATGTAACCACGATGTAGCTCATTCTTCCCTGTATTCCATATCTTCGCGGCCACAACTGTCGACCAGCAAGAGGAGGTCGTCAGCGTAGACTATCACTTCTAGTACGTCCTCGCTGTGTCCTAGCTGCCTCAGGAGAGGCTGCATCTTCAAGTCCCAAAAGAGTGGCCCCAAGACGGGGCCCTGGGGACATCCCTTGGTGACGTTCTTGGAAATGCGACTGCAATTTGCGTGGCCAGTACAAGTAGGCAGGTAAGCAATGTAATTTTTCTAAAAGTGCACACTTGAAAGGCCTTATCAGTAGGCGAGGTGTCAGAGACGACTGCAGGCGGCCGGGAGCGCAGCTGCTGGTCGTCCGGTGAAAGCGCGTCAGCCTCTTGGGCGCCTCCCCCCCCTCCCCCTGTTCTTCGGCTGCCGCTGGCAGGCGGCTGACAATCGATTGATGGCTGTCGTGGCAGCAGGCTGGCCTACTTACAACGGCGCGCAGGCCGCCCTCGAGACATCTGCCGGCGGACCGCAGCGCTAATGCCGACGCCTCCACTCGCAAACACCGCGCTTTAAAAACGAAAGCAACGGCGCCAATATATGTACCCTGTGTGACGTGGAGCACGTGTTGGTCACACCGCAGTCTCACATTTTTAGTTGCGGCGCGTTGAATTATTATCATGCACTGTATCCTGTAAAGTTCTGTTTTGCATATCTTCACTTGTCAGAATGTTGTATTGAAGGGAATCCGTTCGTATGCAAAATACACTACTAAACTTGATGTGCACATTGTGGGCGTAATGAAAACATACGTACATAAAGTCTGAAGGTGTTTAATGACCACCTTGTTCACGTCATGGAGGCATAACTGATGTCTTCCGGCCGCCGTCTCTTCCTCTTCCTTTTGACGACATGTGGATGCTCCCGGGGAGGGGAAGGATGTGTTGTGTTCAGCACACCACCGTGGGGCAGTTTTTTCTCAGGCAAATGGTTCTTCAGTTAGCCAAACGGTTCTAGGCGCCTTGTCAAGGACCGCTAGGCTGCTCCCGCCGGAGATTCGAGCCCTTCCTCTGGCATGTGTGTGTGTGTGTGTGTGTGTGTGTGTGTGTGTTGTCTTTGGGTTAGTTTAACGCAGATACCGGTGACGTCCTTCCAGAAGGACGCCAATAATAGCTTAGTTTTTCAGTCTTCTAGTTACGAATTAGGGTACAGTGTCGTATTTCATTGCTTTGAATCTCCTGCGTCCACTTCAGATCAATTTTAGTTTGTATTGTTAATTGAAGAGTGGTAATATATAGCTGCAAAGTTGAGGTTTACGCAAAAGATATTGAAGATTTCCTCGTTGTTAGGTTGGTATTTCTTGAACAGTCTTTAAATTTTGCGACAAAAACATGTATACATTTCATCTTAAACAGTGTGTTAATAATAATAATTCATCATATGAAAATTCTAAAACATACATTTTTAAGTCCTTCCAGAAAGATGGGAAATATTCCAATACTAATTGTGTTTTTGTGAGGAAAAAAATCACACTAAAGTTTGTTTGTCGTCATATGAAGGCAATTTATATCAAAAATAACTGCGCGCTACCTGGTTATTTTTTTGGTCCCATACATCTACAGGACCACCCCAGGGATTTGCCGCCTTGTGGAATAATTTCAAGTGCTCCCCCCCCCCCCCCCCCCGTCTCCGCATTTTTCGACTTCGTCAGCTTTATTCATATATGACGTCTTATTTTCACACGTTACACTCATGCGTCTCTTTGTCGTGAATATGTCTTTAAGATCAAAGCAGCGTCAGTGAAACATTTATATTTTAAGCCATAACTACTAAATTAATATGTCCACCATGATTCATTTAGATTAGCGGCAGGGCATGAAACCTGTTCACTTTTTCTACTTTCTTGAGTGTGTTCAAATGTTCAAATGTTTGTATAGTCTATGGGACTTAACTACGGGGTCATCAGTCCCTAAACTTACAAACTACTTATGAACTACTTACAAACTAGGACGACACAAATATCCATGCCCGAGGGGGGATTCGAACCCCCGACCGTAGTGGCCGTGCAGACCGTGACTGGAGCGCCTTAGTCCCCTCGGCTCTTGAGTAGAGGTGAAGCATATCGCTGTTGTGTTTATCAATCTATAACAATTGGTATTTCCAACTGATTTTCACATTTTTACGTTTATGCAAGACACTTCCACATTTCATTGTCTTGTTTAATTTAACCTATTGGAACTACATAAAAATTCAGGAATTTGGCGCCCCCAAAAACCAACCACTCTGGGCTACGGCACTGTTCGCCCCCCCCCCCCCCCCACCACCACCCTGTGCATGTACAAACATTTGAACATTTTTAGCTCTTGAGTTGGTACCGTGGGGCTGATTGCACCAACCTAGTCCTCCCACCGAAGAAAAATCTTTGACAGAATCGCGAACCAAAGCCGGTTCTTCTAAGAGGAAGATACGCTCCTTTCAAGATAATGTCGATTCCGATCAGTTGCTATTCCAGGTCATCTGCTGTCTCTGACAGAATCAAAATGTCATCGGTAAACGGCAAAGTTTTTATTTCTTCTCCCTGAACTTTAATTCCTTTTTCCCAATTTCTCCTTAAATTGTTTCACAGCTTGCTGAATATACAAACTGAGTAACACTGGGAAAAGGGTACAACCCTGTCTTGCTATAATCGTAATTATAACGTCCCTTTCATGTTTTTCCACTCATAAATACTCTCTGGTTTCTTGTACGAGTTTTATATAACGTTTCATTTCCTGTATTTTAGCCCTACTACCTTCAGAATTTAAAAGAGTGTATTCCAGTCAATATTACACCAAACGCTTTATCTAAATCTACAAAAGATGAAAATGTAGATTTGCCTTTCCTTAACCCATATTCTAGGACAAGTCTCAATATGAGTATTGCCTCGCGTGTTTCAACATTTCTCCTAAATCCAAACTGATATACGAGGACGGATTGTACGTTTTTCTGTTCGTCAGTAAATAATTCAAGTTAGTATTTTAAACTGTTATTTCTGTAATTTTCACAATTGTCTGCATTTTCTTTCCTTGGAATTGAGATACTTATATTTTTCTTGAAGTCTGAGTGCGTTTCCCCTGTTTCCTACATCTAGCTCACAAGATGGAACTTTGTCTAACACGCTCAGACCAACTTACTTCACGAACAACCGCAACTTCAGAAAAACGGACGTGCGACTCTTTTGGAATGGCTATGTGTGTCTTGCATTCCAGACGCTGTATGACTCAAAAGTGGCCAAAGGAGGTCAACAACTTGTCATAAATGGTATTCATCAGACAGCAGTTCGAACACCGTCTCACTAGCGTGTAAACCTCCATGGCCCTCTAGCGGGGAAATCTGTGTAGATGCAACGTTTTTGTCATACAAAATATTTCAATTTTATGTCCACTAAACATTCAAAAATTCGGCATACGTACTTTTTCTACGTTCTGTATATACAGACAACGTTTTATTTATTTATAGATAGATATTACATGTAACATGATTTTCTTTGAACAAAGTAAATATAATGATGATCAAAATCACTATGACTGTAATAGTCAACTTTATCGATTCACAAAATTAGTACCACTGTTAATAAAGAACATAACGGTGAATTCTTTAGTGCACTTAGCAACTACCATGACCAACAAATGGTTAACGTTACTTCTCAAAATAAAAACCTCTGATTGTTAAAGTTTGTTTTTATCACTCTTCCCGGATTCGTTTTTTCGAAGTCCTCCCATGACATGTGTTCAACCTGATATATAGGGTGCTTTCAAACATAGTATATCATTCCCACACACATACTGTGACAGGCTTTCTTGAGGGTAATTATGCCGGCCGCGGTGGCCGAGGTGACTGAGGCGCTCCAGTCACGGTCAGCACGGCCACTACGGTCGGGGGTTCGAATCCCCCCTCGGGCATGGATATTTGTGCCGTCCTAGTTCGTAAGTAGTTCATAAGTAGTTTGTAAGTTTAGGGACTGATGACCCCGTAGTTAAGTCCCATAAGCTTAACAAACATTTGAACATTTTTTTTAGGGTAATTATACCTGTTCAGTAGTAGTGGAGAAACTATGAAATCCATCCTAGCGTTCTTGGTTGTTCGTCCAAATTTTATCAAATTATATTGTTCTATATGAGTACTGGGCACAGGCTGAATGGCTCCTTTTCTTCCATTCGACGACTTGTAATAAGCTTTAGAAAGTATTTCTGGTTGTCCGGTTGAGGAAGCCACTGTCAGGCAGAAGAAATCACTTGCGGCTGTGTCCTTTATCGGGACACTCTCTCCTTTACGAGGTTTCAGACGCTACAGATGGAGCTACAAACTGCGGTGCTTTACTCGCTCAGACAAAGGAAATGAATCAGACTGCGCCACGTAGCCGTAGAGAAAACAGTTCTGTGAGGGGAAAGAAAAGGCCGCATTCATTCCTCTGTAATTTAACAAACCTACAAAAAAGCGAAGTCAGTGACAAGTGTTGTCTGTGAAAGGCAGTAGATATTAATGGAGCAGAAAATTGAGATTTTGCTCGAAGGATGACTAAAGGCATAGCGAGCGTTTAGTTAGCGTTAAGTGTATTGCTGTTTTCCTTCTGCTCTTGTCCGGAACAGAGAAACGGGAAAGTACGTGAAATGCTGGTATTTGGATCTCCTGTAGGGGGGGGTAAAAACCGCCATCGCGACTTTTTCAAGTCGTTCCTCGCTCACGAACTTCAGAAAAAAAGCTCTCCGCAACAAAAGCGTTCTGATAGTGTAGACAAGATAATGAGGAGGAAGTGCCTGAAACTGTATGTGTCGAATAGAGTAGCGCACGGAAAGACCATGAGGGGACTGAAGCAGGCGAAGTGGAAAGCATTAGGAAGATTTAGTGAAAAATAAGCGGAGAAAAAAGTTTGCTGTTGTGATTTTGACTGACTTATCCACGCTACCTTATCCTTTGAAAACCTCTTCGTCTTTCAATAAGAACGGAAACCTACTTATTTTCTTTGTCTCTTGGGCTCTTTCTGCGACTTATCCCAAATACTCCCTCCAATGCCAAATTAACTATTTATTTATGTCTTACAATGTGTCCTACCAATCGATCCCTTCTTATAATCAAGTTTGCCAGAAAATGTTTTCTCCCTAATTCTGTTGAGCACCTCTCATTACTTAAGCGATCTATCTATATAATATTTAGCGTTCTTCTGTAGCAACAAACTTCGAAAGCTTTTGTGATCTTTTTTTCTGAACTCCTCATTGTTGTCGTTTCACTCCCTTACAGTAGTACACTCCATATTTATCCCTTCAGGAAGAACATTTAAATTAATATTTGATGTCAACAAATTTCTCTTCTTCAGATATGCTTTTTTCCCCATGGCCATTATGCATCTTATATTGTGGTAAAATAAGAAACACCAGTTGTATTAAAAAGATTTAATAAAACGTCTTTAACGTAACTGATTTGCAGTTATTTTTCTACTATGAAGTGCAGCAATGTTTAAGACTTTGCATTTTATATCGTAACTACTTTGTTCATCATAAGCTATTTTATTGCCAAAATAACAGAACACAGTTACAGTTTTTATTCTCTCGTTTCAATGTACAGACTGAATAATAATGGGAAAATACTACAAACCTGTGTTACTCCGTTCCCAACCACTGAGTCCCTTACATGCACTTCGACTCTTACAACTGTTGCCTGGTTTTTGTGCTACTGCCCTATATTTTATCCCTGTTACCTTCTAAATTTTAATGCATGCATTACAGCTAACATTGTCAAAAGCTTTCTCGAAATGTACAAAAGCCATTAACTTAGGTTTGGCTTTTTCTTTAACCTGTCTTTTAAAATAAGTCGTAAGGTGAGTGTCGCCTCACGAGTTCCTACATTTCTCCTAAATCCAAACCGATATTTTCCGATGTCGGATTTTACCATTTTTTGCATTCATCTGTAAATAATTCGATATTAGTATTCTGCAACAAAGTCTTACTTATTAAACTGATAATTCTGTAATTTTCTCATTTGCCAACACTTTCTTTCTTTCTTTGGAATCAGAATTTTCTTAAAGTCTGATAGTATTTCTTCTATCTCATACATTACGTTCACTGTAAAGCACTGTGGTGTTAACACCAATCTTGCGATTGATAGTGGTTTACCTTATTGTTGCTGTGGTCTTCAATCCGCAGACTGGTTTGATGCAGCTCTCCACGCTACCCTGCCCTCTGCAAGTCTCTTCATCTGAGAAAACTTTCGGCAGCCTACATCCTTTTGAATCTGCTTACTGTATTCGTCCCTCGATCTCCCTCTAAGAGTTTTACCCCACAAACTTCCTTCCAATGCTAAGTAGATAGCTCCTTGATTATCAGAATCTGTCCTACCAATCTATCCCTTCTCTTAGCCAGAATATGCCAGAAACTCCGTATCTCCCCAATTCGGTTAAGCACCTCCTCAGTACTTATGTGATCTACCCATCTAATCTTCGTCATAGCTGCTACTAATCTTTCAACATACAGAAATGTACGTAGAAGAAGGTAAATTTGTGTGATATTGGAATTTCGGTACTTTCACAATAAGCAACCGAACAGTCTCGTCGCAGTATCACGTGACTAGCTCGGCGTGATGTTGAGAACATGCGCAGTAAGCTATTCTCCTTCCATTGATATTTATACCCTACTAGCTTAAAACCGCGGCTCTGCTCGCTTGTTGGTTGATTATGATAGATAAGCTATCTTTCAGTAGTGTGCTATGAGATCAAATCACACGTAAAAATGCACTCGTTTCGAATAATCCAATCAAGAAATTCAACAATAATGATTGTAATAATATCACAGATCGATAACTTGATGTAATGTGTGAAACGTCAAATCGATTTTTTTAAAGAGATGTATTAAAAGAATTTTTTTTACTGCTTTATTTATTTATTCTTAAATTTCCTTATTCGTATGCTTACAGAGGAAGACATTGTTGCACGCATAGACCAAAGATATGGTCTGTGGCATCACGTTTCGCTGCTTGTAACCTCCTTGCTATAGAATCGCAAACGTCATCGCTGGCCTTCAGTCCGAATTTTTTTATAATCGAGTTTGAACCACCATATCTTCCACCCCCTTATAGTTATCGGTATGAAACTGCTATGGTGTACAACGGGAGACGTCGGACAACAATTACACACAGACCATTCGTTTGCGTTCTGTAGTTTTCGCTGCAGTGCGAAATATTAACACACACACACACACACACACACACACACACACACACACACACACACCTAGAATTTTATATACACCGATAACTTTTCATCCCAATATACTCCACCCTTTTATCATTATCAGCCCTCAAGCAGCAATGCAACCAATAAAACCATTTTCAAAGAGTAAATGTAATTTCCAAAGAGTAATTATTGTTCCGAATTTCGCGTTATATTATTCAAATAACTAAATATCTATCAGATCGCTATAAAACCGTGCCTGAAATCTTCCTCGGGTATTAATTAGTAACTGTACAAACATTTAAGTCTCTGCTTCTTGTCGTCCGGACGTGATAAGCATACACCGAACAGACATTCACATTAATATATATAGATAAATAGCTATCCGATCGCCATAAAACCGTGCCTAAAGCCTTTCCCGGGTAGACATTAGTAACTGTACAATTTTTTAGCTCTTTATGTCTTGTGGTTCAGACGTGACAAAACGTACACCGAACAGACATTCATATTTATAGATATAGATGACTGCTATGGCGTACAACGGGAGACGTCGGACAACAATTACACGCAGACCATTCGTTTGCGTTCTGTAGTTTTCGCTGCAGTGCGAAATATTAACACACACACACACACACACCTAGAATTTTATATACACCGATAACTTTCCATCCCAATATACTCCACCCTTTTATCATTATCAGCCCTCAAACAACAATGCAAAAATAAAACCATTTTCAAAGATTAAATGTAATTTTCAAAGAGTAATTATTTTTCCGCATTTCACGTTATATTCTTCAATTTACTAAATATCTATTCATCACCTATTATTTTATAAGTTACAGAGGCAAACACACTTAGTGAAATACCATATATATATATATATTCGATCGCCATAAAACCGTGCCTAAAGCCTTCCCCTGGTAGCCATTAGTAACTGTACAATTTTTTAGCTCTTTATGTCTTGTGGTTCTGACATGATAAACGTACAACGAACAGACATTCACATTTATAGATATAGATGACAATGACCAATTCCGATCGATCAGTGCACTTGAGTAGTTACCTGTTAATCATCCACTGTGTGCCCCCCTACTCGAATCCCCACCCCAGCTGCTGGCAGATGACGCCTTCCATACGGGACTACGAGCTGTGTCGATGACGGCTGTGTGTGGAACCGCTCACTGGCGAGTGAGTGGCTGGCGCCAGTGGCGGGCAGTGGCGCCACTGGCATTCCGACACGCGTGTCTCCGGCGGTAGCGGCCGCTGCTCGCGCCTCGCGCCTCGCGCCTAGCGCCCACTTACTCTGAGCGCTGAGCACTCGCCGTTACGGCAACCGTTTTATTGACGGCCGCAAACAATTCATAAATCACCGGTCCCAGCCGATACTCAGTGCAGGCCTTACCCGGCGCGCTAAGTGTGCGTAAATCAGGCGAAAATTACTCGCGCGCTGGGGATAAATTACTTTTCCTACCCGCCCGCGATACAGTGTGTTAAGTCGTACAGTCGCGTGCAGCTCACTGCCACCGTAGTGCTCGGCTCTGCAGGCGATGTCGGTAGCCACGTATTGTCGCGTTCCAGAGAGGGAGCAGAAGTGACGCTTTAGAGTAACAAGGGCTTATCTCGATTACTGCAATCGGTGGATGACATCGCATGTCGAAATGCTCGTGTAAAAACTCCAACACAGTGTTTGCAGTATGTGGCCTAGCTCCATCTTGCATGAACCACTGCGTGTTGAAGGGTAGCACAGTAGCAAGAATCTGTGGACTGAAGCATGCTCAAATATCGCTCACTGTTCACAGTTTCTTCAAATAATAAGGGTCCAATAAATCCGTGACTGTAAATTGTGGTGTCGCGCAAGTACAAAGTGCGCGCCACCTACTTTCGCCGCGCGCCGCCATGCACGCACGGCACGGCATTCTTACGACGTCAGCCACGAGCGCCCTCTGCTACAACTCCGCTCGTGGCCACCACTGAACGACATCGTTCACTTGGGACTGAGATAGGAACCAGTTAACACTTCGGAATCAGATAGGCACCAGTGAAGACTTGGCTATCGGACAAGCACTAGGCAGGCCTCTAGCTCAACTATGTATCAGCATTCTGCAGTCCTAAGCTATGTAAAAGTTAAGTATTACTAAGTCTCTTGAAATATATATCTCGTTCTAATTTACTCTAGTGTTTCTAGTTTCTGCTGTCCCACTGGCTGGTCACCTCCTACCTGCACAAGCGTGCATCCTTTTTTCCTGTGTCGGTCTTGCTACTCGGCCACCGACACCTACGACGGAAACGAGACACAAAAGCGGCGACGAGGCTGGGACACAAAAGAAATTGCTCCCTACTCTGTAATCCTCAAAGCATAATGTTGTCGTTCTACATGGGATACTCTGCAAATCACATTTAAGTGCCTGGCAGACGGTTCATCGAACCACCGTTATATTATTTTACCTCCCATTCCATTCTCGAATAGCGCGCGGGAAGAATGAACACCTGAATCTCTCCGTTCGGGTTCTGATTTCTCGTATTTTATTATGATGATCATTTCTTCCTATGTAAGTGGAAGTCAACAATATATTTTTGCATTCGGAGGAGAATGTTGGCGATTGTAGTTTCGTAAGTAGCCCACGCCGCAGGGATAAGCGCCGTTTTTATAATGATTCAAATCAAATGTTCAGATGTTCAAATGTTTGTATAGCTTATGGGACTTAACTACGGGGTCATTAGTCCCTAAACTTACACACTACTTACGAACTAACGTACAGTAAGGACGGCACAAATATCCATGCCCGAGGGGTGATTCTAACCCCTGACCGTAGTGGCCGTGCAGACCGTGACTGGCGTGCCTCAGTAATGATTCCCTTCCCAGATCCTGTATCATTTCTGTAACGCTGTCTCCCCTGTATCGTGACAATACGAAGCTAGTTGCCCTTCTTTGGACTCTTTCTATGTCCTCCGTCAAACCCACCTGATAAGGATCCCACACTGGGCAGCAATAATCCATAATAGGACGAACAAGTCGTTCATGAAGCACTTGTGGGTTTTCAGTGGCCCAAAAGCGTACATGTTGTTTGTTAATCACACCGTCTAAATGAAAATACGCCTCGTTTGAAAACCAAACGTTGATGAGAGTTTCTCCCCTATCCTCCGCCCAGTGAGCAAACAGTAGTCGCTTCTGCTTATGTTCTTCATTGAGCTTTTGTGTACAGATCATCTTGTATGGGTACATACCGAGGTCACTTTTAAGAATGCGTTGAACTGAGTCACCCTGAAATGCTACTAGTTAAAGTGGGTGTGCAAGGACACGGAACTCGGTGTTTACTTGGGATGAAATCAATCGTTTAATTAAGTTTCAGTAATAGTTCAATGATGGCACTTCTGCTTCGCATTCAACACTTAGCTGATATAAGCTGCTAGTCACAATGTTCCCCGAATACAGCAGTCGGATGCGTCGAAACTGGCTCTTGCCTTGGCACTTTTTTCCCTCTGCCCTTAAATACCTTTACCCTTCGTATACCTTTCGACCAATTCTATCTCCAGATGCACCGTATTAATGGCTGATCGTGCCCACACGTACGGATAACATCGCGGTTCCCACATCCCGTGATCCACCTTAGCAAACTAACCAAATTACGGATGTGACAGTAGAACTTTTGTGCTGGTTACCACGTTGGTGTGGGCGTGGATGGGCCCCATCCTGGCTTCTCACCAACTCTGTTGAGAACTCCTCAGCATTACGTGATCTGCCATTCTAATCTTCATTTCGTCTATAGCACCTCATTTCCAGAGCTTTTACCATCTTTTTGTCTGAACTCCTTATCATTCCCGTTTCAATCTCGTACAATGCGCCCCTTCAGGTAAATGCCTTTAAAAAGGGGTTCCTGACATGTAAAGTAATATACGATGTCAACAAATTTCTCTTCTTCAGAAATGCTTTTCTTTCCATAGCCATTCTGCATTTCCATGCTTCATTGGTATCCTTAAATAATCCTTCGGTTTTTGGGAACGTGAAAGACATGAATAACTGTAAATGGCCTTCCAGTAGTCGATCATTACATTTCCAGTCAATTATCTGTTCATTTGCACCTGACGACTCAGTCAATTCAATATAAGAACGGCCTACTCCATTATGTAATTACCACCTGCTTGACGGTACCCTGTTGATAACTTTGGTCTATGGTTCGGGGAGTACTACGATCAGCTCTTACCAAAAGAAATCGGGACTCATCTGACCAATCCACGGTTTTCCTGGCGTCTGCAGTCCAACCGGTAGGGACAAGAGTCCAAGAAAGTCGCTACAGGCGATGACGTACTGTTTGCAAAGCCTCTCGAGCCGTTCGTCACACAGTCTTGCCTGTCTGTTAGCACTGACAACTCTACGCAAACGCCGCTTGTCTCAGTCATTAAGTGCTGACTGTCGGCCATTGCTACGTCCGTGGTGACAGGTGATGACTAAAGTCGTATTATCGAAAAACACTTGACAGTGATCATCACGAAATACTAAATTACGTAACGATTTCACAACTGAAATTACACAAGCGTCTTGCTTCAAGTACGACGTTTAAAGTTAGTTAATACCCGTCTTGCGTCCATAATGACATCGGGAACCTTGCGAGGTGCAAATGGCATCTCACAAAAAACTATTTTTTCCCTCCTCCGTAAGTGTACTCATTTGTTTAGGCCAATAGCCGTGGCGCAGCTGTTGCACGAGCACATACTATCACAGACAGTGGCGAAACTCTCTAGGAAAAAATTGCAACTGAAGCGGCCAGTAGGGAGTAACAGAGGAATGACATGATCCAAACTGAGAAGCTGCCGTTTTTAGTGCTGTTACCTTCATATTTCCTAGTCGCTGAACGTTGTTGTGAACTTTCGGATACAAATATGAAAACACTATTAAAGTAACATCACTGCTTCTGTTAATGAACGTCTATAATGACAATGGAGTCTAATTCATACAGTTCACAATACCCGAGTCCTATTCATATCGTCCAAAACTTTTTGAAAGCAGAAATGAATTGCAAGCTGATGTGCTGAAGTATAAAAGGAACGGATTACAATTATGTTCGCGTGCTTGGTGCGTACTGACATGTTGCACGAGTTTTGTTTTAGCGGATTTCGGACATTGTAATATTTTCAAAACTACACACGATTTTTATATTGTAGGAGACTAGATTTTACATCGCTGTTAAAACCCTCCTTTCACCTTGTCCTTGCTTCTGTGATTTTGTGTACCTATCATAATTTTTTTTAGTGACTTGGCAGGTATCAAACTGAATATCTTGAAGAATATTAACGGTTTATATATGGACATATTTATTTGCAGCTACGTATTCACTTTGTGAAACTAGTAGGTAAACGGTAAAATATGTTAGCATACAGGCTTATTTTGAAACTGAGGTACGAAACTAAGCAGGTTTTTCTCAAATAGTTCATTAACTGCTGCTGGAAGTATTCAGACATTACTTTTATACAGCTGTAATATTATGAAATAGTGGTCAGGTATTTGCGATTCTGATTAAGAATGGAAGTTTGGACGTGAATAAATCATTAAAGATTTACTTCTATGCCTAAAAGTATAACTAACCATGTAAACGATGGCTTCCGCGGCCGTTGTCATTGCTGATAAAACTCTTCTGGGTATTGGACCGCATCGTCAATATATCAAATATTTCACCGCAGCTTTCCGTCATCCAGCAGTAAACGTAACACGCAGAAGATGGCCGCTTGCAATAGTGGCCGAAATGACGGTGAAATATTTGATATATTGATGATGCGGTCCAATACCCAGAAGAGTTTTATCAACTATAACTAACCACTCTAAACGAACACTTGATATTCATAAATTTATTCTCTTACTTCTGAGCACACTTCGCCAATGAGACTTTCCGAATTACCTTTTTGATAACTGTTGCAATCTAAAGCGCCACAAAAGCTCGTAAATACGAAGGTATTTTGATTGTGCTGCTTCACTCGAAATACACATTCCTCAATCGTTGCGCGGAATGGTTTTACGACCACGCCGCTTGGCAGCGCTGCTATCGCCAAGTTGCAGAAAATCATTGGGACTTTCGTGACTTATGTTCGACTCTGGTCCGGGTCTGACAAGAATAGTCTGAAAGCGAGTTGCACCCAACCATTGTGAAGCCAAATGAGGAGCTACTTGATTCGGAAGTAGCGGCTCCGGTCACAAAAACTAGTAGTGTGGGGCGCTGATCACGTCCCCTTCCATACCGCACCTTCTGGCGGAGGATGACACGGCGCCCGGTCGGTACCTGTTGCGTCTTTCGAGGCCTGTAGGGTGGAATTTAAGTTTTCATTTCAAATTGACATTTATTTGAGAATTCTTACGCACGCATGTATTTGAGATCTGCAAATTGTAGGGGTAATTCACGGTGCCACTGAGGCGGTCGAGAGCGCGATGACGTCAGACGTGATTTCTGTCGGCTTTGACGTACGGCGCAGATTACGTCGGCCGAGAACGCGAAACGGCCGGGTTTTATGCGGTCTGCGCGACGCGTGTCCGTCATTAATTACGACGGCAAGACGCTAGGGGAGGGGCGGGGAGGGCGTCTGCCGCCATTACGGGCGCCGGGGTGAATATCAAGTATCAGCGGCGGCCTCTCATTAATATCGCCGTGACCACTCCATTACCCACTTACTTATCCTTGTAGCCGCCACCTCTAAATGAGGAGGCAGCCGAGGGTGCAGCCGCGCGAGGTGCGAGCTGTCGAGCTGCAAGTGGCAAGGAGGCGTCTGCAAGAGGGGCGGGGGGCGAGCGCGGAGCTGCGGGCTACACAGCCGTGCACCAGCCAACGCCGCGTGCGGACGTGGAGGAATACAATGCGCCTCCATATACGAGGGTTGGGGCCAAAGTCATGGCAACTATTTGTTTTTTCTTTACTTACAAGACCGGTTGGAAAATGTGACATATGCAGACGAAAGAACAAGATGTTAACTACATTTGTGGACTGTGAACAGCACTAAAATATCACAAGAGAAATTTATTATGGTAGTATACGGGGAAATATGGCATTCACGGTGCAAAAGAATGACAAGACAGTACACATATAGTTGACATCACACGCATGGACCTAAAGTTCTCAAAATAGTCCTCTACTACTGTCATCACACGCTGCCAACGATGTCGTAGGCGCTGAATACCATCCGCCTCAGCATTTCTCGCACAATGTCTGAATCGGGCCATCTCCGCTCACAGCATTACCAATTTAAACGTTCAAACATTTGTTAAGCTTATGGGACTTAACTACGGGGTCATCAGTCCCTAAGCTTACAAACTACTTATCAACTAATAACTAACTAACCTTATACTAAGGACGGCACAAGTATCCATGCCCGAGGGGGGATTCGAATCCCCGACCGTAGTGCTTTACCAATTTAATCTCGTGTTGCAAACCGCCTACCACGGAGTGGTTGCTTAATACCAGAGCGAAAATTCGGAAGAGTATATTTGGTGTTTTAATTCTTCTCGTCCCCAACGTCGCAATAGCTATGAACGGTGTGCTTCTACATGCCCTTTCCAGCAGCGTCCTACGCCTGTCTGTCTATTCCCAAGGGCTTACACTCATGAACTGTGACATTCCAAGGCATTTCTCCCCCGAGAACGGCTATTTTGATGTAAGCGCACTGCTGAACACGGGTTGCTTCCATTTCGCACGGCATTCACCACCTGACAGATTCCACAGCCCTCGCTGCCCTACTGCCAGCTGTCACACAGGCAACTGTTGTTCTACATACACACTATTTACTGCAGAACTTCCACATAACATATGTTCGTTTGTGACCAGTTCACGTATCTATGAGAAGGAAAACGGCTGACATGACTTTTGCTCTAATCCTCGTCTTGGGGTGGTCTCATAGCGAAAATGATAATTTGTTGTTGTTGTTGTTATGGTCTTCAGCTCTCCACGCTATCCCATCCTATATATATAGGCAGAACCCAATGTCCCAATTGGTCACAATACATGCTTACACTCAGGTATTGCACTACATATCATTTGATGGAGAGAGGGAAGTAGGGAAGAGTAGGAAGATGAGAGAAAAAGGGGGAGGGGGGCACAATAAAGATGTTGATATGAAGAGGTGGGGACTTTTTTCATTTCCTCTCTTTTTTTTTTCTTTTTTTAATTACAAGAAATTATTTAATAAGATACATGTTACATAAAATATAGTAAACAAATAGATGCGTGTGCAAAAGAAAAATGTTCAAATCTTTGTTCAGTCTATGGGACTTAACTACGGGGTCATCAGTCCCTAAACTTACAAACTACTTATGAACTACTTACGAACTAGGACGGCACAAATATCCATACCCGAGGGGGGATTCGAACCCCCGACCGTAGTGGCCGTGCAGACCGTGACTGGAGCGCCTTAGTCCCCTCGGCCACCGCGGCCGGCTAGATGCATGTGCCCCATCAATTAGAATGCCATGTTATGGCATACATTTGAATATAATAGTAAGGTCACAATTCATACAACTACAATAGATATACAAGGACATGACTTAGATCACAGTCTTTACTTAAAATAGAACAGTTTTGAGTCAGGGGGTACTATGTTGAAGTTAGTATTTGAAGAACACAGTAATTTCCGTCTATATTGTCAGTTGGTTTTATTGATTTTTTGTAAGCTTATACCTTATTTGTATATATCTTAATAAATATCGTAAACAGCATTGATCTGGTCTTCTATAATAAAATTGTCCTTACAAGATATATATTACGCTGCAGATCCAGAGAAACAAAAACAACAAACTAAATGACAGAACTGCTCCCCTTTAGATAAAACTAACACCATAACAAAAATCCTAATTACGAGAGAAGCTAGAAGAATCCCAATCGTGACACGGTGAGGGCAGTGTTTTGGATGTGTTGTGGGGACAGATGGCGGTGGTCTGCACCGCTCGGCCAGATGTTCGCTGGGTCGCCTCTGCAGCCAGTGGGGTTGAAGGCTGCGCCGGCCGCCCCTCGTGACGTGGCGGCTTTTCCGCCGACACTCCGACTTTGAAGATCACCAGCGCGGCGTCGCGCCCGCTTTTTCATCTCTCGCCCATTTGTTAGGAATTCGTCGTGGCCTGTCGGATTCCGCCGAGGGATGTAAATTTCCGGAACAACCAATTTCCGTCCTCACGACTGCGACCAGCTGTCTCCTCACCGGAGGACCACGGCGCATCTGGGTGACGTCAGGCCACCGTGGGCGGAAAAAAAGAGTCCCTCATTGTTCAGTGCGCTTCCGCGAAATTTAAAGCCACCCGCGTGTTAGTTTTAATGTCTGATAAATACTGTGAACGCTAACGGTGGATGGAAGGAAACTTAGGGTTTAATAGCCCGTCGATAGCGTCGTTGTTACAGACCGAGTGCACGGTCGGATTGTTTCAGTAAGGATGGAGAAGGAAATCGGCAGTGCCCTTTTCAAAGGAACCATTCCCACATTTACCTGTAGTGGTTCAGGAAATTTACCGAAAACGAAAATTTCGATGCCTGGAGGTGGATTTGAACTACCGCCTTTCTGAATGCGAGTCTGGTGTGTTACCATTGCATCGCCTTGCTCGGGCGAACACTAAAGGTCCTATCACATTTACTTTGGGTACTACCGAGCAAGGTGACGCAGTGTTAGCACACTGGACTCGCATTCGGAACGATAGTAGTTCAAATCCACCTACGGCCATCCAGATTTAGGTTTCCCGTGATTTCCCTGAATCACTCCAGGCAAATGCCGGGATGGTTCCTTTGAAAGGGCACGGCCAATTTCCTTTCACATCCTTACCCAAACATCCGAGCGTAAGCTCCGCCTCTAATAACCACGCTGTCGATGGGACGTTAAACCCCAAGCTTCCTTCCTTTGGGTACTTCTGAAATTAACTATACATATGTCAATTTTATTTCGTTGACTGATCAGTTACTCTTCCTCCAAAGTTTTATGTGGCCCGATACTCAATAAGCTCGTATTTCCTTTTCACGTAATAGCCGTGCGGAACGATACCATAGGAAAAGGCTATAATTAGCCACACAATTGACAAGATGAGAAATAAGCGGAAAAAAGAATCATGATCGTAAGTACAACATCACGGGAATATATAGCGTAATATTAGAGGGAATAAAACAGCGGAATAAATGTAGCTGAAGACAGACGACAGTAAATAAATAAAAAAAAAAAAAAAACTAATGAAGGACGATGGTAAAGTGCTACATTGAGTTAAAAAAGTTGGCAAACTTCAAGAAGTGCGGCAAGCCGCATCAAACCAGTCATAATTCTCGAATGCTTCCCAAATCACCAGAAGAGTTTGGTACAGAGGCAGTACACGTCGATACTGACCCAAAACTCTAAATAATCAGCTACTCCAAAAACAAAGTGTAAACAAGCACTCAAGTGGCATTAATATGAATAAAGTTACGAAGAAATGCGTGTAAGAAATGAGGAGAAGAAATGAACATATGGAAAACACTGAAGATAAGGTAAACACTATCGGAGAAGGCGGAGATTGTAATGAAATGAAACTTTCTGGCATGTTAAGAATGTTTCTCGGTTAGGTATTCGAACTCGGGACCTCCGCTTTTCGCGTGTAAGTATTTTACCGAGATTGAAATACCCTACCCGCAGGTTCGAATCCTGTACAGGCACACAGTTTTTATCTGCCAGGAAGTTTCGTATCAGAGCACACTCCGCTGCGGAGTGAAATTTTCATTCCGGCCATCCAGCAAATAATTAACGACGGCCCATACACGATAACAGATGAGGTGAAGAAATGAACATATTGAAAACACTGACGATAAGGTAAACAGCCGCGGTGGAGTAGCCGAGCGGTGTAAAGCGCCTCGCCGCGGAGCGCGCGGTTGCTCGCCGTGGAAGTTCGAGTCCTCCCTGGGGCATGGGTGTGTGTGTGTTTGTCCTTAGGTTAGTTTATCTAGGTTTAAGTAGTTTGTAAGCTACGGACTGATGATCACGCAGTTTGGTCCGATAGATTTATAGGCATTTGAACATTTTGAACATTATGTAAATATTGTCGGAGAAGACGGAGATTGTAATGAAATGCAATTAAACTTTCTGGCAGGTATTCGAACCCGAAACCTCCACTTTTCGCGTGCGTTTTACCGAGATGGAAATACCCTGGCCGCAGGTTCGAATCCTGAACAGGCACACAGTTTTTTTATCTGCCAAGACGTTTCGTATCAGAGCACACTCGGCTGCAGAGTGAAAATTTCATTCTGGCCATCCAGCAAATAATTAACGACGGCCCAGACACGATAACAGATGAGGTGAAGAAAAGAACACATTGAAAACACAGACGATAAGGTAAATACTGTCGGAGAAGACGGAGACAGTAATGAAATTAAATAAAACTTTCTGTCAGGTTAAAAATGTATCTCGAACAGATACTCGAACCCGGGACCTCCGCTTTTCGCGTGCAAGAATTTTACCGAGATTGATATACCCTGGCCGCAGGTTCGAATCCTGAACAGGCACACAGTATTTATCTGCCAGGAAGTTTCGAATCAGTGCACACTCCGCTGCAGAGTGAAAATTTCATTCTGGCCATCCAGCTAATAATTGACGATGGTCCAGATACGATAAGAGATGAGGTGAAGAAATGAATACATTGAAAACACTTACGATAAGATAAATACTGTCATAGAAGACGGAGATTGTAATGAATTAAAATTAAACTTTTTCGCAGGTTTAAAATGTTTCTCGGAGAGGTATTCGAACCTGGGACCTCCGCTTTCGGCGTGCAAGAATTTTTATCGAGATTGAACTACTCTAGCCGCAGGTTCGAATCCTGAACAGGTACACAGTTTTTATCTTTGCCAGGAAGTTTCGTATCAGAGCACACTCCGCTGCAGAGTGAAAATTTCTTTCTAGCCATCCAGCAAATAGTTAACGACGGCCCAGACACGATAACAGATGAGGTGAAGAAATGAACACATGGAAAATACACGATAATGTAAATACTGTCGTAGAAGACGGAGATAAAAATGTATCTTGGACAGGTATTCGAACCCAGGACATCCGCTTTTCGCGTGCAAGTGTTTTACCGAGATTCAGATACCCTGGCCACAGGATCGAATCATGAGCAGGCACACAGTTTTTATCTGTCAGAAAGTTTCGTATGAGTGCACACTCCGCTGCAGAGTGAAAATTTTATTCTGGCCATCCAGCAAATAATTAACGACGTAGGCTGCAAGTGCCGCCGTGATAGAAGAGGTTGGCACAGGAGAAGAACTTGTGGTGCGTTGCATCAAACCGGTCGTAAAACAGTCGACTGAGAAAAAAAAAAAAAAAAAAAAAAAAAAAGCGGAAAAGTACGTTGCCAGACGCAGGCAAGAAGCGATTACGCGACGAATGAACGAGTCTCTCGCCGGAGACGCTAAAGCAGCACTCGCGGAGTTATTTTAAGCGAACAGTCCGCGAGGGCGACAAGCTGGGGCGCGCGCGGACCGGTGTAGGGTCACCGGGGCTGCGAGCCCTCGACACTCTATCCCCACCCCTTGCCACCCCCGCCGCCTTCTCCCACATCAAAGCGCGGGCGCGCACTCGAAGCGCCGGACGCCGCCGGTGAAAGAGGCGACAGGCGTACCAACGGCGGCGAGCGCGGCGCGGCGCGCCGGGCCGGCTGGTTTTTAATTACGCGCGGTTGGCAGGCGTGTTGCAGGTGGCGCCGCTTCTCACGGCCGGGCCTGATTTATGTGGCTCGGGCGCACCCCCTCTTCCTGCGGCGTCGGCGGCACAATTTATGGTCAATCAGTGACGGGGACAAGGTGACGGGGGTGGCAGATGGATGGCGGCTCTTACCCAATGATGGCCGCCTTTGTCTCGCCGTCCGTCTCGCGTCCGGCAGGCGACACACGTACAGATAAGGCCGGCGCAGGAAGCCCGCGCCGTGATTTAAGCCTAAAACCCCGTGTGGCCGCCGCCGCCGCCGCCGCCTCCGCCGCCGCTTTTTTCCCCCCGACCGTACGTGCGGCTCGGCCGTTCATTATCGGCTAGGTGGGAATACTCAGTTCTACCCCTCACCCCAAAAAAAGGACCGAGTGTTCGTCCCCATCTGCACTCTAGCCGGAGATCGATATCGAGGCTTTTAGACGCGCTCTTTCTAACGTATGTCTGCGTATGCAGCCTGAGGTAAAGTAAAGCAGCCAACAATCCCAACATTGTTTAGAACACCACAGTGCTTATCTAGGCAGGGTATTTTCGAGATGGTATGCAGTTGCACAGTGGCAAATCCAGGGCAGGATCTATAGGACTTCAGCTCCCCCCAGAAAAAACATCCATGCCCGAGGGAGGATTCGAACCCCCAACGGGGATAGCCTAATATACAGGATGTTTCACTAAGTGTGTTTGCCTATGTAACTTATAAAATAATAGGTGACGGGAAATTTTAATGTGTTAGGTCAACACAAGAAATGTTACACTTTCTGCGGAGCTATGAACATAGTTTATTGTATCATTTCCAAAGAGTTACACCACAAAGATATATTTTTTTAAATGGAACAATAGTTTTTTCTATCGTGCATTCGATTCGTTGAAACCAGCTGCGTCCAAATCAATTTAAACTACATTCCTATCAATGTTAGTTTGGGAGCTACAACCCTTCAAAGTTTAGGGGGCGGAAGCTACTATAGCGTAGCTAACTGGCTGGTGGTCATGAGACAGTGAGCCGTGCCCCAGGGGATAGCCACTCGGCCATTCAGCTACGCTATCGTAGCCTCGCCCCCGGAACTTTGAAGGGTTGTAGCTCCCAAACTAACAGTGATAGGAATGTAGTTTAAATTGATTTGGACGCGGCTGGTTTCAACGAATCCAATACACGATAGAAAAAACTATTGTTCCATTTAAAAAATTATATCTTTGTGGTGTAACCCTTTGGAAAATGATACAATAAACTATGTCCATAGCTCCGCAGAAAGTGTAACATTTCTTGTGTTGACCTACCACATTAAAATTTCCCGTCACCTATTATTTTATAAGTTACAGAGGCAAACACTTAGTGAAACACCCTGTATAAAGCAGAGTGTCCGTATGTATGTACGTGTTACAAAAAAATCTACAGTTTTGATCCAATCGTTTTCAAATTTCGTACACGTAAGCTTCAGTCCATGAGGACGGTCGCCGTAAGTGTAAGAATCACGTACGATATAGTTCACGAGATATGACGTCATAAACAACACTGCGGAAACACTGAATTTAGCGACAATGCTGCTCATTTTCTCCTAAACCACCGGAGCGATTTCAACCAAATTTGGTACACACATTCCTTACCGTGAGGTAACAATTGCAGCATGGTTGAGAATCACATACGGCACATGGTTCAAAAGATATCACGTCATAACCAATAGAAATCGCAAAAAAATGCCATATAATGCGGCGAGACTTTCGAAATACACTGTATGAGAATGAAAGTACTTAGCGACTTGCAACAAACTTTAAACATAATTTCAAACCTTTATTAAACTTTTTCTCGCTGACAACCATAGCAAAATGGTGGAAGGTAAAAAGTTTCTCTCTTACTACTTTTCCGCTGTTTACGGAGTAAAACTACGGCAGTCGCTAGGACGTTACAATTTTTAATTTCTACACTACAAATTGTAGCCGCAGGAAATTTTGCGTACAGTGTACAAACATATAGTTGAATGTACCTTCTAAATTTTCTCACAATACTACACGTAGTTGATGGGATATGAACCCATAAACAGTAACTTTCGTGGAAAACTGCCACCTCGCCCACCAAGTTTTAATGTACTACTTCTTTACTACTAATTGTATTTCCAAGAGATTTAACAGACACACAGCCCTTATACAAATAAAGGTATACCTGAAAAATAGGTATATTACAAGGTATTCTACCATTTTAGAAGTATCCCTTGGGAGAAAATTACTTTATCCGTAGAAAATGAGTGTGGTCTAGAGAAATTTGGACATCATGCTGCGCCTTCTTTATCATCTCTGGTTACCATATCGACTTCACAGATCAGTTTTCCTCATAGAAAGTTATCTCTCATTTCTCTGGAACACAGTGTTTAGTTTCTCTGTGGTTTACACAAGCTCATTACCTCGTGTCAGCTTGTTTCGAAACATTTTTAATACCTACTGGAAGTTACTTGCTTTTTTTTCTATCATCGTTTTACGTTACGTCAAATCTTTGAGTGTGTAGTAGTGTGGATGAATGTAAATGAGGTGCGTTGTGCATATCTTTATAACCGTATGTTACAGTGGATGAGTTTGAGTATAAAAATAAGACTAGAACAACAACGTGTAACCCATTTGTGTCCACCAAGTATCAAAAGGGCCAGCACTTGTAACAACTCCGTTCGATGGCAAAAATCACCTTCTAGAGCTCAGTATGCTTTCACTGTACAGTGTTCTGAGATTATACTATTATAAACCCGGTTGGGGATAAAAAATTTTTTCGACTTTCCCTATTGATTTATTTCGATGATCATTGGCAGCTGGCGTCTTAAATTCGTTTGTGTGCTTGCTGAAGTGAGACTGATATTTAAACCAGTAAGCTGGTGTAAATGTAATGGGTTGGCACTATATTCTGTCAGCTCTATCGTATTTGACAGGTTTCCGGTGAAGTATTTTTACCGCATCGATTCAAACCAAACTGAATACCTGTGGATCTACTGCGCTCACAATGAAGCTCCACAGCCTACGGGTGCGTCATCTTCAGTAACTCCAGGCTTTCGATAGTGGAACTATTTGTATATCTCCGGTGTTGTTCGGTGTCTTTCATAGGGGACGTTGCTGATGTGCTTTGAGCGTCGTTCAAGACAAGGAAGTCGCGAGGCGGACGCGCGAACGAGCGAGAAAGCGTCGTGTGTTGGCAGCGTGTCGAGTGATTAACAAACAACAGGCGTCTTGCGAAGCGGCCATTGTTTGCGGACGTCATCTGCTGATGTATGGCCGCAGATAAATATAAATATCTAGCCGGGCGGCGACAATAATTCTGCACCGCGGCCGTGCCGTAATTACAAATACGCATAAATGACACGTGGCGGGTCCTGCGAGTGGATCCACGGTGGCGAAACGCCAGCTGTCTGCCGTGCTCTGAACACACACACTGTAGTAAGTCAGCTGTTTTCACTCGGAAGACCATCTAAACTCTTCGTAAATTCTCGATTACGTTAATGATCTATACAGAGTGAATCACGTAACATCATTTTTATGTCGTGAACGTTTCCAGATACACAATGTGATCAAAAGTATCGGGACACCCACAAAATCGTACGTGTTTCATATTAAGTTCATTGTGATGCCGCCTACTGCCAGGCACTCCATATCAGCGGCTTCATAAGTCATTAGACTTCGTGAGAGAGCAAATGGGGTGCTCCGCGGAACTCACGGACTTCGAACGTAGTCAGGTGATTGGGTGTCATCTGTGTCAGACGTCTGTACGCAAAATTTACACACTCCGAAATACCGCTAGGTTCACTGTTTCTGGTATGATAGTGAAGTGGAAACGTGAATAGACACGTACAGCACGAAAGGATACAGGCTGACCTCATCTATTGATTGACAGAGACCGTCGACAATTGAAGAGGTTCATACAGTGTAATGGGAAGGTACGTACCCAAACTATCACACAGGGATTCTAAACTGCATCAGGATCCACTCCAAGTACTATGACAGTAGGACGGGAGCTGAGAAAACTTTGATTTCGTGGTCGAGCGGCTGCACATAAGCCAAACATCACGCAGTTCAATGCCAAGCAAGGCCTCGCATCGTGTAAGGAGCGTAAACATTGGGCGATCCAAAAGTGTAAAAACGTGTGGAGTTACGATTCACGGTACACAATGTGGCTATACAATGGCAGCGTGTGGCTCTGGCGAATGCCCGACGAACATCATCTGCCAGTGTAGGTGGTGCCAACAGTAAAATTCGGAGGCGGTGGTGTTATGGTATGGTTGTGTTTTTCATGAGGGCGCTTGCACCCCTTGCCGTTTAGCGTGGCACTAAATGTTCAAATGTTTGTAGAACTTATGGGATTTAACTACGGGGTCATCGGTCCCTAAGCTTACAAACTACTTATGAACTACCTAAGACTAAGGACGGCACAAATATCCATGCCCTAGGGGGGATTCGAACCTCCGACCGTAGTGACCGTGCAGACCGTGACTGAAGCGCCTCAGTCCCCTCGGCGACCGCGGCCGGCCAATTCTAATGTATTAAACACGATAAAATTAATGGCGTATAGCACACTTGCTTGTACGGAGTTGTTATATGAATACTGTTTGTTGGCCTAGACTTAAGTGTTAGTTGGAGTTCGCAGATACGTTTCAAATAGTTCTCCCTAAAATAATAATATAAAAAAAAAGATTCAGCGATTCGTAACCAACAATTAATAAACACTATTAAGTTATGACATAATGCAGGGACTGCATTCGTACTCTGTCCTCAAGGAATATCTGCCGGCCGCGGTGGCCGAGGAGACTAAGGCGCTCCAGTCACGGTCTTCACGGCCACTACGGTCGGGGGTTCGAATCCCCCCTCGGGCATGGATATTTGTGCCGTCCTAGTTTGTAAGTAGTTCATAAGTAGTTTGTAAGTTTAGGGACTGATGACCACGTAGTTAAGTCCCATAGACTTTAGTTGAAATGAAAAGGAATATCTTTTGAAGTCTTCATTTGCAATTATTTTATTTATATTTTTTAATTGACTGGTCCCACGTCACTGTGACATCATTGGTAAGAAGCTACATTTGATTTCCGAATGGTGTCCTGTTATATTTGAGAATATCTCAGGGTAAGATTTAATAAAATGAGGCATTGTTCAGAAACATTTGGCAGTTGGGAGTTTAATCGCAGAAAATGTTTAGATTTCTTGAGTGAAATGAGCATAATTTTTTAGCGGTCAACTGTCTCTTTGTAAATTACTCTGTAATGATTCTCATCCTGATGCCTGGTTTGATGTGCCTCTCAATGCTTATTCTATTCATTTATCGTACGGCATATGGCAGCAACACTTATACAGATTTAATTAGAACAACCAACAACAATATATAAAAAATATAAATACAACAAAGAAAAAGAACACAATTTTCAATTCGCATAAGTGTGTGTGTGTGTGTGTGTGTGTGTGTGTGTGTGTGTGTGTTTGTTTGTGTGTGTGTGCCACCAGAATTGAGTCAAGCTTCGTGGAGACGGTGTCCAGATCCTCCAACATATTCTTTATCCCGTATTTTGGTCAAATTATGTGACAAATTTTCTTTCCTCTCTACATGATTCAGTATAGTTTCGTTAGTTGTCCATTATAGCAAGCTAATCTTCCACATTCTTTTGTAGTATCAAATTTCAAACATTTTATTTGCTTATTGTTTAATCCGTTTGTAGCACACGTTTCTCTTCTACACAAGGATACGCAGCAGACAAAAACTTTCAGAAGAGACTACGGCTTCGGAAAATCCAACGGCTGTATTCTTGCCTTGCTTCCAGCAGTCAGCACAGTTAGGGCGTATTGGTCACTGTTACAACGCCAGATCAGCTAGTCATCGTGACAGCTACTGAAATGCCTGCTGACGCATTTTCAGGAACCATATGCTAGTCTCCCTCCTCCATCGATACCCCTCGATTTGTTAGTACCTATTGTTAGGATATCTGCGTCACTAGAATCACACACCCCACTCCACGACATCAAGGCTGACACTCAACATAAAAAAAGTGACGTATTGAGAACACGTAGAAAGAAAAATCCATTATTATACGATTACGCGATTGCAGAACAATCAATAGAAGCACTTACTTTCATAAAATATCGGGGAGCAGGTAGAATGGGCGACTCTAAATGGAGCGACCACATAAAATTGTGAGTGAGGCAGATGCTAGACCATGATCTATTTGATGATTCTTCAAAAAATGTAGTCCATTACCAAAGGACGTAGCCTGCAAAACACTGGATCGACCACTACTTTAGGATTTGTACTGGAAGCGGTTCATAGAGAAGATACAGAAGAGAGCAGCACGTTTCGTTACAGTTTCATTTAATAAGCGTCAAAAAGCGTGATGGAGTTGATCGGCAAACACAAGTGGCAGACGCTGTAAGAGAGATATTCTGAACACGGCATGGGCTTCTGTCAAAGTTCCTAGAGCTTACTTTTCTCTAAGAGTCCAACTGTATGTTCCTTTTCCTACGTATATGTATATCTCGCGGAAAGGCCACAACGATAAATTAGAGAGACTAGAGGACAGACGGATGCATACCGATAGCTTTTTTTGTAACCGAACGCAACTGCAATAGGAGGAGGAAGTGGCATATGTACAAAAGGTATCCTCGTCCACACACCGCAAGGTGGCTTGAGGCGTATAGATGTAGATATAGAATTTTCATGATACTGAGGGGTCCAAGCAATAAGCTATAGTGCTACTGTGCTAACTGCTTATCTGTCGATAGTGCTCATACTATCACGGATTTGCTCTTGTGGACTCCAGGAACGGAGTAAAACCGATAAGGAACGTTATTTGCAGACTTCGTTACTACCATACTTTTATTTTCCCCCTGACATCATCGACATAGTAGTAACGGCATGGAGCCTGCTGCTATAGCTGTGTTAAATGAACCAGTTTACGACCAACATCCATAGAAGGCTTTTCCGCATAACCTTGTCACTTCCGTGAACCTTATATTATTATTGTTATTTGAGATTGAAGTGCGTGATAGGGAAGTTAACATCAGGGCTATAGATGATACGGAAGTATAATGTCCTTGTGGTGGAAATAGAGGCGATCTTAAAATTCAAAACAAGAAAGAACACATTTTGTTTCGAAGATTGCTATATCAGTGATTTAAGATGGATTACTGGTTCCGGCTATCAACGTTACCATCATATGCGCTCTTTTTTTATTTTTTTATTTTTTATTTATTTATTTATTTATTTATTTTTTACAAAGAAATCAGCTAAGGATTTTAAAAGTATTTTTTCCATAATAAGAGCGCATGGCTTAGGTTCGTCACTCTACCTATATCAATGGTTGTATTTAGATTGACAAATCTTGGACATGCGCCATTTTTATCTAAAGAAATTGCACAGGTCCTAGCCTATTTTTAGAGAATATTGAAAAGGAAGAGAGAGAGAGAGAGAGAGAGAGAGAGAGAGAGAGAGAGAGAGAGAGAGAGAGAGAGTGAGAGAGAGAGGGAGGGAGAAAGACCACACGAGGGCATCATTGTTTGACGAAACCGATAATCCATAGTAAATGACATCGTCAAATCGACCTTACTTTCGCAAATATCTCTGCAACGATGCAAGATATGAAAAAAACGTAATAGAGCGAGGTTGTAAAGAATTTTCCCCTCTACCAATTAGGTTATTCAATTTTCGTGTGAGATGTACGGTTAGTCGGCAATTACAATTATATTACAAACGACTATTTTTGGTATTACTACCGTAGTTTTTGTCCGAAAAGTTTGAAGAAGGGAGGTTCTGGTCTCTTACAGCCTACAATTATGTCTGTAAAATTTGGTGCCGATCGGTTGAACGGTTCGTCTTAAAAACAGGGAACACGTTCCTGACAGACAGACAGAGACATCCCAAAATCGCTGATATTTTTGCAAATATCTCTGAAAGGATAGGAGATATGAAACAAACGTAAAAGAGCAAAGTTGTAGAGAATTTTCTCCTTTAAAAATTAGGTTATTCAATTTTCGTGTCAGATGAATAGTTAATCCGGTATTTACATTTAAATTTAGAGCTGTCGAAAGACGATCGAAAAGGCCCACTTTTAGTGTTACTACCGTAAACTAAAGTGGGCCAAAATTTAGCATCACTAGGGCTTGAAGCCAGGACCCTTGAAACAACATACGTACTCTCTATCGTCTTACCCACGGAAGCTCAACACGACGCATTCTCACAGACACACCCCTGCGAGCGTCCTTCTTCTAGAAAGGAGCACATACGACACGCGGTCGACTTACCCTTGTAGCAGAAAACAGCACAGCGAGGCCGCGGAAAGGAACATTTGCGCCCATAATCCGGTCATGCTACGGTCGGGTCACTAGGGCTTGAAGCCAGGACTTTTATAACAAAATACGTACTAGAATGGAACTTTGACTCTGCAGCGGAGTTTGCGCTGATACGAAACTTCCTGGCAGATTAAAATTGAGTGCCGGAACCGGGACTCGAACCTGGGACCTTTGCCTTTCGCGGGCAAGCGCTACCGACTGAGCTATCCCCACACGACTCACGATGCCGCCTGAGAGCTTTACTTCCGCCAGTACCTCGCCTCCTACTTTCCATGTCTCCACCATATCCTTTCTTACAGGAATGCTAATCTTGCAAGTTTCGCAGGAGAACTTCTGTAAAGTTCGAAAAGTAGGAGGCGAGGTACTGGCGGAAGTAAGGTTGTGAGGAGGCATCGTGAGTCGTGTCGGGATAGCTTAGTCGGTAGAGCGCTTGCCCGCGAAAGGCAAAGGTCCCAGGTTCGAGTCCCGGTTTCGGCACAGAATTGTAATCTGCCAGGAAGTTTCATATTTGACATGGGTACTCTCTATCGACTTCCCCGCGGAAGCTCAACACGACGCATTCTCACAGACATGCACCCGATTTACGTAGCAACAATCACACCCCTTGGCTGCGAGCGTCCTTCTTCTAGGAAAGAGCACATGGGACAGGCGGTCGACTTCTACCCTTGTAACAGAAAACAGCACAGCGAGGCCGCGGAAACGAACATTTGCGCCCATAATCCGGTCATGCTACGGTCGGGTCACGAACCGATATTTATTAGCCGACGGGCCGTTCGGCAAGTTTACGAGTACGGAACCGGTCGTAACATCCGTCTTGCGGACACACAGAAGGCACGGAGCAGCCGGCGTCACAGCCGCGACGCGATTATACGCAGCTGGACACGTAATCCGCGGCGGCGAGGGGAGCGACGGGGACGTAGGTGTCCTCGCCGACCGCCGACGTCAGGCGCCGATGGCTACAAAAGGGGCGCTCGATGACGTATGTGTCCCCGCGCTCGCTCGCTCGCACGCCGTAACAGCCTCTCGGCGCGAGTCCGCCGCCGGCGCTCGCATATAAGAGGCGAGCGAAAGCGCGGGGAGCGAGGAGGGAAAAAAAAGGGCAGGCGCGGAGAACACAGAAGAGAATAGTGCATAATTCGCTCATAAAATATGTCGGGGGTTCTCTAGAATTGAACGCCATCCTTCAAAGCTATGGGGGACCCTAAGGTCTGATTTATTGGGCAATAAAGTATTATAATTAAACGCGTTGTGAGCTCCCTGGTGATGTCACTCCCGGGCGGCCGAGATCTATAAATCTCACCCCCCTGCCCCCGCCGGCGGAGTTTCCGCCCCGCACCCCCTCCCCCGACCACTCGCCCCTGGCCCCGCACCCCCTGGCTGGCGGCGACTCGCGGGGCTAAGCAAAGGTGAGGAGACGCGGCCGCTCTGAAAAGGAACAGCGGCGTAAATCACTCGCCGGCCCAGCCTGGGAAAAAAAATGGCCGCACAGTGCGCCGTTATCTCGGAAAAACAGCGGCTTGTCGCGGCCACTGGCCGTGGGAAATGCAAATGCTGCAGATCTGCCCGCGTTAATGGCCGCTGCCGCTGCAGCCCCGTATTAATGGCCGCTTTATGCGGTGCGGGCCCCGCGCTCGTCTGCTGTCTGTCGTGGCTGGAGCTGTCACTGAGCGGGCGGAGCGGAAGGCTGCGCTCCGCAGAAGCGCCTAGGCCAGGGACGCTGGCCGATGCGCACACTTCCGGAGTAGGGACTGTTATAAACCTGAAACTTCCTGGCAGATTAAAATTGTGTGCCGGAACCGGAACTCGAACCTGGGACTTTTGTCTCTCGCGGGTAAGCGCACTACCGTTCTTGCTCCAGTAATTACTCTTTAAGAATACACTGTTAATTATTGTCGATAATCGGTGAGTTTGCTGTGGTGAAACTGAATAGCATTTCATTAAAGACTGAAGCGAATTTCATTTTGGATGATAAAAAGGGAGAAGCTTGCAAGGATAGCTTCATATGTATTTATGGGACTGTCAACTATATTCTTATCTGACCATGCATCTTTCCAGTTTCATTTTAATATATAGAAACGAATTTTGCGTAATCTGAAACCAACAGGCTTCAATCTAAATTTGGATGTTATCATTGACACCAGCACTTTTACAATTTCAGATCTCTCTGAAATCTGTACAAGGTATAACTTTTATTTGAGAAAATTTTGTTCAGTTTCCTTTATAACGTTCTCTTCACAGTTTTCGACATTCTTACTATGATGATTTTGCATATTTAATAATAACTTGAGTTTCATACTACACATAATTTTGTATTCATATAAACTTCTGTGCAGTCGGATGTACTATTCACCTTGGACACCGAAAATATCTCTAGAACTACATAAGATACTTAAAACCTGTCTTCAGTATATATAATGAAGGTAGTTTTCAGTATATATAATTAAGGTAGTTTTCAGTATATATACTGAAGGTAATTTTTGAGTATGTATACTGAAGGTGGTTTTTCAGTGTATATACTGGAGGTAGTTTTTCAGTATCTTTTGTAGTAGTTCCAGAGATATATATACACCAGATGTACCATTCAAATTTGACACACGAAAATATCTCTGAAACTACTATATATATATATATATATATATATATATATATATATATATATATATATATATATATATATATATATATAAAGAAAGAAACTGAGTGGGGCACCGTATGTATACTGGTTGTTGTTGTGGTCTTCGGTCCGGAGACTGGTTTGATGCAGCTCTCCACAATACCCTATTCTGAGCAAGCTTCTACAACTCCACATAAGAACGGCAACCTATATCTTTCTGAATCTGCTTACTGTATCCATCTCTTGGTCTTCCTCTGCAATTTTTACTCCACACACTATCCTCAAACGCTAAATTCACAATTCCTTGATGTCTAAGAAAGTGTCCTACCAGTCGAACAGAAATTCCTTTTCTCCTCAATTCTGTTCTGTGCCTCCTCATTAGTTACGCGATCCACCCACCTAATCTTCAGCATTCTTCTGTAGTACCACATTTCAAAATCGTCTATCCTCTTCCTGTCCGCACTGTTTATCGCCCATGTTTCACTCCCATACAAGGCAACACTCCACACAAATGCCTTCAGAAAGGACTTCTTTAGGCTTAAATCAATATTCGATGAGCTGATATGATTCGATGAGCTAATACGATTTTGTTACTGCGAATGGCTGAAAGCAAGGGGAAACTGCAACCATTACTTTTCCCGAGGCATGCAGCTCTGCTGCATGAACATATGATGATGGCATCATCTTGGGTAAAATATTCCGGAGGTAAAATAGTCCCCCATTCGGATCTCCGGGCGGGGACTACTCAGGAGGATGTGATCATGAGGAAAGAAGTGTATACTGGGTCACATAATATTTCCCACATAGATTGTGCGTTCCATTACAAAAAAATCGCACTAACGTGTTTTACGGCCCACTTTAGATTTGTAGTTACATAAGTTTTTGGAACATTCTGGACCAAAATAATAATCTAAATAATACGAAATTAACTAATAAAAGTGTCTGAAACCCTTTTAGGGGAAAAAATAGGTAGTGGCGAGTTCCGAACCACCGACCTTTAGCGTCATAGTCCAACACCTTGCCCACTACGCTACAGCTATCAACCAAAAGATGACTCCTTTAATCTCATACTATTGATGGCCGTTGTTAACTGATGCTAATATGGTATTTGTAGACATTACATTATCATTTATCGTTCGAAGAACGATGTGTTTTTGTTAATTCTTCAGTGCGCCATTGCTTTGAAATGACAACGTGTAAGTTACAATAAGAAAGTCATCAAATACGCGAGGAATGTCACGTGACATCTCCGAGCGGCTGATTTTCGTTAATTCAAATCTCCGTTATTCTAGCAAATATGTCTGAAACGATACGAGATAAGGGAGCTAAGTTGTAGAGAATTTTCTCCTCTGCCAATTAGGTTATTCAATTTTCTTGTCAGATGAACGGTTCATTTGCAATTACAATTATATTACAAACGGGTGTTTTTGGTATTACTACCGTAGTTTTTGTCCGAAAAATTTGAAAAAAGGGGGGTTCTGGTCTCTGGCGGCCTACAATCATGTCTGTAAAATTTGGCGCTGATCGGTTGAACGGTTCGTCTTAAAAACAGGGAACACGTTACGGACGGACAGACAGACAGACATCCCAAAATCTCCGTTATTTTTTCAAATATCTTTTAAATGCTACGAGATATGAAAAAAACATAAGAGAGCAAAGTTGTAGAGAATTTTCTCCTCTACAAATTCGGTTATTAAATTTTCGTGTCAGATGAATAGTTAAGCCGTTATTTTTATTTAAATTTCGAGCTGTCAAAAGACGGTCGCAAAGGCCCACTTTTAGTGTTACTACCGTAACCTAAAGTGGGCCAAAAATTGTATCTATGTTTCTTAGATCTTGAAAAGGCTTATGACCGCGTTGCTAGGAGGGAGCTACTGTCAGTTCTACAAGATAATGGTATAGGAGGCAAACTTTTGCAGGTAATTAAAGAGCCTTACGTAGACTGTCAGGCAGCAGTTAGAGTAGATGGCAAATTAAGCACATGGTTCAGGGTAGTTTCAGGGGTAAGACAAGGCTGTAACCTGTCACCACTGTTATTCATACTATTCATGGATCATATGCTGAAAACAGTAGACTGGCAGGGCGGGATTAAAATAGGTGAAAAAGGACAAAACTGAGATATACCCTTTACTAAAATTACCAAACCTTGCATGATCTGTCGTAGATAGCATACCGCTACTGCCCTTGCAACCTACCCCACTGTCGCAGAGGTTTCGTATAACTTTCGACTCTACTATCTCCAGATGCACCGTATTAATGGGTGATCGTGCGCACACGTACGGATATCATCGCGGCTCCCACATCCCGTGATCCACCATAACAAAACTAACAAATATGGAAGTGACAGTAGAACTATTGGGTTGGTAACCACGTTGGTGTGGGCGTGGAGGATGGGGGAAAAAAAAAGTGGGCCAAAAATATTGGGACTCACAGACCCAGTGGATGGTACTGATGACCTTAGCGTAAACTGGCTCCCACTTATTATCCTTCGTCTTCGTCCGCCAGATTGAGCGCGCAAGTTAAAAGCTGTGTGTGTGATGTGGATGTTGAACCTATCGTTAAATCAGACAAGAAATTGTTCATTAACACAGAAATTTGGTTTAATTATGGCCCTGATATTGATGTATATAGTGTTAAATAAGAAACAGTGCATTAAACTGATTATGTGCACAACGGATCTTTTAACAAGACAACTGTGGCAAGTCACCATATGAAACAAACACTGACTATACTCAAAAATTTGACTGCGAGAATTTTATGCAGATCAGTACCTGGTTATCAAAGTTCTGTATCCTAATCAATTGACTGCAGTGTTGCATAACAATTATTTACTAAAGCACAAATAACGAAATCTGTTCAACAGGATTACCAAAACAAATACTGCACTTTAAAGCCACAAATAATTAATTATCAAATTAAAGAAGTAGGTTAATTTTCTAACTACGTAAATGAAACAGGAAAGAAATTTCAAATTTGTTACTTATTATTAATAATCACCATTACGTTACCTACATAATACAACTTTTTCCTAATCACATCAAATGCAATTACCTTCATTCCAGCGGTGGTACAACGTTTTGATAGTAATAAAAAATACAATATATATATTCCAAATACAATCAAATCAACTTGCTGGCACAGCAGCCTTTGCTCGACATCGGAGCCATACACACAACTCAACCGCTCTCTAAGCGAGCTAAACCACAAGTGCCACTCCCTCTCTCTGCGCGAGCTACAAAGCTATGCAATACATGATCTTTGCCAAAGATGAAACTTCACAGACTTAAGTACACATATCGATACACACAGCAGAAGAGATATTATACATTTTCTTGCAATCAAGTTACTCGACACAAAACAGTAGGCACAATATTAGACATTTTCTTACAAAAATATTTTTTATGGACACGTTTCAAAGTGTGTCCGCTCCGTCAGTGGGTCAGTCTTGCTCGGAGGCGCTAGCTGGCCTTCGCGTAGCGCCGGTAAGGCACGGAGTCCGCTCTTGGCGGGCACGCCGTCGCCCCATTGTCCGCGCCGGACAAAGCGTTCCACGGACAGGTTTTCTGTCGGGGTCCGGTTTCCTCCCCGGGGCCATCTCACCTCGAGCGCGGCTCATCTCATCTCCGCGCGACACGTCCTACAAATCGCCCCACTTAGCCACCGGAGCATGAGAGAGAGCTAATTTGAAAATGCCGTTGCGTACACCGGCTCCCACCCGGCCGGCCGCCTCAACACAATCGACTTCTTGCAAATCCTGTTCTGCCATCTCTGCGTTCCTGACGTCTTCTTCCGAGCTCCGGTCACTTGTTTTTCCTGCGGGCACAAGGCGACGTGAAATTGAACCACGTACGGTGGTGACAAGGCGCGGCGTAACGCTACACCCAGTGTCACTCGCTTTCTTTTGACCGCCGCTAGCCTGTGCTCTGAATAAATATTTTCCCCGGGGGCAAGTACAGTCGAATTCCAGTCTTACATGCCTAGTACTATAAAAAAAGGTATCTAAGATGAGACGTCGAGACGCCAAAGAAGGTAGGCTACACTTTTTACATTCTGAGAAAATTAACCCTTTAATGCGTGGTGTACCCGATCCGCTACATATCTTATTTTCCCCATTGTCTCTCAAACTGATCAACATTTTTCCACAAATTCATTTGTAGCTGCTTGTATACATAGTGTTTAGTAGTTCGTCCTAGAAATTACAAATTGCAGAGTGTACTGAATCATTTTGACAGTTAGCTGTATTGAGTTACTCCTAACATGAGCCTTTGTTTACATTAGTATTCAAAAAGAAAAAAAATGTTCAAATGTTTGTAAATCTATCGGACCAAACTGCTTACAAACTACTTAAACTAATGTAAACTAACCTAAGAACAACACACACACCCATGCCCCAGAGAGGACTCCAACCTCCGACGGCGAGCAATCGCGCGCTCCGCAGCGAGGCACCTTAGACCGCTCGGCAACTCCACCGCGGCTCATTAGTATTCCTCCTTTGCCATGTAAAAGTAATCAGTTACATACTACAGTTGCATTATGAGTTACTGGAAAGATGACAATCATAATAGTGACATTCACTACATCAGGTACATCATAGAAGCACTATATAGCTCACAATCTATGAAATTTCTATTGCTAGTAGTGCATAATAATTTTAAAGATTTTTTTTCAATATTTCTCTCAGTAAATACGCACTATACATTAATTGTGGCATTTTTTATAGCTTTAAATAAAAAGTAATGCATTAAAGGGTTAAGTCAGAGTTTAAGGGATGTAATTAATTGTACATAATTTTTCTTACGAAAATTTTAGAAATAATCCCTGAGTTTTAGTTCAACTCTTTAGAAAAACGTCAACCTATAGTAGTGATATTATCAGTATATTTCTGATAAAATCCTGCACTTACCTCAATTGAAATGTAAGGGAAAGTGTTGAATTAAAGAGCAAACAGTCAACTTATATCAATATACTCGTACTTCAGAAAAATTCTTAAAATGTTAATAAAAAAATAATACAAGAACAGAAAACCAGTATCACAACAATGTATTTTCGTGAATATTTAAAATAATAAGACATGATAAACAACATTTCTCTTTCTGCTTATCGGAAGGTATTTCATTCTTGATCAGGATCAGCAAAAATAATTTCATCAGCTTCCTCTTATTCTAGTTTTTCTTTCTAATTACAATTCCCTTCGTCATTCTTTTGTTTGTGTACTATTCCGTTTTTTCTATAGATCTGCAGCGTATTTTAATCCTTTGTAGAGTTGGTGGTGAATTTGGGTATTAAATCCAGAGAGTATTTTGATAGGATTCGATGTGTTTTATTTTTTTTTTTTTATTCAAGGACAAAGTCTTTGATGTGTCTGTCTAATGTGTTCTTGGGTTTATTTTATTTTATTTTTTTCAAAAGCCATGTGTGCACTAAAAGTGTCATTGAAAAGGGATCTTTCTCCAGTCCAAACCATGTCATCTTTTCATTGACCGGTACTTTTTTTACATGGTATTTGTCTAAAGCGTATTTCAACTTAATGAAGGAAGTCTGCATATCAACTACTACAAATTTTCGGTTGGCATTTGCTGCATCTATTTCTAGTTATCAGCATCTATTGAATTTTCATATATACGCTTGAATACAACATTTTTATGTACGTTAACTACATGTTTGTGCACTTAACTCACATTTTTTAAAAGTGCACGTATGCCCCTTGGCATCTCGATGCGTCAAATGGAAAACATTGATACTTTTCAGTACTAATTATTTCTTGGAATCTAACATGAATTGGGAGTTACGAATGACTGAATATCAAACTTCAGTTTTCATTATCAAAATAAAAGTACTAACTATTTTTTTTGTGTGATCATCTTCGCGGGAGTTGTTAAAATTAATTGTAACATGTTTGTTGTCTTTTGCTGACGGCAATTAAGACGATATTTCTACACATCAGAAGGGTTTCGCTTTTTTTTTTTTTTTTTTTTTTTTTTTTTTTTTTTTTTTTTTTTTTTTTTTTTTTTTTTTTAAATCTGTGCTTCAGCAAATGTGAATACACAAGTTTGTACATTCTGTTTTGTATAGGTGGATTAGAATAATTTTTAGCTTTTTGTGCACGGTATGTGTTTTTTTTTAAGTTGGTAAATAATTTACTGCCAGGCACTTAAATGTGATTTGCAGAGAATCCCACGTAGAATGTCTCTTCTTTATATGCCGCTGCTATTTCTTCCGTGTCTTGGCTGAGGTCAGTCTATTTGCCAACAAATGAATAAGTCACCAGTGGGATGTAAAGAAGAGACATTAACACCATAAGTAAATTATATACTAAATTGAACGTATCATAGGGTGCACGAAAAGCTAAGACTGTTTCTAATCTAAATACACATAATAAAATGCACAAAACTGTGTATCCATTGCTGCAGAATCACATAAAATGCTTTCTAAAAAAAAAAGGGAAAACATGTCTCTTATGAAAAGATTGTCCTAATTGCAGTTAGCGTAAGATGGGAATCATATTGTAATAAAAATTAATTCGGTAATCGCAAATTAATTCACGCTACGAAGATAGTTCCTTAAAAATTGAAACACACGCTACACAAATATTGTACGACTACAATACAGTATGTGTTATACTGTAGAAAACATTTGTAATATAAAAACTACGGTATTATACATCACGACTTGTTTTTTTTATTTCAGATCAATTCCGACAGAAAAATATGTACGGTATTGCATAACGAGAGTTACGCATTGTAGGCTAGACGTGGAATCGAATTGTCCTCGCTAAGCAAGGTCCTATTGTAGAGGCAATTTTTAAAGAAATAAATCTGTTTGTTTCCGAATTTCTCAAAATTATTTTATCCATTATTTTTGGTTAGAGAAGACCGCAGCTGTTTTTGTAATAATACTGTAGTAAATGAATACTGCAACCAGCCACAAGATTTTTATAAATCAATTTATTTCATCGTTACTAGTTGCGGGTCTGAACCCATCTTCAGACGGTAGTGTTGATTTCAGGTTTACATTGGTGTCCTAAAACAACAAAGTTATGTGAATTCATTAGATTACAAGCTTAATTACTTTTATTCTAAACAGAACAAAATTTTCAAGTGTAAACAATACAATTAAGAAAACTTTGTTATATTTAGGATAAAAAATTTAACCTAGTAACCTAATGGATTCACGTAACTTTGTTATTTTAGGACACCAACGTAAACCTGAAATCAACACTAGCGTCTGATGATGGGTTCAGGCCCGAAACTAGTAATAGAGAAATAAATTGATTTATAAAGATCTTGTGGCTGGTTGCAGTACTTATTTACTACGGTATTATTTCTCAAAATTGCTGATTGCATTTTATTAATTTAACTATCGTTGGTTTCTGAAAGCATTTTTCTGGCTTTTTGTTTCTTTATCGTTAATGTAGTGTATTTATTATGATAAAAATGAATTACGCTACGTGTTTTCAATATAAAGTAAGTTTTAATTTTCTTAGAACTCTGATTTCTATTATGAAACTCTAGTTTTAAAACATGCACTGGGCTGGTTGTCTTATGATGCGACTTGGTCCTCCCGTGACGGCAACCCCCTGAACAATACTTCGCGTCACCTCTGGGGGTTCGCGATCCACAGGCTGAAAAAAAAAAAAAAACCGATGTAGATTAGCCCAGTCAAATGTTGATTTTTCCGTAACAAAATTCCGAAAGCCTTTTCGCCCTTTTTTCAGTTTCTTACTTATATGCCGAAAACAATGCGTTTCTCGAAGATGTTTATTCTGCACAAAATTCAAGTAGAAATATTTTCTACAAAATGCTGTACTCAGATTTGATTTTCTGACAAGTATGTCTGCGCTAGAGCTTGCTGAAAAAGAGAGATTTTTTGGACTTCTGCGAAAACGTCAAAAATTTCCGCTCGAACGCCATACAACTGGATAAAATTGCATGTTATCAACGAAACTAATACAAGACGTGAAAGTACATTACATTTCCTACAAGGGAAGTCTGTAATGTTCGAAAATTACGAGCAATACCTCCTGCGCCGTATAATGGATCGCCCCCTCCCAAATTCCTATCTGTCGTCGGCACAACATTTTCGAATTCAGCGCCCCAAAAATCATACATAACTGTTGAGAGAAAAACTTTCAGAATTTTGTTACGAAATAGGTTGTTAAGAACCCCAGATGACTGGGTTGCGTGCTTAGGGAATATCGCCCCAATTGTGCGATTGGATTCGCGATTTCAAATCATAAAGGACACAGTTCGTAGTAATTGACGGTAAGTCATCGAGTAAAACAGAAGTGATAGCATTATAGGTCCCCTACTCTTTCTTGTGTTTATAAACGATTTACGAGACAATCTGAATAGCTCCCTTAGACTGTTCTCGGATGATGCTGTCGTGTATCGGTTAGTGAAGTCAACAGAGGATCAAAAGCAACTGCAAAGCGAGTTAGACAATATTTCTACACTGGGCGAAAATTGGCAATTGACGCTAAATAATGAAAAGTGTGAAGTAATACACATGACCACTAAAAGAAATCCGCTGAACGTCAATTACACGATAAATCAGTCAAACTTTAAGGTCGTAAACTCTACCAAAGACCTAGGAGTTACAATTACAAAAAACATAGACAGGAGAGAACACACAGAAAATATTGTGGGGAAGGCAAACCAAAGTTTACGTATCATTGGCAGAACGCTTCGAAGATGCAACAGCTCCACCAGAGAGATTGCCTACTTCTTCGTGTTTTTGGCCTTCTTTTCCGCAGTTGCAGTTATACAATTAGTATAGTTTAGTAAAAACTCAAACAAATAATGTAATACAGACCATTTCTCGTACAGCTGACCACTGAAGATGCTTTAGAATAAAGTGAAACGCGTCTGGTCTCATGTAGATTAAGTTTACAGTTGCATAAGACGGTCCCATAAACTATACAAATTGAGACTGCCTACATCGCACTTGTGCGTCCTCTCCTGGAGTACTGTTGGGACTCTCTCCAGGTGGGAATGACGGAAGACATTGAGAAGGTTTAGAGGAGGGCAGCTCGTTTTGTTTCATCACGTTACAGGGGGAAAGAGTCACGGAAATGTTGCACGATTTTAGGTGGAAATCATTAAAAGAACGCCATTAATCGTTGCGGCGATTTTTATTTGCGAAATTTCAATCTCCGACTTTTATTTCTGAATGTGACAATATTATGCTAGCACTGACGTACATAGGGGCACTTTACCATCCTAATAAAATAAGAGAAATCAAATCGAAAACGGAACGATTTAGGCGTTCTTTCTTCCCGCGCGCTATTAGAGAATGGAACGGTAGAGAAAGGTTATGAAAGTGGTTAATGAACCCTGTGGCAGGCACTTGAATGCGATTTGCAGAGTATCTATCACCCCGTTTACATGGGCTTCCAAAACCGGATTTCGTAAACCGATTTCCCAATTCCGCTTTTGGTTGGTCATGTAAACACTCCAAAATCGATTCTGGAAATCCGCTTCTCTAAAGCGGTTGTCCAGTTCCACAATCGATTTTCGTGCCCACGTAAACGCAACCGTTTTTGAAGCGTTCTTGGCTTGCCAGATTGTCTTTTCTAGTTGAGAATTTTCGGCACATATGGAAAGAGTGATATACTTTTAATGTCAAATAAAAGTATAAACATTAGAGTGAACATCTGTGTATTTAAATAAAGAAAAATAGCGAGTGTGCGGACTAAATCAGGACCTGAATCTTCTGTTTTTCACCCGCCATGTTAAGTGAACTAGGAAATCCGATTCAGGCTATGCCATGTAAACACGACACCGAGAAACGGTTTACGAAAATCGGTTATCGTCTTCCGGAACATGTGTTGCAAAAATGTTCAAATGTTTATAGAACTTATGGGACTTAACGACGGGGGTCATCAGTCCCTAAACTTACAAACTACTTATGAACTAGCTAATCCTAAGGACGGCACAAATATCCATGCCCGAGGGGGGATTCGAACCCCCGACCGTAGTGGCCGTGCAGTCCGTGACTGGAGCGCCTCAGTCCCCTCGGCCACCGCGGCCGGCAGATGTGTTGCATGTAAACATAGTGTATGTAGATGTACAATTTCTGCACAGCGCTCGTGTTTTGGTTGAGGAGCTGGGCTGCTAGAATAGTGTCGGTGGCTGGGCTGGGCTGGGCTGGGTGGGTTCTCGCGGGCGTGAGTGATCTGCGCGCTAAGCATGGCCCGCGCGGATGCAAATGAGTGCGGCCGGGCACGCGACCGCTGTTAGCACCCGCCTTGGCTCTCCGCCTTTCATCCCCCGGCGGGCCTCCAGCTGAGCGCAGCCCCGCACCCCTCAGCCCCCGCGGGGTAGCCCACCCCACTCTGCCACCGCCAGCCCGCTGTGGCCCTCTGCCCCGAGAGGCACGCACCACCAAAACACAAACTCGCACACTTTTACCGTCACCTGACACTGCAGAAACAAGGCGATATAACTGGGTTAAACAACACCCAATTGGAAATTTAGACATAATCGCTCTCTTTAAGTATTTCATTTTCTGACTACCGGTTTCGATGCACTCAGTCATCATCTTCAGTTCAGTATTGTCTCCTAAAATTAGTCATTTGCTTGTAAGTATTTGAAATAACGTTAAAATGTTTCAGAGCAAACATTATACAAAGTAATAAAAGTAAATTATTGTTATCATTATTATTATTATTTGTAATTTCCGTGTTGCAGCACAGGCTGTAGGTAATTGACTAAGTTACCTACAGCCGGTGCAGTCACATCGATATAAAAATAAATAAATAAAATGTTGTTGTTGTGGTCTTCAGTCCGGAGACTGGTTTGATGCAGCTCTCCACCATACCCTATCCTGAGCAAGCCTCTTCATCTCCACATAAGAACGACAACCTACATCTGTCTGAATTTGCTTACTGTGTCCATCTCTTGGTCTTCATTTGCGGTTTTTACCCCGCACACTTCCCTCCAACGCTAATTTCCCAATTCCTTGATGTCTAAGAATGTGTCCTATCAATCTATCCCTTCTTTTAGTCAAGGTATGCCAGAAATTTCTTTTCTCCCCAATTCCGTTCAGTACCTCCTCATTAGTTACGCGATCCAACCACCTAATCTTCAGCATTCTTCTGTAGCACCATATTTCAAAAGCCTCAATTCTCTTCCTGTCCGCACTGTTTATCGTCCATGTCTCACTCCCATACAAGGCAACACTCCACACAAATGCTCTCAGAAAGGACATCCTCAAGCTTAAATCAATAATCGATGTTAACAAATTGCTCTTTTCAAGAACGCCTTTCTACCCATTGCCAATCTGCATTTTATATCCTCTGTACTGCGACCATCATTTGTTATTTTACTGCCGAAGTAACAAAACCCATCTACCTCCTTCATTGCTTCGTTACCTAATCTAATTCCTTCAGCATCACCTGATTTTCTTACACTGCGCACCATTAACCTAGTTTTGCTCTTGTTAATGTTCATCTTATACGCACCTTTCAGCACACTGTCCATTCCGTTCAGCTGCTCTTCCAGGTCCTTTGCTGTCTCTGACAGAATTACTATGTCGTCGGCAAAACGCAATGTTTTTAATTCTTCATCCTGAACTTTAATTCCTTCTCCAAATTTCTCCTTGCTTTCCTTTATAGCTTGCTCAATGTACAAACTGAATAACATTGGAGAAAGGCTACAACCCTGTCTTACTCCCTTTCCAACCACTGCATCCCTTTTATGCCCTTCAACTCTGACAAATAAATAAATAAATAAAAGTAAAATAAAAAATAAAAAAAAACTTTTATGACTTCGTTTGCACATGAACATTTTAGTGTTAATTTAAACTATAACTGGGGAGGTGAGCATTCATGACATAACTAGGGACTTGGGGGTCTTCACAGCATCGTACATAAATACGATACTGAGGCCTCCATCTTATTCTTAAACTAGCTGAAAACCAAGCGTTGCCCGGGTATTCATTTATTTATTCCTGCCATGTTTCATGTATATATTCATTTGTATAAGGCCTGTATGTCTGTAAAATCTATTTTGAATACAATTAGTACTAAACAAGTAAAAGATTAAAATTTGGTGCGTGATGGGGCGGTTTTCCACGTTACTGTTAATGTCCTGATATCTCATGAACTACGTGTCGTACTGCGATGCAATCTAGTAGGTACATTCAACTATATGTGTGTGACCTGTCTTTAAAATTTCATGTGTCTACAATTTGCAGTGTACAAATTATAAATTGTAACGTCATACCGAATGCCGTAGTTTTGGTCCATAAACAGCGGAAAGGTAGTAAGCGAGAAACTTGTTTCCTTTCATCATTTTGCTATTGCTGTCAGTGAGAAAAAGTTCAATAAAGATTTTAAATTATGTTTAAAGTTTATTGCAAGTCGCTAAGTACTGTAAGTATCATGTAGTGTATTTATATAAAAGTTTCTTCTGATTAAGTGGCAGTTTCTTATTGTTTATGAGGTAATATCTCCTGTACAATGTGTCGTATAGTGTCCGTACTCCGACAGCAATTGTTATCTCACCAACTTTGGTTGAAATTCGTCCAGTGGCTTAGGAGAAAATGAGCATTATTGTCGCTAAATGCAGCAATTTTTCGCGCATCTAATTGTTTATGACGTCATATATCGTGAACTATGCATCGTTTGTGATTCTTACACTTACGGCGACCGTCCTCATGGCTTGAAGCTTACTTGTACAAAATTTCATAAAGATTGCAACAAAACTGTAGATTTGTATGCAACACGTACAAACATACAGACACTCTGCTTTGTATATTAGAAGATTGTTTATTATACAATAAACATTGCATTTACTCTTTTGTTAATTCATGTAAGTACAATTTTAACCACTAAGGTACTTGAATAATTATCAGTAACTGATAGGCTAAATCAGTAACATGTGTGAATGATGTCAAATGCCCATATACATACTATTTATGAAATTAATCAAATAAGAAAAGCTTTAACCGTTTTAAAATTATACACAGATGTTAACAGACAAAGCAACAGGCATATTTATATTGCGTAAAACAATCATTCATGTCAAAATTCTAGAGTAAAATCATACTTCAATACTGAACTTTTCATCATCACTGAAGAACATTCTGATCTGATGCATTTACTGTAGATGTTTTCAGATGATGTTAACACATAAATTGCTTTCACTTGTAAGAGTACAACTTCTTCGGTGTCGTTGAAAAGGAGGATGTCGTATCTTCATCAGTACCGTCGCCAAATTGATCACTTGTAGTTTCATGATCGCTTCCTTCCCAGTGTTCTTCTTCTTCTTCATTGTGATCCGAATCTTTAAACTCTGAAATCTCATAGTCTTCATCTTCTTTAGAAACTACGTCCAACAGCCTTCTAAGACGTTTTTCATCCTCCTCCAATGACATCGTGATGTGCATTGCTCAACACAGAAAGTCTCACTACTAGGTAGGTGGGGTGTTATCAGCATCGCAGCGTTTAAATTTAGTTTGTACAGTGTTACGTACTTTTAAAAACAGGAACAATGGTTTCGCAAGGGTGTATATCCATTTGAACGAAGGTAACATGCCGCTCTTCACTAAATACCAGTAAACTTTTATAACTGGGGTACTGTGAACATTCCACGTTCCCAGTTAAAGATTAAATGTGTGCAAACAAATGACCAATATTTGTATAGAATACTGAAGATGGTAACTTAGTTAATCTAAACCGGTAGTCAGAAAATGAAGGACTCTAAAAAAAAGCGATCTTGGCTACATTTCAAATCAAATGTTCAAATGTTTGTAAAGCTTATGGGACTTAACTACGGGGTCATCAGTCCCTAAACTTACAAACTACTTATGAACTACTTACGAACTAGGACGGCACAAATATCCATGCCCGAGGGGGGATTCGAACCCCCGACCGTAGTGGCCGTGCTGACCGTGACTGTAGCGCCTCAGTCACCTCGGCCACCGCGGCCGGCTGCTACATTTCAGTTTGGGTGTTGTTTTTTCACACACTTTTCAAAAGTTGCAATTTTGATCGTGTATCGTGCTGTAGGTATATGGAAAACATCTCATCTATACGTTTTAGCGATTTATTTTGCTATAAATATGCAACCTGTTGCATTTATGGGTGTTTTTCTATTCAGCTATAACTAGTATCCGAGTCACTAAAGATTCATCATAATTGGAGATGTTACAGGAACGTTATATTTCCTTGCAGCAAGTGTAGTTCGACACTGTTGATGGTGGTACTGGCATGACTTAACGAAAGAAAAAAAAATCGCTAGTATTTTTATAACTATATAGAGCACGAGCACATTTATCTGTATGTGTAAAAGTCTCATGTTATAGTTTTGTTTCGTAATGAAGACACCTGTAGAGGTTTGGGAAGCAACTTGTGGGGCTGCATTTTCTTACACAGTAAATTACGCAGATACAGTTGCTGCTTCAGACAAACAATGTTCAGAACCATAATTCGTGGGGCTGTATTTTCTTACACAGTGATATAAAATTTGTGTTTTGCTCGAAGCATACCTCAATGAACCAAAAAAGTTAAATTTAATCAGGAGTTTGAAATATCAATTTTTTCAGTATATATATATATATATATATATATATATATATATATATATATATATATATATATATACGACAATATATTTGATGAAATCTTCTACCAACTTCACAACAGAGGATTGAAGGATTAACAATCACATTTATATATAGAAACTATCTACCTAAACGTGTATCTGTAAAAATAAATAAATAAATAAATAATAAAAAATAAAACTTATGTGTATCAATTTGAAAATAACCTATGCATGTACCGACTACAATATTTTCTTTTATTTAATATAAAAGAATTCAAAAACACTGATGATGATTCAACTGCAGTGTAAGGTGTTTGGATAAAAAGTAAGAGTATTTTCTTCAAGGCAGACCTCTACAATAAAAAACTAAATATTCAATTTAATTGGAATATTTGAAATATCAATAGAATCTGGTAGAAAGACCATAAAATATTTTTCAGCTTATAAGGTACTGACTACATTACTTACAGTAATTTTAGAAGGTAGAAATGAAATATCCCTTCCTCATCTCCCCTGGTACTTAAGTTAAGCCCACGAGGGTGTTTTCCTGTCAGTAGACACTGGCGAGGTGGAATGTTGTCCGTGTAACGAGCAGCTGTCATGTAAGTCTGGACATGCTCTAGGAGCAGTATGTGATTGGCACATGTCGGGGATCGGCGTCATCGGCAATGACAATCAATTTGTATGCGTGTAGCTGCGGACAGCGTCGGACCCTCCCCTGTGTTGCCGCTGGTGGTGGTGGTGGTGGTGGTGGAAGTGGTGGTGGCGGCGGCGGCGGTGGTAGGTGGTAGGTGGTGGTGGTTGCGCTGGTGGCCGCGGCGGCGGTGGCGGCGCTGGCGCCGGCGGCGGTGGTGGGGTTGATGACGGTTGGCGCTGGGCTGCGCGACGCGCCGCGTGCTGCCCCGAGGCCGCGGGGTGGGGGTTGCGGCGGCAGGGGTGGGAGCGACGTGTAGGGGAGGGGAGTGCTGGGGGGGAGGGGAGGGGCGGCGGCGGAGGGGAGGCGAGCGCGGCGGCGGCGGCGGCGGCGCGCCAGTAGCAGTCCGCCTACAGCAGCTGCGGCCACGGACAGCCGACATGCAGACGCTGCTCCTCCTGCAGCAACACATCGCCAGGGGAGGTGCGTACTCGCCGCCAACGCCGCACGTGCTCGCAGCCGCCGCCACACCTGTCGCCGATATCGATACCGACGCACTCTTTGGTCGACTCCCGCCCGCCGCTAGTGTATCGATGTTTACTCGCCTGTATCGATATTCAAACACGTGCAGTGCATGTTTGTTTACAGCTTCCTCTTTTTTTCGTCTCATGTGTCAGAATGTTCTCGTAGGCAATGTTTTGACGTTTCTCGTTTGGGTTTGGGTTCTAGTATGCGCGTATTTATTACACGTATATCTTCGTACCTTTATTCATATTAATGCCACTATAAATTTTCCTTGAGTGTTTGTTTACACTTTTTTGTTTGGAGTAGCTGATTATTCGCATTCTCAGCTTTTTAATGTTGATAGTTTGTGCTTTGCGTACTTGCATGTTGGTACGTATATACGCCTATTTTTCTTTTACTGATCTGAATTTTTAGTGCGACACTTTTTGCGTGTAGTGCGAGCTTCCGCTCATACCACTTCCGTGTTATGCTGTGTTGCACTTCCGTGTCTGTCACACAGCTACTGTGAATTGCCGTCCGCCGTCGAGGTAATGTTTAGCATTTCGCACAGTGCGTTATTAAGCTTACATTTTCTGTCAGTATTTTCTTACTTCTAATATTTACAATTGTTTTTGTCTTCGTTAACATAAGAAGTTTGCATTCAACTCCGAAACAGTGAACGTCCGATACGTTCTTCTGTCTGTATTATTCCGATTCTACAACATCTCTTCAGCTGAGTCTGATTCTACCTCTGCAGTGTGTCGACTTGTTAATTGATATTTTAGGCGGTGGCTAATGGAGAGTAGTGTGTCTTTACGTTATCGGCCACGCCCACTGTTTGACAATCGCTAAGTGTTCCGTGGAACTAAGCTAACATAGCGATGGCAGTAGGAAACTGTAGAGCAGATAATCTTGTACAGCTTGTTCTTCGTGAATTTCTACTCTAGTGCCAGGGTACTTTAGTGAGTTGCAGTCGTATAATATCACCCTAGGTGTATTATTCTCCCTCCAGTGTATTTTTTACTTGCACGAAATGATGGTGATTGCTGCCGTACGAGGTGCGTAAATGTGTCAGTATTATTGATTAGCAGTAAATAAATGTTGTTGTTGCGTCTTACGATTGTTGCATGAACTTTGACGTCTAAAATGACGTTTTTTTTTCCACTTAGTAATTTAGAAAGCAATATCTTTCAGAAAGGTGACCCCAGTGTTTTGCATGCGACGTCATAATTTGTAAATTTGTGGGTGTTTGATCGCAGTAGATTGTGACCTACGTGCCGTAGAATTCAGCCTAGCATTGTAATGAACTGTTTTCCGCTGTTCTAAAAATTTAGTAACAAAGTAACTATGTCGCTGCTAGTTTGCGGGTAGAAATGTTGTTTATTAATTTCAATTATTTACACATTTCTTCGAGTTGAATTCGTCGCTACCTCATCATAAACAATGCTTATCGACAGTTTGTTTGTTCCATTTTTGATTGTATAGTTAAGCCCGTGCAAGCCACTCTCCTGTCAGTGAGCTAAGTGACAGTCATGCTTCCATAAACGCTTGATTTATGCCTTCGCTAGCGTCATGCGGGCACTTGCCGCGATCGCATTCGCCTCCCCGGAGAGCCTCGCTGTCACTGAATATCCGTATTTTGCTGTCGCTGTGTTGGTTTTGCGCTGGTGCTTTTTTTTTTTTTTTGCCGTTTTTCCTCCGGCGGTCGCGGTTGCTCGCGCTGTTTGCGCGGGCGGGCAAACGCAAACGCGGATGGAGGTCAGTTGGGCAGGTAGCGCGCGCAGACGTGGGAAACGCAAACTGGCAAGCGCCGCCCCCAGTCGCTGTCCTTGTCGGGGGGCGGACCCAAGCCCATGCGGACGACCGGGTACCACGTGGTCCCCGCGCGGAAGCGCGCTATTCGTCTCCGCGGGTACCGCCGGCACTTGTCCACACCTACAATTTTTTTTTGCAGATACACGTTTCGTAGGTAGCTTCAGTTCTTTAAACTGTAGTAACTGGTTGCTGTGTATTTCTATTTTCCACTACGTAAGACGTCACTAAGTTTTAACAAGTTTCAAGTTTTTTTAATGCGTTTCGGCAACTTCGATCCATCATCAGGTGACAGTTCCGGCTTTGAATTTAGCTGCGTTGCTCATTGCCAGCCAACGATGTGCAGATATCTAGAATAGCTTTTCAGTTTCACTTCAGATTTTTATTTATTTTAAAAGGTTGAATATTTTGGAACTGATGCAGTGTACCAGAATGGAGAGATCGTAAGAAATAGTCACACTTGCGTGCAATGCAACGTATTAGCAGTTACTTTATTACTTTACGCTTATTTTGTCACTGTTCCCGTAGTTTTTACAGACGCACTCCGAATTCTTGATCGCCGCTGAAAATCGACAGAGAACTAGAATAGAATGATTTGTTCTCCCGAATACAGGAGTGTTGAGTTCTCTGTACTGCACGCGTCCGTTCGATCTTACCTCTCAGAACAAAAGTAAGTCTCGCCCTTTTTTTACTAAAAAAAAATTTTATAACCCATGACAGGAGTTGGCTACACAAGTAAAACTGTCGTAACAGTACAGAATTGAATAGAATATTCTGACACGAAACTATATCAGCTATCTAATGGTACAATTAATCGATCACGTACTACAAACAGTTATACGTTACCTTTTGCAGATGACCTTGCTCGTAAAAAGAAATGATGTATGGATGTCGACAATCACGATTAAAGGACAGGCACAAGACTCAAAAGTTACTCATGTGTAGGAGGTATGGGAAATTATTTTGTGAAATTTTTTAGTTCTACAATATTGCAACATGGACATAGATAGAAATGTTTATTTTCATTTATGATCAAATATTCATAGGAGATTTGTTTTTCATTCAGTTTGTTTCCACGACATGCATGTGTAGTGTCATCCTAACAGCTGTATTGTCTTCGTTTGGACTAAAACTGGCATGTGTTTATTAATGACCTGTATATATATATATATGTGTATTCATTTCGTGTTTGTTCTCAAGAGCGCATCGCAGTGATGTTGAGCTATTTCAGGGGACGGCGCTCTAGGAAAGCTAGCAAAAACTACGAGAAGTCCTTTTAAAACGGGCAGGTTTCAAGAAGTGTCCAGAAACATATTATGTGTGAATTTTTGAAATAAAGCAGAAGGTATTTCTTTTTCTTGTTTACATAAACATGTTTTCATACTTATGTGACATGTGGGTATTGACATATTTGAAAATAGAAATCTACAGATCGGATTCGATTACGACCATTAATGCCTGATTTTGTATCATGTTTTTCGTAAAGTGATGCGTTGACCTGTTTCTTCTGTTGTAGTTACTTAGTATTACGCACATTTTTTGTATTTCACTCGCAATTGCTCTTTCACAAATTTTGAACACCAAAGAACTATGAGAGAAAATTTATGTTGCCATAAAGAGAAGATCTATGTTGTTGTATACTCTTTGTGTGCCACAACGTAGGTGTATTCTCAGATCTGATTTTAGTGTACGAATTATCAGAAAACAGGCGACACTGAAGTATACAAGGGTGTAGGTAAAACAGTGTATGTAACTACATGTTTTCCTCACGCTTTACCCTCGTTTTTCAAAACAAACGTCTTAGATAATTTAGTTCACGAGGTAGGATTTTACTTGTCTCTCTTGTTGTAATTGTCGAGGTATCTGATGCATATGTCAATATAGGTGTAAGGTACGTATTGTAACATGTACCTGAGGCAGTTAAGAACCAGTCACCGCTTCATATGGACTACCAAATTCTGTAATATCGTCTCTCCTGTTAATTTTCTAGCCTCTTCTTACAGTATTAAGATCACAGATGATGTATTTTGCCCCACTAAGTAAATTCCGGTATCCCGCCTCCCACAAAGTCTAGGTTTTGTTCCATTCCAGACCCCTTTCCGTTTATTGTGTCAATCTGTCTCTCACTAACTCTTTCGCTTTCCCTCAAACTTGTCCTCCGTAATTACTCTGGGTATTCTTCCATTCTATTTTCTCATCTCGAAAGCCGGTTCTTCTCAATTACGTCATTCACCCTCTCTGCTGCAATTTCCTTTCCAATATCTTCATTTCTCACTTCGTGTGTCCACGTTTTCCATAACATTGTTCTTAGAAATTTTCATTTCATTGACTTGAACTTTGCTCTCCTCTCTCTTCCAGGTCTCTGATGCATAGCTGTAAAGTACGTCTTATCTCTTTCAGACCCAAGGTTGTATGTGATGTGACGTTTAAGATGAAAAACACATACAGCAATTCATTACAAAAAAGAAAAGAAAATTATTTTCAAAAATTTTGTACCCCTACAATTGTATGCTTTGGGCGTTTACTATAATTTTTATGACCTGCGCGCCATCTTACCGTAACATGCCTTTGAAAGAATTGATATAGTAATATCACAGGATCATGTAAAATCAACTAGCTGTGAGATGCGATAGCTTCACGCGTCAAAACAAGGATATCAACATCTTCTCAACAAGTCTTTCTTGCCGCCATTCTAAGTGTACTGGAAATTTATCGACTGCTGGTGCCACACAGTGTAGAAACATGTAACTAAAAGACGTTGCGCACGTTTCCACAGTCCATCCACGATTGTGTGTAGCAGGCCCGAACTTCCTAGTGTGAATCACAAAGAAATAAAGCGAAAAAACGCAGAACCGCACAATTGTGCATGCAGGCGTAAAATGTTCAAATGTTTGTAGAGCTTATGGGACTTAATTACGGGGTCATCAGTCCCTAAACTTACAAACTACTTATGAACTACTTACGAACTAGGACGGCATAAATATCCATGCCCGAGGTGGGATTCGAACCCCCGACCGTAGTGGCCGTGCAGACCGTGACTGGAGCGCCTTAGTCCTCTGGGCCACCGCTGCCGGCCGATCTTCCTAGTGTGAATCACAAAGAAATAAAGCGAGAAAAACATGAACCGCACGTAGGCCTAAAATGTTCAAATGTTTGGAGAGCTTATGGGACTTAGCTACGGGGTCATCGGTCCCGAACTTACAGGCTACTTATGAACGAGCTGATACTAAGGACGGCACAAATTTCCATGCCTGAGGGGGGTATTCGAACCCCCGACCGTAGTGGCCGTGCAGACCGTAACTGGCGCGCCGCAGACCGCTCGGCCACCGCGGCCTGGAAGGGGTACACCACTTACAGATTTCGTTCAGTGCTGTCCAGAACTACCCACCGCTTCTGATCGGCTACTGCAGTCAGTAATTTCACCTTACACCTTCACTTCCCGTGGCATAAAGACGACAGGGTGAAGCAGCGTCGCAAGTTCGGGATGCGGCCTCCCGCGCGGCGCACAGCAGAATCCCCGAGGCGGGCTCTCGCAGCGGGAGAGCGGTGCGCCAGCCATCCCCTGCCCGGCGGGCCATCTGGCGCGGCTTGACACATGACGGATGTGACGTGCGTGCGCGTGACGGAGGGCCGGTTTGTTGCCAGTACGGTCGCCGCCGCTCCAAACTAGGCCACGCCGCGTGGGGTGGCCCGGCCTGTTACCCAACCGCGTTGCGCAACGCGCCACCGATTGATTGTCCCACCTACACGCGCGCTCCGACCCTCCTCGCTGTGACACCGCCTACTCTCTCGCGGACGCCGCTCGTCTCATCCGGATTTTCCAGCGGTAGGAGAACCCGTTGCACATAAAGATGACGGCGAAACAAAGTACTATCCGACAGCATCATAGGTAACAGGGCACTGGTAACCATCAACAACCACGAGGAAATCTTCTCGGGTTGACGTTTCGGCAAGTTGCTTACTTGCCATCTTCAGGAGAAGCAACTTGCCGAAACTTTGCCAGATAACGAGGCACTGACTCGGTTTTCAACCCGAGAAGATTTCCTCACCGAGATCCGACGAGAAAGTCTGCATCCACATATATCAACAACCATAAAATACCTAGACGCAACTACTCGGAGCGGTGAGAAACCAATGACGAAACTTATTTTCCTGGTCTTAAAGCTGTATCTTCACTGGCGTCGCCATGTTAATCTAGATTTGGCAGTTTTCGTAGTGGAGGAAAAGAGGAAGATTGGGATTTAACGTTGAGTCGACAAAGTGGTCGTTAGAGACAGTGCATAAGCTCGTACGGTATTCGGTAACGATGAAGAAGGACATCGACCGTGCCCTTTGAAAGGTACCATCACATCACATCATATTATCTGGAGAGATTTCCGACGGTAGGAGAACCCGTTGCGCATAAAGATGAAGGCGAAACAAAGTACTATGCGACTGCATCATCGGTGACAGGGCAGTGGTAAGCATCGACAACCGTGAGGAAATCTTCTCTGGTTGACAGCCGAGTCAGTGCCTCGTTATCTGGCAACGTTTCGTCAAGTTGCTTACTTGCCATCTTCAGGCGAAGCAACTTGCCGAAACTTTGCCAGATAACGAAGCAATGACTCGGCTTTCAACCGGAGAAGATTTCCTCATCGAGATCGGCTGAGAAAGTCTGCATTCACATGTATCAACAACCATAAAATACCTAGACGCAACTACTCGGAGCGGTGCGAAGCCAATGACGAAACTGTGTTTTCCTGGCCTTGAAGCTGTATCTCCACTGGCGTCGCCATGTTAATCTAGATTTGGCATTCGTAGTAAAGGGAAAAAAAAATCAGGGTTTAACGTTTCGTCGACAAAGTGGTCGTTAGATACAGAGCATAAGCTCGTACGGTGTTTGGTAACGATGGAGAAAGAAATCAACCGTGCCCTTTGAAAGGTACCATCTCATCATATTACCAGGAGAGATTTAGGGAAATCTGGATGATCAGAGTCGGGTTTGGACCCCCGTTCTCCGAATGGGAGTCTAGTGTAGTACCCGCCTCACTCGATCCTACTGGAGGGAGCCCGATGGCGTTCCTGTCTCTCAAATGTTTGTAAATCTATCGGACCAAACTGCGTGGTCAACAGTCCGTAGCTTACAAAGTACTTAAACTAAGGTAAACTAACCTAAGGACAAGACACACACCCATGTCCCAGGAAGGTTCAAATGTTCAAATGTTTGTAAAGCTTATGGGACTTAACTACGGGGTCATCAGTCCCTAAACTTACAAACTACTTATGAACTACTTACAACTAAGGACGGCACAAATATCCATGCCCGAGGGGGGATTCGAACCCCCGACCGTAGTGGCCGTGCTGACCGTGACTGGAGCGCCTCAGTCACCTCGGCCACCGCGGCCGGCTCCCAGGAAGGACTCGAACCTCCGACGGCGAGCAACCGCGCGCTCTGCAGTGAGGCGCTTTAGACCGCTCGGCTACTCCACCGCGGTGTTCTTGTCTCAAGATGTTTTTTCATCCCCTTCAACCTCTTCCCTTCCCCCTCTCAACTCTCCATCTGCAGTATGAAATTTGTCTATTCTATGTATAATGTCATTCAGAGGCGAATCAGGGGGCTTATGGGGCTGCAACCTCTCACGAAACTCCACCTGTTTTTTCGTAATATTAGACAAAGGGAGGGAGAGAGACTGAGTAGTCTCGAAAATGGTGTTTGATATGGTAGTAGATTCAAGAAAACACCCTTGTGTTCTCTAAATAGTTTGGTGACGGCACGGTGACACAAAATTTCGATGACATCAGTCCACCACCTCCACCTCCCGAGGCCAAAATCCTGGGCTTGACCCTCGTGCCATCACATTTTAAATAGTTCGAATATTATCCAAATGTTTACAAATTATATAACTATATAGCGACATGTTTACCAGCCTGGTTTTCACTTCGTCGGATATGAAAAACCGTGTAAAAACCACATGTTAGGCCTCCGCACGCCTCCGGGACCATCTGAAATCAGCATACTAAAAGCTAGCGGCTGTGCGGACACGTTGTTTATTGCGCAAAATTAATATATAAAAAAGTGCCAGGTTGAAATTCACTGGAAGAGCAACACATTTACCAGGTTCAGTGGGCAGGAGAGATACGGAGGAACAAACGCTTCGTCGCGGTATCGTGTCGAAAGCGCGACAGCTACTGCCATAATTTTCACGGTCTTCCAGCAACTGCTAGTGCTTTAAAATCCACGAGGTTTCGGCCGAGTGATTCTTGATCGGTGTGAAGTGTCAACGTTTACTATAGTCATTCTGTAAGAGCGCTTTTCAAGAAGAGTAGGACAACAAATAACCTTCAGGCACCCATACACATTCCGCGAAATAGTAACGAGGTTAACAGTGGCTAACTTAGCGCGCACGCCGACCATCATTGTTCCTACGCGTCAATCGTGAAAAGTAAAACTGGCATACGTGGTTTGGTGTGTTTGGACGTACATCGGAGCTCAGTAGATCTGAAACCCTCTTTCTTAACCGACAAAGGAGGAAATTACTGAGTCTGCAAAAAAAAAAAAAAAAAAAAAAAAAAAAAAGAGCCAACACAAAGTTAATTCGTGTGGTACCACCTGAGTAGCACTCACAGTAGTTAAACACGTTTTTTATTATAGTCGACATGATCGACTGGAGACTGTCCGCAACTGCACTGTGTTATTTTAAATATGTTTATTTCCGTCAACAGTTGCAATATAATTGTTTTATTACATGCTTCGATCACTTGGATGATCTTCAGATCTTATAGTTGCGTTCGCAACTCGTCTGGCTGAGTGCTAATTGGTACCAGCCAGATGAGTTGTGGGCGCAACTATAAGATCTGAAGACGACCCAAGTGATCGAAACATGTAATTAAACAATTATATTGCAACTGTTGACGGAAATGAACGTATTTAAAAAAAAAAAACACACACGTTTTTATTGCTTCTTTTGTGACTCCTAGCGGAACATAGAAACGGTTGGTGAAATGTTGTGCAATCTATAGTAATTATCCTAGTGCCGTCCGCGGTGGCCGAGGGGACTGAGGCGCTGCAGTCACGGTCTGCACGGCCACTACGGTCGGGGGTTAGAATCCCCCCTCGGGCATGGATGTTTGTGCCGTCCTTAGTATTAGCTAGTTCATAAGCAGTTTGTAAGTTTAGGGACTGATGACCCCGTAGTTAAGACAAAAATTATATATATATATATATATATATATATATATATATATATATATATATATGTTGTTGTTGTTGTTGTGGTCTTCAGTCCGGAGACTGGTTTGATGCAGCTCTCCACAATGCCCTATCCTGAGCAAGCCTCTTCATCTCCACATAAGAACGACAACCTACATCTGTCTGAATCTGCTTACTGTATCCATCTCTTGGTCTTCCCCTGCGATTTTTTCCCCACACACTTCCCTCCAACGCTAAATTAACAATTCCTTGATGTCTAAGAATGTGTCCTACCAATCTATCCCTTCTTTTAGTCAAGGTATGCCAGAAATTCCTTTTCTCCCCAATTCTGTACAGTACCTCCTCATTAGTTACGCGATCCACCCACCTAATCTTCAGCATTCTTCTGTAGCACCATATTTCAAAAGCCTCAATCCTCTTCCTGTCCGCACTGTTTATCGTCCATGTCTCACTTCCATACAAGGCAACACTCCATACAAATGCCCTCAGAAAGGACTTCCTTAGGCCTAAATCAATATTCGATGTTAACAAATTTCTCTTTTTCAAAAACGCTTTTCTACCCATTGCCATTCTGCATTTTATATCCTCTGTACTGCGCCCATCATTTGTTATTTTACTGCCCAAGTAACAAAACTCATCTACCTCCTTTATTGCTTCGTTTCCCAATCTAATTCCTTCAGCATCACCTGATTTTCTTACACTGCACTCCATAACCCTAGTTTTGCTCTTGTTAATGTTCATCTTATATGCACCTTTCAGCACACTGTCCATTCCATTCGATTGCTCTTCCAGGTCCTTTGCTGTATCTGACAGAATTACTATGTCATCGGCAAAACGCAATGTTTTTAATTCTTCCCCCTGAACTTTTATTCCTTCACCAAATTTCTCCTTGCTTTCCTTTATAGCTTGTTCAATGTACAAATTGAATAACATTGGAGAAAGGCTACAACCCTGTCTCACTCCCTTCCCAACCACTGCATCCCTTTCATGCCCTTCAACTCTGACAACCGCTGTCTGGTTTTTGTACAAGTTGTAAATAACCTTACGCGCCCTATAATTTACTCCTGCTTTTTTCAGAACTTTAAAGAGTTTATTCCAGTCAACATTGTCAAAAGCCTTCTCCAAATCTACGAAAGCTAGAAATGTAGATTTGCCTTTTCTTAATCTATCTTCTAGGATAAGCCGTAAAGTGAGTATTGCCTCCCGTGTTCCTACATTTCTCCTGAACCCAAACTGATCTTCCCCGAGGTCGGCTTCTACCAGCTTTTCCATCCTTCTGTATATAATTCGCGTTAATATTTTGCAGCCATGACTTATTAAACTGATGGTTCTGTAGTTTTCACACCTGTCTGCACCTGCTTTCTTAGGGATGGGGATTATAACATTTTTCTTAAAGTCTGAGGGTACTTCGCCTGTCTCATACATCTTACACACCAGGTGAAACAATTTTGTCATGGCTGGTTCTCCCATAGACTTCAGTAACTCTGAGGGAATATCATCTACTCCAGGGGCCTTGTTTCGACTTAGGTCTTTCAGGGCTCTGTCAAATTCTTCTCTCAGTACAGTATCTCCTATTTCATCTTCATCTACATCCTCTTCCCTTCCTACAATATTGTCTCGAAGTTCATTTCCTTTGTAGAGCCCCTCTATATATTCTTTCCACCTTTCAGCTTTCCCTTCTTTGCTGAGAACTGGTTTTCCATCAGTGTCCTTGATATTCATAGAGCTGTTTTTCTTATCTCCAAATGTTTCTTTTATTTTCCTGTAGGCTGTATCTATTTTTCCCCTATTTATACATTCTTCTACATCCTTGCATTTGCCTTCTAGCCACTCCTGCTTAGCCATTTTGCACTTCCTGACAATCTCATTTCTTAGTCGTCTGTACTCCATTTTGCCTGTTTCATTTACTGCATTTTTATATTTTCTCCTTTCATCGATTAAATTTAGTATCTCCTGTGATATCCAAGGATTTTTTGTAGGTCTTTCCTTCCTACCTATTTTGTCCTCTGCTACCTTCACTATTTCATCTCTCAATTTTACCCATTCCTCCTCTACTGTTTTATTTCCCCCCATTTCTGTCAATTGTTGCCTAAAGCTCCCTCTGAAATTTTTAAGAACCTCAGGTTCCTTCAATTTATCCAGGTCCCATCTCCTTATTTTCCTACCTTTTTGTAGTTTCTTTAGTTTCAGCCTACAGTTCATAACCAACAAGTTATGGTCAGAGTCTATATCTGCCCCTGGGTATGTCTTACACTGTAGAACCTGATTCCGAAATCTATGTCTTACCATTATAAAATCTATCTGATATCTTCCGGTGTCTCCTGGTCTCTTCCACGTATACAACCTTCTTTTGTGATTCTTGAACCAGGTGTTTGTTATAACTAAATTATGTTCTGTGCAAAATTCTACCAGGCGGCTTCCTCTTTCATTCCTTTTGCCCAGACCATATTCACCTACTATCTTCCCATCACTTCCTTGTCCTACTACCGAATTCCAGTCTCCCATAACAATTAAATTTTCCTCTCCCTTAATTGTCTGAATAATTTCCTTTAGCTCCTCATATATTTCTTCGATTTCCTCATCATCGGCAGAGCTAGTTGGCATATAAACCTGTACTACTGTTGTCGGTGTTGGCTTCGTATCTATCTTGACAATGATAATGCGATCACTGTGCTGGTCATAGTAGTTTACCCGCATTCCTATTTTCTTATTCATTATCAATCCTACTCCTGTGATACCCCCAACTGATTTTGTATTTATAATCCTGTACTCACCTGACCAGAAATCCTGTTCATCCTGCCACCGAACTTCACTAATCCCCACTATATCTAACTTCAACCTATCCATTTCCCTTTTTAAATTTTCTAATTTTCCTACTCGATTAAGGGATCTAACATTCCATGCCCCGACCCGTAGAATGCCAGTATTGTCTTTCCTGATGATCACATCCTCTTGAGTAGTCCCCGCCCGGAGATCCGAATGGGGGACTATTTTACCTCCGGAATATTTTACCCGAGAGGATGCCATCATCATATGTTCATACAGTAGAGCTGCATGTCCTCGGGAAAGGTAACGGCTGTAGTTTCCCCTTGCTTTCAGCCGTTCGCAGTAGCTGTGTGGCAAAGCCACATTAGCTGATGTTACAAGGCCAGCTCAGTCAATCATCCAGACTGTTGCCCCTGTAACTACTGAAGAGGCTGCTGCCCCTCTTCAGGAACCACACGTTTGTCTGGCCTCTCCACAGATACCCCTCCGCTGTGGTTGCACCTACGGTACGGCTATCTGTATCGTTGAGGCACGCAAGCCACCCCACCTCGGCAATGTCTGTGGTTCATGGGAGTGGATATATATATATATAAACTCTAAATTCGCGAAAACTAAATATCAACTCCTCCCCGGTTTTTTTTTTTTTTTCCTAAATTTAACCTTGATCGCACTGGATGGGTTCACGCGGCGATTTACAGACTTCCACTTTGTCATCATCAGAGTCGGAATTGTATTACCAAAGTAACGTACAGAGCGGTTACGTAATGCCCATCTTGGTCACCAGGGAGGGGGTTGTGACTGTTAAACCGGAAACTGCGGTTTTGCTTACAACGCTTTTGCTGTGCCGCGTTCTCGCTCGCGCCGCGTTCGTCGAAAACGGTATCCACTGGTGTGCCACTAAGCGCAGTGGGGAGTTGCAGAGGATCAGCAGAGGCCTCGAGGGCTATCAGCGAGCACTTTTTTTTTTGACGATCTGCGGTAACAAATGGCGCGGAAGAGTTAATAAATTAAGGGCGGTCACTGCGGAGCATCCGAAACAAACAGCGCCAACAATTAGGGCACTCGTCGGACCTGGTGGACCCCCCTCCCACATCCCCGGGCAGAGCGCTATCAGGTGACGGCCGGCACCCCAGCCATACGTCACGCATATTTAATGACGTAGCGGGGACGCGCGTGCGTGCCAATGCGAGTATAAATCTCCCGGGCCGGCCTCCCCCGCGCCGCGGAGCAACGGCCTTTTCTGTGTGACGTCTGGGGTGACTCATTTCCTGTCCGGTGATAAACTGCTGCCCCGCCAGCATGGCCGCCGGCTCTCATTAGATCGCCGAGGTGTCGCCCACTTGGAGGTCGGATGCGCACAGAACGCGCCACGCCGCCAGAACTACACAACGCGCCACTGTGCGATCGGGGCGTGTTTATTTTCTGACTGTACGGCCTGAATCACCCAAATTTAGCAGCGCGAATGTTTCGAACACGGAGCCGGCCGCGGTGGCCGAGGGGACTGAGGCGCTCCAGTCTCGGTCTGCACGGCCACTACGGTCGGGGTTTCGAATCCCCCCTCGGGCATGGATATTTGTGCCGTCCTTAGAATAAGGTACTTCATAAGTAGTTTGTAAGCTTACGGACTGATGACCCCGTAGTTAAGTCCCATAAGCTATACAAACATTTGAACATCTTTTTGGAGGGCGCTACCGATATGCGGGTTTCGCCGAGTCGTATACTAGGCAAGCCCGCGTATTTGTATCCAATACACAGATTTTGCAACGTTTAAAATCGTGCTACTACGGACAACACTGACAAAATTTTAACGATCGTTCCCGCCGGCGGTTCTGTCCCTCCCTCAGATGTCGTGTGTGTTGTTCTTAGCATAAGTTACGAGGGTAAGTCAATTGTTATCCGCAAATTAGTTATAAAATTTTATTGTAATAAAATACGAAACTTACAAGAACATCATTTTCCTACATAGTCCACTTGCTTTTCAATGCACTTCGTCCATCGCTCTAGAAGCTTCCTTATGCCCTCATAAAAGGTTTTTGGTTGAGCTGCGAGCCAGGAATGCACCGCTTCCTTCACTGCTTAGTCCGAGTCAAATCGACAGCCCCTTAATGCCTGTTTGAGTGGACCAAACAAGTGATAGTCAGAAGGGGCAAGATCGGGTCTAATGGAGGATGATCCAGTATTTCAGAACATTTTTTCATCCCCTTGTACTTGCATTAGACTTCTACAACAAACACCACTGAAAAATTTGCTCTTCCGTTATTGTAGTACTACCAATGTGCACTGTACAATTTTAAATTTTGTGTTCAAATTTTGAGTAACTAAAGTACCGCCAGCCGCAGTGGCCGAGCGGTCTGCGGCGCGCTAATCACAGTCTGCACGGCCGCTTCGGCCGGGGGTTCGAATCCCCCCTCGGGCACGGATGTTTGTGTCGTCTTTAGTATGAGTTAGTTCATAAGTAGTTTGTAAGTTTAGGGACTGATGACCCCGCAGTTAAGTCCCATAAGCTTTACAAATATTTTGAAAACTGAATCCCTAGCAGTAACAATTACAAACAAGTTAAATTGGAAGGAACACACAGGAAATATTGTAGAGAAAGCGAACCAAAGACTGCATTTCGTTGTCAGAACACTGAGAAGAAGCAACAGTTCTACTAAAGTAACTTCCTACACTACACTTGTGTGTCCTATTTGGGAGGATTGCTGCGCATTGTGGGATACCCACGAAGAGGAACTGACACACAATTTTAGAAAGTTCAGAGAAGTGCAGCTCGTTTTTATACTATCGCGATAAGGGTAGAGAGTGTCATAGAAATCATGCACGAGTTGGGGGGTGGAAATCATTAAAAGAAAGGCGTTATTTGTTGCTACGAGATCTATTAGCGAAATTTCTTTCTCCAACTTTCTCTTCCGAATGCGAACATATTTTGTTTGCACCCACCTACATAGGAAGGCATGATCATGAAAATAAAATAAGAGAAATCAGGTCGAAAACGAAGAGATTTAGATGTTCCTTTTTCCCGCGAGCTATTAGAGAATGGAACCGTTGAGAAACATAAAAGCGGTTCGATAAACCCTCTGTCATGCACTTCACTGTGGCTATTTGAAATTGATAGTGCGGCCACATACGCAGCCAAGAAAGCGAAGGAGGGCTTTGCAAAACATCAAAAGTTATCAAATCTCTCCCATCGCGCAGCAAAATCAACATATCTCTACATATTTGAAACGTTGTGAGAAGTTTTTGGACAGAGTGTTAGGAATAAATATTCAGCTCCAATATTTTTGAAGTAATTGGCGTATATTTTAGTACAATAATTGATACTATTCGTTTGTAAATTATAAAGATACTTTACGAATCTGTTTCTCGAAGAGTTGCACTGTTCTGAAAGCGAATGATAGGGGAACAACTTGCCAATTAATAATTATTATGTCTGTGTTAGGTGTTCATTTTATTTTGTCCACCCCTGTACTTTACGACATGTTGTAGTTTGAAAACTGTAAACACAGGCAGTGTTAGCACAAAATGTGAATTAGACATGGGTAGCCCTACTCTGATGTTAAAACGACTCTGGAGATGTCGTATTCTTAAATGAGACATTGCCTAGGAGAGAGAGACAATCAAACGCTTCAGTTGATGGAAATGGACGGCGTTCCAAAAGACGAAAGAAATAGTTCCTGACGCGAAAGTAGCGTACGAAAAGCAGTCTTTTGTTTTGGAGAGCGATTGACAGCAGCAAGTCACTGCACAAAGAGTCAGTAGTAACAACTCTTCCTGCATTTCGTCACAGCCGTCCAGCGTCGAACGACGACAGCACCGTTATTTCATTCTCTTGCAGTTGCGCGGAATCCACGATTTCTTTCCTGCTCGAAAGTACGCGGTATTGTTCTGTTTCATTTCCATCGTAAGGGACTGAAAATTGGCTATTCCTGCAGTCACGGCGGCTGCGCCAAATCTAATGTGCTATCCGACATAAATCGAGAAAGTCGTAAAAAGTAAATTGCGTGGTATTGTTTCTTCAACCGCCATACTTGTCGCGTCGATGGTGTAGTGGGAAAGCGAGGGGCGCGGGGAGCGGAGACAGCTTCACTTTGCATCATGTTCACGAAATTCACATGGGAAGTGTTACTATGTAAATAATTCACACCACTGTTCGGAAAAATCTCAATATTATCAGCTCACTAAACCAAGGGCGACCTATGCGTCTAAAACTAACACTCGTTAGATTAACTAACGCTTTATAGAATAATGTAAAATGTTGTTTTGTCAAAAATTAGAATGGTGAAAGCATGTCTGTTTGAAAACGCATTTAAATCATACAGAAAACAGCCCCGAACAGTCTGTGGTAATTATGCTATTTATTAAGAAAGAATAGCAGTCTTGTCGTTTTAGCACTGATAGCTACAACGTCAGATGCCGTTTATAATTACTACACCAGTTTTTCGTAGAGGTGAAAGTTCCTTGCCGTGTTGCTGAAGACATTGCGTCATTTTATGATAATGTTTTAATATGTTTCTCACAGGGACATTTATACAGAAAAATTCTCCAGAGTGGACATAATATATATTTTTCAATACGAATAGGTATCGATGATTAAGAATTTGCATACGCAATAGGAGGCCTTTAAATTAACTTCTACATACATCTTTTTTATTTTCTGCAATTAGATGAATATTCGTATAAAAATTCTTTTAACCTTTGTATTAACAAGTCCGATCTCTTCCGGTTTTTTTAACGTTTCTTTCATTACGTGCTACGTTAGATAGCTGATCACCGCCGAAAGAAAGGTAATATTATCACACAAGTGAAACAAATACAGAACTTACGGGTAATCAAGAATACGGATTCAGGAAATGATGCAACATGTTAACATATTGTGTTAAGGTGTCAGTGAGGTAGTCAACTCTGTGTCAATGCAACCAAAGAGGATGTAGAATAAATTGATAGGATAAGTAAATATATGTAAATATTATCATTTTACATTGATAATTCTATACTGACAACTGCATTCCGGAAGAAGAAATAGACATGACTGCAGAAGAAGTAAAACGGTACTTTTCGATATAGGTACTAAAAGAATTAACAGAAATGGAGACAGCTAGTCGTGCAGATTTGGGTTAAAGAGGTACTGATAAAACTGTAGCGCATTTGATGTGTTGTTGTTGTTGTTGTGTGTTTTCTTCTTGCCAGAAACTGAACTTAATATTATACGCAACTGCTCTTACCCCTGTCGTTTTATGCAACCACGCTATGCCCTATGATAAACTGGTTGTATTACGAATATGGTACGGCACATATCCTATATATTTCATATATTATTTACTTCATCGTTACCTAGTTTTGAGTATTAATTTCGTTCTTTGCTATACCTGGTTATTAGGTACGACATATTAAGATACTTACGGGTGTTGACGTCAAGATTAATGTTTCCTGCACGGACTATACCAGCTGTCAAGTGTGTTCAGAATCATTTTGTAAGATGAGTTTACTTTAGCACTGTTAATACATTGTTTCGTATTTGTCCGACTTCCTGTCAAATCGAGCCTTTCTTTGGGCCACACACATTTTTCTGCCTAGTGACCGTGTGTAGAACGAAATTAATGCTTAAAACTAGGTATCACTGAATTAAATAATAAAGAACGAAATTAAGGTTAAAACTAGATAACACTGAAGTAAACAATGAATTAAACGGGGAACTGGTGGAGTATGTACTCCAGTCTATTGGTAAGTGTCATGTGCCTAAGAATCCTTCGAAGATGAACTTACTGAACATTGTATGTTTTGTACCCCGTATTTCTGTCTTATATCTGTCCGACCTGGTGATAAATCAACCCTTTTTAGGACCACAAAGACCTTCATAAACTTTCATGCGATGCAGAATGGCAATGGGAAGAAAAGCATTTTTGAAAAAGAGAAATTTGCTAACATCGAATATTAAAGTGTAAGGAAGTCTTTTCTGAAGGCATTTGTGTGGAGTGTTGACTTGTACGGGAGTGAAAGATGGACGATAAGCAGTGCGGACAGTAAGAGAATAGAGGATTTTGAAATGTGGTGTTACAGAAGAATGCTGAAGATTAGGTGGGTAGATCGCATAACTAATGAAGAGGTACTGAACAGAATTGGTGAGAGGAGGAATTTTTGGCATACCCTGACTAAAAGAAGGGATCGCTTGGTAGGACACATTCTTAGACATCGAGGAATCGTAAATTTGGCATTGGAGGGAAGTGCGTGGGGTAAAAATCGCAGAGGGAGACCAAGAGACGTGTATAGTAAGCAGATTAAAGTGGATGTGGGTTGCCGTTCTTATGAGGAGATGAAAAGGCTTGCTCAGGATAGAGTAGGGTGGGAGAGCTGCATCAAACCAGTCTCCTGAATGAAGACCATAACAACAAAGACTTTCATACCTAGTGAAGGAGTATAACAGACAAAAAGCTAGGTGGCACTGAAATAAATTGTGTTTTAAGCACGGAATTGGCGGGATTAGTATTCTACTCGTAATGAATGCAGTGTAACTTCGTGCAAAGCGTGGTTGCGTAAAATTAGTGGCGTAACTATGGGGGGGGATGATGGGGATAGAACCCCCCCAGAATACCCCTATCAATAAAAAAAGTCAATAAAAAAATCGTATACAGCAATCTGGTAAAGGTAAAGATTGAAAACTTGGGGTGTTTTACCTAATCTTTCAGTGGATGGGAGTGAATTAGTTTCTTCAATGGGAGTGGTAGATAGTAGTTTGTCTGGAAACTAATTAAAATTTTGTTCGGAAAGCAGCTCTATCCCCCCCCCCCTAAAGCCAAGTTCTAGTTACGCCACTGCGTAAAATGATAGGATTTGTGACAGCTGAATCACACCGTTATTTTTGGGGTGTTGTGAATGTCTTCTCAGTACTGATTTATATGAACTTCTCATACTTGAGGCAGACATTCCCCCATCCCCTGAAAGACAACTACACCTACCCAGAAAAAAAAAAAACCTGCAGATACCATCTCGCACCTGTTGCCACTTCCGTCAGGCTTTTACCGGTATTCAAACGTCACTGCCGGGCTTGGTAGTACACGCCTGAGGTCGCTGCCCCCGGTTGTTTGGATTTAATTTTTCCCTCGGTAAGATACCTGTCCGGCAACGACAGGCAACTGAGGTGGGCGGCCAGTACGGTTCGCCAGGCGAGCATTAAGGCGAGTGGTGTGTGTGTGTGTGTGTAAGATGTTTGTGGCTGTCACTAGACGAGGTCCGGCTGGTTGCGCAACGCGGGGCGGATCGGCGAGTGTTTGCTAGCGGGTAATTGCAGCCGGTGACGTCTCTCGCGGCCTGCCCGCTACCTGCCGCTGACAACGGTCTCGCAAACACTGGGCAATTATTTTGCAGCGGGCGTAGGTGTGGCACTTTTAGAACGCCGCGGAGCGCCCACTGACCGCGGGCGTCCGTCTCTGGAGGAGACAGCCTGCCTCCCAGACCGCTACAACTCGCGTCTTACGCAGCCTTACTGTCTCTCTCACATTTCTATTTTTAAATATATTTTATAACTTCACCACAGCAGACCAGAATACGATACAGCTCCCTCGCATAAAATAGTTGTTTGTTCCTTGTATTTTTCTTTTCTTTTATTATTATTTCTCTTTTTGGATTTTTATCTCCATAATATGTTATTGCCTTTCGGCCTGGATTTCGTAGGTCTAATTTTTGTGTGTATGTTTCGATGGCATAGTATCAGTAGGTCACGTGTTCGACTCCTAGGATTTCTTTCACTCCTGGCAATGTTGTTTAGGTGAAAAATTCGCGGAATTCGCGTTAAACTATAACACGCAGGGTAAGTCAGTTTACAAATCAGAGGACGGCATAGCTTTTCCAGCAGGTCCGTGCCAAGTAAAGCACTGAGGTGTTTAAACCAGTGTTAACTTATTATTGTTACTAGCCGAAACCCTTGTGTTGGCTGGGTGTTTGTTTGTTGGAATTATCTGTCAATCAATCCCCTCCTCCTACGTATCTCTAAATACCTCCTCCTCTCATCTGGTACATGTTCCAGCTGTGATGGTGGTCAGTTAACAGAGTTGAAGTCTCTTTTAAGATACCCTCCGCCATGCAGTACATAGTGACTTACAGGACTTCAAATGTTCAAATGTTTGTAAATCTTTTGGACCAAACTGCTTGGTCATCAGTCCGTAGCTTACAAACTACTTAAACCTATGTAAACTAACCTAAGGACAACACACACACCCATGCTCCAGGGAGGACTCGAACCTCCACGGCGAGTAACCGCGCGCTCCGCAGCGAGACGCTTGAGACCGCTTGGCTACTCCACCGCGGCTTTCTTTTCTTATTATTTTTATTTATTACTAGCTTAAACCCGCGGCTCCGTTCGCGTGTTGGTTGATTATGATAGATAATGCGCGATACGTCAAATCGATTTTTTTGTAAAGAGATGTAGTAACAAATTTCAATTTTACTGCTTTATTTATTCTTATAATTCCTTATTCATATGCTTATCCTTTCAGAGAAAGAGCTGAAGACATTGTAGCACGCACAGACCAAAGATATGGTCTGTGGCATCACGTTTCGCCTGTACGTAACATCCTTGCTATAGAGTCGCCAACGTCATCGCTGGCCTTCAGTCCGATTTTTTTTTTTTTTTTTTTTTTTAATAATTTGACAACTTTCAATCACCATATCTTCCAGCCCCTTATAGATGTCGGCATGGAACTGCTATGGTGTACAAAGGGAGACTTCGGACAACAATTACGCTCACACCATTCGTTTGCGTTCTGTAGTTTTCGCTGCAGAGCGAAATATTAACACACACGTAGAATTTTATATACACCGATAACTTTCCATCCCAATATACTCCACAATTTTATGATTATCAACCCTAAAGCAACAAGGCAACCAATAAAACCATTTTCAAAGAGTAAATATAATTTTCAAAGATTCATTATTGTTCCGCATTTCGCGTTATATTCTTCAGATTATTAAATATCTATCAGATCGCTATAAAACCGTGTCTAAGACCTTCCTCAGGTATAAATCAGTAACTGTACAAATATTTCATCTCCGCCTCAAGCGTACACCGAACAGACATTCACATTAATATATAGCTATCCGATCGCTATAAAACCGTGCCTAAAGCCTTCCCCGGGTAGACATTAGTAACTGTACAAATTTCCAGCTCATTATGTCTTGTGCTTCAGACGTGATAAACGTACACCGAACAGACATTCACATTTATAGATATTGATTTTTTTATTTTATTTTTGTATTTTTACCTCCATAATATATTATTGCCTTTCTACATCCTTTTTTGGCGACGTGCCTGGATTTCGTAGGCCTAAATTTTATGTGTGTATGTCTCGATGGCATGGCATCAGTAGATCGTGTGTTCGACTCCTAGGATTTCTATCTGCCACTTACCACGTCTTTCATTTCTGGAAATGTTGTTCAGGTAAAAAAATGCGGAGTTGCATAGGTCCGTGCCCAGTAAAGCACCGTGGTGTTTAAACCAGTGTCAACTTAATATGGTTACTATCTGAAAACCTTGTGTTGATTGGGTGTTCGTTTATTGCAGTCATCTGTCAATCAATCTCCTCCTCCTATCTTTATCCTCCTACGTGTCTCTAAACATCTCCTCCTCTCCTCTATTCCATGTTCCAGCTTTGATGGTTATCAGTCAACAGTGTGGAAGTCTCTTTTGGGCCACCCTCCGCCATGCAGTACATAGTGACTTGCAGGAGTATAAAAACCTAATCCATGAAAACATTTAGATACCTGCTGCATTCAGTGGAGATCGGTCAAGCTAAATATTTCGTTCCTATAGTCAGCTATGATTTACACTGCAAGCAAAAATTACGTTTTCTTTAGTTTGTATAAATTTATCCGGTTTCCGTTTGTAATTCTCCTAAATATTTTTCCGGTTCAGTAAACTACAGAACAAAGACGGAATTACCCTTATTCATCGTCAGAAGCCTGACTTAAGATTTTTCATACCAGAAACCCAATAGAAAAAGGCAGTTTCAAATTTTCCAATTTTCCGAGCAACTTTTCTTTTTTTTTCCATAAATAACTTATTCGGAAAATTACGAACATAAAAATAATTAGTCAAATCCATGCGCCGGTCTCAATTCATCTGATTACCAATGAATCGTGTCCGATAATTTTTATTTACATTGTAAATAATTATTTCTCAATGTTATAACTAGTCTGAAAAGTCTGACTCTATGATTTAGTTTCATATAATGTTATGGTACTCTCGATATGCATTCTCAATAGTTTCATTTTCAACTTAAATTTTATTATTTTAATTTTACAAGTACATGCCTATTTGACCAAGATATCGAAGATTATTTGCAAGTACGTTGATGTGATCCGTGTTCAGCCGCAAGCACACAGATGCGTGGCACTTAGATTGAGACGAAAAAGGCGTTTTTTGAACTTTCAATGATTAAATTTTAGTCTCGGAATAATAACTGTCGATGCGTATTTTATGTTTATCAGATGTTGTGCTACGGGAGTCTTGATATCGTTAAAGTTTATATGTTCAAATGTTTATTAACTTATGGGACTTAAGTACAGTGGTCGTACTTAGTGGTCGCACAGCTATTCCACCGCAGAAAATCGTGCAATGGATTAGCGCCGCGGTGGAGTAGCCGAGCAGTCTAAAGCAACTCGTTGCGGAGCGCACGGTTGCTCGCCGTCGGAGGTTCGAGTTCTCCCTGGGGCATGGGTGTGTGTATGTGTTCTAGTTAGGTTAGTTTATCTTAGGTTAAGTAGTTTTAAGCTACTGACTGATGACCACTCAGTTCGGTCCGCTAAATTTACAAACATTTGAACATTTTTGATGGATTAGCCGTAGTTAATGCATTCGGTTTTTAGATGTTCTCGACCAATCTTCTTAGCAGTCAGACGTGAGCTGCATTCTGAGTATAGAGTATAGGCATCATATCTGCGTCAGATCACTTATCATATTTAATTGTACCATTTGGGAGACGCTTGCCTTGCTAGTGGGCATCGGTCCCTAAACTTACAAACTACTTTAACTATTGTAGGAACAACGCGAACACCCATGTCCGAGGGAGGACTCGAACCTCCGACGCGGAACGGTCGCGCGCACTGTAGCAGTTCGCCTTAGTGCGCACAGCTATTCCGCCGCGGCAAATCAAAATGTTCAAATGTTTGTAAATCTATCGGACCAAACTACGTGGTCATCAGTCCGTAGCTTACAAACTACTTAAACGTAGGTGTACTAACCTAAGGACAAACACACACACCCATGCCGCAGGGAGGACTCGAACCTCCACGGCGAGCAACCGCGCGCTACGCAGCGAGACGCTTTAGACCGCTCGGCTACTCCACCGCGGCGCGGCAAATCGTGAGATGGATTAGCCGTAGTTAATGCATTCGGTTTTTAGATGTTCTCGTAGCAGTCCGACGTGAGCCGCTTTCTGAGTATAGGCATCATATCTGTGTCGGGGCGTTTATCATATTTAATTGTACCACGTGGGGGGAACGCTTGCTCCGCTAGTGAGAGATGGTCGGCGATGGTCGTGCGTGTTAGTTGTGACACGGAGGCGGCGTGAGAATTTACGTCGGACATTAATTAGAGCGTCGACGCGTGTGAGCCGGCGGCAAGAAGCGCACGTGACCGCGGACGCTGCCCGGCGCGGCGTCCGGAAGCGGCGCGCGACGCCGTCTGACGGGGCAAGAAGCGCTAGTGCGCGCGCCCGCCGCCAGATCGCGCGCCGGTCGCGGCGCCGCGCCGCGCGCAGCCGGAAGTGGCGCGTCGGCGGCGTCATCTCTCTCCCTCCAGGCCCGCGCCGGGGACTGATATACTGACCTCCGCGTCGACGAAAAACAAGTATTGGTCATTACTTCTCGCTTCCGGTAACAAATATCTATGCGCCTTCCCGCGATTGAACCATTACTGGAGCGAGAGAGAACTCCTTTCGTCTCTCCAGACAGGGAAAAACATTCGTTACTCGCCGAGTACTACGCCAGAATATTGGTTCCGTGTTCAGAACGCTGAGCATTAGCTATGCTTCCTGCCAGCAAAAGAAAATTGCAAACAGCAGAAGCTAATTTACCAAAAGCCCCTCCTTCCTCAAACCACACTTTCTCACCTTACCCATACACTCCCCACACCTCCTCCAGTCATGGCAGCTCTTTCATATGCTTCTGATAAGGTCAAAACACCACCAAAGAACAAATGCAAAACTACGTTGTTGTTGTTGTTGTTGTTATCTTCTCCTCGCCGACTGGTTTGATGTCGCTCTCCACGCTACCCTGTCGTGTGCAAGTAGCTTCATCTGAGAATACGTTCGAAAACCTACATCCTTTTGAATCTGCTAACAATATTCGTCCCTCGGTCTCCCTCTACGATTTTTACCCCTCACACTTCCTCCTAATGCAAATTGACGATTTCTAGATGTCTCAGAATGTGTCCCACCAATCTATCCCTTCTCTTGGTCAGGATATGCCAGAAACTTCTTTGCCGGCCGCGGTGGCCGAGCGTTCTGCGGTGCGTCAGTCACGGTCTGCACGGCCACTACGGCCGGGAGTTCGAATCCCCCCTCGGGCATGGATATTTGTGCCGTCCTTATTATTAGCTAGCTCATAAGTAGTTTGTAACTTTAGGGACTGATGGCCTCGTAGTTAAGTCCCATAAGCTCTACAAACATTTGAACATTTTTTTTTTAGAAACTTCTTTTCTTCCCAATTCGGTCAAGCACCTCTTCATTCGTTCCGTGATCTACCCATCTAATTTTCATTATTCGTCTGTAGCACCACATTTCAAAAGCTTATCATCTTTTTGTCTGGACTCCTTATCGTCAACGTTTCACTGCCATACAATGCTACACTCCAGACAAATGTTTTCATAATGTACTTCCTAACATTATGCAATAAATCCTAAATGCTGCTTTAAATATAATTATTTTTATTACACTATAGGGCTATTTCGGCTTTTAGCGCCATCGTCAGGTGATGTCTGTTGGTCCTGACATCCATATACATCGATGGTTTTATTGCTGTCAGTCATTTATTTATTGCTTTGAATTTTAATTATTGCAATATTTCTGATGACTTATCATTTACGTTGTTTTGAATTATTGAAATAATGAAAATTCAAAACAACGTAAATGATGTGTCAATTTCAATACATAATACAATATTTATCATATCACTTCACAAGCTTCAAAATTACTATACAAGACTATTTTACAATGAAAATTACTTCCGCTGAAATATCTGCGGTTTTCCTTGAGCTCTTCTTCGGTTGATAGTTGAAACAAGGCGAAACGGCGTTTCTAATCTTGCAACAAGGAAATCATTCACACAAGACGGTCGGGGACTTTGTTCTTGAAACTTCCTGGCAGATTAAAACTGTTTACCAGGACCGGTATTCGAACCTGGGAACTTTGCCTTTCGCGGGAAAGCGCTCTACTGACTGAGCTATCCCGGCCCATTCTCAGTTTTACTGCCGTAAGTACCTCTCCTCTACCTTTCCAAACTTCGCAGAAATTCTCCTTCGGTCCTCATGAGGGACGTTAGTGCGTTCGTCACGAAACGCACACCATCGTCGAACAAAACTGTCACTCATATTGTTCCCGAACAATTCAGGAATCACATAACGAATTTCTGCTGGTGTCTTTCGTTTTGCTCACAAAAATCGTGTTAGTACTTGTACCTCTTAAATCTCACATTTGACGGGATCATGTATTGCCGCACACATTTTAACGCTTGTATTTATGAGAGTTCTAGCCTAATACAGCCTCATAGTTATACAACTGGGAGCATACTGAACGAAGTTACACAGCGGAACAAAGTGGGCATTGCTAGCGCCATTCATTCCCGTGACTTACTTTCCTAATCGGACCCGTTTGTAGTGCAGAACATTCCATAGAAGGTAAACGTCATTCCGAAATTCTCTATGAACATTATAGATTTTTTTCTGAAATATGCTCAATGTTAGCACGTATAAGCTATTTTCTGATATGTAATTTTTTCCTTCAAGCTTTGTTTTCACATCATCTATTTTTCCGTGCGAAAATAATAATGGACTATCTACAGTTGTTGTGGCCCCTGTCTGTGGAGTAGTATGAACGGCGTGACGAGGAGCACCTCAAAATAAACGAGAAAGTAATATTGCACGCTCTTGTACTTTCTGAGCTTAGCTGTGAAGAATTTCTTTAGATTCTGCACAATGCCTTTTTATTCCAGACATTGTGTGCCGTGATTGTCACCAACTTCTTGCATCTGGGGCAGCTCCAGTTGGTGACACGATACTCGCTGGACATTGTGAGCGACGCGAGTGTGCAGCCCGAGTCTATTAACACGCTGAATGTCACTGGGACTGCTATTCTGCTATTGCAGGGAGTTCATTTGTCGAAGGCCGGACACCATATTGCTTAGACGGGAGTGTAAGAAGTCCCAGTCGTGTCCACTCCGGCGTCCTTTTGCAGACAGCTCTTAATTTCGATCGCTCGCACAATGGACTACCTTTATAGACAAGGACACCCCTGAGGTGCTTGTGTGCGGTGACAAAGCTCTTAGCGGAATGCGCCCCACTTTCCTGGATACGTAAGGAGGCGTGACGAATATCTGAATGCCCAACTGTGGGGAAAAAAAGGGGAAAAAATATCTTCTGGGTATTCCGCTAGCATTGCCTTCAACTGCAAAATGCAATCATTACATGGAAAATCGAGGTCAGCGAAATGGAAAATGCGAACTTGTGTGTGCTAGGCAGTTCAATACTTCACTGATAATGTACGATACTTGCCGACGCGTGGCCAACAAAGAAGAACGTAACGTACTCGGAACTTGCAGACGCCATTCTCTTAAGTGTAAGTGACACAACGAGGCAATTCAAATGTCTGATGCCACACCAGTTGGATTAAGCCTCGTCTTGTTTCACAAAATGCAATTAGACAAATAATAACGTATCACACAATTACAACAAACTAACCAGCCTTACATTTTTTGAAGTTTTACATTTTTATTTTAATTGCTTACTACTTTGTTAGGGTGTTATTTGGATGAGGTACATAGTGTCACCGTGTTACTTACAAGATCGGTTCGTAGAAGACACATTAAAACACAGAAAATGTTACTAATACGATATTAAATTTCATAAATACGTTAATATTGGTTAATGCTTTGTTTAAAACCGAATATACGTTGAAACGGACGAGAAATTTGCCATATTTTCAAGCAGTTTGATGAGCGGAAAATAAGCGCCGTATGTCTGCTTGTATTGGAGTTGAGCGGATAATTTGTGGCTGATGTAGAGAGGGATAGAGACAGCGGCTCGGTTACGTGAGGATAGTGGAGATAAATATTAGATTTTATCAGACGGCATGAGAAACGGATAATTCGTTGCGTAAATTGGACAAACGAGCACTTTAAAATTTTGAACAATAAAAAATGTCACTGGTAACTGAGAACGCAACGATATGGTAACTATATTCTTCTCACTATAATTTTATATATATTTTTTTTTTTTTATTTATTTTCATGTTGCTGAAGTCATAAACGTTACTGATATGCCGGCTGTCCAAATGTCCGAGATGTAACGCGGGTTGCCGAAGTGTTAGGCGCATAGGTTTCTTCTCCGTACCGTCTACTGTGTCCAGCGTTATACCTACTGTATTTTTATTTCGTTAACAATGTTTCTTATTAGCGACACTCATTAATTAAGGCATTTATATCCAAACACCTTGTCAACGGTTGAAATTACTAGTATTCCTTCGTTTCTTTTAGGAACTGCTTGTTGTAGCTATGTTCATGTAATTAATACTGTTGTCTGACTCTCCAAGTGACGCACTGCTAACAGACTAAGGAAATAATACTTTTGACATTAAGACGTGATGGTTTAATCTTGCTAGAAGAAGTGGTTAAATAAATAAATAGAGTGTAAATTTATCAGACTGTTGTTTCAAGTAATCAGAGGCAACATCGAAACGAAAACGTTGTTACCATACGTCTTTGTTAACGGCTTGTGGATAATATTGCATCTTGAAATATTAAGTACACAGCACATTGGTGTTGCTGAAAGAAGTGGTATAAGCCCTCTGTTTTTCCTCAGCTATAGAAACAATTTAGTAGAGAATCTGAATAGCCCTGTAAGATAGTTTACAATTGATACTGTGATCTACCGCATACTACATTTGTCAGAAAATCAAAACCAATTAATTGCAAAATTATACGAACAAGATATCTGTATCATGCGAAATGTGGCAGTCAACTTTAAAATTTGCACAACTTCATCATCTGTTAAATTGCGATTACACAATATATCACACAAACCGAAAGTCTTTCAGTTCGACGAAATAGAAATTACATTTACGAACAACGTAAATGGAAATAGCTATATAATTGTGGGAAAAGCGTAACAAAGGGCAGAATAGGTCTGCTAAAATGACAATAATTATTACGTGATTTTTTTTATTATTTTCTCTCTTCCTTATTTATCTGCGTTACGAAAAATGCTTTGGTATTGAGAGACGTATAAGTAAGGAGTTTTTAATTGCGGCGAGAGTTTTCACGAAATTTCAGTCACCATCTTTATCGTTTTCCTCCAGACACATTTTGTGGATGCCTATCTACATTAGGAGAAATGACCAATGTAATAAAAATAAGAGCTCTTGTCTCCGAGAGAGAACATCTTTGGCACTGTTGTATTGATAATATCGCCATCTCTGTATACAGATGTTACCGTGTGCCAAAAAGATTTTGGTTTATGGGTGGTGCTACATGCTGTATTAATTTGTATTGTTGATATAAGTGCTGAATAGAGTGAAAGTTCCAGACGGACAAATCCGTGATTTTCGATGTAAGTAAAAAATTACATGAAATCCACTGTGGAGATATGTTTACGGTATGTTACATTGTCATTATTGCTAGTTACTTTCAAATAGGTCATTTCAATCATCTTTTGTGCCACCATCATCCAAATCGAATGTTCTAATGTTTGTAAACCTAAGGAAGTATAGTGCTACAGTCATCGGTCGCTCGACTTACAAACTACTTAACCCTTTCAGACCTTACGCCTAATATAACGGACACCGACGTTTTATTAATTTTAGACATCTGTACGATTTCGTTTAGTTTTGAGATGCAGTGGCCTGCTCACTCGACATTTGTCGCCTTCAGTTTCGTGCTTCTTTCTAACATCTGTCACCAGAATAGTATGCTATAATAAAAAAAAAAACAGTGAAGATGGCAAATCCATTGTGCAGTGCTTTTACGCATCACTAGTTGAATTTACGTTAAGAATTAATTTCTTAATTTTTGCATAAATCCGACTTTGTCATAAGTTCCACAATAAATGTGGTGTGACATATGTAACTGTTAACTTCTTATTTTACATCGTTAACTATTTTCCACACCCGTCCAATGTATTGGACGTTTATTTACTTTTGAAGTGTGAAATATTTTAATTTCGCTCAAATATACGAAGCGCGTCCAGAAAGTAAGTTCCGTTTGGTTATATAAATCGAACGGGTACAGATACAGAAAAAATATTGATTGTACAAAAATCTACAACTGTTAAACTACTTTTCTACATAGCTTCCAAAATTTTGTAGGCAATTGTCATAGCATGGCACAAGGTTTTGTGTGCAAAAACTTGTGGCACGCTATGACAAGTGCCTACAAAATTTCGGCAGTTGTGCGGAAAAGTAGTTTAAGAGTTGTAGAATTCTGTGCTATAAAATTCTTTTCTGTGACTGTGTACAATTTCATTTTATTACCAAACGGAACTTACTTTCTGGATGCGCCTTGTACAATTCTCTCAAACAGGAACAACACACACCATGCGCGACGGCAACCATCACCCCAAAAATATTTTTCCACCAGGGGATAGAATCCAGAAATAAATAAGAACAAGTGTGTTTCGTCATGAACAGCTGTCTGATTCTGAACCTGTAGGTTTCTAAGCCGGTAATGGCGCAAATTTTTAAATAAATAGCGTTATTATTAGTGACCAGTAGCCGTTTATTTCTTTGCGAGAATCTACCTGTATCTTATGGACCGATTTAAATGTCCGATTTTCCCACGCGCTGTTCGAGAATGAGCCAGGAGGTAGTTCGATAAAGCTACTGACAGGCTCTTAAGTGTGAAATGCAAAACACTCGTGTAGATGTAAGGCCGTATCCTTGCTGCCAGTTCCTGCTAGAGGTGTAAGCCCTCCCTGCTCAGTTTCTTTCTTTTTTCTTATCTTTTTTTTTTTCTTCTCGGAAGGTTCCCACTACCAGATGTTACGCATGCCGCATTTCTCCCCGCAGCAGCTGTAGACGAAACACTTTGGCGCTTGCAACAACGGTCGTGAATATCTGTGTGTGTGTGTGTGTGTGTGTGTGAGTGTGTGTGTGTGGCGCGGATATAAAACTTTACGTGCGTCGGCCGCGCGTTCATCGCGGGCTGCAGATTTTTACAGCGCGTATTCGGCGGGCATTCTGTGAAAATCGTCGGTCCGCCGCAGGAATGTAGTCCGGGCTCGTAGGAAATGCGCCATCAAATATTCATACGGGGCCGGCGGTCCGTGTCGAGGTCAGGTAATGGTGATTGAGTGATGGCCCGGTAAATTATACGGCCGCACTCGTCTCGTGGTCGCTCGCTCGCTCGCTCGCTCTGTCTTTTTATTTTCCTTTCGTGGAAAACCCCGTCATGCTTGATAGACAGTGTGGGAGAACAAGGTAGCATCCGTGTGACGGCCCGGCCTCCCGGGCTGTCTCACTCCGCGGGGACTTTTTTTATTGCGACTCCCATGTCGGCACCGCTCGTTTTCCGAAATTGCTTACATCAGTCACAGCCGCTACTTACCGGCCGGCCGGTTCGGAGATTCCCTTTTGGCGTTCTTCCTTGACGGAGCTTGTGTACGTTTTCGAGAGCAGCGGCCCGCAGGAAATTTCTGTTCGGGTTGATTAACTGTGCGACAGCCTAATTAAGCACCACTTGCTTGTTTTGCGGGCAGACGGTGCCTGGAGATATTTGGTGCACGCCGCTGCGGAGTTTTTGGGAAGCGCACGAAGGGGCAATTGAGATATTACTTACCAGAAGGGGAGAAACCCAGTGCAGGTGGGGCAAGACGAAAGAAGTTCCCGTTCTTCGTATCACACTTATTCCCTAGATGACATAAAAAGTCCGACCAAAGTACCGCCGCGGTGGAGTAGCCGAGCGGTCTAAGGCGCCTCGTAGCGGAGCTCGCGGTTGCTCGCCGTCGGACGTTCGAGTCTTCCCTGGGGCATGTGTGTGTGTGGGCATGTGTGTGTGTGTGTGTGTGTGTGTGTGTGTGTGTGTGTTGTCCTTGGGTTAGTTTAAGTAGTTTGTAAGATACGGACTGATGACCATGCAGTTTGGTCCGATAGATTTACAAACCTTTGAACAAAAGTACCAAGTTTCTGTTTATTCCTGACGTACAAGTGACGTCACTGCGGTAACAATGGTGGCAGCTTCAGTTGACAACTGCTGACTACGGAGCTGAAATCAAATCTCTAGTTGTGAGGAGGTAGTGTAAAGAAGTGAGCGTGTGGTAACGTTGACCTGTCTCATTTCGCAATAGAGCTACGAACTGAATATCCCTACATTGTTTTGAAAACGAGAAAAGTACTCGGATAAGGTATACAATAACGACAATGATAAGGTTTTATTTATCCTAAGACTTGTTTCGAGCTTGTACCCATCTTCAGGAGGTCATACATTCATTTACATGTTTCCTTGTTTGCTTTGCATGGAAACAAATTATGTGGTACGGTACGTACTTACTATCTGTCACAACTGCATGTTGTAAAGTAACATATGTTAAAAACAATGTAGCTACATATTACAGTTTTGAACAAGTCTTCTAGGAGGTAGCAAAATCTTATATGTATATATATCACCAAACAAATACGATTAGTCATATTATTCTAATGAATTTCACTTCGTACGACAAGTCAGAACTACTTCAAATTTAGTGAAGAGTAATACTTCAAAACGAGAGAAACAGCTGTGGTTGAGAATGGCGTCGATTCCTAACTACGGAAGTAAAATCTATATCTCTTCCCAAATATGTTTCGGCAAACTTTTGACATCATCAGAGATTATTTATTGAAGTCTTATTTCCCGGAATGTGAGGTTTCCTCTTGTCACTTGCACAATCGTACGGAAAAGTATTTGAGCAGTAAAAAGAGTAGGCGGGCCCAAAGTCTCATAAATTAATCTGCAAAAGCACGATTCAAGTGTATATCTTTAAAACCAAATATCATTTGCGTGTAAGAGGAATGATGATTTACTACAATAAACTTATTTCAAGGCAGAATAGAAGTAAAGACATTAGGTGCCATTGGGCATTGAATTTCACCAATAGACAAAGTTGAAATTTTTGCCGTTTGGGATTCGAAGCCGGCTCTCTTGAACACTAGACGAGGGTAGGCGGACCTCTATGCCGTCCGTTAAGTGATCGTTACAACTACTATAGGACTCATGTCAAACACAATTTCTCATCTTACCCATATCGGACTCGACACCAAATACATGAACTTTTTTCCTTATAAGAGATCCGAAATTATCATTTGTTTGTAAAGGACGATCGCGTCTGCAAATAAGAAAGTGTGTCCGTCTCATTTCGCAGTATATTAAGTTGTTCGAAAAAATGATATGTGCTGTGACGCCGCTAAGTGTGTGAAGTACACCATAAAACATTAGCGCGGGTAGGCCGGCGTTTTGCGAGGCGTCATCTGGCGTCTTGAAATAGGCAGATTAATTCGGGACACAAGCAAACATTGCGAGAGGCGTGCGGGCTGAGTTGTGGTATTGGAACAATGTCGTAAAGAGGGGAAATTTAGGGCCGGCGCGGAGGATTCCCAACACCTGACAGCCTTAAAAATACCAGCCCCGCCTAGCGCCCGCTAGCACGCGCGCCTGCCGCTCAGCCCAATGACTCACGTCGCTCGCGAATACTGCGCGTCTGCTGCGCCGGCGGACCCTGGGCTGTCGGCGACAGGTCGACGGTCACACGTCTCAGCTGTCCCCGACACTTCTCTGCTGCTCCAACTGCTCATATCGACTATGACTGTATCAGTCAATAAGTAATATGTTCATGTTCTTGTGGTCTTCAGTCCGGAGACAAGTCTGATGTAGTTCTGATGTACACGCTATCCTATGCTGTGCAAGCCTATTCATCTCCTGATAAGAACGGCAACTCACATCCATTTGAACCTGCTTACTGCATTCGTCTCTCGGTCTGTCTTTACTATTTTTAACCCACACACTTCCCTCCAATGCTAAAACGAAAATTCCATGACGTCTAAGAATGTATCAATAGAGCTCTTCTTTTAGTAAATATATGCCAGAAATTTCTTGTCTAATTGTATTTAGTACCTCCTCTTTAGTTACATGATCTGCCCATACAATTATCAGCATTCCGATGTAGCACCAAATTTCGAAAGCTTCTATCATTATCCGTCACTCCCGTAGAGGGCTACGCTCCAGACAAATCCCTTCAGGAAACACTTCCATAAAGTTACATTAATATCCGATGTCAACGAATTTCTCTTCTTCACAAATGTTTTTCTTCCCATTGCCAAGTCTGCATTTTACAACTTCTTTACTTCGGCCGTCATACATTATTGTGATACCCAAATAACAAAACTCCACTCCTTTTATTGCCTCGTTATCTAATTCCTTAAGCATTTCCTGTCTTTTTTTTGTTAAGACTAAATTGCATTACCCTTTTTGCTTTTGTTGATGTTAACATCATTTCAATCCCCTGTCTATGTCGCACAATCACATGTACAGGTCATTTCCCACTTCTGACATACATTATCCCCTCTGAACTTTCTTGTTTTTCTTTACAGCTTACTCAATGTACCGATTGAACAGAATTGGGGAATGGTTAAAACCTGTCATACTCGTCCTCCACCGCTGTCTACTTTATCATCCCCTTCGACCAGTATAACTGTTGTCTGGTCTCTGTTCAAGATGTATATAACTTTCCTGTGTCCAGATTTTGCCCCTGCTGGCTTCAGAAGTTGAAAATGTTTTCCTCTCAACATTGTCAAAAGCTTTCTCTAGATGTACAAAAGCTGGAAACGTAAGTTGGTCTTTCCGTAAGCTATCTAGTAAGATAAGTCGTAAGGTGAGTATTGCCTCCCCGAGGTGGATCTACTAATTTATCCATTCTTTTGTAAGTAATTCGTGTTACTACCTTGCAACCGCTACTTATGAAACCGATAGATTTGTAATTTTCACAATTGTCTCCATTTGCTTTCTTTGGGATTGGACTTATTATATTCCTCTTTATGTCTGAGGGAATTTATCCTGTTTCATATCTGTTGCACACTTTTCGGAACAGCTTCGTAATGACTGGCTCTCCCCTCGATGTCAGCTCTTTACGAGGGAATATCATCTACTCCAGGGTCCTTGTTTCGACTCAAATCTTTCACTGCTTTGTCAGTATCATATCTCATATATATCATCATCATCTAACTTCTCTTTCTGTAAAATTGCCTTAAGTTCATTTCCCTTCTAGAGTCCCTTGTATTGGGTAAAGACACGTCAGTGTTGTTGTGGTTACTCATCAGAGACCCACCATACAGAGAACCGATCAAATACACAACAGAGTCGGTCCCTCTTTCCATGTTTATGCTTGTTTTAGTATATTTATTATTTATTTATTTATTTACCCTTCTTGCGGACCAGCTGCCTTTGGGTATATAGCTGGTCGTGATTACAAAATCTATGTGATACATTTATGCGACTATGATACATTATTTTCGTTATACACTTACAGTAATTAGATAAATAATACAAAGAAAAGCGTAAAAACTTATCATAAGGAAAATGGAAAGGCAACTTAAAAAGATCAACTATTTTAAGAAGAGAATAATAGAATATAGGAAAGATTGGTTTGAGTGACAGTCTGAAGAATAAGAGAGGAAAGTCCAGGGTGGGAGGCCTCGGAATTTACTTCGAGCCCTGCCATCCTGGAGTTTTCTCATTTTGAGACTCTTATGATTGGCTATATCTGTATGTTACATTTCGCAAGTATTTATATCGTCCTCTGTGTCGGGGCTGTCATCTGTGGTGTAATCTGTACTGTTTGTGCTTTCAGTGTCAGATTCATCATAAGTGTTTTGTCATCTGTTGTGGGCGTTTCGTGTTGCATTACGTCTTACGTTCTGTGTGTACTCGTGTTTTTTTCGTAGTGAGACTTCGTCCGTCATCCTGTTCATTATGTCCCATCCGTTCTTATCTCGTATTAGTTCGTTTAGGTCTTTGGTCGTGTCAAACATAGTGTGAGTGTGTGTTTTGTAGAGCTGACAGTGTATGACAGTGTGTTCTGGGGTCCCAATTTCTCCACACGTACAGCATGGATTGTCACTGAGACCAACACGTATGAGGTGTGTGGGGTAGGGGCCGTGTCCCGTTAGGAAGTGGATCATACCCCGGCTGGGATTGATATGACCCATTCGAAGACGTTCCCTTGTTTTAGTATAAGAACTGGGCTAAGATAGACTATTTAAAACCAAATCTCTGTTTTAACCACAGATTCATAATTGTGATAGGTGGTCGAAAAATTTTGGCCGGTAGTGTATGCCTACATATTTGTGAATGTAATACAGGGGAAAAGGAGTCTACGAGTTATCCTTCAGGGATGCTTGGGTCCTTTCCAATGTGGTGTCGGTCAGTGGTGTTGTGAGGTGTGGACGGTGGTGCGTGGAGCACGGCGGGTGCGTTCACCCCGCGCGGTGACAATGGCCGGCTATTTCGGCTGCCCGCTGACCGTGACGCGGGCGTCACGACGCGACGCAGGTGCCGCCGTGCCGCCTCCGGTCGCTTCCGGGCCGCAGAACCGCCGCCCGCGATCCTCCGATGCGCTCTCAGATTGCGCGCCCCGGCCGCAGCCACCGCCGACGCCCTCCTTTCGGCGAGCGCCGACGGCCGAGACGGGCACCGTTCTCTCTCTCTCCCCGCCGCCTTCCGCGTTGCTATTGTTGCAGATGGACGTCGGTCACTTGGGAGATGCGATCGGCGCATTGTCTGCAGAGGCCTGCCGCTGAATGGCGAAGGGGATGCCAGATGTGAGAGGAGCCGGGCCGATTCAGCGGTCGTAAAGGTGCGGTGCGCAACGCGGCATGAGGAAGAGCCGGAAGACAATAGGTGCATGGCTGGTTAGTCGCGTGTCCGTGCCCGTTCTCGAGGGAGGAACTCCCTTTCGCACCATCCGCAATCCAGCACAAAAAATTCATGATTTCTTGAACATCAGACTCTCCACAACAACAACAAATAGCCTCAAATGTCCGATTGGCAGATTGCGCGTTACTCAGATGCTTCGGTATCTCAAATGGCAGTCGCTGGAGGGAAGGCGACGTTCTCTCCGAGAAACACTGTTGAAGAAATTTTACAAGATTCTACTGCTACCAACGTACATTTCGCGTAAAATACCACAAAGATAAGATCAGAGAGATTATGGCTTCTGCAGATGGATACAAGTATTCGTTTTTCTCTCGCTCATATGGTAGTGGAACAGGAAAGCAAGTACGTTACACAAGCATGAACATGTAAAGAGCCGGCCGCGGTGGCCGAAGGGCTGAGGCGCTCCAGTCACGGTCTGCACGGCCACTACGGTCGGGGGTTCGAATCCCCCCTCGGGCATGGATATTTGTGCCGTCCTAGTTCGTAAGTAGTACGTTGCACTAGTTACCTATCGCCACGCACATTTGGATGGAATGCGGAGTATGTACGTAGATGTGAGTTAAATCTACATCTAAGAATATAATGAGGATAGTTTAGCTTTTGCCACAAGGTTTACTTCTGTATGTATGTCTTTTCTCATGTGGCTGTCACATCTCGACGTACGCCGGCCTCGGTGACCGAGGGGACTGTGGCGCGCCAGTCACGGTCTGCACGGCCACTACGGTCGGGGATTCGAATCCCCTCTCGGGCATGGATATTTGTGCCATCCTTAGTGTTAGCTAGTTCATAAGAAGTTTGTAAGTTTCGAGACTGATGACCCCGTAGTTAAGTCCTATAAGCTATACAGACATTTGACACATTTCTCGACGTACGTCTTTGCAGTGAGTTGTAAACTATACTCATTATATCATGGAATTCCAATCTAGACTACATACATACATAATCACCAAGTCGTGTACGATGCATTGCGGAGGGTACCTTCTACCATTACAAGTCACACGGAAGACTGCGGTTCGAACCTGTCTCCAGCCATTCAGATTTCGGTTTTCTGTGATTTCCCTAAATGAGGCAAATGCCGGGATGTTTCCTTTCAAAGGACACGGTCGATTTCCTTTCAAACCCTTGACAAAAATATCTGAGCTTGTGCTTCATCTCTAATGAAACGAAAACGACGGGACTTGAAACTCCTCTTTTCTATTTAATCATTTCCTTTCCTACACGAATGAATCGAATTGATTCAAAGACTTTTGCAAATCATAAACGTCTCTGGTGTATATCTACGCGAAATGAAGCGTCGTGTGAACATCTTTATTTACCATTGTCGGGATTCGAATCTGACTCTCCTGCTGACTAGACAGTTGCACTAACCACTACACCAGCTGGACACGGTAGCTTCGCACAACCGCCAACAAAGGTAAATACGTATGATTGAACCAAGTCACTGTGCCAGCGTAATGTGGTGGTGAGCGAATCTGTCTAGAGCAGCAGAGCTGGGTTCGATTCCCGGCAGTAAATAATTTTCACATGATAAATCTATATATAGTACATTGAATATATAATGACTGCTTTACCTCGTCTTGTAGGATAAGGTAGTCATTTATTTTCTGTTACACTCTTCACGCATTGTGATTGTGCAAGGTTTCTTAGTGGTTAAAAGATTCCAACCTGTTTTGGGTCTGTGTCTGGAACAGCTGTACCATAGAACTGCAACCTACTTACACGTTTGTGTGTTGTGTATTGCTCGTTACGTTATGCCGTAATTTAGTAAAAGGATTTCCATCAACCTGTACTTGACAAAGAATTGGTTACTTCGTAGCAATGTGAGACGTAATAAGCTGGTGCAGGGGCGGAATCGAAACGTATTATTTCTTCTCTTTCTAGAAATATTTCTTAGTAGCCACGTTGTAATTCAGCAAGAGGCGAAATATAAAAATGTATGGCTGGCACGATCAGACAGGTGAAGTTCAACACCCAGGTAATATAGAGATCAGTGTGCAGAAAATTGCATACAGAATCTATGGACTCGTTTGATGGCTCCGACTACCTTTGACTTAATGTTTTCCACGCTCATGCTTGCTACTCAACTGTCGGTCGTTTCGCACGCTCCCACGCTCGGTGAACGATACTTTGCACGAAAACTATTTCTCAAACGATCGCCTTACGACCACCCCGGTCCATAATGTGCACCTCCAGAGTATTAAGTGGCGCACCGTTTCAATAAAATACGCTAATCAGCTGCGGAAAATTCCGCATAATTTGCGCGGGCCGTTTAGGTTACAGGGCGGGCGACAGGTCTTCAAGTGGGAAGACTTGCCGGCTAGAAAACTGGACGCGAAGTTTACGGCGTACTTAGGCGTCGGCAGCTGCCGTCGGATATGGCCGGCGAGTGTAAAAATAGGGGGACGCTATGCAAATTGCGTGGGAGCCTCTGTTGAAATATTCCGTGAGCCGGCGCGTCGCGGCGAGTGGCACAGATTTACTGGCTGGTAAACAGACGGCCACGGCCGGAGCTGGGGGGTCGTGGTCGTGGGCGTGCCTAAATAAAAACAGATATTTGTTGAAATATTACCGTGGATTGGAAACATAACTCCTGTACATAACAAGACTATAACGCCAAATGCTTATACAAAGGATGCACTAAATAATGATTACATTCGTCTACTGCTTCCAAATTATATCAGAACAATTCGTAATATTTGGATCCTGCTGCGTTAAATATGTCACTTAAGGACATAATATAATTTTCAATGATTCCATATCGCTGCGTAATATTTCATTTTTATTTAACAATGGCCATTTCGGCTACAAAGCCATTATCAGGTTAACTGCAATCGTGTAATACAAAAGTCGTGAGATAATATAAAAGTCACATGGTACGATATTTAGATAAATTTTGATTATACATACTTTCTGTAATGTGATTTTCCATATAAGATCGTTGTCATGCCACCAATATGGTACAGTTATAATAAATTGCTATAGCTAGCTATATTAAATTGCTGTAGCTGTCATTTTCTGGTGTATGTCAAAGACATTCTAGGGTTACAAAAACAGGTCAAAGTGTGTATTGCGTTTTGTCTCTGATAATGATAGTAAACGGAACATGGTAGTCGGCCGCGGTGTACGAGGGGACTGAGGCGCTCCTGTCACGGTCTGCACGGCCACTACGGTCGGGGGTTCGAATCCGCCATCGGGCATTGATATTTGTGCCGTTCTTAGGATTAGCTAGTTCCTAAGTAGTTTGTAAGTTTAGGGACTGATGAACCCGTAGTTAAGTCCCATAAGCTATATAAACATTTGAATTTGAATTTTTTGGAACATGTTAGACAAACTGATAACAACCCATCCACTTTCTTTCCTCATCTAAAAACTGAACATCACACATTAGACGATTTTCAAAGCGTTATTGAAGTGTTACACATTACACCTAAAGGACCAACAATGAACATCTTCGTCTGAGAATACGTACGGCAACCTACATCCTTTTGAATCTGCTTACAGTATTCGTCCCTCGGTCTCCCTCTACGATTTTTACCCCACACACACTTCTTTCTGATCTAAGTTGATGATTCCTTGATGTTTCAGAATGTGTCCCAACAAACTATCCCTTCTCTTAGGATATGACACAAACTCCGTATCTCCCCAATTCGGTTAAGCAACTCCTCATTAGTTACGTGATCTACCCATCTAATCTTCGTCATAGCTGCTACTAATCTTTCAACATACAGAAATGTACGTAGAAGAAGGTAAATTTCTGTGATACTGGAGTTTCGGTACTTTCACAATACGCAACCGAACAGTCTCGTCGCAGCATCACGTGACTAGCTCGGCGTGATGTTGAGAACATGCGCAGTAAGCTATTCTCCTTCCATTGATATTTATACCCTACTAGCTTAAAACCGCGGCTCCTCTCGCTTGTTGGTTGATTATGACAGATAAGCTATCTGTTGAGCACCTCCTCATTAGCTGTAATACTGACAGTTACAAAAATTTCGTTACAAAAGATACAGGTGTAGGTCAGTTAGACATAGTGGCCCTGCTCTACAATCTGGCGTAATTTTTCTTTAATTATTCGAAATGTTTGCCCGAGGAAACGTATATGGACATGACGCTGGTGCCAAGATTTTATGTCGCTGTTACCAAATCTCGGAAAGAGATTTACGGAATTAATGTAGCAGAGAGATATATCTTAGTATGTATATGTCAGCTTCAAAATTAAAAGTCTAAACAGAAATCGTCATGTCTCGATGAGCTGTAATCCTGGAATATTTTCTTGGTGTTACCTGTTTCTGATATTACTGAGATGTAAACATTTAGTCTGTTAGTGCATTTATTTCTTATCGGTTAGTACTTGCTGCAATAAAAGCTGCAACCGTTTTTATCTAACTGCCCCTTTGTTCCCCCTTGCGGAGAACAACAGAGCCCAAGTGGTGTCCTCCGTTGTAGGAGGAGCGGCGTTTAAAATTCCGATTCCCTCTACAAGGTCTTCGGCGTCTGTCGAAATTGACGGACGGATAAACAGAGGTAGACGGGCGGAAACCGTAAAATTTCTGGGGCATACTGTGCGGCCGAACGTACGTGTAAATTACAGGTAATGCTCGTAATAAATGCGGGTAAGTGAGGGTTGCCGGCCGGCCGGCCCTTAATGAAATCGCTCCGAGAGCGGACTGGCCGCCCGACCCTTCAATCCGGCATAATTAGCGCTCCCGCGCCGCGGCAAATTGCACGTACGTGGAAGCTCAAATAACACGGGCCCATAGCCACTATCGCGGCCGCTTATCTATTCTTGTTGTCCTTTGGCCGTAATAAGCAGGTAAATTTTTCTTGATGGCCACAGATTTTGGGGTACGTCTCCTGGCGCGGTTGTAATTTGTAGCAGCTTTATAGGGCCTCTGCGGCCTGCTCCTCGACCTCCTGACGACCGCCACCCCTTCTTCCGCCTGCTTCCAGCGGCCACGATCGTGTCGTTGTCTTGAGAAGAAGCTTTGCACTCGCCTTCGGACGGGACGAGTCCGTAGACCCTCCTCTGCGATGAAAATCTCGGCAATCATTGTAGGTCCGCACTCTCTCTCTAGCGTTTTATTTTCCACGTGGTACAATTATTTGTTATTCTTTGACATCGATAAAATTAATCAACTGCGCATACCAGCATTTGTAGAATTTCGTCCTTACTTTTGTTTTCTCGCTCCGTTCGGAATGTACATACGCTTCCCATTGTTTATGGTGGGCCGCGGTGGAGTAGCCGAGCGGTCTATAGCACCTCGCTGCGGAGCGCGCGGTTACTCGCCGTGGAGGTTCGAGTCCTCCCTGGGGCGTGTGTGTGGCTGTGTGTGTGTGTGTGTGTTTATCCGTAGGTTAGTTTACCTAGGTTTAAGTAGTTTGTAAGCTACGGACTGATGGCCACGCAGTTTGGTCCGATAGATTTACAAACATTCGAACATTTGTGTATTGTGGAACTTTATATTCTTCAATTTTAGTACGCTGAGTCCAAGCATTTCACTTACACCTTCCTGTTCTTTCTGAACCACTTCGTATATCGATTTAAAACCTTATCCACAAAGACTTGGTCACTTCTTTTATTTATGATTAACATGCGTGCATCACAAATGTACAGAATTCGAACATGTACCACACTCGGTACAATTGTGATCACTTTGCCGCGGTGGAGTAGCCGAGCGGTCTAAAGCACCTCACTACGGAGCGCGCGGTTGCTCGCCGTGGAGGTTCGAGTGAATTAGTTTCTTCAACGGGAGTGTACATGGTAGTCTTTCTGGAAACTGACTAAAATTTTGCTCGTCAAGCAGATCTCTCCCCCCTCCCCCTTCCCAAAGTCAACGGGGTTGGAACACTTGCGAGGAGTGACACTTGCGGGGAGTGACACTTGCGAGGAACCCGGGGCCCTTGGGGCGGCTAATAGCTTTTCCTGGGAACAGGCACACCAAGAAGTCTAGCACTGTCAACATAACACGAAACTTGTTCTAACTACATATTAATTCGTTGAGTGTTCCTCCTGAAAACAAAACGGTATTTTAACAGTGATAATGTTTGGAGAGTTATTAAGCTACTACAAGACGATGACTTTCAACAGTCATACCTCCTAAAAGCACATTATTCAGAACACCTGCGCAAGCAATAAATATATTAGGCATCCTGCACAGATACGTTGATAATTGACCGCTATGTAGTTAACCCCACTATCACGCAACTTCCATCTCTTTAAAAATAGCTACTATGCTTTTTAATAGGAGATGCAACCTTAAACCTTCAATTAAAAAACGTTGATAATAAGTCAATGAGTATTTTATGTACTTGATGCGTTTATTCGAGACCCCGAAACGATTTCGCTGTATTCGAATTAAAATACATCTAATAAATGTATGAAATACGGAATGTGTAAAGGAGTGTCACACACCGAAAAATGCTAAAGATAAATTCTATTTTCTATCACCGTCATATAGAACCATTTTTACTCCGAACTTGGCATAAACCAACAGGGAGAAACAAGTTGCAAGACTTCCAGGAAAAATGAAGCGAAATTGGCAGCCAATAGTTGGTTATAAATTGCATTGCCTGTTAACTGTATAAATATAAATTACGGAATACGCGGAACTCCTGTTCAGTACAGTCAAAAAGGTCTAAGGTAATATGCAGTGGTTTACAATCAGATATCCGTATCACTCTCCTCCTCAAGAAGTCTGTGTGAAGAATACGGGCCGGCCGCGGTGGCCGAGGAGACTGAGGCGCTTCAGTCACGGTCTGCACGGCCACTACGGTCGGGGGTTCGAATCCCCCCTCGGGCATGGATATTTGTGCCGTCCTAGTTCGTAAGTAGTTCATAAGTAGTTTGTAAGTTTAGGGACTGATAACCCCGTAGTTAAGTCCCATAAGCTTTACAAACAATTGTACATTTTTGAAGAATACGGCACATGTAGCGGCTGGAGGGCGTGGAGTAGGGGTGGTGTGTCCCTACTTCTGGAACACCCTGTTCACTACCTGCAGCGTCCGGGTCTCCCCGCCAAGTGTCTACACATTCCCTTTCCCCGCAAGTGTCACTCCCCGCAAGTGTCACAAACTCAAGCCAAGTCCTAGTTACGTCACTGGTGGGAGGGGTACTGCAGCGGAGGAAAGGAGAAGTACTCCCCGTTCGATCCCCAGTCAGGCACAAATGACGGGTTCTTTCACTTGTGCGTCGATACTGAGACGAAGTTGGCGGAGGCCTCCCACGGGACGATGTAGGTGGCGGTCTATTGTGTCCGCGGGCCAGGGCGGGCCCACGTGTGAACGGAGAGCGGGCCTGCGGGTCACTCGATCCCCATGTGAAGCCCTGGCGACACTGTAAGGCGCTTACAGTTGTGCGCCCCGCCGCTGCCGGCCGACCGGAAACTGGCTCGTCTCCCGTTACAGGCCGCACGCACGCAGCCCTCATTATGTAAAACCCAGCGCGCGGCTCGGCTTTTTCCCGCGGACGGCCGTTCGCTCCGTCAAACATCCCGTAATCTGGCGTCTTCAATGGCGGCCGCAGCTGTCATCTCGGGGGCCCCCGAACCTGTTGGAGGCCGGGCGTGCCGCCCCGCCAGTGTCTATTACGACTCTATCAAGTGGAACCGTTGCGCTCGAGATGGGTCTCCGGACAGGCCCCCTCGACGCATTTGCATGTTACCTCTCTCTCTCTCTCTCTCTCTGTCTCCCCCCCCCCCCCCTCTGCTCCTCCTCCCATTGACGTGCCAGTTATTCTGGTCTGCGTACAGGCCGGCGACAAAGGAATTGCGCACCGAGTACCTGTCTGAGTGGGGACTGTCGGGGATCACCACTACAGCCGATAAGTTCACAATGGGGCATGTCGGACAATGGCAAGTGTTGCCTAATACTTTGTTACTCTTCAGGGTGCACTCTACTTGCTGCGTAGTCACATGCGAGTATTTCACCCATCCACAAGAATTCGATTAGGACAGTATGCTATTTGATGCTGTTCGTAATCCTGATAATTATCTGTCGCGCCTTTATATCATATTCATTTATAACAGTAGCTTGTTTTGTTGTTGGGGTTTTCTGTCCGTAGACCATTTTGTGCGAAGTTTTTTTATCTGTGCGCAACACTGTGCCCCATTTGAGCCTTGGCCGCGGGGACTGAGGCGCTTCAGTCACGGTCTGCACGGCCACTACGGTCGGGGGTTCGAATCCCCCCTCGGGCATGGATATTTGTGCCGTCCTTAGTTGTAAGTAGTTGATAAGTAATTTGTAAGTTTAGGGACTGATGACCCCGTAGTTAAGTCCCATAGACTCTACAAACATTTGAACATTTGAGCCTCCTTACTGTGCTGCTTTTCTTGCAGTTACCCTCCTTGATTCTCCATAACCAAATTAAATCTTCGTTGATTCCGCATTGGAATGGCGACTTACTGAGGAAAAAGCGGCTGCTCCCTGTCGGAAGTTCGAGTCGTCCCTCGAACATGGGTCCGTGTTTGTGTGTGCTGACTCTAGATTAAGTTTAAATAGTTTGTACATCCAGAGACTGAGTACCACTCCAGCTTGGTCCCTTAGCTTTACAAACATTTGAACATTTTATCTTCGTTGATACCTCTCAATTCTTTAATCAAAATAACACTAACTTTTTACTCAGTTACAACTACAGTTGCAACTGTACGGTTAATCGATCAATAAATATATCTCCACCCCATACTTCGCAACCAAAAACGTGTGTCTCAGCGCTCAGCAACAACAATTTCGGTGTTTTCTCTTTACCGTTCCCAATATGGGAAGGCCTTGCGTTTCCTATCGCTGCGGTAAAATGTAGAACTCGTTAAATATTAGCCTCGATTCATTCCTTTCGTACAATCCTAATATTATTCCAACCGAATGCTCGGTTTGTCTTCAATTCACTATCGCCGCGCGGTTCTAGGCGCCGAGTCAGGTACTGCCTGGAAATCCCGCCGGTGGTTCGAATCTTCCCTCCGGCATGGGTGTATCTTTGTGTTGTCTTTACGAAAGGTTTAAGTTAGTTTAAGTAGTTTTTAAGTCTAGGGTTTGATCACCACAGTAATTTGGTCCCATTTATATAAAAACATATGAACGATTCAACTCACTAGCGTTATTATATTTTCTAGTCGTGATTCTGAAATTTTGTTAAATTTTTTTTTTCAGGTAGATCTATGAGTTGCGGTCGTTGGTTCAGTTCGTTCTCGGTTGTTCATTGAATATTTGGCTTATATATATGAGGTCGTTTAGCCTTCTGTTCAGGCGCGCTGAGGCACGGCACCCGGCTGCCATCGACGATGACAGGATCATTCAGTCAGCCTATATACAAATTTATTTCGTTCCTGTCATCTACAATTGAGTGCCTTCTAGATACTAAAATAGGTCGTACATTGTTAATTTTTACGAAATGATTTCTTGTTTTACAATATACAGGCCAACAACTGGTGGAATAAAACTATAACTAATAATGAGAAAACCTTAAATTAAATAATTTGTTCATAGAATGAAGGCTTTCACGGCAGGTATCGTCATTACTTAAAACTTCCGGGCTGAGATGCCGTGGTCCATACATAATACTTTCCCCTGACGTTTCGCCCTCGTCTACGAAAGGCATCCTCGGAAGTAAATCTCAGAGGATGCCTTCCGCTGACGAGGGCGAAACGTCAGGGGAAAGTTTTATGTATGGACCACGGCATCTCAGCCTGGAAGCTTTAAGTAATGATAAATAATTTGTATTGGTGATAGACTTAGAAAAGAGATATTACAGAAGTAGTAGAGAAATGAGACTAGTAGAGAGATTTGTCTTAAAGATCCCACCACCCACGTTTATTTTTCAAATTCATTGCCATAGATTACAATCCCCACCTCACCACCCCCGCAGCTAATAGCTTAAGGTGGGTTGGAAAGTGAAAGTATGACATAAAGTTTAGTATAAACTCCGTTAGTCGAGTTTTTATTATCATGGAAACATTGAATGATACAAGTAGAGGTGGTTACAATATGTCGCGTCATAAAAAGTTTTTTATCGGACGTGGGAGGAACGCCGGAAGATGGGGCGGTATTTACAGCGAGGTCTGTCTCGCGAGAGCACTTGGCTTCACGAGCTGACACCCGCTGTCAGCCTCTCGCATCTCGCGGCAGCCGCGCAGTTTTCATCGGCGTCCATCTGACCTCAATAAATAACATCTCGTTGTTTACAGATCCTAAAATATCGCGCGGCTCGGCGCTCCGTGACTGGCGGAAGGAAATTGGCCTAAGTCCGCGGGGAGCCATTAAGTGATGATCTCCGATACGCGCCCTCTCCGCGACGCGCAACTGTTCCCACTTCACTTCCATCCTCCCCCCCCCCCCCCCTCACCACACTCCATCTCCTCCCGCCCTCCTCGCAAAAAAAAAAAAAAAAAAAAAAAAAAAAAAAAAAATGTTGGCTGATTCACAGGCGCCGCAGACTTCCTTGTTGCTGTCCAGAAACAATTTTAGTGCTTGCTCCTTTCTCACATGACATCTTGCGAGCCATGTATGAAGGGCAACAGGCGGATTTGTGTTTTTCTCGACTTCATAAACGCGTTCGACGCGGTGGCACACTGCAGACTGCTAACGAAGATACGAGCTTATGGAATAGGTTGTGACTGACTGGAAGACTTCCTAAGTAATAGAACGCAGTACGTTGTTCTCGACGGTGACTGTTCATCAGACGAGTGTATTGTCAGGCGTGCCCCAGGGGAGTGTGATAGGACCGCTATTATTTTCTACCTATATAAATGATCTGATGGACAGAGTAACTTGTAATTTGCAGCTGTTTGCTAATGATGCTGTGGTGTGCGGGAGGGTGTCGTCTTTAACTGACTGTAATAGCATACAAGATAACTTGGACAAAATTTCTAGTTGGCGCGCAGAATGGCAACTGGCTCTCAATGTAGAAAAATGTAAGTTGATGCGCACGAGAAGGAAAAACAATCCCATAATGTTCGAATACAGCATTAGTAGTGAGCTTCTTGATGCTGTCGCGTCGTTCAAATATCTAGGCGTAACATTGCAGAGCGATATGAAATGGAACGAACATGTAAGGACAGTTGTAAGGCATACAGCCGATTTCGGTTTATTGGGAGAATTTTGGGAAGATGTACTTCATCTCTAAAGGAGACCGCGTATAAAAGGATTGTACGACCACGTCTTGAGTATCTGGTTATCGCTGGAGGAAAGACGACGTTCTTTCCATGAATTTCTGTTGAAGAAATTTAAAGGGCCGGAATTTGATGTAGAGTGTAGCACGATCTTGCTGCCACCTACTCACATTTTGCGTAGTGATCACAATGACAAGAGAAATTAGGGCTAGTACGGAGGCATATAGGCATTCTTTTTTCCCTCGTTCTATTTGGGAGTGGAATAGGAAAGGAAATGCCTTGCAGTGGTACAGTGTACTCTCCGCCACGCACCTTACGGTGGATTGCGAAGTATGTATGTAGATGCAGATGTAGTTCCACAGGCCTCACCTTAATCCTTGAAACAGAGATGACATAGCGTGCAAATTTCTCATTCCAGTTCAATAAACATGTACTGTTATACCAATACTGGAGACACGAGAAGGAAACTAGTAGCTCGAGCCACAGACTGCCTAATAACGAATGCAGGTCGGAGAAGTGACAATTTTGTCACTATTATCAATACCACTCGATATGTTTAGGCCCTTCCTTTGAGTCTAGCGGAGTCATTACCGTAGACAGAAGTAAGTTATCTGTCTGAAAGAGACAATAAGTGGCTTAATCTCATTTCTAACGTACAGTCTGAATACACAAGCAACCTTTGTCTTTTACTACTGAATGCAACAGTGTGCAGACGCAGGGAACGCGGTAAGACAGTGGTGCGGAGAACTCGTTTTTAGAAACTTCAGTCACCACCCTGACCTTGCATACAACAAAACACAACTTAGCGCCGATACGGTAGTCACGAAACTAAGTACTCTTGCCAATTCCGAGTAGGAGAAATTTCTTCTCACTCTTCCTGAATACAATGATTTCTGCCTTTTTTGAACACGACGTGAAATACAAGGAAAAGAGGGGAAAAGGATTTCTCGACTTAGTTAAACTCTCGAATGCGTTTCGCATTGGTATAGATCATGATTAATGTGAGAGTACAAATAAATAAATAAAATGAAAAGATAAAATAAAAATTAAATGTCCAAATAAAAAGAAACAGGTATATCGTTAGAGTTGCTTTTTATTCAGTAACAGAGAAGTAAAAAAACATTCTAAGCATTAGATTACTGTGTTAACGGCGTCACTTCCAAAAGATCTGCAGAAAAAAAAAATGTTTGTATAGCTTATGGGACTTAACTACGGAGTCATCAGTCGCTAAACTTACAAACTACTTATTAACTAGCTAACACTAAGGACGGCACAAATACCCATGACCCCGACCGTAGTGGCCGTGCAGACCGTGAGCGCCTCAGTCCCTTGGCCACCGCTGCCGGCAGATGTGCAGAAAAATGTGTTTCCGAAAAGTAGAGATTCAAAGTTTCCATTTGTGCTTAGGGTTCAAAATGTTCAAATGTTTGTTAAGCTTATGGGACTTAACTACGGGGTCATCAGTCCCTAAACTTACAAACTACTTATGAACTACTTACGAACTAGGACGGCACAAATATCCATGCCCGAGGGGGGATTCGAACCCCCGACCGTAGTGGCCGTGCTGACCGTGACTGGAGCGCCTCAGTCACCTCGGCCACCGCGGCCGGCTGTGCTTAGGGTAGTAAGTTCTTAAAAGATGTGCAGAAAAATGTGTTTACATTGTCAGTTATACAGAACACACACACACACACACACACACACACACACACACACACTCTGTATGTTAAACAACACACAAGACTTAAACGTACTGATAAGAGATAAGGATGGCTAGGACACACTAAATAGACTGACAAATGAGGTCTCATCACTAAAGCGGGAAGAATACGCAAACACGGTCAGACATAACATCGTACATAACACCAACACCATAACACAGGACACATGGAACGAGATAACCAGTGTAAGTACAAGCGACATGGATAACGAAACATATGACAACCCCAGCACGGATGATGACTTATTCCTCAACAATTAAGCAGTATAAATCCTAGAGTCAAAACCCCTTTAACACTTCATGTACGTGAAATGAATAACTACCACCTATGGATGGAATTCCTCGATGGCAGGGCTCGATGTTCATTCCAAGTTCTTCCACCTTGGTAGACTCTCCCCAACAACTTTTACCTACCCTTTCCTATCTTCTTTTATTTATCCTTCTGAATAATGTTAATTTTTGAGTTGCCCTTCCTTTTCCTTATAATTTGTTACATCCATTATTCGTAGACAGTACTCGAATTAAATTTAAAATTGTGTAAATAACTAACTAAATAAAAATATTTAACACCATTATCTTATTTAATTGTTACTATCATTATTTATTTAAACTTAAAGTTACTAAAATGTAAAAGACAACACAAACCACACTAGGTTTAATTACGACCAGCTATATACCCAAAGGCAGCTGGTCTGTACCAAGGACATTTATGGACACCGTTTTGGCCAATCTAAACTTTAAATGTGTATGATAAATTTATTCAGAAGAAACGTACCAATAAATGTGTACATATATATCTGGTCTCTAAACGCCGGCCGCGGTGGCCGAGGTGACTGAGGCGCTCCAGTCACGGTCAGCACGGCCACTACGGTCGGGGGTTCGAATCCCCCCTCGGGCATGGATATTTGTGCCGTCCTAGTTCGTAAGTAGTTCATAAGTAGTTTGTAAGTTTAGGGACTGATGACCCCGTAGTTAAGTCCTATAAGCTTAACAAACATTTGAACATTTTTTGGTCTCTAAACTTCACCTGAAGTAACTTATGCTGAGGACAACACACTCACTCGTGTGTGAGGGAAGACTCGAACCTCCGGCAGGAGCAAAAAAAAAAGTTCAAATATTTGTATAGTCTATGGGACTTAACTACGGGGTCATAAGTCCCTAAACTTACAAACTACTTATGAACTACTTACGAACTAGGACGGCACAAGTATCCATGCCCGAGGGGGGATTCGAACCCCCGACCGTAGTGGCCGTGCAGACCGTGACTGGAGTGCCTTAGTCCCCTCGGCCACCGCGGCCGGCTCCGGCAGGAGCGGCCGCGCCACCTGGAACATGGCTCCGCAGATCACGCGACCATCCCCGTACTCTTGCCCGAAGTAATTTTCAGAAATTCTTCATTTATACTTTCATGTGGCCTGTACCGACCTGTTAGGATCGAACCAGGCCGTGCCTACCTGCTAGCGACTACGCGCAGACTCTGGGTTCCTCCGGAGACCCCCGCTTATGGAGTATGGCGGCTGGCGCGCGCACGTCACGCGCCTGTTTGCTTTCACTGCCGTCCGTCCCGGTAGTCAGCTGCGTCTTCTTCTGCCTGATCGCCGGGTCACTAAGAATGATATTCCCCAAACAAACAAACAAGTGGCGCGGAGTGCTTAAAACAAACGCCGCTGGCCGGCCGGGGCGCGGGCCGTTTGTTTTCGTTGCCGCTGTTGTGACAGCCGCGTAAACCGAGCAGCGACCGAGTGTTGCGCGCGTGGCCCGCGCTCGACCCGGCGCCACTCACTAGCGCTCATAAAAAGCCCGCCGGCGACGCCCACGCAAGCCACACTACTCTCCTCGGGGTGTCCCAGTAGTGCCTGAATGTGCCTGAAAAGAGCCACAAATTTTCAGTGCTTACCGATTTGTTCATACAGTACTAGTAACCTCCCCAATCCCGAACTGTCACTTCTTTTACAGTTTCCCACACATATCACTTTGCGACATGCCACTCTCTATGCGCTGTCCGAATTCCACAAGAACACGTCACAGGCAAAAAAAACTTATCTAGTTGTCTTGGAAATATACAGTGAAATATTACTTTACCTATTTAGCTTCTGCTGCTGCTGTTGTTGTTGTTGTTGTTGTTGTAGTCTTCAGTCCGCAGACTTGTTTGATGCAGCTCTCCACGCTACCCTGTCCTGTGCAAGCCTCTTCATCTGAGAATACATTCGGCAACCTACATCCTTTTGAATCTACTTACTGTATTCGTCCCTCGGTCTCCCTCTACCATTTTTACCCCACACACTTCCTTCTAATGCTAAGTTGACAATTCATTGATGTCTCGGAATGTGCCCTTAGTCAGGATATGCCAGAAACTCCTTTTCTCCCCAATTCGGTTAAGAATTTTGTGAGATTTTCGTGGTCATATAAAATCATGATAGTGAAGAAAGGAGAATTTATTATGAAAATTTAAAAAAAAAAATGTTGTTCAAATGTTTGTATAGCTTATGGGACTTAACTACGGGGTCATCAGTCCCTAAACTTACAAACTACTTATGAACTATCTAATACTAAGGACGGCATAAATATCCATGCCAAAGGGGGGATTCGAACCCCCGACCGTAGTGGCCGTGCAGATCGTGACTGGAGCGCCTCAGTCCCCTCGGCCACCGCGGCCGGCTGAAAATTTAAAGGAAGAAATATTAGGGTTTAACATCACGTCGAGAGCGTGTTCATTAGAGACGGAACACAGGATCGGTGTGGTTTTTTTTTTTTTTTTTTTTTTTTTTTTAAAGATGGGTAATGATATCGGCCGCGAGCTTTGAAAGGAACCATCCCGAAATTTGCCTGTAGTCGTTTGCGGAAATCACGGAAAACGTAAAGTAGGATGGCCGTTCTCCCACACGCGAATCAGTGTGTTGCCACTGCGCCACCTCGCTCGATATATGGAAATTTAATTTCAATTTTGTAGCAGTAGAGTCTAATTAAAGTATTATAATATTTCCGAATTTTCTGCGTTGACCGCTATCAGGAGTATGGTTGTACATAGCTGTACATATACATGGACTTACGAACATCGTGCCTCCGTGCTCACAACTTCGTATTGTAACTACGCAATAATTATTAGTATGGCGGTTTCTGTGTGCACAAAAATGGTACATATTATCATACGTTGTTGTAGTGATGTTCTCCTAGGGTATCTACTTCAAACAGGAGTATAATTCAAGTTGACAAAACGGTTTCATATAGACCTAGATTGAATCATGTAGACGCTCTGTAGCGACAGCGTTGTTCGTTCCTATTGCTAATATGTTGATAATGCAGAGTCATCGGATACTGTAGACATATTATGTACCTTCTAGAAGAATACTAGACATACAAAATATTTGAATGATGGTTCTACAGGGTTTCACTGTTCGTAAGCCTTGTCGAAAGTGTGCTCCATGGTATAATTTGCAAGGGACATCTCGGAGCGTGCGTTTTCTCCTGCTCGTATACAAGACAGACGGCGGAAACGTGCGTCACAAAGTGATATGTGGCTCCCTGGAAGCGGCGCTAGCATTTTCTCAGAGCTGCTGTTGATGGCCGCTGCCGGTAGCCGCCGGAAGCGACAGAGGGGGATATCTTTAGAAGTGTGCGCGCACTCATTAATTTTTCACTCTACGGGAGTTGCGGCGGGCAGCTTGTAAAACAGATCCGCTGCTAGCCCGAGTGATACGAAACAGCTTTCCGAAGATAACTTCAGAGCAGACGGGATCGCCGAAAGCGAGCCAAGGCTGCGTCGGTATTTATCAAGCCTCCTGCCCCGTTTCGTCCTGGGAAGACTTGTCGGAGTTTCATCCGGGTGATAATATCGCGATACATATGAGCCGCGCTAGCAGACAAAATAACTAGGCGATCAGGACTGAGTAAACGGCTGCGTGTTACCGAAGCTGAGGTCTCGCCGGTTGCGTGGCCTGTGTCCGCTCCTCCGACTGCAGACGGATCTATTGGTATTACCGCTGCACAGTGGCTTCGTATACCCTATCACTCCTTTTTGTGTATGCTGGATGGAATGCTTTCTTTCGTTTGTCACCATCGCCTAACAGACCATATTAAAGAACGAAGCACATAACAAAGCAGGAGAATCTTTTACTAGTCAATGCAATGAACATGTCGTCAACAGCACTAGGATTGCGTGGCTTGCAAAGTGGCGTCCAAAAAATTTTGGCAGTATTGAGCCCTGCCTATACTCACATTGGAATGGGATGTCTTGTAATCATTAAATGATGTACGAGGAGAATTATGGTGTTTTGTTTTGTGTGGTGCAACAACGCCGTCATTGACATCTAATCGGAGTAGAAAACGTGTTAAATACGAATATTTTCCTGCCGAGTGACTTATGTCTAAATGCATGATGTTGACCACGGCAACAGGTAAATAACGACTTTCACATTGTTAAATGTGTTACATAATTTTTTAAATATTTTCCCTTGCATTTTCTACCATATATATATATATATATATATATATATATATATATATATAAGAGAGAGAGAGAGAGAGAGAGAGAGAGAGAGAGAGAGAGAGAGAGAGAGAGAGAGAGAGAGAGAGAGAGAGAGCCGGCAACAGTGGCCGAGCGGTCTGCGGCGCGCCAGTCACTGTCTGCACGGCCACTACGGTCGGGGATTCGAATCCCCCCTTGGGCATGGATATTTGGGCCGTCCTTAATATTAGCTAGTTCATAAGTAGTTTGTAAGTTTAGGGACTGATGACCCCGTAGTTAAGTCCCATAAGCTCTACAAACATTTGATATATATATTCATTTGCGCCAAAATAAAAATTCATGCAGTGTAGGGTTAAGTTGCACACAGATTCAACATGTAATTCGGGTCGTGTATGGACAGAAGCAATGATGTGTCCAGACGTAGTGAAATAGTGCGATTAAATGGACGAAGGCCTTACAGAGGAGGATATTGCTGAGCGATAGAGAAGGCCCTCGAAATAGAAAAACAGAGGAGATTGTCCAGGCAATCGAGGTAACAAGAGATGTTCCAACGAAGGGGACGGTCATCGAAAGGCTCAGTGACCAAAGAGCGATTGACAGAAGATTCTGGCCGTTGTCTCCTGTAACGTTGTGACTATGCTGAAAAATTGTGTCACGAACGTGAGTTACGGTGAAATCTAATCCCGCTTCAGTAAAAGTTACTTCGCACCCCAGACTAAAGTGGAACTTACTTTTCAAACGATTCTCGTAATTCTACAGTAGATCCAGTGATGTTGCTGGCAGAGATGGCTGACCGAACGAGGTGGCGCAGTGGTAAATGGAAATGACCGTATGGCTTTCTTGGCAGGGATATCCCATATGGGATTGTTCGGCCGCCTGAGTGTAAGTCTTTCTATTTGACGCCGCGTGGGCGACTTACGTGACAATGATGATGGGATCATGATGATTAGGACAACATACAACACCCAATTCCCTGCCGGAAATCGAACCCGGGCCCCCTACATAGTAGTCAGCGATGCTGCCACTGAGCTACGGAGGCGGACGGCGCAGTGGTAACTACCGGACTCGCATTCGGAAGGATGGTGGTTCAAATCCACCTCCGGCCATCCAGATTTAGGTTTTCCGAGATTTCTCTAAATCACTCCAGGCAAATGCCGGTATGGTTCCTTTCAAAGGGCACGGCCGATTTCCTTCCCCATCCTTACCCAAACATTCCGAGTGTAAGCTCCGTTTCTAATGACCACGCTGTCGACGAGACGTTAAACTGCAAGCTTCCTTCCTTCCATAGACGGCTGATGTTGAGGACGCTTTTACGAAACAGTGGTGACGATTGGCAGTGCCTGTGCAGAACTTCCTGCCCCGGCGGCAGAGCAGAGAGCAGGTACTTGTCGGCCAGGAAGCGGCTGCGCGGAAGACTTGGCGCCAGGCGGCGGTGGCGGTGCAGGCGCGCGCAGGCCGTTATCTGGCGCCCCGGCCGTGACAAACAGTCGCCCGCCGCGGCCAGCACTTAGCGCAGCGCCATCTGTCGCCTGCTGGCGCCTGCCCGCCTGCCACACGTGGCCCCGCCTCTCCAGCAGACGCCTGCCCGCTTTCAGAAGCAAACCTGCCGCCGATTGACGGCGCCAGTACGGAAACCGCTGCTTTGTGACCGCCAGTCCACCGTATGCACACCATACAAACCTACATACGCTGTAACAAGCATAAAAATGAGAATAATAAAAAAAAAGTAGCCTATCCTCAACTGCCCATCGCCTGTGTGCACAAGTATAAATGTACGCTCTCTAATCTGGCCGATCACCTGTGTGCACAATTACAAATGTTTGCTCTCTATTTTGGCCGATCACCTGTATGCACCAACACTATTGTGCCCACTCGTCTGCGGCCTATCTTCTGTATGCACACATTAGAAATGTACATGAATCAACAAAAAATTGTCTTAATAATTCCTTTCTTCTAGCGAGAACCAACTCTTATTTAAGATTACCTGACAGTCGGGTTTGGAGGCGATATGATCGTTTTATAGTTTTCATTGCCAAGATCGCACATTAATAATTTATTTAATGTCGACCGGTTTCGGTGAACTGTGTCACCATCATCTGGTCACATACATATTACAAGCTGGTCATCTTCTTAAAAAAAATGGATATAAAATAATAACTGTAACATTGCACTTAGTCACTGTAAGTGCATGTTTACATAGTGACTAAGTGCAATGATGCACTTGTTATTTCATACCCAATTTTTTTTAACAAGATGACCAGCTTGTAATATGTATGAGACCAGATGATGGTGACACAGTTCACCGAAACCGGTCGTCATTGAATAAATTATTAATGTGCGATCTTGGCAATTCATTTTGAAAACTAAACAATTCTTATTTCTTTTCAGATAATATTTTTATTTCAGGTAACTTATAAATGTCGGCTATTATGGCTTTTCTTAAAGGGAAAGTCACTTAGCTGTCCTGTCACCAACATAGAGCAGGTAACCACAAAACATACGACAAAGTATTCTTGCCTACAGATAATGAAAAAACCCTCGAAAGCAGTGTCAACAACGTGAACAAGGTAAAGAGCGAGCGAGGTAGAGTGAAACACAACTGTCATAGTGCAGGTAGATTCGGGACGACGGTTGAATCCCGTCTTTGACCATCCTAATACCCCAGTTTCCTTTCTTTCTTGTGCAGTTCCGGTAGTTGGGTAGCATTCATTAATACTAGCAACGTAATGCATATTCAGATTTCTTCTTCTTCGTGCCAACACAACTGTTTTTATTTCGACTCTAAACATGACTACATGTCGTAAGTTTCATGTTTACATGCTGTATTATTTTTCCTAGTTCTCGTGCACGTTCGACTAATTCTCGAAAATGGCATAAACAACTGCTTTCTAGTGGCAGATCTCCTGTTTGTATACACTACAATCAAACGTGCTGTGCCATGAAGGAATTTGGGAGGTATTTCGCTGTCTAGTAGTCGTCACAGTATGCTAATGACACTTTGTGTCAAAGTGTTGGCAGGTTTATCTACATCAATACCTGGACCAATAAAACGCAATGGTACTGGTATCTTCCCTTACAACTTTATATATATTTCCGTTTTTATTTTATTTCTACTTCTGGGAGCTGCTTAAAATATTTCAAAGTTGCTATTAAAATTTATTATCTAATGAGAACAAAAAAATAGAGGAAATCATTTCTAATTAGGTTTCGTCGAGAACTAACAACAAATTAAAAATAACTTCTCTTACTTTCCAGGAACGCTGTAACGATGCGAGATACTGGAATCATTAAGCAAGCTTCGGAAGCATAATAAATACTGCTTTTCCTAGCTATCTGTTCTGCGCTAGTGGATATTGAGATTTGAACCCGTTTGATACGCCTCTCCAGCCTTGAGAGGTCTGACTTGCTAGCGATATGCCCACATAGCTCCATTGTGAAGCCCACTATAGCACATGCGCTGTCAGTTTAGCTAACATTAGGAAGCGAGAACACTATTACTGTCATAATAAATTCGACGCGAAGAGATCGGGCGTTCTGTGCTTAGAACGCGAAACTCCTAAAGTTAACTCACTCCAGTTCTGTGTGCACTGCGTTAGTAACATCATTACTGTGATTCGGGTAACTACTGCAGCACATTGCTTTTACAGATTCGAGGGGACCTAAATCAACACGTAGGCAGACAAAGGCAGATGTCGCGGACGGGTTAGTCATGCGTCTCATCTAGAGCAAACTTATTTACTGCTACAGCCTGTGCAGACGTGTCCTATGTCACAGACGCTTCTAATTTGTGCGAATGGGAGTTGGCTCGTCTTAATGCAGCGCTTGGGATTTTGCCACCGCTTCAGCTTTGTGTAACGTTCCCCAGTTCTCTCTCGCTTTTTTCCTTCTTTTGTAACATATTTCTAGAAGCTTCAGGTATTATTTATATGCTTTCCGTACCGCCAACTGAATCGCGACTTCAATTTATGTGTTTATAACTATCGTTCGTCGTACAGTATTAATGTTGATAATACATTACTTCGAGTGCCGATGCCCATGATGACCTCTTCTTGACTTTTAGTTAGTACAACAGTTTGGTAAAATCACCACTACGAAAGACTGCCTTACTTACCTCAGTATAGGTAACGCACAATAGGGACATGTGAGCAGAACTACAGTGTTGGTTACTAATAGGAATAGAATGAAGAGACTGGGAAGTATATTATTAAAAGTCTGTTTTAGGATACGTTTCTGATTAATTAATTACCTGTTTGATCATTAACCAAATATTACAACGATAATTGATCTTCAGTGAGGTTCTACTCCTCTCTGGGGGAGGAAGGTTGTGTGTGTTTGTCCTCAGGTTAGTTTAACTTAGTTTAAGTAGTTTGTAAGCTAGGGACTGATGAAAGTCCGATAGATTTACAAACATTTGAATATTTTTTATCTTCAGTGAAGCGAGCACCGCCAGGCTTTCCCGTGGAGGTGTGGTCATTTCGGAAAATCCACGTCGTATTTGCACGATATTTCTGTCACGTTGTTAATGTTTTTCATGAAGTGTTGAGTACCGTAAGAAGCACTTGATTAAGATCGCGATTCAAGTGATCGAAATATAATGCGAGTAATCCAGAAGAAACCCTCAACTATTCAGTCACGTGAAAAGCATAGCTGACAGTCAGAATCTCAGACCTGGAGTCTCATAAAAGTGAAGTAAACTGGTGAGGTATATTCAGAAGTAAAAAACTGAAAAAGATTATATGAATCAGTAATATCAATAATATCAAATGTGTGTTTTTATATGTAGCAGAAGTCAGGGAAATAACGAAACACGTTATAAGAAGTCTTTGACATGCATATAAACTTTTTCTCAGGATAATTAAAGTTACAAGATGTGAGATGATCGGAGATAAAGAAATTATGAACCGAATGAAAAGTCCCACATGAATGATAAACTCGTGAAAGATGAAAAGAAAGTAATCCTGAATTACACATAACAGTTTAGAGTTTGAAGAAAAATACAGACTATAACATACGTTTCTCATCACTACGCCAGACATGTTCCTCCCTTTCTCCCCTCCCACTCCTTCCACCAAACTAAACGGAGATGTTGCATAAACACGAACGCATGCGTTTCTGAGACTTTTTTCCGTACTGAATGGGTGGTCGTCAATGAGGGTTTTTGGTCCCCTTTTCAGTTTGAAAACAACAGTTCTTCCTTTTAGTTGCTTACTTATATAATCGATTACAACTGGTTTTGATTTGGAACCATGCCTTACCATACCTCAATACACACTGTTGTATCGACAGTACCGCTGAACGTTATACGTATACGGCAAAATGAAGCTATTGCTACCCAGGCAGAAAAAAAAAAAAATTCGTAATCGTTTGTTGTCTTGTCACCCGAGCTGCTTTATTCTGTGTCCCGTTTTTCTCCTTTCTACGCCCTGGTGTCCGCTGTAGGAAAACTCTGTCCCTCAGTCAGCGTCTTGATTATGCATTGAAAAACATTTTATCATTTTCGACTGAAGAAACGATTCCTGCAAGGGAGAGAGGTCTTCCTCATCCCGTTTCTATCCGCAGGTCTCAACACATCTTGTAAATTGGCACATCCCTCATGCCCTGTCCGAGGGCGGGGAACTGCTGGACGGGGACAGAGGCAGTGCAGGGCGTTGATAAATCAGTGATTTTTTTCGGCGAGTTACTCGGAGCATCAGGCGGTAACGTATACGATGAATATTTCGCGGAAGAGGCGAGAAGTGCCCGGCAGAAATAACGGCGAGCGACGCACGTCGTCACGCCGCGATTTCTCTGTGACCTCCGCCTTTCCCAGTACTGGGAGTGTCTTACTGTGGCACGGCCTTGCGTTGAAGTCACCAACTAATCTGACACCGGTGATGTAACTCGGCTCGTGCTGTCCTGTGACACATCTCATAAGGTCTGCAACACAAATTACTTTTCAAAGCTGCGTCTAACTTGAAGTATCCGTAGCACATTTGCTACAAATGAATTGTTTTCATGGATTCAATCGTTTTCGTGATGTGTTCATGCTAATTTTGTGCGTATTCACATTTCTGTATAAGCTCTTTTTCGCTACATGTTGTGTTGGCACTCGCTTCTTACGTAATTGAATATCATATTCTATCAGACATTCCTCAACGGTAGCGGAAAGATATTCAAAATACCTCCGATATTAGAGTAGTGTCTTCTTCTGTGGTAGTAGCGGCACTTTGAGCCTGAGTAACAATCCATTTAAGTTCTAAATCTTTCTGAACTTTTACATTTGGAGTGATTACTCTCATATTTGTATGAAGGTTGTTTTGTGTTTAAGCATTAAAGCAACAGTGCATTAGTCTTAAAAACAAAACATATTTTCGTAAAATAGTGTTGGTTAGTCGATTGCTCACGCTTTCTGACTGAATCATCTGTGACCGATTAGGATATAGTTCTCTAATTTGACTTTTGATAGCGTTTCTGAGTGCTACTGTGTTCATGTTCCTGGATTATAATTGTCTCGTCCGTATATTCAAAATGTTCAAATATTTGTATAGCTTTATGGGACTTAAGTACGGGGCCATCAGTCCCTAAACTTAGAAATTACTTATCAACTAGCTTATCCTAAGGACGGCACAAATATCCATGCCCGATGGGGGATTCGAACCCCCGACCGTAGTGGCCGTGCAGACCGTGACTGGAGCGCCTCAGTCCCCTCGGACACCGCGGCCGGCTATGCTACGAACTGAGCTGTCGCTCCTGCCGGATGTTCGAGTCCTCCTTCAGGCACGCGCGCTGGTGTGTATGTTGTCAGTGTAAGTTAGTTTAAACAGTTAGTTAAGTGTAGGAATTTGGTCCAATAGCTTTATAAAAAATTCTACTTCTGACTCGGATTCGAATCCGACCCTTACCTTCCACTGTCACGTTAACTTGTGCTTGGTAAATTATAGTTACGTTGTGGTTTATTACTTGTGTACTATTTCGAATTTCGATTATGGCCTGTTAAAAATCTTTGGGAGGTGCTGGGAAAGGGGGAGTGCTTCTCCCATTAGCACCCCCCTCCTCCCCCGTGACTGCACCACTGTACCGCAACAACTTCTATAGTATAAGTAAGTTTCTGTGCTATTCAACTTAAATATTGCAATTACTGTTGTTGTCATTTGTAAGTCTAAAGCGCCTCGCTGCGGAGCGCACGATTGCTCGCCGTGGAGGTTCGAGTCTTCCCTGGGGCATGGGTGTATGTGTTGTCCTTAGGTTAGTTTACCTAGGTTTAAGTAGTTTGTAAGCTACGGACTGACGACCACGTGATTTGGTCCGATAGATTTACAGGCATTTGAACATTTTGTCATTTGTAAGTGTAAGTACTGTGGGTGAGACATGTTCTAAGTAACTGGTCACCAAGAAACCATACCATGGCAAAAACGAAGACACAGTTTCTGGAACGACACGAGACAAGGTAGAGCGGCCTCTGAGACAAAGGACATGTTTTCCAGCTGGGCTTTTGTTTGTTCATACTGCGGCCACGTTTGTGGGCGACACCTGCGGGAGGAGCCGCCTGCCTCATTTTCGCGGTCGCCTTAAATACTGCGCGCGGCGGCTGTTAATTTAGGCGGCGCTTGTGGCGGCGGCCGGCCCGGAATGGCCCGCGAGATAAGGACGCAGCGGAGGAGGGCGCGATTTATTGGCCGTGTAATCCGCGGAATGCGCCCGCGGCCGGCACGCGCCGATCGCCGCCGATAAACGCGCTGTATATCAATTGGCTTCATTGTTCTCACTTCCTCAAGGTATTGTTCGGGACGGACGCGAAATATCTCCGAGCACTTGGACGGAATTGGGGAGTCGGCCACCGCGTCGCCGCGGGGAGAGGTTTTATAGGCGCCTTTCGGTCATCACCTCTCTCTCTCTTTCTCTCCCTCTCCGAAGAGAGAGAGAGAGAGACGGCGAGAGTACCTTTTTTCGTATTCCGCCACCTCCTGGAAGCCATCCTGCGGATTTTTTTTCCGACGCGAAACATTTCGATTGTGCGCCTCCCTGCCGAAAAACAATGCCCCCCTTGCTACACCGAGGGGCACTCGTTCTGCGCTGAACAATGGTAACAACCGAGGTGCAGCAGCGAGAGCGCAATGGGACGGGGTGGGGGGGGGGGGGGTTGGTCGTGAAGAAGGAGGGGGGGGGGGAAGTCGAAGACAGCGGCAGCGGAGGGACTATCCGCGAGGTCACGACCTCCAGCGAGAGTGCCTGGGAGCTTGCGTCCCCATTGTATTCAGGCCAGTGCTTTATTAGATCGGAAAAATAACGTATGTCGGCGCAGAGCGGCTGTTGTAGCACCTGCAACAATGTGTCTTATGCGCGGCTGCGCAGCGCAGACCGCTCGCCAGCCGGCTGCGGGCGTCGCGTGTTTATAGGTGTTTCCTCGGCTGCAACGGGCGCCTTGTAACACACAATTAAACGCGCCGCTCTTAAATTAGCATCGAATGGCATTCGCGCTCGCCGCGTGTGTGAACCGATGTTTTCCACCGGCTACTGTCTCCGGTTCGTTCCGCGGCGGCGGTGGTACAGGATTCCTTACGTGCGCCTTTCGAAACCTGCTGTATGCTTCGATACTTCCCAGACGGTGCGCGGAATTGAGTTCGACCAGGAAATATTTACAGTACGACTGACGTGGGTCTGGTGCTTGTTACTGGCTATAACAGAATTTGCTGCAAATGGCCCGAACGATGTCGATTTAGAAATGAAGGAAGGAAGATTAGCATTTAATAACCCGTCGACAGCGTGGTCATTAGACTCGGAGATTTTGGTAGGGATGGGGAAGGAAATTTACCATTCCCTTTCAAAGGAATCATCCCAACATTTGACTAGAGTGATTCAGGAAAATCGCCGAAAATCGAAATCTGGATGGCCGGAGGTGGATTTGAACCACCGTCCTCCCGAATGCGGGTCCAGTGTATTACCGCTGCGCCTCCTCACTCAGTCGAGGCAGGAGTGTGCTCGATTTATAAGGCGGATTCAGTACTGAATTATTTATCCCCGTCGTTCATTCTGCGTCATTTGACTCATTATTATAACAGACTCATTTTCGACTACACCTGTTCAGGGCTGTGTAGAAACCTTTGCGCTGAGATCATTTTGCAGACTTCCAGAAACTGCGAGTAGTTGTCCAGCAGTAGGCGCGACAAACTGAAAAAAAAAAACGGGATAAAAACGCATCGAGAGGGGTGTAGAAGATGCAAGATGCCAATCAGGAGGATTTGGTGTGTGTGGTAGTAGCTGGAACTCCATTTCAGCACTGCTGCAGTGGTTTTCCGCCTCGGGTTTAAGGACAAGTTTTTGTGAAATGTACGGGATCTCTTTATACAGCCAGCACTCCGCTGCTACTATTCAAACAGTTAACAGCCCGTTAAGCCGAAGTACTACGTACTTAACAACTGTAATAATGAGGCACACTCAGACAGTACGAGACAGCAAGTATTCTGGACAGAGCGTGGAGGACGTGCGTATTCGCATACATTTTCATTAGAAAAGGTCTGCCCCACCCATCGAATTTGTTGAAATCGAAAATTAATTTAAATATTAGGAAGTCCTTTCTGAAAGCATTTGTCTGGAATGTAGCATTTATGAGTGTGAAAATTGAAAGATAAGGAGTACAGAAAAAAAAAGTTTCTGTTAAGCTTATGGGACTTAACTGTGGTGTCAACAGTCCCTAAACTTACAAACTACTTATGAACTACCTTATACTAAAGACAGCACAAACATTTATGCCCGAGGGGGATTCGAACCCCCGACGGTGAACGGCCTCGCTCATCGGAGCATAGCGCCTCAATGCGCTCGGCCACTCCGCTGCGGGTAGTATAGACAAAAGGCATTTAAATATGGTGCTACAGCAGATGATGAAGATCAGATTGCGTAACTAATGAGGTACTGAACAAAACTGGCGAGAAAAGAAATTTCTGTCATATCTTGACTGAGAGACAAATACAACAACTGAATAACCATAATCATGGGTGTGTTTCGACCCCCCCCCTACAAATGCCGGTAATGACTGGATTTTTAACTGTGACGACTTAATTTTCCGGTAGTTTGCCTCTTTGAAAGAGTATGAGATCATGATGATAAAATTATAGATTTTTGAGATCAGACACACGTTTACTAAAGTTGTTTTCGTACAATAATCTCGACTGCCGTGGGCAATAGCGGAAAGCGTCAGTGGTGCATGAAGAAATGCTCGCCACCCACCGTAAAACGAGCCGGAGTAAAAGGAATGCGGTCGTTACCCCGTCTGACGAGTCTGGGCATAGCGCGCCCAGCGCAAGTACACGCGGTACCGCGTTGCGTGCAAAAAAGGCATCTTGCGCGGAGTTTTAACGACAGTCGGTTGATCAGCATTCAGGCCGGCCGCAGACTTCAGGAAGGCCGTGATGACTGATAATGACAGGTTGTCAGTAATAAGGCACGCGCGCTATTATGGGAACTCGGCGCGGGCAGCGCGACGCAAAAACGGAGGCTCGACAGGAGCCGCTGGGGCCGTGGCTGGCTGGCTCATCAGCGCCCTAATGGCCCCACCAACCAGCAATTAGTCCCAGCCGACCAATCGCCGGCCGCGCTGCAGTCGCCGCTACCTTGCCGACGGTAACGTTGCCAACCACCGGCACCGCTCTCAAACGAACAGGCCTAGTCTGGTCCACTGATCAGCCGTATGGGGTAGCCATTATTCATTGGTACAGGCGAAGAAAATTTTTACTGTAAACTAAACTGAAATCGGACCTACAGGCCTCGAAAGACCTCACAGGTACCGACTAAGTGTGTTCCTCCGCCCGTAGGCGTCGACGGATGCGATGTGCAAAGGGACGTGGTCAGCGATACACACTCCGGGCCGTTGAGTCTGTTTTCTTGACTGGAGTCAATAGCGCTCGGCATACCCGGACGATAACCCATACAACTGCATGTCAACCCCGATAGTATCAACAAATAATACAATTCCTTGAGAGAACATTGTCTCGTTATACCAAAGGTATCAGACCTGGGTTCGAGTCCCGGTAGTAGATAATTTTCACATGATAAATCTGTATTTAGTAGATTGGATATACAATGACTGCTTTACCTCCCCGTGTAAGGTAAGGTTGTCGTTTATTTTCTGTTACACTCTTCACGCACTGTGATTGTGCAAGGTATCTTGGTAGTTAGAAGATTCCAACCTGTCTTGGGTTTGCGTCTGGAACAGATGTAGCATAGAACTGCAGTGTACTTGCACGTTCGTGTGTTGTGTATTGCTCGTTACGTTATGCCGTAATTTAGTAAACGGATTTCCATCACAGGTATTAAACACAAGGAGAGGCATTGGATGAAAATTTATGCTATGGACGGGATTCGAACCCGGGACCTCCTATTTACTAAGTAGGTGCTTCAGACCACTCAGCTAACACGCGTTGTAGCCAAGGTAACTACATGGACTGTCTTAAAGCACATCTCCCTCCACGCCATATACTTGAATGCCTCAGGTTCCGTGTGAAATGCGTATCAAATTGCCAGGGCTCTCCTACATTGAAATAGCAGCCCAGCAAAGAACGCGAATAGGAACTATCCCGCCTTGTTCCTGAGACCGAGGTGATATAAATATCGACAAATAATACAATTCCTTGAGACAACATTGTCTCGTTATACCAATGGTATTAAACATAAGGATATTTATATCATCTCGGCTGTGGAATGAACGAGCATCAATTAAACTTTTAGCTGAAATCTAGATCTCCTAACGATTTTATTTCTACCGATGCTGTCCTCCTTCCGTCTTCGATTACGGTCGTGGGGCACAATGGAATCAATCCTGATGATGAACCACAATCAGTTTATAACACATTCAAACTTGGAATGACACACAACTCACATTACATTCACTACACTAATGTGAGCTATCCTTCCTAATAGCTTTCCACGTAATATTCTTCTGTATTCTGCACTGATCTTGAAGGAGGTTAAGCTTACTAGGACATTATTTTCCACTATTTCAGAACTACAGTCATTACCGAAACTCGCAAAACCGAAGAATATTGTGATTTCAGTGGGCACCTCTTCACTGATATTTGGAGTTGTGCTTCTTTATTACACACCATTTCGATTAAAAAGCATACAGACCATCTAACACCACTAAATACTAATATTATAAACGACGGTAAAGAAACGCCAGAACGGCAAAGAAGACGTAACAATTTTTTTTCGAAATATACGTCCGTGTATTGTTTTACCTTGTTAAGTCCTGTGATCTAGTGTTGAAATGATGAAGTAAGATTACTGATGTGCCTATTGGTTTTAGCGGCAACCGTAAACTTGCGTTTGGGACGCAAAATAAGGTTCATTTCTGTGCGACGTAATATTACGGCGATTGCATTTTTCCTGTATGTGCCTGACGTAATATTACGGCGGGCGCATTTTTTCTGCACTCTCACAACGTAATATTACGGCGCCGGCCGCGGTGGTCGAGGAGACTAAGGCGCTCCAGTCACGGTCTGCACGGCCACTACGGTCGGGGGATCGAATCCCCCCTCGGGCATGGATATTTGTGCTGTCCTAGTTCGTAAGTAGTTCATAAGTAGTTTGTAAGTTTAGGGACTGATGACCACGTAGTTAAGTCCCATAGACTATACAAACACTTGAACATTTGAACAATATTACGGCAGTGCCTATAGGTTTTAGCGGCAACCATAAACTTGTGTTTGAGACACAAAATAAGGTTCTTTTCTGTGTGACGTAATATTACAGCGATTGCATTATTCTTGAACGCGCCTGACGTAATATTACGGCGGGCGCATTTTTTCTGCCCTGTCCCGACGTAATATTACGTCAGCCGCATGGTAATAGATAAGGCACTGCAGTAGGATAGGAGAACGGCTGACGAAGCCGTGTGGCTAAGGGATAGGTGTTGGGCGCCGGGTGTCGTGAGCACGGCGCTCCTGCCTTGGACGCGCCAGGCATTCCTGAGCCGGCACGGCGTCATAAACAGAGGCGGCGGACAATGGCGCCGTGGGCGCGCCACGGTTCATCACCGGCGCCCGCTCTCTGCGATGGCTATCGCTCACCACCGACACTCCTGCGCCGCGCGGCCTCTGGCCTCTAGCGCTACACCTGCCCCTCTTACGCCATTAGCTCACCTGCTGTACCGCGATACTGCGTCATACAACTTCTCACAGAGCGCTGTGCGTACGCCCAGAAATGCCCACCGTGGCAAAGTTCCTTAATGGGACTCCGCAGTTGCACTATCTGATCACACCTATCTCGAGACCTCAACAAAATCAAGACTAGACTGCTGCGATACACGGAAGGCAGATGCGGCAATAGAGGGTGTTATACGTTTCGTTTCGCACATTCAAAGTCTGCAAATGTTTGTAATCCTAGACTAACAAGCTACTTAAATCACCTCATTCTAAAGATAACTCTCTCTCTCTCTCTCTCTCTCTCTCTCTCTCTCTCTCTCTCTCTCTCTCTCACACACACACACACACACACACACACACACACACGATGGAGGAGTCGAACCTCCGGCTGGAGGTAGATGACGCATTTCATGGCGTGGTCATTCCGCGCTGCTTAGTGTGATTAGGGCGACATATGTTTCACAATAACTGACGTGCCCAGACAGACCAATGACGGTATAGAAGGGTCTCCTCCCGTCACGGAATGCACACTAAAATGTGTGCGAGTACTATTAAAAGTAGACAAGTATTACACATGGATGTTTGCGATTGTCCATGGAGCTCGGGCTGGCTTAGTGGTGAAAGGGACGGATCGCGGTAAACGGGAGACCCAGGTTCGAGTTCCGATCTGTTTCAAATTTCCATTTGTCACAAAATATAGATCACCTTCAGAAATGCATACTTGTGACACTGAATTAGTAGATTAGCTCATCCTCCCTGTAGTTATTCGGTAAATGTAGTAGATGGTAATCACACTAACATAAAATCTAAGACACTCGCAACAAAAATGGGCATAACAACTTACTAAATAGTGGCGTATACCGGCCCATTAATGTATTGGGTCGCTGCGGAGCGCGCGGTTGCTCGCCGTCGGAGGTTCGAGTCCACCCTGGGGCATGGGTGTGCCGACCGCGGTGGCCGAGGGGACTGAGGCGCTTCAGTCACGGTCTGCACGGCCACTACGGTCGGGGGTTTTAATCCCCCCTCGGGCATGGATATTTGTGCCGTCCTAGTTCGTAAGTAGTTTGTAAGTTTAGGGACTGATGACCCCGTAGTTAAGTCCCATAAGCTGTACAAACATTTGAACATTTGGCATTGGTGTGTGTGTTGTCATTAGGTTAGTTTACCTTAGTTTAAGTATTTTGTAAGCTACGGATGATGACCACGCAGTTTGGTCGGATAGATTTACAAACATTTGAACATTTTGAATGTGTTGGGTGATGGGTTGTATAGATAATTATTAAAATAGAAATAAATAAAGTGGGCAGAATTCGGAAATTGCTGATGAATAATTGATTATATAGTTTTTGTTTGCCTATTGACGGCCTATTAATCTCCTTACAATCTCTATCGGTGATGGTGTTTATTGCTGATGAGACAGTTCATAATACAACACACGTGCGAGGTTATATCAGAATGACTGCTTTTTATAAAAAGTGTTGTAATGAACTGTAATAATGAGAAAGATAGAGTGAATTGTGACAGCTAGCCGAAAATTGCTGTCTCTGTGATTAGTTATTCACATCATAAGTAAAACCTATAAAAATATAAATTGCTTCGACCGTTTGTAAATCCATTCAGTCATTTCACAGAATTATCTTGCCAACAGGATGCACCTCGTAAAGTGCCGAGCCTCTTTTGTAAACAACGGAAAGCAAAAGACAGATTAAAAAGTTTACATATCGCTTATAATATAGGATGAAATTACACTGTTCCTCAGGGTTTGATTTTCGGACCCATTTTATTTATCGTATACTTTGAAAACTCGAGCAATAATAGTGTTTACTGCTGGTGACACGAGTCTAATTTATATATACAATGTAATGATAATGATAATAGTGAAGTTCACATTAACAAGTGTAGTTTGCAGTAGCTGGTGTTGCAGTGAATTGCAATAGCGGGAGTGCCGAGCGAGTCGTGAAAACGCGCCGCTGTGAATGCAGGGCGTGTGGCGCTCGCGGATGCGGCGGCGGCGTTTACTGGCCGCGTGACGTCAGCGCCGGTGACACGTCGACGTCGGCGTCGGCGTCGCCGGCTGCCGGATTCGCGGCGCGTTGTCAGCGCTCGTCACGCGGCGACAAGCCGCCGCCGGGAATCCAAATACACAGCTCGCGCCTCTCTCCCGCATTCGTAGGTGTCGGCTGGCCCATGACAGTTCCGACGCGGCCAATAGGATGTCGAAATTTGCATGAGCTGTCCGCGTCAGCCAAGGAGCCGCTGACAGCCACGAATCTTGCATCTGGCCTCAAACACAGGTTTACTCATCTCTGCTGACTGTCGATTGGCAGTTCCCCGGTAGCGCACAGACGCCTGTCTCGCTTATCTTTGAAACCATTCAGTGTATTAAATCTCCAATAAATTTCGATTACCGTCGATGTCACGTCGTTTCGAGTTACTAGTGGCAATAAAAGTTAATGTAATTGAAGAATTATAGTATTACTTCAAGAACTAGCTTCAATTCATGGATAGGGATTTCTCGAAGTTCAGAATAGTCAGAGGAGATCTCCCGGAGAAACGTCAATAAAATTCTTCAGGCCAATGGACTACACAGTCAATATTTCAATATTAACGATGCAGTCCAACGGTCATAAGAATTTTCTTGTCAATGACAACGGTTACGAAAGCGTTAGTTTACATCCTGGAGGATTATACATGAGCTGTCAGCAGAATTTCCGTCTTCAGTTACCAGTTTTACCTTTACGTTTCGACCAAAGGATGGAGGAAGAAAAAATATATATTAAAAGAATCTACGATAACTAAAATCAGTCGGTCAGACCAAACTACCCGGCCGATTTCCTTCATTTTTCTTTTAAAAGAAAGGTATTCATCCACAAATATTGTCATCTAGTATCAGAATTTATATAACTCTCGCCTTCCTTTTTTTTATAGTCAAACGCGATTTCCTTCTGTATATTTCTTATGGAGTGCCTCTGCAGGCAGTTCTATCCGACCGATTATCTTCTTTTTGTTTCAAACAAAAGATATTAATTCGCAGATTTGTCATAAAGTATCAGAATTAACTTAAGTCTCTCCATCCTTTATTTTTATTCAAACGCGGTATCCTTCTGTCCTTGCATTGAATATTTTATTCGGTTTGTTTTACGATATCTTCGGTTCTAATGATGGTACGCTATTCTTTTTTGACGTAATAACACTCAGCGGATCGACTTCTTTCATTTGCGCTTTTAAACACTTGCATTGATTGATTCTGAAGAAAGCTATGCGTGAACATTCAACTTTACTTCCATTTTTCCCCAACTTTTTTATCATTCCACTAACGGTGCGAAGTATTCGCAAGGGTCCTCTAGTCTTTAACTGAACGCTGTATCGTACTTTAAACTGTGCGTTAGATATGAATTTTTACTAGTATTTACTTAACTGACCTTGTTCCTTTCAAGATATGCCAGTGTCTAATTTTAAAATGTACATAAAAGCAGGTAACTCTAACATACGGGATCTCGGCATTTTAAATATTTGACAGGAAATTAACTACGTGTTTCTAAACAATCGTATTCGCTCGGAAGGATTAAGAATACCAGCGAATATTTGAAAAATGAAAAACATCTAAAATTAGGCCTATACAATTCATTTAAACTTATCTGCTGCTTATTAATTCACGCTAGTGTGACGAAGTGATATTTTGGTTAACACACTATCCAGCGCTAAGCAATAGCAACCTGTCGTGCTGTAAATACGAAATGTCTCGATTGACCAAATGTATGACACTCTCATCTTCATATGTTTATCTCGAAAATTTACGGTAATACATTGTACAATGTTTGCTTTTCAGAAGTGGAGTTAGTATTCGTACAAGTTTTTATAAGTATATTTAAAAAATTTCATAGTTCTTGTTTTTAGTAAATCGCATCTTTCCGCAGTAGGAACTGTTAATGTTAGTTTATTCTAGTGGAAACTACTGTTCTGTACGTTACAGAACTGCTTCATACGTGACTTCTTTGTTTTGCAAAAATTTCCCCCAACTTTCCCCAACAGCACATTTATTTATCAATTGAGTGCATTAAATATGAGAAAGATGTTCGTTATTTTAGTCTTCTATCAGTATTAGTTTGTTAATACTATCGATTTTCTGTTGCTTTCTTCCATATTCACTCTATGTAACTACACTGTTTGTTAACACTATCGATTTTCTGTTGCTTTCTTCCATATTCACTCTATGTAACTACACTGTTTGCTTCCTTAATGCGAGGTAAAGAAAACTGGCCGAATGGGTAACTAGCAGGAGCTGAATAAATGGATTCGGTAAATGGAGGAAACCGAATAGCGAAGTGCAACAGCAGAATTTATTGTTAAGCTTTTCCAAGAAGAATGTTTTATGTTTTTTGTGCTTCTCAATTACTTCATCGTAATTTTGTTACTCTTTATTGGCAGTATTAAACCTAGTACTCGGGTCTATATAGAAAATAGTTCAAACTCGTAGTGAAATAATTTGTTTTGTTTTACGAAAACAGAGTATTGAAGACAATGACTGGCTCCAAAATGCTTCACTGGATGCAGTTTTATAAGTTAGCTTGGAATTGTCTTCCTGCATGTCTGTTACCTCTATTTGGAGTAAAGACTTTGAAAGTTGGAACAACTTAGCCGCCACAGCCGTCTTTTCTGCTACAGGAGAAACCTCAAAAGGTGATTTTAAAAATCGTGACAACTTTTTTATTTGTAAAAAGTCTTTGAATCTTACTGCAAATACCTTCTTACGATCTACCAAAAAATTTGATAATATGAACATGTCTGAAACTTACAGAAAAGTGTATTTTATGATTATTTTAATATTCAAAAATTGTTGCAAAATGAAGAAATTCTTCACTTAAAAGGTCTCTTTCAAGGAACTACCTTGCGACAGAATGATGATACACTTTGAACCAAATCACATATTAATTTCCCATTTCCTCCTAGATCGGTGTTATATACAGATTTTTTTTAATAATTGGAACCTGAAACACTTTGAAAACACTTTTGGCAGTCCAGTTTTTCGCCTTCCGCGGTCCGAACGTGGCCTGCGGTCCGCCAGTTGCTGACCTCTGATCTAAGAGATGAAATGAGATTGATAAACATTGGCTAGAGTATACTGAGAAAAACCCAGTAGCATCACGCATGCGTGTATCTAGATGCCTAATTATTTATATAGAAATTTGGAGCACAAGTTATGCTGGTTGTAGAGCAGAGAGAGAGAGAGAGAGAGAGAGAGAGAGAGAGAGAGAGAGAGAGAGAGAGAGAGATCACCTTTTCAATGTTATCAGACGGGTTTTGCGAATGGTGGTATCAGAATCGTAGAGATTTCATTGAAAAGGTGCCAACGCGTGAACCTGGGAGCCAAATATTTTATTGACTGTCGCGGAGAGCTCGAAAAGCAGTGGCGCCTACGCGTCACAGCGATTTCCATACAGCGCTGGCATGCGTCCACGTCGGCCGTGGGCGGGTGTGGGGCTGTCCGTCTTATCGTGACGTGTCGCGAGGCCATGAATATGACATGCGACGCACCGTAATGAGCGGTCAGACAAAGGAAATTTTTCTCCCGCTTGATATACGGCGCTCGCTGGCCTACACACCACGTCAGATTTCTCCCGTTCCCGGTTTTCTCGGACACGCCATCGGCGAACATTCATCTAGCGGCACAATTTACTTCGTCCTCGCCTGCCCACCGCTGACGTAAAGGTGACGGCAGAGCAAAAAAGTATTCTTAGAATTTCCGAGGATTAGCGAGCCAATCTCGGGTAAAGGAACTACAAATTTCCTGTCATATTTTTCCACTCATATTTCACATTTATTTTCTCTCTTTTCAAATTATAAACAGTTTCTCTGTGTATCGTACTTAATTTTTTTTTTTTTTTTTTTTTTATCAGTCACAAGGGTTTTACCGTAGTCGACATGTAGGAGAGGATCAGAAACTTCATTAATCGCAACTCTCCGTTACAGTTTATTTCCCCCGATTACATGTTTCGATCACTTGGATCTTCTTCAGATCTAGTAGCTGCATTGTCGCAGACGAGACGGGTTTGTGTACGCATGTACTAGATCTGAAAATGATGCAAATTCTTGAAAAATATTAGCGAAAAACAGATTTTACAAATGAGACTGGCAATAAATGTAAATAGTTTCTCAAGTGTTTCCTTTAATCAACCAAGCGATTCGATTGTTAAACCATAATCATAGAGTAGAAAGCATTTCTTAGCCATGGAAGTGCAGCTCACGTCGAATTCTTGTTCGTGAAAGACACAACAAAACCGCGTGGCCACTGAACATATTCCTGCAAGTTGCAATACTACTCGCAGCAGACTGTGTTTATGATGGTGGGTGACGATTCTTTGAAGATCAATCATGCCGTCGGGGCAAAGAGTAGCTGAGATTGCTCGATTCCGATGACAAAAAATAGGCATAGATCGAATAATGTGCACAGTATATAGGATTATTTGATTATTGAATTTGTTGTTGTTACGATCTTCAGTCCGGAGACTGGTTTGGTGCAGCTCTCTATCCTGAGCAAGCCTTTTCATCTCCTCATAAGAACGGCAACCCACATCCATTTGAATCTGCTTACTATATGCGTCTCTTGGTCTACCTCTGCGATTTTTACCCCACGCACTTCCCTCCAATGCTAAGTTTTACGATTCCTCCTAAGAATGTGTCCTACCAAGCGATCTCTTCTTTTAGTCAATTTTATTGAATTTATCTTTGAAATAATGGCGCTTTGACGACATCAACAAGAAGTTGCAGTTTCTTGCTTCTTGACAGATTCATCCTCCTCCCCCCACCTTAGGATAGGTGAATATATACAACGCTGACGACCGAGGCATAGGATGACATGGAGGTCGGTCGGTACCAGTTAGGCTTACAGAGAACCGGCCGCGGTGGAAGAGGGGACTGAGGCGCTCCAGTCACGGTCTGCACGGCCACTACGGTCGGGTGTTCGAATCCCCCCTGGGCATGGATATTTGTGCCGTCCATAGTATAAAGTAGTTCATAAGTAGATTGTAAGTTTAGGGACTGATGACCAGGTAGTTAAGTCACATAAGCTTAACAAACGTTTGAACAAACATTTGTTTACAGAGGCCCGTAGGACGGAGCTTACAGTTCACATTAATAGACAGGGGTAATAAGAGAGAGACCGCCACGCGAGAATAACCGAGCGTCTGGAGCACCACGTTGCTTATCGAACGGCTTCGAGTGTCGGGGGTTCGAATCCTCCCTCTGGCATGGATGCTTGTGTTGTCTTTGTATAAGGTAGTTCATAAGTAGTTTGTAAGTTCAGGGGCTGATGACCCCGCAGTTAAGTCCCATAAGCTTAAAAAAGTTTACAGATTTTTGAGATGGACTGAGAGAGGAAGGAAGGGGAACTAACAGAAGACTGGAACAAATAAATATCCAGTCAACGCCGGGCTTGCTGCTAGTATAGCGTAAGTAAGAGGATCAGGGTGATGCAGAAACTTAGAGGAGGACGGTGTAAAGGGATATCGATGTCGATAGCTCGGTACAGAACCGTCGGCACGACACGACACGATTTGAGTTCGGAAATATACAAGCGCAGTCAGCGGTAGATGTAGCAAAAAAAAAAAAAAGGGACGAAGTTTGGACGACCGGTTTCCGCGAGCAGGGCACGTCGCCAAGGTGCGCCGCTGCGCTCTGCCGCGGGGACCTCCGGTGGGAACGAACCAATTATCTGGATTGCCGATCTCGGGAGGGAATGGCGCGCGGATCCCGGATGCAATGCAAGAGGCGGCTGCCGGTTTCCACGTCGGCGCGTAGCGGCGGCTTTCGGCGTCTCAGCCTGCGCGCTATCGCCGCAGCGGGGTAGGAGGGGGGGGGGGGGAGACGCGGCCTGGGTGGAGATGCGCCAGTTTGGCAGGCACGCGCCGGGTGTTGAACCCGGGACCGCGGTAGGGGCGGTGCCGTCGACGGCGGCGGAGTGGGCGCCGCTTCACACGGCGCGTCGGCGGGTGCTGCCCGCCGCTGCTAATGGCCAGACGGATGGTGGGTCATCTGGCGCTAATTGTAATTAATGACGTCTGCAAGGCGCGCCTCCCCAGGGGGAGAGACGGCGGCTCCGTCTCCGCGCCCGGCCCGTTTCGTTCCCGTGTATTCATTCCGCAAAGCCGGCCAGACCCGTCTCGACGCTCCACTCCGTCCAGTATCACCCACACAAACACCCAACATGCATATAGCTCTTCAAGAAAAGAAAGTGCCAAACACTTTGAGAGCGGCTAGTATTCGTCGAGACAAGAAAATAAGTCCAATACATAAACAAGGCAAGCTCCTAGAAGTCGTAAACAAGTAAAATATTCGAACCACACAAGACGACCGACGGCAATTGGAAGAAGAGGAAACACAAAGAATTCTACAAGCACACTGCAAACATCACGAGCGCTATGAGGAAGCAGACATCTATTAAGGAAGAATAAATGCTGCTCACCAAAACTATCTTCAGTTATAGTTTTCAAAATGACAAGCCAAAATCGCAGATTAATAGTTTATTAAATGACGACCGGTTTCGGTGCACTGTGTCACCATCATCCGGTCACATATGTGATATAAGCCGGTCATCTTATTAAAAAAAATGGGTATAAAATAACAAGATGACCAGCTTGTAATATGTATTTGACCAGATGATGGTGACACAGTGCACCGAAACCGGTCGTCATTTAATAAACTATTAATGTGCGATCTTGGCTTGACATTTTGAAAACTATAAAACGATCAGATCGCCTCCAAACCCGACTATGTCACGTAATCTTATCTTCAGTTACTTCGTGGGGTTAAAGGCTGCATCTAAGTGAGTAAATGAAGTGAAGAAGGTTGCAGCGGAAGATCAAATTACACCACAGATAGTACACAATATAAGATGGTTAAGAAGCAGAGTTGATCGCAGCAAATGATTTCAATAGCATCCACCAAACACAGTGCCCAAGCGTTTCATATCCAATGATAGAGAAGGAAAGAAAGAAAAAGAAAAGGGAGGAGGGCGAAAGAATGAAGTTTTGGGTGGAGAAGAGAAGGAAAGTCTTACGTTTTTATGGTCTATAGTTGGCCAAATTAAAAGGGAAGAAAAGTGGGACTACCCTGCACAAAACTTCTGAAAGGTATGGGGAATGAGTACACGAGCAGGACAAGCTGTTTAACCGATGCAGTGGTCCTGAAACATCAACATGCGTTGCTTGACAATCGTTGTTGATGACCGTAAAACTATGTGTTTCTCGATTCATATTTATTAGACAAATTTCCTTGTTTTCACGAGTACGACCATATTTCAAAGTATTTCCATTTTTCAACAACTTGTATATCACTTATACAAAAAATACTTCGACTGGGGTAATGTTTACGATATCCGAGTAATAAATTCCAATACACCTTAGTCGTAAGGTTATTGGAACTTTTTTGCTTGGTTGTAATGGCCCTTGCCATTTAATCTCAGTGGCGATACCCATCTGCATCACTGTCTGACAATCAGCTGAATGGAACCGCGACTCTTTAATGGGTCATATATCGAGTAGACCACCCCACGTCTTGAGTGGAGACTGAAAGGGTTTTATTTTTTTAAAGCACCCTATTCTTAACCCTCCAGGACACAGTTCTGAAGTAGATTCTACTAGCGTCCATCCTTCTGACCCCTCCTCCTCTCGCCCCAGAAATGTATCCAAGATGGTTTTCAGCCCTACGCAGTACTGAGAATCCTCAGTCGCTTTAGAGTGGGCGTAACAAGATACGAGACCAAGCAGAAAAACTGGAGACTATTGCTGGAGAAAGCAGACTTGTTACGCGAATGTGGCGTGCGCCAGATTGTCAGTAATCTTTTGATTTGCCCAGAACTAGCTCATCAGTACACAGTTGAGGACCTTGAGAAGAATGCATCGCACGAAGAAATCTTGAGGAGGGAATGTGGGCGTCGGGTTCGCCGAGTGGCGCAACTGTTGGCTTGGCTTCCCCGTTATCATCAATACCGAGGAGCTTCATTGAGGGAACGAATGTTGGCACAGTGGCAGTAAGTGCAGAGTGGGTGCACCACTTGTGGGGGAGTGGCGGCCGCGGTGACTTGGCGGCGCGGTGCGGCCTTTGTGGAATCGGCAGGAAGGATATCTGCGCGCCACGATTTATGGAGAGCAGCGCCGACAAAGCGCGCGCTCCCCTGACAGTCATCTGTCTTGGCGGCGCTGTCACTCTCACAATTACCTGCGCGCCCCCTCCCCCTCCCCCGCAGTTGGTGTTGCCAACTGTCCGGGCCGCCAGCTGATATATGGCGTCCGCGGCGTTTCATTTCGGTTCGGGCCCCCGCTTGACTGATGCAGTCCCGCCGGCTCATGTGGAGGAGGAGCTGGGGCCGCCGCCTTTCTTACGGAGCCCCCCCCCCCCTCCATCCACGGCAGTGCCAGCTGCTCGCCGTCATTTTCTCACCGGCCTGCCCAACGAGCGCATTGTATTCTCGGACTGCGGAAGAAGGCCGTCGTTATTAATTCTGAGGGACGTCAGGCGTCAGCTCGTGGCGGCGCGGTTGCCACTGGTCGCCGTATTAAATCTGTTTTCGACAGAGCTACCTGCTACTCGTGCTACTGGTGTTCTCGCCAGAGGGTAGCGCAGCCCTTTCGTAAGATTATTTGTCAAATAAATATACGGTCAGGTGACACTTCCTAAACCCAGATCGGATATTCTGCTGTCTGGCCACGTCCAGCAACTAGATTTTGACTCAGAAAATGGTTGGAAAATCTTTCGAGCAAAGTTCAGTCATGCTGCATCTGTAGCAGTCCATAACTGGAAAGTGTTGCCAGCGTAAGATGGAGTTAGGTCTCAAAAATGGGCCATAAAGGCCCCTACACACGCTCCGATTTATCGTCCGACCAACCAACTGACCAATAAACCAACTAATTTCATACACGTTCCAACCAATTGCACGCAGCGATTGCAGCGGCTTCCTGTTCTGGTGTCTATTTGTCGAACTGTTTTTGTTTTCGCGTGTTCGCCGTGCAAACAGCAGACGATCGCATGCAGGAAGTTGGTCGTGTAGTGGTATACACGCAGAATTTGTCGGGTGGAGTGGTGGTGTGGTAGGGGGGAGGGGGGCTTGATATTTCGGACGGCCAGGACCATCCAACCATCTGACAACCAAAGTTGGTCGGGAAGCGCCTCTTTACGTCCAATATATCGGATCGCCGATAAATTGGTCCCGACAAATCGGAACGTATGTAGGGGCCTTAAATGGTCAGTATCGACCAGTTCATTCTCTGGAACAGTCCAGGATGATCTTCAAGCCAATCGCGAACAACTGTGGCCTGTTGGCTTAGTGTGTTGTTTACCATTAAAAGCTATCGTTGTTTGGACGACAGAACCCAGTCCATTCCAACGTGGAACCACACCACTTTGCTTAGTGCCTTGTTGACAACTTGTGTCCATGGCTTTGTGGGGTCTGAAACTCATTCAAACCCTACCACAAGCTCTTAGTAACTGAAAGTGGGACTCACCTAAGTGACGGTTTTCCAGTCGCCGAAGTCCAGTCGACGTGCTCGTGAGCCCAGGACAGACGCTATGTCGGGCTGTCAGCAAAGGCATTCGAGTCAGTTGTCTGCTGCCATGGTCCATTGTTGCAAACTAACTGATTCATCATCGTCCGGCTCACGTTGACTGCTGCAGTCATTTTACACAGTGTTGTTTGCCTGGTGGCATTAACAACGCAGCCACTGTTCTTGGTAATTGAGTCTGTCACCCACTGCACTGCCCATGGACCGTGGTGATAAGTAATGTCAGAAATTTGCTATTTTATAGGCAAAACCTTGACCCTATGGATCTATTAATATTCAGTTCGTTAACCATTTCTGAAATGGGATATCCCTCCTTTCTAGCTCCCAACTACGATTCCGCGTTCAACTTATGTTGATTCCCGTCGTGCAGCCACAATCTCGTGTGAAACGTTTTCACCTGCATTAGCGGAGTAAAAATGACAGCTTCTCCAATGTATCGCTCTTTTTGTACCTTGACTGTGCGATACTAACACCCTCTATATTAATGTCCATGAACTATCCCATAACTTTTTTCTTCAGTATAGTGTGTGTTGTGAAAACGTCGAGGAAATTTACACCGCTGTCTTGCGGAAAGGGCAAATCATATTAGTGATTCCGCTGCATGACTGTGGTGCAGCGGCCTATGGATTAAATTGTATGAAGATCTTCCTCTCTAGGACTCAGCCACTAGAGGGAAGATCGGAGTCTAAACGTATCACGAGATGCAAGAGTAACCTGCTACCGAATATTGCTGCAAATGAAGAGCTACTCTAAACAAACGATATGGCCTTCGTGGAGAACATTTGCCTTACAGTGGGCGTACCCCGTCGCAACAGCAGCCTGCAAAAATAGGGCATCCTTCAAGTGATGGCGACGTATCCTGAGGGTGCAGAACTGCACGACATCCGGGCCACTAGCTCTTACGCTCTCTAGCGGAACAACCTTGGACAACACGGGACTTGCTCGAGGCAAGTAACAAGGCCATCAGGGTTGCTACGTTGTGGAAATGCTGACCGGACACGGAAATGAGTAAATGAATAGGCTGTGTATCTGGCTCTCTTTAATACTGATCACTGCTGAATCATACAGTGTGACAAACACTTAAATATCTGATCGAACTGTTCTTCTGGTATGCGATGTTATTCCACAGACAAACTAAAGCTTCGCCTCGCCCTGCGCCAGTATTACATCTTAACGTGTGTCTTTCACCCTACGATAAATTATTCAAGTGAATGAGAAACGGGACGAGAGTTATCTATGGGCATGTTAGTTATTCTCTGCCAACACTACTGTATCTGTGAGTACACTGAGTTTATTATTTAAATGTGACGTATATCGTCCATGAAGAAAGAATGTGAATAGAATATTTAATTTTTCTCTTTTCATCGTTGACTGATGTAACTGGTTTGACAGTGCAAGTTACTGCTGGTTGGTTTATTACAGAAAGGCATGATAAGAAAAACTTACGCTGATTTGACGTGTATGAAGGTGTCGCTAGTAGCCACGAAATTGATCGTGTTACAATAAAAAATAACTGAAGATTAATTAATTGCAGTCTGAGACAAATGTATTGTCACTCTCAATATGAATCCAACTGTTACTCAAACTCAGGTTGAAAATATATCTAACAAAACAATGAGACAACCAGCTATAATTCCTGACAAACGTTTTAAGAGGTTCATAAGTACTGTACCAGAAAGCGCGCGCGCGCACGCACACACACACACACACACACACACACACACACACACACAAGTGGAAGATTGTGGCAGGTTAAGGCTTTAAATCAGTCAACGAAGCCTGCTCTCAGTGAGAAAAGCTTTCTTCCTGGTTGGAATAGCGACCTTCCCCACAGATTAAAGGATTCACAATCACAGCGCGTGCACTGCTTAGATATACAACAGAATGAAAGACATTAACGGCTAGTGGATACTGAATTACACCGTTGTGGGAAGATGGAAAATTTTTCGAAATCGAGATTCGGCGTTTCGCTGATTCCCGCAAGAGTTCCAGGCACTGTGCGCATCTGCGAACCGCATTCGCCTTAATTATGTATATGTGGTGTCTATTCTTTTGGACAGATACCAGCGTGGAAATGGAAGCATATTATTACATAATACTGGTCGGAAAAGTTGTCTCACTTGGAGGTTGGCGTGTGATTTCCAGTCCAGTGTCAGGATCATCTAACAAAATCAAATCAGGGATATTTTGAAATTTATGTATGAGAACAAAGAGTTCGCCAACTGTTACATTGTACGGCACTACGTGCGAGCCGTCGAAGTCCTAGGACATCAAACTCACACCCACCATGGACTGTTGTTCGCTTCTGTACTAATAATAATAATAATAATAATAATAATAATAATTAACGTACATTTCTTGACCAGTATTGCCAGCATCTCGTTTTTACTCGTGTGTTTTGAAAATCCACCTGATCAGTTTATGTTTGATAAACTTTTACCTTCAACCTGAGTAAGGAATAGCAGTGTGTAGTCAGGGGCGTCACGTTACGGGTCACGTGATCTCCCTCGAAACACTGGACTCGCATTCGGTCGGACGGTGGTTCAAATCCCACCTCCGGCCATCCAGATTTAGGTTTTCCGTGATGTCCCTAAATCACTCCAGGCAAATGCCGGGATATTTCTGATCAAAGCGCACGGCCGATTTCCTTCCTCGTCCCTATCAAAAACTCCGAGCGTTAGCTCCGCCTCTGATGTCCACGCTGTCGACGGAGCTTGCTTCCTTGTTTGCTTCCTCCCTCGAACTTGTGTGTGTGTGTGTGTGTGTGTGTGTGTGTGTTGTCCTTACTATAATTTAATGCAAGTAGTTTGTAAGTGTAGAGACCGATGAACAGAATAGTTTCGTCCCTTAGAATTACAAATATTTGATTTTTTTTGCTGTGCTGAAAGCAAGTGAAGCAGCCACCTAACAACAGCAACAAAGCAACAGCAGGACTAATCATTGTACAACAGCAGTGTTCCTTTCGGAGAAAGGGGGGAGTCGATGAGACCCCCATTTTTTTTATGGTACGGATGAGCTATTACGCGCCATCAGCTTTGGATCACAAGCAGATTACAGGCGATTATTGACAAATAATGCGGGCAGCCGCGGGTAATGACAGGAGCGCAGAAACGGCGGGGTGCGCTGATGGCGGCGAGGCGCCTTTCACGACTGTGATCAGCCGCGCCGGGGCTGGGGGCTGTTTTTTCCCCCGGCGCGTCCTCAGACGGCTTAATGCGCGCGGTGGCGCCGCCCTAGAGGCGCAGGTAGCTGAGCGGCGTATCGCGCCCCTAAAACTGGCGCTCTATCTCGCTGAGTAACGGCCCGCGGGGTAAACACCGCCAAAGGTCGGCCATAGTTAGGCCCGCCTCCTGCCCCACTGCATAGCGGCGGGAATTCTGCCACGATAAGTCCACCACAAGCTAATGGCAACAGGCATCGAGGGCGCACACGATCGCTTCCCACCCTTTCAGACTCCAATAGATACTCCGAAATCACCAAAAATGACGGTGGTTCTTATGCACCGTTACAGCTACCAATGTCGCATACGGCGTCACTTTTCTTCTTGCGTTAAGACCTCTGGCGGACCACCAGTAGCCCCTCCATGCGATCAAACAATGTTCAAATGTTTGTAGAACTTATGGGACTTAACTACGGGGTCATCAGTCCCTAAGCTTACAAACTACTTATGAACTAGCTAAGACTAAGGACGGCACAAATATCCATGCCCCAGGGGGGATTCGAACCACCGACCGTAGTGGCCGTGCAGACCGTGACTGGAGGGCCTCCCCTCGGCCACCGCGGCCGGCTTCATGGGATCTATTTCCGTCTCTCCACCCAGAACTTCTTCATCCTTTCTTCTCTCCCGCTGATCTCCCACATCCCCAGTATTCTTCATGATCTGGTTCTCGGTCTAAAGCACCTCGCTGCGGAGCGCGCGGCTGCTCGCCGTGGAGGTTCGAGTCCTTCCTGCGGCATGGGTGTGTGTTTGCCCGTAGGTTAGTTTAGCTAAGTTTAAGTAGTTTGTAAGCTACGGACTGATGACCACGCAGTTAGGTCCGATACATTCACAGACATCTGAACATTTGATCTGGTTCATTTATATTATTTTCCTGTCTTCCATATCATTAAACTCTGACATATTGGTCGGTGTGCACTTGCTTCAATTCTCCTTTCCTTGCCCCTTGATCAGCAATAACCTACTTGGCTCATGTCCTTACTGTCCACATTGTTTTCGTCATTCTGTCAACATTCACCTTGATTACATTTCGCATTTGAGTCTGTATGAGCTGATATTGTTCTCATTGTCGTATAGTTCTTTCCTAAGACTCCGTATCCATCTCTAGCCATCTCTTTTGCATCCAGGCATTGCCTTCTAAGTAGTTCTGCGCCATTGGTGTTATCGTCCAGTGCAGCATCTGATAGATATTTTCCTAGTCGTTACTTTGTAGAGTCTGATTTTTTTTTTTTTCATTTGAAGATATAATTGTTTTCTCATATATTGTATATATCTGCTTCTACCGAAGGCTGAATCCAAGATCCACTTTGTTATACTGGGTGAACGAAAAGTCAGTATAAATTTGAAAAATTTATAAATCACGGAATAATGTAGATAGAGAGGTAAAAATTGACACACATGCTTAGAATGACATCGGGTTTCATTAGAAAAGAGAGAGAGAGAGAGAGAGAGAGAGATAGAGTTCAACAAATGTCCGACAGATGGCGCTTCATCTGATCAGAAAAGCAATAATTAGCATAACAAATTAAGACAAAGCAAAGATGATCTTCTTTACAGGAAACACTCAATATGTTCACCATCATTCCTCAACAATAGCTATAGTCTAGGAATAATGTTGTGAACAGCACTATAAAGCATGTCCGGAGTTATGGTGAGGCATTGGCGTCGGATGTTGTCTTTTAGAATCCCTAGAGATGTCAATCGATCACGATACACTTGCAAGTTCAGGCAACCCCAAAGCCAATAATCGCACGAACTGAAGTGACAGAAACTGCCCTATGCGCACGCGCTATGCTTCTTCCGCGATGTATAAAGGAGCCGCCGATTGCACTGGGAGCTCAGTTTCGGCGAGATTGTGTACCAGCACGCTCACCTGAGGATGGCGGGCAGTTGCGCCGCTGAAATATTGTGTCAAGTTGACTTTAGCATCCGGCTGCAAACCCGAGAAAATTACAAAAAGTTATTACGCCGGGAAAACCTTTGTGGTCACAATACAATAGATATATCGAGTTTTGTAGATACGTGCGAAGCCGGGCCCGGTCCCTAGTTAATATTAAAAATCGAAACTTCCACTTTCATGTCGACGTACAAAAGTAATGGTTGGATATCTAAGTAATCAAATTTCTAGCGGACCCCCAGATTCCAACTCGCACTCGTACTTGCGTCTCTCGAAGTGTCGGCGTGATATCGGTGAGCCCTGCAGCCAGCACGCGCATGCGCAGAGCGGGAGTTGGCGACAAGTGTCTGACGCGGTCAGCGCTCTGCTGCCACCCAGGTGCCGACAATGGCCAGTGGCGCGGACTGCCAATCAAAGCGGCGCGGCGGGCGCATACATGTTGGCGCATTGGCGCGCCGCCGCCTCCGCCGCCAGCTGGCAGCGCCGTCGCCCTCGACGCATAACGCTTTCGCCTCGCCTCGCCTCTGGCCAGTTCTCGCCTCACGCACCGTCTGTGCACCGCGCCACTCCCTGCTTCTCCCACGTGCCTCGCATTCCCTTCTAATTCTCCGCTCGGCCCGTCGCCATTTTCCTAAAACCTGCGGAGCGAGGAGCTGCAACAGTCTAAGTCAGGGGTAGGCAACCACAAAGCCGTGGCTATCTACTATTTCATACCACTGCATCCGAGTTATCTACCCCTTTTAGTAAATAAAGCAGTCAACAATCCGAAGATTGGTTTGAACACCACAGTGCTTTACTAGGCATGGTCCTGTTTGGAGGTGGTATGCCGTTGCCTTCCTCCGACCTTCGAACTGTCTTACCCAGCCAGTTATAGGGGGACCTACAGTTTAACGTGGGTTCCGAACCACGGTGATACTCGGTATTTTTCACATGAGCAATACTGTCCGAGATGAAAGAAGTGGAAAGGGACAGATAAAAATCCTAGGACGTGGCGGGGATTGAATCCGCGATCTTTGGATTTGTAGTCTGGCACTCTACCACTGTGCAACCGAGGTATATATATGGAATTATAAGCTTTTACTAGTTCCTAGAAGAATTACTGTATTATCTGTCCCAGGGAGTACTCGAACCTCCACGGGCTGGCCGCGATGGGCGAGGGGACTGAGGCGCTCCAGTCACGGTCTGCACGGCCACTACGGTCGGGGGTTCGAATCCCCCTCGGGCATGGATATTTGTGCCGTCCGTAGTCTTAGTTAGTTCATAAGTAGTTTGTAAGTTTAGGGACTGATGATCCCGTAGTTAAGTCCCATAAGCTCTACAAACATTTGAACATTTGAACATTTTGGATATCGGGATACACAGAACACGAGAGGAACTGTATGAAAATTTTGAACCTATATCGATGGAGATAAGTATGAATAGCGTTTAACGTCAACCGCCGTCCTGCCGATCCGTTATCTAGACGAAAACTGAAACATAAAACACGATCACGTGCACATATATGGAATGACGGTATCGACAATAGTGTAGAGGTAGACGGCGACAAAACCGCGAAAGGAAAGTTGATAGTGTCGCGCGGTGGAGATAGAGGGTCTCACCCGCTCGCCGCGCGGACGGGCTGCCTGATTTGCGGACATGAGACGCTGCTCGGTTTGTTCGCGGTTTATCACCGCGCATGCGCGAGGCCTCTGCCCGCGGACGTGCGTGAAGAGGCCGGCCTGCCCGCCATCAGATATGCAAATGTCGCATTACGGCGGCCTTGGGCACTATATCTGCTGCTGCTGGTGCGCTATGCCGCCACCGCCGCCTTACGACGGGACGGGCCGGCATCAGATAGCGGGCCACCGGCGAGCGTTCCCATAAGGCCGATCCTAATAACCCCGGCTCCCAGAGGCAGCAGCCGCGCCGCTATCTCAGTATTGTTCTGCCGCCGGCGTCTTGGTCCGCGGCGGGAGCCATTACCACGTTCCGACAGATCCGTTTCCAGAGGCGCGCTGTTCGCTGGCCGTCTGTCGCGAGCGCAGAGGGTCACCCGCTGCAACGGCAGTCACACACCGCTCTCTGTTAGCAGAGCTGGTTTTGTCGCTCACCGCATTGTATGTCCCAATCAGGAAGGGCGTTTCCGGTGAGAGTAAATACTAAGCAAGCAACTTATTTGTAACATCAGCTTCTTTTTACAAATTCACATTTTGAGCTTTGCCCAATCGCAGTTGATGTCATATAGACATCAACTGCGATTGGGCAAAGCTGAAAATGTGTACCCGGCCGGGATTCGAAACCGGGTCTCCTGCTTTCTAGGCAGTTGCGCTGACCCCTACACCACTGTGGACACAGTGATCATGGCACCTGCAAGGATTACCTAAGCACGCCTCCTGTCAGACACAAATTTCCATTTTTGATGTCATATATTCTGTGAATACGAAACAATAACAAGTGCAGGATCAGAAGTGACGTAAGTTCTTTCGAAACAGACGCCACATGTATATATATCTTTTTACAAAATTTGCGGAAATAACTGCCGCCTGTCGTCCTTTGTGATTCACCAGTTTTTGACACAAGCCTTAGGTAGGTGCTTATGACAACAGTAGTTTTGTACCCTCATAAAAACAAAAAATCCTTAGTACGCAACGTTGTATGAATATGCTCCATCCTTATGTTAGTCCATTTTTCCCTCTCTTTCTATTGCCTTTTTCCATGGTCACCAGCATGTGGGCCGCGGCGGAGCGGCCGAGCGCATTGAGGCGCTATGTTCCGATACGCGAGGCCGTTCCCCGTCGGGGGTTCGAATCCCCTTCGGACATGGATGTTCGTGTTGTCTTTAGTATAAGTTAGTACATAAGCTGTTCGTAAGTTTAGAGACTGATGATCCTGCAGTTAAATCCCATAAGCTGCACAAACATTTGAACATTTGATTGATCCAGCATGTGGAGTGTTTCGAGAAATCCTACGTCCCATCCTTATCTATATCTTATATCTTTAAACGAGCAATTCTATATTTTAATTTGGACAAAATAAAACACACTATGCAAAATTTCATTAATATCAGTTAAGTTATTTTCAGAGTTCATCACAGACAAATATCGTGTTCAAATGTTTGTAAATCTATGGGACTTAACTACTCTGGTCACCAGTCCGCAGGCTTACAAACTACTTTAACTTACGCTACGTTACAGCACAACAAATATTCACATGCCCGAGCGAGGACTGGAACCTCAGACGGCGCCTTAGAAAGCTCGGCCACTTCACTGCGGCCAAATATCCTTATTCGGGCTCATCTTTACTACCAGCTGCATTCGCAACACATTTCACCGACTGTTTCCTGCCTGTATTTGTCGTTGGCCACAGATGAAACTGCATGAAAACGAAATCGAAATAGAAGATGATGGACAGAGAGCGAAGAAGTAGGTGTATTAACATTACAAACGTGGGCTACTGCGGTAAGTGGCGCTGGTGAGAGTGTAAAGTGCCGCGGCGGTGGGTAGTCAGCCGGTAGGCAGCGGACGTTTCGAACAAAAAGCGCAGCGGCTTCCTCGGGGGAAGGCACGCGCCTTGCCGCCTAATAGGCCGCGCGGCCGCAACCCGGCAATCAATCAGTCAGCCCGCGTGACACGCACGCGCCGCTACCGGATAATGCAGCTCGCGTGCTCAGGATCGCGCCCCGGGGGAGCAGGAGGGCCGGGGACCGCTCCTCAAACCGCCACCGCCACCGCCTCCTGCCCCTTAATCGCTCTCTCCGCCCGTGTCATCTCTCCACCGCAGCGTCAGCCTGTCTGTTGCGGCGAAGAAAAAGGTTAAGCTCTACTACATTTACATCTTGCGAAACACAGCTTGCCCTTTATTCACATGAAGTGTTAAGTGCCATCGAGAAGGTATCTCAAATCGATTCCTTATTTCTGGATTTCAGGAAGGCTTTGGCACTGTACCCCACAAGCGGCTTCTTATGAAATTGCGTGCTTATGGAATATCTCCCCAATTGTGCGGTTGGATTTACGATTTCCTATCAGAATGAACACAGTTCGTTGTAATTGACGGTAAAACTGAAGTGATATCTGGCGTTCCACAAGGAAGCTTTATAGGTCCCCTACTCTTCCTTGTGCTTATAAACAATTTAGGAGACAGTCACAATAGCTTCCTTAGACTGTTCGCGGATCATGCTGTCGTTTATCGGTTAGTGACGTCAACAGAGGATCAAAAGCAACTGCAAAGCGATTTAGACAAAATTTCTGCATGGTGCGAAAATTGGCAAATTGACACTAAATAAAGAAAAGTGTGAAGTAATACACATGACCATTAAAAGAAATCCCCTGAACTTCAATTACGCGATAAATCAGTCAAACCTTAAGGTCGTAGATTCTACCAAATACCTAGGAGTTACTATTACGAACAACTTTGACTGGAGAGAACACATAGAAAATATTGTGGGGAAGGCGAACCAAAGGTTACCGTTTCATCGGCAGAACGCTTCGAAGATGCACCAGCTCCACCAAACAGGCTGGCTACATTACATTTGTGCGTCCTCTCCTGGAGTACTGTTGCTCCTTGTGGGACCCTCACCAGGTGGGATTGACGGAAGACATTGAGAAGGTTCAGAGAAGGGCAGCTCGGTTTGTTCTATCACGTTACGGGGGGGGAAAGCGTCACGGAAATGTTGCACGAATTGGGGTGGAAATCATTAAAAGAAAGACGTTATTTATTGCGGCGTGATCTGTTTGCGAAGTTTCAATCACCGACTTTTAGTTCTGAATGTGAAAATATTTTGCTAGCACCCACCTACTTAAGGAGACATGACCATCCAAATAAAATAAGAGAAATCAGATCGAAAACGGAACGATTTAGGTGTTCTTTCTTCCCTCGCGCTATTGTAGAATGGAACGCTAGAGAAAAGTTATGAAAGGAGTTAATGAACCCTCTGCCAGGCACTTGAATTTGATTTGCAGAGTATCTATGTAGATGTAGATGTACACGGAGCAAAGCTGCGATGATAACGACGGGACATCACCGACAACGCCCAGCACGTTATCTTTTAAGTCAGTGGTTCCCAAACTGTGGGTCCCATTATCTATATCTATTTAGGTGGATCGTTGGAAGACTTTCTAATGGTAGAGTAAAAATACTTATCGGTAATACAAAGAAAACCTGAAAACTGAAAGTGGAAACTACCTTCTAACAAAAACACACGGCGCTAAGAGTAATTTTAATTTAATTCATTGAACGCGTTTTGTAAACAAACGCTCTGGATTTCACATACAGGTCAAACTATTCATTTGTACTTACCTGCTGTAGGGGAGGTGGTTTAGTGTGTGCTGCTCTAGCTCTTTTTACTGAGAATTTAGAAAGTTTCTTATTGCGATAAAGCCAGAAGTAATACACCCGCCAGCTTTTTGAGGACTGATAAATAAGTCTGCCTACAATTTACATGTGAATCATCGTGTCACATTTCCAGGGATTAGTTAATGAGGCCAAAAGAAGGCCACCTTGAAAGAAATTTACCAAACCATCGAAAGGCCGTGCTGTTTACGGATCATACCTATAAGCACCGATCCTCAGTCTGAACTTTTTCATTTTATACTTTCTTCACTCACTTTAGAATAGCCTCATTCAATTTCTATAGGTGGCTGTTAGCTCAGTGACACCGAGAATTCCTTTGAACGTCATCTATGTAGACCGCATACAAGGTTTTTCATAATGATAATCGGAACTTTCGGTGACAGATTAGCAGTTGTTTTTGTCACCAGCCATTGTCGTTGGTATTGTGCTAGGGTATGAGGAGAAAGGTGTCGCCGAACAGTGAAATAGCTGTCTCATATTTAGTTCACTGAATGCAAGGGAACTGGTTTCTGCAGAGAGTAGTCGACGAAAGCGAAATGCTTAGGGCTATCTGCAGACATTACTCTGCGAAAGAGGTATCCTTAAGGCTGATGTAGTCTGGTTCACTGACGGGTCGAAATCAGACCAACGCGTTGGGGCCGTGGTATTCGGGGTGCAGCCAAGACTGGAGGGCGTCATCTCTCTAGGGAAACTGGCCTCAGTATTCCAGGCCGAAATCACTGCCATCAGGGCATGTGTGGAGGAGTATTTGCATAGGTGCTACAAACATCGTAGCATCTATATCTATTCAGACAGCCAGGCAGCCCTGAGATCACTGACAGCTCCTGCAACAAGGTCTAAAATTGTTGCAGAATGTCACAGGGTTCTGGTGGAGCTACGGGAAAGCAATAGAGTAAACCTATTGTGGGCCCCTGGCCACTCGGGGATCAGTGGCAACGAACATGCCGACAGATTAGCCAGGATGGGGGCAGAGACTCCATTTATTGGACCGGAACCTGTCCTGACAATCACCAAGGCAATGAGCAAATTGGAGCTACGTAACTGGCTCAGAAGACAGCACGTAGAATATTGGACCAAAGTCTACCAACAAAAACATGGCAAGGTAATGATGCCAAAGCCATGTTTTAAAAGAAGCTCTGCAATCCTGGGCCTGAACAGGAGAGAGATTAGACTCATGGTTGGATTGCTGACAGGCCATGGGAATTAAAAAAAAAAAAAAAACAAAAAACAAAAAACACCTGCATACAATGGGAATAACAGAAGAGGACCCTAAATGTAGGATCTGTGATGACGGTGATGAAACTGAATCACATCTAATCTTCGAATGCATTGCATTGGAGAGTAAGAGGCAGAGTACATTTGGGACAACCAGACCCGAAGAAATTGTGTCTAATAAAGAACTGGTAAAGGGACTCGTTGCACTGTTCAAGGGCATTGGTTGGCTTTACTGGATATACAGGGAGCGATACCGCACAATAAACTTAGTTTCGGTGCGGGCAGTGGCGGGTTTGAGCAAGACTGTTTTGGCTTCCCTGGAAAAATCAAATCAAATCAAGGCTGATGTAAACGTAAGAAGAAATCGTTAACTCATAATTAAGAAGGGATCATAACATATAAAGTTATTACACAGCGCTGTGTTTCTTGTTGGCATTAGATATAAGGACATTCGCATTAGTATCATCTTTTTACACAGAATTGTCACCTAAAAAAGCAATTCCCAATGCTTCATTCACTTGTTTTCCTTCCTATAATATTTTGAAGTCGACGCCTCTGAGTCGGGAGTAGTTGTCCTAGATTCGAGTCGGTGAGAAGTACCTGCCGGTGCCACTCGTCAGTGTCGCAGAATTTCACTACGGGTAGGAACACAGGCGCAGAGGGAAAGTAGTGCGAGCGCGATAGTGCAGAGACGGTGCACAGTGCGAGCACGATAGTGCAGAGACGGTGCACGGCGCGTTCCGCGATACGGCGCCGCGCCCGCCTCGTCTCCCGTGCTGTCGCCTCGCCTCGCCTCCTTTGGGCGAAGCGAGGGAGGTGGAGGCAGGCAGCTAGACAAGCAGGCGGCAGGCGGTACCGGCCAGGCGCGGCGCTGCGGCCGTAATGAGCGAGCGTGTAGGAACAATCGGGCGTCGGCCGCATCTCGGCCGTGATTCAGCTGCCAGTCACGCCGGCCACAATGAAGGCTGCCACTCAGCGCGCGCACCTTTGTTCGGCGCGTCCGCTGTCTTGGCGTCGGCCATTGTTGCGCCTCCTTCTCTCGTCACTGTCAGGCGCGGGTTCTTTCAGGGCCCGTCACCGTCAGCGTCGAGGGCCGCGCCCGCGCCACACCGACGCTGCTTCTGCCGGCGCCGGCGCGAGCACCAGCTCCGCTGCGCTCCTAGGCCGGCGGACCCACAAAGCGGGATTAGCCGCTCGCTCGCCGGGATTCGGTTTCCGCCCCCCCCCCTCCACCCCTTCCAGTCTGCTCCATCATAAGCGTTACTCAGCAGTACACTTCCGATAAATTCGGCCTCTCATTCCATCCAGACCTTGACGTTGCAACCTCTCCGCTCAGCCGCGTGTGCGTGTATGGTGAGGTCTTATGGCAGAGATATCCCGGAGGGCAGTTGCAGTGGCCTAGTTGAAAAGGTCCCGCTATTCTTCGCGCCCATAGTCAAATTTCCTTCCGGAAGTAGGAGAGTTGTCACTTAATTTAATAGTATAGGCACTCTAATGTATTGTTTGTATCGTGTAGTGTCGTGGTCTTGTTAGAGGAGATGGAGTAAGGGAGAGGGCCAAACATGGAGCTGGCACACATGCAACCGTACTACAAAAGAAACTGCATACACTACGCTTGTCCGTCCATTTTTGGAGTATTGCTGCCCAGTGTGCGATCCTTATCAGGTGGGTTTGACGGAGGACATCAAAAGAGTCCAGAGAAGGGCAGCGCGGTGGAGTAGCCGAGCGGTCTAAAGCATCTCGCTGCGAAGCGTGCGGTTGCTAGCCGTGGAGGTTCGAGTCCTCCCTGGGGCATGGGTGTTTGTGTTGTCCTTAGGTTAGTTTAGTTTAAGTAGTTTGTAAGCTACCGATTGTTGATCATGCAGTTTGGTCCGATAGAATTACAAACATTTCGTATTGTCACGATACAGGTGAGACAGCGTTACGGAAATGATACAGGATCTGGGATGGGAATCATTACAACAACGGCGCTTATCGCTGCGGCGTGGTCTACTTACGAAACTCCAATCGCCAATATTCTCCACCGAATGCGAAAATATAACGCCGATTTTCTTCCACATCCTTAACCAAACCTCCCGACCGTAAGCTCCGTCTCTAATGACCACGCTGTCCACGGGACGTTTTAACTCCGAGCTTCCTTCCTTCCCCGCCGTGTTAGCTCTCTTTGGTGCGGGAATACAGTACAGTCTGTGAGCACTGAGGGAAGCACGTACTTGACTGTTGTGTGTATGAAACCTGTGTGGCGCACGGCAGTTTGCGTCGGTTTTGGAAACGTGTTCGGCGATCGCTCGAACCGGTTCGAGTCCCGCTCTGACACAAATTTTCGTACGTCGCCATTGGGTAAAACGCCCGTACCTATTACAGTGAAGCTGGGAGAAATTCGCTAGTGCGAGTAAAATTTCTATTGAAAAAAAAACTTTGTAATGCTTTACGTGCTTTTTGTTTCTACTAAGCTCAAGTGTCTCTGTAGCATCTCCTGCTCCTGCTGGGGAGTTGTTGGTCCGGATAGCGCCTGGGATTAGGGCTGATATACCGAGACGCGCGCCAAATAATAATGAGGGGGCGGGGGTCGTTAGGCAGTGGTCGTGTCTGCCGACGCGTCCGCCAGGAAGCGCGCGGGCGGTCACGATGTCGTTCAGAGCTTATTGCTTGCTCCAATCGCCATCTTTACGAGCGCGCCCGGCGTCTTGTCAATGTTCAGTTCTTGCTGCTCCGCTCCGACAGAACAAGTCACTCCAAATCACAACCGGTCCCATAACATTCTCCGATGTTTATTTGCTTGTCCTACTATCTTATTACCTCTAGTCGAATGGGGGAACGGTAGATGATGAGGAAAGAAAGAACATGCTCGCACATACACACAGATACACAAACCGGGTGAACGCACTAAAAGTCGCGCCATGTTGTCCGGCGTCGCGTGTAAAAACCCGATAGGCTTTGATACATCTAATACGTCGTAATAAAAAAAAACCGAAGGAAGTCTGGTGTTCGAACGATCAGATTCTGTCAGTTCCAGTTTCTCACCGCTTTGTTACTGCTCCATTCTACTTTGTGAATAACATCATCTAGGTCGGCAATGAAATTTTCTTTGTCATCCCGTTTCGGCTACTGCAATCGTTACATATCAAACAACTCAGAACGTGAAGGACAAGATTGTATTTCAGCAATAAAACGTCTGTCCGGATTAGGCATAGCTTGTCATACTTGAACCTCGTTCAGCAAGTTTTAATGTTTTTGGTGCCTGCTTATGGTAGTAGTGAAACAGAATAATAACTAGAAAACAAAAATCAACTGTTAAGATTACCTGAGATAGTCGGATTTGGAGGCGATCTAATCATTTTATAGTTTTCAAAATGACAAGCCAAGATCGCACATTAATAATTTATTAAATGACGACCGGTTTCGGTACACTGTCTCACCATCATCTGGTCACATATATGTTATAATCTGGTCGTCTTGTTAAAAAATTGGGTGTAAAATAACAAGTGCAACGTTGCACTTAGTCACTAAATTAAAAAATATACATAAGTTAAAAACATGACAGCTTACAAAATACTATGATGGTGACACAGTGCACCGAAACCGGTCGTCATTTAATAAATTATTAATGTACGATCTTGGCTTGTCGTTTTGAAAACTATAAAAATCAACTGTGATCTTAGGCTCTTTTATTCACAAAATAGTCAGTATGATGGAGTACGTATACACGCCTTTCTAGCCCAATGGTGTCATAAGGCACCGTCATCTTTAACTGGTCCTCTAGGCCCAATCATTTGTTCAAAGAAGATAAACAACGTACCACGAGTTTTCAAAATTCATTGTCGTGAAGTTCGTTGCAATTACTTTCAGGGAAAAGAGAGCATTAGCATATAATGCATTAACGAAATGTGTATTCTTACCGTATGTCTAAGACTCCACGCAGAAAGACTTTCAAAATATGAACCAATCACCTGCTCCTAGTCTCATGTCCTCGGTGTCTCTGTCAACATTGTCTTTCCATCTTGTCCGTGGTCGTCCCCGGTGTCTCCTTCCAGCTACCGTTCCCAGCAACTCATCATGGGGTATCCTCCCTTCGCTCATCCTTGCTACATGTCGAGCTCAGGTCAACCTTCTTCTCTTCTTTCTTTTTATAATGATGAGGAAAGCTCATTTAATTCTTGATTTTTTTTCGAATTATCCATTCTCCTGTTTGTGGATCTATAACAGGATCATAGATTTTTCGTTCGAAAACCAGCAGTTTCTGTTCGTCTGTTCTTCTGAGGGTGAGGCTTTCACAACCGTACATAACCACTGGCATAATCATAGTTTGATACAACCTGGTCTCGAAACTTCTTGCCAGGACCTTTTCTTTGGGACATCCTAAAGGCTAAAGTATGCTCTATTGTTTCCAACAATTCTTGCAGTTATTTCAATCTCATAAATCACTAAAGTTAAATGCTGAGATTGTTCTTTTCAAAAAGTACTGACGATTTCCTCTCCTGTTCTTCAAATATATATATATATATATATATATATATATATATATATATATATATAACGGGAGAGAAAATCGGCAGGACTTTTTGAAAAGAACAATCTCACACATATATATAATCTGAACACAAACTCCATCTCTTATTCCCACACTGTTTTCGGAACGTTAGACCCTAAGCTTCCTTCCTTCAATGATCGACAGTGTTGTGGGTAGATAAGTACAACTCGTCACGTATCGCTCCCCCCGGGGAAGATTAGATCAATTACAGCCCATATAAAGTAATTTAACCAATCACTATTCTGGCGTTCCGTACACACGATCGGAACGAAAACAAACCTTAACAGTTGCGTAATTGGAAATATCCTCTGCCGAGCGCGTTTTAATAGCTTGACGGAGAGCACGGACTTAGATGCAGAAGTACGATATCGACGACCCGAGATACTGCGTCGCGGCGAGAGCTGAGTAGGCGGACACTGACTGCGCGGTGCAGAGTGGACGGACGGCGCAGTGGCGAGTAGGCAGCTGGCGACGTCCCCTTGACCTCGCCGGTCGGTGTCGGCAGCGGAGCGGAACCCGGCCGCAGCGGTCGCGGTTTGGCCGCCGCCGCAGCCGCTTATTATGTTTTATATCTGCCTTCAATCACCTGGCGCGCGGGCTGCCCGGCGCGCTCGTCTCGATCGATAATAACCGCCGTCTCATCCCCGCCCCCTCGGCGCGGTTGCGTCTCGTCTCGTCTCGTCTCGTTTTTGTTGGCCGGCCGTTGTTTCTGTCGGCACGCAGTCATTGTTCCGCCGGCGGTATCACAAGTGTCGGCTCGGAGCGAATGCCCCCCGATCGTCAGCGCCAGCGTCGCTCTCGGTAATGGCGCGACGCAGCACGACACGGCAGTTTAATTGCCTGCGGAGGCAGGAAATGAATTCGAGTCGCCGCGCTCCTGTTTGAAGGATGCCGCGCCACGCCGTGCCGAAATTGACGTGGAATCCTGTGTGACCGCGCGGACGCTCCAGGTCGGGCCGGTAAATTGAATCTGGCGCTTTTTTCCTATCTCGCGCGACTCGGGTTCGACTGCGCTGAGTCGTATAGCCGCTGCGGTTCTGTACCTCTTCAAATATAAAAGCGGCATCATCTCCTGAGTACGACGTCGGTAACAATCTGAGGCACAGCGTCACAGGCTGGGACCGGTTGTGATTTGGAGTGACTTGCTCTGCCGGAGCGAAGCAGCAAGAACTGAACATTGGCAGGATGCATAGTCTAGAGCCGGCCGCGCTGGCCGAGGGGACTAAGACGCTCCAGTCACGGTCTGCACGGCCACTACGGTCGGGGGTTCAAATCCCCCCTCGGGCATGGATATTTGTGCCGTCCTAGTTCGTAAGTAGTTCATAAGTAGTTTGTACGTTTAGGGATTGATGACCCAGTAGTTAAGTCCCATAGACTATACAAACAACAACAACAACATAGTCTAGATGATCAGCTACGTACCGTATTTCTCCCTTTATCTCTGAAACTGATCGCCGGCAGCGGTGGCCGAGGGGACTGAGGCGCTCCAGTCACGGTCTGCACGACCACTACGGTCGGGGGGTCGAATCCCCCCTCGGGCATGGATATTTGTGCCGTCCTTAGTACTAGCTAGTTCATAAGTAATTTGTAAGTTTAGGTACTGATGACCCGGTAGTTAAGTCCCATAAGCTCTACAAACATTTGAACATTTGAAACTGATCAAAATTTTACCACAAATTCATTTTGTAGCAGCTTGTATACATAGTGTTGTATACATATGCTAGTATCTCGTCATAGAAATTATAAATTGCAGAGAGCAACTGAATCATTTCGACAGTTAGCTGCATTTAGTTACTCCTAACATGTGTGTTTGTTTACATTTGTATTCCTCCTTTGCCATGTAAAAGTAGTCAATCAGGTACTACTGTTATAACTTGAGTTACTTTCTGGAAAAATGAGAGGCATAATAGTGGCATTTACTACATCGGGTACATCATGGAAGCACTACATTATGAACGTTTTGTTACTAGTAGTGCATAATAATTTTAAGGAATTTTTTTTCAATAATTTTTTCAGTATATACGCACTATACATTAATCGTATTTTGTAGAGCTTCTAATAAAAAGTCATCCATTAAAGGGTTAAGTACTTGTTGAAAACACGTTCGTCATGCAGGAGAACAGGAATGAATATCAGTCGGAGGATCGCCCGGAAATGACCAACCAGGCACGGGGGAAACGGCTTCATAAAAAGTACAATTTTAAATAATACGGAGCAAAATTATATATATAATTTATATTTATATTTAACACAAGGCATTTACATAATATGAAACAGATGTACTTGAATAAATTATCGCATGTTAAATATTAATAAAATTGTTGGAGGGTTTTCGCGAACTGAGAGTACAAGTAAGTGCCAATAAAATTTTAGACAGAAATATGGGCGGAGTTTTCTTACGGAATACTTCTTCTCCGGACCATATGCTCTAGGTTTCACATGCACCACATATTACTTCATGCTTTCCTCAACATCGTAATGAAAATCTCACAGGATAAATACGGAAGAGCAAGCGGATGACTGCAAATCAGCCCCTTCGCAACACGAAGTATTGGAATACTGGAATAAAAACGTAATGCAGGAAAATCTTATTGTGAACTATGACTTGAATTATTTCCTGTATCTCCTAAGTGGAGCGTAGGGCATCAATGAACTTCCGCCACCGTATTCTGTTCTGCGCCAGTATCTTGATCTCAATCCACGTCTTCCCTCTTTTCTCGGTCCCTTCTGCTATTATACTTCTCCCCCATGTATTCCTTGGTCTGCCTCTTCTCCAGCTACCTTGTGGGTTCCATTGCAGAGCTTGTCTTGCCACGTAGTCTTTATGACGTCTTAATGTGTGCCCAATCCACTTCCATTTCCTACGGCGTATCCCAATATCAACGGGTGTTTGATGGGTTCTTCTCCATAGTTCTTCATTGGAGATTACTTGAGGCCACCATGTCCTGAAGACATTTCTCAAACATCGGTTCACAAATTTCTGCTAATCTACAAGTACCACTATTTACATCAGAAGGAGGAGGGGAATAGATTGAGGGAGGAGGAGGCAGAGTTAGATGTAGGCGGAGAAGGAAATAAGAGAGTAGAGAGGTGGGTTGGGTTGTGTTGTGTTGTTTGGTTGGGTTAGGGGGACTGAACTACTGAGGTTAACAGTTCCCCGGTGGGGAGGAGAAGAAGTGAGGATAGGAAAGAAGGGGAGGGGGAGAGGAATTGCAGTCCGGGAAGTAAAGAAGGAAGGAAGAATGCTTTCAAATGTTCAAATGTTTGTAAATCTATCGGACCAAACTGCGTGGTCATTAGTCCGTAGCTTAAAAACTACTTAAACTAAGATAAACTAACCTAAGGACAACACTCACACCCATGCCCCAGGGAAGACCCGAACCTCCACGGCGAGCAACCGCGCGCTCCGCAGCGAGACGCTTTAGACCGCTCGGCTACTCCACCACGGCGAAGACTGCATTAGTTCGGGATTTTTACATATATAATCAGTGAATATTCTAATCAGCCTAATACTTTTTATGTTGAAATTATATTTGTATTTAGACAAGAAGCGAACAAATTGTAATACACTAAATCGAATGTAAATATTGACCACAATTCACGACCAGCTCTATACCCACAGGCAGCTAATCTAAATGAAGGTGTCAATTAAAGAAAAAAATTAGCTCGGGGCCCCGTGCTCGCCACGCACGTACTCACGAAAGAACCGTGAGTCCCCTGGGGGAGAGAGGTGGGGATGGACAGTGAAGAGAGAGGAGAAGATGGACCAACAAGATTGGAACAAATACATGTCTGAGAAACGCTGGGTTTTTTCCAGTACGTCATATATGACTCGATGGGAAGTATAAACTCCAACCGAAAATTACACACGTAGTGGGTCGCGCGAGAGAGAAATGCAAATCCACCTCGACCAGCGACGACTATTCAACGATCTATTACAAATGTGGGGTCTGTCGGGTGAAGTGTTGGCACTGACAGCCCCGCAGCACGAGAGGGTCGGTCCCGACTGCCGTCGGCAATTCCCGGCGTCCTCTCCCCCTACCCCTTTGTCTAGCGCCGCGCCCTGCCAGCTCCTGATTGATCCCTTAATGAACAGCATTATTCCGCGGGCGAAGACAGCGCCCCCAAGAAAAAACTCAATTTGCCTTTTCTTTTGTCGCTGCGCGGAACCATTTGAATTGCCAATAGATACAAAGCAGGATTCGCCGAGGTCTGTTAAAACTTTCAAAACCGTAAGCCTCCTCGGCGTCTTCTTCGTTTGCTGGCCCCACGTTTCCCCCTCCCTGCTCCTCCGACCACCGACCTTGTCGCAAGTAGGCGCGACCTCGACGACTCGGCACTGCGGGGGCGGGGGAGGAGGACAGTGGGGAGGGAGGGGAAGGATTCGTCGGCATCGCAATTTACTTTGTGTTTCTCTTGGCTTTAATTGAGTTGACGGGCAAATCTGCAAGGAGGACGAGGCGCCCTAGTCCAGCAGTTGCAACTCGCGCGTCGCGCTCGCTCCCGCCGCCGCCAGAAGAAAACAGGATTAGGCGGTATCCGGGAAATCGCAGACGCCTCGCGTGTGCTGATTTATTGCAAATTACGGGCGCAATCTTCGGGCGCGATCTGTAATGTGGCGGAGCGCGAAGAGGCGCACACAACTGGCTCCACAGAACAAGCCTGCGTCTGCTGCGGGTTAAGCGCCGGATTAATGGAAATTATACGGTTACCGGGGGCCCCGGGCGCGCCGTAATAAAGTTATACCAACTTGTAAATGATGATGATTATGATGATGCTTGTCTTTTAACGTCACGTTTGCGCCGGGAAGATAATTGAGACGAGATAAAGAAATAAATCATCCCTTCATCTCGGGCAGAAAGCGCGCGCTCCGTCGTGTGATAAATGATCCGTGGCCCTTCCCTTCCCCTCACGAGGCGGCGGGCTTCATCGCCGCAGCCACAGAAACAAAGCTGGTTATAATACGCCGCCGCCTTGCCCACACACGGTCGCCCGCCGCCTTCAAGCAGCTTCCGGGCGCTCCGGCGGACTAAAAGCAACTCCTCGTCCAAGCTCACGCCCGTACCGGCATTTTACCCGTGAATATCAATTTCACTTTTTAGCGAAGGCTTGCCACAGCAGACAGTTCTCAACTAACACTCATTCACCTCTTAAGATAGCTAACCGTAGGCAGGCATTCGCATCCTTTTCAGTACGGAATTCGGGAAAAAAGTGAAAAAAGAAATACGCACACTGCCTTAACATCCTTGCACACAAGTACGTGTTGAAGACAAAACGCCTCGACGGATTAGCCGTGCGTACTGGGGCGCCGTGCTGCGGTACGCGCGGCCGTTCGTCGTCGGGAGTTCCAGTTCCATCTCGGGCATGAGTGTGTGCGTTGACCTTAGGTTGGTTTAAAATGTTAAAATGTTTATACCGCTTATGGGACTTAACTACGAGGTCATCAGTCCCTAAACTTACAAACTACTTATGAACTAGCTAACGCTAAGGACGGTACAAATATCCATGCCCGAGGGGGGATTCGAACCCCCAACCTAGGTTGGTTTACCTTACTTTAAATTGTAAGCTACGGAGTAATGACCAAGCAGTTGAGTCCGATAGATTTACAAACCTTTTGAAGACATAACATTGGGTAAAGTGTTCAACTGCAAACCGAAAGGTCGCGGGTTCGAAACCCGGCCGGAACTCGTTTACTTTTTTTTTTTTTTTTTTTTTTTTTTCTTCTTCAGTCAACGTTACAACCCATCCTTCACCTCTCAACGATGTGAGGAGTCGCCAGAAACGACACGTGGTTCGGATTGTACGTTATGCGGTAGGTCCCCTTTTGCCTGCTTGGATAACTGGGGTAGGCTAGGTACACTCAAGTCGCCGAAGTGGCGTCCAATTTAAAGACTTGCACCAGGTCAATGAGTCACACGAAATTATTATTATTATCATTATTATTATTTGAGCGTTCATCTTGAAAAACGTGGATGGCGTAAATCGTCATGGAGAAAGACACATTTCAGTGAAAATTAAAAGCAATACTTGTTTATAAAAAAATAAAATAAATGAAAAAAAATTACTTAATTACAGGAATATGTTCAGTCACGAAATCGATGTGTAAGGGTCATTTCAAATAGTTGGACATGACTATTGTGAATTGTTGTATTTATCGTTTGTTGTGAAAGTCAACATTCTGTCCACGTCGCTTTATTTTAAACATAATCAAATTAATAAATTAACTATTACAAGAAGATCCCTTGTACCTGCAGAAGCTTTGATTATGTGGAAGTCTATGATGCCTAAATATTGCATGGTTACAAGATTACGAAAGACGATTTTACACGGGGATCAAATTTCTTAAGATTCGTCTACTTTACAAGCAGTGGACGTAAGGAAAAGCGTTAACATATATCACGAACTTTAAAACTTCATATTTGGAGTGTTATCGAGTTACAACTAGACAAAGCATACAGCAAGTAATGAGAAACACTCCAAGCTATAGGCCTGACCTACCAATAAGTGCGCACTGCTGGTGTTGGTTTCAAACATCCCGACATAATTCGAATAGTTTTAGTAATTGGAACATCCACCTGATTTGTGCGCGCAGAGTCGCTCCACATTAGTTCTGCGTACTATGCTGCAGAGAGAGAAAAAAACCATGGTAGAAGTCTCTCAGAGTATGTGAGTTGGCACCCTTGGTCCTGTTCTTTAGCTTCCTCAGCACATTACTGCGAGTACTGAAATTCCCCCTTGGTATTTATACAATGCTCTTTGAATGTCAAGATATTCCACTTACTGTTTGTTACAACATTTTCTTCAGCTTACGAGTGTTGTAAGATCTCGCAGTGGCCACTCGTCCTTACCCTCCCTGTGATGGGGAATGAGGGCGTTCAACGAAGTCTCTGAACTTGCTCTCTAGAGTGTGAGGTTATTAGAAGGGGCGCAGCACTCGGAGTAAAAGCAAAGAGCGCCCCCGGCGGCGGAAGTCCTGACCGCGCGTCTGCGGGATTCGCGCTGACGCCAGCCGTTAGTATGCGAGCCGCGGATCAGCTGATTAGCAGCGGCCCCGGGGAGGACGAAATCTTATTTCCCGGGCGGCCATGTGGCGGCGCTAATCGAAGCCGGAGCCCCGCGCGCTGCAGGGCCGGTCAGCACTTGGCCGCCGCCCCGGCTAATGAAGTTTCTGCGGCAGCAGCGGCGGCAGATGCTGTTTACCGGTAACGGCTAATCGGCAGACGTGCCGAGTCGCGCCCGGAATAGCGCGCACGCTGTCCGACAGCCAATTCTGGCCGCAGTCCGCACACCGCAGCGGAAAGGCGCAGTGTGCAGACTGCGCAGGTCGTTATCTTCATTGTGCCGCTGCCGGCTACTTCCAGAGGCCGCGCCACTCCTCGGGCATACTGAGCACCAGAGGGAGCCAACTCCTGCGTCGATACACTTTTTTTTCGTTCTAATTAGTCAATCTGCACGTGTCAAACAAAATAATGTCGAAGGGAATCGAGAATACCCAAGCTCAGTTTTTTATGTAATTCAAAAATCATGACATTACGACAGTAATCTCGATTATCCGACCTAAACTGCCCATGGCAAGGTTGCATAAGCGGGGAGAAGAAAATTTGATTCTTTGTATAACTTATGGGACTTAACTACGGGGTCATCAGTCAAATTCAAATGTTCAAATGTTTGTAAATCTATCGGACCAAACTGCGTGGTCATCAGTCCGTAGCTTACAAACTACTTAAACCTAGGTAAACTAACCTAAGAACAACACACACACCCATGCCCCAGGAAGGACACGAACCTCCACGGCGAGCAACCTCGCGTTCCGCAGCGAGACGCTTTAGATCGCTCGGCTACTCCACCGCGGCGGGGGTCATCAGTCCCTAAACTTACAAACTACTTATGAACTAGCTAATCCTAATAACGGCACAAATATCCATGCCCGAGGGGGGATTCGAATCCCCGACCGTAGTGGATGTGCAGTCCGTGACTGGCGCGCCTGAGTCCCCTCGACCACCGCGGCCGGCACAATGGTTATTACGCGAATCACACGCGACTGGAATATAAGGAGTAACTGATAGTGGTACACAAAATCTGCAAGAAAGGGCGGTGTATTGACTGAGCTCTCTTTTGTATCACGGTGATTGATGTGAAAAGTTTTCCGACTCATGGCTGCACGACGGGAATTAACAGAATAGGAACGCCTAGTGCTAGCTGGAGCTAGACGCATAGGACTTTCCATTTCGTAAATCGTTAGGGAGTTCAGTAGCTGACAGACTGCAACAATGACTTTTGATGGCTACTGCTCTGTATTATAGTCCTGTCGTCGCTCGCATCAGGGATATGTCACATGCCTTTTCTAGCGCAATATAATATCACCCGAGTGCCACGAAAATTGGAATACAAATATTAATCGAGGCTGAATTTCAAGGCAACCAATACGAATATTTCTCAAGACCAACAGCAACAACGAAATGGTGATTTATATCTCAAGATGACAAAAGATTTTTGCCGACACCGGTCATTTTAAAAATAAATATTGCAATCTTAGATTATATAATTAATTGATCGTGTTATAAGAAATCGTTGAACTCCCGTAGTAAGCATGGAGATCCGGGTTCGATTCCCCGTCGCATTACGATTTTTAATGTATTGCTTCACGTTTATCTTTAATGTCTTGGACATATTCGAGATGAAAAACTGTCTCAGGGTTTCTCAATTTATAAATTGATATTTATATCCGGTAACAATGTTTTTTAAATTACTTCATAACAATAATTTTTAATTTTTGTAGCTACTACTATTACTTCTCCGTTATTAGTTACGATTTAAAACTTACGTAATTACTAAATAAAAAAGGTTTTCCTGTTTTAGATGTTATTAATTTTATTAACTTGCTATATAGACGTCATATTCCATCAAAGTACTACCATTCTCTCCAGTATTCTATCGGACGAACGATGGATGTACCAAGTTTTGATGTCGCTCGGGAATGGACGCGTGGTCTAAGGCGCACATGTTACGAATTGTGCGAAAGCTCGCCGTCTAGGGTTAGATTCCTCCCTCGCTCATGGGTGTGAGTGTTGTTCTTAGTGTTAGTTTGTAACTCTAGGTATCGATGACCCTGGGAGTTCAAATGTTCAAATGTTTGTAGAGTCTATGGGACTTAACTACGGGGTCATCAGTCACTAAACTTACAAACTACTTATGAACTACTTACAACTAAGGACGGCACAAATATCTATGCGCGAGGGGGGATTCGAACCCCCGACCATAGTGGCCGTGCAGACCGTGACTGGAGCGCCTCAGTCTTCTCGGCCACCGCGGCCGGCGACCCTGGGAGTTTAGTGCCTGATATTCACATACAGTTGAACAAGTTTTGATCAGCGATTAGTGGGAAAGAAAGTCAGCGTTCCGATTTTGGTAGCAACTATCTCGGCTCCTCCTTTAATAACTTAGAAAATTCGCGGAAAACCAAAACATGTGGACTGTTGGAACGGAAATTTTGAACCGCCGGGCCGAGTGAGTCGGATCAGTAAATAACGAAGATTTAAGGAGAAGGGAGATTAGCATATATAACACAGATCGGCACAGTAAATCAAGAAATGTAGCGCGTCAGTCCAGCCGAAAAGAGCGTTGCCCAGGAAAAAAAGGGGAAAAAAATAGTGAGATAGAATCTTTAGCTTCGCACAGATCGAAGGCTCCATTTCCATAAACAAGTCGCGCGTTTGCCGGGCCGTCTTACCGCCCCGGCGACCATAAAACATGTCACCTTTTAATCCGAGTCCTTGAATTACGCCCTGCGAGTCGATATTAACTGTACGGAGGATCCGCCATTACGCACCTGGAATCCTTTTTTTTGCCGCACGGCGCCGCGTTTTCCCCCCCTCGGCCCCGTTGATAAACGGTAGCCGCACTCTCTTTTGCCGGCCGGGAATGAAATAGTGTGACAGAGTTTTACCGTTCGATACTTTTGCCGCGGGACTGTCTTACGCGCGCCGACACGGGTCGTATTTTTTTTATTGTCGCTTTCTGCGCGGCCCACCTGCTCCCGGCTGCCTTTCACGATTAATAGTCGCCCGGGTAGACTTCCCGGACGCATACGTTGCGCCGCGGACAGCTCCAATGCTTGCCCCGGCCGGCACCTGTTCGAGACGTCAGCCGCGCTGAGTAACGAATTTCGCGGCGGCCATAAAACGCGCCCGCCGCGCGCCCTGGAGGTGGCGTCCGGAAATGAAGACGGCTGCGTGCCGCCCATGGCGATGGCCGGCCCTGTCACCTCCGCAATTAACGCGCGCTACGTGACGCAACAGCCGCCGCCGCCGACCGCTGCAGTATTGCCGAGGCACCCGCTGCTTCTGCTGATACGTGTCAGCAGCCGCGAATGCGCCCGGCCTGTTACTGTTAAACTCGCCGTCTCCTAAGCGAAGACTACTTATCGCTTTATGCTCTTTTTGAGGTTCTACTACTTCGAAGATGCAGCTCTCAATAGAAGAGCTGTCCTGTAAAAATAGCGACAGCTATGGAAGACTAAAAAGGCGACAGCCGGACTACTACAGCACGGGATATGCTGTGGTGCAGAAACAAAGCGTCGACTTGCAAAAAAGGCAGACAAAATTGGAAGCAATTATATGTATTTTTGACGACTTTACAGCGTTCATTTTTAATGAAATAAATCGCAGTTTGCGATCACTTACGACTTTCACTGTACTAGGTTTATATGTAATACCAATGTTTGGCGAATGAAAATTTGTGCCTGGCCGGGATTCGAACCCAGGATCAACTGCTTACTTTATTTATTTATTTATTTTTATTTAATAGATCTTGATGTTCGTTGTATAGTTCAGAAGATCTCGGTTCCCTGCGGCTAGTAAGTTCAGTCACGGCTTCTCGTAGAATGTGCATTCCGTTGAACAGTTCAAGGAGGGACAGCAGGAGACTGAGGCGCTCCAGTCACGGTCTGCACGGCCACTACGGTCGGGGTTTCAAATCCCCCCTCGGGCATGGATATTTGTGCCGTCCTTAGTGTTAAGTAGTTCATAAGTAGTTTGAAAGTTTAGGGACTGATGACCCCGTAGTTAAGTCCCATAAGCTATACAAACATTTGAACATTTGATTTAGACAAAAATGAAGCAATTATATATTTGACGACTTTACAGCGTTCATTTTCAATTAAATAAATCGCAGTTTGCGATCACTTATGACTTTCTCTGTACTAGGTTTAGATGTAATACCAATGTGCGGCGAATGAAAATTTGTGATTGGCCGGGATTCGAACCCGGGATCTCCTGCTTACTAGGCAGACGCGTTGACCACACCGCCACCGAGGACACAGTGACCAACCCGACTGCAAAGGACTCTTCCCTACACGTCTATCGCCACACCCAATTCTCCATTCGCCAGACTGTCTCTTTCCTATTACCACAGTCTCTTCATTCTGTAATGCTCGCACAAATGTTCAAATGTTTGTAAATCTATCGGACCAAACTGCGTGGTCATCAGTCCGTAGATTACAAACTACTTAAACCTAGGTAAACTAACCTAAGGACAAACACAGACACCCATGCCCCAGGGAGGACGCGAACCTCCACGGCGAGCAACCGCGCGCTCCGCAGCGAGACGCTTTAGACCGCTCGGCTACTCCACCGCGGCTACTCCACTCGCAGCCACAATACTGTATTCCCGCATAAGTATTTAAGTATACGTATTTAGATGTAATACCAATGTGCGGCTAATGAAAATTTGTACCTGGCCGGGATTCGAACCCGGGATCTCCTGCTTACTAGGCAGACGTGTTGACCACTCCACCATCGAGGGCAAAGTGGCCAACCCGACTGCAGAGGACTCTTCACTGCACGTCTCCCGCCACACCCAAATCTCCATTCGCCACACTGTCTCTTTCCTATTACCACAGCCTCTTAATTCTGTAATGCTCGCAGCTATAATACTGTATTCCCGCATAAGGAAGTACAGACCATGAGGTATCGAGACACAATTAAATGTCGTCAGGAGTCCAGTCTCGATACCTCTCGCAGCCACAATACTGTATTCCCGCATAAGGGAGAACAGACCATGAGGTATCGAGACAGAATTGTCATCAGGAGCCCAGCCTCGATTCCTATTCCTATTACCACAGTCTCTTAATTCTGTAATGCTCGCAGCCACAATACTGTATTCCCGCATCAAGGAGAACAGACCATGAGGTATCGAGACACAATTAAATGTCGTCAGGAGCCCAGCCTCGATACCTCATGGTCTGTTCTCCTGTTTCATATCACTGTGCGGAGTTACGCCTAGTTATTTGTTTCTACCACTCATATGTATCACCTCACACTCTCTTACTATTTAGAGCTAACTGACATTCTTCATACCACTTTGGTCCAAGTCATCCATCATCCTACTACAGTCATTCAATGACAGCACCTCTCTTGTGCACCGCATTATCATCAGCAAACAGCCGCAGGTTACAACTGACTCTGCCCGTCAGACAATTTATGTAGGTAGAAAATAATAGTGGTGCTAGCACACATCCCTAGGGGACACCTGACGATAACCCTGGTCTCTGATAAACACTCTCCACCGAAGACAAAGTACTGGGTTCTATTTCGTAAGTATTCCTGAAGCCACTCACATATTAGGGTACCTATTCCCTAAGCTCTTACCTTCGTTAGCAGTTTGCAGTGCGCAGAGTGTCGAACAGTTTTGTAAGTGTGAGAAATATGGCGTCTGCCTGTTGCCCTTCATCCGTAGCTTGCAAGATCTCATCATTGCTCCTGGTGTACCCTGTACAGGGAGCATTGAAGGCTTGACAGTAATGGCAGCGCTGCTAGCTTTTCCCTTTGGACTCCTCCCTGACGGACGCTCGCCCCCTCGCCGTGCGGCCGGAAGCGGCGACGGCGCGCGCCTGTTTGGCGTCCACTAGCGGCCATTAGCGACCTCCTGCCTTATGGATTCATTACAGGCGCTGTCAGCACACGGCCACGTGACAAATTGTCAGCGCCGCCGCATCATTCCGGGGAAATAAGCCTAATGGCCTAGTTAAATGCGACAGCTCGCCGATTAATTTGCAGCGCTGCGCCGCGCCGGCCGCCGTTTACCCAGCCGCCGCCGCCGACCCTAGCTGGTCTCCGGAGTCTACTTCACTTAACCACCGCTACTCGCTACTCTGTGGGTTTACATATCACGACCTCCTCTGCTAAACGTCCCGTTATGAACGTTTAGAACGGAACGCCGCTGAGACAACTCGTGCTGAGAATAAGGCAGCGGAATCGCTTCGGCTTGTCTTAATTGCGCATCGTTTTCCCTAATCCCCGAGGTGACGCAGCGGTAGGACAGTGGACGACACATGTTCAAATCGACGACCGCCTATCTCGATTTATATTCTCTGCGAATTTTATAAATCTCTTGTACTCATCTCTGTTGGCTTCGTCGTCCATGTGTTGTTCAACATCTACACCCCTCCCCTTTCGTTTAACAAATCAAATGTTTGTAAATCTATCAGACCAAACTGCGTGGTCATCAGTCCGTAGGTTACAAACTACTTAAACTAAGGTAAACTAACCTAAGGACAACACACACACACACCTAAGTCCTAGGGACGACTCGAACCTCCGACGGCGAGCAACCGCACGCTCCGCAGCGAAGTGCCTTAGACCGCTCGGCTACACCACCGCGGCTCCAATAGTATTACTTCGTTCTTGTTTCAGTAGTTACTTTCCCAGAATTCTTTATTGTTACGGATAAGAAATCCGTTTGTAGAGGACATCCTTCGCTGCGGTGGAGTAGCCGAGCGGTCTAAAGCGTCTCGCTGCGGAGCGCGCGGTTGCTCGCCGTGGAGGTTCGAGTCCACCCTGGGGCATGGGTGTGTGTGTGTTTGTCCTTACGTTAGTTTACCTAGGTTTAAGTAGTTTGTAAGCTACGGACTAATGAACACGCAATTTGGTCCGATAGATTTACAGACAGACAGACAGGACAACCTTCAAAAGCCAACATAATTTGCATGCAAGGAAGGTTATGATGAATCTATCATGCGATTCTTCTGTGATCTGGACTAGGGACAATGACGCTACCACTTTTATTTCCGTATCTTTTCCTCTCCATCCGTTCCTTCTTCATTTTAGACATATATCGATTCAACCGTCTCCGGCGAAATTGTGATAAAGGCGGAGTTCCTCCCAACAACACTGTCCGCAGGTAAATCTATACGCGATAATGCCGACTTCTGGATTGAGGGTTACGTTAATTGCCGGTGCTACCGCCATATATCGATACAAATACTGGATACTAGCATTGCAAGATTACTTGTCATGTGCGCTGAGTTCGGAAGATTTATCAGTTTCTGACGGAGTTAATAAAACTCCTGATGACTGCCATTTTATGTACTTGTGACGACGGTCACGTTGCGTGCGAGTATGGAGTTTGCACGCAGCATCAGCGGAGCCACCGGCTCAGAAGCAGCCTGACTGCCGGGCCGGTTGTCGAGGCGGGCAGAACAATTGCCCGCCTCCATCCGCGCCTTTGAATTACCCGAGCATAAAAATTAATGTGACGGCGTGCCGGCCCCGGGCCGTGAGCTGCCCGCAGCAGTTTTCCAGCCAGTCCTACCGGCTGCCATCGCCTCCAGAGAAGGCCTGAGCGTCGGCGTGACACATCACTCACAGTAGGCAGCGAGCTGGATGATCCCTAATGAGAGCTATGCTCCAGCGGCCACCCAATCAGCAACGCGATCGCGGCCTACTTTGTATGACGTGGCACGACGGCGCTTAAGTCTTCTCTCTAGCCGTGTTCCACCGACCTAGTTCTACTGTGTATCACCATCGACTCACATCCATGAGGTCGACAGTTCAAATCGCAATATAGCCATCCAGATGTAGCTTCTCCGTTATTTTCCTGCATTGCTCGATACAACTTCAGGGACGATTTCCTTGAAAAGGGCTTTTCTGATTCCCTTCCTTGTTCTTTCGTAATCCGAACTTGTGCTCCGTCTCCAATGGGCAAATTGTCGACAGGACCCTCATCTTTCTTTTGGACGAAATCGATGCAGATACTTCTACAAACGTCTGCAGCAACAAAGCATAGGGCATTGATGTCTTGTCCAGAATGAGATCATTACCGATCGAGCACAGTATCTCGGATTGATTGAAAGGTGACAAGGGTATCAGCCGAGACGTTTTATAAGGGATTATTCAGGAACACGCTATAAGTGATAGGAAACCACGGTATATCTACATGTGGATTTCCGAGCTTTTATTTGGATAGCGCCATCTTATGGACGGCCGGCCGCGGTGGCCGAGCGTTATTCGGCGCGCCAGTCACAGTCTGCACGGCCACTACGGTCGGGGGTTCGAATCTCCCCTCGGGAATGGATATTTCTGCCGTCCTTAGCATTAGGTAGTTCATAAGTAGTTTTTAAGTTTAGGGACTGATGACCCCGTAGGTTAGTCCCATAAGCTGTACAAACATTTGAATATTTTTGATCTTATTGACGCTACTCCAGTGACTTAACTCTTTAATGCATAGTGTACCTGATAGCTACATACCTTATTTTTTCCATTATCTCTCAAACTGATCAAAATTTTTACCACAAATTCATTTGTAGCTGCTTATATACCTAGTGTTACATATGCTTGTAGCTCGTCCTAGAAATTATAAATTGCAGAGTGCTACTGAATCATTTCGACAGTTAGCTGCATTGAGTTACTCCAAACATGTGCGTTTGATTACATTAGTATTCCTTCTTTGCCACGTAAAAGTAGCCAATCACATACTACTGTAGAATTACGAGTTAATTTCTGGAAATATGAGAGGCATAATACTGAAATTTACTGTGTCGGGCACATCATGGAATCAGTATATAGCTGACCAGCTATGAATGATCTTTTTTTCCCCTAGTAGTGCATAATAATTTTAAGGATTTTTTAAAATAATTTTTCTCAGTATATACGCAATATACTCGTACATTAATCGTGGTAGTTTTTATTCCAAAGACGATTTAAAATCGTTCATGAGGCGAATAACCATTTTTAATGTATAAAAATTGCTTCAAATAATGTCGGGCAATAGAGGGTTAAGCTCCTGACGTATCTCGCTTAATACTGGCGATTTATTTTGGTATAAATATCCAACCAGTTGCATTTATGGATGCTCTGTATTACTCCACAACTAGTTTTCAAACCACTGCAGCCTCATAATCAGTGGAGTTTTTACAGGAACTGTGCTGGCGATTTGTGATTTTACTCTTGCGATTGATTTTAAATCCATATCTGTTTCGTATATTGGGTACTGAAATATGAACACATCACAGTATATTGCTTCACTTAGGAGTGAAAAGTGTAATGATATCCAGTCAGTCATCTTATAAACGGTACAGTTCATGGTCTAGTGGGACCATTGCGGCGTATCAGCGCACCTAGCAAGCAAGTGGCCGAAACATGAGTTAAAAGAAAAGAAATCCGACTAATGTTTTCCTCGGTTGGTATGAATAAACGTCCCGCGTTGATAGTGGCAAAAAAAGGTAAAAAGCAGAAAACAGGGACAGATAGGGAAGAAAACAAAAGAATAAAAATAAAAATGGTTGACCATATCGTCTCTAGGTCCCGGTTTCCGTGTTCGATTTCCTGGCAGGTTGGATACTATTTTCCGGTCGAGGAGTGGGTGTTGTGTTGTATTCATTATCATTTCATCATGACGCACGGGCCATAAACTTCGCAGAATACTAATTACTCGTGAAAAATATCAAGAACGAGAGATTCGTTACCAGTGTAAAGTCAAGGGCAGTGCTGCCAACCGTCAAATCTCTGAAGTTCTGCCGGCAGTATGAGGTAACAAGACTGGAAGGATGGTGCTGGTCACCCCTGAATTAGAACAAGGGCGGTGCCGTGCACAGAGGCGTGGGAGAAAGGGGAGGGGGAGGGGTAGGAGAGGGGGGGTAGGGTATGCTTATTACGGGAGAGCAGCCCAGCGGGGGCGGGAGGGAGGGAGGGGGGAAGCAAAAGGCTGCGGAGGAGCGCTGGGACGACGTTATCGCGATTTCATTCCGCCCACGTTCTAATAATGGCTGCCATAATTCGTGGCAAGTGTCCGATTTTCCAGCGGCAGCAGCTGAACTCGCGGCCTGTGTATATATAGATATAGAGCTGCGGCAGGAGGAGATCCCCGGCGTACATAGGGTGTGGGCCGGATCAATATGGCCGTCGGGTCCTTACCTCGGCACGTACGGCCGTCCCGCCAGCCACACTTAAACGTTATGTCCTCTCTGCAGCCGGCGGACCGGACCAGACCGTGTAATTTCGTCCGCGGCTTCCAGTCACTCCCAAATGTCGCCTCGCCTCACGCCCTACCACGGTGGCCGGGCCAACTTTGCTGCAGTGACACCAGCTGAGACTCGATACTTTGGCTCGCCCAACGACCGATGCTCAGATCGTACCACTTTGCCATTCTGGTCCTCTGTCTCTCTCGTTTCCCAGCTGCGATTTCGGTATTAAATGTTCCTCATCATATATTTCCCAACATACTCCACGATAAAGTATAGGATTGCTGGCCGCCGGCCGCAGTGGCCGAGAGGACTGAGGAGCACCAGTCACGGTCTGCACGGCCACTACGGTCGGGGGTTCGAATCCCCCCTCGGGCATGGATATTTGTGCCGTCCTAGTTCGTAAGTAGTTCATAAGTAGTTTGTAAGTTTAGGGACTGATGACCCGCAGTAAAGTCCCTTAAGATTAACAAACATTGGCAATCTATTTCCATATTCTTTCCAGCCACGTTACATAATAATAGCTTTTTCGTTCTCTCTCTCTCTCTCTCTCTCTCTCTCTCTCTCTCCCTCTCCCTCTCATATATATTATATATATATATATATTATATATCGTATGAACACATGTAGCGCAACAAATGTGCATTTTTATGGTTCGATTCTCGAATTTAACGTCGGACAATCTTAAAGTATACTCACTCAAGACTAATTACCGACGGCCACGGTGGCCGAGGGGTCAGTTGGCCTTGGGCCGTGCTAGCGTGCGCACCTGCGCCGCGCGCAGCTTAACGCTCCGCTCCGGGGTTTGTTTACTTCCGCGTCGCGGTATTTGTGTGTATTGAGTCCCGCATTCACGAACCTCATGGCGCACGCTTACCGCCGTGCGACGATCAAAGTAACGTTTCAGGCTGAACATCCACGACCAAGAGCTTTTGAAATCGAACAGTTCATACGAGAAGATCTTCGTTTGAACCCACAAGACGTGATCGGAATACACTTTTCAATCACGGGAAGCATCGTCTATATCAAGATGACGACGGAAGCGCTATGCACTGAAGTTGTCCAACGACATAACACCGGACTGAAGTTCAAGCACTCTGATGGTCACATCGGTGCCGTAACGGTCGATCATGTAGGATTCGGATTGCGTACTCTACGGGTGTTTGAGCTCCCGTTTGAAGTACCTCAAGAAACGGTCATTGCAGCCTTCCAACCGTATGGTAACGTCGTTGGTCACCTCGCAGAAAAGTGGCAAACATTTACGACCTACCAGGTATTAAATGGTGTGCGTCAGATACAGATTGAGCTGAAGAAACACGTTCCGTCGTACCTGATGATTGGTGGTGTGCGGGCCATCGTTATGTACGATGGCCAGCCACGAACATGTTCAGGATGTGGCGAGGAAGGCCATGTCCGGTCCGAATGTATGCGCCGACGTTTGGTACAGACACCACTAGGTGAGGTGGCCTCAGCAACAACGGTCACGTCCCTACCCGTCACCTACGCTGCAGTTGCACAGAACCACGTAATACAACTCCAGGCTACGCCTAAACCTACGTTGCCTGTACCCAACGCAGAAGAAAATACTGACGACACAAGCACAGCACCGCCTCCAGCGCCCTCACCAGAACCGGCAACAATAGAGGCAACTCCGAATGACTCTGCTGGTATCATGGACATCGACCTAAGTGTGGTGCCGACGTCCGCTTTCGTACAGACGGGTGCGGCGATAGAAGAGGAACAACCAAATTCTGATTCAGAACAACACATCCGAAAACAGCGGTCACCTCGGAGACGTAAGAAACGCCGTCGAACACCCTCCGCTGACGGCCTCCATCAGAAGACCTTTTCGGATACCGAACGAATGTCTGACAGTGACGTACCATTTTCCGACCAGCAGCAGGATGATACTGCCACACTGGACAGTCCTACGGTGACGCACCATACCTCAAATCAGGACATACCATCCTTGATGTCAGCACCTAAGAACGACCTTACCCTCACAGCACCGCTTGGAGCATGCGCCTCGTCCGTTACAGACCAACGCCAGCACACGTCATCGACATCCACATCATGGGCCGACGATGTTGGCGAAGGAGCGGATCAGACAGCTAACGTGGCCGAGCGGGTGCATTCCATGGAGGCACCAGATTTGGTACCCAACTAAGAATTGCGGCAACTGTGGGAGACACGGCAAGTCAGCGACTTTCGGGAGCCGCTGCAACGCCTTCTGTAAACCTTGCAAGTGTCCATCCGCAGCAATATCGTATCGCCACGATGAATATGGCCACCATTCGCGCCCCACACAAACTGGCGATGTTTCGAGACACCATCTACTCAAGTGATGTTGATATTGCGCTCCTACAGGAGGTGTTTGTCGCTGATTTTCTCATCCCTACTGGCTACACTGGCTATGTTTCACACGCCTCCGACACCGGCAGCGGCGTCGCCATCCTCCTACGCGATGGCATTCCAGCAGACGACGTCGTTTACCTCCACACTGCTCGGGGAATGGCTCTTACTGTATTTGGAGTGCGTATCATTAACATCTATGCACCATCCGGCTCCAGCCACCGTCGAGACCGCAATACATTCTTCGCCGAGGATATCACGCCGCTATTTATGGGTCCACAGGATGACTTGGTATTTGGCGGGGATTTCAACTCGACACAAGGGCCCACCGACCAACTGCCACAGCATTCACCCTGTGCGACTCTCTCCGTGGTCATCGACAGACTACAACTCGTTGACACCTGGACAAAGCTCTACGGAACTCGCCCTGGCTTTACGTTTTACACCGCCCATTCCTCGAGCCGCCTGGATCGCATATACCTCACCCGCTCTCTCGCAGGTGGAACCCGTCACGCGGAAGTCTGGCCCTTAGCCTTTTCAGATCATGAGGCATATATCTGCGACGTTAGTCTCGTCCGACAGCGTGTGTGGCATAGTCGTGGCCTGTGGAAACTAAACGTGTCTCACCTGACCGCTCCAGACTGTCGACATTTGATCGAAAGTGCGTGGGCACAGTGTTTACGCCGTCTTAACGCCTATAACTCCACTCTATCTTGGTGGCTCTCCTGTGCAAAGCCAACGCTGCGCAGGTCGCTGATGAATTACGGCCGGGACATCAAGACATGGCGAAACAACACTTTGAATTTTTATTATTCCATTCTTCGAGAATGTGTGACGATGCCTTTCTCACCAGCCAGGCAGACGATGGTTCACCGTACAAAGGCCCAAATCTCTTTGATAATGCGCCGCCACCTGGAAGGGACTGTCATCCGATCTCGTACAAATGATAGAATAGGTGAAGAACATCCGTCGATGTACCATCTCATCCAGGAAAGACAAAAACGACGCCGGGCTCTGATACACGCCCTGATTGACGCGGAAGGTCACCGGCACGATACCCAATACTCCATCGGTCAGGCGTTTCATGCCCATTTCACAAGACTATATGAAGCTGTTCCGCATTCGCCAGAACTGATTTCAGAAGTCGCACAACTTATTCCAAGTACTCTCCCAGTGGAGGTGGCACGTGAACTCCAGGAAGGCGTGACCACGGATGAAGTACTAGAAGCAATTAAAATGGGGCATAACAATAGGTCTCCTGGGCCCGACGGTATTCCCGTTGAATTTTATAAAAGTTTTGACTATTTGTTAGCACCTACATGGACGACGATCGCTCAAGAACTAATGTCCCCAGCGACTGATGTCCCTAAAACCTTCCTTGAAGGCATAATTATTCCTGTACACAAACCGAACGGGTCATCCAGAATACAAGATTATCGGCCTATAACTCTGCTTAACAGCGATATGAAAATATTTACACGGTTGTTGGCCTCACGACTCAAGAAAGTTGCACGGTACGTCACATCCTGCGACCAGACGTCCTTAGGAGGAGACAACAATATCCATACGGCTCTTTGCCGCTATCGAGACATGATAGCACTTGCCCGATATCAACGACTTCCTGGTGCCCTGGCTTCACTTGACTTTAGCCAGGCCTTCGACCGCGTTGATCACTCCTACTTACAGACAGTTCTCCAGCACATGGGTTTCACTGGCGACATTATTGCAGTAGTTATGCGCCTTCTGACTGGCGCGACCTCCAAAATCATGTTCAACGGTCGCCTCACCCCACCCGTGGTTATAACACGATCCGTCCGACAAGGCTGCCCACTTTCAACTATATTATACGTCTTTGCTTTAGAACCATTGCTCCAGGGACTACGCCAACGTTTGGAAGGTATGAGTTTACATGGGAACCGATTCTGTTGTACAGCTTACGCCGATGACATCGTCCTTTACCTACGCACTGAGAACGACGTACGGGCAGCCCTGACGTGGGTGGCCACTTATGGCGAGGCATCAGGCAGCTTGCTCAACGTCTCAAAATCCAAGGTCTTGCTCATCGGCGAGGGCCTACCAGAGAGAAGCATCGCTCCTCTAAGTGTAGCCACAACCGTTAGATGTCTTGGCATAGATTTTTCAGCCGATCTCCGCCGCTCAGCAGCGATCAACGGTCGGCGATTGCTTCAGAGAATCAGGGGAAGTCTGGCAGATCACCGGCTACGATCCCTCGACATAGTTCAACGTACACAATATGTGAACGTCTATCATGCCTCTCGCATACCCCATGTTGCTCAAGTGCTACCGATCCCAACTCTCCTGGCACGGCGTATATTGGCTGCGTTAGGCTCCTACGTCAGCTCCGGATTGATATTCAAAGTGCAATACGACGCCCTTGCACTCCCGCGGGAACGTGGTGGGGTGGGACTAACACATGTGCCGACCAGAGTCACGGCGCTCTACGTCAGCTCTCAATTAAAAATCTGGCGACGTTGCCCACAGAGTCTCACCGGTATACTATTCAATGCCTTTGCCCCGGACTCTTTGGTAGCCCCAGTGACGATTGCAGCCATTCCAGTTGCCTTCCATCATATCCGACGATTCTTCTTGGACCTTAGTTATGTATACAAATCTTTACCACCTGCTCGTTTGTCTCAGACTAAAACAGTATATGATCTGCTACAACAGTGTCGACCATCCAACCCGATCGAAATTAAGCATCCACAGTATGTATGGCGGCATATATGGAAAGCTATTTACGAACGTTTTCTCGAATCAGACGTCCAGTCAACCTGGTATCTCACTGTGAACGGAAAACAAGTAAACCGACATCGCCTGCATCGGATCCATCTCGCCGATTCGCCCCTCTGCATTCACTGCGGAGTGGACGACACAGACGGCCACAGGTTCCACTGTGGTCAGGCGAACGATGTCTGGACGCTCGCTCGGCGAATTTTGGCGTTCCTTACTCGCCAAACACCCGCCCAGATCGACATCAACATGCTCCTATTTCCGGAGGAGACTTTCTACCCCACCACCAAAACACACTCGGTAAATTGGATTCGTGGCTACACGATCCGATACCTCTTTGATCCTGGCGAGAAATCAGTACTTGGATACTGGAACTTTCTTAATGAACGACACTGCGTCCTAACCCGTAACCCAAAGTACCAGAAATATTTTTCCAACTTTTTACGGAGTGCCTTTCACGACCCGCCTCGCAGCTGGAACGTCCAAACGATGAGAAGATAAATCTTAACGCAACCAACCTGAACTGAACAGAACCCACAACGGAACATAATAATCAACGAGAAGACACGTTTGGACGATTTTAAGTATGCCGGCGGCATCACTACGGCGCACCTCTTGTCATATATTACAATATATATATATATATAAAGAATTAAAAATAAATAAATAAATAAAGAATACAAAAGAGAAGAAGTTTTCCCAGCCTTTTCTTTCTTCCAAATCTCATGAGTTTTATTTTATTTTATTTTCTTTATTATTATTTTTCTGCTTTCGGTAGCCTATTAGCTTTCCTTGCCCTTCATTAGAATTAGGTTAGTTGAACTGGGACTAGGATAAGGTAGGAGCCAACGCCTGAAGTGGACAAGTTTATTTTTTTCTAAGGGCAAAAGTGGCGGTGGCAAATAAAAAAAAAAATAAATAAATAAATAAAAAAAATAAATAAAAAAAAAGGGGACAAAAAAAAGGTAAAAACATAAAAAAAAAAAAAATAAAAATAAAAAAAAAAAAAAAAAGAGGTTAAGGCGAAAAGTTCTAACCCCAAGTCTTTTTGGCTCGAATCGTCCCCGGTGCAAAAAAAAAAAAAAAAAAAAAAAAAAAAAAAAAAAAAAAAAAAAAAAAAAAAAAAAAAAAAAAAAAAGGTGACTGACGCGCTCCAGTCACGGTCAGCATGGCCACTACGGTCGGGGGTTCGAATCCCCCCTCGGGCATGTATATTTGTGCTGTCATTAATTGTAAGTAGTTCATAAGTAGTTTGTAAATTTAGGAACTGATGACTCCGTAGTTAAGTCCCATAGACTCTACAAACATTTGAACGATTTTGAACTAATTATCGAATGGCTCCTCCAGCTAATCTTTCATGCTTATCCAGTTCAGTCTTCTCTGATGGTCCTCGAGCTATGATTAAGCCGCGAACCTTTGGTAGTATCATGTGACTAACACAATTCTTATTCTAATTCACGAGATACGTAGCTAATGAAGAAGCTGTCGATGCAACAACGATTTTAATTAAGAGTTTGAAGATTAAAATGGGCACAGAAAAATGTAGCAATGCCTTTTCGCGTCAGAGAACCGTCTACGGGAGTGTGATACGGCGCACTCGCTAGCCGATCGCGTCAAGGAACAAATGTGCATTTGTATGGATCGATTTCGAATTTAACGTCAGCCAATGTCTTAAAGTACACCCACATTTCTCGAAATCACTCAAGACCAATTCTCGAATAGCTCCTCCAGCTAAGCTTTCATGCTTATTCATTTGAGTCTTATCTGTTTGTCCTCGAGTCACGACTAAGGCTCGAACCTTCGGTTGTACCATGTGGCATAACATAATTGTTATTCTATTTCACGAGAGACGTAGCTAATGAAGAAGCTGTCGATGCAACAACGATTTTAATTAATAATTTCAAAGGTGAAAATGCGTACAGAAAATGTAGACAATGCCTTTTTCGCGTCAGAGAAGGGGCTACGGAAATGTGATACGGCGCACTCGCTAACCGATCACGCCAGTAAAAAAAAAAAAAAAAAAAAAAATACAGCACCGCGGCTTCGGCGACAAATTCGCTGACGGACTCTGGCCGCGAGTGCGGACAAGCCGCGCGGACAGGGGCGCAGTTAAGCGACGTATATTTTCTTGGTGCTCGCTTTTTGGCCAGCAATAAAACGCCGACGCCGACGGCGGCTGGGAAGGGAAGCGGTTGACGTCCGCTGAAGAGCTGCTATCTGCTCATTTCCCGGCGGCGAAGCGCTTCGACTGCGGTGTCAATTGCGCGGGCGCCACCCTTACGCTCATTGAAATATTTGAGGGCGCGATGTTTCTGGCGGCGGAAATGAAGCCGTGGCTGCCGCCGCCGCTGCCCCTGTCAGCAGGTCAGCGCGCAGGCTCTGCTGACAGGGCGCGCTCCACCCCCACCCCCTCCTACCCCTAGCGGACAACTTCTGCGCCACTTCTGCACAAAGCGACTGTCTGTGCTCATTGCCGCGCGCGCTTAATGTACATCCAGATTAAGTAACGCGCTCAAGGCGTCGATTTGCAGTTTAACGAAGCGAGGCAGTGCGTCTCGCAATTTCCGAGTTGCGATAATCGCAATACTTGGCCATCTAATTTGTGTGTATTACTACTTTGCCGAAGCTGGGAATGGTTATGGATGTGTTTTCAGCACAAAAGACTATTTCCCAGCACTATATAAAAAAAGGGGTGGGCGTGTTCAACTAAATTAGTACAGATGTCTGAGCGCATCATTACGCTGATACGCAGCATCTCATCAGAAGTATCCATATATTAGTTGACATTACAATGGGGAGTCTCCAGTCCTCGTCCTTATAATACCTTGATCTCTGGTATAGTGGAGAACCAAGGCTGTCGGAGGCCCGGGGCGGCGGCAAAACAATCCGAGACCCCAGTCCACTTGGAAAAACAAGTAATTACTATAAGAAAAGTAACTTCTGAGATTTGGAAACTGCCAGGACGAGAGGCACGGGACAATCAAAAATAATTGCTTTCGAGATTTGGAGGCCCCAGAAAGAGAGGCCAAAGAAACATGCTTTTTTTTGAGGTATTTGGAGGCCCCCCAAGACGAGAGGCCCATCCGCCCCTCCCCTCCCCCGCTTATCAAGGCATTTTTCTCTTGGGGCCACTATCAGGAACTGTGTGATTGATGTCCATTGGACTTGCGACTCGATGATGAAGGAATAGTGTTGAGAATAGCACAACATACACCCCCCGAAAGGAGAAAATTAGCGACCCTTTGGGGATTCGAATACTGAGCCCCTGCTTGCAAACCACCACACTGTTTACTCTATATTTATTTATGTATATATGTACTCAGCTAACTCGGTTCCTCGCGGACTTTGTATAGTTTTATATCTACGTTGATTGTTCATGCCTTCGAACGGAATATTTATTAGAGAACAGATCCATTCCTCATTCTCCTCACGGACAAGTTGACAAGATGAGAGGCCTAGAAGAGCTCTAAAAGAAATATATACATAGGCGGATCCAGGGCGCGCAAAGGGTCGTCGTCCCCCCCCCCCCAGCAGCTCGATTTTTTATGTTTTTTTTTTTTTTTTTTTTTTTTTTTTTTTTTTTTTTTAAAGAATGCGAAACTAGCGTGCTACCACTGCACTGAGTCTTCAAAACTGGAGACTTTTGCTTGATTGGGCGGGGGATAAAAAGGGGTGGAGAGTACTAGTAGTGAGCCAGAGTTTAGCTAACGATGAGCCATATATATATATATATATATATATATATATATATATATATATATATATATATATATATATATAAAGCTATACTCGATGACAAAGAAAATGCACAGCGTTGTAGTTTGCCACTCAGGGTTCGAATTCGATTCCCGATCGGGTTGGAGATTTTCTCCTTTCGGGAACTGGGTGTTCTACTATCATCAGCATCATTCCTTATCATCGACACGCAAGTCCACCGCACTACGCACTGTGTACTGCAGACGGCAGAGGAACAGATCGAAAATGATTACGTCGGATGGGAGGTTTTCTTCCTTTGGGGTAAATGTCCAACCTATTTTAACAGACGCAATCGATAATTTTTAAGCGATGAACTATTGTTTACGTTCTAAATGCCTATTTACTACCGAAGTTCGTTGTACTAAGGAAAAGGAAAGTGTATTTCAATCAAGTTTACAATGTAGCTCACATTGGCGCTGGTGTGTTCGGTGGGTATTGACGCTGGCCCATACATTTGTGCCTTTTTAAAGGACAGTATGTTACCAAGTTTCGTTTGGTCCATAAAATCAGCAGGTGACGTGCGTCTGCGAGGACGAGGAGATTTGGCGGGCCTCTTAGCGGGGACGGCTGAGGCCATCGACAGCTTTAGTGGCCGGGCCCCGGCGCGGAACATATCTTCCCCGAAACGCCGACCGCCACAAAATACGACCGGCGCGGGCGCCCATTCTGTGTTTGTGTCGAAACCCGCGGTCCCACTTAGCGCCATTTACATACGGGCATAAACATGGCGCCGACGTCCGTCTCCGGTGACCTCCGCTCAGACAGGCGCGCGTTCTCCACTTCGGGCACAAGGCTGTGGTGACCCGAGTCGTACCGTGTCGGCCCACGTCAGTCCAGACAGCGACTGGCGTGCCAGCTATAAGTCTTTCGGTAAACGTACGACCGACCAGCGCTCTTGAAAGGGATGTGGCCTTTCGCGAAAGAACCCTCCCAGTGCCCTACAGTGGAAACAAAACATGTCTGTCGGCGTAGTGAAGCGTGCCGTTATTTACATAGATTCGGTATGTGTCATTAGTTACCAACTTCGGCCAGATCAGTTTGTATATTTGCTTATATTTGTACTTATTCAGAAGTGGTGGTTAAGCTACTTCTTTCTTTCTCTTTGGCCATGTTTCCCGCACCTGCAGGGTCGCCTCTATTTTATTCTGCATTTGGCGTGTGTTAATATTTACGGGTTGGCCGGTTGCCATTACTGTCGCCACCCCATGCCCTTCTTTAGGAAATGTGTGCGTATATTGTTATATGTGTGAAAGTGTAAAGTGTTACAAAATGTTTGGGAATCGTGTAACTGAGGCTGGACTTGGGGACTAGTCCGGTATTCACCTAGGGAGACGTGGAAAACCGCCCCAAAACCACATCTAGGCTGGCCGTCACTCCGACCCCCTTCGTTAATCCTCCGGGCGAATTCGAACTGGGGCCGATACGCCTCCCCGTCTCGGAATGCGGTGCATTTGACCACACGGCTAACAGAGCGGGTCGGTGGCTAAGCTACTTCCAGCTAATAAAAAATATACTATGGGCAGAAGAAGTATTTTTCGATGTCGAGCGTTACAATTTTTATTTTTATTTTTGCTATCTCACCTCCATGGTCGTTATTCCCGGACCTTATTGTTTCAATTAAATCCTCTACGACACCGTCTTTTACTGTTGTCCTGTGAAATTGCAAAAAACAGCCTTGTCATGTACGACAAGTGTCATGGCGCACCATAAGATAAGCCCATGTTTACAATTGCGCTAACTACAAGTCGGCGAAGCAGCACACCACGCCCGCCCACCGCCTGTGAGCACAATTGTAATCTTATGGTGCGCCGTATGACACTTGTCGAACATGACGAGGGTGTTTTATGCAATTTCACAGGACCGCCGCTTCTATTAAGGGCTACAAATAATTCCACAATTTCAAAAACATAGAAACACCGCAAAACAACTTCCTGGTGTCACACCACGGAGAGCGCCTTATAATCTGAGGATGGCCTCCTAAAGGGCGAAACGCGTCATTAATTAAACAGTAAAAAGATCTGACCACAAAGGTTTTCCCGGCGTAATAACTGTTTGCAATCTTCTCGGGTCTGCAGCCGGATACTAAAGTCAACTTGACACAATATTTCAGCGGCGCAACTGCCTGCCATCCTCAGGTGAGCTTGCTGATAGACAATCTCGCCGGAACTGGCGAGATTGTCTATCAGCAAGCTCACCTGAGGATGGCGGGCAGTTGCGCCCCTGAAATATTGTGTCAAGTTGACTTTAGTATCCGGCTGCATACCCGAGAAGATTACAAAAGTAAAAAGATCTGCAATCAAGACGAGTTTTTTACTGAGTGAGTATTTATTCTCACTGATTGCTGTACACCATGGATTGGAAATCATTTTACGTGACTATTTAAGTTTCTTTTTAGAGCGCGATCAATGCAGGGTTAAATATCAAAGTGGCAAAGTATTTGAAAAAAAGGTGTGATATTTTGACGGAGACTACAGCATATTGGGAGTGTATCGGACTGGGCGAGTGGCACTTGGGCGGTGTAAGAAGTGCCGTGAGTTGGCCTGCGCTGGCGCACCCCTAAGACGGCGAAACCGCTTGGAGGGACGGTGGCGGGCAGGGCGGCTCTATTTACATTCCTGGCGGCGGTGACGCGGCCGGACATCTCATCAGCCGGCAGCGCCTCTGGCGGCGGAATGCGGCGTCGCGTCTTTATTGCGAGCGGCCGCGGCCGGCGTGCGCATTAGGCCCTCATCACTCGTGCCGGCGGTCCGAGGCGGGAGCAGGAGTAGAGGCGGAGGCTCCGCGAATAAAACCTTAGGGCCTGCGCGGCGGCCGGGAATGCGGCGCACTTGCGCCAATATGGCACCGGTGCTTAGCGGCCGCGTTATTAACACGGAGAGCGATGAATGGCCGCTATTGTCCGGCGGGGCTGGACGCAGCTGCCCGGAATGGCTGCGTCTCTGATGGCCGCCGCCTCTTCTAATTGAGGCCTGAGCCTTCCGCCAGCGACTCCCCGAAGAAACGGCAAAAGCGTGCACTACCGGCCGGATCTTTCAACAATACAAACACCCAGAGGAGTGCTCTCTTGTGGTAGACTCTGCAGTGGCAAATCATTAGTGCAAATTACTCTCGAACCTCAGTCAGAAAATAATCCACCTTTATATCTATCTCTTGTCTACTAACTTCCTGTCACCGTCGCTATTTCTAACATCCAGGGGCGCCGACTCCGTGGGTGCTCCGGGGTTTGTGCACACCCCAAGAATTTTTTGGGGGTGCTGAGCACCCACATAAAATTGAGGTGGAAAATAAAATTGTATAAATTAAAAAAAAAAAAAAAAAATCGGGAAAAATGAAAACCTACCTTATGACTCAAGAGTCAATGCATAACGTGACCTTAGCGAGGGACGGTATTTCATACGTCAAAGAAATGATCAGTTTTGTACGCGGGTCCCCAAGCGAGTAGTAATTGTCCCTGATTTACCCACTATGCTAGCTTTATTCATCCTGAAGCGCGTCGGTCCTTTTGACATTTCAGGTGTACGTTTTTATTAACATTCAATTGTGTATTTCAGAAATTTAGCTTGAAGAATCTGATTCTAATGCTAAAGTTAATCGTTTTTCATCTATCTTTGTCACTTCCGTTGTTATTAAAATTATACATTGAGTTGAAATTTGTAATGCTTTTCTCTCAGGCTTAAGTTAAAAACCTGTAACTAATCTCTTCAAAACAAAGGAGCACATCTCAGAGTAATGCAACAGTCCTCAGATGGCAAGTATCCATCACAACGTAGTATCTTGGTAGCAGTCTTACATCCAATTTGCTGAATCATACGACTATAATATCGTCCAAATGTTCACCAGTTAACATATCTGTACTGCCGTGTATCAAATCAAATGTCTGTAATTCTGTGGGACCAGACTACGTTGGTAATCAGTCCCTAGTCTTACAAACTACTAAAGTAAGTTAAACTAACCTACGGACAACACACACATTATTCTCGAGGGAGGATTTGAACCTCCGACGCGGGAGTCCGCGGGATCCGTAATATGGCGCTCCAGACCGCTCGGGTACTCCCGCGCGGCTGTCATTTATCACTGTTAAAGTACTACTAATGCAGACACAAAAACGTGAGACCCATCTGACCAATAGTTAATATAAATTTAAGGGCGAAGAGTAATCTGTGAATACTGTTGCCGAAAGCAAAGATGTTGAGGTAATGTGGCAATTTTGTTTAGAATCACGACAAATGAAGTCCTCTGTAGATATTTTCAGTGCAATAGAGTTACAAAACAAAGGGTTGGTGTGGTTTCCTAACCACCAAGGCAAGGTTGGCACCACACAACAGAAGAAGAAGTGAGAGACGGTCGCTGCCAGCGCCACCCAATGAGATCGCAAGGTGGCCGCCACGCCCTCCTGAAGTTGGTAGCGCCACCGCCAACCGACGTTAGCTAAGCAAGCTATGTGAAGTGAGTTGTGTGGTAGACGTGCCCTGGAAGAGTGGACGACAGGAGAGGTTGTCTGTATTAGTATGTGGCCCGCTGTAGACTGTTTATTGTATATACTCAAGTCACAGAGATCTTGTCTAATATTGAATGTTCAGTTAGACATCAACAGGACACTGTACCAAGTTTGATTTTTGTTACTGTTTTCATGATACAGCAGTGACTGTGAAAAGATAAGTACTGTTATGTTCTTTTGCTTCCACTATGAAAGAATTTCTGTATAAAATAAAAGTGTGTTCAGTTTTGAGTACATCGTGTCTCAGACAGCGCCCTTGCCAGCCACTTGCACCTTCCTCAAATTGCCAGTAAGCAATCCACGCCAGAACAATAATAGGAACTGACTGACGACGAGAAAGCATGAATACATTAGTTGGTAATAAAGCGAATGAAATCGTATTAGCCTGGTATGGGAGACAGAAAACACGGTTATGTTGAACATAAATTATCAGAAGGGACTCCTAAATAGCTTCCGAAAATATTCGGCGGAATTTTGATTCATTGCGTATATGCTAAATATTAATGGTCATAAAACTGAGCCTTGTGGTACTACCGAAATTGCCTGTACGTCTGGCGATTTTGCCTCAGCCGGAAGCAAGGTTTGTTTAAAGAATACAGCAGCAATTGGCGAGCCCTCCGTACCTCTGCCTCTCAGTACCTCTTATATTAAATAGCTTCCGAAAATATTCGGCGGAATTTTGATTCATCGCGTATATGCTAAATATTAATGGTCATAAAACTGAGCCTTGTGGTACTACCGAAATTGCCTGTACGTCTGGCGATTTCGGCTCTGCCGGAAGCAAGGTTTGTTTTAACGAATACAGCAGCAATTGGCGAACCCTCAGTACCTCTGCCTATCAGTACCTCTTATGTTAAACAAAAGTTATCAGAAGAGACTCCTAAATAGCTTCCGAAAATATTCGGCCGGTTTTTGATTTATCGCGTGTATTATAAATATTAATGGTCATAAAACTGAGCCTTGTGGTACTACCGAAATTGACTGTACGTCTGGCGATTTTGGCTCTGCTGGAAGCAAGGTTTGTTTAACGAATGCAGCAGCAATTGGCGAACCCTCAGTACCTCTTACGTTAAACAAAAGTTATCAGAAAAGACCCCTAAATAGCTTCCGAAAATATTCGGCGGAATTTAGATTCATCGCGTATATGCTAAATATTAATGGTCATAAAACTGAGCCTTGTGGTACTACCGAAATTGCCTGTACGTCTGGCGATTTCGGCTCTGCTGGAAGCAAGGTTTGTTTAACGAATACAGCAGCAATAGGCGAACCCTGAGTACCTCTGCGACCGGTGGCGGCGGTTGCGGAAGAAGCTGCGCGGTAAATCCGCGGCGGCGCGGCCGGACGTAACTCGGTTAGCCTCGGCGCGTGACGACGCCTCTGCCTCTGCGCGGGCGGCGGCGCCTCCGGCCGGGATAAGCTGCAGGGGCCGCGATATACGTGATGGAGCTCGGCCCGCGGCCCCCCGGGAGGGCATAAGCAGACGTAAAGGCATCGTAAATATGGGGAATATCCGCCCGGGCAAAGAAGACGCAGCCGGGGTAATTTGCTTAATTGGCTCCAGGCATAATGGTATAATATGTTCTATGTGGCGGCGGCGGCGGCGGTCGAGGTCTCGCCGCCCCCACTCCGACCCCCCTCTCTCCCCACCGCCCCCGCCTCCTCCTACATCCTGCCCCGGTAATTGCGAGTCTGCCAGGGGACGAACCGTCCATAGGTTTATATTACAGTTTCATATCCCGCGCAGGCGAGCCGGGCGCCAGAAAACCACCGACTGCCGTGCGCCGACACTATTCTCTCCCCCGCCCCCCTCCCCTCTACCCCACCACTAACCACCGGCCTCCGACTGTCCTCTCTTTCCTCTTCCTCCTACTCCTCCTCCTCTTCTTCTTGCCCTCGTCTCTCTTTTTCTTTTTCCTCCGGGGGGCCTTAGCTGATTTATCGTCCATTGTCTTTCAGTGGAACATAGATATTTCGCGTCGCGTGTCTCTTTTTGCATATAATGCGCTCGCCTGTTCGCTCGGGCCGTCGAGAAGCAGCCGTATCGCGCAACTGTGCGCGCGCTTGTGTGTGTGTGTGTGTGTGTGTGTGTGTGTGTGTGTCCTGGAGATGGGGAGGACCCTCAAGATACGACTGTCATTCCGTCTGTGCTCCCTAATAGCCGGGCCCCGACTGCTGGCGTGCTAGCCCCGTGTTATTCTTCTGGTAATCTCGCCCGTAGCTTTGCGCCAGTCTCCGTCGTCCTTCTCGGTTCCCCTTTCCATCCCTCCTGCACCCCCCTCCACCCGTCTACCCGGCGCGTCTCCTCCCCCTCTTCCATTCCACACACCCCCACATTACCTCACCCGTTTTTTTGAAATACCTGCGGTCTCCTGGTTTGCGACCGTAGCGGCCAGCCTGTTCGCATCTCGACAGCGGGAGAAGCGAAACTGACGTGCGGTTTTCGGCTGCCCCGTATAGGTTGTCAGTGGCCGCCGGCGCCGACCACGCCCAGTCGGAGGATGGTGGAGGGGAATTGCAGTCTTCCGCACTGGGAACTCAGGGCCGCTATGCTGTCATGACACCTTGCGAGATCGGAACAATTTTTTTTTCTTTTCTAGCGCCAGTGCGGTCGTCAGCTGACCTTGGAGCACTAGCCAACACGCCACATCTCCCTGTCAGCCACTGTCTACAACAGTACACCAGTACGTAATTAATTACGACCTACGGCAATGAACAAAAAAATGTAGTTCGTAATCGGATTACTGGACCCCTTTCAACGCCGTTTTTCCGCGCGATAAATCGACGCGACCACGATAAATCGTCGCGATTTTCTCGTCCTTCCCCCTCCCGACTCCCCCCTCACGAGCGTTTGATCCGATCCTTCCACCGGGCTGGCGTCGCTACTAGTTCGACCGCGTCCGTCCCTTTTAAGGCGAAGACATTCGTTACGCCATTGCAGCGAGTGGACTGTCAGCACTAGAGCGTCGTGCCGCTGCTCCGCGTGTATTCTGTAATTGTTCGCTATAATTGGCGTTTGCACTCCCCGTACCGGACGAGCATGTAAGACGCTGTAAAATCTAGCGCCGCGCTCGGCCGCTGGTGTGGTGTTGCCCGTGGACAAACAGCGCGCACGCCGAGCACGCTTGTTATGGTGATTACGCTAACAACTCGGCCGCGTCACGCCACAGTGGATTACGCTGCCAGGTTCCATTCAGGGGGCTGTCTTTGTGGAGGGAAAGCAGTCCGCAGTTGACAATGTCCCATTTAGGTGCAGCAGTGAATCGTAGTATTTTTACATAACAGCTGCTAGTCCACGCTGCCGCGATAAGGCCAGCGCATTCCTCCTGCGATGTGCGGGAAGCAGCGACACACGACACTGCGTCTTAGCTCTTGACCTTCATGCATCTGTCATCATATCTACCTCCGTGATGACATATTTTTTTCGTTTCTTTCTCTTGACAAGAGGCCCGTATTCGAACAAATCAAATGTTTTTAGTGCTTATGGGACTTAACTATGGGGACATCAGTCCCCTAAACTTACAAACTACTTATGAACTAGGTAATACTAAGAACGGCACAAATATTCATGTCCGAGGGGGGATTCAAACCCCCGACCGTAGTGGCCGTGCAGAATGTGACTGGAGCGCCGCAGACAGCTCGGCCACCGCGGCCGGCTTATTCGAACATTGTTTCATAATGGTACTAAGTTGCTATTGTTTGTTTTAGCCATTTATGTAAGTACCGTTCTTCCATTTGCAAGAAATTCTGAAATTCAGATCGTAAATTAGAAGCACAGCTTTTTTGAGCTTGATATGAAATAGTAAAATAGCCCTAAAATTTGTCATGGTTTTAAATAGTTATGATGGGAATTTTTTTGTCCGTCTATGCAACTAAACCGAGCTAGGTGGCGCAGTGGTAACGCACTGGACTCGTATTCGGGAGGATGGTGGTTCAAATCCACCTCCGGCCATCCAGATTTAGGTTTTCCGTGATTTCCCTAAATCATTCCATGCAAATGCCGGGATGGTTCCTTTCAAAGGGCACGGCCGATTTCCTCCCCAATCCTTACCCAAAACCCCGAGCGTTAGCTCCGTCTCTAATGACCAAGCTGTCGACGGGACCTTGAACCCTAAGCTTCCTTCCTTTCTCTATGCAACTAAAAATAAGATGTGACTCTTTTGACCAGACGCGTTTCGTTTTAATAACAGTAAAACATCTTCAGTGGTCTGTATTTTCTTTTGTTTCTTGAATGGAAAACAGTCATCAGCCAAACATAAGAAACACTAATTTGTTACTTACGCAAATTTCGTAACAAATCAGTACTTTACCTGTTTTGCTAACGAATTACAGACAACTGAAGATATTTTATTGTTATTAAAACGAAACGCGTCTGGTCAAAAAAAGTTACACTCGTGTGGCCAAAACAGTAGCTTCTTATTTGTAATTGCATACACGAAAAAAAAAAAAAAAAAATACATATCATCCTCACACAAATGATTTTTTAAATAGTTCTACAGGGATATCCTTTTCTCTCTAGGGCAGGTGACTGTCATTTATCAAGGTAACATCGCACATGAGTGTTATTTATTTGAAGTTAGTAAGTAATCGTTAGGCAACGTCTCCCAACTTACAGTTGAATATCAGCAAATTTCGATCCCTCTCTAGCGACCAAGTTGTCGACGGAACGATATACCCAAACCTTCCTTTTTTAGTATCGTTGCAGTGTTCTTTTCTGTGTAGAGCAGTAATTAAGCTTTCGTTCTGATTTGTAAAGAACTGTCCACATGAGCCAATTCTGAAGATTTCAAGATATCTTAGAAATGTTCAAATATTTGTAAGTCTATTGGAATAAATTGCTATCGTCCTCAGTCCCTTACAGACTTACAGAATTCTTAAACTAACTTACACTAATGACAACACACACATGAAAATTTGTGCTGGACCGGGATTCGAACCCGGATTTCCCTCTTTGGGGCAGCGGTCGCTTTAACCAATTAGGCTATCCAGGAACGCTTCCCTTCCAACCCAAATTCTCATCTTGCAGCACACTAAGATTGTACAATGAGATATGCGCTACGAGTAGTTCCATCATACTAGGAGGAAGCTGATGTCCCTGTTTGCACGAAACAGTGCAGTAAATCGGTTGTCGTGTAGTATTACAGTGGGCAGCCGAAAATGATGTTATCGACGTCTTCCTCTGTGCGCGAGTCAGTTATATGTAGCCGGTAGAGGTGTTTTTGGAACCGTCCGTGGCTGAAACGGCAGCGGAACATGGTGACCAAAATTTTTCTGTGAAAAATAGCGAGGGCGTACGGTGGCCGTGTAGGGATCCGTGGTAGTATAGGATAAAGCCTTCCTCTTTGTTGTCTCGATAAGGGCCACTTAACTGTTCCATGAGGTTCTGATCCGCTGCTGTATATATGTATCAGGAACAAGTTGATAAGGACTCATATCTTGGTGAATGCATACCTGACAACTCTCCCGATTTAGGCACTTTCACTTTTTCTCCCGCCTCCTGATTTTGCCATTATTTCTCCCGATTTTTAGCTTTTGTCTTGAAACCAAAGATTCGTATTTCCGCCAATGGTCAAAAGTCCTTTGTTCATTTATCAGTTAAAAATAAATACGTATCGAAATTCATAGAAATTAGGAGTTGCGCTTGACTTATATAACGACTGCACATATTTGGAAATACACATGTAGTGTTTCCATGTTGTGCTGCTTTTGAACGTGATGTTTTGTCATTGTACGTAAGTGCAATCACTCCAGTGGCTTTTTAATCGCTGGCAACCTTTTGAACGGATAGTTAGGACCATCAGCTTCATACGCGAATTGCAGAAAGGCAACTTTCGTGTAAACAGCTTTTTTACGTGATTATGGGATTTCATTTCGATGGTATGTGTTCAAGTATGACAAAAAATATAATCAATTTTTAAGCAATTTTTCGGAACATTTATTTGTTTTTTTGTACTCTTTCTCGTTGTGATATTTCAACATCACATGGTGGAAAAAGCGATCTACCGAAATACGTGCAGAGAAAATGAAAAGAGTGTAACAATAAAAGACTGAAAAAAGTGAAAGTGATCATGTGATACATGCAGAGTGCTTATTTACATTGTACATTATAAAGTACGGTTTTCCAATTAAATGCGATGACTATGTGCGTCATTTGTTCCATAACATGTTCCCAGGCAGCAGTATAGCACAAATGCCGGCCGCGGTGGCCGAGGGGACTGAGGCGCTCCAGTCACGGTCTGCACGGCCACTACGGTCGGGGGCTCGAATTCCCCCTCGGGCATGGATATCTGTGTCGTCCTTAGTATAAGGTAGTTGATAAGTAGTTTGTAAATTTAGGGACTGATGACCCCGTCGTTAAGTCCCATAAGCTATACAAACATTTTTATAGCACAAATATACAGCTGTCAAAGTTTTTGTTTTAATAAAAAAATTAAGTCAACTTACCTGGACTGGCTACAAAATATAAGGATGTAATAATTAAAAAAAAATGTTCAAATGTTTGTTACGCTTATGGGACTTAACTACGGGGTCATCAGTCCCTAAACGTACGAACTACTTATCAACTACCTTATACTAAGGACGGCACAAATATTCATGTCCGAGGGGGGGGGGGGGATTCGAACCCCCCGACCGTAGTGGCCGTGCAGACCGTGACTGGAGCGCCTCAGTCCCCTCGGCCACCGCGGCCGGCGATGTAATCGACATTTGGGTTAACGCAAGTGTTTTTTGCAGCCATTATGTAGCGCCGACCGCGGTGGCCGAGGGGACTGAGGCGCTTCAGTTACGGTCTGCACGGCCACTACGGTCGGGGGTTCGAATCCCTCCCTCGGGCATGGATATTTGTGCCGCCCTTAGTGTTAGCTAGTTCGTAAGTAGTTTGTAAGTTTAGGGACTGATAACCCCGTCGTTAAGTCCCATAAGCTATACAAACATTTGAACTATTTTTTTGATAATGCGTTAACATAACTTGAAACTATCCTTTCATGACAAATTACAACATTTGAACAATTTGAACATTATGTAGCGTTATGAGATGATAGGAAAAGACTAAAATCAGTTATCGTAACGTTTATAAAGTGCGCCGCAGTTTTTGATAGAACGTATCTCCTGATTTTTTTGAAGAATCTTCAGATTTTCTTTTTTATATTGAGCTCCTGATTTTTACTACATTTTGAAGGCTGGCAGGTATGTGAATGGCATTCTTAACTACAAGTTCGCTACCTTACTTTCCAGTACTTTTTTATTCTGTACGTTTCTCCCTATGCGTGCTGTCGTTTTCCTTTTCTCTCCCTGTTTCGGGGCAGAAAAGGAGTGGGACAGGAGACAACGGGACGCGTGTATAAATTAAACCCTCTCCGTGGCGATACCGCCCTCTGCGGCCAGTCGGAGCCTATGTAAATGAGCAGCCGCTCGGCCCCGTGCCTCCCACGCCCCTCTTTGCGAAACACCCCCCCCCCCTCTAGCAGAGTGTCCTCCTGCTGTTCCTGACCAAATCCACTCTCCCCACCCCCTCCTCTCCTCCTCTCACTCACTCCTTCCCCCCCGCCCCCCCCCTCCTCCTTGGCGCAATCGCGGATACAACCGAAAGCTCAGTGCAACCAGCCTTCCATCAACGGAGCAAGCAAATAAATAAGTGAACGGAGAGGAGGGCGGAGGGGGAGGGTGGGGGAAAGGTGAGTGAGAGAGAGAGAGAGAGAGAGAGAGAGAGAGAGAGACAAGGGGAGGGAGATTGGCCGGAGGAGGCGAGCAGCGCGGACGGCCCAAAGTGAAAAAGAAGGCTGGGAGGAGCCAGCTCCGGTCCGACCGGTTGCGACGTCACGCACTTTACGCAGGCGATCGGAGACACCGCGCGATCGAGATCCGCCGCCGACACGGCAGCGCAATATTTTTTAAATACCTCCCCCTCCCCCCCTCCCCCCCACCCTTCCCGACTGCTGTCCAGCGCCTGTTCGCTGCCCGGCCAGCGGTCATCCCTTTCCAGCCACCTCCTTTTTTTTTTCTTTCCTCCTGTTTTTGTTTTCGAGCGCCGTCTCTTTTTCGCTTCTCTGCCTACTCGTCGCCGGCGGGCAGCACCCGTCTTTCTCGGGCACGTGACCCGGTGCGTGTGTTCCTTTCCCCCGCTCATTGTCTGCGCCGCGACGTGCCTCTGCGTGCTACCTCTTTTAGGCGCCGGCCGTCCTAGCGTCCATTTACGGTATTGTCTGTGGAATAACAAAGGCGCTCGCGGCGCGTCGCCACTGTGCGTTCTTCGACCGACCGACCGGCCAGCCAATGAATGACGGAAATTTGGACCAAGTGCCTGTTTCTACTTTTTTTTTTTATTTTATTCCTCCGTGTCTGGCAACCGGTGGTACTTCACCGGCAATCTGTTCTCTCTTGTCGATAGGAGAACTGTATTCTCGCTACCTTGTTTATGGACCACTTTGCGACAATAGCTTGTTTCCGATGCTAAGTCTAATGTTACCGTAAATACCTTTCGTGCTACTCACGTAAGCAGAGGTGAACTTGACGATTGAATACACAACAATACAGATAAAGAAGAAAATTTTCAGTTCTGACAATGCATTTCAGACACCGTGCCATGTCCGACCGACGGCCGGCAAATGAATGACGCAAATTTGGACCGAGCGCCTGTTTTTGTTTTATTCCCCCCCCCTGTCTCGCAACCGGTGGTACTTTCACAGACAATCTGTTCCTCTCTTGTCGGCAGGAGAACTGTATCCTCGCCACCTTGTTTATGAGCCACTTTGTAACAATACCTTCTTTCCGATGCTAGTCTAATGTTACCGCAAATACCTTACGTGCTAGTCATGTAAGCAGCGGTGAACTTGCCGATTGAATGCTCAACAATTCATAACAACGAAGAAAATGTTCAGTTCTAACAATGCATTTTATGCAACCAGTTCTGGGGAAAAATTTTTATAAAATAAAAGACACTCAATTGTTTGCCTTCTTCGATAGCCAAGGTTCGTTTTTCCTTAATCGCTACTATAGTCACATCGGAGTGGCGTTTGTCCGTAGTGTAAGTTAAAGTAGTTTGTAAGCCTAGGGCCAGATAACCAGAATACTGAAGTCACATATATGCACAAAAATTTGGGAAAACTTTTCACCACTACAACGGTTGGAGTTTCCAATTTCACAACTAGTCAATTGTAGAAGAGAGTTTCAGACAATGATCAGGCGAGCTCACATTGGGACAGAGTTCAAAAAATTAAAATCTATTATTTGTAAAGCTAAGGAATCAGACGCTGGGGCCATCGGTTCTACACATAAAAACTACTTAACCTAATATAATTATAAAATGCAAGCTCCAGTATTTTTTATTTATTTATAAGACAACCGATTTCGACACTAAAGATGTCGCCTTCTGGTCTCTGCTACACTTGACACTCGTCACTTGTCTGCCTATTAAAGCGCCCCACATTTAATTTTGAAATTGTGCCGTTGGATACTCATAAAACCATATTGTACTGGTGTATAGTCAAACATAAAACTATAAAAGAGGTAAAATACAAAGAACCGCCCTAGTGCACATTGCTGACTGAACACCTTCCGTTTTAAATAAAGTACTTAGTGATAATCAGAAAATATAACAAGCGAAACAAAACAATAATATTTGGGTATAAGAAGATGAGGGCATGAGTGATTAATCCACGCTCTTTCTTACAAATATTGTTTGTCAATTCGTATCTACTTTTGTTCTGTAAATTTCTGAAGTCGAGTAATTTCCTTGGTTTCGAAACTATAACCGTAGGGAAATTAATTTTGTGTTGATACAGAAATGAACTCGTTTTATAGCCGATTACAGGCAGACGAACTTTGTAGCTGGAAACAGAGGCACATTCCGAAAGTATAGGCTGAAAAATATTTTTCACGATACATTGTTTTCGCTTCCAGTTATGAGTATCGTAAGGTACGTTTTTACCTGATTGGTTGTGCCAACTGGAGACTTCACACTTGTAAGCTGCATTCAGCTAGTCGATATATTTCTCACTCCATCAGTACAGAAGGATCTAAGTAGTATTTAGTAAGAATAAACAATGATGATAAATATATGTCTATCGATGCTCACGTGGCTCAACTTGCTTCACACATCGAACCTGATCCAGAAGTTGGCCACAGGTGGCGAGAACAATGGCGCTTTAGATATTATCATTTCTTTCCCCTTTTTCCCGCCGCCAGTTTTATAGCTGCTACGGTTGTTGGGACCTAAATCCTCAGATGGCACTTTAACGGCGAACAAGATAAGATTTATTGAAAGAAAAAATGCCACCGAGCGTTAATGTAGCATTGTTGCGGGGTCCTATGGCGTTTTTAAGGTTTTCTGGTGTTGATAAGCGTTCGGCGAAGCACTAGCGAACGCATATTGGTCACGCCCGTGGCGCCTCACAGCGGCGGTATCGTCGACTCGGTGCGTCGGCTGCTTGCAATTTAAGTGCTACAGTTTACCACGTCACCCGAAGAGGTACGGCTGAAAAATTATTACCTCATCTTGAAACTCACAAAGCTTTTCTTGGTTTCTCTTACGCACACTTTCTACTCGACATTATACTGTCCTCTTAATAATCGTAAATTTGGAGACCTATCCCTGCCAAAAAGTAAACTTGTGCAGCATGAGTAACACTAAAAACTGGTGTAAGCTGACTATTATATTATTTCGCACTTGTTTCTATATTTAGCTAGAAATAAATACCCAATTTACTTTTAAAAAATGAAGCGTCATTTCAGAGCGTAGCCCCGAATATTCTTAAGATTTTAGTATATATTTTGCAAAAGGAGCCAGAGGTAAATTTTATAAATTGACTGCTGCCTATAAAATACGTCAAGATCCGGAACTTTTAAATTATTAATCGTGAACAAGAAATCTTAAATTGCAAAAATATTAAACTAAGTACTGGGGCCGGCCGCGGTGGCCGAGGAGTCTGAGGCGCTTCAGTCACTGTCTGCACGGCCACTACGGTCGGGGGTTCGAATCCCCCCTCGGCTATGGATATTTGTGCTGTCTTTAGTATAAGGTAGTTCATAAGTAGTTTGTAAGTTTAAGGACTGATGACCCCGTAGTTAAGTCACATAAGCTTAACAAACATTTGAACAAGAACTGGGGGGACTGACATCGGAGTCTGGATTGTTTTTGCCCCTTCATTACAGGAGCGCTAAATGTAGTGAAATCGTAAGGAATGTAAATGTCTCTTTGTAACAATCTCTTTCTCAAGTTATGAAAAAAAAAATCATACAGGTTTTAAAATAACATCTATCTCAGCTACACAGAGCGTAGAAAATTTTGGACAACATTCAGTTCTTAGTGTCTGTTTCAAAGGACTTGTTGTTCTAATTCTGCTTAAACATCGGAGGAAATAAACATCGATTTTCGTTTTAATGTGCTTTCGAAAGGCAGGCTCAAAGTTGGTTCAAGAAACTGTTTGCGCAAACTCGTGAAATTAGGAAGAGTTGCCAGTTATTGCAATATAAAGAACCTTCCTTGAAATGAGAACGATTTTATCTCGATATATATATTGCATCCTGTTTTGTTGCTGCGTTTACCAGTTAGGTCTCATGTAATCGGCATACCCTACTTTCTTTTCCAGTATTTGTCGTGGACCTTTTACTTGCCGGATATGTTTTGCTTAGAATCACAGTTTATACCCATAGAGTCACTCGAGTGGAATGCATGCTACATATCTATTAAGAAAGGCGAAACTATGTAGAAATAACAATTACATTATGAAAAAAAGAAAAATTACAATTGTTGCTCATGAAGGTAATTCGAAGGTCTGCGTTGCATACAAGTTCATGCAGCCTATGAGAACCGTACAAAGGACCCCATGCACAGTCTATTCAGTATAGTGATAAAAACATAAGGTCTTTACATGTTACATACGTATGTGTCTTTATAACAAATTATATAAAATAAGGTGAATTGTGAACCAGAAATATATATGTATAAGAAATAAGTTCTCATGATATGGGGAAAACATAACGTTTGGTTACATATACAGGCTGAGGCACTGAAAACTGTTTCCGGAATATTGGAAAGATATAAATCGGATTAAAAAATTTGCAGTAAAAGTTGTTCGCATCGAAGAGGCCCATCCATTAAAATAAAGGTCAAACCCTTGCACCCCCCTCCCCTCACCCCCAATGTGGAAGGAGGTGTGCCTTTGTACTCATAAATAGGAACCCCCATTTTTTTATTGCCGATTTGGATTCACCCTGAAAAAGTATGTAAAGTATATATAAATCTTGTTGCGTTTCATAATAGACGGCGCTGTAATCGGCAAGAATGAAAATTAGCTGAAAATTGTTGAAAAACGGCAATATCTCAGAGGAAAACACATCTTATTAGGAAAATCAAAGTACAGTTTTTGATATTTTTTATAGTGCAAACCTCCCATAATCGAAAATAAGCACGGACTTTGACCATGCTCTTAGTCTATGGTCAGATTGTTAGTTATACTTCAAAGATTCGGATTGTAAATATCTCTACACAATTGTTCCACGAAGTTTAACGATTGAAGAGAGAGCAGATATCACCTCGTACTATGCGGTTTATGGAAATGTCGAAGAAGCTAATCAAAGATACGCTAATCTGTTTCCTGCTAGGACTTTTTTCATTGTTTTCCAACTGTTTGCTAAACCTGAAAGCGTAAACCTAGAGATAGCGGTCGATGCCTGTTTGTTCTAGATATTACTGTTTTCTAACAATTTTCAACTCATTTTTGTTTCTGCCGATTAAGCACTACCACGAAACGAGGAAAATGTTTCATACAGAAATTGCGTAAGTTTTCACGGATAATCTAAATCTGATAAAAAAACCGGGGTTCCTATGTAAGTTTTCAAAGTCAGCCCCGCCCCACCCACCCGCAGGTTTGATTAAAAGGAGTTGAGCTTAATGTTCATGGATGTTCTTCTTCCAGGTGAACAACTTTTTTTATATTTTTGTTTTAAATGCGATTTGTATTTTTCCAAATATTCCGAAAACAGTTTTAAATGCCTCACCCTGTATATGAGTCACTGTTTGTGTTAATAAGTCAATAGAACAGGGAAATAGTAAGAAGCAAATCATTAGCGTAATTCAGTAGGCAAGGATAGAGTAGATCAGTGTTTTTCAACTTGTTGGCGACCTCTAGGGGGGGTCGCCAGGTCTTGCTCGTGGGGTCGCCGTCACAGGAGGAAGTACTTGCACTATAAAATAACTATGAGTCAGTAATACAAATATATTTAATATTATAATCATGGAGTTTCTTGTGTATCTTTTATTATGAATTGAATAGGGCATAGATTGCTTGATAATACAGTGTGTTAATGGTGAATAAGCGCTAAGTCTGAAAACTGTTTTTGGGAACCAATCGATAGGTAAAGGAACACGACACAATATGTGATTCTTAAAAATCGAAAAATGATCTAGTTCTTAGTAAATTGCTATACTGCGGGACCTTTCTTAATGAGCGTAATTCGTTTCTGAGTTTTGCCTGAAATGCTCTCTTTAAGCAAAATAATTCGTTTGTGTTGGGAATCGTGTAAAGATTGCAGAATGTATTGCATTCTGAAAAATGCATCCAACAATTTAAATGAAAAGTAGGAAAAAAAAAGAAAATAAATAAATAAATAAATAAAATTGTTTCCTTTGAGATAACATAGTTTTGTTCCTGTTCGTGAGGTTAGGGAGGTGGGGGGGGTCGCCAGAATATATTTATTTGGAATAGGGTCGCATATTAGGAAAGGTTAAAAACACTGGTGTAGATTATACTTTATCGCAAATTATCATTAATGAATGTATGAAAATTGTTACATATCAGTTTTTGTCTTCACGTTTGGAATCCAGCTGCAAGACGAACATTATATAAACCAATGAAACGGCAAGCAATGGAAAAGAAGTGTTCCAAGGGCGTTCGTTTATAGGATTTGGCTCATGTCACCTTCCGACTGTAACATACCTGTGATGTGCTTCGTAGCATACTCTGAACTAAAATTTTCCTCAAAACAGAATACTTCACTCCTGGTTTCTTTCCAAAGATCGCCTACCATGACGCGCATAGTGCGCACACTGTAGTTCCACGTGTGCTAATTACTACCTCAATAGCGCATTCTCGGGAACGGGTATTACGTCTTATTCTACGAATAAGTTTTTTTTACTTCGACTTGTGCAACGTGGAGCCTTCAGCGATCGTTCAACGTCTTTTCGTGACGTGTCGTGCCCATTCAGCAGTAGTGAATAGGGTCGGTAGCGAGGTGTGAGGTATTGTGCGGCGCGCGCGCCTGTGGAGCCGCAACCCGCGCAGCGCGGCCCCTGGACGGCGGCCGTCCTCCGCCTCCTCCGCCTCTGACGCCGCCGCCGCCGCCGCCGTCCACCGGTGGCGCTGGAGGCGCAGCGTCCACACAATGGCGGGGATGAGGGCGGAGAACGGGGCGTGTGCGACTGTCTTTTGTGCCTGTCCAAACACGGGACACAGGCGCTGAACAATGGCCACATAAATCAATGTAATTGGTTGCAGCCATGCTCGCATGCAAGTCTAAGCAGACTCGAGGGAGAAGCGAATCATTGGTCGGGCCGGGAACATCCCGCCCAGCGCCCCTCCCACCTGCCGCCGATGCCACCGGCCTGTCGCAGTCGCCAGCACGGGGAACCCCCTACCTCCTCCTCCTACCTGCAAGCGTGCGCCGCCCCGGGCACGCCTAGCGCGCTCGCCGGAGCCGTCCGGCGAAACAGCGCCGTGGATATATGCTTCGGACGCTAAGAACAGATCTGTCACTCGATTTATGACAAATTATTGCACCAAATATTAATATCATCATTTTTTTCGATTTTCGTCGTCCTTAGTTGCATATAAAATTGGTGGAGGTTTTTTTTAATGGGATTCAACTACGGGGTCATCAGTCCTTAAACTTACAAACTACTTAGGAACTACTTACGAACTAGGATGGCACAAATATCCACGCCCGAGGGGGGATTCGAACCCCCGACCGTAGTGGCCGTGCAGACCGTGACTGAAGCGCCTCAGTCCCCTCGACCACCGCGGGTGGAGGTGTATTACCGTCTTTAGCAACTAAATGAAAGGTGTTTTATTTGTGTGTGTGTGTGTGTGTGTGTGTGTGTGTGTGTGTGTGTGCCATATGCGTTTCGCTTCTTCATTTATGAAGCATTATCAGTGGCCTGTAATACATGCTATTTTTGTATAATATTGTAGTACAGTCATAATATTAATAACCAACTCTACCTGCCATGCGTTACAATGCCGATATCAGAAAAAAAACGTTGTTTAAAACTTTGAAATCAGTAGATTATGATCGTTCCTAGATTTGCCATTAAAAAGAAACAAATTGGGTAACTGTTCCTGATTGCAAGTTCTCGCCCGATGGTAAATTCTTAGCTGATCGCTTTCAAATTTTGAAACATCGTGGCATTGGGAAACCAAATGTTCAAATGGTCCATCATATTTAGGGCTCGTAGCCGGATCATGTTGACGTCTTCCAGCGATATTTTCGGTTGACAAACATGCAACCATCTTCAGCCATTGTCACCCGAAATATCTTTGGAAGACGTCAACATGATCCGGCTGCAAGCCCGAAATATAGTGGACCAGTCAATACACCGGGAAAACTTCAAGATCTGGGAAAAGCACAGGCAGAATCATCTTACACCACGGACAAAAGCATCTGCAGCCCAGTATACACAAGTGGGAAGTAATCTCAGAGAAGACCAAAGCGGACATGTCTAGGTCCGACCGGCGCAGTCAAATCACCCTCTCAGCAACGATCATTCGTCCGTTTACAGTGCATGCCCTGAAATGTCTCTTGGAGGGACGAAAGACTGACATGGTACCATAACATGGCGCACCAATGCACTATAGTTTACCACAGCGCCATCATGCTGTGAGTCTCAGAACTTCCTGACTGTCAAAAACGTACGTTTTCAGCCTATTATCTGCATCACAGCAGAACTGTGTCCTCACCATAAAAATCTGTAACTGGTACTATCTTCTGAAGAAGCGACATTCATGTCGCGCAGATGAGATGAAGTGTGTGTGCTACGTACTTACCGAAGTCTGTAATAGAAAAAGTATTTATATGGTGTCTGTCCTTTTCGGACAAGTCCAAAAAGAGCAGACAACATACAAATAATTGTATAACCCCCGAATAGGCAACTGACAATTTCAATGCGGACGCATTAATACGCTAGATTACTCGCGAAAATCCAATATAGTTTGCCAGCAAGTGGAATGAAATGGGCAGACGGCACTACAATCGTAGTGTGCTATAAGGTGAGAACTTGGGTTGGAAGGGAAGCGTGCTTGGATAGCCTAACTGGTTAAGGCGACGCTGGCCCGAAGCGGGAAATCCGGGTTCGAATCCCTGTCAAGCACAAATTTTCACCTTTGCCATTGAATTTAATTCAACGGTCTGAAACGGTCGAAATGTTTAAATATTTCGAATTTGTTATAGAACAGGTTCATCTTAGGTAATGAAGGAAGTACCAGAGAACTGAAAGCAGTTGAGAGGGATAATTAGTGCTGAAAGTCAATCTTTGGTTTCAGATATACAGAGAGTCGTTCGTTCCTGGACTGTAAAGGGAGAAGAAAAAGTTCCCCACAGCCGTGGCTCGGTTTATTTGCTACAGAGCGCAATTCGCCAGACGCCGCGATAACAGAAGAGCGAGATTCTCCTCCTCCTCTCTTGACGAGAGCCGTGTCTGAAAATTTCCAGACGCTGATTGCCGATCTCTGCGGCCCGTCCGTCCGTCAGTCAGTCTCCATCAAAACTTCATTAAGCAAGTTTCTGCGAAGAAAGTGCAGAAGACGGGAAGAGCAGCCGTCGTCGACGTCGTCGTCTGCGACGCCTCGGGAATGAGTCCGCCGCCGCCGCGCGCGCGCCTTTTGTTTTCGAGCGGGCGATCACGAAACGTGATAAATTACAATAAATAGAGTTGTGCGCCGCCGCTGCCGCCGGCGGTCCTTCTGATTACAACATTGTTCGGCGGTGGGCGGCGTCGGCGCTGATTTCATTTGGCGATACGCACGCCCAGTTTTACTAAACGTCGCCGCCTCCCGCCCCCGCCGCCGCCCCCGCCTGCGCCGGTAGCGGCGGCAGCGCGCGGGCTGTCTTTTATGACGGTGCAAGTTTTCGCCCCCGGGGGGAAAGTTTTCGGCGGCAGGCGGCGGAGATGAAAGGACCGGCGGGGGGAGGGGTTGTAGCGGCGCCGCCTTTGTCTTGAGCAGGTAGTGCAGACGGGCCGTCACACACGTCACGCGGCCGTCTCCGCCCCCGCCACTTTCCTGCCGGTGGCAGCTTTTACTTTTGGCAGCAAAGGCTGCAAAAGACCGCGGCAGCGCGGCAAGAAGCCCGACAAAGGCAGCCCCGCCTACTGGACACTACCGCCTTGGTCACAGCCTCGCAAGTAAGGGGGAAGGGCTGACTCTTGTTTTGCTATACCGTGAAAGAATGCCATCTCTTCAAAGGCCTCTCTACACAAGTTCCGATTTGTCGGAACTAATTTATCGGACGTGTTTAGTCGCTTCCCGACCAACTTTTCTTGTCGGATGGTTGGGTCAGGTTGACCGTTCGACAACCGACCTCTCATTAGTGTTGTTCAATTCGCAAAAGAACTAGTTCCGAAGAGCGCTCCCACAAGTAAACTATGCGAACTAGTTCGCAGATTTCTCGCCTCTTAGTTCGTCCGCTCCTTTTCCGAAGACTGACGGGTAACAGCGATAGAACGCGAGAGCGCGCAGAATCGCGTGATTCTCTTCTGCCAGTTGCCGTCATTTCGAGCTGAGATGCAGCTCAGCTGTAGTTTTAGTAGCGGTAGCAAAAGCCAAAACGAGTGGACGATCTAAAAAGAGCGACCTACGTCGCGGCCTAGCAGAGATTTAAAGTGAGCGCTCCCGATCGCAAGTCTACCCCCCCACCACTCTACCCGACAAATTGTACCGTGTGTATCGCTACCCGACAGACTTCCTGCCTGCGATCGTTAGCTGTCTGCACAGCGACGACGCGAAAACAAAAACTTCGATAACCAGACGCCGGAACAGCGAGGCGCTGCAATCGCTGCGTGTAGTAGGTCGGAACGTGTGTAGGCTGTAGACTTGCGCATAATAGTTCGCGATCTGCCACGAACTAGTTCGTTCTTTTAGTTCGTCCGCTCCCAGTGACGGCTGAGCGGCGTGGTCTGCGCGTGTACGTAAAGGGGGAAAATTCCCCCACATAGCTCCTTCATGCGCTTGCTGCTTGAGCCGCTAAGGATATCACGCAAACCAAAAGAAACAGTTTGTGCATAATTTCTCGAGTTTAAGTTTACAGTTATCTCTATATCTTGGCATTATGGAATTTATTAGTAAGATATTGCAGAGTGCAGAATACTTCAAAGCAGAAATTTTGTAGCAGAGAACTATGTAATCTAGCAGGCAGACGCTAACCTCGAAATGGCTCTCATCAGCAGAAGGGAAACATGTGATTTTTAATTCTGTTCGCGTAATATGGCGCATATTTTAGTTCGCGACCTATCGCGCATCTTTTAGTTCGCGACCTATCGCGCATCTTTTAGTTCGCGACCTATCGCGCATCTTTTAGTTCGCGACCTATCGCGCATCTTTTAGTTCGCGACCTATCGCGCATCTTTTAGTTCGCGACCTATCGCGCATCTATTAGTTCGCGACCGGTAGCTCTCCTTTAAGTTCGCAGCTCACAGTTCGCCGTACAGGAAGTGCAGTAGTTGCACTACAAAAAAATCAGCCCAGTTCATGTCTGAATACTAGGGATTCGCTAAAAGTACAGCCCTGACACAACTGAAATTTAGTATGTGTTAATTCTGAAATGAAAGGAACGTAGATTGTTTCATAATAAATATACTGTGTTTAGGAGGAGAGGTTAGGAATTGTTTTCAGGAAATAATTGATTGCTTGGTTGTTTTATAGTGCAACTACTGTACTTCCTCCTGTACAGCGAACCCCAGAGCAACACTTTGCGACACCCCTGGTTGAGAAACATTGCTTTATAACAATGTCAGGTGAATAACATGTATATTGTCATTTGACAAAATTTAATTGTCGTATGAAGTGACATCTCCTGGCAATGGTGGAGGCTACGAGCTGTCACCTACGTAGGAAGCAGGTACTTAGAACTACCTGTATGATGCAATACGTAATTTTGAGAAATTCTAAAAGAAAATATGGTAACTAGGAAGAAAGCATTGTAATGTCAGGATTGTAAGATACCAGTAACGAATTTGTAAAATGGCATAGTTGAATGTTGTATGGAGGAGGTAGCAACGAGCGTATGCTAATAAAAGAAGGCGACGCAAATCCGTTTCTTGATTAATCCCCACATCATCCCTCCTACGAAAGTATTCTCACACGGCGGCTCCATTAATCGCGTATACCACGCCGACTGACGTAATGACTTTGTTGAAAAAAAAAAAAATATCGCGGCTCACGACTGCGCAGCATTAGTAAAACACACACTGGCGCGCTCACTTGCACACACACACACACACACACACACACACACACACACACACGTACGCAGAAGGCTGGGGTTCGCGTGTGTATGAACCGACGCGCAGCTACGTCGTAAATCTGCCACCTGTCGTGAATAAATATGGCTGCGAGCGCGACTTGCAAGGCCCCGCGCCGCGATCGGGGGTAAACAGAGCCGCGGCCGGCGGCTATCGGGACCAGCGGCGTGACAATTAACTGGCCGCTTGATGAAATACCGAGCCCCGGCAACAAAGCCCCGCCCACCGCCGTCCGCTGCGTCCTTATTACCCGCCGCTCGTCATTATTTCGTATAAAGCGCTGTATCGAGTGTCGATTATCTGTGCGCCAGAATCTGGCTTATAAACGCGCGCGCGCGGCCGTTCGCTCCGAACGAAAACGTTTCGGCTCCGGAATTAATGACGGCCGCGGCGACTAAAATATACACGCGCGCGCCTCGGTTAACGTCGGCCCGCTGCCGAATAGGGAGATGCACGTCTGGGCGGGCGTGTCCGCTCCTGAGGTGATGATTGGTTGGCCGGGATTAACGGGCGGCGACGGTGGCGAAAGGCCAGCCTTCACTTGCTCTCGGTTACCGTCGGGAATTGAGCTGTGCACTGTAACGAACGACCTTAGAGACACGACTGCCTTATGCATCGGGTGACTAGTGATTCAAGAGAGAGACTAGGAGTCTTACTTACATCGCTGCTCCGTGATTCACAGAGCCAAGTAGTGGATATAGAGCACGCCAAACGATTGGTGAATCGCCGACTAAATCCGCAAATCATACATTTCCAAGAGTGTAACAACTCTGATCGGTATTCTTTTCAGTAGTAATGAAATGATTCACTTTGATTGATCAACAAGCACCTTCATATCAAAATTCCACTGTAATTGGTACCCGAGCCATTAGACAGTGAACACGCTTCTTGAACTCCACTTGACGTGTGGCAAAGGCCTTCCTGACCATACGGCTGCTCCACGAGCCTCTTCCATTCGTTTCTGATGCGTACTCTGCTTGTCCATTCACTACTGATGTTCATTCTCACTGTGTCAAAAAATGTTCATATGTTTGTTAAGCTTATGGGACTTAACTACGGGTCATCAGTCCCTAAACTTACAAACTACTTATCAACTACCTTATCCTAAGGACGGCACAAATATCCATGCCCGAAGGGGGATTCGAACCCCCGACCGTAGTGGCCGTGCAGACCGTGACTGGAGCGCCTCAGTACCCTTGGCCACCGCGGCCGGCCTCACTGCGTCGTCCCGGATGTTATCTTGCCACGTAATTCTGGGTCTTCAAATATTTGTAAACCTGTTGGGTCAAACTGTTATGGTCCGTAAACTCACGACTTACTTAACTTACACCAAGTACAACACACAACACACACACACACACACACACACACACACACACACACACACACACACACACAAATGTTTGTATAGCTTATGGGACTTAACTACGGGGTCATCAGTCCCTAAACTTACAAACTACTTATGAACTACTTATGAACTAGGACGGCACAAATATCCACCGTGGTGGCCGTGCAGACCGTGACTGGAGCGCCTCAGTCCCCTCGGCCACCGCGGCCGGCGTATGGTACATAACTAGTATAAAAAATAGCAAAGCACGATGTCATACTGCTGTAGAAATTCACAGTAAAATACGCTAACGTTATTTGGGTAAAAGTGTGATTAAAGCCAGTGCTAACGACAGTTCGTAGGCAGCTTACGTTTGCCATTCCTATTGTGTACACTTTTCATCCAGGTGACGTCAGCGTAATTTACTGTACAGTTTTACAGCAGTCTCAAACCATGCCCTGTGATTTTATTTTGTTATTATTTGATTGACTTGACCGCCATTGTGACTGATTTATATTATTTTATTGTCAGGTCCGTCTTTAATGACCACGCTGTCGACGGGACGTTAAACACCAAGCTTCCTTCCTTCCATTATTGTCAGGTTACATATTTTGGCCTTAAGCATTTTCAAGTGAAAGAAATGTAAATTGGGGGTCAGAACCTTCAGATAGTTCTACAAGACTAAATTTCCAGAACAATCTAACACCATAGCTTTTTTTTCTTTTTTGTTATATTACATGCGAAAAGAGCTGCTATGCGTTAGTTAATTTATGCCAAAACTTTAACCTAAAGAGATATCTCATCTCAATCTGAAGGAGTTGATATTTTTGGTGTCGAAATCTTGGGCAAGGATTCGAAATAAACCTCTAAAGGCAATCTTTTCAAATTTACCGTCAAACAGTTATGCCAGAATTTTATTCGTCAAAATATGAATGGAACATGTTTTTCGGTGCACAAAAGTAGAACAACAATGTTACGGAATTGAGAACCATTTTATTCGTTTGTTTCCTCAGTAGAAACCTGTTTTCCAGTTTCTGTTGGTTTGTACTACGAGAACTAGTATTAAAATAAATTCTGCAGATCGCAGTGTCTCCTTCAGATTTCTGCAAATTCCAAGAAAAATATATCACTTTTCAATGTAAGTGTTGGCCAGTCGGTACCTTACTTCTGGGTTCCAAAAGTGCCCAAAATCTAGTAAAGAATAAAAATAATCTGCTTTATTTTTGAGTAATTTGTCATGAATGGATAGTTTCAAGTTATGCTAACGCATTATCCAGTATGTACGTAGTCTATGGTTGAAATACATGTAGTGTTTCATAACATACCTTTAAAAATAAGTGACAACTTTGGGAGCACTAACATGAGCCACGAGGGGGCAGAATTGTTCTAACACATAATATCCTATTTTTGAGATCATACTGCGGTTTAGACTGCCTTTCTACTTGAATTAATATAACATCCTGCTCTCCATAAATGCGACAAATTGTCTATTCGATGAACAAATGGTGGAAAACCAAATGTGAGCATACCGATTTCTTGCTCAAAGTTTCTATATTAGCGAGAAGAATTTTACACGTTTGCCGACGGAATAGCCACTGTGCTTGTTATTGCAACAAAAAATTCATTCTTTCAATATTGACACAGTGTATTTCCTGATGAGAAATGATTCATATTTTTCCAACCGTAAAACCGCTAACTATTATCATGCAGTTTTCGTGCAATTGCACGGTTAAAATGCAATAATTACTTTGGAAAATAATTATAAGCTTTCACGAATTTGTCTGTTGCTCAGCAGCGAACGAGGCCATTTCTGTCGGCAGGTAATGAAGGGACTGACGAATTTACCCGAAATGTGCGCTTTTTATTTATTTTTAGTGCTTTTTTTGCTTACGAGTGAAGGTCCGCGATAATTTCCCCCTCATTACTATTCCGAGCCCCCTGCTCCGACGCGGCTAAATTAATTATGCCGCGTTGCTTTGTGGAGCGCAAAAATGAGCGCGCTATTTGTATATAGCGCTGGAAATACGTGCAGATGGCCAGCGTGTATTTTAAGTCTGTCGACCGAATCCAAATGTACTGTTGTTACATTCGAGAATGGCCGTACCTGCCGTAGTGCAACAGCTGCGAACAGTAGTCTTTAGGCGTTATCACCCCTACTCACTGGAGAAATAACCGAGCGAGGTGGCACAGTAGTAAGACACTGGAGGCGATTTCCCAAAGTCAGTCTAGGGCAGTGGTTCTCAGACTATGCATCTCTACAATGGGTCGCCAAATGACTTTTAAAATATATGTAAGTTTAAATGTCTGATTGACTTTCGTAAGTTTTATTATTTTCTTTATATTATTTTGACAACAGTGAGATACAGACTGGTGAGTGGAGAAAAAGGTTGCTATTGTGACACAAGGTGGACTCTTAGCGACCTTTTGAAGTTTGGAAATGATTTTATATCTCTTAACTTTTGAGGAAGACTGTTCCACAGTCGCGTTCCCGAAACAGAAAATGATTTAGAGTAGATTGCAGTGTTATGTGATGGTACAGAGAGTGTTTTATTTTGGTGAGAGCGTGTATTTCTGCTGTGCCGTTCAGATAGTAGTATAATCGTTGAGGATAAGTAAGAAGGTTTGCAATGATTGAGGAAGCGCTGCAGCAAACATAATGTATGATAGGTTCAACGTTTACCTGCACGTAGCGAAGATAACTGCTTGTATGCGGGACTGATATGGTCATAAAAACGTAGTTTACAAATGTATCGGACACAAGAATTCATCGCCAGCTCCAACCTATGTGAATGTGAAAATGTTCAAATGTTTGTTAATCTTATGGGACTTAACTACGGGGTCATCAGTCCTAAACTTACAAACTACTTATCAACTACGTTATTCTAAGGACGGCATAAATATCCATCCCCGAGGAGGGATTCGAACCCCCGACCGTAGTGGTCGTGCAGACCGTGACTGGAGCGCCTCAGTCCCCTCGGCCATCGTGGCCGGCTGTGAATGTGAATTTAGATAGTTAGATGTACTTGTTGTGTATATATTAACTTTTACAAATGTTTGTAATGAGACCAAACTGTTGTGGTCGTCAGTACCTACACTTACAAACTACGTAAACTGAATTATGTTAAGGACAACACACACAACCACGCCCGAGGAAGGACTTAAATCTTCGGTGGGGTGGGTATATATTGTGACTTTTTATCTGTACATCTACATCTACATACATACTCTGCAAATCACATTCAAGTGCCTGGCAGAGGGTTCATTAACCACTTTCATAACTTTTCTCTACCATTCCACACTTTTATTTATTTAGTATCAATTGCCAATTATCGCACCATGCAGAAATTTTGTCTAAATCGCTTTGCAGTCGGTTCTGATCCTCTGTTGACTTCACTCACCGATAAACGACAGCATCATCCGCGAACAATCTAAGGGAGCTATTCAGATTGTCTCCTAAATCGTTTATGAACACGAGGAAGAGTAGGGGACCTATAACGCTTCCCTATGGAACGCCAGTTATCACTTCTGTTTTACTCGATGACTTACCGTCAATTACAACGAACTGTGTTCTTTCTGATAGGAAATCGTGAATCCAACCGCGCAATTGGGGAGATATTCCATAAGCACGCAATTTCATAAGAAGCCGCTTGTGGGGTACAGTGTCAAAAGCCTTCCTGAAATCCAAAAATATGGAATCGATTTGAGATCCCTTGTCGATGGCACTTAACACTTCATGTGAATAAAGGGCAAGCTGTGTTTCGCAAGAGTGATACTTTCTGAATCCGTGTTGACTACTGGTTAATAGGTCGTTCTCTTCGAGGTAGTTCATAATATTCGAACAAAGTATATGTTCCAAAATCCTACTGCAAATCGACGTCAATGAGATAGGCCTGTAATTTTGGGGATCACTCCTATTCCCTTTCTTGAATACTGGAGTAACTTGGGCAACTTTCCAGTCTTTGGGTATTATCCGCTTTATGTTCACACTGCATGAAAGCCATACAAAAAATAATAACTGGAGAAATACCCTTAATGGAAATCGAGAGGTGGGTCCTAGAAGTCAGCACTCAACCAAACCAATCACTGACGATTCCGATGAAAGTACTTCGCAGGCAGGCCGTAGGCGAGGCGTCGTTTCAAGGCCAGGCGGTGAGCGCGACCCGCTCCCATGGTGGGTAATGCGTGTAAATAACTTTTGTTTCCCCGCCGGGAAAAGAATGGGCGAGGAGGGGGTGGGGGCAGTCGAGGCCGGCGGTCGCCGTGGAAAAAGGGAGGAGATTTGATTTAAGATAGCATATGTAATGGCCGCCAGCGAGTCAATCATCGAGCCTTCATAACGCCGCGCGCGCGCATCGTGTTATTTTTTATGGTTTTAATTTTATGTTTTCCCTGAAACGATGGCCCTGCTCGTACTTCATCCATGGCTGAGCACTAATCGAATGTTGGGAAATTTATATATAATTAGTTCAATGCCTACAAGCGGCCGAGCCAACAGCCACATGCGCCGTCGCGCTGCTCATTTTGTGCTTTGCCGCGGTGATGGATAAGAAAATTGGTTTCGGTTTTCTTGGTGGGGGAGGATGAGTGGTAGGGGGGGAGGAATTGGGGGAGGGGGAAGAGAGAGGGAAGTCCAAGCCTTATGCGGCGAAAGCCAGCCGCGTTCGGCGGACTCTGTTGTGCTGTACCGAAAGCGAGGCTGGTTTCTCGATGTTTCTAGCGCTGTGGTGCAGAACGTCTTGAATCGGGCATAGAAAGAAACTTCATACTCAAAGCACCGTGTCCCTCATGACGTTGAAGAAGTCACACCATCTGGTCACCGCGGTGCGATCCACTTGTTGTCTGAGCTATAGGTGGAGTACTGTCTAATTTTAAGTGATCGAACGAAACCGCCGGTAAAACACGTTAAGGAATGAGACCGGAGTTCAGCGTGGAGACTGGTTCACACTAGACACGGATGGAACGGGACGGAATGTCATCACTTCTTTTCGCCCAGCACCGAATTGAGAAACTGAAGTTATGATATGTCGTCGTGGTCAAAAACAACGAAATGTAGGATGGCAATAAAGGAAATAGCCGTTATAATGTTTAGAAATGTCCACAGCAGAATTCGTAATGGACCATTTTGACAAAGTTAGCATCTTAAACTGTTGAGATAGGAAAACTGTCGACGCAACTTTTCGAAAGATTGCAGTTTATTTATAACTACATAGGTAGTCTACAAATTGCTTTTAAGAACCAGACAGAGGTTTAACGAACCAATAAGTATGTCGAGGTTTAACGAACCAATAAGTATGTCCCTTAAAACACATCGACTATTTAGTACGTAATACAAAGTTCTTACCTTATCTGTTTTGCAATCTCTAACAAGTTAGTAACTAATAACGCCTTGGCTAAAGCTGTTTCACTCTTGAGAGAAGAGCATCGAATGAAAATTTTTTAGATAGTGTATGATCTCATTTTACCCGCCTATGTTTTTGCATTGTTCGATTATGTAACATATTTTGCGTAACCAGTACTTCTCTAGAACACACGAAACAATAAAAAGAACTAAAAAACACAAAAGTTCGGATTCCACAAACATTATATGCGTTAGCACGGTGAGAATTGCAGGCGATACCGCAAATTATCGACCATCACCGTCAACGTCAGAAAATTCTTTGCCAGAAACCTTGGCACTGGCATTGCCGTCGGTTACGAGCGTTGCTCGGTTTTTTTTTTTTTTTTTTTTTTTTTTTTTCCTGTTACATAGTGGTTTTCGTTTTCGAGGTTACCAAATCTTCTGTAATCCGGAAAAAAAAAAGATTTTCCTTTTTACACACACACACACTCACACACACACACACACACACACACACACACACACACACACACACACACACATATATATATATATATATATATATATATATATATATATATATATTCGAAAACAGCGTATTTTTACGAAAAATACAACTATGTAGGTGAACTTCAAAAGAAAACACCAGTGTAAATACAAAATTTCATCGAACACTTGCATCTTGAATGGCTGTTAGCGTTCATTTCAGGGGGCAAAGGTTTTCCACCTCAAGTAGAATCTTGTTTTATAAGCAACGGCAGTGGTGCTAACAACTTTTTGATGTATGCTTTACGTTTAAAAATGCATCCTATCTGGAGAATATTTATTTCTGGAAGTGAAATGTAGGGATACTAAAATCTGTCCGACACTTTGGGTTTTCTCAGACAGTTCCTTCCACGGTACGCTGCAAACTAGTTCGTATAAGTGACAACATAATTCTCGCGGCACATCTGTGTTGCAAACTGAAAAAACCTTCCGCATAGTATACGATGGAAATGCCAGTGTAATTTCGCAGCATACGAGAGTTCACTCAGGATGACTATTCCGCGCAGCGATTCATGCGAGCAACGTCCTCGGTCCAACCTTGACAGTGGAATAGCGGTTTCATGCATTTCTAAGTTCGCACCATTTATAAAAATGGCGGCAGAGGGAAAGAGAGTGTGTGACACTGGGATTCGACCTCGTCGCCACCGGCGTTGTCGCATGGTTTACCGTATCGATATGTGGGAGGGGAGCGTTGGTCTCGAGCCTCGGAGGGGGGGGGGGGGCGAACGACGCCCTAAAAAGAAGCAGAGGGAAGGGAAGGAGAAGTGGCCGACGTGTACAGTGGCGCGGTGTCGCGCTGACAAGCTAATCTCGCCGCCTCCATACATCACAGCCCAGAAAATCGCGCCACTGCCCCATGTCTGCTGCGCAACTGCTTTCATTCCGCGCCGTCGGGGCAGACTGCGAGACACGGAGACACGGCCCTTGTTCTGTGTCGAACCGCTCGTCTTTTCGCAGTAATCACAGCCTGCAGCGATTGATCATTTGGGGGGGAGTTGTGCCGATATACCGAGGCGCTGTTTGTTGTCAACTGGCGGTGAGATGAAAAACCAGCGTTCCCCTCCTTTTGATCAACATTCAGTTCTCTCATTTCCGTAACTCGGTATGGCCGTTCATAATGTGTGTTTTTTTGTTCGTGTTTTCTGCAACCCCCAACTAAGCTTAGCAGTCACACAGGCCAGAACCAATATTTATACACCAAAGTCCCTGTAAAATGTTGCCATTCTCAGAATAACGAGATGAGGCTTGGACGATACAGAGCTGTCAACAACTACTGTTTACAATTTTTTTGGAAACGTTTTCGTTTCCTTTGGGAAACAGCGCCCTTATGTTATATGTAAACGGTCTAGGGCGAAAATTTGTAGTGTATTGTCAGCTAGTTTGGACCTAGTGGCGAGCCATCTTCAGGTTATGTTGCTCCAGAGACGGTGCAAGGCGGAGCAGGATCTGTGAGTTTCTCGAGATGGGGTCACTGCTGGAGGAAGCTACAGCTCCTACTCCGCTCCACACCGTATCTGGATCAATATATCCTGAAGATGACTCACAATTGAGTCGAAACTAGTTGAAAGTAAACAACAAATTTGCGATTTAGTGTTATATAAAAAAGTAAAAGAGAGGAAAAAAAACCTGTTTACATCACATGAAATCTGTTTCGATGTTGATGCTTGTGATCAGTTACTTTTGCACTTATAAACAGTTTGGAAACAGCAGCAATTCCATGCAGGAAAATGTGTGAATTTTAACACCATTAAATGTACAGTAACGGTGGCCTATGCCATCTGATAAATAAATATTAGTGTAAGCCACTAAATATGGGCATTGTGTCATAATTATGTCTGGGGAATATAATATCGTCACGAACACTGTGAGGCGTATTGACTTTTCATTGTCTGTTACAGTTAGGAAAATGAACATTCATATTTATGAATGCTTCTAGTCATATAATGTTATTAATTGATGCATTTTTACCACTTTTATGAACGTAGCACAGCGCTTCTTGGACTTTCGTCCATAGCATGGTGTCCTATTACACCTCAGGTTAACTAGAAACACATTTGCATGATGTAAAATAAAGAAAATAAGAGCAGGTTGCTGCAATGAACATAGTTACAAGATTATGGATAGTTAGTAGGACAGTACAGAAACAATCGTTTGCGTCTAACTTTGTTATCCTATTTCATATAAAGAAGTCATGTAGTGATGAACATAACTACGGTATCCTACTAGTGTATTTTTTTAATTTTTTTGTTTGTTTCTTATATTTCAATAGAGCCGTGTTTGAACAGGTCGGTACTTAAAAATAGAAGCATAAGAAATATTGTATTTTGAATTTAAAATGTGTTATGGTGCACAGTATTTTATTATTCCTCGATGATGGGTTTCGCCCATGCAGTAGGGCATCATTATCTGCGTGACAGATGTATCACAAGAATTAGAAACAGTTAGAACTGTGAAGACGGTTTTTACTTCGGAATATAATTTCACAGGTTGCAGTCTTTCATAAAAAATATTATTTCTAAAATTAAAATTTGATTCTCTAGAGCAAAGGTCGGAAAGTAATCTTAGATTGGGTCCGGATACTAATGAAAATTTTTGTCGAGGTCCACAAGTAAAATCTCATATTCCTTATTAATTTTCTATTTTACTTTTTATTCCACAAAATAATATGAAATACTACAGACAGACATGTTGATATTCAAAAATCCAGAAAAAGTAATATTCTTCACAATTTCTTTTGTCTTAATTTTCACTCTCAAACTAATATCAAATACAAAAGATGTGAAATAGAAACGTAAGGATAAAAAGACTTATATTATTTTGCAAAGTAGCTTCAGGCTTTCGTTCGTTGGGAGCACAACATGGTGTTTAAATTGATATGCCCCGACCGCTTAAGTAGAGTTTTCAGAGATTGTCAGAGTTGGTATGAAGTCGATTTATACCCGTAGAATTTCCATGTTCATTAAATAAAGTTATTGTGTTGCATTCCTATGTACAGAACTTTTATGCGTATCACCGGCTAGGTTCTTCCGTTCTGCCGACGCTCTTCGGTGTACTCCCCGGCAATGCATATTGTGACAACTATTTTTTTTTTAATATACCTTTAATAATCATTAAGGGTTCTAGTGATTCAGCAGTTAATTGTAAAATATAAGGGTGGGTCTCATATAAATTGTTATCAACAGAAAAAGGTTTTCTTTTAATAATTTGAGTATGTAACTTATACTTTCAAAATATTTTTGGCGGTCCAGTTTTTGGACTTCCGCGGTCCGGATTAGGACCGTGGTCGGCCAGTTGCCGACCGCTGCTCTAGACGCAATGGTGGGGATTATGGAGTACCATCAGATCGATGCGTTAAGTAGCGTACTGCTTCAAGATTTCAAGACGTATCCGTGTGCATCTCACGTTTCAAACCTCAGTGCCAGTTGTTTCGTACCGAGGGAGCGCTGCTACGATTGCCGTTTTGTCCGTCCCGTGCACTTCTTAATTCTGCCGGCAGCGTCAGCCTTCAGCTCATTGAGCCGCTTGACAGCTGGCACCGCCAGTAGAACACAAAACCCGGCGTGAAACCCGAGCAGGAAAGGGAAAACGTGTCCCGGCTGTAAATCTGGCAGTTTTCTGTACGGTATGGCCCTTTAAAAGCGGCGCCGTGCATCTATTGAGAGAAATCACGACTTTCCGTCACGTAGCAGTCAGAGAGCGGCGGCGGCGGCGGCGGCGGCGATAGACGAGTGGCGGTCGGTTTCTTGCGGAGCGGTGGCTTGGCGCGCTCCCGGATGCTTTTTATCTCGCGCCGGCTGTCAGTCGCTTGTCTCTGCCGATACAAGGGTTTATCCGCGCCCCGCGGCACACGATACTCTCTCCAGCCGGCCGCTTAGGGTCGAGTTACCCGGTGCCGAAAGCGCGGCTATCGTTCGCACGCGTGTTACCTGCACAACTCCTCTACCAAGGTGTTTCTACATCTACATATACATACTCCGCAATCCACCGTAAGGTGCGTGGCGACGGTACACTGTACCACTACTAGGCATTTCCTTTCCTATTCCACTCCCAGATAGAACGAGGAAATAAAGAATGCATATATGCCTTTTTTATTTTTTTTTATTTATTATTCAACATGCCACATTACATAGTAATATTACATGTTTGATGGCTAGATTCAGGCGGTTACATCAAATATTTTTGCAAACACAAGTACAGTATATAAGTTGACAGGGTTTACAAAGGAACAAACAATTTTATACCTCAGGAAATCTTATTGAATTACAAAAATTGTAAAAGTTTGTAGTGAATTTATGTACTAATTTATATTTACTGACGGGCCATCCTCCTCCTTTGTCAGCAATTTTTTTTTCCCTAAGATGGTCCCTCTCCTTCGATAAATTGCAGCAGTCAAAAAGCACGTAGTCAATATTTTCGACAGCACTCTTACATGGCACGTTCCGTCTTCAATTATTTTGAACCGCTGATAGTAGGCTTTCATTTTCCCGTGACCTGTTAACATGGCTGTAAAATTCGGAGATATTGGAAGTTTAATCAGTAAACGTTGTCGGATCGTAGGAAAATACGGTTTAGTGTTTCCCCCGTATTTTGTTCTGTGCCACTCAATGTCCCATTTGTTCCTAAACTCTTCTCGAAGTTTCTTCTTTATGGCACTTGTAGGTATTTCGTTGTAACGTATTGATTGTCGTGATCGAGCTGCTCTTTTAGCAAGGTCGTCAACTAGTTCATTTCCCCATATCCCTTGATGTGCCTTAATCCATTCGAAATGCACCAGCCAGTTGTGTGTCTGCAACCTTCTGATTTTATATCTTATTTCTTCAATCAACAAGTTGAGGTTCTTCGGATTTCGCAAAGAGTACAAAGTAAGCATGCAGGCGGTGTGAAGTACTGCAGTTGTATCAGTATTCGAGAGATTATTTATGAACTCAAGAGCATTGAGAATGGCAAATTATTCCGCTTGATTGTTTGAGCATTCATTAGACAGTTTTAGCTGTATCTGGTAAGCAAGCCTCTTATTAATAAACATTCGTAAGAGCCCTAATTTCTCTTATCTTGTCTTTGTGATCACTACGCGAAATATAAGTAGGCGGCAGCAAGATCGTACTACACTCAGCTTCAAATTCCGGCCCACTAAATTTCCTCAACAAAATTTCACGAAAAGAACGTCGTCTTTCCTCCAATTGAGTTGCCGGAGCATGTCCGTGAAACTCGCGTATTGGTCGAATCTACCAGTAACAAACCCAGCTGCTCGCCTCTGAACTTGCTTCTACGTCTTCCTTTATACTGATCTGCTGCGGGTCCCAAACACTTGAGCAATGCTCAAGACGTGGTCGTTCAAGCGTTTTATACGCGGTCTCTTTTACATATGAAGTACATCTTCCCAAAATTCTTCCAATAAACCGAAGTCGGCTGTCCGCCTTACTCACAACTGTCCTTACATGCTCGTTCCATTTCATATCGCTCTGCAGTGTCACGCCTAGATATTTGAACGAGGCGACAGCATCAAGAAGCTTGCTATTAACGCTGTATTCGAACTTTATGGGATTGTTTTTCGTACTCATGCCCATCACCTTACATTTTTCTACATTGAGAGGTAGCTGCCGTTCTTCGCACCAACTGGAAACTTTGTCTAAGTCATCCTGTATGCTATTACAGTCAGTTCAAGACGACACCCTCCCATACACCTCAACATCATCAGCAAACAGCCGCAAATTACAACTTACTCTGTCCATCAGATCATTTATATAGATAGAAAATAATAGCGGTCCTAACACACTCCCCTGGGGCACGCCTGACGATACACTCGTTTCTGATGAACACTCGCCGTCGAGAACAACGTACTGCGTTCTATTTTCCGAGCTGACAACTTCTCATTGGTCATTGCAGAGTTCAGGGAAAACGCGATAGCAATTATTTGATTTTACGGAAAGTTCGAAACAGTTTCTTGATTGACTAGAAACACGTTAAATCGAAAATATCCTATTAAATATCTTTTTTTTTTTACTTTTTTGAAGTATTAAACAGATAAGACTTTACTCTCTTTCTAACGGCGGTCAATTAACTTGATTATTTCGAAAGGAATTTGCGTGAAATTGATGGAAAATGTAACAGGAGAGATGGATACAACGATGCACTGTGTGTAGCATAAACGTGGAGAACCAGTTGCTACAGCAATCTGTTTCTTTCACTGGTTCTTGTGTCTGACAGAGACAGAATTGCTCTGACACTTCTTCTACCCCAAATATACATGCTAGACTGACAGAATCAATTGCATCTCTGTCCTTATAAAGATTTGCAAGACATATTTCTCCGTTCGGAAAATCAAGAAACAGCTCCATTAATACGGAAGATATTATTGTGAAGAGATTTTCAAAAGTTCTAAGTTTCTTTTTTAATTTTTTAAAAATTTTATGAAAATAAATGTAAGTTCTTCAACGCCGCAATAGTTGTATAAAGCTTTCATAATAATCCGATCCGCATCATTGTAGGGTACATATCACATAAATAGTGTTTAATTCAGAGGGTTAGACAAAGTTTCGCTCTCCCAATGTAACGTTCAAGCTTTGTGTGATTTTGGTACTTTCGTCTTTATGTCAGTTATATACACATTGACTACTGTTTTGTTCCCTATACCAGTGTAAATAATCATCATTTTATTTTATTTTGACGGGAAAACACATAGTCACAAAACACAGCTCATGCGCTATTGTGTTAAAACATGTAGGGATAAAGCAGAAATAAATTACATCTGTGTTGTATAGAAATTCCATCTTTTCTTTACCCGTTATTATAATAATCAAAATTTAATGCGTGCTCAAGATGAAGATGTGTTAAATATGAAGGTAACAACCTGACGTTTATCTACATACGATAAAGAGAATTTCGAAGATTAATTTTTAATCGAGTTAAAACAGTCCCATAAGAAGCTGTTTTATATTACACCGGCAGATTTATTGTCTGTTAACTACCGGCAAGGAGTGACAACGTCCACAAAATTTGAACCGTCGGTTACTGATTGATAATTAAGAATCTGAATAATTGGCAACCGTTCTTCCTCATCTTTCCATGTAGCTAATAGAAACTTCCATTTCGACTCATATGTATTGACGACTTTATATCCGACGCAGGAAAAGCGGTGTTGTTGTTCTGGCAGTCTTCTCTGTATTGCAGAACCTGATTTATGAAGAGCGAGACCTTGTTCGGCGAGAAGTGTTGATTGAAAATTCCCTGTCCCTGATTTATTGTCGATTCCTGCAATCGTAAATGAGGATACGCCGCCTCGCGCTCCGAGGCTACGGTTAATTGAATCGTGGCGCTCAGTGTTTCCTGTCGATAATTGTGGAGCTTCATTGAGCAGCCATCATCTCAGTATTTATTAATTCTGACGGGTCAGGCTTCCAAGCTGCACAGCCAGGGACGCTAAGTGTTACCTCACATACAACTGGCGAAAACACTTGTATTAACTTTTGAGACGTTTCTAAAGTTGGTATGGCTAATTTATATTCCTAAAGCGTAACGTGTGGCCTAGGTTTGTGGACTAGTTGTGTGAAGTACCTGGTATTTTATTGTATAGGTGCCATCCAATAACGTAAACAGTCGGACTCCAATATGTATTTGCTTTGTCTAGACACAAATTATGAATGAAAAGAGAATACAGAAAAAACTATATACTTCGTGTGCTATTGCTTTGGATGGTTATGGTGGAAGTAACACATTTTAATGTCGCGGAGGTGACATTTTGCAGCCTTATGATTGAGGATATCACTCCCATTCTAAACCCGAATTTCCGGACTATAGTTGCATATAACATAAAAATCATTAACATAATGTTACTAACGTATGGTGACTGACGGTTCGCCAGCCGCGGTGGCCGAGGAGACTAAGGCGCTCCAGTCACGGTCTGCACGGCCACTACGGTCGGGGGTTCGAATCACCCCTCGGGCATGGATATTTGTGCCGTCCTAGTTCGTAAGTAGTTCATAAGTAGTTTGTAAGTTTAGGGACTGATAACCCCGTAGTTAAGTCCCATAGACTATACAAACATTTGAACATTTTTTTTTTTTTTTTTTGACTGACGGTTCAGAAATATTAAAAGGATGTAACAGATATACTTTTAACACGATAACAATAAAACAAACCTCTTTTAACGCCATTTAGAGACACTTTTTAACACTCTTAATTTTCACGTTTTTCATAATACATTAAAATCTTCTCATAAGAACAAAATTATTATCTTATAACACTGTTAATGTGGCTCTCTTCGTGTGAAACACTCGTCTAATCTATGGATCGGAGTTTTTCTTCGCCCAGAGCTGCGTGTTTGTGGTGTCCATAGGCGAGATCTCCCAGCCAATGATTCCACACGATTATTTCATTGTTTATTAATTTAATTTTTAAAGGGGAGCGAAGGCTGCAGTCGCTAACTTAGCGTAGTGAGGAACTCAATAGCCAGGTTTTATGTTCTAAGCTTTGTTTGAGAAGTACAAACCAATTTGTCTAGATTTGGCTTGTGGGGAGGATCCCACAGAAATGATTCTAACAGAAATTCAATATGCAGTTACGGTTTATCACTGCGCCATGGGAATATTGAGAGCTTTCTATACATTTTGAGGTTACTACTTCCAATCCATTTTGGTCGTCTGATTCGACAATCGATTATGAACAATTTTTGCATTAACTTTGTCTCGGGTGCAAAGCTGCAATTTATTAATGTCACGCGTTTCTCATCATGACCCGAGGATGCCTGACAAAGACGAAACGCCGACCGCGGTGGCCGAGGGGACTGAGGCGCTTCAGTCACGGTCTGCACGGCCACTACGGTCGGGGGTTCTAATCCCCCCTCGGGCATGGATATTTGTGCCGTCCTTAGGATTAGCTAGTTCATAAGTAGTTTGTAAGTTTAGGGACTGATGACCCCGTAGTTAAGTCCCATAAGCTTAACAAACATTTGAACTTTTTTTTTTTTTTTTTTTTTTTTTTTTTTTTTTTTTTTTTTTTTTTTTTTTTTTTTTTGAAGGACGAAACGCCTGTCGTTAAATCATCACAACTTTGCAACTAAGTTTACTTTCATTAAAACAATGCGATTTATAACTAGTAATTCATGACCTAATGATAATATCCGTGCGCAGAAGAGATATGATGATTAGATTATTTTTTTTAAAAGATAGACGACTTCCTATGTGTTTAAATAGTGAAACGTCATTGTACTACGTTCTTTGAATATTACTCTCTCCGGTATACGTGTTCGCATGAAATTTTGTCTTCTTTTATCTTGAGGCGCAAACCATCGACGCACTCCGAAATACTGTGAATACAGGCACGGCCTGTATTCAACAGAAGAAGCCGATGTGACTTGGATCCATTCCTTCGATGTCCAATGCCGGGGCGATGCGACGTTTCCCCGGTCGGCGGCGGCCTCCTAGGAAATCAACGCAGCCGGCCACCAGTTAGGCCGTCAATTAAGCGAAGCCCCAGGGTACGCGCCTGAAGAAGGCGGCACGCGTCACGGTCGAAACACCAGCTGAATACTGCACGACGCCTCGGCCCACGCGCCTTCGGGAAACGACAAGAAGAACTGCCCCCTGTCGTCCGCGTGTAAAGAATATTTATTTCCTTACGTTGGTGCTGTGTTTGAATATTCTAACGTCCATTTGATCGTAAACGAATGATAGGCGCGTTACTAAACTGCTGGAGTGCCGGAAAATGACTAGAACGTATTCGATGTTTCAACGCTTTGTACCACAAGGAACTAAATTTGTAATAACGAACACAAGTCCCAAATTTTTTCAGAAGTATCGACCCACGTTTCTAATGTGACTACGTCACAGAAGCAAGTTAGTAGAGTCCGACAAATATATATATATTCCCGAGGAAAGCTCGAACCTCCGACGGGGAGCAGATGCGCACTCCGCGACAAGGCGTCCTAGAACACATGGCCGCTCCCTGGAGCCCAAGGATAATTTTCCACACTCTCGATAAAAGTCGTTGGATTGTACTCGTCTATAAATTATTTCTACGACTATTTACCCAGACTTCTTTCTTTTTAAGTGTGTATGTAGCAAGAGTCCTTTTCAGCTATTACTGCCAGACGATACTTACAGTCGAACCGTATAAGCGTGTGTTCAATAGCTTAGTATTTGATTTATACACTAAAAAATTAGAGGGAAGAAAAAATTGTTTCATCCGACAGGGCGTGCTGTCATGTGAGCCACAAATTCATCTTTGTGGGCAAAATAAGTAAATAAAAAGTATGTAGCGGATGTGTAAGGTAGAAATCCGTTCTGCAGTTTAGCAGTATTCATTAAGCGTACAAGATTTATAAAAGTGAAAACGTGATTTTATCCATTAGAAAAGGTTTTTTTGAAAGCCTGCGACTGTGAGATAAATGGATTTGTTTATAAATAACAATACTGCTAGTAGTCAGGATTTATTTAGCACGACGCGTTTCGAAAAATAATTCCCATCTCAAAATGCGTTTTTTGTGCTGCTTCATGTTATTAATGATGTTTTGAGTGTATGAGGGCCTGCTTCAGTCTGCTGTCGTTGCTGTAATATATAAATACATCCGATTTTACTTTATGGTTATTTTTATATGGTGTTAATGGCGGAGTTTTTTTGAAAAGCTTTTTACGTACAGTTTTCGTCTGGTCCATCTATGGGAGCTCTCATACATGTCAAACATCTCATACAACAACAAAATGTTCAAATGTTTGTTAAGCTTAAGGGACTTAACTGCGGGGTCATCAGTCCCTAAACTTACAAACTACTTATGAACTACTTACGAACTAGGACAGCACAAATATCCATGCCCGAGGGGGATTCGAACCCCCGACCGTAGTGGCCGTGCAGACCGTGACTGGAGCGCCTCAGTCTCCTCGGTCACCGCGGCCGGCTTCACGCGCTCATACAACATTTTTGCAGACAAGTACATCATCAGTTGTCATAAACATACATATAAATAAACAGTTACAGAGATATTCTAAGCTGATGTTTACCAAAGATATATTTTCACAGAGTATGCTACAAAGGAATCCTTTGCTCGATTTTATCGAAAACAATATTTCCATAGAGTATACTGCGTTTCTATAGAGGATATTTTACTTTTCTTCATTGTCCTAATTTATGCCTACTTACAATCTTGCTACATTTACACTTATTAGCGCCTCGGTTGCACAGTGGTAGAGTGCCAGACTACAAATCCAAAGGTCGCGGGTTCGATCACCGCCAGGTGCTAGGATTTTTATCTGTCACTTTCCACTTCTTTCACCTCTGGCAGTGTTGCTCATGTGAAAAATACCTAGTAGCACCGTGGTTCGGAACCCACGTTAAACTGTAGGTCCCCCTATAAGTGGCTGGGTAAGTCAGTTCGAAGGTCGGAGGAAGGCAACGGCATACCACCTCCAAACAGGACCATGCCTAGTAAAGCACTGTGGTGTTCAAACCAATCTTCGGAATGTTGACTGCTTTACCCTTTACCTTAACATCTTTAAATGTTATCGAAACACCGGAAAAAAAATTAGAGATTCACTTTCTACTCTATCATGTAATATTCTGTCCTGATATTTTCTATAATGTGAATACACTTCCAGTTCTTCATATATGTGCATTTTATGTCCTTTGTCTAGTCGGTGGAGTACTGAAAATACTTTGACGGCCTATCATTGGTGTGCAGTAGTACGCTGATCTCGGTAACAGACTTTGCAAAACAAATAAGCTGATGCGAGGATCTGTTATTTCCATCCGCGAACACGGTATCAGTGCTTGTGCACCAAACAATGTGGAAACGTTCGGTGCCGGGCCGTTCGCGATTTTTAGGAGAAGGCATAAGAGACTCCGTCCGCAAAGTAGGGTAGCGGCGGCGCTCGGCGGCGTCGCGTCCGACGGTATCGGCCCGGTAATAGGCGGCTAATGAAAGTAAAGCGAGGCCGCGATGGGTGGCGAGCGGCCCAATGAAGATGGAGTGGCTGTGGCTGCTGCTGATGGGCTTGTCACTTAACAGCGCCAGCGCCGACTCAACTTCGCCTGCGTGCGCCCGCCCGCCCTCCAACTTCCCAATTGCGCCCTTGTCTTAACCGTCTGATTGCTCATTTGGATTCCATCTCGCGGCTTCGTGGAACCGCAGCTAATCTTTCACTCGCCTGACTGAACGCTCGGAAAAAATACTCCGAACCGTGTCCACTGCAGACAGCTAGAACACTGTGTCCGTTGAGCGTTTGTGTGAGAGAGGGCCAGTGTCAAAGAAAAGCTGTGACTGATGTTGGGGAGCTATTAGCGCCCCTGCCTGAGATTCCTTTGCCCGCCTTGTTACGCACCGTCGGCGTCTGTCGGACTGATAGCATCGACAAATGTTTTGTAAGCCCGGAGGCCCAATTAGGAGTACACCGGAACGAAAAGGCAGAAGGCTGCTTTCTAATTTTCATGTAGAAAGTGTTGAAGGCGAGGTTCTACAGCCGTCGGCTGATCTTTAGTCTTTCGGACCTTTTTGAACTGCGTACCGCTTCAAAAGCTGGCGTTATAAGCCCACAGCTCCACAGCGAAGAAGTTCAGTGCACGGTTCTCTGTAATTAGAAGAATCCGAAGGGTATACAGGCTTTCCGGTAATTACAAGGCGCCGTATTACTGGTTTTCTTCGATAGGAAAAGTCAGCAAAGAACTTTAACTTTTCATGTGGTTTCCACGCGCCATCATAATATTTCGTCCTCTTCACAAAGAAAAAGCATTTCTGTTGTTACATAGCAGGTAATTTACAAGTCCTAAGAGACTAACTGCCGTAACTGAAGGACGTTGTGCGTCATTTGGGAGGGGGGGGGGGATACTGGACGCGGTGAAAAAACACAACTACGTTTTTCTTTTCAGCGCAAATTTTCCAGATTTTAGAGTAAAACGGTCATAAATCGTTTCAAGGCACGGTAAAATAGTGACATAGAGCTGCATATGTACATGTATCCGGCTAGTGTATTAGGCTACAGTTGGCTTGTTCATACCGACGGATTGTTCATTAGCGTAGCTGGAAAGAGCTCTTTCCTTCGTTAAAGCTGTTTGTCTGCGTTTACGAATAGCCACCTGTTTCCTCTAAAGTGTATCCGTCTTAGTGCTGCCTACAAAGCAGTGCGTATAAAATAAGGCGAATGTAGAGAGCGACTACATTTATTCTTTGTGTATTTCCTTCGGTTTATCCTGTTCATTATAATTTAGAAACACGCTGTGTTAATCCTTGCTTAGTTCCCATCAATAAACGTGATACTTCTTACCACACACAGTGTTATTTCTTCTGTTAATTAAGGTCGTGAATGAAATATGGTGTTTCAGCGTAGCCTAAACTTTTTACATAACGTCAAGGTTGCAGTCTTCATACTTCTAGAAAAGTTAGTCTTCGCTACATACTCGCATGCCGACTACCGAGGTAGTTGTAGTGTTGCGCCCATTACAGGGATCATCATCATGCCCTTCCTTTGCGTTGTGAATAGGTTCATATTTAACCTGGACATTGGCACAGTGAGTTTTTTATTTATCTGAAACTGAAAACTATAATCTGTTTCCACTTTCCTATCGAAAAGCGTAAACTAAAGATTCTTCCGCGTGCAACGTCCGTAAGGAGAATAATTACTGTTAAATGTACGTGTAAGTACGGGGTTAAAAAAGGCGTAATATTCGTTCTAAATGGTGAACATCAAGGAAAGAAGAAGACTGTCATCCTCACATTCATCTTAAAATTCACGGAGACTGCTTCAAATGTTTGTTAGCTTAAGAAACTTAGATGCGGGGTCATCCGTCCCTAAACTTACAGACTAGTTATGAACTACATCATACTAAAGACGACACAAACATCCATACCCGAGGAGGGATTCGAACCCCCGACCGTAGTGGCCGTGCAGACTGTGACTGGCGCTCTGCAGACCGCTCGGACACTGGTTGGGGAGCTGAACTGTAGAATGGGAGTGTGCGACTTCACCATCTCTTTCCAGTGGCTATCACACTGGACTTACATTCGAGAGGACAACGGTTCTAATCCAGCTCCTGCCATCCGTGATTTCCCTAAATCACTCCAGGCATTGGTCGGGATGGGATTCAAAACTTTTTTATATACCAACAGTCGAAACTTTTTATTGAATTTTGTTACCGGTTTCGACACTCCGGTAGTGTCATCTTCAAGTCAAATCAGTGACGTCCATCCTATATATATATAGTCATTGGGTCGTATTTAACTGGAAGTGTTAATTCTGGTGAAATATGTTTCACGGTAATTGCAAATTACGATGAAATACCGCCTAACTAATTACATATGTATCAGGTTGGACGTCACTTATCTGGCCTGATGGTGACACTACTGTAGTGTCGAAACTGCAGCAAAGTAAAAACCAATCATAACTTACTTCTGTTGGTAGACTATATAAAATTTATTTTGAATCACAACTTTGTCCAGCCGCAGTCCCGCACTCGTAGACAGTATGGAGCTACATCTTCTATGCCTTGAAAGCACACGGCCGATTTTCTTCCCCGTCCCTGACACAAAGTATCCCAGCGTGTGCTCCATCTCCGATGCCCACGGTGTCGACGGCGCGTCAGACTCTAATCCTCCTTTGTTCCTTCTTCTTCTCTTTCGGTAGCGGCAGTCGAACCGGCCGTCTTCAGGCCGAGAACAGCTGCACCGGAGTGCTTAGCAATCTCGCCAGTGGCGGTGGTCGGACGTAACAGGGCCTTCAATATATATCTCTGGCAGGCACATTCGCGTGGCTCTTCGCTCCGGCCGCGGGCAGTCGGGTGATTACTCCGGTGGAAGAGTACTCGGCTGTCGTTTATTTGCTAGTCGGCGCCTCGGGAACCCCGGCCGGGATTAATAGAGAAGCGTCAGCCACCTGTAGCTGTCAGGGCGGCCGGCGGACGTGAAAGAGAGAACCCGGCTCGGGCGGGCTCGTTAAGGTGTTTTGGCGGCGGCCACTTAGGCGGGGTCAGGCGGCGTTTTTTGGTCCTTTTCGGCGGCCGCCGGGGCGCGCTTCTTGTCGCTAATTACGGCCGGTGTCGCGGGCAAAAAGCGGCGCTTCCGCCTGTGTTTGGGCGGCCGATTTGCCGCGCTCGGTCGGGCCGGCTCGGGCCCACCCGGCCGCATAGCGACGTGCCCGCGCCATGCCGCCGTGGCCAGCTAACGCGCCGTGCCGGCTCTCGCAGCGGGGGCCGGACTCGCACCCCAGCCTGGCTTTCACGATAACCGGCCACCTCGCCTCCAGTCTCTCCGGCTCCGCGGCTGACGGCTATGCCTGGGTTCGATTCCCGCTACTGCCGGGGAATTTTCTTTGTTTGGAGGACTGGCGCGGGGTGCACCCACCTTCGAGAGGCCAACTGGGAAGCTACCTTATCGAATTAGTCCGATCCACGATGGCTGATCGCGTATGTATCAGCACAAATGAGAGTTGTAGAGTTTTTTATCTTCACTACTACACAATTGACCCGCCATGTTTGTACATAAGATGGGTCATTTACCTCAGAGGATGGTCACTTAGCCGGCCGCGGTGGCCGAGGGAACTGAGGCGCTCCAGTCACGGTCTGCACGGCCACTGCGGTCGGGGGTTCGAATCCCCCCTCGGGTATGGAGATTTGTGCCGTCTTTAGTCTTAGCTAGTTCATAAGTTTTTGTAAGGTTAGGGACTGATGACCCCGTAGTTAAGTCCCATAAGTTCTACAAACATTTGAACATTTTTTTATGGTCACTTAGCCGCCACATCCACCATGTTCAGTGTGTAGTAAGTGTGGTGTTTCCGTGTCCCACCACGTGGAGGTGGATTATTATCTCCTCTGATCTGTGTTATGTAATCGCAGCTATGTACACTTTATTAAAATAAAGAATACAAAAGATTAAAAATATATATATTAAAGAAAAATTTTATTAGTAGGTATAATTTAGTGATAATATTTTTCTTCAATATATCTGTATTTTTGTGAACTTTTGTATTATTCTTTATTTTAATAAAGTGTATGTAGCTGCGATTACATAACACAAATCAGAGGCGATACTTCCCCTCCTACATGTGGTGGGACACGGAAACACCACAGTCACTAGACACTGGACATGGAGGTAAAGGACCCGTCTTATGTATAAAGATGGCGGGTCAATTGTGTAGCAGCAGTAGAGAAAAACCTTTACAACTCTCATTTTTGTCTGATACAAAATTGTTCCAGCTTTAGGTGACAGATGCGGTTGACGTATACACATGCTTTGCGCTTGAAGAAAGTGCGTATACTGAAAATTACGCACGTCGCCAGTTTATAAAATATACAAGATGTGTTCAAAAAGTCACATTGGGATGCCCGAGCGTTCTAAGTTGCCATGCTGCGAAGCGTGCGGTTGCTGCCCGTTGGAAGTTCGATACGTCCCTCGGGTATGTGTGTGAGTGTGTGTAAGTTAGTTTGTAAGCCTATAGTTGCCGTCATGTACGAAGGCACTTCCTCTTCGTACTTCTATACGTGTTTTTTATTATAGTCGACATGATCGATTGGAGAGTGTCCGCAACTACACTATGTTATTTTAAATGTGTTTATTTCCGTCAACAGTTGCAGTATAATTGTTTATTAACATGTTTCGATCATTTGGATCATCTACAGATCTGAAAAAACAAAAGTAAAATGGAAATGTACAAATTGATAAATTTACTAGGGGTTAATTGAACAATAGTTAATTTATACATAAATGGATAGATTTTTCTTTACCTCATAGTTGCGTCAAAACTCGTCTGGCTGAGTACTAATTGGTACTGAGTTTTACAGTGTGACGTAGGTATTTTTAATTTGGTGCCAGGTGGTGGTGGGGAGGGAAAGAGTAGGTGGTGTGACGGTGGGAGGAATTGGAGTGGATAGCTTGAGCCCTAATAAGCTAGGGTCTTATACAGCACAATTGTTTGTTATATAAATATTTTCTAAAAGTCGGGTTCTTGAATATATCCCGACACCGCAGACGGAAATAAATACGTTTTGGGAACAGGAAAAAGTCGCGAGAGGCCAGATCCAGTGATGTTGAGAACTACAAATTTTATTGTTTCATGTACCGTGCTGAAGAGGAATGAGACTTTACGGAAGTATTCGTTTATAATCATTATCTGCATTCTCGATATAACAAAAACTGTTGACATACGGGTTTTGTACGTGGGCTCATAGCACCTGTTATGATAAATGTCATTAAAAAGGGGAAAGAAAAAAAAATTTCTTGTACTGGTTTACACATATACTTTTTTTTAGGATTTCCCTGTTCCTGCATCGACTGTGTATTAGTGAACATAAGTATATCTATGGACATTTGCCGGGAAATCGAGAACACCAGTCTCGCTTGGCCGGCTACATACTGCTGTGGAGGACTTGTGGGCAATGAAATGCGATAGTGGCGGATTTACCTGACCGCGAATTGCAGAGCGAGCTCGCCTCTAAGTGGGATTATAAGCGTCAGGTCGCTAGCGGATCGCAGGCGGTCACCTTACCTCGGCTGAGTCACCGCGCAGTCACACTGACGTCACGCGGTCTTTTCCGCGAGTTACCGCCGCGTGTCCATTAATCTTATTCATCGCCTCTGAATGTTTGCTGCCTGGCCGTGGCCTGCTCCCGTCTGTCACGCAGAGCTACCGAGCGAATCATTTTCTGGCTTACTCACCATGTCAGAGTTTTTCCCCCTCTATAGTTTCACGTGTTTATGAGCACAGACGCTGGGTGTAATTATTGCTGCAAAATGTTATTTTATTTTGAAACAAACATTTTATTTTCTAATTATCTAGATAGCTAGACAATGCTCAAGGAGCCTTCGTTATATTAAAAAATATTTATTTATAAATAAAAGAACTGCTCTCGCAGGAAAACCACTACTCGAAGAACATATTTTATTATTATAGTATGTTTTTTTGAGACAAACATTTTTTTGGAACTGCAATCTCAGCAGCATCTTCAATCATAGAGCATCATGCAGTTCGTATCGGGCACAAACGAAGTTTGAGCTCATTCTCCCACGTCTTCCCCCAGATGTTCGCAGTATCTCTCACCAGTCCATTTCTACAGCAATACCTCTGTCATAATGTATATGCCTAATGCATAAGAACTCCTATCACCAGCTGATTTTCATTCTTGTATCTCAAAATTACTGTCTCCCTAGGTTCGTTTCGTATTTCACCTCTGACTATATCCAGGCGTTCTTCGCAGAGATTACATTTCCGCTGTTTGAATTGTCTATTGCACTCTTGAAATGAAACCTTGTTTTGATGCTGCTACCCACGATACTCTATACTGTGCAAACCTCCCCAGCTCTGTCAAACACTGCAGCCCACAACTATTTGAACCGTTTTACTTCATTCTCGCCTTGCGTCCCTCCACTGAATTTACTCTCCTCTGCAAAATACCATATACCCTGATCCCTTTGGGAGATTCCTGTCAATTGATCATTTCGTTTAGTTAAGCTATACCAGAAAATCCATTTCTATCCAATTCAGCTCGGTACCTCATTGCCGCGGCGGAGCGGCCGAGCGCATTGAGGCGCTATGCTACGATGCGCAAAGCCGTTCCCCGTCGGGGGTTCGAATACCCCCTCGGGCATGGATGTTTGTGCCGTCTTTAGTATAAGCTAGTTCATAAGTAGTTGGTAAGTTTGGGGACTGATGACCCCGCAGTTAAGTTCCACACACACACACACACACACACACACACACACACACACACACACACACACACACACATATATATATATATATATATATATATATATATATATATATATAACAAGGAAAAGAAAAATCAAGAAAAAACTAAATGTGGGTGGCTGGAGGCAGATTTGAACCGCCGTCCTCTCAAATATTTCCCTCTGTATAACCTGATGTAATTCTATTTCTTTCGCTTAATTTTCGTTAATATTCACCTTTCAAATTGTAGTTGCAATACGCTGAAGTAGGTCATTAACAAACCTTTTCAATTTTACGAATTCGAAATATTGATAAATTTCGACCGTTTTAGAGCATTGAAATAAATTCAATGGTGAAGTAAAAATTTTCGCTGGTCCGGGATTCGAACCCGGGTTTTCCTCTTCGAGCCAGCAGTCGCCTTAACCGATTAGGCTATCGAGGCACGCTTCCCTTCCAACCCAAATTCTCACCTTCTAGCACAGTACCAGGGTAGTGCCCCTTGTCCATTAATTCTTCTTGCTCGCAGACTATACTGAATTCCCCCAAGTGATCGAACTTCTTGAACCGCCCGCATTGAAACAGTCAAGTGAATTTTGGAAGCATAAATACAATTATTGATATGGTGTCTGTTGAGAATGTGTGTTAACCGAGCGAGGTGACGCAGAGGTAACACACTGGACTCGCATTCGGGAGGACGGTGGTTCAAATCCACCCCCGGCCATCCAGTTTTAAGTTTTTCGCGATTTCCCTAAATCACCCCAGGCAAATGCCGTGATGGTTCCTTTCAAAGGGCACGGCCGATTTACTTCCCCAGTCCTTAGCCAAACAATCCGAGCGTAAGCTCCGCCACTAATGACCACGCTGTCGACGGGCCGTTAAACACCAATCTTCCTTCTTGAGAATTTGTTTTGGAAGGAAAGCTTACCTGGATAGTGTAACTGGTTAAGGAGACCGATAGCCTGAAGCAGGAAATCTGGGTTCGAATCCCGGTTCAGAAGAACTTCTCTGAATTTATTGCAGTGCCCTGAAATGATGAAACTACGGTCATTAATGTCAACCAATGGTTCTTTTGAACATGCCCGAAAAGAACGGTCACCATATCCATAATTGTTTTCAATTTTGGTGCCGTGCAGTGGTATTAACAACGATATCTGCAGATGTCTAGACTGTAGGTAGGGGAAGACCACATTTTGGTAAGTAAAGGTAACTCTTCGACGAGAGATTAAGGCGAAGGCGTAGCTAAAATGGTTGTCACCGTGGTCAGTGAGCCGGTCCGCTGTCCGCGCATGTGCGGCGACGTGGTCGCGCGTGACTTGCAGGCCCGCGAGCAGATGGCCGGCCCAGAAATTCCGACTCATCACGTTTGATTACCTGCTCGCAGCTGGAGTCATAGTGTCTCCGAGTGCGGGGGAAAAAGATGCGAAACCCGGCCGGCTAATTTGGCGACAATGGCGGCAGCCGGGCGTGAAGCGTGGCGGGCGTTTGGCGCGACAACTTCCCCCCGCTTTTTCCAGAGACATCGGCGACTCTGGTCGCCGGCTGCGGAACGGCGCTTTTTTTCTGCCGGTTCGGAAGAAACGCGCCACACTGTGCGCGCTAATGCTCGGACAACGGTAGCTGTAGTTTCTTTTCCCGTTTTATTCTCACTGCATTCTGTACTTCCGAGGACGTGCTGTTTGCGCGAAGGACAGCGCGGCTACATGAGCTGCCGTGTTTGTTCAATTTTTGTCTGCAGTAGCGGTGAGCACGTAAAGATGCAATTTTATCCGCGAGCGCGCGCGCGCGCGCGCGCGCGCGCGTCATAAAAGGTAGCAAGTAGTGTAAAAATACGACGAGGAAACAGAGAAGAACCGAACCAGTTTACGGGATGCAACCGAGCAACAACGTCGGCGACAGCCAATACCTCGGCAGGAGGACAACCTGCCATTTTCAAGGCACAGCTGTGCACCAGAATTTAATACGTCGGTTAGAAAATGAAAACGGGGAAGGTAACAAACATGGACGAAACAAACAGCAGCGCCAACACAGAACCAAAGATGACTAACGTTAGATATCGACGGCAAACATCAGTTATCAAAGCATGAGGTGAGAGTAATTCTGTCACTATATTTTATGAAAATAGAGAGAGAGAGAGAGAGAGAGAGAGAGAGAGAGAGTGAGAGAGAGAGAGAGAGAGAGCAGGATTCGACGCAGAATTTAAGACTAAAAGCTCCGTCTCTACTTTGAAGGACATCTGCTAGTTAATTCCAACAGCTTCAATGATAACTTCTTGTTGTTGCATTTCAGATAATCCGTAACTTAAAGTGTACCACAGTTCCCCACCAAGTTCTCACGGATCGATCGCTTGGGCTGCAATATTTCTTATGGAAATTCTGCTCTGCATTCTTTCACAGAATAACCAGACAGGTATTTCGTATGGTCACGTTCACAACCTACTCGTTTGCACATTTCTACTTGTGCGTGAGAGAACTGTAAGTTGATTTTCAGGAACACTAAGAGATTAATTGTTTCTATAGGACTACAGTGGATTCTTGGCCGACGAACAGAGGAAAAGCGGCTTAGGAGTAACCAAATTAATATTTGAACTGCCTACAAACAAAAAGCGGTGAATCTAAATATCTGTCAGTGAATATAACTATAGTGCAGGTATAATGCACATACACAATGTTTAAGAAGAATGAATTACGTATTTCTGTATTCTATTCAGAAGCATAATATGGATTTCCTGCTTTCAGTTCAGTAGTAATGGAACCGTTCCAAACAGTCCTACCTTTTACTATACCTTATCGATAACTGTATGTGTCGTACATGTGTTCGTCTACATTTATTTTTATGGTTATTGTTGAACTCGTAGTCTTACTTCCAAATATGAGAAAGGAAAGAATGATTTGGTGCTAGAGCGATAACCAATTGCTGAGTTACTTTCCATTTTCTAGAAAACACGCTGTGTGTCAAAAAGACGCAAACAAGCCAATATCAGTTCGTAGACTTAGGTAATGCATTGACCAACTATTTCGTAATGCCCAGTTTGAGGTGCATAGGTGGCAACAGCAATGAAAAAGCCGGGGACGTGCAGGGTAAAATATATAAATAAAATAAAAAAACAGAGCGAGAAAATCCTCACTTTTGGCATATTTCTCGCCTTTCTTCTTTACTTTTTATATTTTTCGACAACAAATTAGGAAACAATGCCTTGGCATAAGAAAAAAAATTCAGCTTACATCCTCTCCCGCCCCCTCGTCCCCCCACCTTCCCTCTCTCTTGGATTCTCCACTAGAGGATCACACTTGATATTTTTGTTCCCTGGAAAATGTGACTGTGGTATTTGTTTACCGCGAGGTCTGAGGCGACGTGCTACGTATTGGGTGGCCGTTCCCACCGTAGGTTCGAGTCCTTCCTCGGGCATCGGTGTGTCTGTTGTCCTTAGTGTAAGTTAGTTTGAATAGTTTGTAAGTGTCGGGACAGATGACCATAGCAGTTTGGTCCAGTAGGTTTACAATAGTTGGACTTCTTCTGTATTTGTTGCATTGTGTTACTGATCCAGCAGCAGGTATTAGAGCAGCACTTGTTTGTGTTTACAGGGGAAGGCGGTGAGGGCGTGGTGGGAGGCGCGGGCGCGGCGGGCCCCGACAGCCCCGGCAGCAAGGCGGGCGGCGCCAGCTGCTCAGAGTCGGCGGGCTCCGCCTCGCCGGACCGCGACGCCGACGCCGCCTCCGACTGCTGCAGCCCCGAGCCCGACGAGAACCACGAGCCGGAGCACGACGCCGACGCAGACGCCGACCACGACGGGGACTCCGAGCGCGGCGCCGACCCGGACCCGGACCCAGACCCGGAGGCCGACGCCGACGAGCGCGATGCGGACGCCGACGCCGCGTCGCCCGACCCGCTGCAGCTAGCGGCCGCGCACAGGTGAGCCGCCACTCCGCCTCACTCTGGGGTCATTCACCCAAACTTAATAAGCAAATACCGTCTAGAATGAAACTTTCACTCTGCAGCGGAGTGTGTGCTGATATAAAACTTCCTGGCGCACTAAAATAGTGTGCCGGAACCGGGACTCGAACCTGGGACCTTTTCCGTTCGCGGGCAAGCGCTCTACCAATGAGCAATCACGACACCACGACTCACGGCTCCGCCCCACAACTTCACTTCTGCCCGTACCTCGCCTTCTACTTTCCATACTACACACAGGTTCTCCTGCTAAAGACGAGGGTCCCAGGTTCATGTCCCGGTTCCGGCACACAATTTTAATCTGCCAGGAAGTTTCATATCAGTGCACATTCCGCTGCAGAGTGAAAGTTTGATTTTGGAAAGATCCCTTAGGCTGCGGCTAAGCCATGACACACGCCGCCTCTCTCTGCGGTCATCGACCTAAGTCTGTTTGCACCCGAACGTAATAAACAAATACCGTCTAGAATGAAACTTATATTCTGCAGCGGAGTGTGAGCTGATATAAAAACTTACTGACAGACTAAAATAGTGTGCGGGGACCGGGACTCGAACCCGGAACCTGGGACCTTTGCCGTTCGCGGACAAAAGCTCTACCAATGAGTCATCCCGACACGACTCAGGGCTCCGCCCCACAACTTCACGTCTACCAGTACCTCGCCTTCTACTTTCCAAACTTCACAGGAGCTCTCCTGCGAAAAGCGAGGGTCCCAGAATCCGGTACACAATTTTAATCTGTCAGGAAGTTTCATATGAGGTCACACTCTGCTGCATAGTGAAAGTTTCATTCTGGAAACATCTCTTAGGAGCCGGCCGCGGTGGCCGACGGAACTGAGGCGTTAAAGTCACGGTCTGCACGGCCACTACGGTCGGGGGTTCGAATCCTCCCTCGGGCATGGATATTTGTGCCGTCCTTAGTATTAGTTAGCTCATAAGTAGTTTGTAAGTTTAGGGACTGATCACCCCGTAGTTAAGTCCCGTAAGCTCTACAAACATTTGAACATCCCTTAGGCTGTGGCTAAGCCGTGTCTCCATCATATCCTTTCTTCCAGGAGTGCTATTCTTGCAAGTTTCGCAGGACAACTTCTGTGAAGTTTGGAAAGTAGGAGGCGAGGTACTGGCAGAAGCGAAGTTATGGAGCGGAGCCGTGAGTCGTGTCGGAATAGATCAATAGTTGAGCCCTAGGCCCCGAAAGGCAAGGGTCCCAGCTTCGAGTCCCTGTCCCGACACACAATTAAAATACAGTCTAGATCAGAACATTTCACAAGCGGGTTCAGTTCCACTATGCGCTTTTAATTATTTATATTGTCCGCCTCTGTACACTTGTGCCAGTGGCGAATATAGCTTATATTTTCGGGAGGGACCAAGATTACTCTAAAGTTCAGAAGATAAGTAATTTTAAATAGACACCCCATAATATTTTGTATCAGTTTCACTGCTCATATTCAGAGCATAAGTTGCGCTGAAGCACGTTTTACTTTACTGATATCCAGCTATTTCATTGTTGACATTAACTAATAAAAACATAGCTATTAAAATAAAAACTGTCTCAAACTTCACACCATAACACCCACTCCCGTTACCAATACGAAAGTACGTCTACCACTACGATGCCTTCACGGAGCATTTATTAAAATAATTGAGAAACCATACTTATTTTTTTCCTTATATTAATTATTTTGGGAGGGGCCCAAGTCCCCTTGGCCCCTCCCTTATATACGGCACTGAATGGTGCCGACGCGGTGTCTCAATGCGTTCGATGAGCGGACTGAATACTCTCTTTAATTAATGGAAAAAATTAAAAAATAAACAAGTAGAAAATGCATACGTAGGCTGAAGCAATATATAGGTTGACTCTTCATGAAACGTACGCTCTAGGAACGCGGCCCGCGACGGAATAGCCATGTGCACTGGGGCGCCGTGCTGCGGTGAGCGCGGTCGTTCGCCGTCGGGGGTTCGATTCCTCCCTCAGCAATGGGTGTATGTGTTGTCCTTAGGTTAGTTTACCTTAGTTTAAGTAGCTAGGAATCTAGGAATTAATAACAAGGCAATTGAGTCTCATAGATTTACAAACATTTGCGATATAGAACGCTCTCTTGCCGCGTCTGCCACCGTAGTTTCCTGATCATCTCCGTAACGCTTTCTTGCTTACTAAACGAGCCCGTAACAAAGCGTGCTGTTCTCCGTTGGGTCGTCTCTACGTCTGCTATTAACCCTGCACATTTCTAGCTTTATTACTCGCCAAAAGAATTCTATCGATTCACAAAAGCAGTAACATTCATTAAAACAAAGGACTTTACAGCCACATCGCGTGAAGTGTAAATACGTCAGGGACTGAAGTATGCGGTGTGCTTTCAATGACAGCAGCTTGCCCGAAAAGGGTCCAGCGATGTGGCTCAGACCAGCCGTCTCTTTCTGCGCTGGTCGCTGCAGCCCGCCTAACTCGCTTCTTGCATGCGTGCGTCATCTGATTTACCGCCAGCCTGGCTGTAATTTACAAACCAGTCTGACGATTTTATTACGCCACGCGACATCGGGCGCAACTTTCTGTACTCCCTGCGTATCCGAGACCAAACAGGTTCCGTAATACTCCGCGACAGGCCTCAGTCTCGAATAAGAATTTACCTTCAAATGCACCTCAGGTGGTATTTGATATAAGCGAGTGCATTTGGCAGCCGTTTACACGTTATTTTCTCACGTGTTTAACTGTCTGATTTGTTACGCGGTTTAATGGCAGAATAGTTTCATTGGAGATCCGGATACCTAATGTAAGGAGTGCAGCTGTTTCGTCGTCAGCAGGAAAATACCAAAGAAGCCTTTAAATTCCAGGTCTGAATAACTCAGTCTTGTGCAATGGCTTGCCTTATGAATCCTGATCCTTTCTCATATTTTCTTAAATGCAAAAACAGCTCACTTAAAATATCGGAATCTTTTCTTTGTTGCTAGAAATGGTAGTTCTTACTCCTAAAGACTGGCTTATTTATGATCGCACAATTTCTTTGATCTCGTATATAGTAGCTTGCTTCCGACCGAGAAAAGTTTTGAAGGTTATTTAGAAACGGAGTTCACGACGTGAGCGTAATCAGGAAGCAGTCGTAACCATGGGCAACAGATCGTGTCTAAAATCGCACACTGGAGATCTGTTATGACTTCAAAGGAAAGATCAGAGGAATCGTGCAACATGCATTAGTTTATTTACCGTCTTGAGTACACATATTAAGTCCGTGACATGGAACTGCGACTGATCCGTTCGTGTTTGCGTTGTCTACAAATCAGTAATACATAGTCGTATTAGATATGAAAAATAGTCTCTCGTATCTCTTTCTTTCGCCTTCAGGTACTCATCCTCCTAATGTGACACATGTTCTCCTCCGTCTCCTCCTTCTAAAGTAACCTGTTACCGCAATCCTACTGGCTTTTATTTTCTATCTGCTTTGGTCTGAAGTCCTTGCTTTCAGTTTCACTCGCTAAAGTTCGATTATTGTTCGTGGAATGCTATTATGATAGTCTGTTCCTGTCGTTACACTTCCTAAACTTGATACTTCACTGATCCGTTGAGCTTCTTTTAGATCCATGGTTCTTAAGGACAGTGATGCAAAAGTTATTCCTCTACCACACGTTTTAATAAGAGTGATAAATCGAATCTGATTTCATTTCTTTATAACATTTTCCAATCACGACTCACCAAGTAATTTATCACACAAAAAGGAATTAAAGACATTTGATTCCTTTGAGTCTTAATACACAATGGCTGCAGAAGCAAATATGACGTTTGTTCTTTCGGATGTGTCCGATACTTATAGATTCCAACACATAAACACTTGAGGCTTTGGCTACCCATCCCAAAATGTTGTTCTTCTCCTGTTATACTTTAAGCTTTTCCTCGGACTGTTGCAGCTGCATTTGGTCCTTCCGCCTTTTTGCAGGTCTTCCAATGCATTTTTTACCTTGCGGAATATATCGCAAAAAAGTAGTGGTAATCTTGATTCTTCAATTTACGACAGATGGGATATCCATTTTGTCTATATTCTTCATCGTCACCATGTATGTCAAAAATTCTTAAATCCATCCTAATGTATGTATTTCTTATACGATCTAGCTTTGCGTATCTTCCTATGTACCTTACAAACTTTATTTCATTGCCCTGTAATCTCGTTTTATCTATGTTTCTCACTACGCAAGATTCACTTCCAAAAGCAATATTGGCATTTAAGACATGTTTCGTACTTAATTTACTTTGGAAAGGTTCTCCGACAGTCCAATGTAAGTTGTTAAACGCCTAATTTTGTCCTTTTGATCCCCATAATCGTACATATTAGGTCGCATTACTAATTGCCATATTCACAAGTTGAACCACTGAAAACTGAATGTACACTGTATATTGGTACAGCTATTCTTGTTGATATACTAACGACGGTTGAGGCAGTGGCCCAAATAGGACTTGGCTTTGGGGGGGAATAGATCTGCTTGACGAACAAAATTTTAGTCAGTTTCCAGACTACTCTCTACCACTCCCGTTGAAGAAACTAATCCAATCCCATCCAACGAAAGATTATGGTAAAACACCCCACGTTTCCAATTTTTACCTTGCTGTTATACGATTTCCTTTTATTTATTTATTTTTTCTTTCTTTCTTTTCGGGTTCTGGGAGTGTGGGGGGTTCTACCCCACTCAACCCCCCCCCCCATAGTTACGCCATTGGGTTGAGGGTTGACGACTTGATGGGAACGCAAAGTCCTCGACCCTCAAGCATTACAAAGTGTAGGACTCCATCTTCTCATAATTTCTCTTTTCTATCATCTTCTTCCATTAAATATAATTTCATGTTATTCTTTCACTGTGGTTTTCAACACAAACGTCTGTACTAGCCCTTATTCTTTACGTCTTCTTATTAAATGGATGCGTAATATTTAATTAATTTTTCTATTTATTATTTATTGTTTTATTTCATAAGTTAGTTAAGCTGTATATTGGTAAATTTAACTAGATATGAGAAGACATTATTCAGTGTAAAAAATCAATTGTTGTTGTTGTTGTTGTTGTTGTTGTTGTTATGGTCTTCAGTCCGGAGACCGGTTTGATGCAGCTCTCCACCCTACTCTATCCTGAGCAAGCCTTTTCATCTCCTCATAAGAACGGCAACCCACATCCATTTGAATCCGCTTACTATACGCGTCTCTTGGTCTCCCTCTTCGATTCTTACCCCACACACTTCCCTCCAATGCTAAATTTATGGTTCCTAAGAATGTGTCCTACCAAGCGATCCCTTTTTTTAGTCAGGGTATGCCAAAAATTCCTTTTCTCACCAATTCTGTTCAGCACCTCTTCATTAGTAATGCGATCTACCCACCTAATCTTCAGCATTCTCCTGTAACACCACTTTTCAAAAGCCTCTATTCTCTTTCTGTCCGCACTGCTTATCGTCCATCAATTACCTGTGAAAAATACGACCTGTTTCAGCATATAGATAACAGTTCATTGTAAAAGAAAGCAAAATAATTAAATGAATAAAAAATACGACGTAGTTATTGTGTGTTAAGTGACGCCTTGTGTGCCCGCAGGGAGTCGTCCCCGCGGTGCGAGTCCCGCGACTCGCGCGCCTCCTCGGGCCCGCCGCGGTGCGCGTCGCGCGACTCGATGTGCTCGGAGCCTCGCGCGGCTGCTGCGGCCGCGGCTGCCGCGGCGGCGGCGGCGGCCTTCCTGCCGGGTGTGCTGCCGGTGGCGCTGCCCGGCGTGCTGCCCGTGCCGCTGGGGCTGCCGCTGCACCTGGCGCCGCACCACCACGCGCTGCCGCCCGCCGCCTCGCCGCCGCCCGTCCTCGACTTCAGCACCAAGTCGCGCGCCGCCTCCGCGCTCGACGACTCGCCCGTGCTCAACCTGAGCAAGCCCGCCACGCCCGAGCTGGCGGCCGGCGCCGCCAACGCCGGCGCCTCGCAGCCGCTCGACCTGTCGGTGGGCCGCAAGCGCGCCAGCATCGACCGCGACTCCTCGCCCTCCAGGTCGCCGCTGCCGCCCTGCAGCCCGCACCCGCCGCCGCGCAAGAACTCCAGGATAGACTACTCACAGGTCAGTGTCTGTCGCACAGCTCAACCTCTACCGCTCCCTCCCTCGAAAGACAATTACGTCTACTTTCATTACACGAGAATTGAGTGGCAACTCTGGTGGGTCGAGACATTGCAACATGATTGGCAGATCAGAGACGAGGTGTCCATTAACCCTTAACTGCCCTGGCGAATGTAGTAACTCTCATGCCCTGGCAGGGTCATTTTTGACCCCAAATTGTTGGGATAAATGTAATTGTAAATGACTTTTTGAATGTAAAGCGTTTATTGTCTAGTTAATATCAAATTGTAAGGTAAACAAATTCATTTAAACATAGAAGGAACCACAAAGAAATTATTTTAAAAGAATTGCATTTATCTGACATTTTTTAATTTACATTAAAATTAGTTTTCATTAGAAAGACGTTATTTTTCCCTGTTTTGAACTTCTGAAGGCATGGTTCTTGCCATATGAAAACAAGAAATATGATTTGCGAACCATATTTGTTTAATTTCCTACGCTGAATATTTCTTTATATTTTTCAAGTTTGTACAAAAAAAACACATTGGTTACCTTCTTTAGATTTGGCAGCTTTCGTAAAAGCTCCCCACCATGTCACCTAGCGAATAAATATTAAAATGAAAACTCTTGGGGTCAAATATTACCCCGCCAGGGCAGTTAAGGGTTAATTACATGAGGTGTTTGGGGTGTAGGGAGTCGACCCAAATTTCATCAAATCTCACTCAGAAGAAGGGGGGTCTAGGCGAATCTCACGTAATTTTTTTCTTCTAGAAACAGTATAAAACTTCGATGTAATGGATTAAATTTAGTGAAACATGTTTCACCGCTTAAATATGTGAAAATCCTACACAATAATATTTACACTGGTTATGCACACATCACAAACTCTGTAGCCCCTCGATTGTTTGTCTAAGAATACACGTCCGTTTTTGTCAGAATTCGATCGCAACACGCAGCATCAGTGTTGGCCATTCGGGTGCCTGTCTCACGCTGCGTGAATAGAGGCCCAGGCCAGTTCGCTCGGCAATGGCCGTACGAACGTTGTTATCACTCATTTTTATAAGGGGTGTCCTTTACTGTATCACTGCTCCAAGAAAAGGCTCCTACTTATGAAACACATATGGTCTTCTGAATGACGCACATTCACTACTCTTTCCTTAATTTTTTACGTATTTCAAATAAATCTTTCATACTCTTCCATATATCATGTAATTTTAGCCTTAAAAGATCACGAATAAAAGTATTACAGAGTTATTCCTTAAAGTGATATAATTTTACAGATTTTGTTATGAAATAATTTTTCTGTGAGCTGTCATGATTTTGTATTATTTCTATTATTGATGCAAGTCTTTTTGAGTATATTCAATAGAAAAAGAGAGGCGTTGAACGACAATTTATGTCGTGTCGTGTCTGCTTACTAGGCACATTGTTTTCCACTCGGCTATTGCAGAGTTGTAGATAATGCTACTACACAGATTTATTAGCACCCCTCCCTCCACTACACAAATTTCAGTTCTGTCTCGATGTTCCCCTATGTATGTTGGGGGGGGGGGGGGGGGTTAGTTGGTTGAGATAGGGAGACTAAACTGCTAAGGTCATCAGTCCCCCATTGAGGAGGGGATGGTGTGAGGATAGGAAAAGAGGGGAGGGGAAAAGGAAATGAAGTTACGGAAGTAAAGAAGGAAGGAAGACTGCATTCGCACGGGACCCCGTGCTCAACACACACGTACTTAAGAAAGGACCATGAGCACCCTATGTAAGTAATACGTAGGGGAACAGAGATGCACAATTGAAGTTTGTGTGGTGGAGGTAGACGTGCACTTAACACAATCAGTGTAGTCGCATTACCTGTAATGCCGCAATAGCGTCTGCCTACTAAAGCATTAGTTAAAATTTTTGTGGTGGCTGAGATTCGAACCTAGACATCCGTCTATTCTGTCTAACCAATGTCTTTCATATAATGAGATTACGCATGTCTCGGGAAATTTAATTATTGTTTTACGTATTCGTTAGTAAATATCTTGACCCGAACACTACCAAACTTCATAGGATCACCCACTGGACTAATCTGAAGATTTCATCAAAATTTCTCCAGCCATCATGCAATGGATGGGGAACATACTCGCATACACAAACTTCAATTTTTTTAGGTATAGATTTATAGTACTCACAGTCAAGTAAATATAAAACGTTCACATGTGTGAGCGACACATTACTGAGTGTGCCGTGCTGTGCTATTCGCAGGCGAAGCCGCCGTCGGTGGTGTCTCCGTGGACGTCGCCGGTGATGGCGCCGCACTTCCCGTACTTCGCGGCGGCGGTGTCGGCCAGCCTGTCGCCCAAGCAGCAGGCGCAGGCGCAGGCGCAGCCGCTGGCCGACGCGACGGTGGCGGCGGCGGCCGCGGTCGCGCTCTGGAACGGCAAGCTCAAGCAGGCGGCCGCCGGCTTCGGGCCCACGCCGTCGCCCAGCGACGCCACCAAGGCGCTCGAGAAGATGAGCGAGCTGTCCAAGCTGGGCGGCGACGAGCTGTTCCGGCCGCAGGGCCAGGCCGCCAACGGCGCAGCAGCCGCCGCCGCAGGCGCCAACCGCCACAGCGCCTGGCAGTCCCACTGGCTCAACAAGGGCGCCGACCAGGCCAAGGACGTTCTCAAGTGCGTCTGGTAAGCCTACTCGTACCGATTCTCGCGTCTCTCTCTCGCTTCTGCTATACACTAGTGTGCCCAATTTCTACATGCAGTATCACTGACAACTACCATATCTCGATGAGACTTGTACCGTACGTGTATAGAACTTTCACAGTATCAAGGATGTAGAAGTTGCCCTCCGTAGCCCAGTGGGCAGTCTGATGAGTTGCCACGCAGGGGGCCAAGGTTCGGGACTGGGTGTTGTGCTGTCCTCATCATCTCTCCATCACCATCGACACGCAAATCCCCGAATTTGGCATCACCTGAAGGAAAAAGACTTGAACCAGGCAGGCCAAACACGACTCCAGCTGGGGCCTAACGGCATAAAATGCCACCACGGTCGTCACCATGGTTGTATTTTACAGACGGGGAGGACGCAACCAGAGAGTCCATTCCCACTCCCCCCATACCAGAGCAGATCAAATTTAAATGTTCAAATCTTTGTAGAGCTTATGGGGCTTAACTACGGGATCATCAGTCCCTAAACTTACAGACTACTTACAAACTAGCTAATACTAAGGACGGGACAAATATCCATGCCCGAGGGGGGATTGGAACCCCGACCGTAGTGGCCGTGCAGACCGTGACTGGAACGCCTCCGTCCCCTCGGCCACCGCGGCCGGCTAACATTCATTATAGATGGTTTTATAATGATGAATAAGCGCGGTCTGAAAACAGCCGATAGGTAAAAGAACTTAGACAATAATTAATTCCGAAAAATTCGAAAAAATCTACTTCATTACAAATTATCTATATAGTTCAAAAGTTCAAATGTTTGATAAGCTTAAGGGACTTAACTGCAGGGTCATCAGTCCCTAAACTTACTTACTACTTATGAACTACTTACGAACTAGGACGGCACAAATATCCATGCCCGAGGGGGGATTCGAACCCCCGGCCGTAGTGGCCGTGCAGACCGTGACTGAAGCGTCTCTGTCTCCTCGGCCACCGCGGCCGGCGTCTATATAGTAGGACCTTTATTAATGAGGATAATTAGCTTCTGAGTCTTGCCTGAAATAAGAAACAAACGATAAGAAAAATATATTTCTCTGTCGGGAATCCTATAAAAAGAAATTATGTTTTCCATTCCAAAATATATACAAAAACTTGAAAACTTCGTCCAACAATTTAAAAGAAAGTCGAAACAAAATATAGAAGATTGTATTTGTTTAATTTGAGATAAGATAGGTCAGTGAGGAGGAGGAGGGGGGGGGGTTCGAATCGCCAGAATATTTTTATTTGGAAGAGGGTCGCCGCTATATGTTTACTTGGAAGAGGGTTGATAGAAAGCGTTGGAAAACACTCTTCTATACTAAAACAATTCATTCTGTGTGTGGTCCAAGTTTCATCGAGGTACGCAGTCTGCCAGTGACACTTGCGTTTCGAAGTTTTCCAAACCCGTGTATTTGCTACCGTATCCGAACTACATTAGTGAGGAGAGAAACGTACATGAGTTCTTATGACAGAATCTATACTTATAAAACAAGTTCCAGACATGTAACTGCAGTAGTTTTCCAGAAATTCCAGAGAAACAAAGAAAAAATGTTGGGAAAATTTGTAATTGATTAACTACTTAACCCAATTTTTTTAAATTCCAGACAGTTATACAAAGTTTACTACGGAAGTTATAGATAAGTTAATGTTGGAAAATGATGTTAATAAAGTTAACTAAAACTGTATTAATGTGTCAGATAATCTGCTTTTATTAATATCGTAGCTCACGTAAATACATATTAAACTGGAGAAAATAAAGCTCTGTGTACGGTTGCCAAAATTCTTAATGGAAAGTAAACAAATTTACCTGTATAATCTCCTGAATTTCATTGTTTAATCTCCTGAATTTCATTGTTTAATCTCTGGAATTTAATTGTTTAATCTCTGGAATTTACTTGTATAATCTCTGGAATGTGTGGAAATCTATTGCAGATACTCGTCTGGGATTTGTTTTATTGGATTCACTAGACCAATAACAAGAAAAAATGGAATTCGTGCTTTACTTTAACGTAGTACAGTTTTGCGATGGCTTCATATTAGCGAGGTTGCTGCATTGCAGGCAAAATCTTGTATTAGCCGTAACTGTGTAATTACGAACTTATTTCTTTAGATTTACTCGTAGAATAACAGATTAAAATAATGCATATATTCGCGTAACTAAACATTCGAGTACTTGTGTAATTAGGAACTTATTTCTTTAGATTTACTTGTAGAATAACATATTAAAATAATGCATATCTTCGTGAATGACTCAGTATTTGCCACAGTGGCGGACTAAGGCTGTTGGAGGCCTGGGGCGATAGCAAAATAAAATTAGGTCCCCGTCCACTTGGAAACTCATGTATCACTATAAAAGAAGTAACTTTTGAGGCTTGGAGGCCCGTTCCCCAGGATGAGAGGCACGGGACAGTCTAAAAAAAGTAACTTTCGAGCTTTGGAGGCCTCAAAATAAGTGGACAAAGGCGCTAAAAAAAAAAAAAAGAGGCGCGAGCTTTCGAGGTATTTGGTGGGCCCCCAAGACGAGAGCCTCGGGGCGTTCGGCCCATTCGCCCCCCCCCCCTCTCCCCCCTTAGTCAGCCACTGATTTACCACCAGATGATTGTCTCTGATTGGTTGCGAATAATAAAAGAACTGTGTGTAAGTAGCAATTGTGATATGAGTTTAAGACATTATATAGATACTGTGGAAATTGTCCACTACAGTTCGCGACTTTCTGTTGATTACAGGTGCAAGCAGAGCTTCCCGAGCCTGGCGGCGATGACGGCGCACATGAAGGAGGCCAAGCACTGCGGCGTGAATGTGCCCGCGCCGCCTCCGCCGCCCCCGCCGCCGCCCACGACGCCGCAGCAGCCGCCGACGCCGCAGCCGACGACGCCCACGTCGACGCCGAGCACGCCCAACTCGTCGTCGGGCGGCAAACCGACGGCGGCGGACCTCAACCTGCTGATCAAGGAGACGATGCCGCTGCCGCGCAAGCTGGTGCGCGGCCAGGACGTATGGCTGGGCAAGGGCGCCGAGCAGACGCGCCAGATCCTCAAGTGCATGTGGTGCGGACAGAGCTTCCGCTCGCTCGCCGAGATGACCAGCCACATGCAGCAGACGCAGCACTACACCAACATCATCTCGCAGGAGCAGATCATCTCGTGGAAGTCGGCCGACGAGAACAAGGGCGCAGGCGTCGCCAACGCGGGGGCGGGCGCCGGCGGCGCTTCCGGCGCCGGCAACGCCGTCCCGGGAGGCGGGGGCGGCGCGGGCGGGGGCGGCGGGGGCGGAGCCAGCTCGCACGTCAGCGCCGTGCTCACGTGCAAGGTGTGCGACCAGGCCTTCAGCTCGCTCAAGGAGCTCAGCAACCACATGGTGAAGAACTCGCACTACAAGGAGCACATCATGCGCTCCATCACGGAGAGCGGCCGCAGCCGGCGCGCGCCCCGCGAGAAGCGCAAGAAGTCGCTGCCCGTGAGGAAACTTCTCGAGCTGGAGAGGGCGCAGCACGAGCTCAAGAACGGCGAGAAGCTTTCGCTGCCGCGGGACGCCGTCACGGGGGGCCGCATCACGTGCGAGAAGTGCGGCGACAAGATCGAGACGGCGCTCTTCGTCGACCACATCCGCCAGTGCATCGGCGGCGGCGCGGCGGCCGCCAACCACGAGAGGAACCTGCTCAAGAACCGGCTACTGTCCACTGGACTGGTGGACGGTCACGACACCCTGATCAAGGACAACGGTCGCCACCACAGGCCGCCGTCCGGAGGCAGTCTCACCGCTACTGATCTTTCCAAAGACGGAGCCCACAACTCCGTGACGACTCCGTCACCGGCCGGCAGCGGCGACGTTTCGTCTCCGTCGGTGCTGAACGCCATCGAGAAACTGATAGAGAAGAGCTTCGACTCCCGGGCGAGGCACGGCGCGGGTATGGCCGGCTACGGCGGCGCCGCCGGCGCCGCCCCGATGGGGTCTTCCATCCTGAAGAGGCTCGGCATTGACGAGAGCGTCGATTATACCAAACCTCTGGTCGACGCGCAGACCATGAACCTGCTGCGCAGCTACCACCACCATCACCACCAGCAGCAGGGATATATGCACCAGCGCAGCAGGGAGCGGTCGGGCAGCGAGTCTAGCTCGGTGTCTGGCCGAGTGACTCCGGCGAACGCGGCGACGACGCCCAGGACGACGCCGGAGAAGCGCGTCCAGACGCCGCCCACCAGCGTCAAGTCGGAACCGCCGTCCACGCCGGTGGCCGCGGACGAGGAGCCGCTGCCCGCCGCGCCGCCCGTCAAGAAGGAGGCGCCGCCGACGCCCGGCGAGGAGGACCACTCGACGACGTCGCCGGCCCCGACGATAGTCGTCAAGAAGGAAGCGTCCGAGCCGGAGGAGGAGCAGGAGGAGGACCGGCAGCAGAGGGAGAGGAGGTCCGAGGACCGCGAGGAGGAGGCCGCGGCGAGGTCCCCCGGCGCGGCTAGCAGCCCGTGCCGGAGCAGCCCCGCCAGCAGCGAGCGGTCCAACACGCCGCACAAGAAGTCCAGCCTGGGCGCGCTGTCTTCCATGTTCGACAGCCTGAGCGGCGGCGGCGGCCCCGGCGGGTCCTCGGGCGCGGACGGGCCCGGTTCGGCCGGCTCGGGCGTGGGCGGCAGCAGCCGGACTTCGAGCAGCCATCCACTGGCGGCGCTGCAGAAGCTGTGCGACAAGACTGAGCGCCACGGCGGCGGGCGCGCCAGTGCGGGCGGCAGCGCCGTCGCGGGGGTTCCCCCCGGGCCGGCGAGCGCCGCAGTGGCCAACTCCACCCCCGGCGCCATCCTCGCCTTCAGCTGGGCGTGCAACGACGCCGTCGTCACCGCCGACTCCATCATGAAGTGCGCCTTCTGTGATACGCCCTTCATCTCCAAGGGCGCCTACCGGCACCACCTGTCCAAAATGCACTTCGTCAAGGACGGCGTCATCCCCGACCCGGTGGCGCTCAAGGCGGCGCAGCAGCAGGCGGCGGCGGCGGTGGCGGCCGCGGCGGCGGGCGCCGCGCCCGGCGCGGGCCCCGGTTCGACCCCCGGCGCCGGCGCGTCCTCCGCGGCCGCCGTCGTCAAGGGGTCGCCATCCGGTAGCTCGGCGAGCGGCGGCGGCTCCAGCACGCCCTCCGGCAGCGGCGGCAACGGCGGCAGCGGCGCCAAGAGCCCGCAGACTCCGTCTAGCTTCGAGGAGAGCCCACACTCCAAGTTTCTCAAGTATACCGAGCTCGCCAAGCAGCTGTCTAGTAAATACGTATAGTCGGCGACGCGCGGGACTCCAGTCTGGTTACTCGCCTGTTTGTACATAGTGTAAGTGAGGGACGGCGAAGGATTTTGTTCGGCCGCGGTCCGTCAGGGACAGGTGCGCAGTTACACGTCTACGACAGCCCTTCTAGCCCCTGCCTCACATTACCCCTCTCTTTCCGTAAAGTCGTCATTCCAATGCCCACAGTTCTTAGTAGAATACATAAAATTGAAGGAAAAACAGAAAAAAAAGAAACTTGTCCTCTTCCTGTACTCGCTGTTGGTGTTTTAAAAGAAGTAACGAGAGAAGAAATAATAATTTATGAATCTATTAGTATTAAAACTGCGTGGACGATTTTGTTGCCTAGCGACGTATTTTTGTCCGCGCCGAGTACAATGTGATGCTACCATATCCTGCAGAGGTGAAAGAGTTCTTTAAAATGTAAACAATATTGTCCTAGAGTAGAGTAAAAAAACTGTATCTGATGAATTTAAGAAAACAAAAAGAGGAACATACATGTTTCTTCAACGCCACTGGGTTGTGTACACTACAAAGAGAAGTGTACGAAAAAATGTTTTCAGGAATGTGGTACCTTCCCGTCGTTATTAACAGTCAGATGCCTCCGTAATACGACGCAGTCTGTTATACGAGATTACCGGAACGGATACATGTACTTGTATTAACGTGATACGCCACAGCTGGGACACTAAAACTCAGCGGTTAGTAGTGCTGACCGGAAGTGGGGCTGCATCTCAAATTTTTAAGTTTAACAGGTACTGTGATTTTACCTGACCGTTGAATGTAACTTGCTTCCTGTTCATGTTACGGTCCAGGATTCCTCGTTAAGCTTGCTACTGACGTCTAGTAGCCGTATTACTACTTTGCACCCCATTCTGAAACATCTCCGGTTAGACAAAAATCATTCCTCTAAGTTTTGTAATAGCCTACTGATAAAAGAACACCAGCTCCGTCATTTTTCAAGAGTACTCAGTAGATCATCGTGCAAATAGTGATTAATTTTTATTTTTCCTTTGCGATTATAAGGGAAAAGGTTAATCCGCGTAATTAGTGTTTCGTGTATTCATTACCCGAATGAAATACATTTTTCAGTGTTACTTTCGGTGTAACCACTGGAATCGGCGGGCATCATGATATGGAAGCAAGTCGTACTTGCCCTTTTTATGTGCACGTGCTCAACGCCTCACTTGCCGGCGTTTTTTTGTATGTAAGTTTTTTTCCCGTTTGGATAAAAGCAGCCCTCATCCTTCAGTAACCTCTTTCAAGCCCATGTTCTTCCTTGAGATACAGGCTGGCTCCTACGATCTTGAACTCGAAGTAATGATAAAATATTTGGAGATCCAGTTGACTTTATTTTCATTATTCTATTGGTATGGGCTTGGAAAAGTGAGAAGAATACAACGAATGAATTTACACCCTTATGTTTAGTTCTACGATCTTCCTTCAGCATTCAAGTTGGTATACAAATCCAGAAAGTAATAGCATAAAAATACATTCGTATACGTATCTTAAAATATCCAATTCTTCCTCTTCTGAATAAATGCACTTATTTAATCAGCAACTATGTAAATATTAAGGAGTATTTGCATAAAACAAATGTATACGCTAGCTCGAATAATCAAGCTGAAACTTAATGTACTTCTCCCCATCCTTTATTTTGTTAAGACACGTTCTTTTTTTTACATAATTAGTTTATTTTGTGTAACAGAATTCGTTGGACTTACGTTGATACATGGTCAGATTCAATATTTGAACATCATGCCTTTTCAGCCTTAAATGCAGAAAACTTTGTAATGGTCACTCTTTATTTATTACGTATAACGTATTCTGTGAATTTGCGCTAATTTAATAAAACGAAATCTCTTTTCTTGTCAATGTTTTGTTATTACTTTTCCTCCATCCTCAATCCCTGTTTCACGTCCATTACAGTGTCTTAAGCAAACTGCATGATTACGACAAGAATTTAAAATTCTTGGAAACACTGTGGTCCAAAAGCAATTTATGTAAGTTATTGTACGTTGTGAATTTGTTGAAAGAATGCAGTCACGGTAGCATTAAGTTATGTTGGTTCATTGAATCTCTCTTATATAATCTGATGACGTCCCACCAGGGTGGAATCCTTCATAAATAATAAATAGTATTTTCGCAACCATGACTGCATTTTTAAACAATGAACTATAATTCTCTCTGAATTCAATACAAAAAGAAAGTATAATGAGCAAAGAAGGAACTACTTTATTGTGACGAGATGAATTGAAAATCTATGAAACAAGGCATATAGGTGACATGAATGCCATATTCTTCGAAACTTACAGTAACAGCCGGCCGCGGTGGCCGAGGTGGCTGAGGCGCTCCAGTCACGGTCAGCACGGCCACTACGGTCGGGGGTTCGAATCCCCCCTCGGGCATGGATATTTGTGCCGTCCTAGTTTGTAAGTAGTTCATAAGTAGTTTGTAAGTTTAGGGACTGATGACCCCTTAGTTAAGTCCCATAAGCTTAACAAACATTTGAACATTTTACAGTAACACTGACGAAACGTTCTTGCTGAGCCTGTGAAATCGGAAGAATGAAGAAGAAATGTGCAGCGCAGCCAATGAAAGAAGATTGCATTCGTTTATGCTACAATTTTTAGACAAAATTGTTAAACACTCATAACATTGCATCCCTGGCAGAAAAAAACCTCTATCTAGTGATGTAAATAACATTCACAACAAAGAAGTATCAGAAACATAATGGTACTTTCACAGCATATTGCTTACGCATGAATGTCATTGAATGGTATATATGTAATCGACTACAGTGATACGAAACACAATCACTTTCACGCTTCTCATCATAGTTCCACATAAACATGTACGAGATTCAGATGTTCAAATGTTGGTTAAGCTTAAGGAACTTAACTGCGAAGTCATCATTTCCTAAACTTACAAACTACTTATGAACCATCTTATACTAAAGACGACACAAACATCCATGCCCGAGGGGGGGGGGGATTCGAACCCCCGACGGGGAACGGCCTCGCGCATCGTAGCATAGCGCCTCAATGCGCTCGGCCGCACTCCGGGGCTGTAAGGGATTCGTCAACCGTCGTTACTACATATTCTAAAACACTCTTTGGTTGCGCACGTTACGCATGTGTGAGTCCTTGATTCTTTGTTTCTGAATGATTAACGAACACACATCTCAGACAAACATATTATGGATAGGGAAAGAAAGGAGATGAACTTTCATGAAGTAATTAGCAGCGCACTGCCTCTAGGCGGCAGTGATGTCGATGGAAACCTGCTCCGACACTCAATTTGAGCTTATCAAAGGTAAGTACTAAGCGAGCATTCTGAAGACGACTTACAACATTTAACTTCTCTGCTTTTCGATGTAAGCAGTTTCACTGAAAGTCACACGCTATCATTAACTTGTCAAAATATTGTAAATTTTAATAAGAACATCGATCAGAGTGTTGCAACACAATCTACGTTTACACGTGAAACAGCAAAAACTTGTCAAGGATGTGAAAGTTAAAAATTATTAATTATAAGTCATTAATTAATATCCAGAAAAGAAACACTGCTAAACATCTTGGTTACGCTTCAAGAGCCAGTTTTCAACAGTCACGGTTACATTGTAACCAACAACTCGCATTATATCCGTCTGGTCGGAAACATCATGTCATTACCTTACTTATTACACGTTAGTTGGACAGATCAATATTTTATGAACGCTCTTGCAGGTTAGTTGCCATCGTTACGATGGAACACCAGTTTAATTTTAAATTTTCACAACACTTGGTTGGAATCTTCGTACTGTTGCCAACAATAACTCTTGGCTAGAGTCCTTCAACTGTTGCCAACAGTAACCTCATAACTACACACATGGAAAGGAAAACTTCGGTACGACTAATCTGCAGCACAAAGTAACATGCAAATGGTCTTTTAACTTTCAACAGTCACTGGTTGCATTTATTACACAATAAACAACAGTTTAAACGAGGTAATAACATTGAACCCAGAGAGAACAAACCGCCTACTTCTCGTTGATCACAGTTGCTCTTGTTATCATTGGTAAGTATTCTCTTACTAAAAGTTATCTCATTATTGACACGTGTTTTACGTGATAACCAACTCGAAAGGTGTAATGACAAATGTTCATGCATAAGAAGTATGCAAATAAACTATTAATTCTTTCCTTAACCAATCGTTAGTTTAAGATAATCTAATTAAATTACTGAATCGCTGGGAAAGTAAGGTATGGAGGAACCTGATGTGCAAGATATATGAGGGAGACGAAAGCAGGAGCTGACAAGCGTAGGGATTACAGACCGCTAGTTTAATAAATAAAACATATAAAATTCTGACAATTTGTTTACAGTCATAGAAAAATGGGAGTATATATAAGGGAAGATAAGTTGGAGGAAGTTTTGACGAATATTATCATATTTAATACGCTTTGTACTGTCTTTTTCTCGGTTAATTCTCTGCCGTCCTTGTGCGATGTACTAAAACCTAAGAAAAGGGCAAAGCGCTTTACCTAACTAGAAATTCACTAAATGTTCAAACGCTTGTAAAGTTATGGAACCTAACTGCAGTAGTCATCGTTCCCTAAATTTAGAAACTACTTAAACTACACACACACACAAAACCATGCCCGAGGGAGGACTCGAACCTCAGACGGCGAATGGCTGCGGTAACCGCAGCAAGGCACCTTAGCACGCACGGCTATTCTGCCGTGGCAGAGATTCATATTTGCACTAATTTCGTCGAACAAGATCTGGGTAATGAAGTACGTTTGTTGTGTTCTGTAAAACATAAGAAAGGTATAGTGCTAAAAACAGTGTGTTAGAGCTAAAATCAAAGGTACATATAATGAGGACACAACTGTGAAACGTACTAACAGGCGGAGTTGCCTTATATTGGGTGACAATACAGATAAAATACAGTTAATAAATGATCAACAATTTGTTAACGAACAGTTTTCCGATCTAAAACCCAAATTAAATTGTGTAGATCTGTCATTGTAGACGTCTGAGAATGTTTTATAATCGATAAAACGAAACGCGTCTGGTCAAAAAAAAAAAAAAAAAATCTTCCTGTTGCATGTGCACAGAAAAAATTAAAAAAAGAATAAAAACCCTTACAAACCGAACATAGGTTTTTGATTGGAAACAGCTGATGATCGATAAATGATGAATTGTGATAAAAGGACAAGTTCTTACGCAGAACAACCCATATAAAGCTACCAAATTTCCAGCATTCCGTTATTTGAAGAATGAAAACTAGCTAAATTTTATATGTTAACATACCTTAAGGCTCTGACGACCGTAAGTATTCGATACACTTTCGTGCTAATATCTGATTTATATAGCTCAAAAGTGAATAGGAACGAATCGGTAAACTAAAATTATTTAAAGTTCAAATAAAAATGTAGTAGATCCACAACAGTTTCTATTTATGCTCATAGATCGCAGGGCAGTTACTGATTGTCGGCTCACTGCCACTCACCAAAGACAATGTTCAAAACAGCGACACGGAAGAAAACTTTATAAATCGACTGTCTTTCCCCGTTGTGCGAATCAGAAAACTGAAGGATTGTGGATTCATCGAGCTGTACTGCATATTAAATCCCCGATCCCAGAGCTTTACGTCTTTAGTGAGTGGACCATCTTCAGAAAGTTTAGTTATTTACCGTATTTTTGAAAGCCTGTAATGGTGAAGCGTCCGTGTAATAGGAAAGTAAACACCTTCGCGGTACCTCATACCGTAAACTCTCTGCATGATAGTAACCACAATAATGTTCCAAATTTCCTCCTAAAGCTACTGGACCGACTCAACTAATTACAAGTATTCTTTTGCACGAGGAAACAAACGCTGCAGGCGTAAGAACCACTTACGAGCTATAGTATAAGCGATATGACGTCAGATGCCTTACTTCAATTTCGTAATTAAGAAACATGTTTCGAAGTACAAATCATGGCTTCAGATGACAACTGCAGTACAAAAATACTTAAAATAGATATTAAGGTTGTTCTCTACAGTCTTATCACGTACTGTGGTTGTAAAAACCACTTACAACACTTAGTACAGGTGACTGAGGTCATAAACAATGACACCTGACCATAATACGACGCATGGATAATGAAAGAATAAGAGAATGAGAGCACTTACTGTCTTGCAACGAAGTTTACAGATAATTTCAGGTAGGAAAGTAAGGAAATGGGACCTGAATAAACTGAAGGAACACGAGGTTCTCGAAAGTCTCAGAGGGAGCTTTAGGCAGCAGTTGACAGAAACGAGGGAAAATAAGATAGTAGAAGATAATTGGTTAACTTTGAATGATGGAATAGTGAAGGTAGAAAGGCAAGATCTACAAAAATGCTTGGATGTCACAGGAAATATTGAATTTAATTGTTGAAAGGAGAAAATATAAAAATGCAGGTAAATGAAACTGTTAGAATGGAGTATAGACGACTAAGAAATGAGATTGACAGGGCAAAATGGCTAAGCAGGTGTGGCTAGAGGACAAATGCAAAACCATCGAAGAATGTATTACTAGGGAAAAGATAGATACCACCTACAGGAAAATAAAAGAGACTTTTGAAGTCAACAAAACCAGCAGCAAGAATTCAGATGGATAAACTGTACTCAACAAAGAAGGGAAAGCTGAAACGTGGAAAGAATATATAGAGCAGCTGTACAAAGGAAATTAATTTCGAGACAATATTGTAGGAAGGGAAGACGCAGATGAAGATGAAATAGAAGATAATATACTGAGAGAAGGATTTGACAAAGTACTGAAAGATCTAAGTTGAAACAAGGCCTCTGGGGTAGACGACATTCCCTCAGAGCTACTGAAGTCTGGAAGAGACAAACATGATAAAACTGTGTCACCTGGTGTGTAAGGTGTATGAAAAAGGCGAAACACCCTGAGATTTTAAGGAAATATCTAATACTGCCTATTCCAAAGAAAGCAGGCAGTTAGGGATGAAAATTACAGAACATTTTAAATGAGTTATTTGCAGCTGGGGTAAAATATAAGGAATGGAAAATTATTTACAACTTGTACAAAAATCGGACAGCAGTTATAACAGTCGAGAAGTATTAAAGGTAAGCATTAGTTTGGAAGGAAATAAGAAAGGGCTGTGGCCTTTCTCCAATGTTATTCACTCTATACACTGAGCAACCTGTAAGGAAAGTATTGAGGAATTTGGTGAAGGAATGAAGTTCAGGGTGAACAAAATACATAAAAACAATATGATTTGCTGACGGCATTGTAATTCTCAGACACAGCAAAGGACCTGGAAGAGCAATTGAACTGAATGGACAGTGTCTTGAAAGAAGCGTATAAGATTAACATTAACAAGAGCAAAATACGGTAATGGAATGCAGTCTAAGAAAATTAGGCGATGTTGAAGAAATTAAATTAGATAATGAAACAATAAATGTGGTAGATGGATTCCGTTACTTGGACAGTAAAGTAATGTATAATGTTCGCAGTACAGAGGATATAAAATGCAGATTGGTAATGCGAAGAAAAGTGTTTTTGAAAAAGATAAAGTTGATAAAATCGAATATTAATCTAAGTGTAAGGACGTATTTTCTGTAGGCATTTGCGTGGAGTGTTGCCTTTTTCGGGAGTGAAACATGGACGATAAATAGTTCAGACAGGTAGAGGACATAGACTTTTGAAATGTGGTGCTACGGAAGAGTGCTGAAGATTAGCTGTGTAGCTCGCATAACTAATGAGGGGGTACTGAACAGAACTGGGGAGAAAAGAAATTTTTGGCATACGTTGACTAAAAGAGGATACGATTGCTAGGAAATACTCATAGACATCAAGGTATTGAGAACTTAGCATTGGAGGGAAGTGTCTGGGGTAAAAAATGCAGAGGGGGACCATGAGTCGAATACGGTAAGCAGATTCAAATGGATTTGGGTTGCCTTTCTAATGAAGAGATGAAAAGGCTTGCCCAGGACAGTAGGGCGGGGAGCTGCGTCAAACGAGTCTCTGACTAAAGATCACAACAGTACAGGATTTTGTTTAAGCAATGAGATACTACAAGTAGACGATGGATTTTGTTCTTTGTGTAGTAAAATAAGTGATCGTGGCCAACATGGGGAGGACTAAAAATGCAAATAGGCGTAGAATGAAAAACATCTGTAAGGAAGAAAAGAATGCTAATACTGAATACAAATTCGAAAATTATCTTTGCACTGAAAGTATTTGGCTGTAGTGTGGAGGAGTGCAACGCAAACACTAGCCATTTCATACCGTAAGAGAATCGAAGATATAAAATTTTCGTGCTAAAGAAGAATGTTGTACATCAAATAAATAATGAAGCGGTGCTGAGACAGAGTGGAAAAAAGAAATTTTTGCTACAACTTGATTAACAGAAGCGATTGGATGATAAGACACATTTTGAACCATCAGAAAATTGACCATTTGCTAATGGAAGGGACTATGGGGAGAATTAATTGTAGTTTCGGATGTAGGTTGCAGCTGTTGTGTAGAAATGAGGGGACTAGCTTTGAGAGCTGCAACAAACTAGTCTTCGTCCTGAAACCCGCTAGACGTACATCACTTGAATATAATACTCTCACCGTATATTTTATTACGACTACACATAAACAGTTCCCGATTGTTTTAGTAATTTTACGTTACTTAGTACTTACTACAAGAGATACGGAGACATTTCTTGTCTGTGGCCGCGACATTATCACAGTTTTTTGTGTTAATTCTGAAAACACTCATAACCAATCAACTAGCAGTAGAATAGAGGCATTAGAAGAAAATAGCAAATTTGGTTTCAAACAGCAAAAAGAATGAATCTATAAACCTAGCTTCTACACAACATAAATTCTACCCTAGAGTTGTCAACAACACAGACATCACCTTTAACTATAAAAAATTGTACCTACTAAATAAAGGACTAAAAAATATTAAATATCACATTAAATAAGAAAAATATTAAGAGACTAATCATTAGCACCAAAGTAGCCTGTGCCACAGTTAAACTAAATCACAACACACAACATGCCATTGCGCACATAGTGAGTGACATCATAAAGGACAATATGAAAGACAATAAACTCTCAGTATTAGCATACGATGAACAAGCTGTACTCCAAAACATCAATAACAACCTTACCATTGTAATAAAGGCAGACAAAAGCAGCACTGCAGTAATCATGTACCAGCAATACTATATTAATAAAATCCTTGAATTTTTTGAAGCTAACAATATTACAGAACTGAAAACAGACGCAACACAAAAGTACATAGATGCCCTGACGAAGCTACTTAAAAACTGCAATTTCCTTTTGACCAATAATGAAGCCCAGTACTGTACTGTAATGAATCCAATGCCTTGGCTGCCTTCTTCGCCCAATCGTAAATGACATAAATAGCCCGGGCTACAAAATTACCAGAAAACTTCATGATATTCTTAAGAGAAATTAAACTTTTGATAATAGCTTTTCAATCAAAATAGCCTTGAGCTCGTCAACAGCATTTAAGATCTATCAATACCAAACACAGCAATATGCGCATCTCTTGATATAGTTAACTTTTACTGGAAAGAGACTCTTTTAATAGTACAAAATAATTTATTAAAAATCAAAAGCTAAGTACATCTGAAATTCATGAACTCTTAACATTGCTAGAACTAATGCTGTAACATAACTATTTTTCATTCAATGGTAAGTTTTACATGCAAAACAAAGGTTTGGCAATGAGCAGCAGCCTTGCAGGCTTACTGGATGACATATTTATACATAACCTAGACCAAAATTTCTACTCCAGTTATCCTCAATTCACAGAGAAAATAATATATTATAAAAGATATATAGATGACACAATAATACTTTTTAATGGCCCAAAAGAAGAGCTAAATGACATGGCTCATGAAATGAATAAAATGCACCCAAACATTAAATTCTCAGTTGAACACGAAACAACTGAAGGAATTAATTTCCTTAATTTGACTATCTCTTGTCAAAATAACAAACATTTCTTCCGAATATACAGGAAAGCCACTGCCACAGATGTTTCAATTAATAATTCTTCATGCCACCCAACCAATATAAGACTTCTTCAGATCATCTGTGAATCGAATGCACCGGATCCCCATTAATGAAGCACTTCATGTAAAGTAATTGAAATTCTCAAACATACAGGGTGTCCCAGCTATCTTGTCCAACCAAAATATCTCTGGAACAATAACAGCTATTGGAAAACGACTTTCACCGGTATCAATGTACGGCTGGGGCCCATGAATGTACATATTTGGAAACCTTCTAAACCGAAAGCAAATGTGTTTTTTAACACCCAATATTTTTTCTTCAGCAATCCATAGCATGACAAATCACATAAACAATGACGTTGATTGCATCGCAATATTCCAATTACATCCCGAGACATTGGGAAGCGACGTCGACGCTTGAAATACGCGAAACGTGCGGCTAGCGCACGGCCTGAGACTTAGACGAGAACCCAATGCTGCTGAGGACGAGCGCTAGCCGCGCGTTTCGCGTATTTCAAGCGTCAACTTCGCGTCGCAATATCTCGGGATGTAATTGGAATATTGCGATGCAATGAACGCCATTGTTTATGTGATTTGTCATGCTATGGATTGCTGAAGAAAAAAATATAGGGTGTCCATTAAAAAAAACATAAGTTTGTGTTAAAAAAACACATTTGCTTTCGTTTTAGAATGTTTCCAAATATGTACATTCATGGGCCCCAGCCGTACATTGATACCGGTGAAAGTCGTTTTCCAATAGCTGTTATTGTTCCAGAGATATTTTGGGTGGACAAGATAGCTGGGACAGCCTGTATAGCACATAGTAGTGCATACAGCCCCACTCTCATAGACACCCTAGTCAAAAACATAAAAATTTCCTTCTACACAGACAATAAATTACAAAATAAAATTGTCCATAAGAACAAACCCACTAGTGATTTGCACCAAAAATCAGACAAATATAAACTGACACGTTCCTGCGCTTGCTTCTTTTTTGGACAAACGGGAAGGCCTTTTTTTAACCCGTTACAAGGAACAAATGGATGCTCTTAGACTAAAACAATTAAGCAAATCCAGCTTTGCATCACACGTAGCTCATTATGAACACCCCCTGGTAATATCAATGACCATCTTTTAGTACTACATTTTTCTGATAAAGGACTAGATATGGATCTCCTTGAACAATTGGAGATTTTCATCCATAAATAAAATTACACCACAAAAACCTGAATCAACAAACGGAGTCAGCACATAACTTTTTCTTTCAAAACTTCCAAGACATTCTAGCACCTAGGCAGTAAAATAGATCTGCCTATATCCATTCATAGGTCATGCTCTATTAGTAATGTCTGTCAGCAAGATAAAAAATCTCCCGTTATTTGTTCAATCTGTTTATATTAGCATAGCCACATTTGTTATTGTGCGACCACTATGTAAATATTTCACCCTTTCATATTTATTTAAATTCGTTACTGTATCTCACTTACTTCAATGCTAATGTAACTAGCTACTAGCAAATGTCAATATGATGCGTAAAATAAAATTTTAGTTCGTTACATTCTTTTTAAGCATACAAAATTTCTCAAAGCAAAGAGCATTAATTAGTGAAGTGCAACGTCTACCACATCCATCCTCTTTGCACCACATTTAGTGTTTATATTCTGAAAATGTGTAACGCTAAGTGTAGCAAAAATGCTGTCATTGTTGAAAAAAAATAGTCAGTGCCCAATGCATAACAACTTGGTTACAGTTACACCTACAATAATAAGACAGTAAGTACATAAAATTACAATACGTTTAATTCCGATTTATTCTGTTCTCGATTTCTAAATTTCAGTTATGTTACAAGAACCACCATGACAGCATAAACCTACCCTTAGCGGAAGATAAATGTTCCTGTAAAGTATCCACTGAAGGTGCGCCTACAGCGGCTGGAAAACTAGTTCTGGATTAATAAAAAAACATCCATAAAGGCAGCTGGATGCAATTCTTTTAACGAAAATAAACCGTCCAGTAGACAATTTTAGTTTCTAAACAGCTAAAAAAAAATTAAAAATAAGTAATAAAAAATTGTCAGGAATCTTAGGTTTTACGCGTAACGCACGTGGAATCGCCACTTTTTACAATTGTTCAAATCCTTACTTTCAATGATTCCACAATGTGTTTGAAACCAAACGGATTGTGATGTTACTGTATTTCATAAGTTATATAACGTCCTCAGCTAGCTGTTACAGAAGCAAATCCCTTTCTTGCACTGTGTCTAAGTTCAACAGTTACAGAGGTGCAGTCTGTCAAGCTTACACAATTTGCATGTTAATCACCATACATATCATACACTACTTTTACTCTGCAACATGCTCCACGAGAATGTCGAACGCGAATGAGTTTCTAATAATCCCGAAGCTTACTGTCGTTGAGAAAAAATGAAGGTGAAGCTGTGAAACGAGGTTGCGATAAGGAATTCAAGATACAGATACAGATGTTGGAAGAGTTAAGCACGAAGAGACCTAAAATAATCTTTACTGTCATATCGTTAAAGTTACCAACGACAATCGAATTCTACTATCAACTCGACAAACATATCAACGATACTAGTTACATCGGATCATTAATGATTTAAAGAGTCATATAGATAAGAATTTACGGATGACAAGAATACACTGTTAATATTATCATTATGATACTAATTTTACAGATTCCTGTCATTTCTATCTTGCTTTATTCTTCGTTCAGTCTTATAAAACCTCTGCTGTCCAGTTAAATGAAATAACCTTATCCGAAACTGAATCAGTCCATAATGGCAACTCAAGATTGACGTAATTTTTAGCAAAAAAAAAAAAAAAAAAAAAAAAAAAAAAAAAAAAAAAAAAAAAAAAAAAAAAAAACTTGGAGGTTCCTAACGCAATGGTTGTGTTCCTAACACATTTTTCCTGTATTTTGTATAGATTCCGATTTCCTACAGTGAAAACTGTGGAAACCGCAGCAAATTTCGTGCAGTAGTTTCTGCGTGTTGGGGAATGTACGGAAGGACGGACAGAGAAACAATATGAAAATAATTTTCTGGCCTTATTAAGTTTTCTCAAATATGTCCTACGGACGGCGACCAGATAGTTTTGTTATATGTGTAGATTATTTTCATTATTGGTTTGTGCAATTCGTTAACCAGTATGTACGCAGGAAGAGGGATGCGCAAATACTTCAGCTTCCATTACATGAATAAAAACAGCTGCTGATTGAAAATAATTGTTTTTACGAAGCAGTTTATGTGACATTTGTTGTGGATACAATAATGAAAAATCGTAAATTGTTAAGAGTGTAGAAAGTTGTAATCATATATCCAAAAAAAAAGTTGACGCTAGAAGTGGCTGTTAAAAATTCGACTTTTTTCTAGACTAGAACATTTAAGACAGCTAACGTAGAACTACATGTGCCTTAATAACTAATTAAAAATCAGCAGAAAAAGGTAAAAAATGAGTCAAAAGTCGCAGTACACTCTTTTACTTCAAAAACTTCGAAGGAAATGGGAAATCTGAATATTCTTTGTTTCGATTAAGGACGCTATCTCGAAATCGGCCATCTTGTATCTAAGTATTTTTAAAAATTGAAAATGGGTTATGATTCATCATATTACAAGAGCGTTTTCTGACAAGTTCTTGCCTGTAAACAGATTCGACGTAGCTTTTATGGTTCAGAAGTTGCAACAAGATCCCTTTTTTGCACATGGTACATTGTTCAGCGATGAGGCAAACTTTGTTGTCAGTGGTGAAGTCAACCGTCACATCAATAGATACTAGACTGACCAAAATCCACACTGGATGGTACCTTCAAAATGTTGTTGGTGAATTGAAGGTTGTGGTTTGGTATGGAATATGGAGTACCCCTGTAATTGGACTCATTTCCATTTATCAGAGCTTAAATTCTCAAAGCTACCTAGAAATACTGCAAGGAGAGGTGTGTTTCTTACTTCTGAATGAAGGTATGGCAGCTGTATCCCTTACTTTCATCAACAGGATGGGCCTCCACCACATTATGGAGCAGTTGTTCGTCAGTGATTAAAGGGTTAGTTTCCTGGTCACCTGATCTGACACCACCTTACTTTTTATCTGTGAGGTCATTCAAAGCAAATCGTATGGGCAGAGAAAATAAGAAACTATCTCGAGCAATGCAGTGAATAAGCGTTTGCCAGCATTTCTACGGATACCATTCTGCGATTGTTGCACGACGATTGGATTCAGCCACTTCAAATGTGCCTTGACAAAAGAAGACAGCATTTTGAACATATGAGATGACAGTTCTTTATGGACAACAGTCTGGCTGTATTTCCAAACAAAATGTGTTGTAAGTTTTGAACATAGCTGCTAAGTCGAATCTTTTTATAGGAGTGAACGTGTGAGAGAACGCTAATGTTATTTGACATATCACACGATCCCCTTAGCAATGAAGAAACTGATTTACATTCATGATGGTCGATTTCAAAACGGCTCCATTGTTTGGTACATACCGTGAAATATAGAGCACCTCACGCATAACTCACTGGAATATTCAGGCTTACCAATTCATGCAAGGCTTTTGAAATAAAAGGGAGTATCGTGACTTTTAACTCATCCTGTATTTTGAAGCGTTTGTATCGAAAGAAAATGTATTGTCTCCAAGTATTCCTACCCAAAATTGCAACCAGACGCTGTGTTGAGTCGGCATCGCTTATAAATGCACTTATTGAAATTATGCATTCAGTTCACTTTAATTAATATTTAACAGAATTACTGCGAAAATAAGAACAGTATTGGTAACAATGAAGAGAATGATTTCACTTTAGAGCATTCACCAACATGACAACCAGTCTGTACACTGATGATATGCGACCGTCAAATACTCGTGTTCGGTATTCACAAAATATTGGGATGTACAACAGTGCCGGCCGCGGTGGCCGAGGGGACTGAGACGCTCCAGTCACCGTCTGCACGGCCACTACGGTCGTGGGTTCGAATCCCCCCCTCGGGCATGGATATTTGTGTCGTTCTTAGTCTTAGCTAGTTCGTAAGTAGTTTGTAAGCTTAGGGACTGATGACCCAAAAGTTCTACAAATATTTGAACATTTGTACAACAGTGATTTAGTTAGTTAAAAGACTGTGACACCATTAAAGGCGAAAATATGCAGCGTATTAATATCGTAGCAGGACACACACACACACACACACACACACACACACACACACACACACACGCCCCCTCCACACACACACACACACACGCCCCCCTCCACACACTCACAATCACAAACGCACACACACACACACACACACACACACACACACACACACACAAAAGTACTCTTCGCCGACGTCCAAATAATATTCGGAAGGAAGAAGATACTGTTTAGAATACGCCAAAGAAATAAATATATAAGAAGTTAAATTATGCTAGCATGCCAACGCCGCTGATGTATGAAAGCTCTGTTTTAGTGCGGTTGCCATTGTTAGGTTATATCGGGTGGTCCTGATTTCCATGTTACATCGATCTCTCAGATGCCATCATGTTATTTGACTGTTCGAACTGTTGTAGTTGTTAGAGCATTAGTGAATGTACGACGTTCTATGGAATAGCTCTAATGTAGCTGACAAATTTTTATCTTTATTTTTATAACGATGTTATGTGACAGCTGCATACATTCCCGTCAGTATAGGTGTCACTAACATCATTATAAACATAAATTTCGTAATTTGACAGCTTCATAAAGAACCATTCCACCGAAAGTTTTACATTCACTACTAGACGGTCAACATAGGTGTCACGTAACGTTATTATAAAAATGATTTAGCAACGTCCCTTTATGACATGTATGACGCAGTGGGCCCACATGACCACAAAATATATAAGTAGTCCCATAAAAAATTCAATTAAAGAAAACTAAATTAAGATCCCTTAAGAAAAACTGTACAAGATTCCAAAATGACAACAGACGACTAACTAATAGAACATGGTACAACTGCAGCTTTTAGGCTTTAAAATTAACTAAGCATACTAAACGTTACTGAAAATGGGATTCAAGTCCTGCGTGGGAAGATATGTGGAACACTACGTGACAATAAAAAAATGAATGTAAAGGCAAAGTATGGTATTGCCTACCTGTAATGAAAAAGAAGACGAGTTCTGTGCATTGACGAAGAAGAAAAATAAATATAAATAAATTAAAAAAGTCAATCGCCTTAAATGAAATGCGTAAGAAAAGTAAAATTATGTACACTTAGTGATTATCTACAAAATAATATTAATAAAATAATGTTTAATGTATTTTGTTGTAATGAAAACAGTGAACAGGGATGTACGTATAAAATGAATGCAACATACCACAAGAATGCGGTGTGACAGAATTGTTGACAAATAGTTCATTATACAATTTCGAGAAAGAGAGATCGACTAAGAAAATATATGGCTTGAGCGAAGAGGGGATGTATGTCTACCCAATGAGTGGACTATGTTGAAAGATATGGAGAAAAGGATGTAAAAAATGAAAGTTACAAGCTCATCCATATGGTTCACATTTCGTTAGTTGAAACCTTATAAATACTTCATTAGTTTAAACATGACTGAGTTACAGCAACGGTGTTAGTTATCAGATTACAGGTGAAATTACTGCCAACCAGATGCAAATTATTTGGTTTATTAACACAAATTTGTTTCATCGGTAGGACGTGTCGGACTACTGAGATTGACTGAGAATTCTTCTAAAAAAAAATAGAGCTGAAGTCTATTGTTAATACGCTGTTTACGTTGCACATCATTGTCGACGAACAACCAGAAGTACAAAAAACTTGCTAAAATTTATGTAACATGTCAAAGATTATGAAAGTAACACACTCAATTGACGGGTGAGCTTTGTCTCATTAGAAAGTGTGTCGTTCACTTGCAACAAGACCAACAGTACGCTTGTAATTGCAACTGAAATTACATTTTTCAGCTATCCAAGCTCCCTACGTTTGGCATTGGCGCAAGCAGCAAACTATTGATACAACACACGGTAATTAAAAACTTATCTCTTTTCATTCTCCACTCCGAGGAGTGGAGCGGGCTGTTTGAGATCCGGCCCATAAAGAGTCGCGGTTCTATTCAGCCAATATCAGACAAGCTGATAGTGGGGCAAAGGGGGATCCCAATTGGGAATAAGTGGGAGGGGCTTACCAGCTCCGGCATACGCCTTACAACCAAGGAAAACCTCCCGAAAACCTTGGTCGGAGCCGGGGGATTGGGACCAATTTAATTTATCTCCGGGACTTGCCCCGGACAAAAATGGATTATCGAGAGAACACGAATGCACTCACGACAATCAAGGATCGGACGCCCGAGTTACTCTCGTAATCTCGTAGAGATCAGCTCGACCAACAGTGGACAAGCATCTCCCTACAGGAACCGCACCCGTGGGCACGGTATCCTGTGCGTCCGGGCACACACGACACACGGTAATTAGCAAATGCCGGCAGTTATATTCTCTGAACAACAACACTGCTGCGAGAATATCAAAAATTGAATGTTCATTTAAATTTTACTTGCTACAGCGACGGCATAGTGTGCAAATGTTGGCAACGAAATGTTCTTTTTCCGAGAATAATATTTACTGACGGGACAAAGGTAAATACAAGAAATTGTCAACCACAGAACAGGATCAGCATTAGTTACTAATTCTGTGGCCTACAACAAACATTATTCTCCTCGTAATATGTGAATGGGTTTTCAAGGTGTATTCAACGATTGTAGCCAACATAAGACACTACGCCACCGTTGCCGTAAGTAAAATTTTACTGTACGTTCTACGATGTAGCAATCTCGACTTCGTAATTTGAACAATTCCTTCTCTATGGGTGTCATATTCAGCTCCGTAGCATTTTAGAATAACGGAATTTTTGACATGTGGTCTAGTTTAGATTTTCTTATCAGAAACTCATTATTATAGTAATGAACCATAAAGTATAAGAAACAAGCGATGGTTATCCCACCTCTTTTAACGAACGACAGTTGACTGATGAGTTTTGGTCCAGGTGAACTACGCGAATCTTTGCTCTCATTACGACGAGGGGTAAAATTTATTATTATTATTAGCGAAACAAGCAGGTTCAAGCAACACATCTGTACTCTAAAAGTTTCAAATAAAAGTATGAGAAGTTTATCATGACAAAGTACTTCAAATCTAACAAATGGAATTCTGGATGGTTCTCAGAAGCACCGTATAATTCAGGCAGGCATGCTCCAATGTTTATTTTTACATCTACCATCAAATTAAGCTTTTACAGAGTTACTAATAAGCTCTTACAAATAAGGCTCACCTTTTCGCAGTTTTTCGTCTCTCAGAATTTATCGTTTTCGAAACAGTCGAACGAGTATTGATTCTACGCAGTAAACACTTCTTCCTTAGGCATGTTCACGCCTATTATCTTGAGTTAGTATTATCAGATCACAATTCTTGTTGACACACAAGGGTTCATATGCGTTGCACTACCGAAATGTCACTCCATTTTCTTTTTCCGAATTTCGGCCATAGATACTAATGCACGGGGTAAACAGTAGAACGACTAAAACACAAAGCGTGGTTCCAACATAGAACGATGTGAATATGAACAACAGTTTAGCAGTTTTCAGTAAACGTAGCGATTTTAAAGTAATGAAACTTACACGTGGATTTTAATGTTAATACCCTTCATATAAAGCTCTGTATTATCATAAGCACAACGAGCACGAACAACGTGCTATAGTTCCAGAGATGTTGGTCCCATGAAAACACCGCAAAAGCTGGGCTATCAATTACCATGTCTACGTTCAAGACATCCTTAGGAAGACGAAAACAGAATTTGTAAACCGTTTTTTGCTTCGTATTTGCATGTTAAAGCCTGAAGCGTATTTTCTAGCCCACTGAAACATGATGTCTGAGATACAGTTATTTCAGTTCGTGATTTAGCTGGCACAGCCGCTAATTCTCTTTACTTAGGTTCACAAATTCATTCTTAGTCTAATATTTATACCTGTATTTCATTGCAGAAAAAGTCATTCTGTCTGTATTAACCAAAAATTCTTAACTAGTAGCCGCAATTTCACAAGTCATTCAAAGACCGTTGCGTTTATATGGGCACGAAAATCGATTGTGGAAAACCGCTTAATAAAAGCGGATTCCCGGAGTCGATTTTGGAGTGTTTACACGACCAGCCAAAAGCCGTATTGGGAAATCGGTTTACGAAATTCAGTTTTGGGAGCCCTTGCAAATGGAGTGAATATCCATGATTGCAGTCCAGTGAGGTCAATACCGAAGGCGAAAATCCAAAACCTTCCTACACAGATAACCTCCCTATTAGTCTTTCACTTTTCCCATAACAACCTAGTAAGTGCTACTATTGTGTTTACTAAGAAACGTTCATGCAAATGTTCAGTTTCGGCAGTGGGCTTTATGATTTTAAATGATAGGCCTACGTAATTATTTTTCCACAATTAGTATATGGCCATTTCACAGAACAACGTCGGCCAATTCACTGATCAGGAAACTTACCGTCTAACGTCTGAGGAAGATTCAGTGTGTTGGAGACCCATCGTGTTGAAAGTAAGAGGAAAGCTACCATCTCTTCATTCAGAAGCAAGGGAAACACCTCATCTTGCAGCATTTCCAGGTATGTTCGAGCATATACGAGCATCCATGTTGGAAAAATGTTCAAATGTTTGTAAATCTATCGGTCCAAACTGCGTGGTCATCAATCCGTGGATAACATTCTTTTGGAAGCTCTAAGGACACTTTATGAATCTGTTCCTCGAAGAGTTGAATCTGTATTCTAAGCATATGGTAGGCCATTTCCTTATTAATAAATAAATATTGTGGCAATCGTAGATGTTCATATTATGATGACCACGCACTGCAGATTGAAATTATTAAACCTGACACGCTTCCTGTTAACATCAAATATGAATTCAAGTGTTAGTAAGGTTTCCAGACAACATATTTTGTGAAATTTCGATTAAAACTACTCCACAGATTTAAAACGTATGTCATGGGAGGAAACTGAAATAAATATACATAAATAGATTAATCGATTAGGAGATATTGAATCGACTCGGAAATAAAAACATTTTCCGCTGACCTTGAATGATAATGTGGTCTTAGTACAGCTGATTTACTGATGATGAGTGACGGGTAAAAGTTATCGAATGATATCAAAGTATGAACACAGTAATCTTGTTCGAGTGGACGTATACAGCAGCAATTATGCAAAATTGAAACAGCTTCTACGACGTAGACTAGCGTGGAGCACCAAAAACCTTCGGACTACAAGATGCTCTGGGATGTCATTAGAGCACACTAACATTAAACCTCTATGGCATCAGTTTAAAAAAAAAAAAAAAATCAGGATGCTTGTAAACTCTCTAGCGTAGCTATAGGACATTTTTTAAACTGATGCCATAGAGGTTCAATGTTAGTGTTCTCTAATGACAGTCTACATCATCTTGTAGTCCTCCGTCCGAAGGTTTTTGGTGCTCCACGCTAGTCTATGTCGTACAAGCAGTTTCAATTTTGCATAATTGCTGCTATATACGTGCACTCGAACAAGATTACTGTGTACTTCCTCGATTCACCGCATTTGTAAACATTGCACTGACTGCAAAACCACGTTCGTGATGAACACTAACCAGTTGATGCTACGTACTGATGTGCTTGATGCTAGTACTGTAGAGAAACGAGTCGCATGTCAACACAAGCACTGAAGTCAGCATTACCTTCCTTCAATTGGGCCAACTGGCGGTGAATCGATACAGTACATACTAACGAAACAATTGGGTACTTTGACAATTGTCTGCACGAATTATTTCAATATACATTTAAAGAGAAATACTATAATGAGCTCTAACATGGACATTAAGCATTTCCGGACACATGTCCACATAATATATTTTCTTTCTTTGTGTGTGAGAAATGTTTCCTGAAAGTTTGGCCGTACCTTTTGGTAACAACCTGTAGATTTGCAAAGTCCAGGTGTACGGTATCCTACGAGTGGTTATAACAACCTAAGAGTTATTGCAATACTCTTCATGTTTTCACAGCGCTAGAACCACCTTATACGGCTTAACTAGACAGGTGGCAACCGGCGATAATGTCACAAGTTATCAGTACTAAAGTGTGTTCGGCGTCCAACACGATTCCTGAAACAACTTGTAAACTACTTCTGTGATCCATTAGCAATACAATGGGCTTAAGTGTAAGTTACCTGTAATGGTACAGGTACTCGTAATTTCCGCTGTCAATTAAAAAGCTAACGCACAGCCGAGCTTTTTTAAAAACGCAGGAAAGTGTCAAGATAAGGGAGGCCTCGCAGTAATATCGAGTAAGCACGCCTGCTTGGTAATTGACTTGTTCGGTCTCTGTTCGTAAAGGTTAAATGCGATAGTAGTTTGTTGATCTGCTTGTAACGTCGACGGAGATGACTATCTCCGCAGATAATATCGCGCTGTTGGATCAGGTAGCGGACATAATGATCCACCTTGGCGTCCGTAAATAACAGCCCAGCTTATAACAAACCACGCGTTTTACACTTCCTTGTTTAGGTCACACTCACAGCTTGTTCTGTGGAAGAACGAAGTAATTTTCCAACTTCACTACATCATTATTTTTTCATGTAAATGCCACTTGTATCAGCTCAAGGTGACACGTTATCAGTCTGGAAATGGAAAACGAGTTATTATGGTAAGAAATGTAGTAATTTTCGGCTGTATGTCTATTTAGGGAAACTCATTTCGTGCGATGGTTTCCTAATTACTAGATTCTATCTTAAGGACTGATTCTCTTGAAAGGTCCGTGGAGCTTCCAAATGTGGTCCCCTTACAGCTTTATTTGACGTTTCTGGCTCGACAAATTTTGAAGTTGTTTAACAATACGAGCAAGCAAAGAAACTGCCAAATCTCATGAAACATTTTAATGCTTCAATAATTCATGGTACAGATTCTTTAATGTTTACTGTAACAAAGAGGACATTTTCAGGCAGTTACATAATCTTATCGTAAAATATGCAACTTTCCTTTTAAAATCAGCTTGTCTATACACATTGTTGACCTAGGAGACTTGCATAGTACGCGCCAGTTACTTACTTTTCGTGTCCGGAATTAGACTTCTAATTTCCAAAAATTAGCAGCCGATATGGCTTTGTCGTTAGCCTCTCATAAGTCTCCCATTATACAGGGCTGTTCTAAATATGGACAGCAGGTTTTGAAGATCCTGTAAAGAACCACACAGACAGAGAGTGCTCTCATTCTCTTTTACGAAGCCCCATAACTGCAAGTTTGTCTTGCACTTTGGCACTTTCATACGGTTCAGGGTTCTCCAGACTGTGTAACTTAAGACAGGTCTCTACCAGGTGCCAGTTCTTTTGCTGCTCTTTATGGGGGCTTCTCAGATCGATTTCCCACCTTGCAATACGGTTCTCTGCGGCCGAACTTTCCAGGACTTGGGTACGTGATAGGAAACTTCTCCTCCAACGAAGCCGTCGGTCAGCAGGCTGGTGTCCGTAGAAAGGGTGACGGGTTCTTTTTCTTGCTTGGTTTTTTCAACTTCGGCAGCGATGTCACGTCGTATGTTGGGCGTTGAGATCCCAATAATTATGTACAGCTTGTGTACTGGTATTGGTTTCAATCATCCTGTCACAATCCGTGCCATTTCATTCACCGCGATGTCAACTTTTCTCTCGTATGCTGACGAACTCCATACTGGAGGGGCGTATTCAGCAGCTGACACATGGAGCGCAAGGGCTGAGGTTCTCAGGACTTTTGGGTTTTCACCCCAGGATCCGCTAGTTAATTTCATGATGACATTATTTCTCGCTGAGACTTTCTCCCTTGTGGCATTGCAATGATATTTATAGGTCAGTGTGCGGTCCAGTGTGACACCGAGATATATGGGCGTCGGACAATACTCGAGTCGTTCACCTCTCCATATAACATTCAATTCCCTATTTGCCTCTGCGTTCTTTAAATGGACTGCACAGACCTGCCTCTTCGAAGGGTCTGGCCGTAGGTGGTTTGCCTCGTAATAGTGGAAGAGGGATTCCAAGGTACTGGATAATTTCTCCTCTATATCCGTATATATTCGTACCTTGGGCTGCAACTGCAGTGTCATCGGAATACATAAATTGGCGCGTGGTGTTTGGCACTGGTTGGTCATCAGTGCATATATTATACAGAGCTGGGACGAGGATGCTTCCCTGAGGCATGCCATTCCTCTTATTTCCCCACCTGCTCTTCTTATCCTGGAGACAGAAAAAAAAAAAAGAATCTCCTGTTGCACAGAAAAGTTCCAATCAGCGATGTTAAATGATAGTCTCTTGTCACATTATATACTTTCCTAAGGAGCCTCCGATGGTTTACAGTATCATATGCAGCTGAAAGGTCTATGAATGCCACTCCCGTGATATCTTTCCTGTCAAACCCGTCATCGATATGTTGGGTCAGGCGCTTCAGTCACGGTCTGCACGGCCACTACGGTCGGGGGTTCGAATCCCCCCTCGGGCATGGATATTTGTGCCGTCCTTAGTATTAGGTAGTTCATAAGTAGTTCGTACGTTTAGGGACTAATGACACCGTAGTTAAGTCCCATTGACTATACAAACATTTGAATTTTGTTGGGTCAGGTTCAGGAGTTGCCGCAGCACGATTTGCCTGGTGGGAAACCTGCCTGCTGTGGTATGATCTGTTGTTCTGAGACGTTTTCTATGCGACTAAATGTCAGGCGTTCCAAGATCTTAAAACAGTGACACAAAAGAGACACAGGTCGAAAGTTTTTTGGATCATCAGGGTTCTTTTCCGGTTTTAGAAGTGCAACCACGCGGGCCTACCTCCACATCTTTGGAATGTGGAGGCTTTCTACGCATGCATTCATCACATCTAACAGCCACTGTAGGATATTACTGCCAAAGTTTTTAATTTGATCGACTCTCTGTTCATCGGTACCAGGAGCTCTGTTAGTCTTCAGGCTGGAAATACCTGCAGTAAGTTCTGATATTGTAAATGGTGTCATGAGGTTACTGTAAGAACTCTGTGAAAGTAATTCCTTTTGCAGAATAACCTAAGGAAAATACAAGCTGCACCCTTCCAGGTAGTAATCCAAGGGGAGCTCATATGACTCATGACAGCCCTACCTATTTCAAATTTTGTGGCGTAGTTTTCAAAGAATAAAGTGTCATGAAAATTGAACCTAATTGCCTTGACGACGACCGTGTGTATGTATTTGAGACATGACCACCGCATTTAGAGGATATGTCAAGCAGGCAATGGAAACGGAAACGAAAACAATTCGCACCTTCTAGCAACAACCAATACGACATGATACATGACTTTACAGGTAGATAGGGCAAACCGTAACAAGATGAGAAAGGCAAGACAGAAAAGGAAAACATTAACGCTAACGTAGCAAAAGTCTATACACCTTTCGTCACAATCGAAGTTCTAAACGAAGTGCTAAGTGATGATGGTGTGTGCGCACTACGCTCATACAGCAGGCCTATGTTGTGTATAGCGATCTTAACTTTCAAATAGTGGCTAACACACGAGCTACAGTGCTCCTGGCAGCTACCAAAATAAACTCAGCCGCCATTTTAGCAATGGTCGAAATCACCGAGAGTAACCAGTCTATGAATGGTCAGTGTGGAAATTGAGTTCTTCTGTTGCTGAAACACTTTTACTTATCTCTATAGTTTGAGTACCAAAATAAAAACTAAAATTCCACTTATTACAAGGCAAATGTAAGGAAGACTCTTAAGCAATCTAAGGTCTGCTTGCAGTTTTATTTACTTTTCAAATAATTCTAGGAATGCAATTAGCTTTACAGTAATTTCAGGTTTCCTCTGAAAGGCAAGAAGCTGGCAAAGAGATAGGTAGCAAATATGAATACGGCAAAATGATTTGCGACTACAACCAGATACATTCTCTCAATTCTATTTAAAGATACACAAACAAAAATGATAAGAGGTGTGATTTGCCCAAATTAATCCCAATTGCCTCTAATTTTCCGTAACATTTACACAAAATTAGTAAAATCTTATGGCCAGTGTCCAGAAAAAGAACTCAGGTTTTTTTATTATCAAATCTTTTAATGTTCTATAATATTTATAGTTTTTACCCAATAAACATGACGCTCCATTTGCCTCCTAAAAGACGGACGTGTAACTACTCCATGGAATGTAAACTCTTTGTTCGTGTAAATTGTGACACTGTAAAAGTTTTCCTTGGTAGTTGGTGTTGTAATCTAGTCTAGATCTCTATATAAAATTCTAGTGTTTTTACATACTGACTGACATTAAGTACCGCCAAAAATGACAAAATTTCACATTTTTACTATTCTGAAAATTATGAAAATATGGATTTATGCTTAATTTTTTATTGGTTTTATTGAAATATTCGATTATGTACCATTTTAAATAAAAATTTGAAAAATCATGCACTGACATTTCTGAGAATTTTGTTTTCCATCGTTTCACAAGTTGACATTTTTCTCTGGAACTATATAGTCTGCCGGCCGCAGTGGACTGAGGCGCTCCAGTCACGGTCTGCACGGCCACTACGGTCGGGGGGTCGAATCCCCCCTCGCGCATGGATATTTGTGCCGTCCTTAGTATCAGGTAGTTCGTAAGTAGTTTGTAAGTTTAGGGACTGATGACATCGTAGTTAAGTCCCACAAGCTTAACAAACATTTGAACTATATAGTCTAGAAGGCTGTGGTTTGTATTGTTTTGTAGACACTGTCCGTTTCGTAAGTTGCTTAAAGTAGCGGTACTTCGCAGTAAACTCTTTGAACTGTACATGTGTTTGTGTTTGACAACAACATTTATCTACTAGCCGTGTTTTAGTTTCTGTGTTTGTTGGAAGGTCAGTCTTTGAACTTTGTGTTTTTGACAGTCTTCTTACATTTAATGATGGCTATTCTGGAAGAGTACAGATTTTGGAATAGCTTGGAATTCATAAAGATTATAACACCACTAAAAGTGTGATAGACTTGGGCCAACTGAGAATCATGAAGGCAGAGATTGCAACAAACAATTTGTCAAAAGACGCCAGATCGAAGAGGAAGATGGAGAAGGAGATAGGACTACCATGCAGGAGGATTGTAATATGTTTTTTATGTGTCAGCTAGCTGTTTATTATTAATTTTTCTTTAAACGCAATTATATCAAAATCACCTTTATCTGTATAAATGACCCTTTTTTTAGAAACTCCTGAATCTACATTAATGAATTATTTACCATATAGCATAGATAGTACTATGATTTATGTACTTTAGTAGTATTTACTGTAATAGTTAAAAGTCAAGAAATTAAAATTGTAAAATTTACGCCAAAATATAATATTAAAATTCTTTTTTTATTTTTTTTTTTTTTAAACATTGCTGCTATTGTCAGCGACCGTTAACAACGTCAGTGGATAAAAAAGCTGCCCTAGGTCGCAAATTAAAAATTGTTTAACCTGGTTTCGGCAATTACTAAGATTGCCTGCATCAGAAATTATAAAATAAAACAAGTCACATTTGGATGCAGCTTTTGATGCCTGGGCAGGCAGGAATCTTAATATTTTAAACATACCTGCTATTGTCAGCGACCGTTAACAACGTAAATACGTTGACGTTGTTAACGGTCGCTGACAATAGGAGGTATGTTTAAAATATTAAGATTCCTGCCTGCCCAGGCATCAAAAGCTGCATCCAAATGTGACTATAATTTCTGATGAAGGCAATCTTAGTAATTGCCGAAACCAGGTTAAACAATTTTTAATTTGCGACCGAGGGCAGCTTTTTTATCTATTGAGAAAATTATATGTTTAGGGAAAAAACGGGACATTTCTTAATAACTGTTGCTTTAAATCGATTGTAGAGCAATACAGTCACAAAATGTGCGAGAACATGTGATGAAAACTACACATTTATATACTCAAGAGTTCCTGAGAAAACTGGGCATTTATAATTTAACATTGTGGAGATAGGGCGGTAGGACTCCCCGTAACACATAATGACAGTAACTCGTGATTGTGGTGATAGAGAGCTCTTGGTCTCATGCTGTTAATAGGGGAGTTTGGTCGCGGTGGCTGAATGTGGCGAGAAAATCTCTCTAAAATATGAACCAATATATACTCTTAGGGAATGCTACATACTCTGTGATTTACACGTGAGATTGCGTTTATTGCTTCATTTGTCCAACGAGGTATTATACTTCGTCGGTTTTGTTATTCAGACTTTAATGACGGCGCTTAGTATCAAATACATAGGTTGTTAATCTGAAAGCGCGTTTAACGCTTTACCAACGCGACGATAAGCAGAGGGGTAGCCTTCTCGGCACCCAAGTTCAACGAACGGTTCGTCATCGTGACGTACCGCTGACGTAAATGAGCTTAAATCGTACCGCTAACCCCCAAAGCAAATTTGCAAATGTGAAAAGGCTGTATTCTGAGTGTTATTGCGCATCTGATGAACGTAACGAAAGTCTCAAGGAAGCAACCACAACGAAAGTAAAAACTGGCGGCTTCGCTTCTAACGGTAACAATGGCTACCGAAATATTACGAGACGATGGGCTCAGTAAGCGGAGGAGAAACTGGAAAGACAGGGGAAGAGGAAATAGAAAGATAAGGGGAGGAAAGGAGGTGGATAGAGAGATGGGGAATAGAAGATGAAGGCATAGAGAGGGGTAAGAGCAGGAGACGAACAGGAAGTGGTGGGAGGAAATGATAGACAAGTAAGAAGCAGGTGAACATAGAGAGGACGATAATAAATACGTAGTGTAAGTAATACTAGGGTTACTTCCTGGCAGATTAAAATTGTGTGCCGGAACCGGGACTCGAACCTGGGACCTTTGCCTTTCGCGGGCAAGCGCACTACCGACTGTGCTATCCCGACACGACTCACGATGCCGCCTCACAACTCTACTTCCGCCAGTACCTCGCCTCCTACTTTCCAAACTTCACAGAAGCTCTCCTGCGAACCATGCAAGACTAGCACTCCTGGAAGAAAGGATATAGTGGAGACATGGCTTAGCCACAGCCTAAGGGATGTTTCCAGAATGAAACTTTCACTCTGCAGCGGAGTGTGCGCTGATGTGAAACTTCCTGGCAGATTAAAATTGTGTGCCGGAACCGGGACTCGAACCTGGGACCTTTGCCTTTCGCGGGCAAGAAGTTTCATTCTGGAAACATCCCTTAGGCTGTGGCTAAGCCATGTCTCCACTATATCCTTTCTTCCAGGAGTGCTAGTCTTGCATGGTTCGCAGGAGAGCTTCTGTGAAGTTTGGAAAGTAGGAGGCGAGGTACTGGCGGAAGTAGAGTTGTGAGGCGGCATCGTGAGTCGTGTCGGGATAGCACAGTCGGTAGTGCGCTTGCCCGCGAAAGGCAAAGGTCCCAGGTTCGAGTCCCGGTTCCGGCACACAATTTTAATCTGCCAGGAAGTTTCACATCAGCGCACACTCCGCTGCAGAGTGAAAGTTTCATTCTGGAATACTAGGGTTGTAATTTAAATAGTGACACTATGCAATAGAATCTACTATTGTCACTGATAACACACGTCGTTGACGTACCTACCTTACTTCCGAGCAAATGCACTCGCCCGTCCCATGCGCACAACTTGTGAGCGAGCGGTCTAACGTAACACTGTATGACACATGGCCCACATCGTACAAGCCCAACTGAAACGCCAATCCAATGAATGGCGTCATTATGGCTCGCCGCGAACGTCGACAGTGCGTCAGAGCCCCAGTATTGTGAAAGTTATGGTGATTCTCGTGTACGACTGAAATGGTGTTATCCTAACGCATTACGTTTCTCCACGGCAGAGCGTCAGTGCACGGTATAAGTGTTAGATTTTTCAGAATCACCTGCGATCAACTTTGCAAAGAGCGACAACTCTTTCTACGCAATCCATCCATCAGTTTGCACAACAATGCAAGCTGTGGCTGCTCTGTTCGGTCGATGGGACCGAGAAGTACTGTAACATCCACCATAATCCCCTTCTGACTTTGATTTGATTCCGAAGATTTGTGGCATTCACTTCAGCACTGTTCCAGAGATTCGACAGCCAGTAGACCGCTGCATTCACACCATTAACAGAAGAGAATCTGCTAAAGGTAAGCTACGTCTTCAGCAACGCTGGTGACTACTTTGTACGACAGTAACAGGTGAAAAATTGTAACGCTTTTGTTTTATCGGGCCAGCCGCGGTGGCCGAGCGGTCTGCGGCGCGCCAGTCACAGTCTGCACGGCCGCTACGGTCGGGGGTTCGAATACGTAATGATTTTACTCCCATATTTCAGAATCTATATTTACACCTTATGTTCTTTCAAAAGCTACACTGGCATATATAATCAAAAGTACAAATAACAAAAGGCAGGATAAAAATAAACATGGGTTTGTTACCTTAACTTGTAAATGAAAAATAGTTCCGACTGAATGGATACACAAGCCATTGTCGAAAAATAGAGTTCTGCTAAGAGACGAGACTCTATGTAGTCCAGTCGCCTTTCCTCTGTTGAGTACCTGTAGCTGATTCCTTTTCGGCGGTCACTCATTTCGTGAGACGATAGCAAAAAGACGCTGCTGTGTAATATTCATCACTGACACAAATTGTGAACATTAATGGTACTACAACACTTCCTTGGATTATACAAAAACATGGTTTCAATCACCACTAAGAATGAGATTCTGTGTTGTGCTTGCTAAGAGCTATTCAAAAGAATAACTACGATCGTAGTTTGTCCACTAGTCGACAGTACGGAACTGCATCGAACGCATTCCGAAGACTAAAGAACACGGCATCTACCTAAGCATCAGCAGGTACTGCCACATACCACACGGGTGGGTATGCTGCACTTCCCACGATAGGCGTTTATGAAACTCATGTAGGGAAACATGCGCAAGAGTCATGGAAAGCGAGCATAAACGTGTTCCGTAGTTTTTCAACACTCTGCCATCAACATTATATGTGTCTGCTAGATAGCCTTTTTGAAGTCAACAACATCCTGAGCACTTCTGCGAAGGACACCATTAATTGCATTTTTGATATTTACTGAATAAACAGGGCACGTTAATTCAATTTTGAATTATGTTTCATTCAGCAAACGTGGGACAGTAATAGGAAGGATAACTGGCTATTTGATTTGTTAACAAAAAATTATAGTTCTTTCCAAGAAGCGTTAAATGCCTGATCACAGCTACCAAAGTTTATGGAGGACAGACAGACAGACAGACGGACGTGGCAGGAGGGCTTTCTTTATAATATGTGTAGATAATTAATGAATTATCTGCTTAATTTGATTACAATACGTTTATTACTTCATGTAACAATTAAGCTAGTTGACTTAATGTGTCATAGCCAGCTGCATCAGGTGAGGGTATTTATTTTTATTTTTTATTTTTATTACAAAGACCTGACTTGCTACGTCGTTTCCTAAATGACGACGTACGTAGTACAATTGCCATTTAACATGTTATTTTGTTGTGTTGGTATTGTATTAATTTTATCTTTAACCTTTTGAAACAGAAAACAATTAAAATAACTAATCATTGGAGGTTTAAACATAAATAAAGCTTGGTTATTCAGGGTAGAAGTAAGATCTGTTAGTTCCATCACCTATTGTGCTGTGGATTATTGCCTGGATTTCTTGAAGCCGTTGATCACCTGTCGCAATAAGATAGATTGGTCGATGGCCACAATACCTCATAATCTTTTAATCTACATGTACTGACAGATTAATAAGTGACTATATCATTCTACTAATTGGATAAATAGATGTATGTTCTACTATCTGAATAGTCATTTAGTCCATTCTGTTCATTTTCCACATGCCCATTTTCGTTGATGATTCCTACCCTGTGGAATATACCACTTTACATATAGGCTCACCGTCATATTTTTTATAAATTTGGCATATACTGCTCTGGAAATTAGATCTGTGATTGTATTCAGCTGTCTATATTGATCACTGTCTCTGAATATTATGTATATTAATTTAGTAGTATTACTATTGTCTGCGAGCAGTGTGTTTGTGTGTAAAATTTTGATATAAACTGCAGAAAAAGGCCTACCTCTCCACATGTAGGTGTAGTCTAGACGTCTGTCGCATGTTCACGTGGTGTAGATGAGCGGCATAAGGCCATGTCTAATTGAGGAGTTGGATGGACTATGGACGTAAGTCCAAAAAGTGCATTTCCGTTAAAAGTGAGTTGAAGATTTGCGTGTTTCTATAGTATTGGCAAACAATGATATTTAAATTATGTAAAATTAACAAACAGAATAACTTCTTAAAACATAAGATATTTCTTCTATTTGTGGTATATTATTCAGAATATAATTAGCAGTTTACGCCCTTTTTCCATAAAATCATGATTTCTAAACAAACTACAATGAAAATTGAGTTGAAATACTGTTATTATTATTTTATTGTCTAGTTAAATAAAAAAGATATGTATATGACGACTATAGTTTATGCTCCTGTTCAGATGCAGTAGCTTCTTCATTGTTTAGTCTTTCTACAAGTTCTTCATACCAGCCTTTTACTGTATCAGGGATGATGCTTAAGAGGTCTTGAATGTCCCACACTTTGCTGCTGCTTCAGATATTTTCCCTATTAATGATATATCTTCAGAGGATCTTGTGATTTCTTAATGAACATAAATCGTAGAAAAACTTCAAAATATGACTTTGAAGCACCGATTGCGCCATCACTGTAAAAGGGTATCCTCACAAGTAACTGCATCTGGAGAGAAAATTTCCCCTGTGGCTTTGATGAGAAGTACTCCATTAAATTTTTCTTCCAATCTTTCTTTTCTCTATAACTTTCTTCTCTTCTTTTTGTCTGTAAAGTCATTTTCAATTCATTACCAATCACTTCAACCAATATAACAAACAACATAAAGCGCAACTCACAGTGGACACATAAGTTGAGAGCTGTCTGTCATCCACTGCCTTCGCCTTCACAAGACGATTGCTTAGCCTACACAAAGGATATCCATAGTCCATCACACTCCTCAGTTAGGGGCTGGGCCATACCGTGGCGGGTGTCGATATGTTTCATCTTCAGCCTCTACCTGATACTGCGGAGAAGGTTGTACAATCTGTGTCGTTTATTGCTTCGGTTCCACTCATCATGTCAAGTATTTATTAGCCATTGTTTCCGTCGGTACTTTCCATCTATTGTTGCGCCGAATATCGGACTTACCTGATCTCCTCTCCCCATATTCTGTGTTCCCATAAACTCGCTACGAGAATGCCACTGTCACAACAGAGCACAATGAAATGTCAGTGTAATAGACAGGCGGAGTTTACATTTTTCAAGTTTAACCGTTCCAAATTATGTGGCATCTTTATTGTCTTGATCGCCATCTTTTTAATGTGTTAGTGGTAGTTCAGCTTTCTTCTATGCCGGGCGCTCATGTCCGCACGGGTCTGATGCGCCATGCCACCATCTATGCGGCCGCTCCCGTCGGAGGTTCGAGTCATCCCTCTAGAGTGTGAGTGTGTGTGTATGTGTTTTGCTTTAGCATAAGTTACATTGAGTAGTTTGTACCGATGACCTCCGCAGTTTGGTCCTTTAGGATTACAAACGTTTGAACAATTTAATATTCCCTTCTATGTCTATGGCAAAATATGGTGTTAAATTTGTTCTTTTTGTTTTCGTGTCCCTAATTCTTACTGTTGGATTCCTCTGCCGATATCCTTACAATAGGGTGCTGTCTTGAGCTTTTGCAGTACTGAGTAATTACTGTTTGTGTACCATTGAATCTTTTCTCTAGTGTGTCTTAGTTGTGTTGTTTGCTGTTACTTCGACCATTCGACATTCCCAGTTAATAGCTGTAACAGGAGCCCCAGAAGATGGGGCCACAGATCGATCCTTGTGGGCCTCCTTTGGTAATATGTTCAAATGTTTGATAAGCTTATGGGACTTAACTACGGGGTCATCAGTCCCTAAACTACTTACGAACTACCTTATACTAAGGACGGCACAAATATCCATGCCCGAAGGGGGATTCGAACCCCCGACCGTAGTGACCATGCAGACCGTGAGTGGAGCCCCTCAGTCTCCGCGGCCACCGCGGCCGGCTTTGGTAATACGTTTGATTACCATTTTGTTGTCTACTTGCCACTCCACTGGTCTACCCTTACAGTAGTTTAGCGGACTATTATACTGGGCGATTTTGTCTACCATCTACAAATTCTAGGGAGAAGAGGATATGGAGCAAGGAAGATCCAACTAGCTTACGTACGGAAATGCGTGGTTTGCATGCTAGAACTCATTTATTCAATCATACGGTGTTACAGAGATTGCGGTCTAATACGAGCTGTATCTTGCCAGTTTTATGATCGTGTTTTATTCAAAAAAGTTTCACTTTTCTTGAGAAAAAGGAAATTATTACTTTTCATTGAGTGTGATTTTTTTGTTTAGTTGAACAATCAGGCTTGACTCCATTGTGTCTCTTGTGCCCAACAACTGTTTTGATTTGTAGTAAATTGTCAGCAATCAGTCGTACATATTTTGTTTATTCAGATCTAGATTTCGACCACTGTGTGATCAACATCATTGTTTATAACAAACAGTAAGAACAAATAAAACTTTTCGACTTCCGTGTATGTATGTGTTGTCCTTATGTTAGTGTAACTTAATTTAAGTAGTAAGCCAGGGACTAGTAAATCAAATGTTCAAATGTTTGTATAGCTTATGGGACTTAACTACGGGGTCATAAGTCCCTAAACTTACAAACTACTTACGAACTAGCTAATACTAAGGACGGCACAAATCTCCATGCGCGAGGGGGATTAGAACCCCGGCCCGTAGTGGCCGTGCAGTCCGTGACTGGAGCGCCTCAGTCCCCTCGGCCACCGCGGCCGGCAGGAACTAATAACGAAGCTGTTAAGTCCCATAGATTTACAAACATTTGAACATTTGAATTTGATGTAATATCTAATTACGTTATCAATAAACAGCTTAACCTACTGATGGAATAACACTGTAATTCATATCGAAATATTCATTCAAGAAGTAGATGTAAAGTATAGAGACAATTACAGAGATTTATGTCGAAGAAGATTCCTCCGCCGCCGCCTCCCCCCCCCCCCTTTCGTCGAAACAACGTCTGGTAGATGGATTCTAGTAATTGTGAATGACAGCTATTGACAATGCGCGACTTCATCACCAAGCCGTACGTACACAAACGAAATATTAAATTTGTTCAAAATGATTTATAAAACTTTCTGAAGAAGGAGAAAGTTCTTGTACGATATAGAACTTTAATTTCAGTTGAACCAGCAAGATAAATAAAACTATCATTATGCTCCTTGAAATTTCCTCAAAATAATTCGTGGAAAATTCTCTCGGTTCTTTTATAAACCACAGATGTAGTTTATGAATCAGTTGTAAAATAAGATATCTATCACTAACTGGAACCATCGGTTTCCAGATTATATAAATTGATGATGAGTCCCTAAAGTTGTATAAGGTCTTGAATAAATCCTATAATAATCTTGAAAACTACAATTCAGCATAATATTTAAAATTTCGGGTGACTTAATGGCTGAAATGACTCTCTTCAACACACTGACACTTTGAGTAAAGTTTTTAGTTTTATTTCTCTTCTCAAAAATCGGTGTAATAAAATATACACGGTCTTAGAACATTCTTGTAAGGAATCAAGATAATACCCAGAGCCATTTGTGATATTCATAACTAGCAAAACTTTTGTAATAATACTAATCATTCTTTTTTCTTGTTTATTCGCTTTTAACGGTTGGCAGCGGCGTCCCTTAACAATATCTTTTCTTGATCCGTAGCTGTCGACCCGCGACGTTTTATGGCCAGCTACAGTATATCATCTATGGCACCGGCAGAGAAGATGGTCTCGTGGGTTGCATCATTGTCAGCGCACATGAAACATTAGAAAACAACACGTATTGTTTTAAGAATCGTGTAAAAATAATCATTAACATTGAAAATCATTAACAATAACATAAATAAACATGATTTTACGTGCAAAACTGTGCTGATGTAAGGCAGTAACAGGGACAATATTTCGCCCCACTACACCGCCTAATACTTTATGGTGGGTTGAATTGTGAAAGAACAACATAAATTTATATTTAATAGAAGAAAGATTATAGGAAAGAAAAATTATTAGAAGATGGAGCCGGACTCGTTGTGATGCTTGAGGGTCGAGGACATGGCACGCTCATTAAGTCGTCAACCCTTATCCATTGTTCGTGTTGTTTAGATGTTATACCAACTGCAGCAATAGAAAAGGCACTGCTAACGGTACACTACTCCTTCCACATCGTTGGCAACGGGTTCTACACAACGCTGGTGACTACTTTGAAGAACAAAAACAGGTGGAAATAAGTAACACTTTTGTATCGTTTGTGACACATAAGTTCCAACCTTCGTATTTGTTGTTCTGTGTGAGCATGTAGTGCTGGCTAGGAGTCTCTGAGGTGATTGTAGGTCCCGAAAATGTGTGGCATCTCGTGCCGGCGGCAAGCGTCAGGGATTCACACCTGTCGTTGACCTATGAAGTAGCACCTGGCTACTATTAGTTTGTGCAGGTTAAGTGGGGACACTGTTCCTGCGTTTTCTCTGTGTGCTGTGTTGTGTCTGTTCAACCTATGGTGCGATTATGTCCTGTTTGTAGTTCGGCGATTCACATTTTTGAGTTATGTCTTGTTTGTGTTTTAGTGTTACGTGTTTCGTATTGCTTCTGTGTGTCATCTGGCTACTGTTGTTGGAGATCTGGCCATCTGGTGATTTCTCTCCTGTGTACTTGGTTGGCCACGTTAGAGGTCAGTCTGCTCTGAAACAGGTGGGACTGTTCGTAAAATGTTTTGGCTATTTCCCTTATCCTGTCTTTGACAAGGGCCACTCCTGGTAGTTCATGTAGCCCCCTCGTTGGGAACTCTCTCGGGACGTGCATTATCTGCCTTCCCTAAGGCCTTGCAGGCCCTGTAATCTCTTTACATGCGTACATGCCGCATTTCCCCACACCACAGCCGCCTACTCTAAAACTGGCCGACCGTGCGAGGTGGCGCAGTGGTAACACACTGGAACTTTTTAGGAAGGATGGTGGTTCAAATCTACCTCCGCCGATCCAGATTTAGGTTTTCCGTGATTTTCCTATATCGCTCCAGGCAAATGCCGGGACGGTTCCTCTGAAAGGGCGCGGCCGATTTCTTGCTACATCCTTACCCAAACACTAGGAGCGTAAGCTCCGTCTCTAATGACCACGCTGTCAACGGGACGTTAAACTCCAAGCTTCCTTCCTACCTACTAGAAGTGGCCTTATCAAGGCGAGGTGCAATATTATGCAACGGTGAATAGGTAGTGTGGAACTCGGGTTAATGATGGGACAAAGAGCCTTAAGCCTGGCGAACGCTTTACCTTTTATTTTCTTTAATATGAGGCCCCCAGGTGACTTGTTTATTCAAGGTCACTCCAAGATATTTTGCCGAGTGGCCCCATGGAATGGAGGCCTCCCGCACCCCCTCCCCCTTCCCCTAATTATTCACACTTGCTGAAGATTGTGTGGTATCTTCTTTCTGGTGAATATTATGGCCTGGCTTTTTAGAGCGTTATATTTGAGGCGCCATTTCATCGTCCAGTTGCCAAGTGCTTCACATGCCCTTTGGAGACGGGGACGCATGATCTCTGAGTTCATGATTCTTGTGTAGAGAGTGGTGTCGTTCGCGTATAGTGCGAGCGACAGCCCGTCTACCTTCGGCATGTCCGCAGTGTAGAGCGAGTACAGCATTGGTCCGAGAACGGATTTCTGCGGCACTCCAGCCTGTATAGGCCTGGCTGTAGAATTGCCATCTCCAGCTCTAACGTTAAATCTTCTAGATACGACGCGATGAACCTGACGTGTGGCGTCGGTAACCCCAATGTAAATAGTTTATAAAGAAGGCCCTGGAAACGTCGAGCAGCACTGCCCCTGCATACTCCCGACACTCCATGGCACGCATCGCGTCCTCTACCAGGCGCAACAGCTGTTATGGTGTGCTGTGTTTGCTACGGAAGCCGAATTGTTCTGTAGGGATTATATCTTCAGCATTTACATGCTGCAGCAGCCTATATATCTCAAAGACCTTGGAGAACGCTGGGAGCAGGCTCATCAGCCTGTAGATTTGTGTTAGTTTAGGATCCTTTGGGGATAGCAACTACCTCAGCATGGTTTGATGCTGAGGAGAAGATACGTGACAGGAGGTGGTTGTACATGACTGTGATGTGCGGGATAGTAGTGTGTGGGAGCTGTTTCAGAACTCCATTCTCCACTAGGTCGCACACTCCTGCCTTTCTCGAGTTGAGGTACTGTAGCTGAGGCTTCACCTCTAGCATTAGCAGTGTTGCACGCCAGCTCTGTAGAGGAAATATAACGGTAAATTTTTCCAAGTCTTTGTTGCTGTAAAAACATTGCGGTGTGTCGACAGAACGGAGAAGGGGAACAGCAGCTACTTTGCATCATACTTACTTGGTCAAGCTGACAGGAATGGACGCACACGCGCCGGAATGAATAGCACGCATTAGCGGAAGTTAAATGGAACAGTACGAGCTTGCAGTATCACGTCACTTTGTTACGTGAGGAAGCAACGCCTAAGGCTAACGCAACAACGCGTATCCGAAGCCTTTTGGAACCACCAGCTAACTAACCTGTTAAGTGATCACGGCAAGATGTAAAACGCCGACACATTTCTTTGACAGCGCCGATGAGGTGATGACAGAGCGCCTTGGGGAAATGTCAACCGCTCCACACATACTACAGCACTCGAGTTCATAGTCAGTCGGTCAGATGATTCGATGGTTTACACTTCGTAGCACTCGATTCCCTGACATGTTCTAACGTCGGTACAAGTCTGTTATATATCTCCAGAACTCTTATACATCAGCTGACAACCGGCGAGATGTCGACTCCTGCTTAGCTCCGAGTTCGACCCCTGCGCTACAACCAACTACGGACGCAGAGAAAGTATCTAGGAACTCGAGCGTTCCTAGAGAAGACGCCTACCTGCTGGTAGGCCATGAGTTAGCGCACATCACGACCACACGACAACCGTCAACGCGGTCTAGTATGAAGATGATGCGAGACAGCCATTAGAGTGGGGACCGAAAACCACGTCCAGACGTGTGAATCTCTCATTCACACTTTCCACCGTACTTCCGTATGGTTCCACAACAAACGGCGCGGTCGCCTACCTCCGCATGCCGAGCTAGTGAGGACGCAGCCGCACTGTCAGCGCACAGTATGGCACGAGGCTGCTGACGCCATCGGATCGGTCGCCTGAAGTACGCAGCAATGTGTACCACTTCAGAATAAATGTTGTACCGCACAATATTCTTTCATTACGCCAACGGGGTTACCTGGACCGCATCTACCTCTTCTTAAGGGCATACCGTGGCGGTTAGGAGTCTGGCGTTCTGACGAATTACCAGCTCTCCAACACCACCTGAGAACGCGCCCACCAAAGGGAGCGCCAGCAACCGCTCGACCCCCTGTAGCAGTGACGGCTCGCCGACGGCAAAGACAAATATATACCGACGGGAAACCTCCGTAAGGGCCCGGTCCTACGCTCAGGGGTGCGGCAAGGGAGGGTTTCCAGCAGTTCCGTAAGATGTCCCATGATGGCGCTGCGGTCAGAAGCAGCTCTTTAAACTGGCCAGAGCAGGCGGCAGGTAATGGCTGCCCCCACCACCACGTCCCCTCAAACGGCAGCAAGCTGTACACAGCCCTGGCCTCGTGGCAGGCGGCACGAGCTCTCCCCTCAGCCTCCCCTCCACGATACCCTCTGACGTGTGAGAGCGCAGAGTAACGTATACAGAGAAGCAGCCTCCCCTAAACCACTGTCCTACGCTACCCTCATAGTTCCGTAAGATGCTAGCAGGTGTCAGGCGGATCGCTGGCTTAGGATGCCTCTCGCACGTCAGAGGGTAGTGTGGAGGGGATACTGAGGGGAGAGCTCGTGCCGCTTGCCACGAGGACACGGCTGTGTCTGTCTTGCTGGCGTTGGAGGGGAGGTGGTGGTGGGGAGAGCTGCTACCTGCCGCCTGCTCTGGCCAGTTTAAAGGACTGCTGCTGACCGCAGCGCCATCATGGGACATCTTACGGAACTGCTGGAAACCCTCCCTCCCCGCAACCCTGAGCGTAGGACGGGCCCTTACGGAGGTTTCCCGTCTGGCACCCTCAGTAGTGCCTCTAGTGTGGTCTACCGGTAGTAAGCCGGGGAACCGCCTGACACCTGCTAGCATCTTACGGAACTACGAGGGGAGCGTAGGACAGTGGTTTAGGGGAGGCTTCTCCTCTGTATATGTTACTCTGTGCCGACGGCTTCCCCAGGCTTCCAGCCGCTGTGCCGCAGCAACGCCGTCGCCAGGAGACGCGGCCCACACGCGCGCCTGCGACCGGTTCGGCGGGTAATGACGGCCGGTGTCGGCAGTGATTTACACGGGACGCGCTGTCACGCCCCGCTCACGGCCCTGGGTAGCTCCAGGGCCCCTCCTCAGTACACGGCCGGCCTTCTTAATTAAACTCTCGCCACGTCCGCCCTGCACGGCTGGCGTAATTGCTCCGCCGCTTTGCCAAATAAAGCGGTAATGGCCGACGCGCTGATGCACTGTCGCGGCTCCACGACCCTGGCCGACGCCTCCGCCCTCTGCTGCACGAGAAGCCGACGAGACACGCTGGACTCGCGGTCGCGTGAATTTAAGGGGAGAAACCGCACGAGGAGGCTGCTTGTCACTGATTTTGTGGGATTAATTTTGGGTGGGAAGAAGTGACGAGAATTTGCTCACATTCTGACATAAACAGAAAACTGAAGTTCTAAATTTAACCTTTAAGAAATCTTTCACGCAGGAAGTACGCACAAATATACCATCATTTTCAGAATGAAACTTTCACTCTGCAGCGGAGTGTGCGCTGATATGAAACTTCCTGGCAGATTAAAATTGTGTGCCGGAACCGGGACTCGAACCTGGGACCTTTGCCTTTTGCGGGCAAGCGCACTACCGACTGTGCTATCCCGTCACGTCTCACGATGCCACCTCACAACTTTACTTCCGCCAGTACCTAGTGCGCTTGCTTGCGAAAGGCAAAGGTCCCAGGTTCGAGTCCCGGTTCCGGCAAACAATTTTAATCTGCCAGGAAGTTTCATACCATCATTTGATCAACGTACTAATTCCTAAATAGACGACTTACTAATTGGTATTTCCGGTGTAGAGAAGCAGCTGAGAGAGCGAAATACGAAATAAGAATAGGTTCACAGATTTGTGACTAGATGGTAAACTTCCTAAGTAATAGAACGCAGTATGTTGTTCTCGACGGCGAGTGTTCATCAGAGACGAGTGTATCGTCAGGCGTGCCCCAAAGGAGTGGGATAGTACCGCTATTCAAACAACTTACGGGTATGCTGCCGGGCAGGAGTACACCCTGCCATTCTCAAGGCACAACTGCACTTAAGGAAGCAATGTGCAAGCGTATTTAATACCTCGGTTGTCGACGACGTCACCCGGCAGCATACCCGTAAGTTGTTTGAACATTCATTACGCCGGGAAAAGTTAAAGTCTCACAGGACTGCTATTATTTTCTATCTATATAAATGATGTGATGGACAGAGTAACTTGTAATTTGCGGCTGTTTGCTGATGATGCTGTGGTGTATGGGAGGGTGTCGTCTTTAACTGACTGTAATAGCACACAGGATGACTTAGACAAAATTTCTAGTTGGTGCGAAGAATTGCAGCTAGCCCACAATGTAGAAAAATGTAAGGTGATGCGCATGATTAGGAAAAACAATCCCATAATATTCGAATACAGCATTAGTACTGAGCTTCTTGATGCAGTCGCGTCGTTCAAATATCTAGGCGTAACATTGCAGAGCGATATGAAATGCAACGAACATATAAGGACAGTTGTGAGTAAGGCGGACAGCCGACTTCGGTTTGTTGGGAGAGTTTTAGGGAGATGTACTTCATATGTAAAGGAGACCGTGTATAAAACGATTGTACGACCACGTCTAGAGTATCTGGGTATCGCTGGAGGAAATACGACGTTCTTTTCGTGAATTTCTGTTGAGCTAATTTAGAGGGCCGGAATTTGCTGAGTGTACTACGATCTTGCTGCCACGTACTTACATTTCGCATAGTGATCACAATGACAAGATAATGGAAATTTGGGCTCCTGCGGAAGCATATAGGCATTCCTCTTTTTTTCCTCGTTCTATTTGAGCCCACCTTGTGGCCGAGGGGACTGAGGCGCGCCAGTCGCGGTCTGCACGGCCACTACGATCGGGGGTTCGAATCCCACCTCGGGCATGGATATTTGTGCCGTCCTTAGTTAGTTCATAAATAGTTTGAAAGTTTAGGGACTGATATCCCCGTAGTTAAGTCCCATGAGCTATACAAACATTTGAACATTTGAAAGATATTTGGGAATGGAATAGGAAAGGAAATGCCTAGTAGTGGTACAGTGTACCCTCCACTACGCAAGTTACGGTGGATTGCGGAGTATGTATGTAGATGTAGACATAATTCTGTCTGTGTGAATTTATGTGAATAATTTCAAAAAAAAAAAAATGTTCAAATGTTTGTTAAGCTTATGGGACTTAACTACGGGGTCATCAGTCCCTAAACTTACAAACTACTTATGAACTACTTACGAACTAGGACGGCACAAATATCCATGCCCGAGGGGGGATTCGAACCCCCGACCGTAGTGGCCGCGCTGACCGTGACTGGAGCGCCTCAGTCACCTCGGCCACCGCGGCCGGCTGAATAATTTCAACCACATCTACATCTACATGTGATACTCTGCAAGTCACATTTAAGTGCCTGCCCGAGGGTTCATCGTACCACCTATTTATCTACCATTCCATTCTGGAATAGCTCGCGGGAAGAAAGAAGTCCCGAATTTCTCTGTTCGAGCTCTGATTTCTCATATTTTATTCTGAATATCATATCTACCTATGTAAGTGCGAGTTAACAATATATTATCTCATTCGCAGGACAATGTTGGCGATTGGATTTTCGTAAGTAGCCTACGCCGCAGCGATAAGCGCCGTTTTTGTAATGATTCCCATTCCAGATTCTGTATGATTTCCGTAACGCTGTCTCCCCTTTAAAAAAGAAAAAAAAAAAAAAAAAAGAGAGAGAGAGAGAGAGAGAGAGAGAGAGAGAGAGAGAGAGAGAGAGACGGACAAGCGTAGTATTGAGCACTCTTCAATAGCTCGAGGGGAAAAGAACTTCTAAATCTGTTTCCGAACTGATTTATTTTATTACGATGGTCATGTCTCCCTATGTAGGTGGGAGCTAACATTATATGTTCGCATTCTGAAGAGAAAGTTGGTGTAAGAAATTTCACAAATAAATCTCGCCGCAAAAAATAACGCCTTTCTTTTAATGATTTCCACCCCAACTCGTGCATCGTTTTCGTGACACTCTCTCACTATATCGCGATAATATAAAACGAGCTGCCCTTCTCTGAATTTTCTCTAAATCGTCCGTTAGTCACACCTGGTGTGGATCCCACTTTGCGCAGCAATACTCCAAAACAGGATGCACAAGTATAGAGTAGAACTGTTGAATCTTCTAACTGCTGTGGCAATGAAACGTAGTCTTTGATTCGCCTTCCCTACAAGATTTTCTATGTGCTCTTTCGAATTTAAGTTGTTCGTAATTGTTACTCCTAGGTAATTAGTAGAATTGACGTCCTGGAGGTTAGACCGATTCATTCTGTAACCGAAGTGTAACGGATTTCTTTTAGTGATCATATGGATGAACTCACACTAAGAGACAATTGCCAATATTTGCACCATACAGATATCTTATCTAAATCACTTTGCAGTTGCTTTTGATATTCTGATTCATTCTGTAACCGAAGTAACGGATTCCTTTTAGTGGTCATATGGATGAACTCACACTGAGGGACAATTGCCAGTATTTGCACCATACATATATCTTATCTAAATCACTTTGCAGTTGCTTTTGATCTTCTGGTGACTTTATTAACCGATAAGTGACAGCATTATCCGCGAACAGTCTAAGAGAGATACTCACATTGTCTCCTAAATCGTTTATAAAAATAAGGAACACTTGGTGCCCTATAACACTTCCCTGGGGAACGCTAGAAATCTATTTCATGACTTATGTCAATTACAACGTACTGTGTCCTTTCTGACAGGAAATCACGAATCCAATCGCACAACTGTGGCGATATTCCATAAGCACGAAATTTGATTAGAAGACGCTTCTGAAAAAATCAAATGTTTGTATAGCTTATGGGACTTAACTGCGGGGTCATCAGTCCCTAAACTTACAAACTAAATTATACTAAAGACAGCACAAACAAACATGCCCGAGGGGGGATTCGAACCCCCGACGGGGAACGACCTCGCGCATCGTAGCATAGCGCCTCAATGCATTCGGCCACTTCGCCGAGCCTTCTTGCATGTAGTTGTCGAGGTATGTTCACGTCTCCAATTCAATGTCTCCTGTTGTTGTGGATAGGTCCGCGGTATGAAACTGACATATGTTGTATATTTTCCCTGTAACAGTTTCCTGATGATGTGACAAAAGCGCGAAACGCGTTAGAAGTATTAAATATTATAATTCGCAACAGAGACTGCTTTTCAATTAAAAATTAGTTCATTGTTTGAGACGAGGGATTGATGGTAGGCCTTGGACATGCGCAGAATTCTGTAAAATGCTGGTCCTATGTATAGGAGTTTTGTAATCACTACTGAGATCTTCTTAGAGATGAATTCATAAAAATTAAACAAACTTTTACAGACATACTTCTTCAATGATACATTTGGACTACATACTCCATAAAAAGAAACTGTGCGGTTTCTAACTACAGGATAGGAGAACTTGTGAGCTATAACAATTTTATTAACACGGCGACAGCCCGTAGGGGTCAGCAATTACATGTTATTTTCTTTACTAGCTAGTATGTTGATAACTAACTTTATACAACATGAACACATTTAGCTTTATGTGTAAAAGTCTTTTGTATTTTTATTTCCGATGAGGAGACCCGTAGAGGTGGTCGAAACCTAGATCAAGTTCAATTATTTTAAAGCAACTTCTGGCGCTGAATATTCTTACACAGTATATTTAATAGCAACGACGCAATCATTAATGACAAAAATTGATGAAACTAACAAAGGGCAAAGAGAAATTTGAAATTAGCTGAAATGGGGAAAAGGATGAATTTATAAGGATAAATATGCAACTGGAAAAGAAATTTCAGAAATTTGAAACTGGACAAACAGAGTTAAAAAAAAGGCGTTAGAAGGAGAGTAGAAAAAAATTAGAAGCAGGGGTCCACCAACGTTATAAGAAATTTAATGATTTAGATCTAAAGGTTAACTATTTTGAAGCAAAAACTAATGAGCAGGTTAACAAACTAAGTCATGAAACAGTGAAGCTGGGAAGAAATTGTAAGATTGTAAGCTTGATAAAACTCAAAATTTTGAAACCAAAATCAAAGTATTGGATGATAAGGTGGAGAGTCAGTGCAAAGTTGTTAGTCAAATAAAACAACAAGCTGTCAATTAAGATGATATGCTCACTATAGTAGCAAAGGCTTGAACGGTTAGGTACCAGCAACAGGTGACACAGTTACACACTGTCGCAAGAGAATAAAACGTAATAAATAGTAAAATGTTAGAATTAAAATGTAAAGAGAACTCAAATGTCATCCATGGCAAGTTAATACCTGAAATTGAAACGGTCACATCTGATGTAAAGTTAATGTAGCTCATTGTAAGTAAGCAAAAGAGCTTGCCAAATTATCACCATAGGTGACACAACTAATGCAAGCAAATATCACAACTTCTCAAGTAAGGGAAATTTGGACCCTGTCGCTTTCATTCGACAGTTTGGGAATAACATATCTCCACAATACACTGAACAACAACTGCGTATGGTTGTTAGTACATTTGAAGGCGATGTAATTTCATGAGGTACGAGTGTAATTAACACGTGAAAAACTTGTGAAGAATTAGTACAAACCTTTGTAAATCAATACTGGTCACGTACTACGCAAAATAGTGTATTTAACGAAATATTTGAAGCCAAAAGATTCGTGAAAAGTGGCTGTAGTAGCTAAATTGAGTTTTTCCAGCATTATTGAGAGAAGAACCAATATTTAACATACCCTTTGAAAGAGTCTGATTTAATGGAAATTGTTAGTGTCTGTACAAGAGAAATTAATTAATGTAAATTATGATGATGTGAACTATTTATTGCGACTTCTAGAACGTTTAGAAACCCTACCAGGCAATGGACAAGTGCAGGAAGAGTGGAGGAGAAACAGGTGGGAACAGATCGCCGTAATGGCAATGACCAAAGGAAAAATATCGAGGCACACGGAGAGGAGGAGAGTAATAGCTGGCAAGAAAATAGACAGCAGCGACGTAGCCGTAGCCTTCTAGAAGGGAAAGGGGCGCGTCTCATCGCGGTATGAACAGAGGACGTCATTATGGAGGTGAAAGGGAGTGCCGTATCAAAACAGAGAGCATGCTCCTGAAGGAGAAAGAAATCTTGAGTATCCGGAGAACTAGAACAAATGCCTCAGAGGACATCACACTCTTTGTGATGCTAGGTGATTTACGACAACCAGGCACTCAAGTTATGGGCAATATTACTTCCGTTTTGTTTTCATATTGTCAGTCCTTATTGTCTATCTGTCACCTATACCTGTTGTCCTTTCATCCTTCACTACCATTGCCTCAGAGGGCTAACACTCTTTGTGATGCTAGGTGATTGACTAATACCAGGTACTTAATTTATTGGCAATATTACTTCCGTTTTGTTTCCATATTGTCAAACCTTCTTGTGTAGCTGTCATCTATATCTGCCGTCTTTCCATTCTTCAACATCACTTTTAAAAGGAAAAAAAAGTAGAGTAATTAAAAACGATTTTGACGCAAATACAGGATTAGACGAAAGAGACTCCCGAATGTGACAATAATACTGAGAATTCTGTAGATTTTTATCTTTCGCTACTGATAGTTGACATGATTCATAATCTTAAAAGTGGAAGCAGGATTATAACAGAACAAACTTTTTGCATTATGCAAAATTACACTTGAGTTGAAATTTAGAAACACTCACAAGAGAGAGAGAGAGAGAGAGAGAGAGAGAAGCCACTTTGTGGTTTATAAACGTCAAAATGACGAAATTTCTTTCAGAGACGGTATAAAGTCGACGAAAAGATATTTACGGAATTTTGGAAGTAAATGTTTTTATTTGTTAAAACAAAACTTTCATTTTGTCTAACACATCGAACTTTCGATTTTACTCGTGTAAGTAATAAAAGGTTCTTAGTATTTAATATCAATGTGTTAATCTCAGTTAACATAAACTGTTTCTTTCAATAATTTTCAAAATGACTCTCACTATTATTTATAGACAGTAACCTGCAGTTACGATATTGCCATATTATTAGGTACTCAAGAATATTTGTAGTACGTTGTATTGCAATGTATTGTACTTTTCTATATTTTGTTCTCGTGATCAGTATAAATTTAGGAAAATTATCCATTCTAAATTGTACATTTTCAAACTGTCCATTTTTGCAAGAATTGTACAATGTTGAAAATTTAATGAGGGAGGGCATAAGTGAAGTGACTAATATGTGGCTATTTGCTTGCTCCTTCATATTTTATTTTGTAAGATACTTTTTACAATGTCGGAAGAGCCTTATATAATTTGTGGTGTGAGTGAAACATAGAGCATATGGTTCAGTGTGCAAGTATCCCGTGGGAAAATGCCGCCATATTTCCCTCTAAAAGGGACAAATGGCAGAGAGTGGAACATGACGGCAGAAGACCGCCTCAATATGATGTACGGCAACCCCACTCGTGGTATGGTACATTTTATCACAGGTCACGGATTTTTCAAAATACGGGAGTTTGGTGGATGGTACAGTACATGCGACCGCCCATTGTCGTGCAAAATGATGGGTGCGCAGAAACTATTTCCGCTTCTTTCGCAGAGCTTAAGTCCTTGTGACTGTGATTTAATTCCAAAACCGAGCTAGGTGAGTGGTAACGCACTGAACTCGCATTCGGGGGGACGGTGGATCAATTTCACCTCCGGATATCCACATTTAGGTTTTCCGTGATTTCCCTAAATCACACCATGCAAATGTCGGGATGATTCTTTCGAAAGGGCACTGCCGATTTACTTCCCCATCCATACCCAAACATCCGAGCGTTAGCTCCGTCCCTAACGACCAAGCTGTCGACAGGACGTTAAACCCTAAGCTTCCTTCCTTCCTTGATCCGAAGATGAAAGAACGACTTCGTGGCATTCGCTTCAGAACTGTTTTAGACATTCGATAGACAGTAGACTTCTCCATTCGCACTATCAACAGAACAGGCTCTGTCAACAGTATACTACGCCTTCCACATCGCTACCAACGGGTTCTAGACATTGCTGGTGACTACTTTGAAGGACAGTAACAGGTGCAAACATCTAACGCATTTGTTTCGGTTGTGAATAAATAGTTGTCACTATTTAAGTTCCAACCCTCGTACAGTTATGGTGAGCTCGGCACATTGGAATAAACGAGCAGGTACTGTAACACCTTGACATACATTCGACGTAGACTTCACACGATAAAGAAATAAACGAAAAGATGTTCGTTCAGATACCTGCAGCAATGATGATAAACAAAATGCTGTAGGTAACATATGGCACCTCTAAGTCGGACTTAGGTTCAAACTTAAACACAGACACAGTACACAAAGATACGAACCCAGACAAACATTAAATGCAACGTGGACAATTGATCTCTGTATAAAAAACAGAAAGAAACTAAATCTTAGTAAGTAGCATGCAAATAAAAACATGTAAGACAAAATCAACATTACGCAGAAGCACTGAAACCAAGAAGTGCCTGAGAAAGTCAAGTTTCTGATGTGACTATGAAAATGTGAACCTTAAAATCCCAGTGAGGAAGCACGGGCGCTATGATCATGGAGAGATTTTGCTTCCACAATGAGAAAGTGTAAAGTATAAATAGTTACCACAATATAAAAAAGTAATTTCAACAATAAAATAATAAATTGGGAAAAGACCCACGGCAATATGGTAGAAATAAAAAATATCAGAAGGATTGGGCTCGATGACATAGCGATACCTTCCCATCTGAAATGGCAATGGTCATGCAAATGTCTATATCGTAAATCTTTTTCTTTTAATTTCATTTCATTAAATGTATGATTGTTTGTCTTTCCTTATTTGATTCATTATACATTCTCTTGTTTAATAAACATTGAAATGAATACGGTAATGTAAAATAAGCATCATATAGGTTGTAAATTAAAATGTAGTGACTGCTATATAATAATAGGCAGCAGGTCTCAAAATGAGCAAATGAATAAATAAAAATCAGCTATCGCGAAGGCTGCGTGGCTCAGAGGACAGGCGAAGCCTCATTTAATTCGCTCGCTCCTCCCTGTTGGACCTATCCTGCCGCTGCTGCTTCACATCTCAACCTATCTATTCGATTTATGTGTTGACGACCTACCGCCCACGCGGGCACGTACTTCCAGGGTTTTATACCGGTTCTTTCAAAAGACTCTGCCAAAGTGACTGAACACTGTCATCCAGCGGTTGACTGGAAGCGTGTGTAGTGTAACGTACGCGAGACCGAAGGGTCCAGGGATCAGGTTGGCATAGCAGGTGGCGGGTCCAAACGCTCCCGAGTAAGTCTTCAGTACAATTTAAAGCCATAACGACATAATGGACGATCTTTATGCAACTGTCATCTTTTGTTGTCTTCTGTTCTCGCGCCTCCCGACTGTGAGAGAGTCGATTAGACGACGGCAGCCTATCAAAGAGCTCGTCAGAGCATTACATCGACCAAACAAATACGGAAATTTCAGCGGCTTGCAGACTCACAGAAATCGGTGTCATCTCACGGAATGGCACGCACTGTCATCAACCTGTCGGACGAGAACCTGGACGAAGAAACCTCCCACAAGAAGACGACGACGAGGTAAGACTTACCACCAGTCGCATTTTAGCTTCAGCCAAGCCTCCAAAATCTAATATCAGCGAAGTAGAAAGAGAGGGGATCCGTGCTCTGCAGAAAGATGAAGATCTCGTTGTTCTCCCAGCTGACAAAGGATATGCTACAGTCGTTCTCAATGCTGCTGATTACGACAATAAAATATCATCGTTATTGGAAGACAGCACGTACAGATGCCTGTAAAGTACCCAACTCTGTCATACAGCAGAAAAACGTTGGAGTTACTGAAGAACTCTGGCCTACCAGAAGATGAAATGAAAAAGTTCAGAGCTCGAGCTCCAAGACATCCCAGGCTTTCAAAAAATGTTCAATTGTTTGTTAAGCTTATGGGACTTAACTACGGGGTCATCAGTCCCTAAACTTACAAACTACTTATCAACTACCTATACTAAGGACGGCACAAATATCCATGCCCGAGGGGGCATTCGAACCCCCGACCGTTACTGGAGCGCCTCAGTCTCCTCGGCCACCGCGGCCGGCCTCCCAGGCTTTAAGAATTATCTAAGGTCCATAAAGAAGGAATCCCTTTGAGACCTATTGTCTCTGCCATCGGTTATCCCACTTACAGATTAGCCAAGTACCTAACCAGGTTAATGACTCCAATAGTGAACTGTGAACATCACATTAAAAACTCTCAGATGTTCTTAGAGAAAATCAAACAGATTCGTGTCAGAGCAAATAATATTTTAGTAAGCCTGGATGGGGTATCACGAAGGTTCCTGTGGAGGACACATTGAAACAGAATTTTTCTCCAGAAACAGTAAAGCTGTTCCGCCTTTTGATGACAATCACGTACGTCTTGCATGGCGGTGAATTTTATGAAATGACAGATGGGATAGCTATGGGTTCCCCGTTGTCTCCAGCAAAGGCAAACTTTTTTATGGAGAACTTTGAAGAACGTGCATTAAATTCAGTTCCCCTTTGTCAATCTTCATTTTTTCGTTATTTCGGTGACATTTTCATGGTGTCGCCATATGTCATTGAAGAAATCGAGCACTTCGTGCAGCACATGAATGGTATCCACTGCAGCATCCAGTTTACTGTCGAGTTGGAGAAAGAAGGAAGGCTGCCTTTCCTAAATGTTTTAGTACAAAAGAAAACCGATGGGCGTCTCGCCACTCTGTATACCGCAAACCAACGCATACGGATTTGTATCTCAGCGCACAGAGTTTCCATCACCCAGTTCCGAAGAGAACCGTTCTAAAAACATTAATATGCGGAGCAAAAACTGTTTCTGACGAGGACCATTTCGAAATTCTTCATCTCAAGTATGTGTTCCGCAAGAACGGCTATGGTGCACGTGATATAAAGACAGCGTTTGCCAAGAAACGGGAAAATGATGAAGATCCAAGTCATGGGCAACCCACAGCGTTCCTGTCTTTCTATGGAGCCACATCGAGCAAAATAGGCAGAGTTCTGGGGAGACAAGGTATAAGTTCGATTTTCCGGCCACCTAGGGAAATTAAGGAGATGCTGCGCCCTGTTAAAGATAGCCTCCTCGGCCTCTGGATCCCTGGAAAATACAACATACCCTTTGAGTGCGGAAGTAATTATATTGGTCAGACAATTCGTACCGTTTCCGAACGCTGTACAGGACACCAGCGGCATATTAAAAACCGAGAAATGGGGAAATCGGCGGTCGCTGAGCACAGCCTCACGAACAAACATAACATTTTTTCGACAAAACAAAAATCTTGCCCCGGGCCTCCGCATACTGGGACTCTGTTCAAATGTTCAAATATTTGTAGAACTTATGGGACTTAACTACGGGGTCATCAGTCCCTAAGCTTACAAACTATTTATGAACTAGCTAAGACTAAGGACGGCACAAATATCCATGGGAGGGATTCGAACCCCCGACCGTAGTGGCCGGGCAGACCGTGACTTAAGCGCCTCAGTCTACTCGGCCACCGCGGCCGGCTGGGACTCTGTACTCAAAGAGGCTGTAGAAATAAGAATGTGTGAGAACAACTTCAACCGTGATAGCGGGTATAATCTTAGCGGTGCATGGAAACGAGCGCTCGATACAGAAATGCACCAGAGACATCCACGATACTACGGGAGCGGTGGCCCCACCAGCGCAGACGTAGACAGCATCTGGGACAGCGTTACGTAGCGGCAGACCAATCAGAAGCCGACCAATCTAAGCCGTCCACGGGCTATTTAAGGCCACCACAGTACCAGCACTGTCAGTCAGCGGCTCCTGACGAAGAAGATGGAGGATATCTTCGAAAGCTTGATATTTTATCAAGAACAGACGCGGCAAGAAATCCGAGAAAGTTTTATACAATTTTTTCTTTTTTTTCCGCAGTGGCGAATTTATTCCAGCTTCACTCTATAAGGCATGGATGTACCACCAAATGGCGACAAATGAAATTTTGTGCCAGACCCATCTCGAACCTGGTTTCAAGCTTTTCGCGAGCGGTCGCCTTACCATTAGCATACTCGAACACGACTTCAGGACCGACCCAGACTTTTATATGCCACCACACTGACTACATATTTGAGAGTCACTAATTTTCGTTTTCTGGCAGTATATTTATCGCAGCGCGGGGCGCGAACATGTAAAGCCGCTGTTACGCTACCGCTTCGCATGATCCTGGCACGCGCTGATATGTACCTTGTGGTGATACTGCCGGCCCCCTCATCTCAATGTTATCGTAGGATACCGTCTGCCTGGTCCTCTCATCTCAATGTCATCCTACGATACCGTCTGTGGCGGACTCGGAATCGTGTGGTTCATTAGTGATGTATGTTGCGTGTGAAGTTACAAACGAAATAGCCAGCCTAGGAATCAGTGTAGGACAGTGTCTCCTTGATACTGTGATCAAAACAAGTGATAGATTTCATTAATTAAGAGATTTGTATAAGACGTTTCCAGACAGTTCTATAAACAATACTTTTGTTATCGTACATTATTTCAATAAATAGACAGACGAAGGGTACAAACTTTTGTAAAACATAAAGACATTAAAATAAATAGCATTGTATATATGTTATGCTCATAAACAAGTTGTATTGACCAGATAATTACATTAATTAGTTTAATAGTTGAAATTTGAATATTGTAATTCTTTATATATATTGTCTGACATGAGAGTTTTAACTTATTTTGAGAATTGCAAAGATAATTGATAGCTCAATATATGTATGATGTATACATGTATGATGTACTCGTTAACTAATTAATTGACATTTAACACTTTGGTTTGTTGTCAAACAAAAAGTGTATACTGTGATATAGGTGCGATCTAAAATTATTGTATGTATAGTTTTCATTTTATATTGCGATTATTTTTGTGTACATGAAATGTTTTATTGTTGTGTTCGTTAATTGTAAATTACTATATTCAATTGTTATGAACAATGGATAATGTAACGTCATTATTGTCGATGTTATATATTTGCCTCACCGCCTTGCGTGGGGGAGTTCGACTTTTGTCTTTTGTCGAGTACTTTGGAATCTATGTCAGTCTGTGTTGTTGTGGTGATTTGTGTACGTTATTGTAATGTTTTGGTGGAGAAGAAGTTTGATTTAAATTAAAGAAGAAGTGAAAAATTGTACATATAGAGTATTTATTTCTACCACGACGCCCCAGGAGAATAATGTTGCAGCGAGCAGAACCTCCGTACATCGGAATGTTCAAAAGCTGAGTATCGGTAGAATAAACTGTAGCCGGCCGCGGTGGCCGAGGGGACTGAGGCGCTCCAGTCACGGTCTGCACGGCCACTAGGGTCGGGGGTTCGAATCCCCCCTCGGGCATGGATATTTGTGCCGACCTTAGTGTTAGCTAGTTCGTAAGTAGTTTCTAACATTAGGGACTGATAACCCCGTAGTTAAGTCCCATAAGCTATACAAACATTAGAACATTTGTACTATTACTTTAGACTTAAATTAGAAAGAACACTTAGATAATGTCGTTGGAAAGGCGAACCAGAGACTGCGTTTTATTGGCAGAACCCTTAAAACAAACAACAGAACTACAAAGGAAACTGCATACACTACGCTTGTCCGTCCTATTTTAGAGTATTGCTGCACAGTGTGGGATCCTTATCAGGTGGGTTTGACGGAAGACATCGAAAGAGTTCAAAGAAGGGCAGCTCGTTTTGTATTGTCACGATACAGAGGAGACAGCGTCACGGAAATGATACAGGAGCTGGGATAGGAATCATTACAACAACGGCGCTTATCGCTGCGGCGTGGGCTACTTACGAATCGCAAATCACCAGCATTCTCGTCCGAATGCGAAAATATATTGTTGACTCCCACCTACAAAGGTTGAAGTGATCATCAGAATAAATTACAAGAAATCAGAGCTCGAACGGAGGGATTTAGTATTTTATAAGCTGTCATGTTTTTAACTTATGTATTTTTTTATACAGTGGCTAAGTGCAATGTTGCACTTGTTATTTCATACCCAAATTTTGTAACAAGATGACCAGATTATAAGATATATGTGACCAGATGATGGTGACACAGTGCACCGAAACCGGTCGTCATTTAATAAATTGTTAGTGTGCGATCTTGGCTTGTCATTTTGAAAACTATAAAACGAATTGATCGCCTCCAGGTCAGACTGTGTCAGGTGATCGGAAGATAAATAGTATAACGGTGGTTCGATGAGCTCTCTGCCAGGCACTTAAATGTGATTTGCAGAGTAGCCCATGTAGATGTAGATGTTTCTTCTACTGATAAGCTGGGATGATACGTATTCGCTGATTGCCACCCCTCCTCCTCTTGGGGAAATGTCTTGGGAACCTGGTTGTGGGTCTTGTCGTGCTGTCCTCGAGAGCTGGTGCCGGACAGTGGAAGACAAAGTGAACTGAGAGCACGTGGAGCCGCCGGCGCGCGTCGTATAAGAGTCGGCGAGGCAGAAGCCCGGTTGCGTGCGGCTGGCCCTGCCGGCTTCCGACACGGGTGTTGGCGCACAACGCCTACCAGCGGGCCCACGCCGTGTTCTCGTTACGCATCGGCCCATCCCATCCTCTCTCCTGCTTATTGGGCAACCGCGGCCACTGTTGAAACCCGCGCCCACTATAAAACAACTCGTCCATGTCACAAGGCGGCTCCTGTTCTCCTCGCTGAGAGGGCTTTCTCATCCAGGTCTTTCACCAACACACTTAATGAGGAATTCTCTCCATGGATACAGTTTATTTTGTACTCACCCAGTTTAGAACTGGGTGTGCGAGGCTGGGTGCCGATTATTAGGAAAGATGCACAGGCCAGGCCAATCTTTATACACTCCTGGAAAATGGAAGAAAGGACACCATGAATTCGTCAACCCATCAGAGTGAAATTTTATTGTCACAGTCTTGAGGATGTATACAACACCCGCAGTCAGTACCATACGCACGTCAGTATAGTCACCAGAGCGTGCGGAATGTCTACTCTAGTATCGTGTATAGCCTCCTTTTGCAGCAATGCAGGGTGCACTTTCTCATGAAGACGATCGTAGAGGTGTCGAATGAAATCTTACCGTTATGGCCTGCCATGGAATATCCATCTGATGCATCAGTTGGACCAGACCCCGTGCCGGTCGTGTAGACCGCGCCAAGATGACGTTTCATCCAGTCCCAGACATCCTCAGTGGGGGACACATCTGGGGTTAATGAGTGACATAGTAGCTGACGTACACCTGGACGAGCACGTAGGGTTGTACGGGATATGTGTGTACGCGCATTGTCCTGTTGGAAAAGCATATCGCCTTGTTGGTGCATGAACTGTGGCAAGGCGTGTTGAGTGATGGTTTAAATGTACCGTGTACTGCTCAATTTTCCCACAACGAACAGCAGAGCAGAACGGCCCGTGTAGGATATGGGTCCCCACACCATGATGCCGATGTCGGCCCCGTTTGCCTCTGTCGGGTACACTTCAGATTTTCGCACTCCCCTGCCCGACACCATACACGCATACGACCATAATTGGTCCGAGACAGCGACGACTCTCATCACTGAAAACGACACGTCTTCATTCGTACCTCCATAAGCGCCTACAATGACACCACTGGAGGTGGGCTGAACGATATTGGGGCGTGAACGGAGGACACTCTAAGGGCACACATGATCGTACATCATTGTGAGGGGGGCTATATTCTACACTCGCTATTCTTCTCTAGTGATCGTCTAGAGAACATTGAACAGTGCACGGTACACTGAAACCATCATTTAACTCGCCTTGCTACCACTCATGCACCAACAAGAGGATATGCTTTTCCAACAGGACAATGCAGATCCACATGTATCACGTACTACCCAACGTGGTTTTCAAGGTGTACGTCAACTACCCTACACTATCACCAGATCTCTCCCCCATTGAGCATGTTTAGGACCGCATGAAACGTCATGTTGGGCGGTCTGCATGAGCGGCACGAAATCTGGACCAACTGTGTCGCCAGGTGCAAATTGCATGGCAGGCTATTCCACATTCGGAACCTCTACTATCGGTTCCATGAAACAATTACAGCTTGCATTGCTGCAAGAAGAGGGTATACATGGCACTAACGCCAACATTGCGGACGCTCTGGTGGCTGTACTCACGTGCGTACGGCTCTGTCTGTGTGATCCTGTGTTGTATACAACCTCAAGAATGTGTTGATAAAATTTCCCTCTCCTTGGTACACTAATTCATGGTGTTCTTCTTTCATTTTCCAGGAGTGTATATAAAGCAGAGCGAGCGTATGTTTGTTTGTGTGTACGTATTGCATACAAATCTACAATTGTGTTCAAGTCTTTATGAAATTTTGCACACGTAAGCTTCAATCCATGAGGACCGTCGCCGTAAGTGTAAGGATCCCGTACAACACATATTTCACGAGATATGACGTCATAAACAAAGAGACGCGAGAAAAAACTGCTACAATGCGCGACAATGTTGCACATTTCCTCCTAATCAACTTGACCGATTTCAACCAAATTTGATACACATATTCCTTACCGTGAGGTAACAGCTGCTGCAGATTAAGAATCACATACGCACATGGTTCAGGAGATATGAAGTCATAAACAATAGGAATCGCGAAAAACTGCCACATTATGCGACGAGACTTAAATTCATACACTGTCTGAGAATGAGACTATTTGGCGACTTGCACCAAACTTTAAAGATGATTTAAAACCTTTATTATATTTTTTCTCGCTGGTAACCACAGTAAAGTGATGAAAGGAAAAAATGTTTCTCGCTTACTACTTTTCCGCTGTTCATGGGCTAAAACTACGACAATTTGGTATGACGTTACAATTTATAATTTCTACACTACAAACTGTAGCCGCAGAAAATTTTACAGACAGTATACACACATATAGCTGAATGTACGTTCGAAATTGTATCCCACTACGACACATAATTCATGGGATATGAATACCTAAACAGTAACTTTCATGGAAAACCGCGCCATCACGCACCACGTTTTAATATGTAACTTCTTTACTACTAATTGTATTAGCAACAGATTTTACAGGTTTACAACACTTATGCAAACGAATATATACCTTAAAAACTATACATTTATTATATGTCATTTTCATTTTCATTACTACTATCTTCCTTTGTTTCGATACTGCACTTATAATTTTGTTCATTATGTAAGACAGTCTTATTTCTTATGTATTCTCCGATAAATATAACGTGTATTTAGAAGAAAAGGAGATGTGTAGATAGAAAAGGAATAGGAGAGGTACTAACTTAAAGCAGGAATAAATAAATAAATACCCAGGCAACGCCAGGTTTTCAGCTAGTATTTAATAAAGGGAACATAAGTGATTTTAGAACATATACTTTCCTCAAACATTTTGAACAACCTCGAAAAGAGCGACTGATTGACCTATAGTCAACACGGATTCGAAAAGTACTGTTCTTGTGAGTGAGTGCTATCGACACGGCGTCTCAAATCGATTCCGTATTTCTAGATGGCCGCAAGACTTTTGACAGTGCACCTCACAAGCGTCTTCTAATCAAATTGCGTGCGCCACAGTTGTGTAACTGCCAGAAAGTACACAGTACGTAGTAACTGACGGAAGGTCATCGAATAAAACAGAAGTGATGTCTGGCGAGAGTGCTATAGGGTCCCTACTCTTCCTATCTTTATAAACTATTTACACTGGTCAAAACAATTATGAATCAGTTGATATCAAGGTTCGGAACTATTGTCATCAGCAGAATGAAATAAAATGGTTCGACGTCTTTCTTTCGGTTCTAGAGAGTGGCCACAACAATATTACGTCAGTGGCAACCGAGATATTGGTAATAACAGAAAGTTGCTGCAGAGGGGTTTGGTGTTGACTTGTGTTTACTCTACCAAACTGTTTGCAAAAGCAACAGGGTTCAGATAGTGCAGTGAGCAGTTAGTGCAATGCAACAATAACGGTACCTAACCGAAGCTATGGCAGGGAGAGCCATAGGAGGGTTGGAAATGGGACGGACACACCGAGGGAGGCGGCTGCAGCTATTGGAGTGTCCCAAAGTGTAATTTACAGGACCTGCACGCTGTTTCAGACAGCAGGAACTGTTAAAAAAAGTAAACCTTAATCAGATAGTTGATACAGCAAAATATCGTACTGTAGCATAAACAAATTAAAATTATATACAAAATCGCAATAAATATGTTACCATTTGTATATTGTGAATGATATCCCACCTGATCCCATATTTATTTTGATCAGTATAGGAGAAAATGTGAGCATCTCTCTTAGATTGACATGCTTCTGTCATTTATCGGTTAGTAAAGTCACCACAAGATAAAAAATGACTTATAAATTATTTAGATAAGATATTTGCATGGTGTAAAAGATGCCAGTTGACCCTAAATAATCACAAGCGTGAAGTCATGCATATGACCACTAAAAGAAATCGGTTTCTTCATTTACACCATAAATCAGTCAAATCTACATACAGTAAATTCAACTAAAGACCTAGAAATAAGAATATTACGAACAACTTAAATTGTAAGGAAGGCGAACCAAAGGGTATGCTACGCTTCAGTGGCAGAACACTTAGAAGATCCAACAGTTCTACTAAACATGCTGCCTACACTACACATGTGTGTCCTGTTTTTGGAGTTTTGATACGCACTGTGGGTTCCCCATCAGATGGTAGAGAAATTTCAGAGAATGGCAGCTCGTTTTGTATTTTCGCGATATAGGAGAGAGAGTGTCACGGAAATGATGCAGCACTGGGGGTGGAAATCATTAAAAGAAAGCCTTTATTCGTTAGAGCGAGATTTATTTGCGAAATTTCTGTCGCGAACTTTCCGTTCAGAATGCCAACATATTTTGTTAGCACCTACCTACAGAGGGACACAAAGTCATCATATTAAAATAAGAGAAGCCACATCGAAAACAGAAATATTCAGGTGTTCCTTTTTCCCGTAAGGAACGGTAGAAAAATGTCATAAAAGCGATAATAAAACTTTCGAGGATGTTGTAGATGGATATATCTAAGAATTAGAGACAAGGAACACTGAACCTAGAAAGAGTAAGGTGAAAATAGTGAAGCAACAAGTAGGACTGCTGATCAGAATGTGTTAAATACTAGGAATATTTTTTAATTATTTTGTTTTATTTTTCTCTGACAAGGTATGGATGATTTAATAATGGATGAAAGGTGCTTTGTTGGGTGCTACTGGAGAATAAGCCTTTTCATCTAACTTATTTTGGACATTATGTATTTTGGTTAGCTTTCAGTGATGTATAACTGCTAAAAATACTTTTTATTGTTTGAAATTACACTTTTTAGCCTTCAGACAATATTTTGACACCAGAAGCTGGAACAAAACTGAAAACAAGCTTCTTTTGCAATAACCGCCTTCACAATATTTTTTCAAAAATAGGTCCCTCATGTAAACTGTCGCAAATAGTATCTAGGGCAGAAAGTTGGTTACATAAAGGCTGAAAAAGTCTCTCCAGTTTTTTGAAATCTGAGGCTCAGTACTTTTTTAAGTCGTGTTTCTTTTCTTGTTTCATCCTCATCAGTGATCATACTTTGGACATATTTGATAATTAATTAAATCTGTATCCAAATAGCTCTTTGAAGGCTAATCTAAATAGTAGGTGATGTGCGTTTTGATTTTTAACCTCAAGTAGCCTTTCTCCTACAGTATATTACTAAAATGGATCGTTTGCAGGTCATTGATCACATCTACAGACCTCAAATTGGTAGTTTGTTCCTTGTCCTCGAACTGGAAATCCCATGCACTGGAGATGTTTTACGTAACCAGAAAGCAATTGTATGAGTAAATATCATTTTTTGTTCTGGTCAGCACAGCCATCCGTGAATAATCCGAGGAATGTGACAGATGTATAAATGCTCGGTTAGTCATTTTCTTTAAGAAATCAGTGATAGCTAAGGAAATATATTGTGATCTCCTAGTTGTATGCGTTTTATTTCAAATGCAAAATATAGGTACTCCTATATATTTGTTACACAAAAAGAGTACAGCGATGTATGTCTGGCATAATATGATTCATCAAAATTCATTTGCTCTCCAGTAGTCACACATGCACTCGCTATAGTACACTCCCTCTTAGAAGAACAAAGTTTTTATGTCGAACTTCTATAAATCAGTCAGAATGAAAAATTTTATACACAATACCTCTGTAAAACCGAGAACGAATATCAATTGGTCATTGTTGTAAAGTTAAACGGTTTTACTTGAGACTGCTAGTCTTACATTGTAGTTACCACAGGTTAATAAGACGAAATAAAGGGAACTGTTGCACCTAATGCAGTTTGATTCAATCACGCATGAGGACAAAATACTAGTTGTTGCATTTGCTACTTTTTGGCTCTCTTTTTTTAAAGTGTTAAAATGCATTGTCACACACTATGATTGCTGGAGTGCGTTGAGAGACTACGAGAACACCGGATTTCATATCATTTTGTCCACCAGTGAACATAATGTGTTTAGAAAAGTTGCTCCTGCTCACTGTATCACACTAGTTCATTATATACGCAATCACACCAGAGAAACATGTAATTATCCCTAGTAGTTACCAAACGACATTGTCATCTACCTCAACTTTCGTGTCTGTTGCTGCCTAATAGTCTAAATCTCCTAGTCTGTAAATTTTCATTAACGATAATTTTCTACTAGAAAATAGAAGATATTATGCCTTCTATAGCTACTACTGCTTTTAATATATCTGCATTAAATTCTTTTCTCGAGTTATATACCACATTATATTTAAAAACTCATATGTTTCATGCATCTCATTACAAATCTAATGATAATTACGATCAGCATCTACTCTGATTTAAGATGGGTACAGTCTTGCAAGAATAAATAGATAAGAACACCGTTAGTCACCCATCTTAAGTATTCTTTGCAATTATTTCTTTTATTCCTCATGCCGCGGGAAGAAGTGTTTGAATGCATTGTTTAATTGACGGAACCGTATGAAATATTGTTAGTGAAATGGAAACAGTGTCACTGAAAGGAAGGAGTATACAATTAACAACTTGACAAGCTTTACCAAAGTGGAACATTCGAATATTTCGATTAACTGTTGGAATTCAGAAACTCAGAATCAAATATGTCTTCTCTGGCGATGAGATTATAATTATTGTGGGCATAATCGATTGTCAAAATTAAGTATAACTGTTTACTCCACGCTCAACCTAACCTTTGTTATGGATGATTTTATTTACTGCTTTTAGACACTAAGCATGACCAAATACGAATTTTTCGTATCCAGGTGCACTGTATGGCCAAAATGGACAGCAAATTATGTAAGATAATTAATTAGAGGTAAAGTTTGAATTCATGGCAACACAAAGATAACTGGTCATTATGGACTAGAGACTAGAAGGTTCTAAGAATGAATAAATGTTTGTCAACCTATTGGACCAAATTGCTACGGTCATCAGTCCCTAGACTTACAAACTATTTAAACTAACTTATGCTAAGGACATAAAATACACCGATGTTCCACGAAGGACTCAAACTCCGACGCCGAGCAATCGCGCGCTCCGCAGCAAGGCGCCTTAGAACGCTCGGCCACTCAATCGCCGCAAGGTTCTCGGTACAGATTGACACAAGGAAATTAAATCAACAAAATACTTTGGACTAAACAGCCATCATAAATAATTTGGGAATCCAACCTCCTAATCATACAACAAAAGCCGAACAAAAATTTCGCTTCCATCACTAGAGTTGATTCGACAACACTCAGCTGCCGATGTTTTAGTTCTGGCTATACACTCCAATCACCTAACCTTTTAACTGTATAATTTTCTTAATTTATCCTGCATCTTCTTCAAATTATTCCTTAGCATCACTAATAGCTTGCACTGTGTACTGGAAAAGTACAACCCTGTCTCATCCCCTGCTTAACTGCTGCCTCAGTGTCATTCGATTTTTGTAACCAAATTGTAGTTCCTGCACTTCTGGCCTTAATCGTCAGAAACGTTTCTCTAAATCTGTAAATACGAATAATATCAAGTATTTCTTGATTCAATCTTCAAAATTGTTGTTAGTAAGGCGTTGTGCGACACTACATTATCCGAATCCAAACTCATCTTTTCCAGACTGGTTTGAGCTCCGCAGTGCTATACTGGGCATAATACAACTGGAGGGCATCTATTATAGTCTTTATTTGACCCGAAGTTTCGAGAATTACGACTCATGGTTAATCAGGCATTTTTAATATTATCGAATACTGTCAACGCTGAGGAAAAAATTCTGTGAGTGCCTGGAGAACGAACAAGTGATCTTTATATTTGAAGCCTAGCCATTTACCACTAAACAGTCAAGACACATCGTCTTTTTACTGAAGTACCACAATTTAAAAGAATGAAATGAATTGCTGTAAAAATGTCAAACTCATTACTTACGTGTCGTACTTTCGAAGTAGAACATGTCTGTGTTACTCATTATAATCTTGATGTACGCCTAGTACAATACATATTTGACTATGAAAATTTTTAAGCTATAATAAGAGAATTATTAAACGCGTCTGACGTACACTAACAAGACGAAGTTATGCCTTATTGACAACGTTATGAAACTAAGAGCGAGGTGAGGTGAAGGCTTTCGAAATATGATTTAGTGGCAGTATATCTCATGGAACGACCTGAACACCAATATTACGAGTTTTTGTTTTTTCGCGGAACGAGTTTCCCGTGGAAGAGAAAGCGGGCGAATGGCAAGAAATTGCTGCATGTCCGTTTCAAGTTATATTTTCATCATAATCAAGCAGTAATGAAAGGTTTTACGCTACTGAAGACTCTTCCAACTTGCTTAATCTGACGCTTGTGGCTACATGTGACCTGAAACTAACAGAATATTACTTTCCATGAAACATCTAGGCCTGTATTTTAGGAAAGAGATTTAACAAAGGAAACATTAAATATAAACGATAGCGAATGAAAAAGTAAGTTACACTTATTATTATTTGCTTACATTATCCAAGGAGAGCGCTAAAAACCCAAAAATGTAGCTTTCATTCCCGTCTTTTTTCTTTTTCTTTCACTTTGTGCCTTCTTTTGTTCGTCTGTCCATTATCGTCTGTTGTGTTTGGGCTGTGACTTAAAGTCAACATTTTGGTTTCTGATTTTTTCCGTACAGGTTTTGCGACCTTGTATATCTTCTACAGTAATGTTTAAGATTTTCAGGTCTTCTGTGGTTTCTCTGCATCAAGTTTCGATGTAGAAGTTATGTTGAATTTTCTTTTAATTAGTCTGGTGCCATTCACTCTGGCGACATGCATGAAAAATTTTGTTTTGCGTTTTCTTATATATATATATATATATATATATATATATATATATATATATATATATATATATATTTCAGAGTGTCTACATAGTTCGTATGTGGGTCTTTTTTGCGAGATATTTTCTCTATAAACTACACCGTGGATTATTCGCAGAATTTTCCTTCTTTGTTTGTCTTTATCCTTGATTTTTGCCATTCCTTTGGTGGTCGTAGTGAAACACGTCTACCGAATATAGGGTCGTGTTCCATTTTGAGTTATTCATTACTCTAAAGTGTTTCTCCACCATTAATACTGTTTATTTGTACGTCAATTATTTCATTCCTTTATTAATGATCAATGCGAATATGTGTTTCCACCCGTGTGATTCAACTTGTGTGTTCGTATGAATGTGAAAGGTTGCTTTTAATATTGACTGACTGCCGCGCAATGGCTTACAGTCGCCGCCTCGCGCTTTAGGCCTCGTTTACTTTAATTAAGAACGCATGGCTTCGTATGTCGTCTGCACTGCTGTCTTCTGGGGAGCCAGAGAAATCTTTACTTGACAAGATGGTGAGGTGGACTGTTCTTAGTGTAGTACCAACTTAATCGTGGACGAAGGAGGTGACAAAAGAGACCTGTCTGGAGCTGTAGTAGAGGGTATTATCTCCCTCAGGTAGAGAGGGTTGGTAGCTAGATCGCTTTGAACGTTCCCTACATCCGGTGCGGAGAGGGAAGGCTCTGCCTGCGACCTGAGGCATCACTCTCTTGCTGCGACCGCCGACGTGAGTATTTCGTCGAATCATGCTGAAGGGATGGCATGCTGTTAGGACTTTATTTGTAATTACGCAGATTTGGTTTATCAGTGATAATTTTTCTTCAGTAATTCTTTCGCTATGAGAGGCGAAGTATTTCTTACTTTTCATAACTCCAATAATTCAGCGTGAATTTAGTATTTGTAGTTTTAATCCAGAAATGATTTCTGCGTCCAGTTTTCTCAAGTTAGAATACATGTGTCTGGCCTTCAGCCTTTGCGGAAACTGAGTATGTTTGAATTCCTTGCTGTTTTTAACTAACGGTTTCGTGTGGTGTCTGTTTCCCCGAGCATGCTAAATTCTGTCTCGGAATTTCTGGATTGATTCCGTCTTTACTATCTTGGTACGACACGATGTGCTTTTGTAACAGTCATTTACTTCGGCCTTCAGTGATGCTTATTACTGATACTAGCTTTCTTCTATTGAATTCTCACGTGTGTTTTACTAGCTTATTCTAAGTTAATGTTTTTTGTAAATTCTATGTGATCATACACCACGTAGTACTTAAAGATAGTATGCCGCTACCTCACTGCGCATGAGTTCGTTTGTGCATAGTTTAATTTCAATTGAGCATGAAGACGCACGCCATTTCATCAAAATGCCGCCGACGCTTCGTTTTGCGACCGCTTTGAATTGTTCCCTCCTTGAGTAAGTGTCGCAAGCATTATGTGCATGTCTGTGAGTGAATGAGTGTGCTTTTCCAATCCCCCTCGTATTTGCAAATATCCTCCAACGTTACCTCCATATTCAAAAGGGGCAGAAACTATTTGTATTATGGGCAGTAACTTAATAATTCAATTCACTGTTGTACAAGGTATGTGCTTCATTGTGCTTATTTGGTCTCCTGACATTATGTTTGTTCATTTTATTGAATGGATAATAATTTAAAGTATCAAACCTCTGCTTTATAATTTCATGCTCCCCATCCCATGTTTAATTATCTATATACAGGGTGTTTCACTAAGTGTGTTTGCCTCTTTAACTTATAAAATAATAGATGACAGGAAATTTTAATGCGGTAGGTCAATACAAGAAATGTTACACTTTCTGTGGAGCTATGAACATAGTTTAATGTATCATTTTCCAAAGAGTTACAGCACAAAGATATAATTTTTTAAATGGAGCAATGGCTTTTTCTATCGTGCATTGGATTCGTTGAAATCAGCTGCGTCCAAATCAATTTAAACTACATTCCTATCAATGTTAGTTTGGGAGCTACAACCCTTCAAGTTTCAGGGGCAGGTACCACACACTGTACATAATACATGGCTGTGCATGGATGTTATGGCGGTGGGAAGTTGATTTACATGATATGTTCAAATGTGTGTCCATGTTCCTCAATGCATAATGCAATGCGCGTCGAAAGGATCTGTGGACGAGATGTAACATCGCCGGTGTGACGGAGAGACATGCGTCCTCGATGCTCCGTTTTAGATCATCTGGGGATGTGGGCTCAGTGACATAAACACGATCCTTCAGATATCCCACAAAAAGAAATCTACTGGTGTTAAATCGGGCGACCTTGCGGGCCATGAATGAGGACCATGGCGCCCCAACCATCTTCCTACAAACCTGTTGTTTAGTTCTTCCACAACAGCACGGGCAGAATGGGCTAGGTGACCATCGTGCTGCATCCACATATGGACTCTTGTGTGAGGAGACCAAACTATCGGCTATAAATGCGCGATATAACTCACCTGTCAGTGTACCTGGGAAGTAGTGTGGACCGATGGTTTCATCCCCAAGGATTCCACACCACACGTTAATAGACCACCTACGTTGACGGTCGACAGATCGTACCCACCGAGGATTGCCTGTGGCCCAGTAGTGCATGTTATGGCGATTCACTGCACTATAATTTGTGAACGTGGACCCATCAGAGAACATACCGCTTTGTAAAGACTCCAGCGTGAAATTACGCATGGCCCACTCACAGAATGTCACTCTTGCACGGAAATCGTTCCCATGCAGCTCCTGGGTCACTGACAGGCGGTACGGGTGAAACCTGTGGCCTTGTACCATACGCCACACAGATGTGAGACTGACACGAGCGACTGCAGCAACGGCTCGTAAGCTGACATGAGGATCGTGGTGTAGTGCAGCTAAAACAAACACCTCCGTCTCCTTACTTCTTGCAGGTCGTCGTCTGTTACTGCGGCGTATTACCAAGCTGCCTGTTTCCCGAAGTCGTTGTTCGGCACGTAAGAACGTAATGGCTGCCGGGGCTCTTTGCCTAGGATATCTCACGGCATACGCCGTGGCTGCTTTAGTGGCATCATGTCGGCACTCGCCGATCATCAGCAACACGTCAACGTACTCGTTGTTCGTGTATGTTATCGTCATTCGATATCAGTAACTGTGGTATATTGAGCCCTGGTTGTTTGTGTCGCGTATACGGCCGTGTGCGGCGACAGTCGGCAGTCTAACAGCGCATCGAGGAAGCTTCTCGCTCCATGACACGGGCGACGCTACAATTCGGCCGCGTCACATTTAGAAGGCGCATAGCATTATGCGCAGCGTTTGTGGTATCTGCCCCTGAAACTTTGAAGGGTTGTAGCTCCCAAACTAACAGTGATAGGAATGTAGTTTCAATTGATTTGGACGCAGCTGGTTTCAACGAATCTAATGCACGATAGAAAAAAAAAACCATTGTTCCATTTAAAATATTATATTTTTGTGCTGTAACTCTTTGGAAAATGATACTATGAACTATGTTCATAGCTCCGCAGAAAGTGTAACATTTCTTGTGTTGACCTACCGCATTAAAATTTACCGTCACCTATTATTTTATAAGTTACAGAGGCAAACACACTTAGTGAAACACACACATACACACACACACACACACACACACACACACACACACACACACACACACATATATATATATATATATATATATATATATATATATATATATATATATATATATATATATAATTTTTTGTGTTTGTTAAGACGTTGGCTACTCCCTTACGCCCTTAAGCAGATAGATAACTTTCCGTTGTGCAAGTACTGTGGCCACTCACACAGTAATTTGGAGCAGCGTTTTAACTTGCATTTCCAGATCTCTACTGCCCGAGATCTGCCATAGAAAATTTAACAAGCTACTTTCAGTAGTTCCTGATGTGTAGAGAGCTTCTGGTAGGACTACTGTGGTGTACTGTCGTAGTTTTACGGCCGTGGAAATACATTTTTTATTGTAATGGGACCAAGAGATTTCACTGGATCTCTGTAATTTTGAGACTTTTTCTTTGTTTGCATTTATGTTTAGCCCAGATTTAAGTTCGCTTTTCCACATAGACAGCAAAAGACTAAACACTCTTTGAACGCAGAGCCAACTATCTGATTTCTGGGTGTATAGAAATCACTTCGAGCTCTATTTAACAACGTGGATACAGCTGTTTTCACTTCTTATTCATAAGGTCAAACAATGCACCGGTGTCCTAAAGCAACTAAAGAAAGACGGAGGTGGAAACTGAGCGTCCGTGTGACTTTGTTGCACGATAACACAAATCACACGTGGTCTACCAAACGCCAGGACTGTTGCAGCAGTTCAGGTGGAAAGAATGGTAAGATTGTTACATTACAGATATAGGGGGAGATTGATTGTTTCCATGTGAAAAACACGTTTTGGCAAGCTGTGGCATTCCTCAGCGGCTCGGCTCACAGTTTGGACCTAGTGAATGGTATACAATGTCGTTATGAAAACCCTAATCTGCTCGGAAACAGAAACAAGAAACGGCGGTCTTGGATTATCGAAGGCCGCTATCCCAGATAGAAATTGAAGTAATATAACCACACACATTATTCTAAGAATCCATATAAAATCAGGGAATGATCATACGGCAAATATCGTCAAGCTGACAGGAATGCAGTAGCGTCTTGTTAGTAGTAAATAAGAAATGTATTAAAACGCGGTGTATGATGTGACATGTTTTTACTTTCATTACGTTATTGAGAAAGTTTCAGAATGTATTACAAACACTAAAACGGAAAAGAATATTAATGTACAGGATCTAAAGTTTAAGGTTGTAGAGGCACACGGTGTCGATGTTGGCAACAACCGTTGAATATTATTCTAAAACCTAATCATATAGAATGCGAGGAATAATCATTTGTGTTGATCAATAAATAAATAAATAATTCTGTACTTTGTCTAAGGATAACAGGTTTTTATATGTACCAGTACCCTTGTCTTTTCAGTAATTTAATAATCCTTGTAATGGAAACATTTCTTTGCCAACATTAGCACACTACTCCGCCGCAGCCGTAAGAAAAATTTACCCAGTATTCTGTCAGTTATGTTATAGTGTATTATAGATAAGCGTCAATATTGGCATTTACCAATAAGAAATTGAAATGAGGGTGTATTTTGTGATAATCATCAAGTACAATTTTTTCAAATTGCATACTACAAGTTATGTCGCTAAAATTTCGAAATACCACAGATAGCATTCAACGGTAGTTGGCTGTATCAGCACAGTGAAACACGTCCACTGAATGTGTTGTCATGTTCCATTTTGATTTATTCTTTAACATAAATTGTTTCTGCACCATTCATGTTATCTATCTGTGTGTTAATTATTTTATTCTTTTTATTAATGATCAATGCCCAATGTTTATATATGTTTGCCCCCACATTTATATATGTTCCCACCCATGTGATTGAACTTGTGTGTTCATGTGAATGTGAATGTGTGGTCTTAATATTGACTGACTGCAGCACAATGGATTACAGTCGCCGCCTTCCTCTCTAGGCCTCGTTTTGCTGTAGTTAAGAACGTATGGCTTCGTTTGTCGACTGCACTAGCGTCTGCTGGGTGGCCAGAAACAAGCTTACTTGGCGAGGTGGCCGTATTCTTAGTGTCGTACCAACCTAATCTTGGACGAAAGAGGTGACAGGAGACCTCTCTGGGAGCGGTTGAAGAGGGAATTGTCTTGGCCAGGTAGGGAGGGTTGGTAAACAGCCTTCTCTGAACGCACTCTGCGTCGCTTTTTGCGCGCTCTACATCTGGTGTATGGCGGGGGGAGGTTTTTCCGAGGCCTGAGAGCTTTAGTCTTCACTCTTGACTCCGACGACTGTGGAAGTAAGTACTCCGCCGAATCATGCTGAGGGGAAAGTATGCTGTCAGGACTTTGATTTGTGATTAGACAGTCTTGGTTTTTCAGTGATAGTCTTTCGCTAAGTGAGGCGAAGTGTTTCTTAATTTACAGAACTCGAGTAAATTCAATGTAAATTTATTATTTGCATTTTCAGTCCACTGATGATTGTGCATCCGGTTCTGCTCAAGTTAGAATACACGTGTGTGGCCTTCAGCCTTTGTGTGAATTTAGTGTGTTTGAATTTCCTTGCTGTTTTTAAGTAACGTTTTCACGTCACTTCTGTATCCGTGAGTATGCTAAATATTTCTTAGATATTCTTGTTTAATTCTGTCTTTACTGTCTTGTATGACCGATTGCACCACGTGCTTTCATAACAGTTGTTACTTCGGCCTTCAGCCATGCTTTTGTTAATACTAGCTATCTTGTATAAGAATTCTCCCATGTGCTTTACTCACTCATTCTGAATTAATTTCTGTTTGTTAATGCTATGAAATTCGACGTGGCCGCACGCCACACACGTGTTCACTTAGTGCACAGTATAATTTAAAATTTGTGATTAAGAGACCCGTCATCTCATCAAGACGCTGCCGACGCTTCGTGTATTCCAGGATTGTAATGTACTGGCAAACATTATGTGCGTGTCTGTGAATGAATGAATGTGCTTTCAGCTACTATTGTGTGTTTGAAAATTTTCTCCCATGTTACCTCCATAGTTACAAAGAGCAGAAACAATTTTAATACAGGCAGTAATTATATGATTTAATTCACTTTCGTACAAGGTGAGTGCTTAATTTGGTCTCCTCACATTTATTTGATTGTTAATTTACTGAATAGATTATGATTTTAAACTATCGAACCTCTGCTTTATGATTTCCTACTCCCCATCCCATGTTTAATTATCTATTCATTTATTTTTTAACTTTGATGTTGTGTTTGTTAAAATATTGGCTGCTCCCGTAAGGAGTGAGCAGTTAGTTAAATTTCTGTTGCGCATGTATTGTGGCCAGTCATAAAGTAATTTATAGCAGCAGTGAGCGTTATAACTTACATTTGCAGATCTCAACTGCCTGAGATCTTGCTTATTTTAATAAGAGGCTGCTTTCAACAGTACACTGCCACAACCGTAACTATACTCTTTGCCCATTAATTTATGTTTTTCATTTTAATTGTCTGTAATACTTTCTTGCAATAATCTAATAGAACTATCTTTAACAATTTGTGAAATGTCAGTAGAAAACTTTTTGATTGTAGAGTAATTTGAAGTTTTCTGCTTAAAATGTTGCTAATGTGTTAATAAATTCTAATAGGAAGTATTTTTATTTCATTTTTCAAAGTTATATGTGCAACCAGGAAAATTACTTAACTTTCGATATTTATACATTTAAATTTTCACATTTCCGATAATGTTAGATACTAGCTTAATTCCCGCTGCTTCGAACGCATGGACTAATTGTATGCTTTTTGTTGCTTTTACTTCTAATATATAAAGCAGAGTGTCTGTATGTTTGTACGTGTTGCATACAAATCTACAGTTTTGTTCCAATCTTTATGAATTTTTGTACACGTAAGCTTCAATCCATGACGACGGTTGCAGTAAGTGTAAGAATGTCATACGATATATAGTTCACGAGATAATGTCATAAACAATGAGATGCGCGAAAAACTACTGCATTTTGCGACAATGCTGCTCATTTTCTCCTAAACCATTGGACCGATTTCAACCAAATTTAGTACACACTTTCCTTACCGAGAGGTAACAATTTCTGCATGGTTAAGAATCACATACGGCACATGGTTCAAAAGATATTACGTCATAACCAACAGAAATCGCAAAAAATGCCATATAATGCGGCGAGACTTTATACGCTATATGATAATGAGAGTACTTAGCGACTTGCAACATACTTTAAACATAACTTCAAACCTTTATAAAAGTTTTTCTCGCTGACAGCCATAGCAAAATGATGAAAGGAAAAAAGTTTCTCGCTTACAACTATATATCGTATGTGAATCTTACACTTACGGAGACCGACCTCATGGATTGAAGCTTACGTGTACAACATTTCATAAAGATTGGAACAAAACTGTATGGAACACGTACAAACATACGGACACTCTGCTTTATATATTAGACTAGCTGAAAACCCGGCGTTGCTAGGGTGTTCATTTATTTATTCCTGCCATTTTTCAGGTATATATTCATTTGTATAAGGGCTGTATGTTTCTAAAATGTCTTGGGATTACAGTTAGTAGTAAAGAAATAATAAATTCAAACTTGGTGCTTGATGGGTCGGTTTTCCATGAACGTTAATGCTTATGTGTTCATATCTCATGAACAGTGTGTCGCACTGGGATACAGTTTGGAAGGTACATTCAACTATATGCCTGTATACTGTCGGTGAAATTTCCTGCAGCTACAATTGGTAGTGTACTAATTATAAATTGTAACGTCATACCGAATGCCGTAGTTTTACTCCATAAACAGCGGAAAAGTAGTAAGCCAGAAACTTTTATCCTTTCATCATTTTGCTATGGTTGTCAGCGAGAAAAAGTTTAATAAAGGTATGAAATTATGTTTAAAGTTTATTCCAAATCGATAAGTACTGTCATTCTCATACAGCATATTTTTAAAGTCTCACCGCATTATGTGGCAGTTTTCTGTGATTCCTATTGTTTATGACGTCATATCTTCTGAAGCATGTGTCGTATGTGATTCTTAACCACGCAGCAATTGTTACCTTCCGGTAAGGAATGTGTGTACCAAAATTGGTTGAATTCGGTCCAGTGGTTTAGGAGAAAATAAACAGCATTGTCTCTAACCGCAGCAGTTTTTCGCGCATCTCATTGTTTATGATGTCATATCTCGTGAACTCTTTGTTGTATGTGATTCTTACACTTACGGCGACCGTTCTCATGGATTGAAGCTTACGTGTACAAAATTTCATAAAGATTGGAACAAAACTGTAGATTTTTATGCAATACGTACACTCAAACAAACATACGAACACTGTTTTATATATAGAGGAAAACGGAAAATTGTAAATTATTGGTACCAAAGGCGCTGTTTTTATTAAATTATTTAATACGACAGGCCTGTTTCGCCGTGAATGCCATCGTCAGGTGTACTGTAAAATACAAAGGGTATACTATTTAATTTAAGAAGATAATTGTACTTTATACATACATTGGTAGCTCTTCTTACCCTTGTAAGATCGGTGCTTCTCTTATATGTATAGGTCCTTATTTACATAAGTAACGGAATTGTTGTTTTTATAGCTCTTATATAGCTGTATATATACTTTTTTTAAAAATAATTCTTATGTTGTCGATGTTTGACATCTATTTTGACAGATATGCCAGCGATAATATTAAAAAAAGCCTATATACAGCTACATAAGAGCTATATCAACAACAGTTCTGTTACATATGTAAATAATGATCTATAGATTCAAAAAATATATAAAAAGAAAATAAATTTACACTAGAAAAATAACAAAATAACATAATTAATAATAATAAAACAATAAAAACCAGAAATTGGAATGATAAGAAAAAAAGGAAATCGATATTCTTGCAGTAATTATTAAACAACAAATCCAAAAACTTTATAAAATTAATATGAAAGAATAAAAATGAACACCAAAATAGAGAAAGAGAAATAGCGATCTTACAAGGATAAGAAGAGCTACCAATGTGTGTATAAAGTACAATTATTTTCTTAAATTAAGTAGTATATCCACATTTGTGTTTTACAGTACACCTGACGATGGCATTCACGCCGAAACAGGCCTGTCGTATTAACTAATTTAATAAAAAGCATCGTATTTGTTATCAATAATTTACGATGTCTCTAAATGACATATATGGCGAAGCGGGCCCAAAAGATTATAAATAAAAAACGGAAAATGTTACTTTTTTTACCATTTTGTTGCGTTCCAACTCGTGGCAGTGTAGTTGGATAACGCGCGGGTTGTTTCGGTGAATCGGGGGCAGGAACGAGCTGTGCTGGGGCCGCGGTGGCACGTGGAGATGGGCGGAGTGGCGCCGGTCGGCTTATGACGGCCGCGGCTGCCTGCTGTCTGCTGTCTGCTGGCGGCTGGCGGCTGGCACGGCTCGCCATCGACGTCGGCAGGTGTCGCGGCCACGTCAGCGCCATTGTGCCCGCGAAAGGAGTCGAGAGACGGGCGGCCGGCCTGTCATTAGCGCCTGCTGGAAATTGCCCGCTGACAGCTGCCCATCGCGCCGCCACGCCCCTTCCGGCGGCCAGGCGCTGCGCCCGACACACGGCCAGCCTCTTCATCACCTAAACATCGCGTCTCCGGCCGCGCGCGGTTAAAAGCGTGGCGACACACGTCGGCCTGCCTTTATTTTCATCATCTACCGAGCAAATAAAATTTAGGAAAGGCTTATTCGCGTCGTAACAACGCGGTTTCTTTCCGCCACTTGCCGTAATAAGCCTTTAACATTATCGACTTTGACTTTAGTACACCCCAATTCACTCAAAACCTATTGTTGAATCATTGCGTATGGAGTAAAAAAGGTAAAGCAGTTTGAACACCACAGTGCTTTACTAGCCATGGTCCTGTTTGGAGGTGGTTTGCCGTTGCCTTCCTCCGACCTGACATACCCAGCCTGTTATATGGGGACCTACAGATTAACATGGGTTCCGAACCACGGTGCTACTCGGTATTTTTCCCATGAGTAATACTGCCAGAGGTGAAAGAAGTGGAAAGTGACAGATACAAATTCCAGGACCTGGCGGGGATGGAACCCGGGACCTTTGGATTTGTAGTCTAGTACTCTACCACTGTGCAACTGAGGCGCACGCGTATGGAGTACATGACATGAACACATTTACAGATCAGTAGCTGAAGCAGCACTGAGGTACCATGTGACTATCCTTGCTGAAACAGACATATACTCATCTCGACCCATATTCTCTGCACCCAAGTCTCATCAGTGTTCCTCCCTTACAACTTTTGATCCATATGTCGACAGAATTAGTTTTTGATATTCATTTTTCCCTCCCCTCACGACACTATCCTCCAAGTAGGCATTACCTTCACCTTTCAGGATGTATTCTATTTACTCAACCCTTCTTTTAATCAACTGTTACTACAATTTCCTTTTCTCTCAAATTCCGTTCACGACTTCTTCATTGGTTACATAATCTACCTGTTGTTACCTCGTCGCCTTTTGTTGATTCTCGTCCCGGTCTGGTTGTCAATAAAGGTACTGGTGCAGGATCCTTTGACATCTAAAACATTGATATAGTTAGTATTACAAGATATTTACGGACTGAAATTTACAATACTCAGCTTTAGAACATAAGTGTGTTTCTTCTTTATTCTTGCTTCTGGTGGCGTCGTCCGTATGATACTAACTGCGCTGAGACCTAAGTTACTGCTAAGTTCCTAGCCGCGTTCTGACTCCGTAGCTCCCTAGTAACTGCCTGAGTTCTGAGTAGTAACTGACAGGTTCTCACTAGAACTGACGAGCTGTCCAGACGTATGTCAGCCTAGATATAGCCTCTTGTAGAGGGCGCGCATCTTCGGTTACTCCCTCCAGGATGCGCGGCGCCTGCTTGCTATTGGCTTTCGGTCGATCGCTGCCTTCTCCACGGTCGTTCTCTTACTTCTGGTGTGTGGCGCTGACACCACAACATTACTCATCTGAACTTCAGCACTCTTCTGTACTACCACATTTCTAAAATTTCTGTTCTCTTCTTGTCAGAACTGTTTATCGACGAGGTATCACTTCAATACAACGCTAAAATGCAGACCGTTATCTTCATAAATGGCTTGTTAACACTTAAATCTATATTCTGTTGTGGTGTCACCGTTCGACACTGTGCCGGCGGTCTACACAAGTCACATCGGCACTTCAAAAAGACGCGATAAATTTCTCTATGGTACTTCGGCCGCCAGGGACGCCGCAGTATCGGTACCCCTTTTTCTGATTCGTGAGCCGGCCAATAGGAAGAAGAGGGCTTACCTAGGTATGCCGGCGTACCACAGCAATCATTGTGGGAGTTCCAGTCAGTATGAGGCAGCCGCAGGAGTACAACAGTTCCAGGAAGTTCATCCTAGAAGAGTCAGCCTTCTGTATATGCACAAGCAGTATTCCACTGCGTAGCAGAACTACGAGTATGTAATAGTACAAGAAGTTTGTACAATCACAAACACATCGAAGATAAGTATTGATTTCTTCTGTCAATAAATCCTTTGAGGACTAGTCACTTCTTCCAGTTGGAGACTTTATCTCCGCCCTTCATAGCAACGGGCCACTTGCTACCCATCGCTATGATCAAGGAGACAATCTATAGTCGATCTCAACAAATTTGTCTTCTTAAAAATGCTATTCTTCCCATTGACAGTTTGAAATTGTTATCGTCAATGCTTAGGCCAAGACAAGTTATTTTATGTATGAATCACACAAATACTCTATTATATTTAGTATTTTACGAACCAGTTTTCTGTTGCTACGCCATCGCCAGGTAAATATATAAATATGCCTTATTTGGCAAGTTTGTAGGATAACATTACAGTAGTGTTTTGGATGTTTCATTCATAATATATAAAATATTCTCTCAAGCACCAATGGAACAGTAAGTCAATAAGACAGGTCATTTCCCGCCCAAATAACAAACTCAGTCATTACTTTTATTGTCTCGTTTCTTAATCTAAGTGCGTCAGAATGCCTTGACTGACTACATTTAATTACCTTAGTTATGATTTTTTAATAATTATTTGATATGCTTCATTCAAGGCACTGCCCATTCCATTCACTGCTCTTTATCGTCTTTTGCTATTCCTCGCATAATTAGAACGTCATCGCCAAAGATACTATTTCTCAATTTTTATATAGCTCAATATAGGGATTGAATAACATTGGGGATCAGCTACAAACACTGTAACTCCGTTCGCAGCCACTGCTTATCTTTCATTCTCCACATTTTTATAGCAATCGTCTGCTTTCTGCTCAAGTTGTGTACAACGTTTCGTTTCCGGTGTTTTATTCGCCCTACCTGCAGAATTTTTAAGTTTGTATGCCATCAGATATTGTCAGAACCTTTCTGCAAATCTACAAAAACTATAATAATTACAGTTATTGTTCAAATGTTTGTAAATCTTACGGGACTTAACTGCGGGGTCATCAGTCCCTAGACTTACAAACTACTTATGAAGTAACTTATACTGAAGACAGCACAAACATGCATGCCCGAGGGGGGGATTCGAACCCCCGACGGGGAACGACCTCGCGCTTCGTAACATAGCGCCTCAATGCGCTCGACCGATACGGTTACTGTCCTATCATTACTCGTTTTTCAGGGGGCCTATTATGTTTTACTTTTTTACAACCCGCGTAGTTATCAAGATATTACATCCATTTTCATCATCAGTCATCTGTCCCCGCGTCTTTTGGAATTTGAATGTATTTTTGGGATGTAGGCCTACCACGAAAGAAAGAGGAAAGGCAGAGTATGGCGGGAATTGTGTGCCCTAGGCGTGTAATCATGAAGGAGGTTCATTTACTGGGCGAAAAGCGGGGTGTGTTGTCCTGTGCAGGAGAGTGGCGTGTGCAATGCAAACCGGCGCGCTGAAGTTTCTTCCATATTAATGCAGTCCGACGGGCGATTCGCGCTGCCGAAAGTGCTCGAAAACAGGGCGGGCGCTGCTTACGACGATGGAAATTGCCTTCGGCCCTCGGCACAAATGGATCCCCGGCGGCTGGCGGAGTCTCCGCCTGTGTCTGACAAAGTGAGTGGGCCTCGCTGGCCGAGGTGCGACTCCAGCCGATATGAGGACACAGCTGGGCGGGCCATCTGCAGTGCAGTAAGGCGAGCGACTGTTCAGTGACTACCAGCGACTGTCTTCACCAACCACCACACGATAATGGGCCAGACATTTATATACGAGCCGCGTCCAGAAAGTAAGTTCCGTTTCAATTTTTCTCCGCTGCAGCGCTGCGATTGCAGTTCCGCACATACGCTGTAGACGATGTGTATCAAGGAGAAGAACATGCGCCATTTGGAGATCGCTGTCAGTTACGTATGCTTTGTAGTACTTGTTTGTAATGTCAGCGTTGATTGAAAATCCCACCGCCTGTGAAATCAGGTCAGTGGTTCGGTTTCTGAATGCGAGGAAAGTGAAACCAAGTGAAATTTATCTGCAAATTTGCGATGTTTATGGACCAAATGCGATGAGTGATTCGATGGTGAGAAGATGGGTCCCACAGTTCAATGGCGGGTGTAGTGATGTGCACGATGAAGAACGAAGTGGGCGTCCACCTTTGGTTACAGAAGAACTGGTTCACGCGATTGATGATCTAGGAAAACCGTAGGTTTACAATTAGTGCTCTCACTATGGACGTCCCACAAATTTCACGATCACTGATGCATGAAATTGTTACCAAACAACTGAAATTCCGTAAACTTTGCTCACGTTGGGTACCAAAGATTCTCACTGAGCAACGCAAAACACAGCGGATGGGTTGTGCACTTGAGTTTTTGACCCGTTATGCTGAAAGCGGTGAAGAATTTCTGGGACTGATAGTCACAGGAGATGAAACGTGGCTTTCTTACGACATCCCTGAGAGTAAGCGGCAATCAATGGAATGGAGGCACACTTCATCCCCACCAAAGGTAAAGCCGAAGCAAATCATGACACCTCGGAAAATGATGTGCAGAGTGTTCTGGGACTGGAACCGCATCCTACTCATTGACTTCTTACCGCGTGGTCAAACAATCAAAGCAGATGCTTATTGCGGGACACTTCCGAAATTGCGCCGTGCAATTCAGAATAAACGCCGGGGACTGCTGTCAAAAGGTGCTGTTTTGCTTCACGACAACGCACGACCACACACTGCAAATGTGACGAAAAACCTCCTACAGGGATTTGGCTGGGACGTGTTTGACCATCCTCCGTACAGCCCTGACCTCGCTCATACCGACTTTCATCTGTTCTTACATCTCAAGCCTTTCCTTGGCGGTCATCACCATCACGAGCTGAAAGAAACTGCTTCCAACTGGTTGAAGACACAGGCGGCAGATTTCTATGAAGAAGGTATACAAAATCTGGTGCCCCGCTATGACAAATGCCTGAAAAATTTCGGCAGTTATGTGGAAAAGTAGTTTAAGAGTTGTAGAATTTTGCGCAATAAAAATTTCTTCTGTATCTGTGCACAGTTTCATTTTATTGACAAACGGAACTTACTTTCTGGACGCGCCTCGTACAATGATGGAAAGAAAGTATTATTATACAATGCACAAATTGTCGGATCACCAGAAAGTGATAATTCAGTATTTATGAGCCTGTGATTATACAGGTTGATCCGAGTCGGTGTTGTTGTGGTCTCCATTCCAAATACAGGTGTAATACAGCTCTCCTCCTTACCCTATGCTGTACTGCAGATTTCAAATTTGACATGAAGTCACTAATGAGGTATGCGCCCATTTTCAATTTCGTAATTAAACAATGTTATAAGGGACGCTTTAAAACATGAAGGACGGCTGTTATTTATAGAAGCGTTTCGACTTTGTCATTATCAGAATCTGCAATTTTCATAACCATCAATTAGCGTAGTGTTACAAAAAGAAAATTATTACAAGAGGTAGACACAATACACCTTGATCAAAATATCCACGGGTGTACTGCCGGTCTATAGTGTCCAACGGGCACAATATTTCGGCGATCATACATGTCGCCATCATCAGGTGAACTGACGGACTGAGCTCCTGGAAACGCGCCGGCACGGAGGTCCGCACGCTACGGCTGCTCGAAGGGAACTGGGTTCTAGCCCGGTAGCGGGCCATTTAAATACCCGCGGCCCGCGGAGCGACCCCTCCGCGGTTCGCGCCCCGCGCCGCGGCCGCGCAGTGGAACCGATTGCGCCGGCGTCTGAGAAGACGTCGGTGTGAGGGCTCTGTCCGCCGTGGTCGTCACTTCGTTACGTTTGCTAGATTTACTCTTAATTAACCCAATCGCTGGTTCCCAAGCTTTGCTAAGATTATAGCCAGAGTCACGGTTTATGAGGTCGTCACTTGTGCGAATTTCAATGAAGGGTGCCCCTTCGAGAGTCACTAGATTTGATTGGTCAGAAATTTGACGAGAAGACCACCGAACTTTTTAGGCATGTCTTGACCTCCACATATTTTCTTTTCAATGGCGAATACTACGAACAAACGGAGGGAGTCGCCATGGGTAGCCCACTCTCCCCTGTGGTCGCAAATTTATACATGGAGAATTTCGAGGAGGAAGCCCTTGCATCATCTTTCTGGAAACCTACTTGCTTTCTCCGTTATGTGGACGACACTTTCGTCATCTGGCCACATGGTATGGATAAACTCCTTGACTTCCTTACACATCTGAACTCCATACACCCCAACATCAAATTCACTATGGAGACTGAAACGGAGGGTAAATTGCCGTTCCTTGACGTCTTGGTCAAGAGAAGAGCTGACGGCACCCTGGGTCATAGTGTATATCGGAAGACAACGCACACTGATCTGTATTTACACGCAGACAGCTGTCATCACCCTTCACAGAGGAATGGGGTACTTAAAACTCTAGTACATAGGGCGCGCACTATCTCCGACGCAGAGAGTCTACCCCAGGAATTGGAACACCTGAGAACTGTATTTCGAAAAAATGGGTACTCAGAGTGGCAGATTCAGCGGGCTCTCCGCCCAACCACTACAACACAACCTGTGGAAACGGATGAGAACGCAAGGGAGGATGTAGGCACTGCGTTCGTTCCATATACCGGCGCACTCTCAGGGAAGATCGCCCGCATTTTGAGAAAACACCAGGTTGGAACTGTTTTTTGTCCGCCGAATAAAATTCGTGCACTGGTGGGGAGCGCTAAAGATGATCTCGGTTTGAGGAAGGCGGGCGTGTACCAGATTCCGTGTCAGTGTGGAAAGTCATATATTGGACAGACGATGCGTACCGTCGAGGATCGATGCGTTGAACACCAGAGGCACACACGATTGATGTATCCGAGCAAGTCGGCGGTCGCTGAACATTGTTTGTCGGAGAATCACGCCATGGAGTATGAACACACTAGGATTTTGGTACAGACGTCGAGATACTGGGACTGCGTCGTTAGAGAGGCCATTGAAATTCGCACAAGTGACGACCTCATAAACCGTGACTCTGGCTATAATCTTAGCAAAGCTTGGGAACCAGCGATTGGGTTAATTAAGAGTAAATCTAGCAAACGTAACGAAGTGACGACCACGGCGGACAGAGCCCTCACACCGACGTCTTCTCAGACGCCGGCGCAATCGGTTCCACTGCGCGGCCGCGGCGCGGGGCGCGAACCGCGGAGGGGTCGCTCCGCGGGCCGCGGGTATTTAAATGGCCCGCTACCGGGCTAGAACCCAGTTCCCTTCGAGCAGCCGTAGCGTGCGGACCTCCGTGCCGGCGCGTTTCCAGGAGCTCAGTCAGTCAGTTCACCTGATGATGGCGACATGTATGATCGCCGAAATATTGTGCCCGTTGGACACTATAGACCGGCAGTACACCCGTGGATATTTTGATCATCAAATACGCCGGGAGAAACTTAAGAATCACACAATACACCTTAATACAATAAACAAGTACATACCTAAAACACGGGGTAAAGTTTCGTACGATTGTACCACTTCATGGGTCTGCTGAACTATACTAAAGCAAAGTAGCAGACATCACCGTCCAAGAAAACGAACTGTGGCATTTTACTGTTGCACCACATTTCAAAAGCCTCAATTCTCTTCTTCTCTAAAATGGCTGTCGTCCATATCTCACTTCTATACAAGACTTCCTTCCACTTAAATCAATAATCGATGTAAGAAATATTTCTTCTTCGAAAATACGTCTCTGTTTATAATAGTTGTTATTCTATATCCTATCGCTTCGGCTACCATAAATTACCCTACTCTGAAATGACAAAACTAATATACTATTTTTATGTCTATTTCTTAATCTTATTTCTTCCGCATCGCCTGATTTCACTTATTTGAACTGACTATTCTCTGTTATATTCGTTTTGCTAACGAGCATTTTTGGTCCCCGTTTTAAAACACTTCCTGTTCTGCTCACTTACTCTTCAAAGTCTTTCGCTGTCTCTGACAGAATTACGATGCCATCAAAAAACTCCAAATATTAGTTTGGTTTCTTTTACTACTCAATCAGTGTACAGATTGAATAACATCGGAAACCAGCTACAACTGTTCCTCCTTGCCTCCTCAGTCTCTACTTTTATTTCTTGCGCCTCGTTTCTTGTACTATCTTCAGGTTCCTGTACAAGTTGTACATAACCTTTCGTATCCTGTATTTTACTGCTGATACCTTCAGAATTTTCAAGAGTATTCTCCAGTACACATTGTTGAAAGATTTCTCAAAATCTTCAAATGTTCTAAACGTACGTTTGCCTTTCCTTTACCTGAATTCTGAAACAGATCGTAAGGTTGCCTCGTATTTTTCTAGATTAGTATGGAACCAAACTGATTTTCCATGATATTACTTTAATCCTGTAAACTTTAAGAAGGCCAACAGCAACAGTAAGTCCATGATATTATATTGAATGGTGCGTAAAAGACCCGCATTTGTGAGTTACGTGCTTCAACAGCAACTGTATGGCAAACGCACCGCGATGAATCACGTTCAGTCCATACAGGCCGTAAACAGTACACTGCGCCGATACGTGACAAGTGATTGTTATTTTAATTCGGGTTTTGGATTATGGTATTATAAATTTTATTTATGCGATCGTAATGCTGTGCGAAGTACCAGTATGAATCGTTGCACAGTCAGTAATGATCTCCAGTCATAGAAATTTATCACACAGAGATATTTATTGTAACTGTGTCATAATAAAATCTTTGACAGAAATGTTCGTTAGAGAACATAAAAATACTTATTTCGGTATTGCGGAGCTGCTAAGTGTGGTCGATTCCGGTATTTGAAAGCACTAAAAATTGACCTAATGTTTCCTATGGGTAAACATCGAACTTCAGAGAAACCTTGCCAAGTAGCAAGTTCTGAAGTTGGAGACTTTAGTAATTTGGAATGTTTGGATGATGAATCCTGTGAAACAGTCAATGAATCTGCATTCAGAAGAGTTAAAACTGATGATGATCTTTAGATAATGTCCACTTCAATCGCGATATCCTAAATTCCTTCAAAAGTTGCTATAAGATGATTCATGTTACGTATTTATATTCTGTGGTCACCTGACATTGATTACTACATTGACACTTATTACATGTTTTAGCTCTCATTTATAAAAAGCTAACTACGAATACTAATTATGAAACGCTAAAAAACTTCGGGGTACATAGAAACATTAATAACTAGAATGCATGGTAATCATGTCTTACAGTATTATTTATTATTTCTTTGGGGATCGCTTTTGGCTCCTTAGACCATCGTCAAATAACTTACACGAAACAGATATTTTACGCATCAACAGTGAGACTATATGGTTGTAAAAAGATCGTTTTTCAAAGTGTGTGAACTTTTTGACTCTCTATCGAGTAACAAAGTAATATGTATTTGCTGAGTTTAATGTTATGCTTAATTTTGTACCGCTACATATTCGATACATGGGAAAGGCCGTACGGTTTTAGGCGTCATGCCAGGGACTGCGCGGCCGTTCCCGTCGGAGGTTCGAGTCCTCCCTCGGACATGGCTGCGTGTGTTGTCCTTACGTTATTTTAAGCTAGTTTGTAAGTTGAAATGATTTACTATATTCTATTTAAGTAATCACAGTTCCTTTCTACCACTTTCAAACAGAATACTCAGCTTTTCAACGTTACGATGTAGGGGGGTACTGCTCGCTGCAACATTATTCTCCTGGGGCGTCGTGGTAGAAATAAATACTGGATATGTACAATTTTTCACTTCTTCTTTAATTTGAAATCAAACTACTTCTTTCACCAAAACATTACAAATTCAAACTTGCGTACAACAACAACACAGACTGACATAGATTCCAATGCACTTTGCGATAGCCAGAACTCCAACTCCCCCACGCAAGGCGGTGAGGCAAATATATAACATCGGCAATAATGACCTTACATTACGCATTGTTCATAACAATTAAATATACTAATTTACAATTACCAAACGCACAAAAAAAACATTTCATGTACACAAAAATAATCACAATTTAAAATGAAAACTATACATACAATAATTTCAGATGACATTTCTTTTTGAATTGAAATCTCCGATCTTGCTGTTTGTTTTGTGTCCCAGCCTCGTTGCCGCTTTTGTGTCTCGTTTCCGTCGTAGGTGTCGGTGGCCGAGTGGAATGAGACCGACACAGGAATAAAGATAGCACGCTGGTGCAGGTACGGAGGGGAGCAGCTAGAAACTAGAAACACTAGAGTAAATTAGAACGAGATATATATTGCACAGACTTTATACAATACTTAACTTTTACATAGCTCAGTACTGCAGAATGCTGATACATAGTTGAGCTAGAGGTCTTCCTAGTACCTGTACGATAGCCAAGTCTTCACTGGTGCCTATCTGATTCCGAAGGTCCTAATGGTTCCTATCTCAGTCCCAAGTGAACGATATCGTTCAGCGGTGGCCACGAGCGGAGTTGTAGCAGAGGGCGCTCATGGCTGTCGTCGTAAGAACGCCGCGCCGTGCGTGCATGGCGGCGCGCGGCGAAAGTAGGTGGCGCGCACTTTGGACTTGTGCGACACCACAGTTTGACAACAAAGTGTGATGTTAAATGTCAATTAATTAGTTAATGAGTACATCATACATGTTCCTAACATATATTGAACTATCAAATATCTTCACAAATCTGAAAATAGGTTCAAAATCTCACGTCACTCAATATATAAAAAGAAATACAATATTGGAACTTAAACTATTACATTAATTAACACAATTAACTGGTCAATAAACTTGTTTATGAGCCTAACATATATACAATGCTATTTATTTTCGTTTCTTTTGTTTAACATAAGTTTTTACTATTCGTCTGTCTAAGTTTTGAAATAACATACAATGACAAAAGTATTGTTTATAGAACTGTCTGGAAACGTCTTATACAAATCTCTTAATTAATGAAATCGATCACTTGTATTAATCACAGTATCACTGAGACACTGTCCTACACTGATTCCTAGGCTGGCTATTTCGTTTTTAACTAACTTCACACGCAACATGTATCATTATTGAACCACACGATTACTGATCCGACTCAGACGGTATCGTACGGTAACATTGAGGTGGGAGGACCAGGCAGACGGTATCCCACGGTAACATTGAGATGAGAGGGCCAGCAGTATCGTCACAAAGTCTAGCGACTGATGACAACAGTAGTTTTGTCCCTTAGGTTTACAAACAATTGAACATTTGATACATAGTCATCCAATTAAAATATCTTTATAAAACTGTATTTGTATAGCTATGTACTCTCGCTGTTGTTCCGTTGACTATAAGTTCAGAATTTAGTTATATGTCGATGATCTTAAAACCCTAAAGGCAGTTCATAACGAACTAACAAATAAATGGCATTGTGCACTCAAGTTTTTACAACTAATACAAATACTTGTTATTCATAAAAGGATTTTACTAAAAAGTAAGTGTTCATTCTAATAACGCAGACTTTATTTTTTACTCTGAATCCCTATGTGTCTACAGTGTGTGATTCACTTCTTGACTAATGTTCTCTTCCCGAAACTCCTCTGTCCTACACCAAACACATCAGTGTTGATGAAATTGGTTGTCCTTATTCTACTATATTCATAAGTACACCTTGTCCTACTCCAGGCTGTTGCAGCTCGCGCGCTCGCCCGCGAGCTAGTGAGCGCTCACTTGCTCTCGGGGCACAGCTTCTCGGTCGTGAGCTGCTGACGCGTGGGGCACACAGCTACTGCGAGCATGTCTACAAGTGAATCAGCCGGCTGGGCTGCGACCTAACGAGAAACTGCAGCAACACTCTGATTCCCTCCACGAACACAATTGTTTCTGAAATAGCAGTAATTGAGACTGCCATTTTCTGCTGCAAAATGCGGGACACTTGACACTGGTCAATCCTCAAGTATAAAATTATGTCTTTCGTTATTATAAGTAATGTAAAAACTATGTGATCCTGAATATCAACGATTTGATTTCATGACTGGAATTTAATAATGTAGGGGAAAAGGTTGTACCTTGGGACATTTTTTACATTTTAATTTTTTTATACTATAATTTCTTTACAAGAAATTTGAAAATTTACCCCATCACAGGCACTAATTTTAGGTATTGTTGAACGAACAGCATTTTAGGCTAGCTCCAATAGTTACACAATTACTCACCAATAAAGATTTTTGCCGCGGTGGCCGCGGTGGCCGAGGGCACTGAGGCGCGTGTCACGGTCTACACGGCCACTACGGTCGGGGGTTCGAATCCCCCCTCGGGCATGGATATTTGTGCCGTCCTTAGTGTAAGCTAGTTTGTAAGTTCAGGGACTGATCCGTAGTTAAGTCCCATAAGCTATACAAACATTTGAACATTACAATAAAGATTTCTGTGACACTTGTCCCAAGGTACAACCTATGTTTTCACCTTGGGACATCGATGGTTTTACCTTGGGACACGGTGATGTATTTCAGTTTCTTAGTTTTAGGAATGAAAAAATTGTATTGGAATTAGGTAGTACTTGTTTATTTGTTAGTCCAAATACAAAAGTTATTTTATCTTAAAACAGGAGACGGTGGGAATAAAATATTAAATGAATGAAACCCACAACACACCACTGGAGCTGGTAGTTCTTTCACTATATTACTGCTACCTCCAGAGCTTCTGCAAAGCTCGAGAATTTATTCATCAGAAGAAGTGGAAGATAAAAACTCCTTTGTCTGTCAGGTGGCTTCCTTCTTTGGTAAAGACTTCTTTTTCTTGTCCCTCCCCCCTCCCCCTCTTCAATTATATAGTGTAGAAACTCCTGTTTCATGAAGATTCCAAACTTCTGAGGTTGAGGATCAAACCTGGAATAAACTTCTTGGAATTTCTTTAAAAAAGGTTCATCATTGAGTTTGTTGAAATATGTCATTTGACCTGGTTTTCTAAGGGATGTTCTGTTCTTTTAAGACTTCTGAAAGATTCTGTACCGTTGTCTTCCAGCCAATCCCTCTTCCTTCGATGTCACTGGATATTTAATGTTGTCAGCTTTAGCATATTGGAAGGCTAACTTTTTCAAATCATCCACAGTCACACCAGAGTTCCAATGCACAGGTCTTACTATATAAGAAAGGAGTTCTTCCTCTTACTCTGTAGTGAAGACTTTTTGTAGCACTGCTGGCTTCATATTTGAAATGAGTTTGGCCAGAATATCTGTGTATTTAGATGTGCCTACCAAGATTACTTTTCGACACTCCATATACTTCAGCCGTTTCTCGTATAGATAGTTTCTGTTGCAATAACCTCATTGGCAGCTGCCTCCATGCACTCCGCATTTTTTTTTTTTTTCTCTTCGTTCCCGACTTACTTCCACCCATCTAAAAAGATAAACAATCTGTAGTAAAATTGTAGACAAAATATTTCGTTGTACCTTGGGACATGTCCCAAGGTGCAACCAGAGAAGTGTCCGAAGGTACAAGCTAATACACAATAACAGAAAACAGTATCCTAGCCTATGTACACATATATATCTTTATAACTTATGGTATCAATAGCTTACTTAAACAATGCCCTAAAATACTGTATTTAAGAAATATCAATAATAATGATTAGCTTTTATTTATATCTTCTAAGGAGATTGGCTACATTTTACTTTCAAACACGAAAACTTGTAAACTCCCCCTCAGATCTCAAACGTCATCCAAATACAACATGGCCTCCTATACCCTCTAAAAATAGGCCTGACACTTTACTTTGTAGTTCTTAGAGTTGCCACTCGAGTGCAGGGCCTTTGTTAAAAAGTGTCCCAAGGTAAAACCGACCCAAGGTACAACACTTTCCCCTATATCTTCGGTCGCACTATTTTAAATTTTAAATGCCTGTTTCATGGAAAAGACATAGAGAGTATTTGTTATGAGGAGTATAATGAATAACACTGAAGGAATGTCAAGTACTATAGGTTTCTTGTTTTAATTTAGGTTTGTCTTACAGTTTCATTACTTTCCCAGGTAACCAACATAAGGAGTATTTCTTGCGATGTGTACAACTAATTTTCCCATAATTTTTAATGACGAAGTCATCGATTTTAGAACGTTTTGCTTGAATATCAAAGAAGGTAGGTTATGAGTGATTTATGACGCTGAATCGCATTCCAGTTTCCACCATGTTAATTATGAATATGGCAACACGACTTTTACATTGAAGCAAGAAGCAGGGACTAGGATTTCGCGACTGACATTTCGTCGTTATTACTAAACTAGCACGTTTTAGTAGTTACGCCCCAACATTCGTGACGTCAGCTTGAAACACGTCCACTGAATGAGTTCTCGTGTTCCATTTTTGAGTTATTCATTAACCGAAAGTGTTTCTGCACCATTAATATTGTCTATTAGTATGTTAATTATTTTTATCCTGTTTATTAATGATCAATGCCCCATGTTTATATATGTGATTGAACTTATGTGTTCATGTGAATGTGGAAGGATGTTTTTAATATTGACTGATTGCCGCGCAATGGCTTACAGCCGACGCCTCGCGCTTTAGGGCTTTGTTTACTGCTGGGTTGCCAGAGACAAGTTTACTTGGCAAGATGGCGAGGTGGCCGTGTTATTAGTGTGCTGCCAACCTAATCTCGGACGAAAGAAGTGACAAGAGACCTCTCTGGGAGCCGTTGAAGAGGGTATATTATCTTCCTCGGGCAGAGAGGGTTTGTAGACACTACGCTCTGAACGCGCTTTGTATGGAATTTTAGCGCGCTCTACGTCCGGTGTGAGGTGAGGAAGGTTTTGGCGTGGCCTTAGACATCTACATATACATGGGATACTCTGCAAATCACATTTAAGTGCCTGGCAGAGGGTTCATCGAACCACTGTTATACTATTTATCTCCCATTCCATTCTCGAATATCGCGCGGGAAGAAGGAACACCTGAATCTCTCCGTTCGAGGTCTGATTTCTCGTATTTTATTCTGATGATCATTTCTACCTATGTAAGTAGGACTCGCCAATATATTTTCGCATTCGGAGGAGAATGTTTGCGATTGGAGTTTCGTAAGTAGCCCACGCAGCAGCGATAAGCGCCGTTGTTGTAATTATTCCCATCCCAGATCTTGTATCATTTCCGTAACGCTGTCTCCCCTGTATCGTGACAATACGAAACGAACTGCCCTTCTTTGGACTCTTTCGATGTCCTCCGTCAAACCCACCTGATACAGATCCCACACTGGGCAGCAATACTCCAAAAATGGACGGACAAGCATAGTGTATGCAGTTTCTTTTGTAGTTCTGTTGCATATTTTAAGGGTTGTACCAATGAAACGCAGTCTCTGGTTCGCCTTTCCCACGACATTACCTACCCTTTCCAGTTTATGTCTGAAGTAATAGTAATTCCTAGGTATGTTGTGGTGGCTTGCTTATTAATGTCTGTGTATAATAACGTGCGAGCTGCTATGTATATTGACCACTGTAGTATTAACTTCCTGTTATTGAAGTAATTTGAAACGAGTTAGTTCTCAGTTTGGGCCAGGAAACAAGGCTTTATAGCAGGGAGTAAACAGTAGTTCACACAGACCTCTTTTAATAATTTTGATGACAAAGCAAGGCTCTTGTTACGTACAGTGGTCGACTTTTATGTCTTTAATAGTACTTCTTCTAACCTATCCTTCTGTAAGTTGTGCAATATTCTGTAATTTTGTTTCCTAAACTTATCGCTTCTTACTTGGTCTACAGAACGAAGCTACATGACTAACCTATACGTAGTCTCTTATTATGTCTGGCTGAAATGAAAAAAAAAAAAAAAAAAAAAAAAAAAAAAAAAAAAAAAAAACAACTTTCATGTCCTGAGGTAAGAGGTTGTTCTGTTCGGTTTTCGACGTGTGATTTGATCATTCTGATTCCTTCATTTTGTTCTCAAAGTCTACTATAGTACTTTCTATCTCATCACTGTATAATAGAGTGTTATTCCACGAAATTGCGCATACCATGAAGACAAAATCACCCCCTCAAAACAAGACTTTCCGTTCTCCGCGCAAGATAGGTTGCCGCATTCTCACCAGCCGTCCAGACATGACACCCATCTTCACACAGAGAGCCAGACACACCAACAAACCCAAATTCAAGTACATTTATCCCCCCCAGAACCGTCATACACAACACACTGAACACTTATCCCGACACCATACGCAACCACGAACATGCAATTCAAATAATGATCATAGCAGACGAAACTCAAACACCACCTCACTTACTGGCACTTAACACCACCGCCACCTAACATCCAATCTCCCTTCACTTCCCTTCCCTAAAACCACACCAACACACCAGATCACAACCTGCAAATGGCTCACATAAACCAATATAAAGTACAAAACAGTATATAAAGACTCAGTAAATTGTAAATATTGTACATATGTAAATTTTGGCTTGTTAAATTCATCCAACAAAATTGTAAGCTCAAGACAAGCCCTAGGACACAGAAGTGTAAATTGTATTCCATCATATGAAAAATGCTTTAAAATTATATCCAGTTGGGTTAAGTTAGTATGTAAGTAAGTTATAGTTTCGATTGTTCCAATAAAATTATGTAAATTAATTATATAAGGTATCACCCTACGGCACCAATAGAGCAAAAGGTCTCTAGTTGCGCACCCGTCATCCTTCAGGTACGGGAATGAACAGCAAACAAAAAAGAAATAAAAAATATATATAAATAAAAATTAAATAAAATAAAAAATAAATAAAAAATAAAATAAATAAATAATAAAAATAAAATGAAATAAATAATAAACAATAAAAAAGAGATAGTGTTGATGATACTTGTTCTCCCTTACTTTACTGTGCTTAGCATTATGTAAATTGTTTCCACTGTAGTTTTGATTGGAGTTGTAGTGTTGTTTCCCAATGTTGATTATCGTTATAATTAATAGTTTTCTCTTTCCATTTCCGTTTCCGTTATTGTGCTTCAGTGACTGTAAATTTTGCCTTTTTCCATTTTCGAAATGGTTATTATCTGCACTCTGTGTATGATGTGGATTGCTATTGTTACACCTTGTGCCTTCATATAAAATGCCATCGAGTGTTGATTAAAAGTTCTCCAGATTATAATCCGGTATGTGAACTTGTTTCTCTTGTATATTGATTGGTAATTTGGACTTTAAAATGCGAAATTCTTAGATATGGGTTCATTTCGTAACATTTGTTTCTCAGAATATTTACTTAAACTACCAAGTTTCTATTATGCGGCTCTGGATTGGATACCTCTTTTCTTAGTCGTTCTTGTATACACGTGAACCAATATTTTGCAAGAAATGCTTTCTAGAACTGTGCATCTTGGCGGTCTCTGTTGTGCAGAGAGCTGTATCTCCTAGATTAAATTCTTTGGTTCTTCAGACCAGGATTTAGGGAGTACACCTCGGAAAACTTATAAAAGCACCGGGATGAGGATTTTTTAGCCTGGTGTTGAACTTTGACACTGTTGATGTTTTATTAAGATTGTGGACGTGGGATCGTGTTCTATCTCGGTTGATCGTTGGTTTCTTTGCTCAGTTTTTCGTTACGGAGGACGGCTAGCCTTCTGATCGAACGAGCGGCTAACCATTTAAGTTATCCAGACACGCTTTTCGTCTTGCACAAATTCGCAACTTATAGCACACTACTATTGTAGTGCATTATCCACTTGCTTGCAACTTCAACTGTATGAAGCCGACAGCTGGAGACGGAACTGATTGTGCATCAGCACTGATGTTGTCATTTGCCTGTTTGAATCATACATACAGTTTCAGACCATTGACAATTTCAGTGCGAAAGCACAATGAAGTTAGGTAACTTTCAAAATTACAAAAAGGGAGGACGAATTGTGTTTAACGTTGTGTCGACATCTTGGTCATTGGAGACGGTGCAAAAATACTGGTAAATAAAGCTGCAAGCGATAAGTTGGAAATTTAGGCAGAACGAGAAGATCAGCTGGTAGCCTGATCATTAAGGTGATTGATGCGCCTAAGCGAAAATCAGGGTTCGAATCCTGGTGCCGCGGTGGAGTAGCCGAGCGGTCTAAGGCGTCTCGCTGCGGAGCGCGTGGTTACTCGCCGTCGGAGATTCGAGTGCACCCTGGGCCATGGGTGTGTGTGTGTGTGTTTGTCCTTAGGTTAGTTTACCTTAGTTTAAGTAGTTTGTAAGCTACGGACTGATGACCACGTAGTTTGATTCGATAGATTTACAAGCATTTGAACATTTTTCGAGTCCCGGTCAGGCACAAATTTTCAACTCTGCGGTTAAACTTATTCCAATGCTCTGATACAGCCTAGATGCTAAGATATTTCTAATACACGACTGTGTATGTCACCCTATTGTTTCTGTTCTTTTAGACGCCACGCATGCAAAAGAATTCTTTGCTCTGCAACACGTGACGATTGCTTACAAAATATACCGTCCTGAAACAATCACCTTCTATTTGTTCATAAATATCGTTACCGTAATGAAAATAGCGTGTGTTTTTATGTATCTGTGAATTCTTCTCCTCCATTCCTTTATGAAGTTTAATTCATACATTTGTTTAGTTAATTTCTCCTACAAGAATGGAACATTCTTGCGTGTACATATCTAATTTTAAGTGGTCAATTTTTTTCCACTGTTTCTGAAACGAAATGTGTGCTAGCCTATTGCATCTCAATTGACAATTAGTTACTGATGTCGTTTGCTATTTGTGCTTCTTCGTCAGCTATCCAATGGGTAAATACAATAATTACTTTAATCTGCTGCTCAACCACTTGGTTTTTAATCTATTTTGCACAATCAACTGTAAAGTTGTTTACACTTTACTGCATGAGCTGTTGAGAGTTAAGTGTAATGTGGTTTATGCTTTTTACAAATTTTTACATCTGAGTCAGGTTTCTCTGACGTGTCTGGTATAATTTGATATCTCTGCTTAAACTGATGAGTTTCTGTCCGAAGGTAGTATAGGTCAATTTTTGTATTGTCTTCATTTTCTGTGCGAGTTATTCTAAATTTGGTATAATATTTTCCTCCTATTTAGCTTTGAACTGTCGTAACAACGTTTTAGTCAGTTCTTTCTACCGTTTACTAAAACTTTCTGTCGCAAGTCTAAATCATTCGTGCCTACGTTCCAATCCTTCGACATGATTTTTACGCTGTCTAAAGGCGTCTGAAGAATTGTCCTTCACGCACTTTCTTTTGCTTAGTTAATTGTTCATCACGACCTTCCGCTTGTCGAGAAAGCTTGTCGAAAGGATCCGATAAACTTGCGGTACTCGATTTGCCTACTTACGTTCATTTATCAGCGGGTACCAAATATTCAATAGTTAAATGATTTATACGATTGCTCTTGTCGTCTAAAAATTAAATACGGTCATCTTGTGTTTATATAAATCACACGTCTAACATTAAGATCAACCTTCACGTACTACAGAAACATGAACCGTGGATTGGTGTAGTAAATTCATTAGTTGCACGCTATTCGCAAACGGAGTGGACGAAACCATTGATCTCTCTGCCTTTCGGAGTTAAAAGAAACGTACTCCTACTTCAGAAGTTTATTGAAATTTATTTCTTCGTTACAAGCCAAGTATTTTGTCGTAGCTTTGTTATTACGTCAAGTTTTCCCTCAGGACAAATCTCATGAAAAAAAGTATAAGTGACTACAATAATCTGTTTCTAATACTGTAAATGCAAATATTGAAACTATAAAATTTCTCATAACTTTGACCTTGAACGAGAGGCGTTTTATATTGCTACTTCGTCGTTGTTTGATGTTTTATATTTTAGATTATGGCATTACAAAATTTATTTGATTGTAATGCTGTGGAAAGTACCGTATACTGTTACGTAATCAGTAATTATCTTTGACAGTAGCAGTGTACCACACAAATATGCTTATTGTCATTGAGGCGCAATAAAATGTTTCTCAAGTACGTTCGTTAAAAATCATTAAAAGTTTTTTGTCATTAATATGGTGCAATTCTTGTATTAAATGCGAAAATTATCAAATCCAAAACACACTATAGCATCTCCTGAGTCTAGTTACTTCTGTTGTTTGAAACTACGTAATAAAAATCATTGACGTAACTTCGCCTATGGATAAATATGAACTCAGAAAAATTTAACTAATTTCAGGTACCAAAGATGGAGAAATATGTTATTGTCATTGTGTGGGTGGTGGAATCGATCGAACATTAAAGTAATCACACTATCTTCAGCCGCTTATACGAAAAATATAGTAATCCCCATCCCAAAGCAGGCGCGGACAGGTGTGAAAATTACAGAACCATCGGTTTAAAGAGACATGGTCGCAAAATTTTAACACCAGTTATTTACAGATGGATGGAAAAGTTGGTAGAAGCTGACCTCGGGAAAGATCATTCGGATTCAAGGGAAATGTAGGAACACGGGAGGCAATACTCACTTTACGACTGAACTTATAAATAAAGAAAAGGAAACCCTACATTTAGAGCTTTTGTAGATTTGGAGAAAGGTTTTGCAATATTGACTGGAATACACCCTTTCACATTACGAAGTTAGCAGGGGTAAAATATAGGTTATTTACAACGTACAAAAACCAGACAGCAGTTGTAAGAGTCGAAGGGCATGCATGAAAGGGAAGCACTCGTTGGGAAAGGAGTGAGACAGGGTTGTAGGCTTTCTCCAGTGTTGTTGAATTTGTACACAGAGCAAACTGTGAAGGAAAGCAAGGAGAAATTTGGAGAAGGAATTAAAGTTCAGGGTAAAGAAATTAAAACATTCCGTTTTGCTGATGACATTGTAATGCTGTCAGAGATAGCAAAGGACCTGGAAGAGCAGTTGAACAGAATGCACAGTGCGTTGAAAGGAGCGTATAAGATGAACACTAACAAGAGCAAAACAAGGGTAAGGGATTGCAGTGTAAGAAAATCAGGCGATACTAAAGGAATTAGATTAGGTAACGAAATGATAGAGGTAGTAGATGACTTTACTTAGTTCGGCAGAAACATAACATATGATGGTCGCAGTACAGAGCATATAAAATTCAGAATGGCAATGAAAAGAAAAGTTGTGTTTTTTTTTCCCTACTTCCCTCAGTCGCAGTTTACTTTTGAATGTGTTACCTAGCTTTAAATGAAGCAAAGGACACCTTCTTGAGACAATATGAGGGAAAGGGTTAAAAATTGCACTTCAAATCTTAAAAGGAATTAATATACCAATAACACATCTGCCGTGAACACATAGTCATACCTACAGTTGGAACAGCAGCACAGTCACTAAGGGTTACATGTAATCTTTGCTACGGTTGAAAAGCTTTTAACCGTAGCAGCGAGTGAAGAAGGTGTCATTTGCGATATTGAAACCTAGGTAACATATTCAAACGCAACTTGCGACTGAGCGCTGCAGTTTTTTTTTTTTTTTTTTTTTTTTTTTTTTTTTTTTTTTTTTTTTTCTTTTTAGAAAATGTAATAGACATTGTGCAGTCGCTGATCAACAACCTTGCGTAAAGGGAAGAAAAGACATTTTGAAAAAGAGGAATTAATTAACTTCGAATATCAATTTAAGTGTAAGGATGTATTTTCTGAAGGCATTTGTGTGGAGTGTTGCCATGTACGGGAGTGAAACATGGGCGATCAATAGTTAAGAGAGGATAGAGGCTTTTGAAATGTGGCGATACAGAATAATGCTGAATAGTAGCTGGGTAGATCGCGTAACTAATGAGCAGGTTCTGAACAGAATTGGGAAGAAAAGGAATTTGTGGCTCACCTTGACTGAAAGAAGGGATCGATTGGTAGGACACATCTTAGACGACAAGGTATCGTGAATTAAGCATTGGAGGGAAGTGTGTGGGGTGAAGGCGCATAGGGAGACCAAGAGACGAATACAGCAAACAGATTCAAATAGGTGTGGTTTGCCGTTCTTATGAGGAGATGGGGAGGGTTGCTTAGGAAAGAGTAGGGCGGAGAGTTGTATCATACCAGCCTCCTGACTGAAGGCCAAAACAGTCATAGGAAACGTAGGGAATAGATTGTGAAAACCTTAAAATACTCGACAAATAACTTCGAAACGAATTCTCATTCGATGCAAATTTAGAAGGCGCATCCAGAGAGTAGGTTTCCCTATTTTGTTCTTAAACAAAGACAACATTGTTACATGACAAACTTTGTCGGCGACGGGTACATCAATGTCTGAATTATTTTTCGAAATAGTCACCTGTTATATCGTGGGATCAACTGTCGTATTCGTAAGTCAGAAGTCAGCCTGTGTATGGAACCAGTATGTGACAGTTGTCTTCGGCTGTTAGTCGTCGTCAAAACATTGGCCAGAGGGCAGGAATTTCTTGAGGGGCAACAAAGAATGGAAATCGCTGGGATCAAGATCAGGTCTGTATGCTGTATAATGAAGCAGCTCCCAGCCGAAGTGATGCCAAACAGTTGTTGGGTGCCGTGCCGTACGGGTACGAGCATTGTGATGGAGCTCCAGGCCACCTGCAGTACGCATTGCACGCCTCCTGCTGTGAATGGCACGTCCTGCAGCCAGCGTCTTGACAATGACGAAGAGCTGGTGACGACTGTCACGCTGGTTCCATTCACGGCTGGCAGACTTGTACTACACGAGAATACAAACAGTCATCCCACTGCATGACAAGCGTCCCAATTCTTTTGGTGACTGTGGGAAAAAGTTCAAACATTGCTGTACCTGTAACTACATTGTTTTTGTTTCAAATAAATAGGGAAACTGCCTTTCTGGATGCGCCTAGTACACATGCACATGATGGACATGAGTAGGAAAAACAATCCCAAAATGTTCGAATACAGCATTAGTAGTGAGCTTCTTGATGCAGTCGCGTCTTTCAAATATCTAGGTGTAACATTGCAGAGCGATATGAAATGGAACGAATATGTAAGGACAGTTGTGAGTAAGGCGGATAGCCGACTTCGGTTTATAGGGATAATTTTGGAAAGATGTACTTTATCTGTAAAAGAGACCGCCTGTAAAACGCTTGTACGACGACGTCGTGAGTATTGCTCAAGTTTTTGGGACCCGCAGCAGATCAGTTCAAAGGATGAGATGGAAGCAGTTCAGAGGAGAGAAGCGTTCGTTACTAGTAGATTAGACCAATGCGCGAGTTCCACGGAAATGCTCCACGAACGCAAATGGGAATCGCTGGAGAAAAGACGACGTTCGATTCTAGAAATTCTGTTGAGGAAATTTAGAGGGCCGGAATTTGAAGCTGACTGCAAAAAGATCTTGCTGCCGCCTACTTACATTTTGCGTAAAGATCACAAAGGCAAGATAAGAGAAATTAGGGCTCAAACTGAGGCATATAGACATTCTTTTTCCCTCGTACTATTTGGGAATGGAATAGGAAAGGAAATGACTAGTAGTGGTACATGGTACAATGTAGTCCCACCACACACCTTACGATGGATTGCGGAGTTGAGAGACAAGACGATACGTAAACGACTGAGACGAAAATGAGGCTTGGAGCAAAACAATGGGTTTTATCATTACAATTTTTGCTAATATAATTACCTATCTCCCATAGGTTTCCTCCTCTGTAAACACCTTGATATTATACACTTTTATCGCAGATACTTTCTACTAAATTATATTACTTAATACTTTGACTTGTATACAACTATTTTTGTAGTAAGACAACGACTTAAAAGGAGACGGCACAAGAGATGTTTCTGGAAAAGGCATGTAGTCATTGGAGCATATTAGGTGGATTAAAAATTAGTCAAACAAAAAGTCCAAAATCAGATATTGGTTGGTAAGGCTTGCTGAAGAGCAGATATAGGCTCAGATTATAAGTTACTAATGACGTTAAAGACAATAATCCGAAAGACTGAAAGCAGAAATAATGTGAGTACTGAAGTAGTGAAAAAGGACTGATTTGATGTTTTTGAAGTCGTACAAGGCTTTATATACTTCGATAGTGTTTATCACATTTAGCAGTCCCATTGCAGCGGTATAAACATATCTAATAGTTGATTTAAAAAAAAAAGCTAGATAAACAAGTGTATAACGTTGGTAACTACCATGTAACCTCTGGTACCGGAAGAATTAATTCAAATGATAGATGAGAGAAGCAAATAGAGAAATGTTAAAGTGAATACAGGAATGCAGTTATACAAATCACCTAAAAAATAAATAATTAGAACAGGGAAACCAAAGCGGAATACCTTCAGAAAAGAAAGATGCGGAGGTATTGGAGAAGAAACGGCTGTCGGAAGGAATGGTCCACGATACAGAAAAGGCAGAAACAACCTTCGGTGATATTAGAAGTAAAGATGTCATCATTAGAAGTGGAGAAGAAATTCCAATATTAAATGTAGAGGAGAGGGCAAATAGGTGGTAAGAGGAGGAGGAATTGTCTGATGACATGATAGAGAAAGATATCGAAGACGTAGGTGATCCAGAATTGGAGGAAGGATCTACAAGCTGTGGGAGGCTTGAGATCATATAAAGAGAAAGGCGTGGATAATATTCTATCGGAATTTACAAAATTGTTTAGGGAAGTAGCAACCAATAATCGAAGTCGTTGTGTAGGATCGGTGGGTCTGGAGATTTTCCCTCAGACATTCGGGAAAACATAATACCAAGGGCATGTAATTTCATGAACTATCGCTCACTCAACTGAACATTTCAAGCCCCCAATCTTATAACAAAAACAATGTACAGAAGAACGGAAAAGTAAATTGATGAACTGTTAGATGTAGGGCACTTTGACTTTGGGGAAAATAAAGACACCTGGAAGCTGTTTTGACTTGCTTGGTAATGGAAGCAGGACTTAAAGCCAGATTTGTCGACATCAATGCAGAATAGTGCAAGATATTAGAAATTCTTAGGAATCTTGGTGTAATGTGTAAGGAAAGATGGGTGATACTGAATAAATATCAGAAGCTAAATAACACAGGATGAGAAAAGCAAGAACGACGTAAAAAGCAGACTGGCAGTGATAAGGGGCATTTCTGCCCACAGCAAGCTTACTTTGTCACATATGGGACTTTATGAGAAGAATTTACTTCTGAGAAGGTGAATTCAGAGCATAGCATTGTGAAGACTTGAATGATAAGAAAAGGAAGGAAGACTACCGTTTAATGTTTCTTCGACATCGAGGTAATTAGAGACGGAGCACTCGGACTCGTGTAGTTTTTGTCAGTGATGGAGAAGGGAATCGGCCGTGCCGTTTCAGAGAGACTATTCCAGAATTCGCCTGGAGTTATTTTAGGTAACTCAGGGAAACGTAGATCAGGATCGCCGGGGCGGATTTTGAAACGCCGTCCACCCGTATGCTCCTCCATTGTGATACCAATGCACCACCTCGCTCAGTTACGTTAATTGATGGACTGTGGGTAAACGGAAAAAGAGCAACTTCGAAGCGATTATAATTTGATACACGAATTTGTGCGATAAAAATGAGGAGGTTCGTAAGTATCCTATACTGAAGCGAAAAGCGCCGTTGTTGTAATGATTCCCATCCCAGATCCTGTATCATTTCCGTAAAACTGTATCCCCTGTATCGTGACAATACAAAACAAGCTGCACTTTTTTGGATTCTTTCGATGTCCCACGTCGAAAACACCTGATAAGGATCCCACACTGGGCAGCAGTACTCCAAGAAAGGACGGACAAGCGTAGTGTAAGCAGTCTCTTTAGTAATTCTGTTGCATCTTTTAAGGGTTCTGCCAATAAAACGCAGTCTGTGGTTCGTCTTTCCTACGACATTATCTACGTGTTCTTTTCACTTTAAGTCTGAAGCAATAGTAATTTCTAGGTATTTTGTGGAGTTTACGGCCTTCACTTTTGATTGATTTATCTTGTAAACAAAGTTTAACGGCTTTCTTTTCGAACTCGTGTGGCCGACTTCACACTTCACATTATTTAGAGTCAGTTGCCAATTTTTATATCATACTGATATCTTTTTCAGATCGTTCTGCAGTTGGTTTAGATCTTCAGATGATTTTACTAGACGGTAAATGACGGCGTCATCTGCAAACAACCTAAAAGAGCTCTTTAGATTTTCTCCCAAATTGTTTATATAAATGAGGAACAGCAGAGGACCAATAACACTACCATGTGGAACGCCCGATATCATCTCTGTTTTAGTCGATGCCTTAGCATCGATTACTAAGAACTGTATCCTCACTGACAGGAAATCCCCTATCCAGTCGCAAATTTGGGACGATATACCATACCCACGCAATTTAATTAAAAGCTGCTTGTGAGCATCCGACAAGGAGCAGATGTGCACTCCGAAGCAAGGCGCCTTAGAGCCCCCGGCCAGCTATTTTTATTAAATTTAAAAAGAATTCCTCATGTAAAATGTCTTCAATGTTCTACTTTCAACGATATAAATACAGAACATAATAACCAACTACCATATGTCTTGTTGTTTGCACAAAATTACTCAAAGATTGCACATGAATCAACACACAGTATAAAAATTAATATATGAATGCTCCAGATCTCTTCTTAAACTACTTGACCGATTTCAATTTGCAACCATCTTGGTACCACATTCTTTATTATCCGGAAATATTCACTGTATGGGTAACAAATACCTACAACGTATAATTCAGAAGATATGACGTCTTAAACAATGAGAGTCACAAGAGACTGCACCAACACCTGTTATTTAAGTTTGGGAGCCCGTAGCACGTTTTTAGGTGATATGACGTTATAAGGACTATCCTGCAAGAAGACGAAACTGAAATGTACGAAGAGAAGGAAGGGCAGAAGGCAATGGACTACCATACAAATACTTACCCGGGTAACGCCGTGAGTTTAAGCTAGTAATATAATAAGTACCAATAGTATAACTGTAACTAAGAAACCAGTATATCAATGCTCTTAATGCATGAACGGGATTACGCTTACTCCTACCTTTTACAACATATTTTAATGTTCGACAGTGTTCTTACAGAGCAACACATAAGAAGCGGCAGTAACTCTTGTCCTAAATGTCTGTTAACTTCGTATAGCTCTCGATACTAACTTAACTGGAGGCATACAGGTTAAAAAAACTCCACACATGTACACGGAGACATTCTAATTCACGATGTTGCTCGACATCGCCCGTACAGTGCGACAAATCTACGACAGCTGTTACGCATTTCGACACCTGTTTCTTGTAAACACCATGTGACACCTTACATTTTATAATCAGCTGGACTAGCAACTGACAAATCCACTAATCAGCTTGCAAAAGATTAATGGCTCCGTGCACACCACTGCATATAACTGAACGACGCCCTGATCGACCTGTAATAAAACGTCACCTACATGAGAAAGCTTTTGATTTCAGAACGTCCGTGCGTCCTTGGTCGGCCTCTCATTTTGTAGACTATTTTTGTTCTGTTTAGAACTTATTATGTCAGTCATAGACCCGACGGTATCCGAGATTAAAAATGACCGACAGCGATGGTCGGACGCCCGCCCACGTACTCGGGCGAGCGGCGGCCAGGTTTCTTTCGGAGCCCAGTTGCGTATGCATGAAATCCCAGGAGTTACGTTACGGCCCGTGCCAAGCCTTCCGCGCGCGGTTCAGACGTCTGACAGATATATGTATGCAAATCAAGACATCAGCTTCACACCTAACTGTAAACCATTACTATTAATCCTGCGCCCGTATCCCACGCCCCTTCTTTCAGTATTGCGCAGCGAAGTGATGTCTGCCGTGGGATAAATTGTGGTGTGGACGCGCCGTTCCCTCTCGTGATATATTTTACTGATTATCTGAGCCCACCTCGCCAGGAGTCCGTTACCTTTGCGCAAGCGTCGTGCTATTTCTGCTCCGATTTCATTTATTACTTCGTACGACGGAGTTAATCACGACACTATCTCTTTCGGCGTCATTACGTAACCATTAATTGATACGTCACACACGATACGTCACACTAAACTTTTCCTTAAATTCCCTTAATTCATTTCACAATTTTCTGTAGTTCTTTGCTTCTTAATAGTAAATCCCTTGCGTGAGGGCGAGAGCATGTATGTTTAGCCATAGCAGATAACCAGAGGTTTACAATGGTTCATTAAGAATTATTCACTTCGCTTCTTCAGATGTATTTACCCTTACAAGGCAGTATCACTTTAATAAATATACAGGGGGACGATTATTGAACTGTATGAAACAAAATCATCAGAACTGTTGAACGGCTTGTATTAGAAAAGGACTTCCCAATATTTTCAGCTGGCGGACCCCTTTTTCGAAGCGTAAGTCCACCGCGGAACCTTTACCAGCCCAGCACAAAATAACTGTTGAAATTCAGCGCGAAAACCGTGCGAATTGAAAACTTTGTGCCAATTTTCTACTAAATCCACAAAGACTGAAGAGTCTATGGCTTAGAGACAAATGGTAACAACTTCAAATCAATGATGTTCCCATTTGTCTGTATTCTTAGTATATTCGTGCTGCGGTGCGCGCTGCCTTTCGCCGTCGGGGGCTCGAATCCCCCCTTGGGCATGGATGTTTGTGTTGTCCTTATGTTAGTTTACCTTATTTTAAGTAGTATGTAAGCTACGTACTAGTGAGCAAGCAGTTGAGTTCGATAAATTTACAAACATCTGAACATTTTAAGTCTGATAAAGTTTACTTGTTACCTGATAGTTCACAATCAGAGTAATCAACGTCGTTCCCTAACTGTCCACTACTGACTCGGTGTCGCAACAGGTGGTCAGTACATTTTGATTCTTTGGCTAGTGCTGTGTAAGAAGCATGCGTATATTCCGTTACCATTGTTGTGCATGAGGGGTTTTTTTTTTTTTTTTCTTTTAGTTGCCATTTCAGGTGAAATGGGAGGTAAAGGGCAGACTCGCGATTCAGGATGTGAAAACATCAGGAAAGCAAATTGGGCAAGGGACAGACGACGGTAGACTTCGGTTTATTGGGAGAAATTTGGGAAGATGTACTTCACCTGTAAAGGAGACCGCGTATAAAACGCTTGTACGACCACGTCTTGAGTATTGCTCAAGTGTTTGGGATCCGCAGCAGATCGGTTTAAAGGAAGACATAGAAGCAGTTCAGAGGCGAGCAGCTAGGTTTGTTACTAGTAGGTTCGACCAATGCGCGAGTGTCACGGAAATGCCCCGGTAACTCTATTGGGGATCGCTGGAGGAAAGACGACGGTCTTTTCGTGAATTTCTGTTGAGGATATTTAGAGGGCCGGAATTTGAAGCTGAGTGTAGTACGATCTTGCTGCCGCCTCCTTACATTTCACGTAGTGATCACAAAGACAAGAGAAATTAGGGCTGGTACGGAGGCATATAGACATTCTTTCTTTTCTCGTTCTATTTGGGAGTGGAATAGGAAAGGAAATGCCTAGTAGTGTACAGTGTACCCTCCACTATGCACATTACGGTGGGTTTCGGAGTATGTATGTAGATGTAGAAGAGACTGCGTTTAACTCATGTGCAATTGTGATAATACTTTGACAGGAAGGTGTAAAATGGAGGACCTCTCTTACCGGTTTCCAAAGTATAGTCGAGCCGAAATCCAATGATCACTGGAGCTTGAGCCAATCGGCTTTACGCGGCGACTGCTGTAGCAGACCAGTGGAGTAACTGCTGTGCACATGCGTGCCTCCGGCTGCCGCCGTGCACTTTTGCCAGTTCTGTCACACAAGAACGAGCGTTACCTGTACTGCGCAGCAGCGAACTATCTGTTTGACAACATGGCTGCATTCCGTTTCTCGGAGTGGGATGGTCTCCCAGCTTAGTATGCGGAGCCTGGGATCATCGTATTTCGGCCAGACTATAGTCCGTGAATCGCTAATCCGATTAATCTTGGGGACATGACCTGATTTAAACATATTTTTCAAATAAAGAAAACAGTAATGAATTTGATTTTCAGATTATTTTAATAAATACTGTTATTCGTTCTTTTACAAATACCGGTGAATTGTGACCGCGGATTCCCTTGAAAGAATCGACGGATGCCTAAGGGGACCGCGGACCACACTTTGGGAAGCCCTCAATTAGAACATTCAAACTGCAGTCATGGCCACGGACCATGGTTGGACTTAGTATGCGCAAGCGAAAGCGCCTTGTTGTTGCCCTCCATTTGGACGTGAAAATTTCACGGTACTGCATGCTTAAACGTATAACGCGTGTGAAACTTATTAAAAAAAAAAAAAAAAAAAAAAAAAAAAAAAAAACCACAAGTGTGAATCAACCGCGAGAAACTACGACAAATTGCTCTTCCAATACAAAATTCAAACCTATCACTCGTTAAGCCCCAGCGTCATGGGACAGCGATTGTGCTTCGCCAGCACTCCTGAATTGACGAATAGCACTTTGATGTGGACATGATTTGGTTTAGTAACGTAGCCCACTTTCATTTAAATGTTCCCTCAGTAAGAAAAATTGGCGCATTTAGGGTACGGAGAATCTGCAGTTCGCGATCGGGAAGTGTGCTATGTCCAGTCACGGAATAACCGGTGCGGTATTCGTTGACGGCACTGTGACTACGGATCGGTACGTGAAGAGTGTTTCATGTCCTGGAGGATCTCACTGGTATCCACATTTTGTTTCTAGGGTACCCAGAGATCAGGGGCACGGATATCAATTGGCCGCCATAGTTTCTGGTTCTGAACATATCGACTTCTTTTTGTAGGTCTATATTAAATATGAGGTGTACAGAAGTAACCCCAAAAACATTGCTGAGCTGAAAACCCGTTCAGGAGGTCATCGACAGTATAGATTTTTCGACACTTCAGCGAGTAATGCAGAATTTCTCTATTCGACTGCGCTACATCAACGCCATGGAAGGCACGCATGCCTAACATGTCATAACCTACATCCGAATATCTGTAGTGACTTTTATATCTTGAATAAAGTGTGTACACGCAGTAGTTTTTTTCTCTATAATTTGTTTTCTTTATTATCTTTCAACTAACCCAATCCTTAAAAATTACAATTGGTCGTTTTATTCTACATTTAGTACAGTGTTTCTTAACGTCTTGGCAACTGTAATACATTTTATCCAACCCATTAGTCATGTTAGATATTCTACAAATCTGTGAGTCTATTTATGCTCCAAGTTACACCACAGCGTTACAGATGTGCCAGTGGTTGGATCATAACCCTACAACTTTGGGTTTGGCCGTCTCTTCTAGATGACACCAGTAAGCATTCCCCTGGCTCTGGGCAGCCCTCTACATTGACACACTACAGTTCCTCTTACTACGTAATTCCCGTTCTAAGCTACCTACTAGATACTTATCCACTGTCTAACCTACATTATGATCGGTGGATGCCATATCTACCTCCGGTTGCAGAAGACAGCGGTTTTCAGGCTGTGATGGTGTCCAGTCTGCTACCCGGCGGCATGGTTCGACGTGACAGTCTTCATCGTGTGAATGGTCACATTTGGGTTAGTTTTGACTGAAAAAAAGTCCGTTTGAACTTTTGGTAGATAATTCCGCAAGTTAGTTGAAGACATAGAAGGTGTTTTCTGAGCGCAATAGCTCGTAAGTGTATGTGCGCTTAGTTCTCGGGGAAACGTGGTCGAAAGTGGGGCACTCATAAAGGATGTGTAGGATTTGTTTAGCACTCCCCTACGCTGTTCCACACCTACATACTGGTGTAACCTGTTCCCTGAACAGACATAGTCAGGAAGTGAAGCAACCCTCTTTTAGGTTGGAAGCAGCTTGAAACATGTCCAGTGATTGTTTGATCGTGTTCCATTTTGATTTTTTCTGTAACCTAAAGTGTTTCTGCACCATTAATGTTATCTATCTGTGAGTTAATTATTTTATTATTTTTTATTAATGATCAATGCCCCACATTTATATATGTTTGCTTCACATTTATATATGTTTCCACTCGTGTGATTGAACTTGTGTGTTCATGTGAATGTATGCTCTTTATATTGACTGAAAGCCGCGCAATGGCTTACAGTCTCCGCCTCCCGCTTTAGGCCTCGTTTTTCTGTAGTTCAGAATGCATGGTTTCGTTTGTCGTCCGCGCTGGCGTCTGCTGGATGGCCAGAGACAAGCTTGATTGGCAAGGTGGCGAGGTGGGCGTGTTGTTAGTGTGGTACCAACCTAACCTTGGACGAAAGAGGTGACAGGAGACCTCTCTGGGGGCGGATGTAGAGGGAATTGTCTTGGCCAGGTAGCAAGGGTTGGTAAACACTAGTCTCTGAACGCAATCTGCGTCGCTTTTAGCGCGCTCTACATCCAGTGTATGGCGGGGGGAGGTTTTTCCGAGGACGTAGAGCTTTAGTCTGGACTTTTCATTCTGGCTCCGACGAGTAAGTACTTCCCCGAATCATACTGAGGGGAAGGCATGCTATTAGGACTTTGATTTATTTATGATCAGGCAGTCTTGGTTTTTCAGCGATAGTTTTCTTGAGTAATTCTTTCGCTGTGAGAGGCGAAGTGTTTCTTCATTTACAGAACTCCAGTAAATTCAGTGTAAATTTATTATTTGCATTTTCATTCCAGTGATGATTGTGTTCGGTTTTGCTCAAGTTAGAATACAAGTGTGTGGCCTTCAGCCTTTGTGTAAACATAGTATGTTTGAATTTCCTTCATGTTTTTAACTAACGTTTTCGTGTCATTTCTGTATCTGTAAGTTTGCTAAATATTTTTCAGATTTTCTGATTTCGTTCTGTCCTTTCTGTCTTGTATGACCTATTGTGCCATGTGCTTTTGTAACGGTCGTTACTTGGCCTTCAGCCATGCTTTTGTTAATACTATTTTCCTTGTATACGAATTCTCGCATGTGCTTTAATCGATTATTCTACATTAATTTCTGTTTGTAAATGCTATGAAATTCGGCGTGGTCACACACCATGTGGTACTTATGAATAGTATGACACTGCCTTCCCACACAAATGAGTTCGTTTAGTGTACAGTATAATTTAAAATTTGTGATCAAGACATCTGCCATCTCATCAACATGCCGCCGAAACTTTGTTTTGCAACTGTTTGCAAGTGTTCCTGGAGTGTAGAGTACCACTATGCATTATGCGTGTGTCTGTGAATGAATGTATTTTCTTTCCGCTATCCATTGTGTGTGTGCAACTTTCCTCCCACGTTATCTCCATATTCATAAAGGACAGAAATAATTTTACTATGGGCAGTAATTATATGATTTAATTCACCTTTGTACAATGTATGTGCTTAGTTTGGTCTCCCCACATTTAGTTGCTTGTTCATTTTCCTGAATAGATTATGATTTTAAAGTATCAATCCTCTGCTTTATGATTTCATGCTCCCTATCCCATGTTTACTTATCTATTCATTTATTTTTAACATTGATTTTGTGTTTGTTAAAACATTGGCTGCTCCCATAAGGATTCTTTGATGTTTCAAATTGTGTCCTACCGAATGATCCCTGATTATATTCAAAATATACCAGGAATTTATTTTCTCCTAGATTCAATTTAGTTCCTTGTCATTAGTAACATGATATACTCACGCTATTGTTCTGTAGCACCAGATTTCAAAGGCTTTTGTCATTTTTCTTTTTGAAATCCTTGTCGTCCACGCTTCTCTCCCCTACAAGGCTGTACTCGAAACAAATTGATGGCCAAAGCAGTTTGGTCCGATTGGTTTGCAGTCATTTGATCATTTTTGTTCAGAATATCTGTTCTTTCCAAAGCCATTCTACATTTTATATCTTCTCTACTTCGAGCATAATAAGTTATTTTATTCCTCAAGTAACAAAATTTAACTACTGCTTTTATTGTCTCGTTACCCTTATTTTGCTCTTTTTCATGTTCATTTATTCCATTCATGTTTGCCGGCCGCGGTGGCCTAGGAGACTGAGGCGCTCCAGTCACGGTCTGCACGGCCACTACGGTCGGGGGTTCGAATCCCCCCTCGGGCATGGATATTTGTGCCGTCCTTAGTCTTAGCTAGTTCATAAGTAGTTTGTAAGCTCAGGGACTGTTGACCTCGTAGTTGAGTCCCATAAGTTCTACAAACATTTGAACATTAATGTTGATTTATTCCATTCAATTTCTCTTCCGGGTAGTTTGCTGCCTCTGACAGAATTACTATGTCGTCGGTAAACCGCAAAGTTTTAATTTCTTCTACCTGAACCTCAATTCTTCCTCCAAATTTCTCCTTGCTTTCCTTCACAGTTTGAATAACACTGGGGAGTGGCTACAACCATGCCTTTACTCCCTTCCCAACCATTGCGTCCTATTACACCCTTTGACTCTAATAACTGCTGTCTGGTTTTTGTACAAGTCATATATAAATTTGAGTTCACTATATTTTATCCCGCTTGCCTTCATAATTTGAAAGAGTATATTCCAGTCATCACTATCAAACGCTTTCTCCAAATTTACAAAAGGTAAACAAGTAAGTTTGCCTTTTCTTAACCAATCTTCTAAAATAAGTAGTAATGTATCGCCTCAGGTGTTCCTATGTATCTCATAAATCCAAACTGATCTTCCCCAAGGTCGTATTCTTCCAGTTTTGAAATTCGCCGGTAAGTTTTTGCTGTTAATACTACCATCGTAAGTAACAAATGTCATCTACGAACTTTATTAATATTACAAAAAACAGTTTTGATCGCAAAAATTTACAGTTTTTATTGACCGGTTTCGACCTTATGTAGGTCATCTTCGGAAAAAATGTAGCCCATGTAGTCAGTGGTGGACTCGGCTGGGCTGGGCTGTCCTGGCTGTTCTGCTACCAGCAGTTAACTGTTGACCCAATTGTCAAATAAAATGTAGCCCATGTAGCCAGTGCTGGACTCGTTTGGGCTGGGCTGTCTTGGCTGTTCTTCTACCAGCAGTTAACTGTTGACCCAGTTGCCAAATAAAATGTAGGAAAGCCCAGCCCAGCCGAGTCCAGCACTGGCTACGTGGGATACATTTTATTTGGCAACTGGGTCAACAGTTAACTGCTGGTAGCAGAACTCCGAGGACAGCTCAGCCCAGCCGAGTCCAGCACTGGCTACGTGGGCTACATTTTATTTGGCAAGTGGGTCAACAGTTAACAGCTGGTAGCAGAACTCTCAGGACAGCCCAGCCCAGCCGAGTCCAGCACTGGCTATATGCCATACATTTTATTTGGCAACTGGATCAACAGTTAACTGCTGGTAACACCCAGGACAGCCCAACCCAGCCGAGTCCAGCACTGGCTACATAGGCTACATTTTATTTGGCAACTGGGTCAACAGTTACCTGCTGGTAGCAGAACAGCCAGGACAGCCCAGCCCAGTCGAGTGCAGCAACAGTTACCTGCTGGCAGCAGAACAACCAGAACAGCCCAGTCCAGCTGAGTCCAGCACTGGCTACGTGGGATACACTTTATTCCGAAGATGACCTACATAAGTTCGAAACCGGTCAATAAAAACAGTTAATTTTTGCGATCACGACCTGTTTTTCGTAATATTAATCATACCAAATAGATCGCTGTTTCTCTCCTTTGACAATGTTGTCTAAATTAATACCACCTTTATATTTCGTTTCGTAACCTAATTCCTTCAGCATCGCCTGATTTTCTTACACTAGATTCCATTAACTCTGTTTCATCTTATACGCTACTTCCACTACACGGTCCATTCCTTTCAATTTCTCTTCCAGATCTTTGATGTCTCTGACAGACTTACAATGTCATCAGCAATCCGCAAAGTTTCTGTTTCTTCTTCCTGACCTTTAATTCCTCTCCCAAATTTCCACCTGCCCTACTTTCACAGCTTGATCATTGCCTGCTATTAGGATAAGGAAACGACGGAAGAACGGCGAGCAGCGGCTGTCGGTGAGCGCCGCTTGGCATCTTGGTCCCGGCCGCGTCCCGCCGGCCCGCCTGCAATTAGATAAGCATCTATATTCATGCGGCCCGGATGGCGCGCCATTGTAGTGGATATTGCGTCATCCCCCGGGCAGCGGGCGAAGACCGGGGGCGACTTGGATCGTGGGGGTGATTTAATTTGCGCCGGCCTGATTAAACCTTGCAAATTCGGCGCCGACAGGCCGTGTCCGCAAATTAGTTTCAACCTCTCGCTAAGCTGTCGTGATGGACACCTGTCCACCCCGATGAACCGCCGCCACCGCCACCGACGGCCCGCCCTCGCAAACGACCGACCCGCGCAGTCGACGGGCCACCGCGCTCATTTGTCTAATTGTATTTGTCATTCCAAATCACTGACTGTAACACGGAAACCTTTCTCACAATTACGGATTTTTTTTAATCATGAAGGTGCACAAGATAATTGATGTTAACCTTAAATATTTAAACCAGCAATATATATATATATATATATATATATATATATGTGTGTGTGTGTGTGTGTGTGTGTGTGTGTGTGTGTATCGTTTAAAGATATAAGATTTCCAAGAAATTTTGTATTTACGCTGGATTTTTCTTTCGAAGTGCACCCACATAGTTGTATTTTTTTTTTTTTTTTTTTTTTTTTTTTTTTTTTTTTTTTTTTTTTGTAAAAACGTGATTTTGAGTATATATAGAGTGTCCCAGCTATCTTGTCCACCCAAAATATCTCTGGAACAATAACAGCTATTGGAAAACGACTTTCGCCGGTGTCAATGTACGACTGGAGCCCATGAATGTACATATTTGGAAACATTCTAAAACGAAAGCAAATGTGTTTTTTTTTAACACAAACTTATGTTTTTTTTTTAAATGGACACCCTATATTTTTTCTTCAGCAATCCATTGCATGACAGATCACATAAACAATAGCGTTGCTTGCATCGCAATATTCCAATAACATCCAGAGATATTGCGACGCGAAGTTGACGCTTGAAATACGCGAAACGGGGGGCTAGCGCTCGTCCTGAGCAGCATGGGGTTCTCGCCTGAGTCTCAGGACTTGCGCTAGCTGCGCGTTTCGCTTATTTCAAGCGTCAACTTCGAGTCGCAATATCTCGGGATGTAATTGGAATATTGCGATGCAATCAACGCCATTGTTTATGTGATTTGTCATGCTATGGATTGCCGAAGAAAAATACAGGTGTCCATTAAAAAAAATAAGTTTGTGTTAAGAAACACATTTGCTTTCGTTTTAGAATGTTTCCACATATTGACATTCATGGGCCCCAGCCGTACATTGATACCGGTGAAAGTCGTTTTCCAGTAGCTGTTATTGTTGCAGAGATATTTTGGTTGGACAAAATAGCTGGAGCGTGTGTGTGTGTGTGTGTGTGTGTGTGTGTGTGTGTGTGTGTGTGTGTGTCGTTTAAAGATATAAGATTTCGATGAAATTTTGTACTTAAGCTAGTTCTTTTCTTTCGAAGTACACACACATAGTTGTATTTTTCATAAAAACGTGATTTTGAGCATATACAGGGTGTCCCACTCAACTATTTCACCCCAGATATCTTTGAAACTACAAGAGATATTGAAAAACCACTTTTACGGTCATGAATGTACGGCGGGGGCTTGTGAAAGTAGGTACTATGAGACACTCCAAAACGTGAAGAAATATTATTTTCAACACAAACTTAGTTTTTTTTAAATGGATACCCCATATTATTTCTTAAGTAATCGATATAATGAAAAATCACGAAAGGAATGGCGTTGGTCGCATCGCGATGCGTCAATTGCATCCGGAGAAACTGCAAAGCTAAGTTGACGTTTGAAATACATGAGGCACGGTGCTAGCGCATGTCCGAGGCTCAAGCGAAACTCTCGGTTGAGACCCGGACACCCGCTAGCAACGCTATTTTCTTTTACAACTTGCAGGACCTTGAAGTCTCGGTACTGAACGCCCCCACCCCATCCCATTTTCCACCACTATATGTAACTTCCTAGCACCCAAAAGAGGGAAAAGCAAAAAGTGAAACATTTTGTTGTAGAAACAAATCGCTGTACGTTATTTAGGAAAATTAAGACAAATTATGGCCAGACTGTAGGAAAATGAAAGCCGTTCTACAATAAAAATATGAAATTATGTAACTTAGTAAAAATGAGGTAAGAAACCGGAATCAAGGGTGAAAAGTTATAAAAAATGTTCAAATATTTGTAGAGCTTATGGGACTTAACTACGGGGTTATCAGTCCTTAAACTTACAAACTACTTATGAACTAGCTACTACTAAGGACGACACAAATATCTATGCCCGAGGGGGGATTCGAAACCACTACGGTTGGGGGTTCGAATCTCCCCTCGGGCATGGATATTTGTGCCGTCCTTAGGATTAGCTAGTTCATAAGTAGTTTGTAAGTTTAGGGACTGATGACCCCGTAGTTAAGTCCCATAAGCTATACAAACATTTGAAACATTTGATTCGAAACCCCCGACCGTAGTGGCCGTGCAGACTGTGACTGACGCGCCGCAATACGCTCGGCCACCGCGGCCGGCTGAAAAGTTATAAAGGTAAATAATGTAGTGATGAAAGACAGCCTGATCAAAGATAGTTCTAAATCTGTACAGACGCTTTAAATAAGTTTTGTAAGCTGTGTATCAAATAATTTAGACATAAAGATAGAAGCTTCCTTAGACAGATCCACTTTCTAACAAAAGAGTTTTACAACAGTGATGCTAAACATCCGAGTAAATATTGCAAATCACAACTTCCAGACAAAGATGCATTCAAAATACTACATTAAATTACTTGGTAAATAGCTCGTGTGTTGCGATGCCAATTAGAATATTAAAATCATAGATTGTAGGCGACATTGGTGTATATAGTTATAGCAATAAACCATTGTGGCTCCTTAAATGAACTCGATTTAGAAGCGATTACTTGAGGTACCCTACGACGAGTTGAAGGTCGTAACAAGCTATGTATAAGTTATGTTTATGCTGCAAATTATTTCTCATCGAAACAAATCACAGCATTAAGCAACAATGACTATATTGTAAGTTATATTGCCCAGCGTTTCATTTAATCACCAAGCTGGCAAATAGTTAAATTGTGCCCCTGATTGCCTGTGATGTTCAGGCATCTTCGTACGCCATGTTTCTTGCCTATAATTCAGTCATCTTCTTCGCGTGATTGGGACGTCCGGAATGATTAAAAGTTCCTGAATCGCTTCTAAACTATTAGTTTCTGGTGTAACTTCTTTCTGGCGTTTTTACGATGTAGCAAAAAGTGAGCCTTATTTTGCCGGCGACGGTTATCCACTTTCTTAATACCGTCAGTGGAAGAAGGGTGGTATAAATAGGTAGATGGTTCTTTCAGGAGAGAGTTGACGCATTCTGACATAGGAAAGAAGGTTGAAGGGTTGCATGTCATTCTTCTAAAATGGTTAGGAAGAATACAGAAATATAAACTTCCCCAGGCAGATGAGAGACATATGAGCTGTTTGACTCGGTGAAGAACACTTGAATAGCGTACTCAGGGAACTTGTAGGGTGGAGTTAACTTTTTAACTGTAATTCATACAAACTACTACAATGAAGGCTAGTTTAGAAAGGAAAGAATGTTGTCTATACAAGCCAGTATAGGGCACCTATATATAGACGGGAATGTGCATCAATTTCTGCTATAGCAGCAGCTTCCGCCGCCATTTTCGTTCCAAGCGGCGACAGCGTGAGCTTCTCAAACGCGGAGTTCTTTGTTGTTATTGCTTCGAAATATCGTTTGCTTCAGTTGTAATTCATATATCATGAAATAAATAATGATTTTGATTAAAACTTTATGTGGTTATAATAAATTATTTTAATACAGCTGGAAAAATCATAAAATATATTTCTTTGGAATTTGCATTGGACAACTCAGTTTTATTGGATGCAAAATGCACTTCCACAGCTTCGCGATGACTCTACGTTTTCTAAGGTGATGTGATAAATTTGATCAAATTTTTTTACGGAATATTTTTCAAGATTCATATGAAATGCTTTCTTAGTGCACAGGCTAAAAGAAAGTATATTAACATGAAAGACTAGTATACAATAAAACATTTATGAATAAGAGAGGGTTGGATCACTGAAAAAAGTTGGTATTGCTGTCAAAATCAATCGTTTCCAACCATTCGCTCTGCTAACAGTCATTGGATCGCGATCAACGCGAGCAGCAGTGTGGCGATACGATAAACAGCAATCGCGATAGGCTACATCCGACCTTTACCAAAGTCGGAAACATGATGGTACGCATCTCTCCTCCTTACACGAGGCAACACAACTACCTTTCACTAGGGAACGCCGGTCAATGGCAGTTTTTTGTATGAGAAATCGGTTGGAAAATTTCCTCATGTCAGCACGTTTTAGGTGTCGCCACCGGTGCCAACCTTGTGTGAGTGATCTGAAAAGCTTATCATTTGCGTATCACAGCATTTTCTCCCTGTCGGTTAAATTTCGCTGAAACATAGCGTAATAGATGAAACCCATCTCGGTAATTATTTACCAAACTCTTCAACCAGTAACATTAATATGGCAGTGTAACTCCTAGACAACGCAATAAAAGGAAAGAAGTGACGACAGAAGTAGGGACTTCCATTGTAGTAGGGTGACCTCCAATTTTACTACTTCGAGAAGTACGTAAGCACTTCCCCTTCCTGATCTCGGGGAATGTAGGCTTTATGACTTTACAAATACTTGCAGTTACTAGCTAACCTGAAAAATATGACTTTTAACAGGTATACTTAAATGTCTTCAAATGAGAAAACAACCCTTATATAATGTTTCCGGTACACTGTTTTGAGTTACATCCAGAAATATTTGCAACGCAAAGTGATATGAAGTGGAAGTAGGAGGTTATGTAAGAACAGTTGTGGGGGGAAGGAGAACAGAAAATTCATTCCTGAGCACATGGGTGATTTACCATCTGCTTATCTCAGTGTTCAGCGCGGCTGACAGTACTGTGGAGTACCAATGGAGTCCCCATGGACTTTCGTGAGTACGTGCGTGGCGAGCACGGGACCCCGAGCTAATTTTGTCTTCCTTCCTTCTTTACTTCCCGGACTGCATTTCCTTTCCCCTCCCTTCCTTTCCTATCCTGACTCCTTCCCCTCACCACCGGGGGACTGATAACCTCAGTAGTTTAGTCCCCCTATACCTAACAACCCACCCCAACCAACCAAGTTATGCGGAGGAAAGAAACTGGGATCGACTCCCTGTACTGCCAAGAACTTTTCATTGGTGGGTGGATGGGAGGGGTGCACTGAGCCACCTGAGGAACTCTTTGCTTCAAGTCACACATCCGGACAACGACGCGAAGAGCGGAGTCCTGCCGCGGTGGAGTAGCCGAGCGGTCTAAAGCGTCTCGCTGCGGAGCGCGCGGTTGCTCGCCGTGGAGGTTCGAGTCCTCCCTGGGGCATGGGTGTGTGTGTTTGTCCTTAGGTTAGTTTACCTAGGTTTAAGTAGTTTGTAAGCTACGGACTGATTACCACGCAGTTTGGTCCGATAGATTTACAAACTTTTTTTACCGGAGTCCTGACTACACAGGTGCCCATATTGCCTGCAAGAACGCCACTGGTAAAGGATGAGACGACTGTCGGTCGGGTCCGATTAGCCCATCTGGAGCCAGAACACGCAACTTTTACTTTCCTTGTGAGTTATAAGAGAAATGTGGACCTCGCTAACGGGACGTCGATAGCTTAATGCAGTTCGGAAATGCTACAGCGTCAGCTCCTACATCGATATCGAGTATCTCATCTCCACGTCCGGGTGCCTCACTCGTTTTATTTGCATAAGGTAATAACGAAATTGTCAAGTCTATTAAGTAATTTATTGTTACAAAGGCCTGTCCATACAGACTTGGAAATCGTATAAATTATTTTCGAGAAAACATCACGTCCCTTACGAATGGTTAAGTATTCCGGATCATTTGAATAGGGATCGACTTGTTTACGTTAACGCGGCGGATGCAGATGACCTTTTGTCTACAGGACGGTACTGTCTGGCAGTAGCACGAGATCAACGGCGCATTCACGTCACGACTCTTCCTCATTTCGAAACGGCGCGGGCTGCGGAGGTGTCGGCTTGTAGCATCGCCCGTTTCCCCGGCATGCAAATCACGGCGGGTGACAGACGCGAGTGGGCTGACGGGCAGAAGACTTGTCGCGGTGGGCGTGATTTAACGCAGGCGTCGCGTCGCGCCCGACAACACAGGCACTGCAGCCGAGCCGGCCACTGTGTGTGGCGGCGTCAGCGTCAGCGGGACAATTAGGAAACGGAATCGCGCCTCCGTCTGAAGAATGGGGCACTCCCCTGTCACTGACACTGCAACACTCCCGCACTCCCCCTTCCCCACATTCAATGTAGCCTTTTTTCTTTCTTTTCTGGTGCATTTGGACTACTAAGGATTCCGCATATAATAAATTGTGTGGGAGGCGTGGTCTCCGTTGCCCATGCTGAAAATTGTTCAAATGTTTGTAAACCTACTGGAACAAAAAGCTACGGTCATCAGTCCCTAGACTTACAATTTACTTAACCCTTTGAGAAAATGTTCTCCTGTGGACCTTGCAAGACTAGCACTTCTGGAAGAAAGGATATGGGGGAGACATGGCTTAGCCCTTAGGCTGTGGCTAAGCCATGTCTCCACCGTATCCTATCTTCCAGGAGTGCTAGTCTTGCAAGGTTCGTAGGATCGCAGGAGAACTTCTGTGAAGTTTGGAAAGTAGGAGACGAGGTACTGGCAGAAGTGAAGTTCTGTGGGGGAGTCGTGAATCGTGTTGGGAGAGCTAAGTCGGTAGAGCGCTTGCCCGCGAAAGGCAAAGGTCCCACGTTCGAGTTCCGGTTCCGGCACACAATTTTAATCTCCCAGGAAGTTTCATATCAGCGCACACTCCGCTGCAGAGTGAAAATTTCATTTCAGAAATTATCTTGTTACTCAAATAACAAAACTCATCTACTGCTTTTATCGTCTCATTACCTAATCTAATTTCTTCAACATCGCCTGATTTTCTGACACTACATTCTATTACCCTCGTTTTACTCTTGTCAATGTTCATCCCCTTTCCCTCTCCATATTTCCTCTGCATTCGTTCACAGCTTGGTCAGTGTACAGATTGAACAACATTGGGGAAAAGTTACAACCCTGTCTTACTCTCTTCCAAACCATGCGACCCTTTCATGCCCCTTCGATTCTAATAATTGCTGTCTGGTTTTTGTACAAGTTGAATATAACTCTATGTTCCCTTTTTGTTGAATCGGAAATTATATTTTACTCTGCACCTCAACACAGTGAGTATCATATATATTATTTCTCTCTCTCTCTCTCTCTCCTTTTTTTTTTTTTTTTTTTTTTTTTTTTGTGTGTGTGTGTGTGTGTGTGTGTGTGTGTGTGTGTACGCCATTCTCCGGTATTACTTATCCAAAATTAATGATTGAGGTATCATTTTCAAGGTTTCGTTCTCCACTAATGACGAAAAATACACATATAGTTTAAAGATGTTTTCACACAAAGTAAAATAAAATAATAAAAACACTCTATTTTGAAAAAAAAAAGTGTACCGTTCGTAAAATCCAAGTTGATACCCAGCGAACGATCGTAAATCTGACATGTATTTGCGGTTGCTCCCATCAGCCACCGCGCTGAGTATCAACTTAGTTTGCGCGTTCGATATAAAAGCAATGTACAAGGTGCTATCTACTGACAATCTGTTGAACTAACATGAACGACAGCTCTTGCAGTTGTTTAGATTCTTATTCTTTATTCAAGCCAAAGATTTTTTTTTTTTTTTTTTTTTTTTTTTTTTTTTAGATTCTTTACGCAAGCGTAATTTATGACGAGGTTGCACACGTTGGTGCACAACAGCGTTGGAATTGTTCACATTGTTCAAGCAAACGTTGTGTACTGCGCGAATGAACAGAATTTAGTAAAATACACAAGTTTTCAAAAAATATAATAAACATGAAAAGTCAATATTTGATTTTTATATGTTTCACAATTAATCATACATATTGTATTTAATTATATAAATCTTTTTACAATGAGACTTATATTTGTTACTAATATCCAAAGTTTATTATCTTTTATACATATGTACTTGCATCTGCCACTTCTCCATTACCACCTTACCTATCTGTGACTGATAAGAATAGAGTGCGAATTATTTGAGGGGTCAACTAGTTTTTCGTGTATTTCCAATATTCACCTACCAGCCGTGGGCCTACTGGCGTCTCTGAGCGGCCCTACATCTGGTGCTATTTACACGAGAACATGAACCGAAACGTTTAGAATGGCACCGTGCCTGGGAGACATGCAAAGAAGCGAATGGCGTCGCATAATGTTCTGCGATTAAACCTGTTTGTTCATTAGCGATGACCATCGTTGGCCGCGCGGTTTGGAGAGTAATGTTACGAATCGTGCGGTCGCTCGTGTAGGGTCGAATCCTTCCTCGGGTTTGGATGTATTTGTTGTCCTTAGTGTAAGTTAGTTTAAGTAGTGTGTAAGTCTAGGGTCTGATGACCACAGCAGTTTGGTCCTGTAACATTTACTCACATTTGAACATTTTGAATCATCGTCTTCGGGTTTGGTGGACAAGGTCAAAGGGCAAATCGTACCAATATTGTACACACAGACACCAAGGGCTACGCTGGTGGCAGGGACGCTCAGAGCCGACAGTGGTCCGCGGCTGGATGTGATACTGTGCTTCAAGCATATAAATCCAATGTTTTTGATACGTCGCGTTTTGCAGCTCATAAATGTTGTAGGAAAGACATTTTTATATTTTGAACCAAAGCTGCTTTTATTTTAAATGCTGACTAGTTTCGGGGTTTGCCCAATTTCTTAAGCCACCTGTTACAGAGGACAAAATGTGTTTTTCAGGAAGATACATGAATATGGCAATGCTATATTGAATATACAAGTTGTAATTACTTTACATTCATATATATTTTTATTTGGATACTGCTTAGGTCACGCTGTTTGTTGTAATTACTTTGGTGTAATTTATTGAGCTTTTGGTCCAAAGATTTTTGTTTTGTTTAATATTCTTTGCTTAATTTAAAATAATTCGGAACGAATTATAAAATTTATTTTACAAATATATGTAATGTTACTGTTTATGTCACGCTGCATATAACCAGAGATATTGTCACAAACAAAATTAAGCAAAGAATATTTAACAAAAAAACATCTTTGGATCAAAAGATCAATAAATTACACCAAAGCAATTACAGCAAACAAGCAGTATCCAAACAAAAATATATATGAATTTAAGTAATTACGACTTGCACATTCAATATAACATTGCCATATACTGTAAAACACACTTTGTTCTCTGTAATAGGTGGCTTAAGAAAATGGCGAAACCCCGAAACTAGTCAGTATTTAAAATAAAAGTAGCTTTGTTGCAATATATACAAATTTCTTTCCTACAACATATAAATCCAATTTTATTGTTCTGTTGAAAACAGTCTGACATGTGTTAAACGTCACGTAAACAGGTGAATATTGGAAATAAACGAAAATACTCACTGTGTTGAGATACAAAGTAAAATATAATTTCCTACTAAATAAAAAGTGAAGTATTTTCTTTATTATGCCGGAACACGAGAAAATTTTCGGACGCTATGAAGCCTGAAAGCTATGTAGTAAGCAATATTTTTTATATGTTAAGAAGAAAGGCATTAATTCCTTCGGAAGGGGAAGTGGGCGAAGGGGCATCAGACCCCTATCAACCCTTCCCTTCTCCCCCTATCCTTTATTAGCTACTTGTATTTTGAATTTAAGAAATCCAAGGAGTTTACTCTTTTCAATGCTGTGAAAATATTTTTTAATCTTGAAATCGTGTGTTCCTACATTTCATCGGAATCCTAACTATTCTTCACGCATGTCTACTTCGAGAGGTAGTCTTATCCTTCGGTATAAAACTCACGTAAATATTTTCCAACCAACTCTTACGAGAGTGACTGACGTGAAATACTCCCACAAGTCATAACTTGAATCTTTTGCTGACGAAATTATTACACTGTTCTCCAAGTCTGACAGTATTTCGTTTATATCACATCTTGTGCACACCAGGTGAAAAATGTTTTGTACTTGCAATTTCATTTTCCCAATTTTCGTTCAGGGAAGTTAAAAAAAAAATCATGTTAATGCTTACACAGGCGTCAGATGTTTGCGCGCCTAACGCCTGACAAACTTCGACGGTCACTGTATATGTTTCATAAAAAAAAAAGTCACTTGCCACAACTACTTCGGTGATGCCAACTTGAAAATAAATATATAAGAAAAAGAGAATCAGAAGTCTGCGTTGTGTCCTCGGTGGAGTTTTCCACTGGTTGCAATTAGTTACTGGTTGCTGATGATGTAACACTACTCGTTCAAGGTCTTGTAAACATTTATTTAATGTATGGGACATCACCACGTAGTTTCATAACAGTCATAAAGCTCATCGAGAGAAATTTATCGCCGTTTCTATGAAATTACGAGAAACTTGTGTCTGTAATTAAAGTGTCCTCGCATACGTTCTCGGCAAAATATTATTCGTACAGCAGAATTTGAGAATATATTGTTGGATGCGTGTGAAAAATGTGTCAGAATCATTCAACTTGTGAAACGCACGCTTCGAAGAATGAAGTGGAAAGATTAATGTTGAAACAGCAATTACAGTCTTATTATCATAAAAATCGGTGCATATAGTTGGATAAACTGTTTTGAAGTCGAAGTAAACAGATTATTTCGCAACACAGTTTCAGAAGTGCTACGTTTGCTTTATCGCATGTGAACACTGAAGAACCAATACCGATCAGTGCATTGAGTTAGCTCCTGACGTTTGTGTGGTAATATCATAGGCTATACATATCGGAAACTGTTTGGCATGAACATGTTGTTGTTTTGTTGTTGTCTTCAGTCCGCAGACTGGTTTGATGCAGCTCTCCATGCTGCCCTGTCTTGTGCAAGTCTCTTCATCTGAGAATACGTCCGTCAACTTACATCCTTTTGAGTCTGCTTACTATATTCGTCCCTCGGTCTCCCTCTACGATTTTTAACAAACACACTTCTTTCTAATGCTAAGTTGACAATTCCTTGATGTCTCAGAATGTGTCCAACCAATCTATTATCTATTCCTTCTCTTAGTCAGGATATGCCAGAAACTCCTTTTCCCCCCTATTCGGTTAAGCACCTCATTAGTTACGTGATCTACCCATCTAATTTTCATTATTCGTCAATAGCACCACATTTCAAAAGCTTCTATCATCTTTTTATCTGAAATCCTTATCGAGCACGTTTCACTCCCATACAACACTACACTCCAGACAAATCCTTTCAGAAAGGACTTCCTAACATTGAAATTAATATTGGAGGTTAACAAGCTTCGCTTCTTTAGAAACGCTTTTCTTCCCATAGCCATTCTGCATTTTATATCTTCTTTACTTCGGCCATCAGAAGTTATCTTGCTACCCAAATGACAAACTTCATCTTCTACTTTTATTGTCTCATTATCTAATCTAATTCCTTCAGCATCGCCTGATTTTCTGACATTGCATTCCATTACCTTCGCTTTACTCTTGTTAATGTTCATCTTATATCTTCCTTTCAAGACACTGTCCATCCCATTCAGTTGCTCTTCCAAATCTTTTGCGGTCTCTGACAGAATTACTACATCATCAGCAAACCGCAATGTTTTTATTTCTTCTCCCTACACTTTAATGCCCTCTCCAAATTTCTCCTTCCATTCCTTCACTGCCTGCTCAATGTACAGATTGAACAGCATTGGGGAAAGGCTACAACCCTGTCTTACTCCATTCCCAACCTCTACGTCCCTTTCTTGCCCTTCGACTCTAATAACCGCTGTCTTGTTTCTGTAGAGATTGAATATAACTCTTCGCTCCCTATATTTGGCCCCTGATACCTTCAGAATTTGGAAGAGTGTATTCCAGTCGACATTGCCAGAAGCTTTCTCCAAATCGACATACGCTAAAAACGTAGGTTTCCCTTTTCTTAGCCTATCTTCTAAGATAAATCATAATGTGAGTATTGCCTTCTGTGTTCCTATACATTTCTCCTAAATCGAAACTGATCTTCCCAGAGGTCAGATTCCACAAGTTTTTCCATTCGTCTGTAAATAATTTGTGTTAGTATCTTGCAACCATGACTTATTAAACTGATAGTTCTGTAATTCTCACACTTGTCTGCACTTGCTTTTTTTTGGAATTGGAATTGCAGTATTTTCCTTGAAGTCAGAGGGTATTTCCCCTATCTTGCATACCAGGTGATACAATTTTTTCACGACTGGATCTCCTAACGACATCAGCAGTTCAGACGGAATATGATCTACTCCAGGGGTCTTGTTTCGACTCAAGTCCTTCAGCGCTGTGTCAAATTCTTCTCGCAGTATTATATTTACTATCTCATCTTCATCCACTTCGTCTTCCATTTCTAGAATACTGCCTTCAAGTTTATTTCCTTTGTATAGACCCTCTGTATATTCCTTCCACAGTTCAGCTTTCCCCTCTTTGCTTAGTACTGGTTTTCCGTCTGAGTTCTTGATATTCATACAGGTGCTTTTCTTGTCTCCAAAAATCTATTTTCCTGTAGGCGGTATCTATCTTTCCCCTAGTTATGCAATCTTCTATGTTTCTGCATTTCTCCTCTAGCCACTACTGTTTAGCCAGTCTGCACTTCCTGTCAATCTCATTTTTCAGACGTTTGTACTCCATTTTCCTGTTTCACTTGCTGAACTTTTATATTTTCTCCTCTCATCAATTAAGTTCAATATATCCTGTGTTATTCAGGCATGAACATAAGCTTTGTTAATAATTTCAGATTTCGTATGGAGTGGATTAAGCTCATAAGGATGTTAATGAAATATTTTTTCTATTTTCAGTGTCAGTCTTGACTTCTTGTATCATATCGATAGAATCTTTGATTAAGTGTGTCACTGACAAAATTAAAGAATTTTTCATCTGGCATTAGCTCGTAAACTGTAAGGTCTGAATGTCGTAACTGGATAATACAGTCAGTTAACAGCATGTCTTATTGGTCACTGAAAATCCAGGCTTCTAGTATTGTACAGAACTAAGTTACAAGGCCTCCGAAACTGCCGTGAGTGATTTCGAGGAAAGAATGGTACGGCTGTGTGCTCCAATTGGCAAAGGCATTGCCGAGTCTCCAGATAAACGGAGCAAAGGATCCGGTGTTGTTGTATTTACAGTAATATCCGAATAAGTTTATTTGCTTTAATTTTTGTTTTATATTTTATTTATTTAGTTTTTTTAAGGAGCCCTTTGCGTGAAAATGACTGAAAGATCGAAAAAATATTTTTGCCTCCATTTGAAAGACAAATTTCTCCCGTTTCCAAAAGTGTATGGTATATTTACTTGGTTTATTTACTTTTAAATAGTTATTATAGTGTAAACGAATGCTTCCGCGGCCGTTGTCATTGTTGATGGAACTCTTCTGGGTATTGGATCGCATCGTCAATATATCAAATGTTCCACCGGCGTTTCGGTCACACCCAGAAGGAGGCCGCTTGCAATAGTGGCCGAAACGTCGGTGAAACATTTGATATATTGACGAAGCGGTCCAATACCCAGAAGAGTTATTATAATCTTATACTCTTTTTGAACAAATGTCTGCACACTGGCCACGCTGATGCTTGAGGCAAGGAATATCACCATAAACATTCCTTCCCTGCCACAACATGGACTTTGCAGATAAAAATTACGTAGCAGATATCTATATTGGCGTACAAAATAATCTAATGAGATTTTTAGCAGCTGCGTGTGGCAAAGAGTAGCGGAAACAGTGTTTTTTGAATGGACAGTACTCAAAATAGGTGTGATGGATGTTATTATCTGTTTCAATTATGGTGTAAATGGCAGGACAAAAATAATGAACAAATTAGGCATCCAACCAGGAAATAATATGATAGTTGCTCTGACTGCCATCGATCGTCTCAACTAGTTGAAGCTGAAAGGGCTGCGGATGCCACCACCATAGAGTCCAGAGTAAGGAAAAGACTCCTGAAGAAGTCTGCAGAGGATAAAGAAGCAGCTGGCCAACACGATTATGCCACTGGAATGTTCTGAAAAAGGCATACGGTGAGTCAAAAACACTGTTAACATTCTTTTGTCATTTTCTCGAAACTACATTTTCAGAACATTCGGTACATATATCTTTGTAATGGTTTTTAGCTATGTTCAACAAATTTCTCCCAATTGAAGAATGGGGCAGTATCTCTGTATTCTGCCTAATACAGTGCAGAAATGATCTGTATTTGTGATGCTGAAAATAGTTTTAGCTGTAATTTTTAGACAAAATAGTAATGAAGTGTAATAAGGGTTTTTATTTTTCCTGAGTTATACTCCAAACTACAGAACAAGAACCCTACGAATGTTGACAGCACCCTGCCATAGTCTAAATTCTATTAGACTTACGATGCACCAGAATATGGTTCCAGAATGCGAACGTGTATTATAAAAACATCTATTAGGCAAAATATTGTAATTTTTTAAAATGTTTTTTAAGCTTAAGGGACTTGACTGCGGGGTCATCAGTCTCTAAACTTACAAACTACTTATGTACTACCTTATACTAAAAACGGCACAGATATCCATGCTCGACGGGGGGATTCGAACCCCCGACGTGGAGGCGCCTAGCGCATCGTAGGATAACGCCTCAATGCGCTTGGCCACTATTGTAATTCCTAAACTATAAGAGGATGTTTCAATAAAGTTTCTATTACAGCTTGAATTAATTTCATTCAGTTTTGGGACAAAATCGCATCTTCCTCTGCATTGTGGATCAAGAGTAATGTGCACCGAAAGCAAGAAATTAAAATGCACTCCGTTCACAGTCAGATCCCCTTATGGGCCAATTTATTATTGACGGTTAACACAGATGGTCAAATAATGGGTATGTCTCTCGAATCGCGTTGCCGAACAGTGTTCCAAAAGTTGGTTGTTTTATGCTTATGTAATTTTAACGATTACTTCCACTACCGTAACAAAGTTATAACGTATCAGACTAACTGGGAGAAACTGAATGATGGAGGAAATGGTACGACAGGTAGCGTAAGTGTTATGTGCATAAGTAATGGATGTTTCCTTCTCAGAATGTGTCACTAAAGCTTCCGTCGACGCAGCTGTCGGCATCCTGTGGGCTCGTAAACCTATCCAACCGCACGCAGAGACACACATTTAGGCTATGTCTCCAGTCTCCACTACACGAGGAAAGGATTTATATAAGCCCCGAAGCACAGGGAAGGTTTTTTACTGAGGCGTAAATCTAGCAGGTATGTCAAAGTATTAGTGTCTCGAAAGTTCTGAGGAGCTGGAACGTACAAGTGTCAACATTCCCACAACTTCCGCCTTTCAACACAAAGGTGAGCTAATGAATTGCTACTTATTTTGACTACCGCGTGAGAGTTGCCGAGCGGTCTGGAGCGCCATGTTACTGATCACACGGCCTCCAGCGTCGAAGCTTCGAATCCCCCTCGGGCATGGATGTGTGTGTTGTCCTTAGGTCAGTTTAACTTAGTCTAAGTAGTTTGTAAGACGAGGCACTTACGGCCAAAGTAGTTTGGTCTCATAAGAATTAGAAAAATTTGAACATTTTTGACCTTAGTGCAATGGTAACAGGCTAAAATGCGTACTTACGAAACTGGAGAGCAATATCACAACAAAATCAGCGTCTTCCTAGAGTAATAACAAGCGCAATACATTAACTTAATAATGAGTAGAATGTCACAACATTTTAATTCTTTTTAATGCTAACAATAATTACACCAAATATTGAAAATCAAACTTCTGTTGCCCCAAAAAACCGATTGACCCCGAAATTGGTGTTGAAAAAATTCAAATGTTTGTGAAGCTAAGGGACCAAATTGCTGAGATAATGGGGCCATCGACTTAGAAACTCCTTCATCTAACTTGTACCAACAACACACACACACAATATATATATATATATATATATATATATATATATATACACTCATGTCCAAGGGAGAACTCGAACCTCCGACGGTGAGAGGCAGCGCAATACGTGGCAAGGTGCCTTACACCGCGCGACTAACTAGCATTTGAAACATGTATAGTATGAAAGGTATAACGTCCCGTAGTGTATCCATGAATGCTGCATTCAGCTGATTCCATAGTTCATCTGTGGTAATTGACACTGGATCATATGGCTGCAAGTGTTGTTTCAGCATATTTTGCTCCTGCTATTACCTTTTGTATGTATCAGTTTTTTTTTTTTTTTTTTTTTTTTTTTTTTTTTTTTTTTTTTTTTTTTTTTTGGTGAGTTTATGGTATAGGTTGTGGCTTGATTTTAATATCTTTAAGTCTGTTTCTATTTTGGTTGGGTGATGGTTGTGTGCTATTTGGTGCTCTGCAAATGTGCTGCCGCGGCGGATTAGCCGCGCGTACTGGAGCGCCGTGTTGCGGTGCGTGCGGCTATCCGTCGTCGGGGGTTCGAATTCCCCCTCGGGCATGGATGTTTGTGTTTTCTTTATTATTATGAGATTATTCATATGTATTTTGTAAGTTTAAGAGCTGATAACCCCGCAGTTAAGTCACATAAGCTTTACAAACATTTGAACAATTGCAAATGTGCTCTGGGAACTGTGACTTTTTAGTGCTCTGAGGTGTTCACATTACCTGGTTTTGAAATTCTTACAAGTTAGTCCAATGTGTATTGATTGGCATGTGTTGCTTGTGAATTCATATATGCCGGATCTGTTTGATTTGTCAGTTGGTGATATCTTTGTCCTGAGGTTTTTCAGTACTGTGTTTTCTGTCCTGTAACCTATCTGGAGTCCCTGTTTGTTTAATATGTTGCCTATACTGTGAACTATTTTGTTGTTGTTGGCGAATATGTGCCATTTGTTTCCTTTTGTTTCTTGTATGTGGTCCTTATCAGTGTGTTGCGTTCTTCTATATTGTGTGTGGTCTAGTGTGCATGTAGTTTGTTCATTTATTTATCTTTTGGTTTATTGGTTGGTATAGTCTGTCTATTACATGAGTGTCATAACCGTTCGCAAATGCTATTTGTTTTACTGTGTTCAGTTCCTGTGTGTAGTTTTGTTTGCTTATGGGTCATCTGTTCAGTGTGTTGAGCAAGAATCTGTAGCTACCTGTTTGTGTGCCACTGGGCGATTTGATAGGCGGTGGATGGCGTTACTCGTGCATTCTGTTGATTCCATAGTACATCTGTGGTGACTGACACTGGATCATAGTGCTGCAAGTATTGTGTCACAATATTCCACACATTTTCGATTGGCGATAATTCTAGTGAACTGATGAGCCAGAGCAAAGTCCGATATCCTGTGATGTCAACAGTAACGTGTGATCGTCATCGTCGTACTAAAATGGTGTCTGAGCTGTCGTGCAAAAAGGGTTTGGTGTGTGGAAAACCGCTGTAAACTCACATCCAGGCTACGGGCACACCGCCCATTGTAAATCGCGGCTCACGCGAATTCGACAACATCTACCTGCTGCTGGAAAACCAGACACTTTCCTAAACCATACCCCAGACGGAGAATTCGAATTCGGTAACTTGTACCTGCTTCCGAGAAGGCCGTATTCCGTGTTTCCACGCGTATTCTGATCGCTAGGTCTGGTGAAGCGTGACGTTAATGAGCAGCTACGTGTGCTTTCCGTACTACTTGCTCTTTTGTTTCTGATGTTGCGTTCGCATGTTGTGCATATTTCGTGACATAAGAGTTGTGACCTCGTCGCCGTTTGTTGTTTCCTCGTCCTGGTGTGATTGTCAGGAAAGGCACTGGTGCAGGAATCGATGTCAAATGTAACAACTATTCAGATTAATAATACAACTTTTATTGACTGAAAATTATAATACTCAACTATAGAACGTATGTCTGTTTCTTCTCTCTTCTCGCTTCTCGCGGTGTCGTCCGTACGATGCTAGCTGCGCTGAGACCTAGTGACTGCTTGGTTCGTAGCCGAGTTCTGACCTAGTAACTGCCTGAGTTATTACTAGTAACTGTCGGGCTGTCCAGACGTATGTCGGCCTAGATATAGCCGCTTGTAGAGGGCGCGCATCTTCGGTTACTCCCTCTAGGACGCGCGGTGCCTGTTTGCGATTGGCTTTCGGTCATTCACTGCCTTCTCCACGATCGTTCTCTTACGTCTGGCGTGTGGCGCTGACTTTACGCCACAACACTAAGGTATTTCCCAGTACTTTTTTTAATCTTGTGAGTTGTTCACATTATTTTTCGAGTAAAGGAACCAAAAGCACATTGTTTTGTGCTGATGGTAAACTGAACATACAACCAATTGCGTTGTTCAACATTGTTTCCCTATAGAATTAGAAAACCGACGTTCAAAATTGCATAGTTGTAAAGGAAAAGGCTAGATCAATGTTTAAAAGGCAAGTATATGTTACAAGCATTTACGTCCACTGAATTACAAGTGCGACATGATGTGGGTGCTGCTGAAGTCAAATTGAATTCAATATTAGAAAATAACAACCTTTAACGGAAAAAATTCTCTGCTTCAGATCCAGACAGTGCATAAAACGACGTACCACAAAGACAACGCCGCAGCTAATATCAGAGCAATGAGGAATAGCACTCCTAAAACACATTAATTTTATCAAAAATGAAATGTTTGTAAATCTTTCGGACCAAACTCCGTGGTCGTCAGTCCGTAGCTTACAAACTATTAAACTAAGGTAAACTAGCCTAAGGACAACACACACACCTACGCCCCAGGGAGGACTCGAACATCCGAGGGCGAGCAAACTCGCGTTCCGTAGCGACGCGCCTTAGACCATTCGGCTACTCCACCGCGGCGTAATTTTATGTTTCGAAAAAACCGAAATGCAAAAATCAGTGAACTCTTAAATTCTTCCTGAATCGTGGTGTAATAAACAAAATGAAATAATTTAAAAACTTGAACATTGTTTTGAAGAGTATAAACGCTTTACAAGGACAAGATAATACAGTTAGAAAGAAATTTAGATAGGGCATGGCTTTCAAAATATCTGTATGATGTTTGTAAATGTATCGGACCAAACAGCTTGGTCATCAGTCCGTACATGATGAAAGAGTATACAAGGAGATAACAACCGAGTGCTTCACCTGAGGACAAAACTATGTTTACTGAATAAGAAATGTATAAAGCTGAGTTCAGAACACATTGAAAATGTCCTTATGTTGTCTTCAATTGCATTTCCTTATCTGAGGAGAAAGAAATTTCCTCTGCCTTGTCGTTCAGCCATCTAAACGTGGACAAATGAGCTTAATAGGCGCCTTAAACAAAGACTTTTGTTCAATTAAACTTTTCCGCGTCTGATTACAAATGGTATCTTTAAGTATTCCTGCCTGGTTAACCCCATACACGCTTCAATGATGATATCTGGCGTCGCTACGCGTCGTTCCAACTACTGAAATACACCCAAATGGCACCTCTGAAGTATTAGGAAGCTAAAATAAGTCAGGAATACTTAACGATGTCATTTATAATCAGAGACGCGGAAAGGCTTAAAGCTAAATCAACAAAACCATTTGAATCCAGTAAAAACATTAAAAATATGTTAAAATAAAGAGCAATTTATTACACACATTCATAAGAACGCCTTGTATGATTGTGAGTGCTGGCCAAGTACAGTTGAGGCAGAACGCTGCCTAGGTGTGACGGAAACCAAGATACTATGGTGTACAGCGGGCCTCACCAAGTTAGATCACGTTTCCATCGACAGCATCAGGAATCAGTCTGGCGTTGCACAGATCCAAGACAGGATGCGCGAGAGCCTTCTTCGACGGTTTGGGCGTGTTCTATGGGACCCGTGATGATTCGATTTCTGAGACTGGTTACACACTTGAAGTCGACGACAGGAGACCTAAAGGAGAATCTAAGGAACGCTGGACTGATGAGGTTCATGAAGACCTCAAGAGCGTAAAGATCCATCGGGATGCAGTCCAAAACAAAGCGAAATGGAGACAACGGACTCAGTGGCGGACTAAGGCTGTTGGACGTCCGGGGTGGCGGCGAAACGAAAGGAGGTCCCCCGGCCACTTGGAAATACGTGTATTACTATAAAAAAGAATTTAAGGGCCCTTCCAGGACGTGGGGCACAGGACAGTCTGATAAAATAGCTTTCGAGATTTGGAGACCCCAACAGAACGAGATGCCAAGCGCCCAACTACATAGGAAAGACATGATCATCAAACTAAAATAGAAGAAATCGTATCGAAAACGGGTAGACGTCAATGTGACTTGCAGAGTATTTATGTAGATGGGGCCTGAGCCCCAAAGGTATGCACTGGATATACACCACACTGATTAGACCCAGGATCACCTATGGGGCGGTCGTGTGGTGGAAGAATGTAGAACAGCAGGTTGCTGCTAAAGAGCTTGGTAAGGTGCAGAGATTAGCCTGCTTAGCCATAACAGGCGGAATTAGCAGCACACCAACTGCTGGGATGGAAACCATGCTGGATATGCCTCCATTACACCTTTGGGTCAAGATGGAGGCAGCGGCTGGTGCATACAGACTCAAATCTGGCAACAACTGGAACTCTTTGGGATATCCAGAAACACACACTAAAATAGTGAGTGAGGTAAATATAGGAAAGGTTGGGGAAATGCCAGCCGACTATATTGTAACCCCATACTGCTTCAAAAAGCCTTTCAATATAACAATTGGAAGTAGGGAGCAGTGGGAGAAAATAGTTCGACACCGTACGGGGGATATTGTCTAGTTCACTGACGGGTCAAAATCGGACCAAGGCGTTGAGGCCGGGGTATACGGGGTGCAGGAAAGACTGGAGGGCGTCATCTCTCCAGGGAAACTGGCCTCAATATTCCAGGCCGAAATCACTGCCATCAGGGAGTGTGTGGAGGAGAATTTGCGTAGGTGCTACAAAGATCGTAGCATCTATATCTATACAGACAGCCAGGCAGCCCTGAGATCACTGCAACAACAAGGTCTAAAATTGTTGCAGAATGTCATAGGGTTCTGGTGGAGCTAGGGGAAAGCAATAGAGTAAACCTATTGTGGGTCCCTGGCCACTCGGGGATCAGTGGCAACGAACATGCCGACAGATTAGCCAGGATGGGGGCAGAGTCTCCGTTTATTGGACCGGAACCTGTCCTGACAATCACCAAGGCAATGATTAAATTGGAGCTACGTAACTGGCTCAGAAGACAGCACATAGAGAATTGGACCAAAGTCTACCAACAAAAACATGGCAAGGTAATGATGCCAAAGCCATGTTTCAAAAGAAGCTCTGCAATCCTGGGCCTGAACAGGAGAGAGGTTAGACTCATGGTTGGATTGCTGACAGGCCATGGGAATTTCAAAAAACGCCTACATACAATGGGAATAACAGAAGAGGACCCTAAATGTAGGATCTGTAATGACGGTGATAAAAATGCATCACATCTAATCTTCGAATGCATTGCATTGGATAGTAAAAGGCACAGAACATTTGGGACAACCAGACCCGAAGAAATTGTGTCTAATAAAGAATTGGTAAAGGGACTCTTTGCACTGTTGAATGGCATTGGTTGGCTTTACTAGATACACAGGGAGCGATACCGCACAATAAACTTAGTATTGGTGCGGGCAGTGGCGGGTTGGACCAAGACTGTTTTGGCTTCCATGGAGAAATCAAATCAATTTATGTAGATGTAGATGCATTAGACGTAGGTGGTCCACTGAAAAGTTCCGACCGCGCTGCTACATGGGGGCAGAGTAGCCGAATTCGAGTGATTGATTAACTGATTCTTTTTTAAAAAAAGTTGCCGAATTCGAGTGCGTCAGTTAATCGGATTCGAAACGGAATCGGCGTGTCGCCCCATCCAGGAATCGGACACTTCGTCTTTACTAGACGTAAACTGCCCGATGCGCTACTGCCGATCGAGATCCTGGGGACTCCCATCCACTGGAGCACAACGGCGAAATACCTAGGAGTAACCTTAGACCAAAGGCTCACCTGGAAAGATCACGTCAGTGATGTAAGACAGAAGGCCACAGAACGGTTACGCGTTATTTACCCACTGCTTTACCCGCAGTCGCCGCTACCGTCGCAACACGGGATCACGCTGTACCTGTCACTGGTCCGTCCAGTGCTCGAGTACGCGTCCCCAGTCTTTGGAAACGTCACCGACGTCCACATCCAGCTGCTGCAGACCATCCAGAACCGCGCCCTGAAGACTGCCCTGCATCTTCCAACGCGCTATCCAACCGACCTACTTCACGAAGAAGCCGGCATTCTACCGCTCCGAGAGAGATTCCGCGTCACCGCCAGGACCTTCTACGAGAAGACGGAGCAGTCCCACAACCGGCTCATCCGGCAATTGGGAACACAACAACACTTCAGGCCGACAACCCGCTGGCCTGACCTGCTGCGAGATTAACAAAAATCTCATAGCAAACCAGGAAAAAAAAAAAAAAAATAATACATCGTCAGTAATCTGACAGTCTACGTCCACTCATACAGCCAGGTTCTAATACTTTTTCCTATGTTTCAGGTACAGCAGGAATAGCAGCAGATGCTTAGCCTGCACAACCATCGGACCAAGGTCGAGGTCCGTCAAGAAAGTGAAGCGTGGACACTTCGACACTTTCTGCTATACGGGCGGATCAATTTAAAAACACCTGTACGGGGATAAGAAGCGGCGAACACGAGCAGGATGCTAAATTAGTGGCCGGCTGACGAGTTTTGCGGAGTGTACTTTGCGCGGCGGTCGCGTTTGCCGGCGGCACACAGCGATGACACGGCCGCGGCCGCCGACTGACGAATGTTTGCCGGCCTTTCGGCGGCGCTGTTTGCGGTTCGCGAGTGCGCCGGCGCGCCGTTTAAGCTGAACGTATTTGCGCTGGCCGCTGCGCGCGCGCCCCACTCCCGTGAAGTAATACTTCATTCGATAATCGTTTCGGGCCGACCGCCGAAAACGCGCAGGTTTATCATCGGTTTGCTCTGCCGGCCCTGTTTGCTCGCAACGCTTAATGGCCGCTTTGACACTTTTGGACGCAATCTCGGGGCGGTCGGTGTACCCGCTGCGGCGCGGAAATATTAATCGCACACTTAGCGACGACTCCGGAAATAAGGGCGCACTCTGCCACAGAGCACGTGGGGTTCGCGTGGAGTCAGGCGTCTGTTTGATCGCTAAGGCAGAGCGTCATTAAATATTTATCTGTCGCGGCGTATTTGTGCTTTAATGTTAGCTGCTTTTCTGTCCCTCACATTTATAGTTAGAGCTATCCAGTAAAATTTTATGTTACAACCAGTTGCCATAATTAAAGTTTTAGAAGCTTTAATTACGGCAATTGGTTGTAACATAAAATTTTATGAAGTAACTAGCTTAATTCCCGCTGCTTCGCACGCTTAGACTGGATGATCTGCATTGGTTGTTTCCACTTATAAATATAAATTTCATAGATTTAGCTTTGAAAATGTTTTCCTAATCAAGTATTCTGGCACAACGTGCCACGCCCTATTGCACAATTGATGGCAGAATTCAAATAATCCCAAAACACATTTTTTTTTAAATTCTAACCATGGTTCCAAATCCAAATTTTCGTATTTCTAGCACCAAAGTAGTCGTTAGAGGTCTGCACCTCGCTCGGTTGCTCGCTCGAATCGCGTGACACACGTCGTTCTATGACAGTCCGACAGGTGTCGGTACTGCAGCTTGCGGCAAGGCGTGTGGCTGCGCTCGACTTCCTTCACGCTCGTTCGAGCGGGGCACGCTCGACTGGCCCGGCTGTCCACACTGCCCGCTCGCCACTCGGTCGCCCACCGCAGCGCCACTCCAGTCCAAGGCGAGTGTCGGGAGCAAACTAGACGCTAGAGAATACATCCTGACCTCGAAACTTGGAATTGTTTCCTTTCCCGGGTGCTTCGAAAGCTGTTCTCTCGATCCAGTTGAACTAGCCATTGAGTTTCGCATTTTATACTTTACCATACAGGTTATTATTCGTGATTAATATAAAGTTTCTGTGCTAAGATCATTTACTAAACGAGTTTTCCAGGATCTTTCTTTCTTTCTTGTTCCCATTTTGTGGACTGTTAGTGCCTGTTTAGTGGTAGGTATTACTTGCCGTCTTAACGAGGAAGTGATTGTATTTTATATCCATTCCTCTTATCACTCTCAAGTCCTGGAATACTTTGTCCGCCTTTATACCGATATTAACTACACTATAGTGATGTATACCCGTTAGGTTAGTTTTGTGCCTATCTCTCTCTCTCTGTTGCATGCCTTTAATAAATATTCCCGTAGTATTTTGGCACTGTACGTGGTTGCTGCGCCTCTACCTTTTCCGAGTGCGTCCTTAACGGGAATTTTCCAATTGCAACATTCATATATCCCCCACTGCCACTGTCGTCTTTCTTATCTAAATAATAAAGAACGTATGCAAGCTTTTGTGCAATATATAGGAACTGCGCTTTCTTCCGTGTCGTGGTCATATGCCGGTCTAATGCTCATGTAACTATTTTAAATCCTCTTATTCCAATTGTTTACTTTACACAGCTATACGAATTTATGGTGCTCCTGCTGTTTCAGTGATATCTGTGTTATATTTATTTAGGACCGTCTGAAGTATGTCAACCGGGTGCATCAGCCAAAAGAATTAAGTGCATGTTTTCGGAATGGCTGGACTATGAAATACGCGAGGCGCAATCCACCAATGAGGTGGACCTTTATTTAGCACGAATTGATGGTGATGACGACGACCTGCTTGAATGGTAGAAACGCAATAGTACTCTCTTTCCTAAGCTAACTGTATTGGCAAAAAGGGTATTTTGTGTGCCCGCCTCAAATGCAGCTACTGACCGCACTTTCAGTGCGGCAGGGAACCAGAACTCGACTCGATCTACAACGTGTCAATGATATTTTAACAGTACATTGCAATTACAATGTCACCAACTAATAGTTTGTTACTTTTCGATGTATACTTTGTTGTAGGGTAACATTCATTTTTGTGCATTGCAATAAAAACGTTGTTCTCCCCGTAGTTTCTCTTTGGATGCTTTACATTACTTCCAAATGTTGTAGTTGGTGAAAACAACCTTTATGTCTCGTTTGCGGTATAATATTGCGGTTACATGCTACTGTGCAGGAATACGCGTCTACAGCATAACTGATTTTAGTTCCTTTAGTTGGTGGGGGTTCGTCAGACGCAACAGCAGGCCACACCTCAGAGAGCCGCCACAACCTTTTTTTTTTTTTTTTTTTTTTTTTTTTTTTTTTTTTTTTTTTTTTTTTTTTTTTTAGCGTCGGAAAAACATATAAAGTGGGGAAACGGTCCCTCCAAAATTGTCGCTAAAATAGAAAAATCGCGATAACTTAGAGACTAGTGAAGCGATTTTAATAATTTTTGGTATGAAAGTATCTCTTGATAGAGATCGGCCTATATACATCGCAGGGGGAGTGACAATTAGAAGGACGGCTACCCCTAAAGTGACCAATTTTTTATGCTCAGAAAATTAGAATGATTTAATCGAAGTCGAATATATGAAATTTGTCTTTTATCGAAAGATACTTTCATACCAAACATCATTAAAATCGCTTCTCTAGTCTCAAAGTTATCGCCATGTTTCTATTTTAGCGATAATTTTGGCGGGACCGTTTCACCCCTTAACTATGTTCATCCGCCGCTAAAGAAATACGTGTCCCATAGTTTTTCATGTGTTATGACATACGCAAGTTTCATAAAAATCGGAGAATGACACTCGGGTAGGTTTCCTTGTGAGTACAGCGGCAGCAGTACGCTGTGCGGCCTCTGCCCGCCCCGCCCTACGCAGCCTCGTTCGAGTGTCAACACGCTCGCTGCGAGCGAACACACTCGGCGCGCCACCGCCGAGCGTTGCGCACTCGACCGAGTACGAGCGAGCGAAACCGGCGATTTGCAGACCTCTAGTAGTCGTAGCATCACTCTTCAAATATTTTGACTAATTTCGCTTTTCAGCGCCGTTTTCTGTCTTTTGGAAACGGATTGAGAACGCGAAATTTCGTTCTTACAGTTTGGCATCTATCTTGTTAGTTTTACTTTTCAAACTGCGGTGCAAACTTATTTTTCTTTATTCGTACGCTTGTTGCAGAAAAACAACTGAAAAAGAGCTTATCACTTTTCGCTGTAGAGAACCTCTTTGCTGTTATAGTGTCAAAAGTCATCGCTGGTCTTCAGACCGAATTTTATATAAGCTGACGATTTTCAACCACTATATCTTCCACTCTCTTATAGCTATCGACCCGGAGCTGCTATGGTGTACAACGGGAGACTTTGTTCTACAACAGCAGAGAGAGATCGTTCGTCTCCACTGTATGGTTTTTGCTGAAGAACAAAATATTGACAGTCAGACGTACAAATTTATGTAAGTCGGAAACTTTCAACTTCCATATCTTCCACCCCCTTATTGTTATCAATCCTTTACCACCATAGTGCACAATGGGAGACTGATACCAACTACCACATATAAACACTATTAGTTTGCGATGTGTAGTTTTGATTTCAGAGTGAAAAATAGGCACAAACACCTCAATTTATATTTATATTAAGATTACTCACCTAACTGAATAGTATAAATCTGTTAGTAACGCGATACTGTCTGCTAAACAAAAGTAACCCATGACTTACGAACTTTCCGTCACAGACATACATTAACGTATGTCTACAGTATGTGTATTGCAGGGAGCTCAAAGATAATATGGGGATGGTACTATGTATTATGGAACCGTGACGCTCGACGTCTCTCTAACCCAGCTGTCAGTATTTTGATCCTAAGCACTACAATTGTCTTTCCCGTGTTTATATTGAAATCATTGGTGCATTGCCAGTGTAGTTAATGCTCAGTTAATATACGTCTGTGTTTCCCAGTGTTTTATCTTTGAATCTTTTTATCTTTGAGACACTTACTTACCGCCACACACCGCGACCAAAACACCATAGTGAACACCACGAACCTCAAGGCTACTCTCATGCATAACCGCCATTCATCTGCAGTGAATAATTTTGGCTACCAAGTAAAATATACGGACACAAGTCCCACGTTCCATTTTATATATGTATATTAATAACAAATTATAAAAGTATAATGTGTAAACAATAATCACCATTTTCTCGATTTCAAACTCTTATTATTGCCGTGTTTGCACTAAAAAGTATGAGTATGGGATGCGCCTGATATGCGAAACTCTATTTTATTTTACACACTAACATGTTTCAGCACAATCTGTGACTATTTTCATTTGTTTAATGCTGTGAAAAACAAAATACATTTATTTTAATACTATACTGTGCGTAAATATTTGTCTAAAAGTCGTATGTCTCATTTTAGTTATCACCATTTTTTTTTTTTTTTTTTTTTGAGAGTTTGGTTTTAATAATGTAACTTTCGGGTTTAACTCTGGACGGCGACAATAGCGGAAGTTCCTGGCTTGTGATTGTTAGCTGTTGCATTTGGTAGCGTTCACATTGAAGAGAAACATATCATTATAAACATGCACAAGAAGACAGAACCATGAAGTCACGTTGTAAATGCGACGTAATTCCTTATATTTAATTATTTTACGACACTACTGCAGTATTTTAGGCAGAGAATGTTTCAATTTACATATTTAGAGTGACTAAGCAAATTTACGAAGCATCGGTTGCATGTTAGACACGTTTTTATTTTGAGTAGCATGATCATGCGGGCCACTGTTTGAAAAAAAGTATGAACTTCAAAATTTTTTAACATATTCTACCTGAATCTAGAGATCTAAATGCATGGAAAATGCTACATTTTGGGTAGAAATTGAAAAGTTTTTTTTTCTCAGGTCGGAAAGGCCTATATAATATTACATACTGGTAGCGTTGTCATCTGCAACCAAATAATGTGTTTGAATCTGTTGAGGATCTTAAAACGCTACTTCTAATGTGAGAACATAAATTTGGTAAGTGGGAATATTCCGATCATCGGCCTATTGTGTATTACTTACTGTTTCTTTTGGTGTATACTTTCTCTTCCACGGTTTTTGTTGACGGTACACATGTAAGAGACATATTTTGCGGGCCTTTTTCCAGTGAGTTTTCCAGCTTCCTGTTGTTATCAAAGTGTATATTTTCTTTCGGGCAAGTTTTAGCTTCTTGCACAATAGACTGAACAGAACACCCTTGAGCAAACGAAACTACACATAGGAACTGAACACTAAAACAAATAGCATTGGAGAATGGTTGTAATACATATACAATAGATAGACTAAACCAACAAATATGAATTAAGAAAAATAATGAACAGGCCACGTACACACTAGACCACACTCAATACAGAAGAACACAACACTTTTACAAGGACAACATACAAGACACAAAAGGATACAAATGGCACGGCAACATATTAAAGAAACAAGGACTCTAAGGAGGATACAGGACAGACAACACAGTACTGAAAAACTCAGAACACAGATACCACCAACAGACAAATTCAACAAATCAGGCAACTCATGTCAATCAGTATACATCGGACAATCCCGATTTTCAGAACACTTCAGATAACTAAATATTCACAGTTCCCATAGTAAATTTGCAGACCACCAAATAGCACGCAACCATCAACGAAGCGAAATTTAAACCGGCTTAAAAATATTAAAAATTAAGCCACAACCTGTACCACAAACTTACAATCGATAAAACTATCACCTACAAAAGCAGCAATAGCAGAAGGAAAATCAGTCCTGAATGAATATACCATACACAATGCAAAAATACATTTTTAATCCATTAAATGAGTTATACAGAAAGGACAACACAGAGAGTTAAAACGTACACACACACACACACACACACACACACACACACAGGCACGCCGCCCGCAGTGGCCGAGCGGTCTGCGGCGCGCCAGTCACAGTCTGCACGGTCGCTAAGGTCGAGGGTTCGAATCCCACCTCGGATATGGACGTTTGTGTCGTCTTTAATATAAGGTAGTTCATAAGTAGTTTATAAGTTTAGGGATTGATGACCCCACACTTAAGTCCCTTAAGCTTAACAAACATTTGAACATTTGAACACACAGACACAGAGAGAAAACGAAATTCAGTACCACGACCATTCCACGAGTGAAGGCCGACACATAACGTATGCATACTAACAAAGTGTACACAGTCGAATTTGCTAAAATGGAAAGTGACGTGAAAGAAAAAAAGTCCTTAAAATGTGTCTCTTACGTGTGTGCTGTCGACAAAAACGCGGAAGACAAAGTATGCGCCAAAAGAAACAGAAAGTAATAGACAATAGGCTAACGATCGAAATATTTCCACTTCCCAAATTTATGTTTTCACACAAGAAGTAGCGTTTTAAAACCCTCACAAGATTCAAACAGATTATTTGGTTGCAGTTGACAACGCTACAAGTATGTAATTATGTAAAAAGGGTCCTTCATGACCACAGAATGTATAAACAAGGAAAAAGCCAAAATAAGACATATGACCTTTTAGGCCTAAATTTACACATAGTAGAGTACTAAAATCCATGGCATAGAGGTGTTGAATCTTGTTTGGGTGCAAAATAAAATAGTGATTTGCATATGAGGAGAAATATAAACAATAACATAAAACATCTGGAACACCTTTGTATCTATAGAGCATCTTCGTAATAGTGAGTGTTTGAGTTGTTATGATTTCACAATATGCTACAATGCGGAAAGTGTCTGTAAGTGTGCTCTATGGCAGACAATGCATATATCACCCGCTGCACCAGACATGTATGTACACTACTGTTAATCAGTAACTTAATTGTACACTCTCCTTAATTCTGTAAACATATATTTAAAATGTGCCGTGTTGTTATCATCCATATATGGTCTTGACAGGCTCACGTTTCTTTAAACGTACGTAAAACATCAAAGAAGCGCGTGAAGAAGAGCCCGCAGGACTCGAAATATATCGTGCACTAATAAATCACAATTTTGTGACTGGTGGTGATTTCTATTAACGTTACAAACCAGAAAAGAGTCACTGACAACAATGCATAAAATTGAATTTATGTTTCTTGTAATATCGCATAGTAGTAGACCGCACATATGAAGATTCACTTCATTACAGAATCTCAATTCAGGCGTCCAATTATAATGAAGGCCTTTCCAATCTATGTAAATAAAAATATTAATGTTCGTTTGTTCAAAGCCGTTTTATTTTCAAAGTTTATTGACCTGTTGCTATGTATTTTGCAACAACATTGCATAATAATGTAGAAGGGTTGGAACTTAAATAGTGGCAACTATTTGTTCACAACCAAAACAAAAGCGTTACATGTTTGCACCTGTTACTGTTCGTCTAAGTAGTCACTAACGTTGTGTAGAACCTGTTACCAGCGACATGGAAGGCATAGTATACCGTTAGCAGCGCCTGTTCTGTTGATGGTGTGAATGAAGCGGTCTACTGCTTGTCGAATCTCTGGAACAGTTCTGAAGCGAATCCCACGAAGTGGTTCCTTCATCGTCAGAAGCAAATCAAAGTTGGCGAATTGTCCTGAAAAATGATGGGTGGGTTGCGCAGAAAGTGTAACCGCTTCTTTCGCAAAGTTGGTCGCAAGTGATGCTCCAAATGCCTTTAATACGGTGCCCAAAACAAACGATTCGTGTACAGGCCATGTTCTGCTTGTTGTAGGTTCGCTATCGAATCCTCGTACCTTTGCCACATATTTAGTTACACCCCCTATGTATCTATATATATGTAACTAATCAAAGTTCTTCATAAGAATTTTTGTCATTATAAAATTTATGTAAAGTAACGTATGACATATATTTAAAAAATAGGTACTTTTGAACACGCGTGTATTCAAATGGAACGTTGTGTCTCAAAAGCTGTCTGAAGTCTCAGGCGACAGAATTTTACGAGAAAGGAATTTGAAAGCTCGTCCACCGCTATAAGAAGTGCTTCAATTTCTTCGTTGACTATGCGAAAAAGTAGTATTGTAGTCGCTCTTTAAGATGTATATAATAAAATGTCTTTCTTGTACTTAGTTTTTTTTAATGCCAAGACGTTCCCTACTTTCTTAATACCCTAGTACTACTGATGTGTTTTTATGTATCTATTTCCTTAATCTATAAATATATTAATATTGTTAGTCTCACTAAAACTCGAGAACGGCTGAACCGATTTGGCTAATTTCTGTCTTGAAATATTCGTGTAAGTCCAGGGAAGGTTAAACGGTGATAAAGTATCGAAAAATTGTCCGGAAAAGAGGAAAATCGGGAAAAACTGAAACACCTTTTTCCTGTGAGCCATCAATACCGTTCGTCCAATTGCGATAAAATTTTGTACATTTCACATTAAAAGCAAGAGGAAGGTTTGCATTAAAAAAATGGATAAGTGGCCCGGAAAGTAGGAAAATTTAGGAAAAACCGAAAACAATTACCACGTGGTTCACGTGGTTGTAATAGTATCAGTTGAGTACGGCTTCTCAGGAAAAGGTTTGTATGAAATAAAGTTTTTGGGGAATTTACCGGAAACTGGTAAATTTGAGAAAAATTGAATGTGCGTTTTTCAATGTGTTTTTCATTGAATTCAGCATTATAACTGCCTTTTCGCACGACGGAGAGGTGTAATTCTTTGTTTTGTTCATTATGGTCTTGGAAAAGGTTGCACTAAAAAAATTGGGACAGTTAAAAAGAAAAGTCGCAAAATTCGAACGAAGTTCCTTTTTTATTGTGTTTATAAATGTACTCAACACTATCAGTTGAGAACCGTTCATCCGTTTGCGATAAAATTTTGATCATTTGACGTTAATTGGTCTGATTGCGATAAAAGTTTGCATATTTGACGTTCACAGCAAGAGTAACGTTGTTATGAAATAAAAATTTGGAAAAGTTCCCGGAAAATTGAAAAGTTTAGAAAAAATAAAAGATTTTTATATGATATCTCAATATCATTAATCTTATTGCGATAAAATTTATCACATTCTACGTTCAAAGAGAGAGGAAGCTTTGAGTGAAGTAGAAGTTTGGAACAGTTGGCCAGAAAATAGGAAAATTTGTGGAAAACTGACAGAGCTCTTCTGTTTGGGATATCAATATCATTCCTACAGTTGCGATAAACTTTTACAGATTTCACGTTCAAAGTAAGAGTACATACATATTAGCAATTGCGAAGCGTTGCCGGGTCGAGTAGTATATGATGTATGTAACTTTCTTGTATTTTTGTAACAACGTTTCTCCATTACAAAATTTATATAAATTCATATGTGACAAAATTAGAAAAGAGCTACGTATGAACACGCGCGTTGCACTGCAAAGCTGTATCAGAATTTCAAACCATTGGTAGTTATAAGATTTTGACCATATTACTAAACAAGCTATAGGTTACACAGGGTTGTAAGAGGAGCAAATTGACGTAGCGAGAGGGGAGGAGGAGATGACTAGCAAGAAAGATCGAACGTTCAAATGTTTGTTCATCTAAGGCCCTAAAGGCCTGCGGGTCGCTGTCAAAGGAGGTAGTACTTGCACCATAAAACAACCAGACCATTGCATGCCTGGGTACTTGGGGTTCCGCAATAAAACTGCCTAAAAAATTGAAATTTATTTTATAAGAAAATTACGTAATACCTTGTTATCATCAATTCCGATTTGAATATAATAGGCTTTATTTATTTATTTATTAATGTTCTTTAGCTTCTCCCGGCGTAATTGTACATTAAAAAGTTGGCGGTTGTTCGGCTGGATCCCTGTGTCAAACTTCCACAATACTTCGGCAACCGAACCTGTTGTCATGAACAGGTGCGCACCTGATGATGGCAACAGCTTCTGCAGCCGAAATATTGTGGAAGTTTGACACAGGGATCCAGCCGAACAACCGTCAACTGTTTCATCTTGTTGATACATTGTTTGAAATTGTTTTTGAAAATCGCCAAAAGCTCTCATTATCAATTACTAAATGAATATAGCTCAGTCTCCGCTATATTTTGGGCAAAACCAAGAATTTCACTTATCTCAATATTAATAGCATCATGTCCTCTAAAATATGTGGTCAACCGTGATATAATTTTGCAAGTTGAGTCAGTGATATACGTAGATGATGTCCAGAAAATGACCCCGACGTTTCACTGCATGCCCGTGTAAGCAGTCGTAGTGTAAGTCACATCATATCTCCAGAACTAAGTGCCGTACGTTAATACAATTTTATACCTACATTTAGTGTTATATGTATGTTGTTAGCAAAGTGTGTTGCGAAAAGATTTAATAGTTAAAAAGTAAAAAATTAAAACGTCGCAGCATATACTCAAATTCGACAGCATAAACAGCCAATATGTGGGAATCGAGAGACTGCTTCCGTTTCATCATTTACAAGGGGACATTCCGGTCTCGGAAATTCAATTCGGGTGGGAATTCGCAGGCTAGTAGTATACCACAACGGTCTACACTCAAAGAAATTCTGAAGCGCATTATCCAGAAAATTTCAAGAAAAGCATCTCCAAAGTTTTAAGTGCAGCACGTATGTAACTGATATACTTGTCCGTGAAGACTGTGCTGCGGCACTATCGAACAGTTCTTGTAGAAACGTGTTTCCCTGTCACGTGTACTATAACGGTTCGAACCTATCTTCATTGACAATTTTATTATTTATTTGTCTCTTCCTGATCGCCTGCCTGTTGGTATACAAACAATAGAGCAACAGTTACACTCTCCTCTTCCATGAAGAACCGGTTCCACGAAATACAGCGAATATTAACAACCTTTTCACAACTTCAAATATCGCCTAATTTTGTAATTAAATTGTAATTACAATAGCCTTTAACTGTTTAATCTACCTATATTAATTGTGTAATGCGTTTGGAGTTATTCGACATTTAAAAATGAAAACATTGTAATTTACATTTTTATTAGTTGCAATCGTCATTTGATAAATAAAATTAATTTCTTTATGATGTAACTGATGATATTTTGTATCATTAATTTTATATAAAATGTTTCTATTTTTAAAACATTAAAATATTTTCCGCCGATAGAAGTGAACCCTGCTTAACCTCACAATAATATTACACGTGGTTGCCTGAAGTTTTCCGCCATACCGCCTTACAGACCTCATTGACTAGTAAATAAGTTATGAGTTGCATTTACACTTTAGAACTCTTTTTATCGGAATTTTTTGGATAGCGCGCTTTAAAATTTCTATGCGTACAACCCCAAGATGTGTACTACTGCCATGCAAAGTCTGACCCCAAACTGTTAGTTGGGGTGTCAGCAGGAAAAAGCTTTCGTAAAGATTTGAAATTCTGTCTGACGGTTGCTGGAAGTAGCTAAGTGTTATTGGAAACGAAGGAAAGAAGTTCAAGGTTTCACGTCCCGTCGACAACGTGGTCATTAGAGACAGTGTCAATATCGTATACTGGATGAATAAAGTTGGCATATTCAAGTGAACGTCAGATTCAAGTCAGACGCATAGGTTGGAATTTTAATACTTCCCTGTTCGTATTAGACTTACCATAATAGTATACCTCTTACTGAGTAGAATTGTTAAAATCTGACAATAATGACGCAAATTATGGAAAACCATATTCTTCTTCGTTCAGAAAGCCGTTGGATGGGTGAGGTGCAACAAGTTGAGACCGTACCTCAGGACAACAATATAGATAGATGGGAGGGCATTACGCCTCCCAGCAAGCTGTTCACAGCAAAAAGAAACCTCAAACCTCCCGAGAACTATAGTGACAAACAGCGGATGCTTTTTCCCAGGACAATGTTGCTCACAGGCCAAGAATGCTTGCGTGTGTATGTGTGTGTAGTGATAACAACAACACAGCTTCCGTTACGTAGTACATAATGCATCTGTGAAAGAATGTAACTGTAAAAGAAGAAAATTCTGAACATAAATAAAGTTTTATTATGTCATAGCTGTCTCATTGTTAAGAAACGTAAGCTACAGTTGGATAGGACGCTCAGCAAAGCTCATCAAATAAATGGGTACACGCATGGGTAGCGGTAAGTACAACCCTAACAGGAAAAAATATCTGTATATTAGTACATATAAATTTGGCAGAGAAAATTGTGAATTGTCTTTTAATCTGTTTGACAAACTACCAATGAAAATAACCTGTCTGACAAAAATCAGAATTGTTCCTGAATGTAGATTAAGCATTCTGCTCCTTGGCAGCGCCTTCTGTATCATATCATAGCTCAATAAAAATTATTAGTCATTTATGGAGAGAAAACCTGTAAATGGTCATTATATTCCCAGATAACTATTTTTCACATGTTATAGTCTTCTTTTCGTTTCAAATTACTCGTTCCTCATCAAAATATTCCTTGAAAATGTGGTCTACACAACACAACATTTTACAAGATTCATACAGATATGACGAAACGCTAATGAACGAAGCGTAAAAAATACCTGACGATGAATCCTTAGGACATCGGAAGCATGGTGCAGGCATTCAGCTTTTGCTAATTTTCATATCCGCCAGTTATGAAGAACTGTTTTTTATAAAAATCCAAACTTGTTTCAGCAGCTTTGTGGCATCGTCATTAAGTCCATTTATTCAATTTTTAACAATGGAAAGTCCGGTTTACACAGTTTACAAATCACCGCAAAGACGTGGCGACGAGCTGCGACAGGCACATACAAAAGACACACACATACCAACACTTTCAGCTATCGGCCATGGCCTTCTTAAGAAAATAGAACACTCACGCAATCACACAGGCACACAACACAGCCATACTTCGAAGTGCGGCAGCCGGAGGTGATGGTTGTATGACTGTGTTGTGTGCCTGTGTGACTGCGTGAATGTTCTATGTCCTGAAGAAGGCCACGGCCAATAGCTGAAAGTGCTGTATGTGTGTGTCTTTTGTATGTGCCTGCCGCAGCTCGTCACCACGTCTATGTGGTGAGTTGTAAGCTGTCCTTATTACTGTATTATTTATTCAATTTTTAATATTTTTACGCGCTGTTGAGCCATATCTGACCCTCTGTGCATCGTTGGTATAATGGTAGCGCCTCACAGTTTTTTTCAAAATATCCGGTATCTTCTACATCTACATCCGATGTTAAAATGTTCAAGTGTTTGTAAATCTAAGGGTCTTAACTACGTTGGTTTTTGATTTGATTTGATTTGATTTTCTGAGGGAAGCCAAAACAGTCTCAGTCCAACCCGCCACTGCCGTTGGTTTTTAGTGCTACTTAAAGTAACTTATGCTAACACAAGTACTCATGCTCGAGGGGGGACTCAACCCCCAACGACCAACGGCCACGCGCACCACATCTGAGCGTCTTAGTGCACACGGCTATTCTGCCGCTGCTCATCCGATATTAAAATGTTCAGACATATGCAAGTTATATTTATCCGTAACTGAGGATTTCTCACTTCACATTTCACTTACCTTGGTAAAAAATTATGGTAGAAATCATTAAAAGAACGACGTTATTCGTTGCGGCGAGATCTATTTGCGAAATTTCGATTACCGACTTTTACTTCTGAATGTGAAAATATTTTGTTAGCACCCATCTACATAGGTAGACATGAACATCCTAATACAATGAGAGAAATCATATCGAAAACGGAACCATTTAGGTGTTCTTTCTTAACGCGCGCTATTAGAGAATGGAACGGTAGAGAAAGGTTATGAAACTGGTTAATGAACCCTCTGCCAGTCACTTAAATGTGATTTGCAGAGTATCTATGTAGATGTAGATGTGATTGATTTTCAGTATTATTATGTATTTTTCTTTGTGTGACTTTCAACAATAGGTGGGAACGGATATTTCGAAACCATCTATGATACAAACTTTTGTCAGGCAGTTGTCAAGAGCTACAAATTTATTACACTACGCTGCATTAGCTTCTTTTTATTGTACAACCGTTTTCGGTTAACTGGCCATTTTATGGCACCTATATAGCTTGCATGGAAATGAGTAAAGGATGTAACTGCAATCACGAATGATAAAATTTAAATAACAAGACGAATCACCCGTTATTTTTATTATAGTCGACATGATCGACTGGAGAGTGTCCGCAACTGCACTATGTTATTTTAAATGTGTTTATTTCCGTCAACAGTTGCAATATAATTGTTTAATTACATGTTTCGATCACTTTGATCATCTTCAGATCTAAAACACAAAAGTAAAATAAAAATGTACAATTTCATAAACTAACTAAAGGTTAATTGAACAATAGTTAATTTATACATAAATGGAGAGATTTTCGTTTACCTTATAGTTGCGTCCGTGACTCGTCTGGCTTAATGATTAATTTATTAAACATTCCATGTTAGGTAATTTTAAAATCCACATTACATGTTATGTAATTGAAAAAAATTGGATGTACCTGTTGACACATTCATTGATCAAAATAATTATCAGATTCAGTTTAAAGACTGACATAACAAATCATTCATCCACGAGATGCAGAGGGCAGTAGGTAAGTTTCGCAGGTCGATTCCGTGCTTCTTGACTTCTGCAAAGCGTTCGACGACTTTCCGCGCCGTCGCCTGACGAACAAAGTGCGAGCATATGGAATTACAGACCACCTGTGTGACTGGATTGAGGCGTTGGTAGCTAACAGAACGAAGCATGTCATTCTCAACGGAGAGAAGTCTTCAGACAAAGTAATCTCAGATGTATCCCAGGTGAGTGCTACAGAATCGCTGCTTTCCTGGATATGACCTCGTAGATAACATCGGAAGTTCAATGAGGCTTTCGTCAGATGATGCTCAAGTTTATCGAGAAGTCATAACACTGAATAAGGGTGCGAAATGCAGTAGGACCTGAAGAAAACTTTTCAGCAATCAGTCGTAAATATTGAGTTTATTCAGATCTAGATTTCGTGTGGTCATTATCAGTGCTTAAAACGGTTAGAACCGTAAAACATTTCGACCTTCATGTTGGAGGTTTCGATCATACTGATGCAGCTGTTACGCAGTCTGATCTGCAGCGCATCGACATATAGTGCGTGGAATGGCAACTACAGTAGAACCCCCCTAATCCGACGTTGGATGGTCCGTCACTCCGGTTAGTCCGACCATGGACAAGCTCGCGAACCTGTACCGACTTGTCACTGGACTGGACGCCTGTCGGGCTATTGTTGCGGTGTCTATCGCTGTGCATATTGTTCAAATGTTCAAATGTTTGTATAGCTTATGGGACTGAACTACGGGGTCATCAGTCGCTAAACTTACAAACTACTTATGAACTAGCTAATCCTAAGGATGGCACAAATATCCATGCCCGAGGGGGGATTCGAACCCCCGACCGTAGTGGCCGTGCGGACCGTGACTGGAGCGCCTCAGTCCCCTCGGCCGGCCATATTGTTGTACTGTACGATATTGTTAAGTTTTATCTTTTTTTGGGATTAAAAAAACGTCGTCGTTTGCTTTATTCCGTGTTCCTTACAGTAAATATTACATTCATTGTGTGTACAGTTTTTTTTTTCGACATTTGGGATTCAAACGTAAACACGTAATTATTGCACTAAATGAAAAAATAGCAGTGGTAAAAAGACTGGACAAAGGAGAATCGCTCTGAAAAATTGCAAAGGAACTGAATGTAGGTGTTAAGACAATTAAGGATTGGAGGAAGAATCGGAAAGACATTTAATCCTATACAGTTACGATTGATGGTAAAAACACTTTGAAGATCGCAAAACATTTAAAAAAAATCATAAACTTGAACTTCCTGATAATTCACTATGGATGTGGTTTTATCAAGAAAGAAGGAAAGGAACTCCAATATCCGGGCCAATTCTCAAAGAAAAAGCGATAGTTTGCACAAAAAACTGGAAGCCGAAATTAAATTTCCTGCCAGTAAAGGCTGGATTGATCGTTGGAAAACTCTTCATGGTGTCCGATTTGTTTCTACAGTCAGTACAGTACTGTAATTTGTTTGTCGTTCTTGCTTTTATAACCAAAACATGTAACAGTATGTCTAGTCGTTTTTTAGTTAATATATTGTTTAACACTGTGTAAAAAAATCTTTTTATATTACTGTAGACGTCTTTAAGTTCTTAAAACGTTTAATTTTTTGTACTTAATGTCTTTTTTTTATATTTTTTGCCATAAACATTAGATTTTTCGGATAATCCGACCTTTTTGTCGTTCCGACCATGGTCCCGGTCCCGAAGGTGACGGATTCGAGGGGTTCAACTGTAAGCTTTAACAAAAACAAGTATAAAGTGCTACTCTTAAGAAGAAAAAGATAACATCTATTATAGAATTACGCTATTGCAGGACAAACACAGAAAGCAATTACTTCCATAAAGTATCTGGGAGTAGACATAAAGGCCGATATGAAATGGAACGCCCATATAAAATCAGTCGTGGGTACGGCAGGTGCCACACTGAGATTCATTGTAAGTGTAGGCTGTCAACAGAGGAAGTAGGTTACAAAGCATTCGTTCGGCCAGCGCTTGACAATTGTCCAACGACGAGCAGCATGCTTCGTTACGCGCTCAATTAGTAAGCGCGAAAGCGTCACGGAGATGATTAGGAAACACCAGTGCAGACGCTGAAAGAGAGACGTTCTGAATCGCTTCTGTTAAAGTTCCGAGAGCGTAGTCTACGTTTCATGAAGAGTCAACAATAATGTTGCATCCTCCTACGTATATTTCTCGAAGCGAACACAGGGATGATATCAGAGACATTAGGGTCCACACGGAGGCATATAGGCAATCATTTTTCTCGCGAACCACACGCGATTGGAAAAAAGTGACAATAGTGCCCACCGCCATACATCAAGTGGTGACTAGCGGATTATGTACCGGGTGATCAAAAAGTTAGTATAAATTTGAAAACTCAATAAATCACGGAATAATGTAAACAAAGAGGTAAAAATTGACACACATGCTTGGAATGACATGGGGTTTTATTAGAACCAAAAACAGATGGTGCTTCATTTGATCAGAAAATCAATGATTAGCATAACAAATTAAGACAAAGCAAAGATGACGTTCTTTACAGGAAATGCTCATTATGTTCACCATCATTCCTCAACAATAGCTATAGTCGTGGAATAATGTTGTGAACAGCACTGTAAAGCATGTCCGGAGTTATGATGAGGTATTGGTGTCGGATGTTGCCTTTCAGCATCCCTAATGATATCGGTCCATCACGATACACTTGGGACTTCAGGTAACCCCAAAGCCAATAATCCCACGGAATGAGGTCTGGGGACCTGGGAGGCCAAGCATGACGAAAGTGGCGGCTGAGCACACGATCATCACCAAAGGACACGCGCAAGAGATCTTTCACGCGTCTAGCAATATGGTGTGGAGCGCCATCCTGCGTAAAACCCCGTGTCATTCCAAGCATGTGTGTCAATTTTTAGCTCTCTACCTACATTATTCCGTGATTTATTAAGTTATCAAATTTATACTGACTTCTTTGATGAAAGTCGACATATGTCAAAGTCCCCATTACACTATCAAGTTTCTTTGACGTAAATATTTCACATAGCAAATTTGTCAGAGAAATATCATCGTATAATACCGGCCTAGTAGTTTGTAAGTCTAAGAACAGATGACGTAGCAGTTTGGTCGATTAGGTTTACAAACATTTTTGTTATCCACAACTTTGAACTTGGCTGATTAACAGCAACCGCAATCCAAATTTTTTTTATTAACGATATTATATATCAGCCAACCGGTTGCGTAATTTTAGGTGTTTGACGTATGTTTCGTTGCCACTAGGGACAAATTCATCAGGAGAATGAAAAAGTTACATGAAACACATGACGTCAAAAATATTACGAGCAGGATTGCTCAAGTCAATTACAATAAAAAATGGCATGCCCTTCACACCATACTTTCATTTGTATGGCAAGAATGCCAAATTTTATTGTAACCGACTTGAGCAATCCTGCTCGTAATATTTTTGGCGTCATGTGTTTCATGTAACTGTTTTTGTTCTTCTGTTGAAGTTGTCCCTAGTGGCAACGAAACCTAGGTCAAGCACCTGAAAATAACGCAAACGGTTGGCTAATATACAAAATTGTTAAATAATGTTTTTGTTATCATTATTTTAAAAAAAAATTAAAAATTTGGTATATTAGCCAACCTAGGCAAACCTACATTTCTAGCTTTTGTAGATTTGGAGAAGGCTTTTGACAATGTTGATTGGAATAAATTCTTTCAAGTTCTGAAGCAAGCAAGAGTAAAATATAGGGAGCATAAGGTAATTTTACAACTTGTACAAAAACCAGACAGCGGTCGTCAGAGTTGAAGGGCATGAAAGGGATGCAGTGTTTTGGAAGGGAGTTAGACAGGGTTGTAGCCTTTCTCCAATGTTATTCAATTTATACATTGAACAAGCTATAAAGGAAAGCAAGGAGAAATTTGGAGAAGGAATTAAAGTTCTGGGTGAAGAAATAAAAACATTGTGTTTTGCCGATGACATTGTAATTCTGTCAGAGACATTATAGGACCTCGAAGAGCAGTTGAACGGAATGGACAGTGTGCTGAAAGGTGCATGTAAGATGAATATTAACAAGGGCAAAACTAGGGTAATGGAGTGCAATCTAAGAAAATCAGGTGATGCTGAAGGAATTAGATTAAGAAACCAAACAATAAAGTAGGTTGATGAGTTTTGTTACTTGGGCAGTAAAATAACAAATGATGGTCGCAGGCCGGTCGCGGTGGCCGAGGGGACTGAGGCGCTCCAGTCACGGTCTGCACGGCCACTACGGTCGGGGGTTCGAATCCCCACTCGGGCATGGATATTTGTTCCGTCCTTAGTCTTAGCTAGTTCATAAGTAGTTTGTAAGTTTAGCGACTGATGACCCCGTAGTTAAGTCCCATAAGTTCTACAAACATTTGAACATTTTATGGTCGCAGTAGAGAGGATATAAAATGCAGAATGGCAATGGGTAGAAAAGCGTTCTTGGAAAAGAGAAATTTGCTAACATCGAATATTGCTTTAAGCCTAAGGAAGTCCTTTCTGAATGCATTTGTGTGGAGAGTTGCCTTGTATGGGAGTGAAACATGGACAATAAACAGTGCGGACAGGAAGATGATAGAGGCTTTTGATATGTGGTGCTACAGAAGGATGCTGAAGATTAGGTGCGTGGATCGTGTAACTAATGAGGAAGTACTGAACAGAATTGGGGAGCAAAGGAATTTTTTGCATACCTTGAATAAAAGAAGGGATCGATTGATAGGACACATTCTTAGACATCAAGGAATTGTGAATTTAGCGTTGGAGGGAAGTGTGTAGGGTAAAAACCGCTGGGGAAGACCAAGAGATGGATATAGTCAGCAGATTCAGACAGTTATAGGTTGCCGTTCTTATGTGGAGTTGAAGAGGCTTGCTCAGAATAGGGTATTGTGGAGACTTGCATCAAACCAGTCTCTGGAGTGAAGACCACAACAACAACAAAACAGTGCGGACAGGAAGAGGATACAGACTTTTGAAATGTGGTGCTACAGAAAGATGCTGAAGATTAGGTGGGTGGATCGTGTAACTAATGGGGAAGTGCTGAACAGAATTGGGGAGCAAGGGAATTTCTGGCATACATTGACTAAAAGAAGGGATCGACTGTTAGGACACTTTCTTAGATATCAAGGAATCGTGAATTTAGCGTTGGAGGGAAGTGTGTGGGGTAAAAACTGCGGAGGAAGACCAAGAGAAGGATCCAGTAAGCAGATTCAGACAGATGTAGGTTGCCGTTCTTATGTGGAGCTGAAGAGGCTTGTTCAGGATAGGGTATTGTGGAGAGCTGCATCAAACCAGTCTCTGGACTGAAGACCACAACAACAACAAAACAGTGCGGCCAGGAAGAGGATACAGACGTTTGAAATGTGGTGCTACAGAAAGATGCTGAAGATTAGGTGGGTGGATCGTGTAAATAATGGGGAAGTACCGAACAGAATTGGGGAGCAAAGGAATTTCTGGCATACCTTGACTAAAAGAAGGGATCTGTTGATGGGACACATTGTTAGACATCAAGGAATTGTGAATTTAGCGTTGGAAGGAAGTGTGTGGGGTAAAAACCGCAGGGGATGTCCAAGAGATGGATACAGTAAGCAGATTCATACAGATGTAAGTTGCCGTTCTTATGTGGAGTTGAAGAGGCTTGCTCAGGATAGGCTATTGTGGAGACCTGCATCAAACCAGTTTAAATATCCATGCCCGAGGAGGGATTCGAACCCCCGACCCTAGTGGCCGTGCAGACCATGACTGTAGCGCCTCGGGGGGAGGGGGGGTTCGAATCCCCCCTCGGGCATGGATATTTGTGCCGTCCTAGTTCGTAAGTAGTTCATAAGTAGTTTGTAAGTTTAGGGACTGATGACCCCGTAGTTAAGTCCCATAAGCTATACAAACATGTGAACATTTTTGTACCGCCTCAGTCCTCTCGGTCACCGCGGCGGGCCATCAAACCAGTCTCCTGACTGAAGACCACATCAACAAACAACATTATTTTCGTGACTTTGCGACGAGTTGTTCGTCCTCTAACGAGATGAGATGTTGCTGGAGGTTAGAAAGAGAAGGACAGGACATAGTTGTAGAGGTACACGGAAGACAGCCTCAGAGCTGGTACCGCCTCGTGCGAGCGTGACCACGCGCCGGCGGGCCTCGAACCCAGCCCCCCGGCTCCGGGTGCCCCCGGAGGCGGCGGCCGTGGGAATGGATGTCGGTCGGGGCGCGGGGCGCGGGTCGCTGAACCGGCCGGTGCCATTGCCACCTCGGCCGCCTCCGCCTCCGCCCCGGTCGCTGTAAAGGACAATTATTCGAGAACAATAAGAAGGCGGCGCGGCGTTATTACCGGCAGATATCGCGGCCGGCTTTTTCCCTACCGTTCGGCGCGCTCGTCTCTTTTTCGGCGGCCGCGGCGCGGCGTCTACGTGAGCGCTCGCCCAGAGGCGGGCAGGCGGTCATTTTTATGGGCGGCTGCGCGCGTGAAAGCATCCTCCCGAGATTGTTTACCGAGCGGCGCGGGCGGCGGGTGGCGGGCGGGACCGCGCGAGACCGCTGGCCCGTCCCAAGACCGCTCTGTGCGGTGCGCGCGACAGGCGCGAGGGAGTCCTTGTCTGCTGCAGAGCTCCGGGAGACAGGCCGCCCAACTTTAAAAAAGCCTCCAAACGGCCCGTCTTTCTCTAGCCGGCCTCTTCAACTGTCTACTTCGTTTATTGTCAAAATAAATAATACACTCCTGGTCATTAAAATTGCTGCTCCACGAAGATGACGTGCTACAGACGCGAAATTTAACCGACAAGAAGAAGATGCTCTGATATGCAAATGATTAGCTTTCCAGAGCATTCACACAAGGTTCGAGCCGGTGGCGACACCTACGACGTGTTGACATGAGGAAAGTTTCCAACCAATTTCTCAATTACAAAACAGCAGTTGACCGGCGTTTGCCTGGTGAGACGTTGTTGTGATGCCTCGTGTAAGGAGGAGAAATGCGTACCATCACGTTTCCGACATTGATTGAGGTCGGATTGTAGCCTATCGCGATTGAGGTTCATCGTATAGGGACACTTCTGCTCGCGTTGATCGCGATCCAATGACTGTTAGTAGAATATGGAATTGGTGGGTTCAGGACGGCAATACGGAACGCAATGCTGGATTCCAACGGCGTCGTATCACTAGCAGTCGAGATGACAGGCGTCTTATCCGCATGGCTGTAACGGATCGTGCAGCCACGTCTCGATCCCTGAGTCAACACATGGGGAGGGGAGGGTTGGGCAAGTTTGAAGCCCTTACTCTTACGGGAATTAGTTTCATACGTACGACTTTAAATACTGTGGGCAGGGCGTTGCTGGGAATTTGTATCTGACGGGAGGCGTGCTTAGGTAGTCCTTGCAGGTGCGGTGATCACTGTGTCCCCAGTGGTGTAGGAGTCAGCTCAACTGCCTAGAAAGCAGGAGACCCGGGTTCGAATCCCGGCTGGGTACACATTGTCAGCTTTGCCCAATCGCAGTTGATGTCATATATTCTGTAAACATGGGGACACTTCCAAGACAACAACCATCTGCACGAACAGTTCGATGACGTTTGCAGCAGCATGGACTATCAGCTCGGAGACCATGGCTGCGGTTCCCCTTAGATAGGAGCGCTTGCGATGGTGTACGCAACGACGAATCTGGGTGCACGAATGACAAAACGTCATTTTTTTCGGATGAATCCAGGTTCTGTTTACAGCATCATGATGGTCGCATCCGTGTTTGGCGTCATCGCGGTGAACGCACATTGAAAGCGTGTATTCGTCATCACCATACTGGCTGGACAACATCTTTATAATTTTTGATGGGTCTTCCGACAATATTCCTACACTCACTGGAGAATTCAGTGCTTTACATCCCAAAATAAATTTCACATACGAGATAATGGCGCCCGTTGGGTCTCTAAACTAGCTTGATATCAATCTTAAATTGATAGACGGACGCATTGTTTACAACATTTTTCTGAAGCCATCCAATAGCGATGCCATTATACACGCTTCTTCTTCTCACCCTGTCTCACACAAGTTTTCAATCTTTACCTCCATGATTCATAGAGCACTAGACACACCCATTTCTACAGTCCACATGCAGCAAGAGGTAACCAATCTGAAATAGATAGCAAATATTAATAGTTATGCCCCCAGCCTAATGGACAAATTGTTACATTCGGCATCAGCAAAATTATTCCGTCCAAATGACATCCAAACCTCTCAGTCTGTATGTTACATTACCGTTTTATGATCCTGTCTCGTAAAAATTAGCAAATGTACTTGAAGGCAGCGGCATCAGAATTTCCTTCTCCACTCACGGGTATATTAATGGAAAGCAAATAACTTGTGGTATCATGACTGTGGATAACAGGGTCTCTTGATCGAGAGACTGACTAAGAGAGTTTCGGTCAGTTTTACGCTAGAAATTGAACTCGGTCATGTATGTGCACACCGTACAACTGTATTCAGGTGGTTCAGAGAATATCGTGGAGGAAATTTCACCCTGAGAGAACGGGAAGGCCACGGTCATCAGTTACGGAGGAAAATACTGAAGCTGTGAGGAAAAAGCAAGACGTATAAGATTATAAAGGAAACGTTAGGACTAAGTGCTTCAACAATTCCTTCGATTCTGCTAGATCATTTCAAGTAAAGAAACTTTGTTGTCTGAGGGTGCCGTATAGGGTCACGGACGGAGCAGGTGACACGACTTGTTACTTGATGGTAGGAAACGTTAAAGAACTTTTCTCACGGACAATCTCAGTTCAAACGTTAGTTAAGCTTATGTGACTTAACTACGGGGTCATCAGTCCCTAAGCTTACAAACTACTTATGCACTAGCTAATACTAAGGACGGCACAAATATCCATGCCCGAGGGGGGATTCGAACTCCCGACCGCAGTGGCCGTGCAGACCGTGATTGGCGCGCCGCAGTACGCTCGGCCACCGTGGCCGGCGGACAGTCTCAGTATGTGGGTAACATCGTGACAGGTAAAGTGACTTGGCTATACCATCAGTCGTGCCGATTAAGCTTCAAAGAACACCGACAATTGGCTATAGTGCAGTGGTACACAACTAATGGTGTTAGGACAGACCAAGTACAACATACTGCAGTCTTTCCAGAAAGACCTACGCGAAGAACAGGTAGCAGAACTGTTCGAATGACACAAGAATAAATGGATGAGTGCATATGAAACAGACACACATATTGCGGGCAGAGCGTCACAAAGAGTCATCGCGAACAGATTACAGAGACATGGGTTGATTTATCGATTAGTGTATAAAAAATGATGGCGCAATCTTACACGGTTGAAAGGACACGATAATAGAAGAAAAAATGTTCCAGTAAACATGGGCCCGCAAACGAGCCGTTTGCGAGGTCATTACAGATGTACGGTTCCAAGCCGCCATTAACATCATTTTATTCATCGTCCTAGTTAGTACATAAAAAGTCGCACACACACATGATCCTCTTGTGAAGTCTATCAAGAACCGGTCGGTAAACGTGTTGATTAACTGTTTGTCTGAGAGGTCCAAACTTTTTATGCACGATGGCTTGTTTATCGAAAAAGCAAAAGCATAAACCAAATATGACAGTGTGCCGTTACATGATCTGGCCCTTGGTTTCCTGATCCTATTGAAACACTCACGTGACGTCACCTGTGATGAATGTTTCAAGAATGGGGGTTCTGTTCAATCGCGTCCAAAAGATCAATGAACCTTGCCATCATGATGTTCTTTTGATCCTGCTAAACGTGTTTCGCCGGCCGCGGTGGCCGAGGTGACTGAGGCGCTCCAGTCACGGTCAGCACGGCCACTACGGTCGGGGGTTCGAATCCCCCCTCGGGCATGGATATTTGTGCCGTCCTAGTTCGTAAGTAGTTCATAAGTAGTTTGTAAGTTTAGGGACTGATAACCCCGTAGTTAAGTCCCATAAGCTTAACAAACATTTGAACATTTTTTGAAACGTGTTTCGGAACAATTTTATCAAAGACCTTTCGTATCCCCAATTCATTGCTTAACAGCTGATTAACGGTGGTGTAACTCAAGTTCAACACGTCCACAACACTATCTTTCTGTCCGTCAGGCGACAGAGATCCTGGACTCTGCCGACATTTTGAGGCTTTTCTTTCTTTCTTTACTGTAGTCCTTCCGCTGCTAAACCACCGAAACACTCGGGCAGTTGACAAAACACTGTCTCCGTAAGCTTGCTGCAGCTCAGCTTTGCAATTGTTTCCGTTGCACTATGTCCAACGGAAGCAAAACTGACCGAATAACATTATATACCGTTGCTCGATCTTGATTCAAAATATTCATATGTTTGTAGAGCTTATGGAACTTAACTACGGGGTCATCAGTCCCTAAACTTACAAACTACATATGAACTAGCTAATACTAAAGACGGAACAAATATCCATGCCCGAGGGGGGATTTGAACCTCCGACCGTAGTGACCGTGCAGAACGTGACTGGCGCGCCGCAGACCGCTCGGCCACTGCGGCCGGCACTCGGTTTTGTTGGCACTAATTGCAGAGCATACAAGAACGCGCTGTACCACGAAACAACGCACTACGATCAAGCTCCATACCTCAGCGACTTCTAACGCATACTGACGAAGCATCACACTTCCAATCTACCTTCGCTCCACGGCCCACGGCCGTAGTGTGGTCATTCTCATTACTTAATTTACACACCAGGATGTATCAAAGAGATCACGTAAAGCCGCGGTGGAGTAGCCGAGCGGTCTAAAGCGCCTCCCTGCGGAGCGCGCGGTTGCTCGCCGTGGAGGTTCGAGTCCTCCCTGGGGCATGGGTGTGTGTGTTTGTCCGTATGTTAGTTTACCTAGGTTTAAGTAGTTTGTAAGCTACGGACTGATGACCACGCAGTTTGGTCCGATAGATTTACAGACATTTGAACATTTTTTGATCACGCATACTTACACGGTCAAAAGTACACGATAATAAATGCAAAAAACGAGCCGTTTGCGAGATAATTACGAATATATGGTTCCAAGCTGATGTTATTGTAAACATCATCCTACTTTTAAAAAAAAATGTTCAAATGTTTGTAAAGCTTATGGGACTTAACTACGGGGTCATCAGTCCCTAAACTTACAAACTACTTATGAACTACTTACGAACTAGGACGGCACAAATATCCATGCCCGAGGGGGGATTCGAACCCCCGACCGTAGTGACCGAGCAGACCGTGACTGAAGCGCCTCAGTCTCCTCGGCCACCGCGGCCGGCATCATCCTACTTAGTAGACATTGATTTGAAATTTAGACTTTAATATTAAAATGAACATCGCATTTAGTTCACGTCTCTCTGACTCTATTGGAAACATAGTCCTAGTTAGAGCTCCGGCACATTTTGCTGCTGCTGCGAGAGGGGCATCTAACGCGCAGATACGGCTAAAAGATGGATAGCAAGAGACGGCCCTGTGCCTTGCCCTCCAGGATCACCTGATCTAAATTCTTTTGATTTTTGTGTCTGGGATCACCTGGAAAGTGAAGTGTACAGCACATCACGTTTGAACAGCTGGAGCGGGGGGATTTGTACACGCTTGTCAAGAATTCCGAAATGATCCAGAGGATGCAGACACGAGCACAATATTGCGTCCGGATGCCAGGAAGACACTTCGAACACCTCCTTTAACAGGTAACCCATACATGAAATGTGAACTAAATGCCATGTCAATCTTAATTGTAAAGTCTAAACCACAAATTAATGTGTACTAACTAGGACGATGATAACAATGACGTCAGTGGCGTCTCTAAAACATATATATATTCGTAATTATCTCGCAAACGACCCGTTTGCAGACCCATGTTTACTGGGACAGTTTTTTCTTCTATTATCGTGTACTTTCTACCGTGTAAGTTTGCACCATCCTTTTTGATACACCCATATATATATATATAGGGTGAATCTAAATTCGCGCATTTGGGCTTCGCAGCGCGATTCCTCACATGCTAGCAATAAAAAAATGTCACTACTACACAAACAAACTTCTCGGGGATATGGGGGGTGTCTTGAAGAACAAAGTGAGCATAGAAACCCATGTCGTAAAAATCATCTAATGACGCTACAGAGCGTCGAAGTTGATGGAGGGGATGTCTAGAGGCTGCAGCTGGTGCCTGTAACTTGAACTCTCCGTAGCGTCGTTGAATGGTGTTTCCGGTCATGGGTTTCCATGCTCATTTTGTTCCTCAAGACACCTCCCATATCCCCTAGAAGTTTGTTGGTGTAGTAGTGTAATTCTGAAACACACTGACGTATGGGACAAACACCCATTTCAAACTTCGGAGTCCATTTACTGGCGGAAATATTCGCAGGACTAAATTGTGTGAGAGACAATTTTTTATTGCTGCGAGGAATCGCGCTGCGAAACTCGAGTGCGCGAATTTAGATTCACCCTGTGTATATACCTGTGTAGTACGCAGAAGACCTGGGTTCGATAATCGGTCTGGGCACAAGTTTTCAAATGCCTCATTCGATGTACTTCAGTGTCCACAATAATCAGCTAAAGCTTCTTTGTCGTCCTTAATTTTACTACATATTTTAGCTTGGGCGAGGGGATTAATTACATAATACTCATAAATGCGGTAGGTACCTAATACTAATGCTTTAGGGTGCGGCGCTATTTGGAGAAACACACCTACCGTACCCTTAATTTTTTTTCGGCTTCCTCCCCTTCCTCACCCTTATGCGACTACTCATTGTCTTTGCGTGACGGAAAATCTCATTACAGTTATTTTGTCCACAGTACCAGAGTTAATAAGCTTTTCATACAGCAGCTACTGATCGGCACAAATGAATAACTTGACAGTTATTATTTCAAATGCATCAGTTGAGACAGTTTGATTTATTTACGTCACTTTAACTCCATCAAGTCAATCAAAATAACAACGTTGCTGTTATTGCATTCATAAAACTGTTTTTAGAACGGCGTGTACCATCCTATCTAGAGCTCGTTTCAATGCAGTGCTGTCCCATCCTGTCACTTTCTTTCTTGTCAACGTCGGGCAGCAGATCACTAATGACAACATTTAGATGCACAACCCAGGACATGACGAAGCACGTTTAGTGTTTTCACAAAATGTCATTACTGGGTTATATGGGTTATGCACTTATGGTAATCATATAACCAGTTGAAAAAGGCAAATATATTTCTGTTCAAAAAGGTTGAGCGGAAAGTTTAACACGAGGGTCTAGGAGGGAGAGAAAAAGTGAACAAAATTTTTCTTCTTAAAGTTCGCCGACTTTAGGAAATCGGGGCCGCAAACTTATGTTCGTTCTCTATAAATTCTGATATTGTCAGAGGAGGAGAAGGTGGTATTTTGTAAATTGTTAAAGCTTTTAAAAATGTGTTGTAAGATTTGTTAAAAAGCCTAGACACCAGAAGAAATTAAAAATTTTCAGTCATTTTCAAACCTGTAAACTAGCTAAATATCAACCTGAGAATAGGATACGCATTCAAGTGCTTTATAAAAGAATTACAGTATAAAACTAACACAGAGTTTATGGACGTGGACTGAAACACTCATCAGAAACATAAATATCGGTGTAGTAGGGCTAAATCGTATCACATGAGCACATGGTGGTTGGAATCATTTGCGATCTAATATCTTTAAATTAGGCAGTCACAGGGCTATGTCAATTAATACGAAATCCGATTCCCTATATCAGCTTTAAATATCATAGGTAAAATGAAGGTTAATCATTCATTACATATACAAAAAAAAATGATTAAAAATACGATTACGACTGTACTATTGCGATATTATCCATGTGCCCAACATGTATTATTCATTCTGACCATATTGTAACGAACAGCCAAAATTATTTGATATTTGAGTTTAACTTTGACAAATGCTCTGTTTTTTGAACTTTTACCTCTTTAAACTGTTTTTAATATATCTCCGACATTTTCATTATCACTTAATTTACTCATCTTAGGGAACGATCTAATTCTATAATTGTGGCAAGGTCGCAATTTTATTTTATTTATTAAAGACGATCGGTTTCGACACTCTAGCAACTCATCATCTGGTCTCATTGACATTGAACTGCTTATTATAGTGCTCCATATAATGTCTGGAAGGTTTACTGGATGATAGTTATATAGAAAATCATATCATGCTAGATACTCAGATATAAAATGGATGGTTGGTCAAAATAAAAATAGTGAAATATACATGAAATAATGAACACCATAGTGCACATGTTTGGTTCTTTTTAGGAGGTGTTCAATATTTAGTGTTCGGAAATCAGTCACGTGACGTTCTTCGCCCGAAACCTTGCCCGAATCTCTGTTTGCGTACGCCATCTTGCTTTCTGTATTTGATTATTTTTCTTATTATAACTCAATCGTTGTCATTTCAAAGCAATGGCGCGCTGAAAATTATCAAACAAACGTCGTTGTTAGGACAATGAATTACAATCTAATGTCTAAAAAATGCCATGTTAGCAGATAACACCTGAAATCGATGGTACGAGAAATACGGATTACTCTCGCAGCTGTTCGGCGTGGCATAACGGGAGACGAATTAGTTTGTGATGCACGAACGAACATCTCAGACGATAATTCGAAAGTTGCCGGGCGCGGTGGCTCAGAGCGCTCGGTCAGAGGGTTGCCGGCGTGGTAGTTCAGCGTGTTCGGTCAGAGTGCTCGTCGCCCTCTGTAACGAAAAAACTGAGTCAACGACGAAGCGATCATAATTAAACAGAATATACCAACGTTCACAAAGGAGCGATCAAACCGAAGAACCAATGAAAATATATAAAAAGAAAGAGGGCTCAACGCAATCTGTAATTAAGAAACTGAGCAAAATTCTCAACGAACAACCAAGAACGAAAATGAACAAACAACCACAAAGGAAAAAAAAAATGAAAGTAAATAAAAAGTAAAAGTAAAATCCCGACACTGGCATTTTTTTTTTTTCATCTTGTTTTCTGAAAGGTTCTCTGCATACTCTTGTTAATTGACACAACTATATTGTACAAGAGTATAAGTTGTTCAAAGGTAACAGCGCTTTCTCTGAAAAGTGCATGTGTTCTATTTTATGAACATTTACTGAAATACACCCCAACGAAATGCAAACATAGACTTCTTTATCACATGTAACCAAACTGGGGATATACTTTTACAATGATTGTTGTCAATGACGTATTGCTAGATTAAGTACTAGAGCTTTGTGGAATTCGGTATTACCACACTTACTCCGTTTGTTATTTTAGCTGTAAAAGAAAACGTAGTCACGCTTTGAAACACAATATTTTCTCTTTATCTTAGCGCAGAACAAAGGAACATGAACAAAGTTATATCTGAACTACAGGAAAGGAAATACAATGTACGTTAAAACCGTTCATAGCAACCATGCCAAAGACATACATTTTAGTAGACTCGTTGATTATAACTAATGACTTTCAACATATTCCATTAATAGTGAATATTTGCTTACCAAATAAAAAGAAACCAGCTTATTTTTTGGAATGTATACACTTCCCTTCCGTTTCATTAAGGTACGACAGTTGCCACAGAAATCTAGGACTCCACTTATATATGAAACTACCAGTATCTGCACGTTGTTAAGAATATATATTATCGCAGTATTCTCCCCGTTGTTGTGCAAATGCTTCAGAAGTTCAGTGTTAATATCGTTGTCACGTATCTCACGGCATGTTCATGAAATACAACAAACGTAAATTTTAGAGGGAGCATTCTTACATTTGCAAAACTCTAAACCTTGCAAAAGATAATTCTATTTAATTAATAAGAGTGCTGGAAACCCTTTTGGGAGCTAAGGCGAAAAAAAAAAAAATGGGAGTGGCGGATTTAGAACTACCGACCACATGCATCCAAGAGTTATGCAGTATACGCACTACTCAATGTACCAGAGCAAAGAATTACGACTACGTTCCTTAATTCTCGTACTATTGATGGAAGTTGCTAACAGCTAAAATGACATTTTTAGATACTAGATTTTAATTTGTCGCACTATGAACAACGTGTTTTTGTTAATACTTCAATGCTCCACTGCGTTGAAATGACAACGCGTAAGTTAAAATAAGAAAATCATAAAATACAGGAAGCAAGATGGCGTATGACAGATAGAGTTCTGGGCGTGGAATGTCACGTGACATTTCCTAACGCCTGGCTTACGTAAAGCCCAGTGATGGTGTCATATCGTCATTATTTTTGCAAATTTCTCTGTAACGGTGCGAGTTACGAATAAAACATAAGATAGGACATTTGTAGAGAATTTTCTTCTCTACAAATACGGTTATTCAATTGTCGTGTCACACGAACGCTTTATTTGCAATTACAATTACATTACAAATGACTTTTTTATGTTACTAACGTACTTTTTTGTCGAAATATTTGAAAAGGGGAGGTTCTGGTCTCTGGCTACCAACAATTGTGTCTGTAAACATTGGTGCCGATCGACTGAACGGTTCGACCTGAAAAGTCGGAACACGTTACGGACAGACAGACAGATGGACAGACAGACATTGTCAAATCACCGTTATTTTTGCAAATATCTCTGAAACAATGCCAGTAATGGAAAAATCATAAGAGAGAAAAGTTGTTGAGAATTTGCTCATCTACGAACTCGTTTATTCCATTTTCGTGTCAGATGTACGGTTAAGCCATTATTCTCATTTAAATTTCGAGCTGTCAAAAGGCGATCGCAAAGGCCCACTTTCAGTGTTGCTACCCTAACCTAAAGTGGGCCAAAAACTAAAATGATAGAGGTAACTTCAAGTGGTAAAATACTCATACGTAATTGTAACTATGACATGTCGTTACAGATGACAAGCCTAAAAAATTTGTGAGAGGTGTTATATGGTCTGTTGTGGTCTTCAATCCAGAGCAGCTCTTCACCCAACTGTATCCTGAAAAAGCCTCTTCATGCCTTCATAACAACAGCAACTCACATCCATTTGAATCTGCTTACAGTATTTCTCTGTAGGTCTCCTTTGCGGTTTTTACCCCACACAATTCCCTCCAATACCAAATTCATGTCTAAGAATGTGTCCAACCCATCGATCCTTTCTTTCCAAGATATGTCAGAAATTCTTTTTCTCCCCAAATCTGTTCAGTCCCCCCTCATTAGTTACAAGATCTACCCACCTACACTTCATCATTCTTCTATAGCACCACATTTCAAAAGCATCTATCCTCTTCTGTCTGAACTGTTTATCATCCCTGTACAAGGCAACACTCCACACAAATGCCTTCAGAAGAAACTTCCTTCCACATAAATTAATATTAAGCAAAGTTTTCTGTTTCAAAAACGCTTTTCTACCCAGTGCCATTCTACTTTTTATATCTGTACTGTGACCATCAAATGTTATTTTACTGTCCAAGTAGTACAACTCATCAACCACTTTTATTGTTTCGTTTTCTAGTTTAATTCCTTCAGCATCACCTGATTTTCTAAGACTGCACTCCATAACTCTTGTTTTGCTCTTGTTCTTTCTATACGCTCCTTTTAACGTACTGTCCATTCCGTTCAAATGCTCCTTCAGATTGTATGCTGTCTATGACAGAATTACAATGTCATCAGCAAAACGCAGTCTTTTTATTTCTTCACCATGAACTTTAATTCCTTGTCCAAATGTCTCCTTGCTTTCCTTCGCAGCTTGCTCTATGTACAAATAGCATAACATTGGTGAAAGATTACAACCCTATTTTACTCCCTTCCCAATCACTGTGTGGTTTTTGTACAAATTGTAACTAACCTTCCGTTCCCTATATTTTACCCTTGCTGCCATCAGAATTTGAAAGAGTGAATTCCAATCAACATTGTCAGAACTTTTTCGAAATCTACAAAAGCTAGGGATGTAAGTTTGCCTTTCCTTAATGTATCTTCTAAGATAAGTTGTAAAGTGTGGATTGCCTCCCGTGTTCTTACATTTCTCCTTAATCCAAACTGATCTTTTCCGATGTCAGCTTCTACCAACTTTTAAATCTTCTGTAAATAATTCGTGTTAAAATTTTGATGATTATATAATTTTCACATCTGCGCCTGATTTGTGTGGAATAGTGATTATTACATTTTACATGAAGTTTTAAGTTATTTCGCCTGTCTCATACATCTTCCACACCAGGTGAAATAGTTCTGTCATGAGTGACTCTCTTAGAAACTTCAGTAAAACTGAGGGATTGTTGTCTACTCCAAGGGCCTTGTTTCGACTTAACGTCGAGTGCTCTGTCAAATCCAATACCATCTTCTATTTCATCTTCATCTACTTTCTTTACTCTCCCTACAATATTGTCTCTCCTCCTTTCAGCTTTCCCTTCTCTTATCAGAACTTGTTTTCCAAATTAGTTCCTAATAGTCATAGAGCTGCTATTCTTGTCTCCAAATGGCTCTATTATTTTCTTGTACGAGGTATCTGTCTTTCCTTAAGTCTTCTGGTCCGGTCTGCATACCCATTAGATTTTTATCTGATTTAGGAAATATCGTTCATGCGAAACATAACTAGCTCTTTACTCACACGAAGTGATGGATGCTATCGACAAGGGTTCGCAAATCTATTCCTTGTTTCTTGATTTCCAGAAGGCTTTTCACACCGTACCTTACAAACGGCTTTTAATCAAATTGCTTGGTTATGGTATATCGCCCCAAATTAGCGACTGATTTCCTGTCAGACACAGTTCGTAGTAATCGATAGTAAGACATCGACTAAAACATAGGTGATATCGGGCGTTCCACAGGGTAGTGTTACTGGTCTTCTCCTGTTCTTTATTTACAAAAACGATTTAGGGGAAAATCTAAGTAGCACTCTTAGGTTGTTTGCAGATGACGCCGTCATTTACCGTCTAGTGAATTCACCTGAAGATCAAAATCAACTGCAGAACGATCAGGATAAGATGTCACTATGATGTAAAAATTGGCAATTGACTCTAAATAATGAGAAGTGTGAAGTCATCCACATGAGTACGAAAAGAAATCCGTTAAACATTGTTTACAAGATAAATCAATCAAAAGTGAAGGCCGTAAACTCCACAAAATACCTATGAATTACTATTACTTCAGACTTAAACTGAAAAGAACACGTAGATAATATCGTGGGAAAGGCGAACCCAAGTCTGCGTTTTATTGGCAGAACCCTTAAAAGATGACACAGATTTACTAAAGAGATTGCATACACTACTCTTGTCCGTCCTTTTTTGGATTATTGCTGCCCAGTGTGGGATACTTATCAGGTGGGTTTGACGGAGGACATCGGAAGAGTCCAAAGAAGAGCAGCTCGTGTCGTATTGTCACGATACAGGGGAAACAGCGTTACGTAAATGATACAAGATCTGTGATGGGTATCATTACAACAACGGGGATTATCGCTGCGGCGTGGGCTACTTACGAAACTCTAATCGCCAACATTCTCTTCCGAACGCGAAAATATATTGTTAACTCCCACTTACATAGGAAGAAATGATCATCAGAATAAAATACGAGAAATCAGAGCTCGAACGGAGAGATTCAGGTGTTCTTTCTTCCCGCGCGGTATTCGAAAATGGAATGAGAGATAAATAGTATAACGGTGGTTCGATGAACCCTCTGCCAGGCACTTAAATGTGATTTGCAGAGTATACCATGAAGATGTATGTATAGTCTTCTACAGAATTGCTTTTGCCCTTTAGCTACTCCTGCTTAGCCATTTTGCACTTCTTAGGCGGTTGATATCCATCTTACCTGTTTCATTTCCTACATTGTTATATCTTCTCTTCCCATCAAATAAATTTAGTATTTACTGTTACATCCAAAGATCTTTTGTAGCTCTTGCGTGTCTATCTCTTTGGTCCTCTGCTGCCTTCACTATTTCATCTTTCAGAGGTAACCATTCCACTTCTACTGTATTATTTTCTGTCAGTTGCTGCCTAAATGTCCCTCTGAAATGCTGAAGAACTTCAGGTTCCTTCAATTTATTCAGGTTCATTCTCCTTATTTTCCTCCATTTCTGCAGTTTCTGCAATTACAGCCTGCAGTTCATAAGATACTATCATAGTCTCTTATCTGTCACTGGATATGTGTTATTTTTAAAACCTGCTTCCGAAATCTATAGCTTACCAGTGTAAAATTTATTTGGTACCTTCCGGTGAATCCTAGGCTCTTCCACGTACACAAACGTCTTCATGATACTTAAAACATGTTTTATTACGATTTAATTATGTTCCGTGGAAAATTGTACCAGACGGCTTTCTCTTTCATTCCTTTCCCCCATTACATACTCACCTACTACTTTTGCTTCCCTTCATTTTCCTACCACCAAATTCCAGTCTCCCATCACAATTTTTCCTCCTCCTTAACTGTTACGTGCTAGTACAGTTCTTCGATCTCCTCGTCATCAGCAGAGCTAGATGGCATATAGACATATATTACTGTGGTCATTGTTGGCTTCGTATCTATCTCGATTACTACAATGCGGTCACAGCGTTTCTCATAATAGTTTCCCGCATTCCTATTTTCTTATTTATTATCAATCCTAATCCTGTTATACCCCAACTGATTTAGTATTTATAATCCTGTAATTACTTGACCAGAAGTTCTGTTCATCTTTGCACTAAACTTTAAATTCCCACGATATCTAACTTCAATCTATCCATTTCTCTGTTCAAATTTTCTAGTCTAAATGATAAACTGATCTTACATTCCACGCTCCGATCCGTAGAGTGCCAGTGTCGTCTTTTCTGATGACCACATACTCCTGAGTAGTCCCCTCCTGGAGATCCGAAAAAAAGTTCAAATGTTTGTTAAGCTTATGGGACTTAACTACGGGGTCATCAGTCCCTAAACTTACAAACTAATTATGAACTACTTACGAACTAGGACGGCAAAATGTTCAAATGTTCAAATGTTTGTTAAGCTTATGGGACTTAACTACGGGGTTATCAGTCCCTAAACTTACAAACTACTTATGAACTACTTACGAACTAGGACGGCACAAATATCCATGCCCGAGGGGGGATTCGAACCCCCGACCGTAGTGGCCATGAAATATGACGGCCAATATGGCGTCTTCATCTCTCTCTACCGAAAAGAGCTGCCCCCCCTCCCCGGATAGCCATGTGGTGTGACGTGGGTGACGTTGTCCCACCTTATTGGTGATCGTTCAGACGCACGTTGAGATTATCTGGCATGCATGATACTGCCCGACACGTTGGGAAGGCCTCGCCAACGAGCGGTTCGCTCATTGTGACGTCAGAAACTCGCCACGTTGGCCACACTCGTTCAGATACACGCTCCGTGTGCCGACGGCTTGAGGTGCAACGGAGCAATGAACCTCCACAGAAATATTCGTTTCTGAGAGGACTTTACAGTACATAACAATGTTAAACTTTAAATAACCTACTCTCCCGCCTTCTTGACAGATAATTATTTAGTCTGACGTCTGCAGTCAAGTTCAAAACCGGCGGTCAGCTCTTTCGGCCCTGCTTCGGCCGTGGCGCAAAATGAAGTTCTGCACCCCCGGCGACCGCATTCCAGTCACTGAGTTCAGTGGCGAAGGGAGAAGAAGGGAGTGCTGGCAGAGGAATGTCTCCTATTCTGAGCATTGGAGCAATCCTCAGTCATGTATCCGCCAAGGCCTCCACTTCCCTCACTGCTGCCGCACCGAGCCAGCATGGAGTTCCTCTTCCTCCACGGTTCTTCAGCCAACATGACACACAAATAGCAGAAACCGGAACTAACTGAACTATACACTCTTCTGTAACGTTATAAAGTCTCTTACTGTTCCTGATCCCTGCTAACAGTTAAGTTTCATAAAATTTAATAATAAGCACTATCTAAACGATCTAGTTAGCAATGAGAGAGAAGAGCGTTCTGTTATTTGTTGCTGTGAAGTTAGAAACACTGTGGCCAGCTTTTACAGCTGGTCACGTGTGATGGTGCGAGGATTAGATATGCAGTTTTGAGTTTGAAGACATGAGTAGTCACTTTTGTAGTGTCTTAATTGTAAAATTGATATGTTTGATAATGCAGTGCAGTGGGTAAGGGAGACATTTCTTTTTCCCTTTAACTTAAAGAGAAGCCCTGGGAGATGGACACCAGTAAAACAATTTGCCCTTTGTACACATGACGAACGCAGTCAATGATTAAATCCAGGAAGTTTGTTTTGCATAACAGGCAAAAGTAGCACAGAGTGGTAGAGTGTCTGACTACAAATCCAGAGGTCACGCGTTTGATCCCCGCCAAGTCCTAAGATTTTTATCTCTCACTTTTAACTTCTTTCATCACTGGCAGTGTTGCTGATGTGAAAAATACCGACTAGCACCGTGGTTAGGTACCCTAGTTAAACTGTAGGTCCCCCATAACTGACTGGGTAAGTCAGTTCGAATGTTGGAGGAAGGCAACGGCATACCACCTCCAAACTGGACCATGCCTAGTACAGCACTGTGGTGTTCAAACCAATCTTCGGATTGTTGACTGCTTTACTTTTTTTTTTTTTTTTTTTTTTTTTTTTTTTTTTTTTTTTTTTTACAGTTTATGTCGAGAGAGGAGGATGTAGAAGAAGAAGAAGAAGAAGAAGAAGTACTGAGATTCCAATGAACCACTTGGCAAGCTGATCGTGGGGTAGGCCTACCGGAAATACCATGTTGGAAAAACTGTTCCATGTACCCTGTCTCATGGGTGGTATGGAAACGTGTGCCTTTAAAATCGATTTTTCTCGGAAACGGTAAATATTAGGGAAAGGAGTATCATCATTGTTTGTAGATAATTACACAATCTACAATTTTTGTCTGAGCTATTTTCATCATAAACTACCTTTTCGCCAAAAAATATAACAATTATGCGAAACTTGAACTTTTGTAAAACTTTTTACACACGGGATTGTTGGGGAGTTTTCACAATTTAATTATAATGGCATTTCAAATGTTTTTACAAATTTTCAGCTGACTGGGAATTAATTCAAGGGTAAATGTCTATTGTGACAGGGGTATTATTCTCTATTGCATTTTTTTAATCCCCAATACAAACCTACAGGAACTGCCACTGAGCTTTAGTATACAATTTTTTCTGATACGTACACTGATGATCACTAGGCCAAGAACTACTCACATCACTTTAGCCCCAACATCTGTGATCAGTACAACCCGGGATACAAACCACTTCCGAATAATATTTTTACACGTGGCGTTTACGAACATATTCGTACCGTGCATGTCTGAATTTGGCTTTACCATACAAGATGTTGAGCGCTATCGGGCATTATGAAATATGAAACGCAATCAAATTAATTAATTTAGTGGCAACGATAGGGTACTCCTTTTGTCACTTCGTATTTTCAGGCTACCATGTTTATCACTATTCCACCTTCTCGAGATGCATACGATTCTGGAAAACAAAACAAAAATTAATAATATGAATGAGCGAAAATAATTCTAAGATTTTAGTTTCCTCCTTAATTTCGGCGACATTGCAACAGAACTGTTTTCAATAGACAATTCCAGAACACTACCAACGACCATTAGGAAGAGAAAGTCACTTTATTTATTTATTGGTGTTTTGTGACTCTGCGTCGGGTGAGATCACCAGCTTGCTGAGAAGACAGTAAACGAAATCGATATTTAGCTCTCCGTAAAGAAGAAAAACTGTAGGAACACGGGAGGAAATACTCACTTTACGGCTTATCCTAGAAGATAGATTAAGTAAAGGCAAACCTACATATCTAGCATTTCTAGAATTGGAAAAGGCTTTTGACAATGTTGATTGGAATAAAGGAAGCAGGAAGCAGGAGTAAAATATAGGGAACGGAAGTTTATTTACAACTTGTACAAAAGCCAGACCGGTTGTCAGAGCTGAAGGGCATGAAAGGGATGCAGTGGTAGGAAAGGAAGTAAGACAGGGTTGTAGCCTTTCTCGAATGTTATTCAATTTGTACATTGAGCAAGCTATAAAGTAAAGCAAGGAGAAACTTGGAGAAGGAATTAATGTTCAGGGTGAAGAATTAAAAACCTCGCGTTTTTCCGACGACATAGTAATTCTTTCAGAGACAGCAAAGGACCTGGAAGAGCAGTTGAACGGAATGGCCAGTGTGCTGAAAGGTGCATATAAGATGAAAATTAACAAGAGCAAAACTAGAGTAATGGAGTGCAGTCTAAGAAAATCAGATGATGCTAAAGGGATTACATTACGTAACGAAACAATAAAGGAGGTAGATGAGTTTTGTTACTTGGGCAGTAAAATAACAAATGATGGTTGCAGTACAGAGGATATAAAATGCAGAATGGCAATGGGTAGAAAAGCGTCCTTGAAAAAGAGAAATTTGTTAACATCGATTGATTTAAACCTATGGAAGTCGTTTTTGAAGGCATTTGTGTGGAGTGTTAACTTGTATGGGAGTGAAACATGGACAATAAACAGTGCGGACAGAAAGAGGATAGAGGCTTTTGAAATGTGGTGCTACAGAAGAATGCTGAAGATTAGGTGGGTGAGTCGCGTAACTAATGAGGAGGTACTGAAGAGAATTGGGGAGAAAAGGAATTTCCGGCATACCTTGTCTAAAAGAAGGGATCGACTGGTAGGACACATTCTTAGACATAAAGGAATTGTGTATTTAGCGTTGGTGGGAAGTGTGTGGGGTAAAAACCGCAGATGAAGACCAAAAGATGGTTACAGTAAGCAGATTCAGACAGATGTAGGTTGCCGTTCTTATGTGGACTTGAAGGGACTTGCTCTGGGTAGGGTATTGTGAAGAGCTGCATGAGACCAGTCTCCGGACTGAAGACCAGATCAACAAAGAAGAAGAAGATACAAAATACGATTGTTACTGGGATCAGTAAAATATGTCGCAAGTTTCAGAATGCGTGGTGTCTGCAAGATACCTTTCAAGTGTTACCAGTCTTACATTGGACAAACAGTGCGAACTGCAGAATAATGCTGGAAAGAATTGACCCGAAAAATTAGCTGAACTTGCAATAGCAAACGGTCAACTGATCAACATTGTCAAAACTCCCGTCGCAACTCGCACTTACGACTTCTTGGACTTTGTAACTGAAGAAACCACTAAAATAAGAATTCCTAACAACACTAACAGAGGTGACTGCTTGCAGCTCAGCACGCTGTGGGCACATCTACGCAGAGTAAACGTGCGGTGTCCGGGCACTTGCCACGCCGGTCATTTGCCACACTTTTACCTGCTCCGAATGGTCGGATGCCCCTGTCTCCTCCTCTTCCCCCCTCCTCCTCCCTCCCGGAGACGAAATTCGGTGGACGGTATGCAGGCACCTACAGTTCCTAGTGTAACCATCAGTATGGAAGTGATTACAACGACCAAGGGTAGGTCTTTTGCCCATTACAATGGTTACGAGTATAGTAAATAGAGGAAATCAAAGGAAGGTGTCCTTACATCGATGTGCTTACGCCGAAAATAGGATCGTTGCAAAGGAAAGCTGCTTTCGAAGAACGGAGAAGTATTGAGTGTACTAGAACATCCGTGAGAACCACCTGACGATGCAACCTTTATTAGTTGTACAAATGAAAAGAGTGCATCAGGCCTCAGTATCCCTAAATAGCTTAATGATGAAACTATCTGGTGCCATTTCGGTTCACTAGCGCTTAATAAATAAGCAGTGAAACTTGACTCAACGAAGCAAAAATATTAAACATCACTCTTGATCCTCCTGCATCCAGAATTTACAGTTACATCTACCGCTCTTCAATTCGCAATTTATTATTTGGGCAAGACCACCTATAGTTGACACTTTATAAAAATGTTTATATCTTCTAAAATTATGGCCATACTATTAAATAATAGTCAGTTCTACAATTATTTCTTGAACTTCAGAGTCGCAAATAACACCTAAAAAGTCATGTTTTGTTAAACAGACGAGGTCCGCTGTAGGTTATAAAAATATCTGAATCTTTAAATTGCACCTAAAATAGACACCCTAAATACAGATCTGCTCCTAAAGTTTACAATTTCGGCAACTATAGTGTTGAAATAATTCCCGTATCTCCAAAATTAGACAAGAATAGAAATGACTTTACAGTAGATGTAGAATTCATATAGTAAATTTCGATACAGTTCTTAAAATTGAAAATCCCTTACCATATTGTTGCTTATCTTTAAATAGGTTAGTAAAAGGTATTGAAATTAGGGAAGAAGTTCACTATTTAAAAGTAATTGTTACAAAAGAATACCATAAACAAATGTATTAGTCATACTTTTCTTACACATTAGAAACTTTTTTGAAAACATATTTGATCATTTTGTCTGTCACTGACAGTTCAGATATCTCTGCAACATCACTTATTTGATACGATAATTTGCTTTGCAGCACCTAAGATAGCTACTTCTATGTCATGTTTGCAGCAGTTCTCATTTCCAATTGTGGAATATTTAGAGAGTAGACTAATATGGAGTGTGTCGTTCTTCTTTCCGTACTGTGTTTTTGAAGTTATAGTAATTAAACTAGGCACAAATGGAGTGATCAAAATTAAATGATTAGCGAACATTCGCATACTCTTTACATCGTTCCTTACGTGTTCCTCCCATACCGATGGACTGTTACAATCACAAACAGTAAGTGTGGAAGGAAGCTACCGTACAGACAGGAGAATGAATTCATATTTTTTCTTGGAAGAACTAATTACATACTGCCATAGACGACGGTATTGCCTTTATTTCCCATAAGTTATATTTTGGTTTTGGGATAATGAGAAGAAGCTGAACATTTTGCCAAGATGTCGAAGGAAAAGGTCTCTTACGTAGTGGCTTTATCTAGAGCACTGTATAGTACAAGCAGAACAATCCGCCATTTTGAATCCCACGTCGAAGACGCGCATTTAAAGACTACGGAACTCTTTCACTTTTTAACATGCTCTTAAGGCCATTAAAAATACTTTCCTAGCGACGAAAATATTAAAGTATAGTAAATTTATTTGCTTACATTTGACTGTAAGAGGCAAGCAACTTACAGTCAGCGATTAGATGCGTATTTAGAGATATGATACAGTCACTTTCATTCCAAAGTAAGCCGGCCGCGGTGGCCGAGGTGACTGAGGCGCTCCAGTCACGGTCAGCACGGCCACTACGGTCGGGGGTTCGAATCCCCCCTCGGGCATGGATATTTGTGCCGTCCTAGTTCGTAAGTAGTTCATAAGTAGTTTGTAAGTTTAGGGACTGATGACCCCGTAGTTAAGTCCCATAAGCTTAACAAACATTTGAACATTTGAATTCCAAAGTAAGGCATATGATGCCGTTCGAAATATTTACCATATACAGTTCAAACATGTTTTAACTATCGTATTTTGTGGATTATAAATGGTACGTGCACATACGTTTGTGACTAAGAGTTGCCTTCGAAAATAGTTAAGGAATTACGTTAAACTGCGATATTGTACTTCCGGTATTCTCCCCTCTAATGTCTCGCATATTTTACACACACCATATTTCAAAGAAGATTTTACGTCAAAATGTGTTTAATAACTTTGAACGTCTGGTTTCCTTAGATAACGACTAAATAAAGTATCTCTAGTAGCATACACAAATGTTCAAATGTTTGTCGAGTCTATGGGACTTAACTACGGGGTCATCAGTCCCTAAACTTACGAACTACTTATGAACTAGCTAATACTAAGGACGGCACAAATATCCATGCCCGAGGGGGGGATTCGAACCCCCGACCGTAGTGGCCGTACAGACCGTGACTGGAGCGCCTCAGTCCCCTCGGCCACCGCGGCTGGCGTAGCATACACATCGAAATAAAGTGAATGTTGCATACTTAGTTTCGAATTTAATGCGTTTCATGTACGAGTTCCTCCCCGTTGGCATTTTTTGTGAAGTTAATTTCTTTCCAGACACCCTGATCATAGCTTGATTTAGGCCTGCATATTCCAGTGTTGAAAGTCACAATTAAATTAAACACTGAACTAATGCAAATTAATATAATTTAATTTAAAAACCACTAGCTGGATTAAGCCAGCTGCACTCGAGAATCACTTAAAATATAAGTAACAGCCCTTAGAATAACTCCTTAGTTGGTCCAAATAAAATCTAGACAAGTAGCTTACTTTACACACACTGTATGTCCTGTTGTATTAACAATCTGAAGCGAAATTTAAACCTTTGCTTACATGTGTAGGCCTATATTTCCATTATTACCTCTCAGTGGACGTAACTATTTCTAACACAAATAAAACAAGGTTTTGTTCTTAACGTCACACAGATAGTTGCTCGATTGAAAATGGTGGACTGTTAAGCTCGGTATATCTAGAGCTTTAGCTTTATAGAGTAAAATGTGGAGACGGCGCTTTGGAAGCAGACAGCAGGGGTACGAGGAAGTCGTCACTTGCATACGAGGAACGGGGGGGGGGGGGGGAGGGGGAGTCGCCACTCAAACTACCTGGCGAAAGGTCAGGTGTGCAATTGTCCGGCATGGTAACTGTCCGGCGTGGCAACTGTCCGGCATTCAGACGTACGCCCGTATACTGCGATGCGATATTTACCAGTCAAGCGGGTAAAGCGCACGTCCCAAGGGTAGATTAGATTACATTAGTTATTTGTTTCGTAGATCCATGTTGGGATCCTCGTGGATGTGGAACATGTCAAGAAACAAAACTTACAAGTTGAATAATAGATAATACTAATAATATAAATACAGATACATAAATCTTTAAGTTTTTTTTTTTTTTTTTTTTTTTTTTTTTTTTTTTTTTTTTTTTTTGCTGATAATATAATAATACTAATAAAGTATGAGTGCATGCATCATTTGGTACAATTTAGAAATTCACTAATGGAGTAGAAGGAGGTGGCCACTAGAAAGTCTTTTAGCTTCCTCTTGAACTGATCTTTATTTGTAGCTAAATTTTTTATACTTGATGGTAAATTATTGAAAATGTGTGTTCCTTAGTAGTCATATACCATATGACATTAAGGAATGAAAGTAAGCAAAGTATGCAACCTTTGTTATTTTTATGTCTCTTATGTCTGATAACACTCGTATTGAAAATACCGATTTGTTGAATCGTTTCTGCAGTTCTGTGGTGTGCTCCTCCCAACTAAATTTATTATCAAGGAATTTAATACTGTCAACCTCTTCTATCTGCTCTTCTTCATGCTTAATGCATATGCTGTCAGGAAATCTCTTACATGTTCTGAACTGCATGTAGTGTGTCTTTCCAAAGTTTAATGACAATGAGTCGGCTTTAAACCATTTATTAATGTTCATGAAAATATCATTAGCAGACCTTTCTATCACTATGCTTGACGTACTTTTTATTGCAATACTTGTATCATCTGCAAACAAAACGAACTCTGCTTCTGGTAGTGTAACTGATGAGAGATCATTAATGTACACAAGAAAAAGCAATGGCCCTAAGATGGATCCTTGTGGGACACCACATGTAATTTCTTCCCAATAGGCCTAAACGGAGATAGAGATGGCGTTATTCAGCAACTATAGCACGATCGGACGAATACATAGTATTTCCATTCCCGAGTATTGCACAAGAAACTTCCTTTTGGTTACTTTGTGAATTTCTTCTGGAATTCTCCAAGACCGCAAACGGTGCAAAAGTAATTCTTAATTCAACGCAAGAGTCAATTTTTCAGACCTTTCCAGGTTCTTCATTCGCAAAAGAGACTAATCACTGAGCTCAGCGAAATCAAAAATTCTTAGAGGCTTTCTCTTCGTCCTACAATTCCAGCCGAAGCAAAGTTTCAAAACTGTTCGCAAGATATACTTCAGAGTTTAAATTTGAGGTCGCATGCGCTTTTATTTCAAATAATTTCCTCCTTGAGGTATCTGATGCTTAACACGTATCATTTATCATTTCAATTAAAAAGTAAATAAAAGTAAAAAATAAAATAAAACTGGTATTCTTCATCACGTTTGCCAAACCTTGAGCAGAGAGGGTCAATGTAACTGTGCAGTTATCCTCAGACGTCCAGCGATATTAAGGTGTGACACTGAAAGATTTTCCTTCTGTTGTTGTATTAATTTCTTTATAACAGGCCATAACATCTGACAAAACGGGTCCACCATTTAGTTCTTGGAAACCTACGTTGCGGAACATCGAGAAATATATTTTACTTTTGTGTAGCCCAAGTTTCTTTCATACTTTAGAACTTTTTGCTCCCATTTTGCGAGCACTGGCTACAATACGTAGGCCAGCATCGTCCAGTTCTTTTATTATTTATTCTCTCCGCGAGAACTCGTTAGTCATTATGACATCCAAGTCGTAATGTAACGGCTGCTTCAGTATCAGAAATTTGCTGCGCGCCACCGCCAACGGCATTACCACATTATCAGGCGCAGCGTATTTGGCTATCAGTGTTCACTTCATGAACACATCTACATCTACATACGCCTTAGACCACAGTTTCTCAGACTGTTCTCTGCGAAACAGTTGTAAATGCTACGCGCAAAAGAAGATAAAGAATTTGAGGAATAAATGTCAGTCGCTACAAACAAAATTAGTAAATGCAAATGTGGATTTAAAATGAAGCTACAATTTCGGGAAGAGACACTAAAAATAGAGATTGGGTTATTTTTTAATGACAAAAGTACTTAGAGAAGAACACGAATCAGATATTCTTGTAGATATCCTAAATGAATTTGAAGTTCACCTGTTACGTACGCTTGATTATTTCTACTCTTATTTTCCAAACCCATTGCAAGAAGGCACAAAAGAAAGTTTTTGGGTCGTAAATCCATCTTATATATCGAAGAATCGAACCTCTGTGACGACACAGCAGTTTGAAAACTGATCTGACGTTAGATTTCGAGATAACCACAAAATTTCAAACTAAGCAATTTCTCTCGGAATTTTGGTATACGCAAAAATATCAGTTTAAAATCGTATGAGATAAAACCAAACTTCGTCTTATGTCTTTCTCAATCACTTATTTATGCGAATCGTGGATCTCTACATACGCTTCTACTAAAACAAAATGATGTTCTCTTTTCATTGCGGAACAAGATATACAGTAACAGCTGCAAAAATTATATCAGATATTAGGGCCGGCCGCGGTGGCCGAGGGGACTGAGGCGCTCCAGTCACGGTCTGCACGGTCACTACGGTCGGGGGTTCGAATCCCCCTCGGGCATGAATATTTGTGCCGTCCTTAGTGTTAGCTAGTTCATAAGTAGTTTGTAAGTTTAGGGACTGATGACCCCGTAGTTAAGTCCCATAATCTTTACAAACATTTGAACATTTTGAACATCAGATATTGTCATAGTGTACAAATTTAAAATAACCTATTCCCACTCTTTAGAATTCTTGTTTTTTTTTTCCTAAACCACGTAAAATACTTTAAGGATGTATTTAAATACCTGTTTATCAGTCTCTGTGAAAAAATTGCTGTTCTGCAATACTCGTTCTGCTAAATCCTTTCTCTAGGATTAAGATATACTACAGTATTGTTACGGTAACTTAGTATGAGCGTGGAGCTCTGTGTAATGTACACTCGGTGGATAAGTTAGCGTTAAAATTGATTAATGTATTGTGTTCTTAATTTATGAAACTACCTTTCTTCGTCGTTGATATCGTCCATTTTCGTTACGCCGTACAGTATATATGTGAGACATAAAATTTAGTGTTCCGCCTGCAATTCCGTGTCTTAAAAATTTGAGAACCCCTGCGTTAAACTGTTTTAAACAGTTCACCCCAGCCTCTAAGGTGTCTCGTCCATTTTTGAAGTTGAAGAGTGAATGACAGAACAAAGGAGACTTATGTCTCCTCAAATAATTGTTTGCTTCGGATGTCTTCCCAGTAAAAAATAAATAAATAAATCAAACATTCCTGCAGGCAAGAACAATATCTTGAACAGCAGGTGTGGTCTATGGTGGCCTTTATGCAGCTTGTAAAAATACTATTTGTTTTCACGTGGTATCTGAAAAAAAAAAAAAAAAAAAAACATGCGACATAGAATCAGTTTTGCCTCGCCTAGTTCCACATTTCTCCTTAATCCAAACTGATCTTCCCGAGGTCAATTCCCACCAATTTCTCCACTCTTCTGTAAGAAATAATTCGTGTTATTATTTTTCCAGACATGTTTAATTGACCTGTAATTTTCACCTCCTTCTAAGCCTGATTTCTATGGATTGGATTTGTCATTATTCTTGAAGCCTGATGACATTTCGCCCTTCTCATTCATTTTACAGAACATATGGAATAGTTTTGTCGTGGCTGGTACTCCCAAAGGCATCAGAAGATCTGAGAGATTGTCGTCTACTCCAATGGCATTCCTCGTCTTCCTCAAATACGTCCCGCAGTATTTTATCTTCGCTTTCATCTTCATCTACTTCACCTTCTCTTTCTATTATAGTGCCTTAAAATTCATTTCAATTGTGTAATATATTTCTTCAGCCTTTCAACTTTCTTTAGTTACTAATGATTTTCCATCTGAGCCCCTAATATACTTTAAGCTGTTTTTTTTCTTTTGTTTCCTACACGCGCCTCTTTTGTTAACCTCTAGCCATTTTACTCAGACATTTTTCGATTTTTAACAAAATAATTTTAATCGTTTTGTATTCCATTTTATCTCCACTATTTGTTGCAGTTTTATATCCTCTCGTTTCATAATTTCAATTCACTACCTCCGATGATATTCAACTATTTCTACTAGATCTTGTGTTTCTACCTGTTCATTAGTTGCATGGTTGATTGGTTTATCTGGCCTCAAAACATCAGCCAACGTGGCTTTGCCATATAGTTACTGCGAAGTGCAAAAAGGAGGGGAATATTCAGGCGTTACTTTTTCCGAGGACATAAAGCTCTATTCATTGTAAATCGTAACAAATGTTCTTAATATGACATTCTCGAGCAACTTGTTAATATTTTCCAAATAACTGTTATTTACCAAACCCCAGCACTTCAAGCTACAGCTCTTATGCACATCGCAAAAACTGTCTTCTTGCCGCAAAGATCTAAATAAATATCCGTCTAAACTGGCTTAGATGTAAAATGTATGAGTTGTAGACATTTATCTACGAATGTTGTTTTACATTTTTTTTTTTTAATTCATTATCCGCTATGAAGAATAACTCGAAAAAAACCATGATTCTGGGTAAAAATTGTGGACATGACCATTTTGACAATTTCTTTTTCATTCTTATTATATGTTCTTAACATGACGTTCTCGGGGACCCATGAAATTTTGTTCCAGTACAACACTATCCTTTAAGTAGATTACAGTGTTACTGTACTACACCGTTTAGCTGCTACATAAGTTCCCCCTGCATTCTGCGTTGAATGCGGCATTATTGTCTCTGTGGTGACCCATTTGCATAGGGCCTTCTTACGAAATATCATCAGAGTTTAAAAAAAATAAGTTAGCGAAAAATATGGTTTCTGCACAACTTACAGTCGAAAATCTTCGCTGGCCGAAGCACTGAAATTATTTTCCGTATTCGTAACTTACTGTTTTTTAGCTCGAAATCTATTTGCTTTCAATGTTTGCAACAACTACATTTGCCATCTATCGGTCGAGGTATGCATTAAAATGTCAGAAGACCCCTCAGCACTGAGTAACAGGAGTTTGTGACACTTGCGGGGAGTGACACTTGCGCGGAAAGGGAATGTGTAGACACTTGCGCGGAGACCCGGACGCTGCAGGTAGTGAACAGGGTGTTCCAGAAGTAGGGATACACCACCCCTACTCCACGCCCTCCAGCCGCTACCTGTGTCTTATTCAGGGAAAGGCCCACCGAGCGAGGTGGAGCTGTAGTAACGACCCGGAGATATCACAGCCTCATTCAACAGGGAGATAACACGTCATACATTTATCGCAAATGCGAATTTTTCCTGTCCCTAGTAATACCTCTAAAAATAAACAGCTGATCAAGGCACTAAAAGCAAGGGCAGATCTTTGGGTGTACTACTACAAATAACTAAAACACAATTTGATCGTGGAATTATATACAATCTCATTATAAAGGTTTTTTGTAGGTGGTTTTGAGCAGCTTTTAAATATGTTAGGAATAGCATTATGAAATATAGACAGCTACACCTTATGTTTATTATGAGATAACGATTTAGGCTAATTTCAGGTCATCTTCAAGTCTCAAACAACAGGTGTTACTTATGCATTTTTCCAGTGGCACTCATAACCTTTAAGTGTTTACACACCCCGGCCGCAGTGGCCGAGGAGACTAAGGCTCTCCAGTCACGGTCTGCACGGCCACTACGATCGGGGGTTCGAATCCCCCCTCGGGTATGGATATTTGTGCCGTCCTAGTTCGTAAGTAGTTCATAAGTAGTTTGTAAGTTTAGGGACTGATGACCCCGTAGTTAAGTCCCATAGACTATACAAATATTTGAACATTTTGTTTACACACGAGGTCTAACGTTGTTAATCGCGTTCTGAAAACAGAACCCAGAATCTTTGCGTCTAAATGATACATATATTGGAGTGATGTCTGTTCTTTCGAAATAAGACATCACACCAATATATATATAGCTCTCGGTAAAGTGGAACGGTACGATGTCGTTACGTTGCACAGCACAGCCGACTGGAAACGCAGGAGAAGTGCAAACAACGTTCTCTCCTCAGAGGTATGATTATAATTAGGTTCGGCGTAGACTTCTACAACATACAGTCTACATGGCGAAGATTACACCAAAAAATTTAACGTTTCGTCTACTTTGGCGATAGCAACCAAATTTTAAAATCGTGTCTACTATGTAAAGATGTAGCAACACAAAACGCTTCAAGTCCAAAACTTCACGGATTTTCGAATTCTGAATTTTTAATATGTTTTTAATGTTATTACAGAGAAAACATATTTGGGACTCACACTACAATTTTCATATAGCAGAATTTGTAGGTAAATTCACAAGACATAAGTCAACGGTTGTGTGCATTCATCTTATGAGAAATATCAATCATTTGTTTTCAGTGCTTATTTCAAATTTCTCTTTTAAGTTTCTTTAATTATTAGTACTTAAATGTGGTTATGAAATTAATAGCCGGCCGCGGTGGCCGAGGGGACTGAGGCGCTCCAGTCACGGGCTGCACGGCCACTGCGCTCGGGGGCTCGAATCCCCCCTCGGGCATGGATATTTGTGTCGTCCTTAGTATTAGCTAGTTCATAAGTAGTTTGTAAGTTTAGGGACTGATGACCCCGTAGTTAAATCCCATAAGCTATACAAACATTTGAACATTTTTGAAATAAATAAATTACGTGTATATGTGTAGTCTTCTGTGCCCAAACTACTTAGATCATTGGTCGCTAGACTTACACACTACTTAATCTTACTTAAAATAACTTAGGCAAAGAACAAACAAACATACCTATGTCCGAGGAAGGACTCGAACCTCCGACCGGACCGGTCGCGCAATTTGTGACACAAATTACATGTTTGATAATATTAATGCATAGAAGTATGAAATCACGTCAAGACTACTTCCTGCAAAAATTTCGACAAAAAAAAGTTGGCACTGAGTTTAGAAAAACAAAATTCTGGTATATGGGATTTTAACATTTTATCAAAAAATGAATGTTATTACAAGAGATACAGCCATTCAAATTTACGGGCACCATAACGTTTTCCCTTTCGAATAAATGAGCTGCTTCTTGTAGTTTCAACACCTTTTTCTTGAATGTTCTGAATATAAATCTTCACACAGACTTCTTGAGGAGGAGAGTGATACGGATATCTGATTGTAAACCACTGCCCATTACCTTAGACCTTTTTGACTGTACTGAACAGTAGTTCCGCGTATTCCGTAATTTATATTTATACAGTTAACAGGCAGTGTAATTTATAACCAACTATTAGCTGCCAATTTCGCTTCAAGTCTTGTAACTTGTTTCTCCCTGTTGGTTTATGCCAAGTTCGGAGTAAAAATGGTGCTATATGACGGTGATGGAAAATAGAATTTATCTTTAGCATTTTTCGGTGTGTGATATTCCCTTACACATTCCGTATTTCATATATTTCTTTATGTATGTGTAATTCGAATACAGCCAAATCATTTTGAGGTCCACGAATAAACGCTTTAAGTATGTAAAATACTCATTGACTTATTATTAACGTTTTTTAATTGAAGGTTTAAGGTTGCATCTCCTATTAAAAAGCATAGTAGCTATTTTTAAAGAGATGGAAGTTGCGTGATAGTGGGGTTAACTACATAGCGGTCAATTACATCAACGTATCTGTGCAGGATGCCTAATACATTTATTGCTTGCGCAGGTGTCTTGATATGCTTAGTGTTCTGAATAATATGCTTTTAGGAGGTATGACTGTGGAAAGTCATAGTCTTGTAGTAGCAGAGACTAACACTCCAAACATTATCACTATTAAAATACCTTTTTCTTTACAGGAGGAACACTCAACGGATTAATATGTAGTTAGAACAAGTTACTATAGTGCTCTGCAGCTCGCAAAGGGTTGTGCAATTTCACTGATTTCCGTGTTATGTTGACAATGTGGAAACTTGACAACAGCAGTCCTAGACTTCTTGGTGTGCCTGTACCCAGGAAAAGCCATTAGCCGCCCCAAGGGCCCCAGATTCCTCGCAAGTGTCACTCCGCGCAAGTGTCACTCTGCGCAAGTGTTCCAACCCCGAGTAACAGTGCCGCATGTTCTCTAGTGAGAAACACGGGACACAGGCGGCAGTTGTCATTTGTGGAAGTTGTATTCAACGACGCAGTGTGGCATCTTACTACAGTGAAAGTTTCAAGAGCATTACGCTTCATTCATGAAGGACAGAATTTCGGTCGAGCCGCAGTAGTTGCCTATTTATCTACATATCTCATTCGTCTACATTGCGGCATTGTTCGGATATCGCCCTAGTACTGTAAGACGATTTCAGAAGGAACTCCGGCGTCACGTGTCTGAGCAGGCAGTAAGGTAGAAATTAAGAGAAGGGCCTCAACACAACAAAAATGTTTGTAAAGCTTAAGGGCCTTAACTGCGTGGTCATCAGTCCCTAAACTTACAAACTGCTTATGAACTACCTTATACTGAAGACGACACAAACATCCATGCCCGGGGGAATTCAAATCGCCGACGGGGAATGGCCTCGCTCATCGTAGCATAGCGCCTCAATGCGCTTGGCCACTCCGTCGCGACCCTCAACACAACCTTAAGTTCTTACCACTGCATAGCTGCCAACTTTTACGGATTGTCCGTAATTGTTACGAATTTATCGTCATATTTACGTAGTTACAGAAACTAGACATTTTACGATCTGATGTGTTTTAAGAAAATCGGAGTAGGTACTACAGTATCTACATTTCGGTAATAGCCGATAAGAGTTTTATAAAATAATTTATTTCATTCCTGAGTACGTAGCAAAGCTGTAGGAAATGTTAAAGATAGCATTTCCGTTGGAACAAATCTGGATCAAATCCCGCCTATAATCTCCTACACACCTACCAAATGCACGCTCTATAATGAGTATAATGTCTTTGGTTCAAGCTTAACAGCCCTCGTGTTTTACCGGGTGGCGGAAGTTAGCCAGTTTGTTTCTGAAGAGAAAAGCTTTTACTGGCCTTTCTCGCGTGTACCTGTTTTTATAGCAGTGTTGTGCAGCTAGAATTAAATATGAGTGAGGAGCCATTTGTGACATCTCTTTTCAGTGGTTTTATTCGTCGTTTAAAATCCAAAACCATTTTGTGTATCCTTAAGTGCTAAGGATTTTATATTTAAAAAATTGCAAGGAATTTCACCCTTGTCTGTCCTTCGGCAACTGTTAACTTTCCGTAAAGACAGTTATTTGAAACTTACAGGAATATTTCTAAGCCACTCACGGTATTTACACAAATGTTTTAGGTTCTTCATTCTAACATCAGTCTTTTGATACAGAATAGTTTTTATACGGTTCGTGGCAGATATTTATGAATACAGTGTCAGGCTTAAATTTTTAAAATATTCTTGGGACACGGCCGTAGCACCACGTCCTCTTTGGTCTTGCGCATCATTACTGATAGCCAATTCTAAAGGTTGGCAGCTGTGCCACTGTGATGTCAAATGCCAAGTTTGTTTTTAGTGAAGCACGTTACTTACACACAAGTACAGATCGTTTCTTGACGGATGGTGATGGCTGTGTTAGTGTGTGCAGAATGGAGTGTTGAGATACACGCACAAAATGCTGTTAGTAAATCGACAGATTCTGCATTGGTGTGTGGAGACATGAGGCCTCTGCTACGATATAAGGGGCGGGCGGTCAAGTGTCCACAATGAGTCCAAAGGACCGGCTAGGATGAGCACGGGCGTCGAAGTGTAACTTGTTGCCTCTTCGACCCACCGCTCGACGCCCACCTTGGGCATTAAGGTTTCCCTTGCCGCTCAGCGTCTTTTCCTGTTTTTCAAAAGCTCTCGTTCAGCGAAGGTGGCAGACAGGATGAAACTGGCTGACCTTAAGCATGAGACTATGATCTTACGAGAGAGCATAAGCATAGTTGTTGCTGATTTTTGAACGAGACCAGTTTATTTGTATTACAGAAACTAAGAAAAGACAATGGGAGAAATTTGACATGCTACGTACCTGCTGGAAGTGGTGCGAGGGGAGAAGAGTATGGAGCGCAAAGAAGGAGACGATGCAGAACCATTCTGATACTTGAATAACACTTTCACACAGCAGCGGAGTGTGTGCTGATATGAAACTTCCTGACAGATTAAAATTGTGAGCCGGAACTGGGACTCGGACCTGGGACCTTTACCTTAAGCAGGCAAGCACTCTACCATTGAGCTATGCCGACACTACTCACGATCCGACCTCACAACTTTAGTTCAGCCAGTACCTCGCATCCTCCTTTCCAAACTTCACAGAAGTTCTCCTGCGAAACTTGCAAGACTAGCACTCCTGGAAGAAGGAAGTATCACATCAGCGCACACTCCGCTGCACAGTGAAAGTTTTATTCTGGAAACATCCCTTAGGTTGTGGCTAAGCCATGTCTCCACCATATCCTTACTTCCAGGAGTGCTAGTCTTGCAAGTTTCGCAGGAGAATTTCTGTGAAATTGGGAAAGTAGGAATCCAAGTACTGGCAGAAGTGAAGTTGCGGGGCGTGACTGTGAGTCGTGTCCGGGTAGCTCAGTGGTAGAGTGCTTACCCGCGGAAGGCAAAGGTCCCCGGTTCCGGCACACAATTTTAATATGTCAGGATGTTTCAGTCTGCTACTTGTCTGTTAGGGGTGTAGGAGGTGTGTCATGTGCAAACAGCGTTACAGAATGATTCCGATTTAAAGCCATACTAACTTTGGGTCGACCATGACTGTATCTAAATAATTAAAAGGTTGTTTGAAATTTTCACTACAAGTCACAACTATAATTTAGGCGATAAAATATTTATTACTTGTTAGTAAATATTTGTTAATAAATATTTTTAACGCTCAGTCTAAGTCATACTTATGACTGGTGGTGGAAATTTCAAGCAATCCTTTATAATGATTCCAGCTGTGTGGTTACGTTGTTAATGGATGTTTTCGGTATTTCAGAGGAAGAGATCGAATTCTTCTTTTGGTCGACTCTTGACAGCCAATAAAGGTGATGCACTATGTAATGGGACAGTTTCGGAAGCTGTTGAATTTCACGAGTAGCTGATCCCAGCTAAATGTACTGGATTGGTACAACCAGTGAACGTTTTATTTTAGCGTCCAATCATAGATACGATAGGTTTACCGTCCGCAGTATAAGTGTGGCAATGAGACTAATTTCGTCGCATCCACTCGTTTGTGTACTTCCAGTTTTCAGCAAATAGATTCGAACAAATGAGCCGGCACGCATTCTTCAGATCTGGTTGTAACCTTCCCATCCCACACTATCGGCAATGTACTGAACAATAAATTAAAGCCGTGTGCCTAAAATTCTCTAATTGTCTGGGTAAACAATCGGAAATGAAGCCGCTACTGTAGTGCGCCTCGGTTGCACAGTGGTAGAGTGCCAGACTACAAATCCAAAGGTCACGGGTTCGATCCCCGCCAGGTGCTAGGATTTTTATCTGTCACTTTCCACTTCTTTCACCTCGGGCAGTATTGCTCTTGTGAAAAATACCGAGTAGCACCGTGGTTCGGAACCCACGTTAAACTGTAGGTCCCCCTATAACTGGCTGGGTAAGTCAGTTCGAAGGTCGGAGGAAGGCAACGGCATACCACCTCCAAACAGGGCCATGCCTAGTAAAGCACTGTGGTGTTCAAACCAATCTTCGGATTGTTGACTGCTTTACCTTTTTTTAGTGTAGTGGAAGTTGCAACTGAGACGACGTTGTACTTTCGTACTCTCGTCACAACGTACGTCCAGTAAAGAAAAAATAAATAAAAATAAAGGACATGTTTGGAAAATAACTCAATATTAATAAAATGGGGAAATAGTTTGAAGGATATTGACAAATCAATACAGCAGGTAAGCCGGCCGCGGTGGCCGAGGAGACTGAGGCGCTTCAGTCACGGTCTGCACGGCCACTACGGTCGGGGGTTCGAATCCCCCCTCGGGCATGGATATTTGTGCCGTCCTTAGGATAAGCTAGTTGGTAAGTAGTTTGTAAGTTTAGGGACTGATGACCCCGTAGTCAAGTCCCTTAAAAAATTACAGCAGGTAAGCAAATAAACGGTCGCCAGCTCGTGAAACTAGCAACAGAAAGAATAATAACAAATGTAATTAATGATTTTAAGATTACTAACAAATCACTAAACTACAAAATTCTGTTAACGGGAGGGCGTGAAACACACACAACTAAGAACAACGAGGCAAGGCGGCAAAAGACACTCAGGTATAAAACAACAAAGTTGCGTATGAAAGGTTGAATAGCATATTGGCGGCAAACAATAATTACCAAAGCGCGGTAGCAAATGCAACTCAACTACTTATGAAACTGCAAATACCTCACCTTTAAGCTTGATTTATAGCTGGTAGTTTCAACAGCTTCATGAATAGTAATTATTTAACCTGTCATTAAGCAGTTGCGGTAGTCTGAGTATTTCACTACGTGGTTGAGCATAAATTTACGTAAGCAAAGTTCATTAAGACTCGAACCAGTTTGGATTTAATATTACTAATAATTAACCTTTTACTGTGATAGTGTGATTTATCTGATGGAATTTTAACTGAACTTCCGTTGTGCAACAAACAGAGCTTACAATTACTCAGTTGTTAAACTTCGCAAAAGTCGTAAAATATTTACTGGTCTCAAACACTTGGAATTTAACTATGTTCAATAACATCGAAATACACAAATATTTTACTGAACAGATCGTGCAGTCTATAATTAAACAGGGCTTGTTTCGGAATAATAATGAATAGGACAAGGATCCTTCCTGGTTGGTGAGCTGGGAGAATGATTTGGACGACACCAGGTATTTTGTAAGAACAGTTTTCGCTATTGAATTTTATCACTAATACGCTGGCTAGTCATACATTCTGATTAATTAATTGCTGGCTCGATCTTACTTCGGATGGAGACGATGTGGTGTGGTGAAGGCATTATTGACATATAATAGCAAATTCTTCTTGGCGTCGGACAAACTCTTGGGCCCACAGCTTTCCTCTTGACTACTACAACTTGCTGGGTAAATGCTGTGCCCGTATTATGTGCAAATTGTCCAGTCACGTAACTTTTGTGTCAAATCAAGGTATTCCTCCATAGGTCCCACGTACTGTAACCACCCGACCAACACATACCGGCCGCTTCTAGCAACACGCTCCAACTAACTCTTTCGCCTAATACACTGCAACTAATAAGTATTAGTGTTAAACTGTATTGAAATATGTAACTGACCATTACTGAAGAATAATGGGTATTGATTAAAATCTATTGTATAAAAATGAATGTTGGTTTGTTTGTATGTTCGTAATTTATGCACCACGATGCTACTGAAATGCGCTCACAAGCGTTAACTAACTTCACTCTGTTCGCCCGTTGGCGATGAAAATTTCTCAACATTCTGTTTGCACTATCGCGAAGGTTATAGGCTTAATTATATCACTGTAAGTCAAATAGTTCAGGAGATATGACATAATTGAATACTGAATAGAGATTACTGAAGCGTGTTTAATGACTTTTGTTATGAAAGGATCTTTCGGTAAAAGACGAAATCGGCTGAGGTATATGGAAGGAGCAGTGAAAATTAGGGGGCAAACAACACCGAATGAGAACAATTTTTTTCTACAAAAATTATTATTGATATTACGTATATACACAAATATCTGAGCACTAAACAACACTTATGTTCCCGCGCTGGTTTGATATGTTCCATTCCAACGTGAACTATGCTGTCGTAATTTTAACGCTACTTTTCCAACTATTTTTTTTTTCATTTATTTATTTATTTATCTATTTATTTTTTTGCGCAACCGAATGATCTAACGATGTACCCTTGACACTTGCAAGGAAGACATCAACAGCACAGTCGACAGAAAACAGAAAGTTGTTCCTCGTCTATCTACAATCGGTAAAACTTTATCACTTACGCAGAGTAAACTTAGATGACATTTCCTGTAAGAAAAAACATTAAATATAAAAGGTGTAACTAGTGAGGATCAGTTTGGGAACTAAAGTGCTAGTTACTGAAACAAAACACTAAATAAAGTGAAATCTAGATATTTATTAATAACGATTTTTGTGTACAGTTATGAAGTTAAGATTTAATATCCTTAGTAATTCGAGGTTGCAGGATGGCAATCACAGTAATTCCAGGTTGCAGGATGGAAATCACTGTCATTAGGAAGACTATGAACAATTATAAGAAAAGAAATCGGCAGAATGATTGAAGTGCCGCGGATATTTGACTTTAAACTAATTCAGTTATGTAAGTTACGGTCGAGGCTGTAACGTGGTAAGAAATGTTGTGCATCGCCATCATCAGTGTTCTGCTCTAAGGCAGGTCTTCACATGCAACTCTCCATGCAGACCTGTCGTTTGCTACCCTCTTTGTTTTCTCGTAACTGTTTCTGTGGTGTCGCACAAGTCCAAAGTGCGCGCCACCTACTTTCGCCGCGCGCCGCCATGCACGCACGGCGCGGCGTTCTTACGTCAGTCACGAGCGCACTCTGCTGCAACTCCGCTCGTGGCCACCACTGAACGACGTCGTTCACTTGGGACTGAGATAGGAACCAGTTAACACTTCGGAATCAGATAGGCACCAAAGAAGACTTGACTATCGGACAGGCACTAGGCAGGCCTCTAGCTCAACTATGTATCAGCATTCTGCAGTACTGAACTATGTAAAAGTTAAGTATTGTATAATTTCTGTGCAATATATATCTCGTTCTAATTTTCTCTTGTTTCTAGTTTCTGCTGACCCACTGGCTGCTTACCTTCGTACCTGCACAAGCGTGCAACCTTTATTCCTGTGTCGGTACTGTTCTACTCGACCACCGACACCTACGACGGAAACGAGACACAAAAGCGGTGACGAGGCTGGGACACAAAAGTTTCCTATCTTTATACTGTCAACCATCTGGTATCTTCTGCGTCCTCTCTCCTTATTCCATTCACTGTTCCCTCCATAGCATCCATCAGCAGACAATCTCTTCTCTTCCTATGTCCAAGCCAATTCCGTTTCCTGTTTATGATTACCTTTAGAATTTCTCCCTCTTCACCCACTCTTCTCAACAAGTCCTCATTCCTCACTTTGTCTACCCACTATATCCCTTCCATCCTTCAAGTCCACATCTCAAATGCTTCTAACCTTCTTTCGTCCTCTTCTCTCAATGTCCATGTCTCAGAGCCCATATAGTGCCACACTCCATATAAAACATTTTGTCAGACTCTTTCTCAGAGCCGGCCGCAGTGGCCGAGCCGTCTGCGGCGCGCCAGTCACAGTCTGCACAGCCACTACGGTCGGGGGTTCGAATTCCCCCTCGGGCATGGATATTTGTGCCGTCCTTAGTATTAGCTAGTTCATAAGTAGTTTGTAATTTTAGTGACTGCTGACCCCGTAGTTAAGTCCCATAAGCTCTACAAACATTTCAACCTTTTGAATCTTCCTCAGATTCCTGTCCATACGGCCGCATAGAAACCATCTCTTCTTAATAAATACCTCCTTGGCAATTGCTAAACGGGTTTTCACTTCCTTGTGGAATCTCATATCTTCTGTAATTATGCTTCCCAGGTATTTGAAAACACTAACTTGCTCTATTACTTTCTGACCTAGCCATATTGTTGTTTCTAATTTGCTTTCGTTTACACCCACACATTTTGTCTTTTCCTTATTAATTTTCATTCCAAATTCCTCACAAGTCTTACTGAAATCATTTAATATTTCAGTCATAGTTCTTTCGCTCTCTACCAGTAATACGATATCGTCGGCGAATGGAATACCTTCTATTTTCCTACCACCGACCCGTACACCTCTGTTTTGTTTCATATATTTCTGCATAATGTGTTCCAGGTATACGTTAAATAGTTAAACAGCAACTTTGCCTCACTGCCCTACGTATTGTGCTTTCCTCTGTCATCTGACTCCTAATTTGTACTCTTATTTTCTGTTTCAGGTAAAGATTCTTAATGAGCCATCTGTCCCTCCAGTCTACTCCATTCTTTCTTAGTATGTCCTTTAACTTATTCCACTGTACTCTGTCGAAGGCCTTCTCCAAGTCAATGAAAACAGTATACCCTTCTCTTCCTCTTTCGATGTATTTCTCGCCTATAATTCTTAGCAGTCCTATAGCATCTCTCGTTCACTTTCCACTTCTAAAACTAAACTGCTCCTCTGCAATACTTTTTTTTCAGTTTTCCATGAAATCTTCTATTTATCACCCATATCAGAACTTTTGCTGCATGAGAAATCAGACTCATAGTTCTAAAATCCTCGCATTTCTTGGCATTTCTTTTCTTCTCAATAGGTATCATTACTGATGAGAAATAGTCATCTGGCCATTCACCTTTTTCATATATCTTGTTACATAGATAAGTTAATTCCTTCACACCACTACTTCCAAGGCTCTTTGCTGGTAGTCATTAATTCCACTTGCTTTGCGATTCTTGTTCTCTCTTAAAGCCTTTTCTATTTCTTCTACCAAGATGCAGCATCCTTTGTCCTCTTCAGCAACTCTCATCTCCTCTTCCAGTTCAATACTGTTCGGTTTTCGATCGGCCTCATATAAGCACTTTACGTATTCTTGCTACCTTCCCAACACTTCTTCCAGCTTATGAACCACTGTGCCGTTACTTCTTTCTATTTCAATACTTGCCTTGTTTTTCTTTGCTTCAAAGACTAGATGAGCAGCTAATTTATACATCGTTTCATATTTTCCCTTTTTTCTAGTTCCTCTATTTCCTGACATGTGTCTCTCAACCAGGTTGTGAGGTGTAGGGAAAATGCTGTCTGTAATTACTGACTGGAAGGGATGGGTGGAATTCGCCTAAAGCGTTCGCACACAGTAACATTAATTGTTCACTGGCTAATTCGTCTCCGCTGAAAACCAAACAAATATTTTTCTCTGCTTTGATCAACTACTGTCGATCGCACTTTCCCTATGTCTTTATGAAGTCAAGAACGTCCTCTCAGCCCTAGTCTTTCTATCCATTGGTGTGGTATTTCGGTCAAAACCAACCCACCGCGATGGCACTGAAATTTTAAATGCGCTGACAAGCGTTAATTAACTTCACCCTGTTCGTGTTCACACAGGATATTAAGCATCACGGTCAACACAGTGAACAACGTGCAATCAAAAGTATCCTCCACTGAAGGCATATTAATATTTTCTTCGACAGAGATGATCCTTACGTGCACTACTGTAAAGGATTAGTCTCGCAACGCGCACGCTCTGCACAAGAGAGCAGTGGAAGAGGCAGTCTTTCTTGAATTTGCTTGTCTCGCTGAGTATATCCGGCAACCTTTCCCGTCTGAACGTCTCGTTGACACAACGTCGGGGGCCTTGCCTACCAGTCAACTGTTCACTGAGTTGGAAAAATTATGTTCAAAAACTTTATATTGAATTGTGGTTATTATGGAGTCTTCATACGATTACAATTGTTCATTATATAAGATATGAAGGTCGCTTTTCTGAAGAATCCTTGTACAGATCTCTTTTGTGTTACATGCAAAACCCCCAAATAGGAATAAGGGTAAGTAATAAAATTTGTAGTTGTTTTGTACCTCCAGGAGAATCAATAAAATCATGGAAGTTGCAGAATATGTTGAATATTTTGCATGGATTGAAATACTTGTTACAGTTAAATAAAGGAAAATTACGAAATGACACAGATAATTTGTGGAGGGATATTAAAGGATACTACAGACGGGACCTTTGCTTTTCGCGGGCAAGTAACACAGTGCTGATGTAGTTATTAGTTGCCGTCACCTGCGGACTGGGTAAAATCAGTGTTTTTCCGTAATTTCTTATTACCGTACAGGTCACCGTTATTATAATTCCAAAACATTTTTATTTTTATTGGACTTTTTACATTAAGTACTAAAATTTTGTCTTCAATAATTTAAAACTTGAAGGTACCAATGATTTTTCAAGTCAGTGATATTTATTACCGGAATAAAAATTGAAAAAGAATTACAGTGTTTTATGCAATGAAACATGTTATTATCTTCTAAAATATTTACCAAAACATTTGAAATAAAGAAAAATAACAATAAGCCTAAGTTCAGTAAACAATTTAGTGTTCATAGTAAACAACGGTGTGATAAACTTTAAAGCAGGGGGAGATGCACAACCCGACATTACATTCGGTGCACTCATATGATGTGTCCTTTTTTCCAGCCTTTCCTGCTGAACATTTCTTGACTTACTGCTTTTTTCAGACGACGTATAATTCGAATCGTCATCAGACAGCCCTATTTCACTATCTGAAAACTTGTCAAGGACTTCATAAATCATTTGCTCCAAACGTTTGTCCTGTTCACTGCACCTATCGAACAGAAAATTACTCAGAACGAACGAAACTGAGAGATGCCAACGCCAGTCAATGTCTACGAATTGAGTTACAAGAACAAAGTCTTTAATAAATTATTTCACAGAGATCGCTGCTGGTATCCAGCGCTCGCGGTTGAAAGTATGATACTTGCAGACCACTCACACTTAGCAGGAGTCGTAAATACAGTGACTCACGCAATTATTTGGACACTTACTAATAACTAGCCTTTGCGACACCTTGGCACCATGATTCATAGCAAATGTTGTACACGCAAACTGGTTTTTAATATACCAGTCTGAGAGATTCAACACTACGTTAAAAATAGCTTGTTAAGTCTTTTATGACAGTTATTGCTCATAATAAAGTTGTTTCTGGTCCTTATGAACATGGAGGTAACGTGGGAGGAAATTTGCAAATACACAGTGGATAAAGGAAAGCACATTCATTCACTTAGAAATACGCGCATAATGTTTGTGGCACATTACTCATGTAGCAATACTTGATAGCAGTGGCGAAACGAAGCGTCGGCGGCGTTTTGCCGAAATAGCGGGTGTCTTGAAGCACTAATTAAAAATCACTATACACAAAACGAACTCAAGTGCAGGGAGGCAGCATACTATCCTTAAGTACCACGTGGTGTGTGACCACGGAGAATAACATAGAATTTACAAAAAGAAATTAATCTAGAATAAGCATGTAAAACATACGTGAGAATTCATATAGAGGAGAGCTAGTATGAGTAAAAGCATGGCTGAAGGCCAAAGTAAAGACTGTTATGAAACAACGTTGTGCAATAGGTCATACCAAGACAGGAAAGATAGAATCAACCAAGAAATTTTAAGAAAGAATTTAGCATGCTCACGGAAACAGCAAGGAAATTCAAACATACTAAGTTTAAACAAAGACTGAAGGCCACACACGTGTATTCTAACTTGAGAAAAGCGGACACAAAATCATTACCAGATTGGAAATACAAATTTTAAATTTACACTGAATCGCTGGAGTTCCGTAAATTAAGAAACACTTCGCCTTGCATAGCGAAATAATTACTAAGAAAAACTATTATTGATAAACCAAGTCTGCCTAATCACAAAGAAAGCGAAGTTGTAACAGAATTCCATTCCCTCAGCATGATTCGACGATATACTCATTTCGGCGGACATGGCAGAGTGCTCTCAGGCCACGGGAAAAGCCTTCCCCTCCACACACTGTATATAGTGGGCGCTCAAAACCATGCAGAGCGCGTTCAGAGTATACTGTCTGCCAACCCTCGCTACCTGGAGAAGTTAATACCCTCTTACTAGAGCTCCAGAGGGGTCTCATTTGTCACCTCTTTCGACCATCTTGCCAAGAAAGATTATCTCTGGCGACCCAGCAGACGGCAGTGCAGACGACGTACGAAGCCATGCTTTCTTACTAAAGTAAACGTCGCGTAAAGCGCGAGGCGGCGACTGTAAGCCATTGCGTTGCAGTCATTCAATAATAAAACCCACCTTCCACATCCATACGAACACACAAGCTTTTGTATCCCATCCTCGTCGCCACTTTTGTGGCCGGCCGCGGTGGCCGACGGGACTGAGGCGCTTCAGTCACGGTCTGCACGGCCACTACGGTCGGGGGTTCGAATCCCCCCTCGGGCATGGTTATTTGTGCCATCCTAGTTCGTAAGTAGTTCATAAGTAGTTTGTAAGTTTAGGGACTGATGACCCCGTAGTTAAGTCCCATAAGATTTACAAACATTTGAACATTTTTGAGCCACTTTTGTGTCCCAGCCTCGTCGCCGCTTTTGTGTGTCGTTTCCGTCGTAGGTGTCGGTGGCCGAGTAGAAAGACCGACACAGGAATAAAGGATGCACGCTTGTGCAGGTAGGAGGTGACCAGCCAGTGGGACAGCAGAAACTAGAAACTCTAGAGTAAATTAGAACGAGATATATATTTCTCAGAGACTTAGTAATACTTAACTTTTACATAGCTCAGTATTGCAGAATGCTGATACATAGTTGAGGTAGATGCCTGCCTAGTGCCTATCTGATAGCCAAGTCATCACTGGTGCCTATCTGATTCCGAAGTGTTAACTGGTTCCTATCTCAGTACCAAGTGAAAGATGTCGTTCAGTGGTGGCCACGAGCGGGATAGCAGCAGAGGGCGCTCGTGGCTGACGTCGTAAGAACGCCGCGTCGTGCGTGCATGGCGGCGCGCTGCGAAAGTAGGTGGCGCGCACTTTAGACTTGTGCGACACCACACAAGTTCAATCACACGGGTGGAAACGTATATAAACATGAGGCATCGATCATTAATAAAGAAATAAAATAATTGACATACAAATATACAATATTAATGGCGGGGGAACACTGTAGAGAAATGAATAACCGAAAATGGAACACGACCGACATTCAGTGGCGTGTTTCCACGTCAAAACCTTTACTTTTAGAAATCTGGAGAGAACCAGTAACCCTGGAACCACAGAACGCCATAAGCGTTCGCAACACCATTATTCCGACACAAACAGTTGTCGCGCAGAGACCGTGTGTAGGGGAGCTACGGACGTTGTGACCGTAAACATTCAGCTAGTCAGTTTGCTGTGTGCACCTGAAGTAACGATGGGCAGCAGAGGAAGAGAAAGCATATTCGACCAGCGGCAGCAATCTATTTTTCATCATATCAAAGGCAAACGTTGTTGAAAAATTACTGATATGTTAAAAATGAAGTACTGTTTCTGACATCATCAGAAGATTCCAGGAGGGCCGGCCGCGGTGGCCGAGTGGTCTGCAGCGCGCCAGTCACAGTCTGTACGGCCGCTACGGTCGGGGGTTCAAATCCCCCCCCCCTCGGGCATGGATGTTTGTGTTGTGTTTAGTATAAGGTAGTTAATAAGAAGTCCGTAAGTTTAGGGACTGATGGCCCCGCAATGAAGTCCCTTAAGCTTAACAAACATTTGAACATTCCAGGAGGAAGATTGGATTAACAGTCTGCCGCATACCGGAAGTCCAAGAATGTTTCCTGTGAGAGAAGAGAATTACATAACCGGAAAAATAAAAAAAGTGTACCCAAGTTAAGTGCTCCAAAACTCACAACTAAGATCACCAAAGAAATAAAGTGCATCCCGAAACAATATGGAGAGTTCTCGGGAGAGGTATCTTCCACGGCCGTATTGCGAGACGGAAGCCCATAATAACTAAAGTAAATCAAATTAAGAGAATCTTCTTTCCCAAAGAGCATGTTAGAGAAGACAATTAATGGTGGAATGACGTTATGTTTGCTGATGAGAGTAAATTTCACATATTTCAGTCAGATGGAAGGATAACGTTTTGGCGGCGACCTAATACCGCGAGCTTCAAGAGAAAAATCTAAAAGCAACTATGAGGTATAGCGGTGGACATGTAATGGTGTGAGGCTGTATGTCGGCAAATGGAGTTGGTGAAATGGTTTATATTGAGAGTAAAATGGACCAATTTCAGCACCTTAGAATACTGAAGTACAATGTCAAAAATAGTGCCGAAAAAATGGAGTTGGTGAACATTTAAGTTTTACCAAGATAACGAGCCGAAACAGAGGGATGGAATGTTAAGATGTGGTTATAGTTTAACTGTCCAAAGGTGCTTCATTCTCCCCCTCAATCACCAGACTTGAATGGGATTGACAATCTTTGGCAAAAACGTCATAAAGAAGGAAGGGAAACAACAATCACATCGAAAGAACAACAGAAGAACAGACTTCGAGAAGAGTGGCAGAAAATATCACCCGAGTATACCCGGAAATCAGTGGAGAGCATACCAAGTCGTCTCACAGAAGTAATTAAGATGACAGGATTGCCTACCAGATACTGGACGTTTTTGACCACCAGTAGAAAGATGATGAGGCCGGCCACAGTGGCGGAGGGGACTGAGGCGCTCCAGTCACGGTCTGCACGGCCACTACGGTCGGGGGGTTCGAATCCCCCCTCGGGCATGTCGTCCTTAGTATTAGTTAGTTCATAAGTAGTCTGTAAGTTTAGACACTGATGACCCAGTAGTTAAGTCCCATAAGCCTAACAAACATTTGAACTTGAAAGATGATGAGTGTCCGAATAATTTTGTGGAATGTTGGTTTTCTTTTTGATTTTATTGATTAATTATTTTGTTTGTATGTTCACTGTCCTTTAGAAGTAAACTGGACGTTTGGTTTTTACATTCCATACAGAAACTCGTATTTAATTTGTATCAGTGCTTTACTATTACTGAAGTCACTAATACAAAGGGAAATATAATGCATGTCTGTCCGAATAATTATGCGAGTCACTGTATATGTGTGACGCCACAGAGAAACATTGTAACAGCCGGGACGTAATATTACGTCGGCCGCACAAATTTGTCCCCTTTTGAAGACGTAATATTACGTCGGCCACATAATTCTTTCCCTTTGTAGACGTATTATTACGTCAGCCACATCATTCGTTCCCTTAGAAGAAGTAATATTACGTCAGTCACATCATTCGCTCCCTTTGAAGACGTAATATTACGTCGGCCGCACAAATTTGTCCACTTTTGAAGACGTAACATTACGTCGGCCACATAATCCTTTCCCTTTGAAGATGTAATATTACATCAGCCACATTATTCGTTCCCTTTGAAGACGTAATATTACGTCAGTCACATCATTCGTTCCCTTTGAAGACGTAATATTACGTCGGCCGCACGATAAGCATTGGAGTGTTCCTATTCCGTGGTAAATGACAGCTATTCGTGAACAAGTGTTCGTCGTTCCTGGTCACTGTCAAGCAGTGTAATGCGGCAAAGAACGGATGACGGGAGACCCTCAATTGGAGACGGCAGGGCACGCACCTGCGTCTCTTGCGACCTGAAGCAGGCGGCAGGCGGCATCGTCACGTCCCGTGCGTTTCTCCCACACTGGCTCGCTGGCTGCTCCCATGTGCGCGGCCGCGCGCCGACCGCACATCACAGACGGCGCTGCGGCACCCTCCGGCCAACGACCGGCCTCCGTAGTTCGGCCCCTGCCACCTCAGCACCACGAAAACAGCTCTTCGCGTGGGAGTCGCCTCTCGCCTCCGGCCGTGTCCGGCCAGGGCGGCTGCTAATCCGGCCGACTCCATCTGCAGTTACGGCCCCTCCCACGCCCACGCGGCCAGTGGAGGCCACTCGTAATTTGCCCGGTAAGGAGCTCTGCGCGAGGAGCCGATGTGTGCCGTTTTATAGATCTCTCTCTCTCTCTCTCTCTCTCTCTCTGGCGCACGTATGTCGCGTATCTCCCGGTAAAGGTCGTTCGTGAAATGGCGCGTAACCACAACAGTTTCACTGAAATTGTGTTCATAATGTGCGGCGGCAACGAGAGGTATTGGAACCGCGAATGGATTGGCCTCTTTAGTGCTAACAGGTTACGGAAACTGCGATACCGCCGGCAGAAAAATCGTTTGATGAAACCTGCTCCGTCATGAGAGCATTTCAGACGCGGAAAACGAAACAAATGGAATAGTTGGTAATAATGGTGCTGTGTGATAGAATTACTGATTATCTGTCCCGCGCTAGCATGAGATATGACAAAATTACTGGTTCGATCCCAACAGCATCACCCAGTGGTTATCGTACTGAACGTATGGCGCTTTATCGAACATATAATTTAAAACAAAGATTTCTTCCACCGTGTGAATCGGTGCAGTGCCTAGGGTAACAAATGGAAAATACGTGTTCGAATCCCGTCTTTGCCATCCCAGTTTGAGTTTCGAACGCTGGAGACTTAAATGAAGACTGCAAATAATTTTCTTGGCTGCACTTATCAGATCAGAGTTATTCCTTCTCCTTTTTTCAGGGGTCTACCCTAGCTCGACGTTCACTGAAAGCAGCGATCCTTGGAGAAATGTCACACTGGTTGACGTCGACGCAAATTGTACAGTTTTAAACTTTTTGCAACGGAGCTATTGTGGTCGCAGCCTTTTAGCTCGATTTAGAAAGTTCACATACGCAGCCTGAATAGATTCCTTGCTATATTGTAATGGTTAAAGGGTTACAAAATTTCAGCATGCTGGGTCCTCTAGGAATAGCAACTTCCTTACTGTCTACTTTCATACTTCGAAACAGCCAACGTTGGATAAAATGTTGGTCTTTATTGACGATTGAAGATGACACGGACCTGGAGGGCTTGAAAATGAGCTAAGACCAGCTCGAAACTAGCCGCCAATAAAAGTTACCATTTTATGCAACTTTGGCTGTTTTGAAGTAGTTTACTCAAAGGGTTACGTTGAAGTGCTTCGCCGAATTTGAACTGATTCTCTTGCAATAAGCCTTTTTATAATAGGAGGCTGAAATACGCTACTTGAAACAATTTGCGGGATACGACTTTTGTGTCTGCTATACAATTGGTCAGTAACTGAGGTATAATTATGAAAGCAAATCATAGCTTTATCTTTCACAAATTAAGTACAGAACAAAATATGATTACATCCTTGTTTATTTACGCAAGAATAACTGAAACGCGCAAGATGTATCGAGGTGGGATCATTCCTCCTGTCGCCATGGACGCTATTCATTGGACTCAGAGTTTCACAATGTGTTTACCCTCCGTAAGCTTTTATCACAGCCTGACACTGATGTGGCATGCTCGTTATTGCCCTACAGAGGTCATTCTCTCGTATTCTTTTCAATTCTGCAATCATACCCACGTGAATTTTGGAGATTCTGGGTGAAAGAGGATGACCATGAACACAGTGATGCGTAACTTTGGATAGAAAACACAAATCAAAAAAATATATTTTTCCCTCTGTTGCTCTCTCTCATTAATATCTGTAAGGTGAAAACTGAATGATACAAGGATGCATTTGTTCAGAGGGAAAGAGTCCCCCCTCAGGCATGGATGTATGCGTTGTCTTTAGCATAAATTAGTTAAAGTAGTTTGTAAGTCGAAGCACTGATGACATCAACAGTTTGGTGCCTTGGGTTTACAAACATTCGAGTTTAGAAAGAGAAATGGTTTATCTTGAAGCAGATACATTGTGTATAACGTGAGTTCACATGCCTATTTGGATTACATCTGTTCAAGTACTTCTTAAATCTTTGCCTTATCAATTCCTGATCTGTTTCTTATTTATACGCTCCTAATTGTCATTTCGAGGCCATTGTCGCTTACACTGATTTAGTGCCACCATTAGTTCCCAAATCTCACTTATTTTTATTCATTACTAAATGACCCGGTGAACTTCATATCACTTACCTCTTAATGTAAACCATATTCATTTAAACGATATGTATTTTAGACCCACAAGGTTTATAAAGGCATCATCAGATAGTCTAAGTATCGGCTCGATAGTAGGTGGAAAGAATGGGCAAATCACGCATACATGTCCAGGATAATGTTCACGTGATAAAATATAGAGAAACTGCGAGGAAATTTTAGATTTAAAACATGTAAAATAATGACTTTGTTGTTGTGTTGGGTACGTTCAAAAATATACTTTACACGATCTGAACCCGAATATGAACTGTCAAAGATAAAAATGAATTGCTGATCGTTAGTCTCGCTAAAACTCGAGAACGGCTGAACCGTTTAAACCTTCCCTGAACTTTCACAAATGTGACATGAACAATATCCTCGACATGTGTGCGTGATTTGCTCACTCTTTCCGCCCACTATCGAGCCGATATTTAAGACTGTCTGATGCTGCCTTTATAAACCTTGTGGGTCTAAAATACATATGATCATTATATGGTTTATATTAAGAGGTAAGTGATACGAAGTTCACCAGGTCATCTAGTCGACCCGGCAATGCTGCGCAATTTTATCGCAATCGGATGAACGGTTCTCAACTTATGTTGTTGAGTACATTTAGAAAGACACTGAAAAAGGAAGTTGGTTCGAATTTTGTCACTATCCTTTTGAAGATAACAAAAAAAAATTACCCCTCTCCGTCGTGTGAATAGTCAGTTGTAGTGCTCAATTCAATCAAAAACACATTGAAAAACGCAATTTGTTTTTCTCAAATTTTTCAATTTTTCGGTAGATTTTCCAGAAACTTAATTTCATACAAATCTCGTCCTGTCAAGCTGTACTCAAGTGATGCTCTTATAACTGTATGGAAATTGATTTTTGTTCATAGAAAAATAATCGATTTCAGTTTTTACTAAATTTTTCTACTTCCCGGGCGAGTTTTCCAAATTTGCTTTCAACATGAAATGTACGAAATTTTATACCAATTGGACGAACTGTATTGATAGCTCACACGAAAAATCTGTTTCAGTTTTTTCCGATTTTCGTGGCAGTTTTGTCGAATTTGAATCAAAACGTGATGTTAACGCGTTGTTTCACTTTTCACTTCATGTTGCAATGACACGAGTTCTCACACTGTACCTGTTAGATGGGTCGCAGTGGTGCCTACGCATCACTGCAGTGCTTTGCGCGGTAGGGGGCACTGGTTGGCATTTTTTATATTCAGACACGTCATCATCGCCAGCTCTGTTTGTAAAATATGGGACCATTAGCCGAAGTTTTCAGACGCAATTTCTATAAAAACACAAATGTGCGCTGAACAGTATGATATAAAGAGTCGTACTCACAGCCAGCAGTCAACCGCTGATGTGGAGAAGAACTTAGGGACTGTACGCAGAACCTGTCGAGGGAGCATTTCCGGCGAGCGAAGACTGCTGGTATGAGGGTGGTATCCAACTACTGCGGGCACAGGAGGGGGCATATGGGCTGCAGGTAGGTCGTGACGTAGTGAGCAAGTAGTTAGACTGGATGCAACTGCCACGGACTTGTGTTTGGATGCTAATATCACTATGTGCGATTGCCATATATTCCTAAAAATGGTCTGATCCTTGAGGGTTAGCAGGTTTCGAGCGCAGTCCACCGCTGTTTCCGCCCGACTCTAAAGGTCCCTTCACATGTTCCGATTTTTCGGGACCAGTTTATCGGCAAACCGATAAATTGGATGTGTGGAGGCGTTTGCCAACCAATTTTTGTTGTCGGATGATTGTTCGGGCCTGACCGTCCGACATCTGATTCCCCCCCTCCCCCCCCCCTCGTCCTCCCACCTCCCACCATTCCACCCGACAAATTGTAGCGTGTGTAGCGCTACTCGACCAAATTCCTGCCTGCGATCTTCTGCTGTCTGCACAGCGAACACGCGAAATAAAAAACAGTTTAACAACCAGGTACCAGAACAGAAAGGTGCTGAAATCCCTTCATGCACTTCGTCGTAACGTGTGTTTAGGCTGCTACCAATTTGGTTGGTTGGCTGGTCAGTTTGTTGGTCGGACATTAAATCGGAACGTGTGTCGGGTCCTTAAGCATTACACTGTAGGAAGTGCCGACTGTCGGGCGCTAGGTAGTGCCCGACTGCGCGCTGGGCGTGGGCGAGGTGACGCTTCACCGCAGGCCCCCCTCGCACCCCGAGGCGCCGGTAGCGACCGCGGCCGCTGCGGGGGCAGACCGCCGGGGCTGACCTCGCATTCCTTTTGCCCGCCGCCCGGCGCCGTATTTATTTTCACCGTCCCTATTCGTCTCTTCATTACCCGCAGTCACCTGGCGGGAATACATTATACGCGCCCACTCGGAGAAAAGTGGCTTATTTATTTATGGCGCGCGGCGTTATTTGTTTAGGCTGTTATGACGCATTGTGGGACGGCTTTGTGTGCGCTCTCGCCCTGCCGCGATAGCGTGTCCCGCCGCGGGTAATGGCGGCCGTGACGTCACGTGACTGATGCCGGGACACCGGCCGCCCTTTGTCACCGCGCCGGCCGCTCGCCTTGAGGCGCTCAACAGGTTTTTCCTTACCGCCTTATAAATGGCCCCCTCCTCCGATTTCACGGCTCGTTACAATCTCACTCTGCGCCCGCGAGGATGTCGCGCTGTACATCCGGAAGTCTCTGCTTCGATCCCGAATTTTTTTTACTCCTAACTCTTTCGACTGAGGTCGACGAGCTTCACACAGAGATGGGGCGTGGGGCGTCCAAACGTTCCGCATTTTGCGAGACGTGTCGCGTTTTAAGGTCCCGAGCGTGACGTCATTTAGTCCTCCAATTGTTTCATTTTGTAACTGAACATATTTTTTGTATCCCATCCTCGTCGCCACTTTTGTGTCTCGTTGCCGCCGGTTGTCCTAGGTGTCGGTGGCCGAGTAGAGAGAGACCGACACAGGGAAATAGGATGCACGCGTGTGCGGGTACAGAGTCTGAGGTGACCGGGGATTGGAACACTTGCGGGGAGTGACACTTGCGGGGAGTGACACTTGCGGGGAACCCGGGGCACTTGGGGCGGCTAATGGCTTTTCCTGTGTACAGGCACACCAAGAAGTCTAGCACTGCTATTGTCAACTTTCCACACTGTCAACATAACACGAAACTCAGTGAAATTGCACAACCCTTTGCAAGCTGAAGAGCAATATAGAAACTTGTTCTAACTATATATTAATTCGTTGAGTGTTCCTCCTGAAAACAAAAAGGTATTTTAATAGTGACAATGTTTGGAGAGTTATTAAGTTATTCTCTGCTACTACAAGACGATGAATTTCCACAGTCATACCTCCTAAAAGCGCATTATTCAGAACAATAAGCATATAAAGACACCTGCGTAAGCAATCAATGTATTAGGCGTCCTGCACAGATACGTTGATGTAATTGACCGCTATGTAGTTAACCCCACTATCACGCAACTTCCACCTTTTTAAAAATAGCTACTATGCTCTTTTTAGGAGACACAACCTTAAACCTTCAATTAAAAAACGTTAATAATAAGACACTGAGTATTTTACATACTTGAAGCGTTTATTCGTAGACTCCAAAACGATTTGGCTCTATTCGAATTACAAATACATGTTTATCATACACAGAAAAATGCTAAAGATATATTCTATTTTCTATCACCGTCATATAGAACCGTTTTTACTCCGAACATGGCATAAACCAACAGGGAGAAACAAGTTGCAAGACTTCCAGGAAAAATGAAGCGAAATTGGCAGCCAATAGTTGGTTATAAATTACATTGCCTGTTAACTGTATAAATATAAATTACGGAATACGCGGAACTCCTGTTCAGTACCATCAAAAAGGTCTAAGATAATAGGCAACGGTTTACAATCAGATATCCGTTTCACTCTCCTCCTCAAGAAGTCTGTGTGAAAAATACGGCACAGGTATCGGCTGGAGGGCGTGGAGTAGGGGTGGTGTATCCCTACTTCTGGAACACCCTGTTCACTACCTGCAGCGTCCGGTTCTCCCCGCAAGTGTCTACACATTCCCTTTCCCCGCAAGTGTCACAAACTCGGTGACCGACCAGCGGGACAGCAGAAACTAGAACCACTATGCTTGCTTAGTACAAGATATATATTTCAAAGAAATGGAACAATACTTAACTTTCATAAGTTTCATTGTTGCTGTCTAATGCTGATACAAAGATTAACTAGATAGAGGCCTGCCTACTGATGAGAGACCTGTCTACAGCCTGTCCTATTGCCAAGTGACCGATGCAGTTCAGTGGTGGCCACGAGCGGGATTGCAGCAGAGGGCGCTCGTGGCCGACGTCGTAAGAACGCCGGGCCGTGCTTGCATGGCGGCGCGTGGCGAAAGTACGTGGCGCGCACTTAACAGACTTGTGCGACACCACAGAGTTACTGTCATCGGTTAGAATTTTCATAATACGAAGTGTATCCGGAAAATAAGTAGCCTTTTGGTGAAAAAAAATATGGCAAAATATTTATTTTTATTTTAATGACACGATAAAGAGCGTATCTTAAACCTTTAACGCATAGTGAATCTGATCAGCTACATACCTTACTTTTTCCATTATCTCTCAAACTGATTAACATTTTACCACAAATTCATTTGTGGCTGCTTTATACGTAGTGGTACATATGCAAGTAGCTTGTCCTAGAAATTATAAATTGCAGAGTGCTACTGAATCAGTTCGACAGTTAGCTGCATTGAATTACTCCTAATATGTGCGTTTGTTTACTTTAGTATTCCTCCTTTGCCATGTAAAAGTAGACAATGAGATTCTACTGTTGTATTATGAATTACTTTCTGGAACGATTAGAGGCATAATAGTGAAATTTACTGCATCAGATTCATCATGGAAGCACTACATAGCTGACCAGCTATGACCTTTTCGTTGCTAGTAGTGCATAATAATAGACTCCTTTTTTCAATATTTTTCTCAGTATATAGGCACTATACATTAATCGTAGTAATTTTTATAGCTTCAAATAAAAAATCATGCATTAAAGGGTTAAACTACTTTTCCACATAGTTTCCACGTTGTCGAGGCACTTATAGCAGTCGATCAACTTACCTTGTCCTACCTCGTAGAGAGATGCCACCAGTGACCTAGCACCCTGAGACAATTTCGTCCAAAACTGTTCCAAAAATTGGCGAGAATTCGCCTGAAAGCGTTGTCGTAGTGAAACGTCTGTTCTCACAGATTTTTTCATTGATTTTCCTCACGAAGTCATCGTTGAAAACAGAAGGGCGACCACTCTGGGGGTCATGGTCGACAGTTGATCCACCCTCATTAAACATCGTAACCCACTTTCTCAGTGGTCATTCGGGGTGGAGCTGACATTCGGATTCTTTGGGTAAGGATGGGGGAAGGAAATCGACCGTGCCCTTTGAAAAGAACCATCCCGGCATTTGCTTGGAGTGACTTAGGGAAATCATGGAAATCCGAAATCTGAATGACCGGAGGAGGATTTGAACCACCTTCCTCCCGAATGCGAGTCCAGTGCGTTACCACTGCGCCACCTCCCTCGGTAAATTATGATGAAATTTGCACAAGGTAGGTCTTAAGATACCAAATAATGTATTAGAAGGTAAAATTTCCGGGCTGATGGGCCGTGATCCAGATGGAAAACTTCCTCCCGACGTTTGGTCTCCAACTGCGGGAGACATCTTCAAGGGTCTTCCAGCTACTTCCACTGTGAGCCGAGGGGCTCTCGCATTTATAGTGTACCATGCACGAATGTATAGAGGAGCAATAGAGGTCCACAAACACCAGAATAATTTTAATAGAAAAGAAGAAGGTCTGAAGATAAATAAAATATGGATGTCGACACTACACCAACAAAACGACAATCGATTATCTTTAATCGAGAATGACGACGTCATCCAGAGATAATTACAAAGTCAGCATCACGTGACGTATGGTGGCGCCCTCTATAAAAGCGAGAGCCCCTCGGCCGACAGTGGCAGTAGCCGGAAGACCCTTGAAGATGTCTCCCACAGTTGGAGACGAAACGTCGGGAGGAAGTTTTACATCTGGAGCATGGCCCATCGGCCCGGAAAATTTACCTGAAGACAACGCCGGCCGTGAAAGTTTACATTGTATGATAATGTATCGGAAGTTTTGTTCGTTGGCGGGTTGATAATTCGTGCATGAGAGGGTTAAGCCCTGCCGCGGTGGAGTAGCCGAGAGGTCTAAAGCATCTCACTGCGGAGCGGGCGGTTGCTCGCCGTGGAGGTTCGAGTCCTCCCTGGGGCATGGGTGTATGTGTTTGTCCTTATGTTAGTTTACCTAGGCTTATGTTAGTTTACCTAGGCTTACAAACTACTTAGTTTGTAAGCTACGGACCGATGACCACGCAGTTTGATCCGATAGAATTACAAACATTTGAACATTTTTGGTTAAGTCCTTACGTCACTCCTTCGTCCCGAAACTGAAGAGTCGACAAAATAAAGGTAAAGTCGTAAAAGAAGTACTGCGCTCGAACAGACCTTTTTAATTGGCCTTTATTTACTACGAGGGTAAGTCAATTATTATCCGCAAAGTAGTTATAAAACTTTATTGTAATAAAATACGAAACTTAAAAGAACATCATTTTTCGACATAGTCTCCTTGCTTTTCAAAGCACTTCGTCCATCGCTCTACAAGCTTCCTTATGCCCTCATAAATGAAGGTTTTCGGTTGAGCTGCGAGGCAGCTCCGCTTCCTTCACTGCTTCGTCCGAGTCAAACAGACGGCCCCTTAATGCCTGTTTGAGTGGACCAAACAAGTGATAGTTAGAAGGGGCCAGATGGGGACTATATGGAGGATGATCCAGTACTTTGAATTTGAGATTCTGGTGCGTTTCAGCAGTGTGGACAGCAGTATGCGGACGGGCATTGTCATGCAACAACACAACACTTTCTGACAGCAATCCTCGTCGTTTGCTTCGAATTGCAGGCTTTAGCCTGTCAGTGAGTATCTCACTGTAACGTACACTGTTTATTGTTGTGCCCCTTTCACCATAATGTTCCAGTACAGGACCTCGTGCATCCCAAAAAACCGTAAGCATCAGTTTTCCGCCGCGGTGGAGTAGCCGAGCGATCTAAAGCGTCTCGCTGCAGAGCGCGCGGTTGCTCGCCGTGGAGGTTCGAGTCCTCCCTGGGGCATGGGTGTATGTGTTTGTCCTTACGTTAGTTTACCTAGATTTAAGTAGTTTGTAAGCTACGGACTGATGACCACGCAGTTTGATCCGATAGAAATACAAACATTTGAACATTTTTGGTTAAGTCCTTATGTCACTCCTTCGTCCCGAAACTGAAGAGTCGACAAAATAAAGGTAAAGTCGTAAAAGAAGTACTGCGCTCGAACAGACTTCCGTCACACAGATTCGTCGGCAGTGTTTTGCTTCCGGTCATGGTCTGCACGGCCACTACGGTCGGGGGTTCGAATCCCCTCTCGGGCATGGATATTTGTGCTGTCCTTAGGATTAGCTAGTTCATAAGTAGTTTCTAAGTTTAGGGACTGATGACCCAGTAGTTTAGTCCCATCAGCTATACAAACATTTGAATATTTGAAGTGTTTTGCTGTCGGTTTGGACAGAAAGTCCTGCTGCACGGCTGTCACGGCCACAGGAGGACAATTTCCGTCTGGCAGGTTGGTGTGCTTGTCACGCAAGCCTGCCGGCGAGGAATGGGCTAACACACACATCTGGGACCGCGGTGACAGGGCCTAGCGAGCTCAGCCGCGCCGAGCCGCTAGCGGTCATTTGTATGAACTCATAAACGCCCGGTTTACGGGTATGTTTAATGGCCGCATAAAAAGCTACCCGCAGCCGGTTTTATTCGCCTATAAATAATTTCGTATTAGTATTTCTCCGGGGAACATTAGTACACTGTTGCCTCGTTGCGACGAGTCGTTTTCAGAGCTTCCAGCGAATATTCCCGGGACAAAGAGCGCAAAGAAATCCGTTTACAGCTTCGCGTGACGTCAGTCGTTACGCGGATTTTTAATTAAAATTAGGATATACTTGGTCGTAGTTCTGCGCGTTAGCATATTAACGGAGTAATCTGTTGTTGTTGTTGAACTGAGAGTGAAGCGCAGAAACGTCAGTGACGTGGCAGTCTTTTCTCCTCGCGGGGAAACTTGGTTATCTCGAGATCTAGGAATGAGGGTTAGGTTCATATTAAGGGTAAAAATATTCAGCTTTGGCGACTGAAGAGCTTCAGGACAGAGCGCTTACAGGCCTGAAACATGAAAAATCTCACATTTACATCGTAAATGAGATGAAGAATGAAATGTGTCCGTTGTTAATGGCAGAATCAGGTACAGCTGATATTTACAGATAATAACACTATCAGCCACAAATGGAATGGTTTGAGAACACCGTACGTATTTTTTGGCGTAGAATCCGAAACTATATAAATACATGGCAATTCAAAAGGAAGAAACAGGTTTCAAAAATTTATTGCTTCCAAACTAAAAAACATAAAAATACAATTCCAACATTTCTGTAAAGAGGAGAGGTCAATTTTTTTATGTATTCAGTACGAACAGGTTGTACTAAACGACAAATATCGGAACGGTTGTTCATTTCTTGCCTCACAGGAAGCAGCTGGTCTCTCGTTATCGAATTCACAGCTTCAACAATTCGATGTCGCAGGCTTTCAAGAGCGTCAGGCATAGTCAGGATACTAAAAAAGCGCTTTTGTAACTCCAAAGGTGAGACCTAGGAGACCACTGGTGATGAAGTTGATCATCTGCCTATCCTCGTCCAATCCAACGTCCTGGAATGCTGTCAATCAGGTGACATCGGACGTGCGAGAAGAATGAAGCGGGGCATCATCTTACATGAAGTTCAGCAAATAACCAGTTTTGTAGCATGTCTAGATGCGTTAGTCCTGCCAGTGTATACTCCTCTAAGAGAAATGATCCATAATATATGTTTACAGGTACGGCCTAGAAGCCGTTATTTTCTGTGAAACTCTTGCATGTTCATTAATAACGTAGGGTTTTTCACGTTTGTAAGTTTATACCAAATAACTTTACTGGAAACAAGAAAAGTGCATTCATCGGTGAAAATTAATTGTTCAGAAAAATTGTCTTCCTTTATAACATCTAGCATGATATTCCAAACTTTATACTACTGTCTATCGATGAACTTTGGAATTATGGGTATATCTTTTGTAGGCTGGAAGATATACATATTTGAAATATGTTCCTTCGCTTTGAAAAGCCCTTTATAAACGAATTACTGAAAGTATTGAGAACCACAGCGGATTAAAGAAAGCACATTCATTCACTCAGACACACGCATAATGCTTGCGACACATTACTCATGCGGCAACACTTGATAGTAGTGGCGAAACGAAGCGTCGACGCCGTTTTGACGAGATGGCGGGTGTCTTCAAGCAAAACTAAACTCACAATATGCACCAAACGAACTTATATGTTGGGAGGCAGCAGCATATAATCCTTAAGTTCAAAATGTTCAAATGTTTGTATAGCTTAGGGGACTTAACTACGGGGTCATCAGTCCCTAAACTTACAAACTACTTATGAACTAACTAATACTAAGGACGGCACAAATATCCCTGCGCTAGGGGGGGATTCGAATCCCCGACCGTAGTGGCCGTGCAGACCGTGACTGGAGCGCCTCAGTCCCCTCGGCCATCGCGGCCGGCAATCCTTAAGTACCACGTGGTGCGAGACCACGGTGAATCACATATAATTTAACAAAAGAAATTAATTTAGAATAATCAAGTGAAGCGCACACGAGAATTCACATAGAAGAAAGCTAGTATCAGTAAAAGCATGGCTGAAGGCTGAAGCAATGACCGTTACGAAAGCACTTTGTGCAATCGGTCATACCAAGACAGGAAAGACGGAACAATCCAGAAAATCTGATAAATATTTAGCATGCTTGCCGATACAGACACGACACGAAAACGTTACTTAAAAAACAGCAAGGTAATTCAAACATACTTAGTTTAGACAAAGGCTGAAGGCCACACACGTGTGTTCTAACTTGAGAAAACCGAAAACAAAATCACTACCGGATTGGAAATGTAAACACTAAATTAACACTGAGTTACTCGAGTTCTATAAATAAAGAAACACTTTGTCTCGCATAGCGAAAGAATTACTCAAGAAAACTATCACTGATAAAACAAGACTGCCTGATCACAAAGAAAGCAAAGTTCTAACAGCATGCCATCCCCTCAGCATGATTCGACGATATACTCACTTCGGTGGTCGCAACAAGAGTGAAGCCTCAGGCCACGCCAAAAGTCTTTCCCTACACACCTTGGAAGTAGGGCGCGCTAAAAGTGATCCGTAGTGCATTCAATGCCTACTGTCTACCAACCCTCGCTACCTGAAGAAGATAATATCCTCTACTAGAGGTAAAGGGAGGTCTCTTTTGTCACCTCTTTCGTCCATGATTATGTTGGTACTACACTAATAACAGGCCACCTCGCCATCTTGCAAAAAAAAAAAAAAAAAAAAAAAAAAAAAAAAAAAAGTTGTCTCTGGTATGATATTCCTGGCCTATGGCCACTTCATATTGCTGGCCGTTTCTTTGCTAACATCGTACGTGTCTTAAACGCGGAAGAAAGACAGAAGTGCAGCATATGTTGAAATGTAGGGTGGGTAGCAGTAGCATATGGCACAGTAGGTGCTGGTTCCCGTGGGAAGCCCACCTATGTTACTGGTGCTCTCCTCGCATTGGCTGCTGCATTTCACGTCACGTGATTTCTTTTGAAATTAGTTTTGTTTATTATATACTAAATATTAATTATTCAGAGCTGAGAATTGGTGATAAATAACTCTCAAGGACAGACTAGGTTTTGACAGTTTAAAAAGTTTAAGGTGCCTTCTCTTATTGTAACAAGAGAAGAGCGATTTTGCAGAAGGCGCGCGACGGCCCTGTTTTGGCGCGAAATAGAGCGTCAGGTGCCCTCTCGCAACGCGCCGCAGTTTCAGTCTCGAGCTGATCGCTATACGCGCCGGACCGCGCCGGTCATGAGTAAAGATTTGCGTAAATGTGATAAAAGTCGAGGTCTTAACATGAACTATGGGCAGCATAGGCCGTATCATATTAACAATAGTTGCTCATTTTTTTTATTATTTATTTAATAAATGGCATCCCTGACAATTAAAAATCTCGCGAGTCACTTATTATGCTTCCATCATAAAGAACTTATTTTAGCCCCTCTTGTATGCTGTAGAAGGACCTACGACCTGTGTGCTGTCTTCTGCGCTGGGGACACAACTATAGAAGACAACAGGTTAGTCAGAACTCTATGCTTTCCATAACGTTTTGGACAGCAACTACGGCACCTCGTGCGTACTGTAGGGCGGTACAAACGCACACTGCTACGCAACAGCATCCGCAAGTTTGTGGAGGTTTTAGGGGACTTGTGGGAGGAAGCAGTACTAACTTCTCCGTCCGCAAATAAAACCCTAGGAAGCTTGTACTGGCCACCCACCACCCAGCAAGCGGAAATGCAGACGTCATACGAAGCCATGCGTTTCTTAACTAAAGTAAACGAGGCCTAATGCGCGAGGCGGCGACTGTAAGCCATTGCGCGGCAGTCAGTCAGTATTGTAATAGTTCTGGCTTAAAGCCATCATATTAACATCGGAGTATTGCTTCAGCACTGCCGGTTAGGACCAGCAGGCGAAAGATGGTAAAAGCTTGTGTGAACCACGACAGGTGGTACAATAGGTAGGGTTATCATTGCAAAGAGCACTGGCAAATTTCTCCGAATTCTAGGGAAGTGCCGGCCGCGGTGGCCGAGGGGACTGAGGCGCTCCAGTCACGATCTGCACGGCCACTACGGTCGGGGGTTCGAATCCCCCCCTCGGGCATGGATATTTGTGCCGTCCTTGGTTGTAGGTAGTTCATAAGTAGTTTGTAAGTTTAGGGACTGATGACCCCGTAGTTAAGTCCCTTAAGCTTAACAAACATTTGAACATTTCTAGGGAAGTCCCCGAGCAGCAGGCACTGGACGCCGATTGGCTGTAGTACTGGCGGCCACGCGCAAAAACGCAATCATATTTTTGTCAATATTTAATAAACTAATTATTTATTCAATGTGAAACTCAATTTAGAAATACCCCCCAAAGCAAAGCTACGCCTTGAGTAGGTAAAACATATTAACAATTGCTAATTCAATAAACAAAACAATTAATTTAAAACGGACGATGCACGGCAGCCGTGTTTGCGCGTCAAACTGCGAAGCGAAGGCAGCCTTGCATCGAGCCGCCACACTTCAGTACGCGCACTCAGAGGAGTAACATTTGAGTTCAGAACATGCACTCGGAGGAGTAACATGCATACGTAAGCAGTCATAAAACATTGTTTAATCATCTTCGATCAAGGCGAAATGACTATATATTCAATTTTCAGTTATGACAATGAGTGTCAAGTGGATGTTATTATGCAGTTTACTGGTTTTCTGCAGTCTTTAAATAAATCAGATGACGTCCTGTGGACTTCAGTTTCATTCTGTAATTAGATCAGTTCCTGCCAATAGTGTGATAATTCCAGCCTCAATCAATCAATCAATTCTGCGTGCTATCATATGCGCGGGGACATCTATAGAAGACGTCAGGTTGGTGAACTTTTAGAGTTTCTACTCTTCAAAATGTTCAAATGTTTGTTAAACTTATGAGACTTAACTACGGGGTCAGCAGTCCCTAAACTTACAAACTACTTATCAACTACCTTATACTAAAGACGGCACAAATATCCATGCCCGAGGGGGGATTCGAACCCCCGACCGTAGTGGCCGTGCAGACCGTGACTGGAGCGCCTCAGTCTCCTCGGCCACCGCGGCCGGCTCTGCTCTTCACACAGTGCAGTGGGCAGTTACTATAACCCTCGCGTACGCTGTCATTGTGGTACAAACGCAAACTATTGTGCGTCATCAATGGCAACATGAAGGAGGAAAGAAAATGATATACGACCGGTTAACATACCCCCTGTAGATATTTTCCTGTTGTAATATTAAAAGCAACCTTCCACATTTATACGAACAGACAAGTTCAATCACACGGGTGGAAACATATATAAACATGGGGCATTGATCATTAATAAAGGAATAAAATAATTGACGTACAAATAGACAATATTCATGGCGGAGAAACACTTTAGAGTAATGAATAACGCGAAATGGACCACGACCACACATTCAGTGGACGTGTTTCATTGTTAACGAAATACGTGGTATTAAACGATCCATTGGCAGAATTCTTGCCGGGCAGAAGCATCTGCTTCATGGAGATGTGGTACACTATGCCGATGAAATCAATACTGACCTTGCTTATGTACTGTGCGTATCACTCGTGTTCGCGAAATACGGCATGGGCCGCGATTCTTCTAAAGCTGTTAGTTGAGCTGCGTTCGACTACTTGAAAAATGTTCTCACCTTTCATTAAGAGTTTGTTTTAAAGGACGTTAGGACAAATTTTTTCGCTGGAAGCGTACCACGCTCACCCAATCCGTGAAATAACTTGCTAAACTGCGTGCTGTCTGGCTCTTTGCGATTCTGAAATGGTTGTTATCGCACAGAAGCTCTGCAATTCCATTAGAAAACTATAGACAAGTACCATTCAGCATACTCGCATGTGTGAAGATCCGTGGCATTTTCACTGAACTATACTGTGTTCTTTGTTCTTGTAACAACACTGCTGTACCGTGTACTACGAAACCACAGTCGGACTGAGAACTGAAGTAAAAATTTGCGCCATGCACGAGTGAACTGAGTACTGACAAGGTGAACAAAGACAACGCTACACTTTTCCCGTTCAGAGATGTTTGTTTACCCGAAAACGTTTGAGAAAAAGCCATAAGTTTATGAAGGTTTTTTATTCGGAATCACCAGCAGTCTCACCCCTCAAAGAATGTACCTGTCCTCCTCACTCATACTGTACTTAGAACTACACTGCTACTAGGGTATCAGCTGCTATTCCAAGATAGGAGGGGCCTGGAAATTTGATACGCATTTCACAGGGAACATTGAGGCAGAATTAAAGTATGTGGTGTGGAGGGAGTCAAGCTTTAAGACAGTCCATGTAATCTCTTTGATTGCAACGCCGTGCTAGCTGAGTAGTCTAAAGGGCCTACCTTGTAAGTAGAGGGTCCTGGGTTCGAATCCCAGCAAAAGCACAAAATTTTAATTCGAAGCCTCTCCTTATATTTAATACAAACAACATAAATAGGCAAAGAATCTTATTCCAATATTGTTTACAAATGTAATTTGTGTGTGATACACTACGATTTTTGCTGTCTCAACTCTTTACCTGAGGTTAACATGGCGTTTACTTAGAGCGAGACACGACGAGGCTTCCGTAACAATCAAAAAGTCATTCTTGTTGGCCTCTAATATGGTGTGTGATCGCCTCGGACACCCAGTACAGTTCCACACCTGCGTGGCATGGATAAGTATGAGATTATCAGTCAGCTCTTGACGGATATTTGGCCATTCTCCTATGAGTTCAATATCCGACTGTGCAACCGTGTGGGTGGTATGGATCTGGCTACAGTTCGTCTGCCAAATGCATCCATAAACATGCTCTATCGGGTTTAAGTCTGTTGAACAAGCTGACCAATCAATTCGTTCAAATTCCTCAGCTTCAAGCATGTTGTCAACCAGAGCACCTTTTGGGGACGATCAAAAGGTTGAAGTGTTGTGGCGTCGCCATTCGGCACAACCCCGGCGGTTTACACACGTCGCCGCGTCACTTTCAGAAGAGGCGGTAAGTCGCCCCATGGTACTTCAGCCGCTGGGGACGCCTCCAGTCATCGTGACCTCCCTGCCTTGCTTCGCACGCCGCCCAGTCAGAAGAAGAGGGCTCAGCTGAATATGCCGGCGCACCATAGCCACGACAGTTCAGCCAACCAATCTACCAGCGTCTACGTCAGGATGGCGGGGGACTCAAGTACAACGAGCCAGTCGTCTACAGCGACCGGCCGAAACACTACTATTGGCTGTAACTAGGGAGAGATCATTCCAAAACTGTATATTAGATAAGACCTGGCATCACAAGCACCTCACCTAAAGTTGAGTATTACCTACAATAGTAATAAAAATTTATGTGAAGTGATTACTTCTTTCAATTGCAGACCTACTCCACAATCCTTGATAGTCACGGTCCACCTTTCGAACATAAGCATCCCGTGGACACAAAACGAAGCTTCTCGTTTCTATACTTCTCAGCAGTCAAAGCACCATTCTGAACGACGTAGAATTCCGCACGTCCGCCACTACTGACTCCTGAGCACGCCATTTGTCCACAACTTTTTCCCCGCACATAAGCAGGACTGTTCCGAATTCCACGTTCTCTCCATATGAGGGAACGAGGACTGTCGACCAGAACACAAAATCTGTGGTGTCGCACAAGTCTAAAGTGCGCGCCACCTACTTTCGCCGCGCGCCGCCATGCACGCACGGCGCGGCGTTCTTACGACGTCAGCCACGAGCGCCCTCTGTAGCAACTCCGCTCGTGGCCACCACTGAACGACATCGTTCACTTTGGACTGAGATAGGAACCAGTTAACACTTGAGATTCAGATAGGCACCAGTTAAGACTTGGCTATCGGATAGGCACTAGGAATCATCAGTAGGCAGGCCTCTATCTAAACTATGTATCAGCATTCTGCAGTCAAGAACTATGTAAAAGTTAAGTATTACTAAGTCTTTATGAAATATATATATATATATATATATATATATATATATATATATATATATATATATATATATATATAGTTTGAGCTGTCCCACTGGCTGGTCACCTCCTACCTGCACAAGCGTGCATCCTTTATTCCTGTGTCGGTCTCTTTCTACTCGGCCACCGACACCAAGACCACCGGCGAAAACGAGACACAAAAGCGGCGACGAGGCTCGGACACAAAAAAATCTTGACTCATCTGTGAACAGAACGCGGCACCATTCGTTACGACTCAAACCCTGACGTTCCTCCGCCCAGTTTCTGCGGGCTAAACGGTGTCGTGGTTTTAATGGGACACACACCAGTATGCCTCCGTGAGTAGACGCCACATTTCCGAAGGCTATTTGGGACTGATTGTGTTGATATTGCGCGTTCTGTTGCTGCCTGGAGAGTGTGTGCAGTTCAGTGGCATTCAGCCTCCTGTCTCGACGGGCTGTTAAGCGGGGATAACGGTCACCTCTTGCTGGTGTTACCCATGGATGACCTTGGTGTTGCCTGCTTTTAGCGATTCCCCTTGTCTGAAATCGCGTCCAGGTCCTCAAATTCACACATTGGACACTCCAAAAGCTGCAGTCACCTCCCTGTGTGTCTGCCCCGCTTCCAACTTTCCTCTGGGCCTCCATGCCATACCTTGGGTTAAGTCAAGCTGTTGGTGCATTGTACTAGCTGCTCACTACACTATGTACACCCAATCGCTTATGTAATTCGTTTGGTAGAGTATACACAAGTCAACATGAATCACCTCTGCAGTAACGTTCTGCCTGGGTTGCTGTAATGTTGTTTTCTCCACTCCGTAGAACGGACAGAAACATGTCTAACCATTTTAGTTCGTTCTGATGATGACAATGTTGACAATGTTGATTGGAATAAACTCTTTCAAGTTCTGAAGCAAGCAGGAGTAAAATATAGGGAGCGTAAGGTTATTTACAACTTGTACAAAAACCAGACAGCGGTTGTCAGAGTTGAAGGGCATGAAAGGGATGCAGTGGTTGGGAAGGGAGTAAGACAGGGTTGTAGCCTTTCTCCAATGTTATTCAATTTGTACATTGAGCAAGCTATAAAGGAAAGCAAGGAGAAATTTGGAGAAGGAATTAAAGTTCAGGGTGAAGAATTAAAAACTTTGCGTTTTGCCGACGACATAGTAATTCTGTCAGAGACAGCAAAGGACCTGGAAGAGCAGTTAAACGGAATGGACAGTGTGTTGAAAGGTGCATATAAGATAAAGATTAACAAGAGTAAAACTAGGGTAATGGAGTGCAGTGTAAAAAAAAAATCAGGTGATGCTGAAGGAATTAGATTGGATAACGAAGCAATAAAGGATGTAGATGAATTTTGTTACTTGGGCAGTAAAATAACATGCGATGGTCGCAGTACAGAGGATGTAAAATACAGAATGGCAATGGGTAGGAAAGCGTTTTTGAAAAAGAGAAATTTGTTAACATCGAATATTGATTTAAGCCTAAGGAAGTCCTTTCTGAAGGCATTTGTATGGAGTGTGGCCTTGTATGGGAGTGAGACATGGACGATAAACAGTGCGGACAGGAAGAGGATTGAGGCTTTTGAAATATGGTGCTACAGAAGAATGCTGAAGATTAGGTGGGTGGATCGCGTAACTAATGAGGAGGTAATGAACAGAATTGGGGAGAAAAGAAATTTCTGGCATACCTTGACTAAAAGAAGGGATCGATTGGTAGGACACATTCTTAGACATCAAGGAATTGTGAATTTAGAGTTGGAGGGAAGTGTGTGGGGTAAAAACCGCAGAGGAAGACCAAGAGATGGATACATTAAGCAGATTCAGACAGATGTAGGTTGCCGTTCTTATGTGGAGATGAAGAGGCGTGCTCAGGATAGGTTATCGTGGAGAGCTGCATCAAACCAGTCTCCGGACTGAAGACCACAACGACAACACTGATGATGACAGTACCTCTGAATGTAGATACATCATCTGATAATCTAATTGTTTCGACCAGTGTATATAATTACTTCGTATACAATTTCCTATGCCTTTTACGAATTATGACATAAACTGACGTTAAGTAACGAACAGTTCTAAACATTTACGTTTTGTAGTCGTCTGACCGTACGTTTCAGCCAAAAATGGGCGCGACCAGCCTAGTGTAGTGCGCTACTACTGACTCGTTTGACGTTACCATTCCTTTTAAAGCACCATCCGCCGAGAGATTTCTTCACCGCTGGAAAAAGACGGAAGTCACTAGGTACGAGATCAGGACTGCATGGCGGATGGTGTAGGCGCTCCCAACCAAAAGTTGCAGAACGGTTTTGCGTCGCCGTCGCTGAATGTAGTCTCCTGTTGTCATCAAACAGCAGAACGCCAGATCTAAGAAGGCCAGGCCGTTTTTTTCCGAATCACCTCCTTTAATTTCGACAGAGTGGCACAGCATTGATGGTTGCATTCTCCAAAATGTTCAAATGTTTGTTAAGCTTAAGGGACTTAACTGCGGGGTCATCAGTCCCTAAACACACGAACTACTTACGAACTACCTTACACTAAAGTCGACACAAACATCCATGCCCGAGGGGGGATTCGAACCCCCGACGGGGGACGGCCTCGCGCGTCATAGCATAGCGCCTCAATGCGCTCGGCCACTCCGCCGCGTCTCTCCAAACTATCCAGCAATAAAACTCGTTGGGCGTCCCAGAAAGCGGTGAGCAGCTCTTTACCTGCAGACGGAGTGCTTTTGAACTTCTTTCGGATAGGTGATGACGGTTGTATCCACTGCATGGATGCGGCCTTCGATTCGGGCGTGTAATGGTGGACCCACGTTTCACCCCAGTGACAACCCGAAACAGAGAGTCATTGCCATATTTATGGTCGAACTCTACACAATGGTGTATCGGTGCCTTGCACGTGCGCGTTCACCTGCTGTGGCGTCTTTCGCTCATAGCCGTCCAAGGGGAAATTTGAGTACGTCAGAAACGTCAAACCAGTGACGCATGTGCTGTGACGTACTTGGCAACGCAGTGCAGTGTCTCGAGTGACCAGCACAGCAACAGTCCAGAGAGCCTCGCCGGGTCGTTAAGTCGCTGCACAGGAAATGGTCTCCAGGCAAGGGTTCCACCAGAGCACACAGGGGGCACGCAGTGTGGAGAGGCCTGCCGCCTCGGTCAATATTGACCGCTAAGTCGTCAGCTGCACTTAGACAGGACACTTGTCCTAATGAATTCGATCTATTGGTGTCACGTTCTTGGTGCCGTGGCAGCGCATATAAGGAAGGGTCCGAATGAAGGCCGAGGACAATCTCATTTCTCGCTACTGCATACGATTCGAGACGCAGGTGAGTTGTTCATGCAAGTTTTATCAAGACATTTAGTTTGTAAAATCTTAAGGATTCGCCATTAAAATGTAAGTGTGCATTTGACCACAATATCGTCGTAAACAGTAGAAAACGTACAAATTTCGGCTTTAGATTGAATACCTTACATTCAGAGAAGCGACTATGTTTATTTAATTTTTATTGGCGTAACGAAGCATATATCATTATTCTTGTTTATTTATTTCTCATACTATTACAGAGTTAAATACTAGACAGCTACCTGCAGCAAATATTTACGGGATGTTTGTTTCAACATATATACGTGGCTGAGTTGGAAAATAAGTTTTGCCGACCGCTCCAGTCACGGTCTGCACGGCCACTACGCTCGGGGGTTCGAATCCCCCCACGGGCATGGATATTTGTGCCGTCCTTAGTATAAGGTAGTTGATAAGTAGTTTGTAAGTTTAGGGACTGATGACCCCGTAGTTAAGTCCCATAACCTTAACAAACATTTGAACATTTTGAAAATAAGTTTCCCTGTCGACTGTGGACAGAGTTATGTATGAGAATGAGACATTAAAAATAAGAGAGATCTTTATTTTCTACATAATTTGCATGTACAATGAGACATTTGTCAAACCGCTTTATAAGGTTCAAAAAGCCGTTTAGGAAAAAATGAGGGTTTTGCGTACGGAAGAAGCCTTGAACGGCTATGAGCGAAAGAGAACACAGCACGTGAACGTGCACCTGAAAGACACTGATACACTATTGGGTAGAGGGCGACCATGAATAAGGCAATGACTTTCTGTTTCGGGTTGTGACTGGGGATGAAACGTGGGTTCACCATTACACGGCCGAATCGAAGGCCGCATCCATGCAGTGGATACAACCGTCATCACCTATCCGAAAGAAGTTCATATGCACTCCGTCTGCAGGTAAAGAGCTGCTCACCGCTTTCTGGGACGCCCAAGGAGTTTTATTGCTGGATATTTTGGAGAGCTGCGGCGGAGTGGCCGAGCGCAATGAGGCGCTATGCTATGACGCGCGAGGCCGTCCCCCGTCGGGGGTTCGAATCCTCCCTCGGGCATGAATGTTTGTATCGTCTTTAGTATAAGGTAGTTCATAAGTTTTGTATCCCATCCTCGTCGCCACTTTTGTATCCCATCCTCTTCGCCACTTTTGTATCCCATCCTCGTCGCCACTTTTGTGTCTCGTTTCCGCCGGTAGTCCTGGGTGTCGGTGGCCGAGTAGAGAGAGACCGACACTAGGAAATGGGATGCACATGTGTGCAGGTACGGAGGTGACCAGCCAGTGGGACAGCAGAAACTACAAACACTACAATAAATTAGAACGAGATATATTTCGAAGAAAGATTACAAAACTTATCTTTCATAAGTTTGATGACTGCAGAACGCTGATACATTAACTAGTTAGAGGCCTGCCTACTGATGATTCCTAGTGCCTATCCGATAGCCAAGTCTTAACGGGTGCCTATCTGATCCCCAAGTGGCCGATGCAGGTCAGTGGTGGCCACGAGCGGAGTTACAGCAGAGGGCGCTCGTGGCTGACGTCGTAAGAACGCCGCGCCGTGCGTGCATGGCGGCGCGCGGCGTAAGTACGTGGCGCGCACTTCATACTTGTGCGACACCACAATAAGTAGTTGGTATGTTTAGGGACTGATGACCCCGCAGTTAAGTCCCTTAAGCTTAACAAACATTTGAAAATTTTGGAGGATGCAACCATCAATGCTGTGCCACTCTCTCGAAATTAAAGGAGGTGATTCGGAAAAAGCGGCCTGGCCTTCCTAGATCTGGCGTTCTGCTGTTTGGTGACAACAGGAGACTACATTCAGCGACTGCGACGCAAAACCGTTCTGCAACTTTTGGTTAGGAGCTATGCAGTCCTGATCTCGTACCTAGTGACGTCCGTCTCTTTCCAGCTTTGAAGAAATCTCTCGGCGGATGGCTCTTTAAAAGGAATGATAACGTCAAAGGAGTCGTTCAACGATTCTTCTGTATGCAACGCCCAGGTTTTTGCTGGACGGCTTTTTGAAGCTTATAAAGCGGTTATAAAACGACGTAACATACTAACCATGTGTTTGAAGAGTAAATATTAGTGAAGGCGAACTCTCTCTATACTACAACTGGGCACCTCCTTATGCCGCCGTGCATGGGCGTGGTCAATTTCGTATATGCAAATGCGAAACGCCATTTTATAGCACACTAGAGTACCTGTCAATGCTTCACGATTGCTGAATGTGTATGGGAACTGCATATAATCCAATACGCCTCGTCTTAAAACACCGTTATAGTAATTACCAAGAATATGAAACTCATCAGTAATATCAGAGGACTTCAAATTATTGAGCTTCTTAGCAAACTCCCATTATTCAATCAATGTGTGACTACTTGTGTATTACGTCCTCCAGCGACACATTCCACCCAGTACAGGACGACTAAGATAATTACGGAGACGCCGAATCCAACGCCGACGACGCATCGTTTTGAACCGCCTTATCCTCATTACCCGACGAGACATCATATACCTCCGGGGACGCCTCCGGAGATTCCATCTCATTCTTAACAACTGAACAAAGTTTAATGTCACAGTCGGCGTGTACTACATTCAAACGCGATAGCAACGCTTCATCACCAATACTAAACTCAATCGACACGAATATTACAAGACCACGATAACAGGTCTTCCTTTGACAATACGTTTCGGAATACTTGCAAACTACCTCCACCTGTTCCTTTCGAACTCCTCAAACAAAACAGCTTTGTGAATACGACTATCGTAGCCGCCAAATCCGACTTCAGAACAGTATGACATGTACAGGTGTTGTTCTTTTAGATATAACCTTCTCAATACTCACGTCACCGAAGAGGTACAATTGTTTCTTCCCCTATTTCTATGCCTACTTATTATCTTCGTCTTGGTTCTTATAGATTTTGAAAGGCGGCTGTCTGCCGCCTTCCCTAAATTTTAATCTTGTATTTTTTTAAAGTCACTTAACGACACTCTATTCGTTTTCTGAGGCATGAGAAGTAACGTAGCCTTTCAGTTCTTGTTTTTAAATGTTATTATTAGTAATCGTATTTAACTTCATTTGTGTTAGAGTTATGTTATTAATTTATTAGTGTGTCAATCAATGTGGCAACATGAACGGCTTCTTCGTCTCCCCACCGTGCCTATAAGACTGTAAAATGTTTTGTCTCTGAATGTGTGAGTATGAGAATTTTTTGGCGTGCTAGTGTGTCTGGAAATATGAGAAATTTGTACCTGCGCCGATAGGTGGCTAGTACCAACCTCTCTTTCTATGCTCTCAAAAGAGGTTTCCACACCCTTTCGTTGCAAGTTAGGTTGGCAAGAAGCTGGTGTGAGCCTATACGCGCCCTTGTGTGAATCTCTACGTTTCTCCCACGACCCCTGGCTCCCTCAGCATGGCCGATTTCCGGGCGGAGGCCCACATGGCCTGCCAAAGTCTCACTCGTTCGGTGGCTGTCCTTCGGAATGGTGAGTTAGCTCTGCTCTTTCAGCTTGGAGATGGCAGCAATTCGTTGTTCAGTTAGTTCAACTTAAGTTTTGGAACTTGCATTCTTTTTCGGAGTGAGTTTCTCCGAGCATGCATCGAAATATGCGCGACTACTAAGCAGGATTTTTGCTTCTTGTAACTCGTGTGCAATTTTACTGCTCGTTTTCTCTGTCTGTGAGTAACATATACTCCACGTGGTGTGTTCTCAGAACAAAGCCTTCAGCGGAACCCGTGTTTGCTCTATGCCCTTCAGGCTAGAATAACAGCATTTTCTGGTATACTGCGCGATCTTCCCTCTTCCGCCTGTTGTAAATTGCTATTTTATCTCGAACTTGTACTCTGTTCCCAACCGCGGTCTGTAAATTCTTCACTAGCCCTGTACAACCTTTCTCATTTGATTGCTTATGAAATGCTACTCATTTCTACAGGTTGCATGCCGTATTTCATATTTGTTTTTCCGCGACTCCGAATTTATTAAACTTTGATGATTTTTGAGATAGGATTTCATCCTTCTCTGTAAAGTTCGTGCTATCGCGTATATCTGTGTTTCTTTCGTTTCCTTACAACATTCTACGTATTTCGATCCGTTGCATGCCGTATTTTGTATTTGTTTTACCGCGAATCTAAATTTATTAAACTTTGATGATTTATGAGAGCGGACTTCATCCATCTCTCGAAAGTTCTCCGATCATGTGGAACAGTGTTTCTTCCGTTTCCTTGTAACATTCCACGCATTTCTATGGGTTGCATGCTATAGTTAATTTTCGTAATATTTTAGTAACTGATTTTTTTCATTTTACTGGATTTCGGAACCACGTGGTGCGCGCCTCAGTTAGTTTGCCAGTGCTTGGTTTAGCTTCAAATGCAAACAGATTTTGTTGCTATACGCGCCATCTCCAGTTAAGAAAGAATAGAACCAGCCACGTACGAAAGTTATTTTTATTGTGTTGTGTCCTTCGCCTTGGCTCGCTGAAACTTCCCCTACGAGATCGACGGCTGTTTCTGCCTTGTTCAGCACGCTGATTTTAGTGAGTTTCGCTTGCATTGCGTATGTGTGTGGATGAATGCTTCGAATGCTTGTTATTTGTAAATCCTCCCCCAACTAAAATTCAATTCAGTGTAAATAAATTTAAATTTCTATTATGGGCATTTTTAGCATAAGATATGATAGTGCTTGTGAACTATTTCAGTGGGATGCATTTTTATTTTGTAACTAAATTGGTTTCCCCCACGTGCTTTAGCTTACACTGAATAAAAGCATTTTGTTCAGTAAAATCTGATCCTATTTTTAATACAGTAGTTTGAGAATACCTACCCGTTTCGTTATAAATATTGTTTCACATGTGCTGAGAACAGATTCAGATGCTGATTATTGTTAATATTTCCGTTGCGCCTCTTGTTTCGTCCGCCACTTTCATAAAGTAATTTATTTGTGGTGGCTCGTTTCATAGTAAGTGTGATTCCTGTGAGCTACAATTGATATGACCGCTGCTTTTCTAACTTGCGGCTGTGAGAGTAATTTAAGGTCAAACTAGTTCTCAATTTGGGCCAGGGAACAAGTATCAGGCTCACATCAAGTAGTTTACATGAATCTTTTAACTGGCTCGTACACCCAGAACTATAATTTTCAAAAGTAATCCTTCTATGTTTTCTGCTACTAGAATCATTTCATTAAACTAATGTTGATCTTGGTTTTGGCTCCTCTCGTCAAGACTCTATTTACTAATTTTATAACTGTGAGTTTTTCATTAAATTAATTGATGCCAGATTTGATTACACTATTTAAGCAGTGCATTTTTTATTATTTACCGACACTAAGATCAATATATTCTAGTTAGCAGACAGCTACAGTGAATATATTCAGCTAAAATAGCTAAATATCACATTACATCTGCAGTGGTCAACTTTCAACTTTCATGTGTATTAGTTAGCTGAAAACCTGGTGATGTTCGGTTACCTATTTATTGTAATATTCAGTCAGTCCATGTAATCCTCACTCCTTTCTCTGTCTACCTACCTCTTTCTCCTCCTGCTTCGTCACCATCTCCTCCACCTTCTCCTCCTTGGCTGCCTCCATCGACACATCTTCCAGTTCCTCCACTCTCCCCCCCCCCCCCTCTATCCATTATTTAATTCTCCTGCCACTGCCGTGGTTATATATATCCTTCAAACTAAAAATTTCAAGCGATCCCATTCCATGTAAAAAAAAAAAAAAAAAAAAAAAAAAAATATATATATATATATATATATATATATATATATATATATATATATATATATATATATATAATCTGATCTGGCGATCCCCATGCCCTCCCCCCCTTCTTATGACAAAGTCTAACAAAGCCATGTTTGTTATCTCAAAGGCAACGAATGTAAAGATTTTTTTGTTGATACATCTTTCTTGTACCTTGGTGAAAGTTGTTTTTAATGTGTCTTTTTCGGAATGGATGACATTATTCTATTTTTACATGGTTTCCGACATAAATGTAGATTTTACATGACGAGTGTTTCGTGCTTTAGCCAAAATTTAGGACCGACTTATGCTGATTAACAAAGGTCTCAGTGCATTGACAATTTGTAAAGGAGTATTTTATTAATTTCTTAGAATTATTACATCATGTTCATTTTTCTATTCATTGTTCCTGGAAACAGGTTTTAGTCTTTGCGCTTATTCATCGATAACGAACTGTAATATAAAAATCTGTGTTTCATTCCTTAAAGAAAGAATTACATAATTTTAACGAAATAAATTTCAGTTTTATCAGGTGTATATTTTCTATTACGAAACCTCTAGTATTCAGGCGAGGACCGGCCTTGTTATTGTAAGGTGCAAGTACACTCCTGGCCATTAACATTGCTACACAACGAAGATAACGCGCTACAGACGCGAAATTTAACCGACAGGAAGAAGACGCTGTGATATGCAAATTATTAACTTTTCAGAGCATTCACAGTAGTTTAGCGCCGGTGGCGACACCTACAACGTGCTGACATGAGGAAAGTTTCCAACCGATTTCTCATACACAAACAGCAGTTGACCGGCGTTGCCTGGTGAAACATTGTTGTGATGCCACGTGTAAGGTGTAAGGAAGAGAAATGCGTACCATCACGTTTCCGACTTTGATAAAGGTCGGATTGTAGCCTATCGCGATTGCGGTTTATCGTATCGTGACACAGCTGCTCGCGTTGGTCGCGATCCATTAACTATTAGCAGGATATGGAATCGGCGGGTTCAAGAGGGCAATACGGAACGCCGTGCTGGAAATCAACGGCCTCGTATCACTAGCAGTCGATATGACAGGCATCTCATCAGCATCGTCCAGCCACGTCTCGATCCGTGAATCAACAGATGCGGACGTTTACAAGACAAAAACCATCTGCACGAACAGTTCGACGACGTTTGCAGCAGCATGTACTATCAGCTCGAAGACCATGCCTGCGGTCACCCTTGACGCTGCAACACAGACAGGAGCACCTGCGATTGTGTACGCAACGGCGAATCTGGGTGCACAAATCAAAATCAAATGTTCAAATGTTTGTAGAACTTATGGGACTTAACTACGGGGTCATCAGTCCCTAAGCTTACAAACTACTTATGAACTAGCTAATACTAAGGACGGCACAAATATCCATGCCCGAGGGAGGATTCGAACCCCCGACCGTAGTGGCCGTGCAGACCGTGACTGGAGCGCCTCAGTCTCCTCGGCCACCGCGGCCCGCTCTGGGTGCACGAATGATGAAACGTATTTTTTTCGAATGAATCCAGGTTCTGTTTACAGCATAATGATGGCCGCATTTGTGTTTGGCGACATCACCGTGAACGCATACTGGAAGCGCGTATTCGTCATCGCCTTACATGAACTGTGGGGTCGTTTTGAAGCTGCATGGGCATTTGCACTTGCACACGCCATCCAAGCTCTGTTTGACTCCGTGCCCAAACGTATCAAGGCCGTTATTACGGCCAGAGGTGGTCGATCTGGGTACTGATTTCTCAGGATCTATGCACCAAAATGCGTGAAGTTGTAATCAAAATGTTTCAAATGTTTGTATAGCTCATGGGACTTAACTGTGGGGTCATCAGTCCCTAAACTAACAAAGTACTTATGAACTAGCTAAGACTAAAGACGGCACAAATATCCATGCCCGAGGGGGCATTCGAACCCCCGACCGTAGTGGCGGGGCAGACCGTGACTGGAACGCCTCAGTCCCCTCGGCCAGCGTGGCCGGCGAAGTTGTAGTCACATGTCAGTTCTAGTACAATACATTTGTCCGATGAATACCCGTTTATCACCTGCATTTCTACTTGGTGAAGCAATTCTAATGGCCAGTAGTATACTTATACTTCCTCCTGTGCCGGTTCTACCACCCCCCCCCCCACCCCACACCCCGAACAAGTCTGGCGCACAGGTTGATAAACTCTAGAGTCTACAGTTAATTGGTAGAAAATCGAATAACACGAAGATTTTTCATCCCGCGTGCAGAGATTGCGGTACTGGAGAGCGCCCTGCGGTCTCAGCAGTCGGGCGCTGCGGCATTGGGAACTGTGCGGCCACTTCCGGTGCAGCGACGCGACAGATGCCGGCGCGGCGCAGCGGGCTTCGTCACTTCCGCCACTTTATCGCCGCTGACAGGCAGCTGCGCCGTCACCTCTCGCAGCGTCTGTTGCGCATGCGCATGCTCCGCCTGGACGAGGCAGTTCTGCTGGCGTCCCGTCGCATGTCTCGTCACATCTCATACTAGGTACTACGCGTTGTCAGTTCATTTCCCTGCTTTACAAACATTGTCCCTTTTGTGTCTAGTTGCCGCCGGTTGTCCTAGGTGTCGGTGGCCGAGTAGAGAGAGAGAGGGACACAGGAAAATAGGATGCACGCGTGTGCGGGTACAGAGCCTGAGGTGACCAGCCAGTGGGACAGCAGAAACTAGAAACACTAAGCTAGATTAGAACAAGATATATATTTCGTAGAGATAGTATAATACTTTACTGAAGAGTAGTGGAATGCAGATACATAGTTTAACTAGATAGAGGCCTGCTTACTGATGAGAGTCTGTTTTACTTGCTTTCTTATTGCCAAGTGACCGATCCAGTTCAGTGGTGGCCACGAGCGGGGTTGCAGCAGAGGGCGCTCGTGGCTGACGGCGTAAGAACGGCCGGCCGCGGTGGCCGAGGGGACAGGCGCTCCAGTCACGGTCAGCACGGCCACTACGGTCGCGGGTTCGAATCCTCCCTCGGGCATGGATATTTGTGCCGTCCTAGTTCGTAAGTAGTTCATGAGTAGTTTGTAAGTTTAGGGACTGATGACCCCGTAGTTAAGTCCCATAAGATTTACAAACATAACAACGTGCCGTGCTTGCCTGGCGGAGCGCAGCCAAAGCACGTGGCGCACACTTCAGACTTGTGCGACACTACAGTCCCAACCAAGTAACAATTCATTCTGTCTGCTTTTTCTGAAGCAAAAGAACTATAGGTAGGACATCAAATGCTATGTAAATTTAGAAAACGAGTGCAACCCAGTCGTTCCACCAAAACATTTTTGAGCTCTCATGTAAAGTCAAGTCATTTATTTTAGTATTTACGGTAGTACCATTTCCTTGGAGAAAGGAGGTTAAGTAGGGCTCCTCTACATTCAAACCAACATGCATATCAACCAGGTAAATCATCTGAGACAGCTCTCCACCAACTCGTTGGGAAGGTGGAGAAAGCACTACACTTTCAGGAAATAGTCCTCTGTATCTTCCTGGACATCGAGGGGGCTTTTAGCAACACGACCTTCGATTCCATGGTTAGGGCAGCAGATTTGCATGACCTAGGGACCACTATATGTAGGTGGACTAGGGCCATGCTCAGTGGAAGAAAGGTAGAGGCTACCATGATGAATGAAAAAACGGTAATCAACACCACTAGGGGTTGCCCGCAAGGAGGCGTTCTTTCCCCTTCATTGTGGAATCTAGTGGTGAATGATCTCATTGGAGAATTAAACTCTAGGCAGAACTTTGCCAAGGATACGCATAGTAATACTTGGCAAATTTGCTGACACAGTGAAGAATATGGCACAAGGTGCTTTGGACTTTGTGCAAGACTGGTGCAGAAAATAGGATATGGGGGTTAGTCCTAAGAAGACTGTTGTTGTACCATTCACAAGGAAAAGTATCCAACACACAAGTTGGAATCTAAAACTTTTCAATGAAGCGCTACCTGTGAAGGGGACAGTGAAATATCTAGGGGTTACCCTAGATGAGAAACTGACATGGACCCTTCACATTAGGAATATTTGCTCCAAGGCAAAAGGTACTCTGGTAAGTACCAGGAGAGCTTGTGACAAAAATTGGGGCCTGAGCCCCAAGGGGATGCACTGGATATACACCACGGTGATTAGACCCAGACCCTATGGGGCGGTCGTGTGGTGGAAGAAGGTAGAACAGCAGGTTGCTGCTAAGGAGCTTGGTAAGGTGCAGAGACTAGCCTGCTTAGCCATAACAGGCGGAATTAGCAGCACACCAACTGCTGGGATGGAAACCATACTGGATATGCCACCATTACACCTTTGGGTCAAGATGGAGGCAGCGGCTGGCGCATACAGACTCAAAACTGGCAGAAACTGGAACTCTTTGGGATATCCAGAATCACACACTAAAATATGAGTGAGATAAATATAGGAAAGGTTGGGGAAATGCCAGCCGACTATATTATAACCCCATACTGCTTCAACAAGCCTTTCAGTATAACAATTGGAAGTAGGGAGCAGTGGGAGAAAATAGTTCGACACCGTAAGGGGGATATTGTCTGGTTCACTGACGGGTCAAAATCAGACCAAGGCGTAGGGGCCAGGGTATACGGGGTGCAGCCAAGACTGGAGGGCGTCATTTCTCTAGGGAAACTGGCCTCAGTATTCCAGGCCGAAATCACTTCCATCAGGGCATGTGTGGAGGAGAATTTGCGTAGGTGCTACAAAGATCGTAGCATCTATATATATATTCAGACAGCCAGGCAGCCCTGAGATCACTGGCAGCTCATGCAACAAGGTCTAAATTTGTTGCAGAATGTCACTCGGGGATGAGTGGCAACGAACATGCTGACAGATTAGCCAGGATGGGAGCAGAGACTCCATTTATTGGACCGGAATCTGTCCTGACAATCACCAAGGCAATGATCAAATTGGAGCCACGTAACTGGCTCAGAAGACAGCACGTAGAATATTGGAGCAAAGTCTACCAACAAAAACATGGCAAGGTAATGATGACAAAGCCATGTTTTAAAAGAACCTCTGCAATCCTGGGCCCGAAAGGGAGAGAGATTAGACTCATGGTTGGATTGCTGACAGGCCATGGGGATTTCAAAAAACATCTACATACAATGGGAATAACAGAAGAGGACCCTAAATGTAGGATCTGTGATGACGGTGATGAAACTGCATCACATCTAATCTTCGAACGTATTGTATAGGAGAGTAAAAGGCACAGAACATTTGGGACAACTAGACCTGAAGAAATTGTGTCTAATAAAGAACTGGTAAAGGGAGTCCTTGCACTGTTCAAGGGCATTGGTTGGCTTTACTAGATATACATGGAGCGATACCACACAATAAACTTAGTTTCGGAGAGGGCCGTGGCGGATTGGACCAAGCCTGTTTTGGTTTCCCTGGAAAAATCAAAGCAAATCAAATCAAATCAAACCATTCAATAACTTTGTGATAAACTATAAGATGGACATTAACAAGAGCAAAACAAGGGTAATGGAGTGCAGTCTAAGAAAATCAGGTGATGCTGAAGGAATTAGATTAGGTAACGAAACAAAAAAGGAGGTAGATGTGTTTTGTTACTTGGGCAGTAAAATAACACATGATGGTCGCAGTACAGGAGATATAAAATGCAGAATGGCAATGGGTAGAAAAGCGTTCTTGAGAAAGAGAAATTTGTTAACATCGAATATTGATTTAGGCCTAAGGAAGTCCTTTCTGAAGGCATTTGTGTGGAGTGTTGCCTTGTATGGGAGTGAAACATGGACGATAAACAGTGCGGACAGGAAGAGGATTGAGGCTTTTGAAATGTGGTGCTACAGAAGAACGCTGAAGATCAGGTGGGTGGATCGCGTAACTAATGAGGCGGTACTGAACAGAATTGGGGAGAAAAGAAATTTCTGGCATTCCTTGACTAAAAGAAGGGATCGATTGGTAGGACAAATTCTTAGACATCAAGGAATCGTGAATTTAGCATTGGAGGGAAGCGTTTGGGAATAAAACCGCTGAGGAAGACCAAGAGATGGATACAGTAAGCAGATTCAGACGGATGTAGGTTGCTGTTTTTATGTGGAATTGAAGAAGTTTGCTCAAGATAGGGTATTGTGGAGAGCTGTATCAAACCAGTCTCCGGACTGAAGACCACAACAACAACAAACTGTTATCTAATTAGACTGCCGGAAAAAAGAATTAGTTCACCTTGAAAGACGACGTTGACTTTTATCTGATGACGGAAGATAGGGTAACCATTCGTCCCGTTTTTTCCGTACAGTCTAGTTTTTTTTATGTCCCTCTGTCCCGATAGTTTTTGTAGGATCGCTCAAATGTCCCGTTTTTGTGGTTCCTATTGGCTTAAGTATTTTATGCTATAAGATGTTTAATATTCTATTAATTGTGCAAAATATGTACTGTAGGGCCGCGGTGGAGTAGCCGAGCGGTCTAAAGCACTTCGCTGCGGAGCGCGCGGTTGCTCGCCGTGGAGATTCGAGTGCTCCCCGGTGCATGGGTGTGTGTGTTTGTCCGTAGGTTAGTTTACCTAGGTTTTAGAAGTTTGTAAGCTACGGACTGATGACCACGCAGTTTGGTCCGATAGATTTACAGACATTTGAACATTTTGTACTGTTGGAAGAGCTGCCTGTATAAATCGTTGTAATATTTGGTTTCTTTTATGTTACTTTCCACAATTAATTGAAGGTACGACAACTTTCAGCACTCACAGTTACCTAGAAAGAACAGAGAGGACAATACAACAAGCAAAGCACTGTTGGTACTACTGTCAATGCAAAAAACTAAGTTAACACCCAGCGCGGTATTGGATAGAGGCAATGATGAAGGAATTTCTCAAAGTGCTTGAATTTTTCACCGCGTCGAATATCCAGTTAGTTCGCATGCATAGTATCGATACAGTTAAGTCTGAAGACCTTGTAGTGGATACGTGAAAGCTGTAAATCTGTGCAGTCACTGTTTCATCATGCCGAAACGTAAGTGTAATTTTAACAGCAGTATAAAAAGTGAGTTTTCTTTTATTACTGGTTGCGGACAAACTGTAGAGCGTACGTTATGAAAATAAAAATTTGCTATTGACCAGGTGGAAGGTATGGAAATGTGAATCACATTAAGACGAAGAAACATCGCATGAACGGTCAAACGAAAAGCGCAAACAAAAGTGTGACTATTTCACAATAGTAAAAACGTCAGTATGAAAAATATGATTCATTTGGTGGAGTTTTGTCTGGCAATCCGTGGGTCAAATGCTGCTGTGTAAATTTTTTTCCTTGGTGAACCCTTAGTGGTAAACGGAATGAATGTTCAAACAGTGAAAGCCTTACTTATTGTCAAAGCGCAATTTAATGTGTGTCATGTGCTGACTTCCATGACACAGTGCCAAAAGAAAATGCACTTCTGAATGAAATCCATAAAAGTTAAAAGTTTGCTAACAGTGCAGCAGAAGAAATGTAAACATTCATTTGAGACCGTTTGACTGAACGATGAAAAGATAAATGTCACTGTCTATTAAATTTTGTCAATATAAATTGTGTCCCGTTTTTTCTTTAATTGTCCCAGATGTTTTCCTGATGTTTTCTTATAATGTCCACCTTTCTAATAAAAATGACATGGACACCCTAGGGAAGATGTGTTCTGGATAACAGTAGATGGACACGAGGTAATTGGCCGCGAGGTCTAAGGCGCCATGTGATGCATCGGGCGATGGTTCGAGTCCACTCTCGTACATTGATAATGTGTGCTGTCCTTGTCATAAGTTAGTTTACGTAGTTTGTACATCTAGGAATCGATGGCCTCACCAGTTTTGTCCTTTAGTTTTACAATAATTTGAACACTTTGATAGTAGATGTACTGGTAATGGTACAAAGGTCGACAGCCAACTTACGGGGTACTTTTGTACCTTTCAATAGGAAATGTTTACAGTCGTAAAGAAGGAAGGAGGGAAGCATGGAGTATAAAGTCCCGTGCTGGCCGCAGTGCCGAGCGGTCTGCGGCGCGCCGATTACAGTCTGCACGGCCGCTGCGGTCGGGGGTTCGAATCCTCCCTCGGTCATGGATGTTTGTGTTGTCCTGAGCGTAAGTTAGTTAAGTAAGTAGTGTGTAAGTCTAGCGACTGATGATCACGAAGTTTGGTCACACAAAACCTCACACACATTTGAACATTTTAAAGTCCCGTCTAGACCGTGGTCATTAGAGACGCAGCGCCGCGGCGGAGCGGCCGAGCGCATTGAGGGGCTACGCTACGATTCGCGAGGTCGTTCCCCGTCGGGGGTTCGAATTCCCCCTTGGGCATGGATGTTTGTGCCGTCTTTAGTGTAAGCTAGTTCGTAATTAGTTTCTAAGTTAAAAGTGGGCCGCTGTACGAAATAAAAGCTTAATTCTGGTAAGAGGTACCCAGATAAGAGTTTACTCTTATAAAAAAAATTTAAATTTAGCAGTAAAATTATCAAAAGGTCCGTGTGAACTACCGGCTACTCCCTGCTGCAAAACCTTGTTCCCTGGCCCAAATTGAGAACTGACTTGGTTCGAATTACTCTAATAACAGGAATTTAACGATACAGTGGCCAATATACGTAGGAGCTCACACGAAATTACACACAGGCATTAATAAACAAACCACCACAATTAAAGTTATTTCATAAAGGTAGCTAAGGAAACATTTACGGCACAACGGAACTTAAACATAAAGGAATCGCATCTGAGCTTGTTCTCAGCACTGGTGAAAAACAATATTAAATAAAAGGGGGAAGGTGCTCAAAAACTACGAAAGCTACCGGAATATGGCAAAACCCAAGACACAGCGGTGGTGTGAGAGAAGATCGCGAGATTCGCCCTGGAGAAGGCTCGTCTACTGGCTTGTAACCAAAGGGTATAAAATCTCTTTGGTCGCATCAGCAGCAGGGGTTGGTAACGACTAACTATCGACTCTGAACAAGAGAGAACCACGCAAAGATAGCTATTACTACCCACATTCAGACAGCCATTACATTCTCGCACACGCACTTAAAAATAAAACAAGTTCACATTCTCACAGGGACAACAATAAATTATTAAAATAACGAAATCCTAGCAATATTAACTAAAATTTCAGAAACTAATATTTTAAAACATGAAATAAAAATGCTGTTCTTCATGCCTCGAAAAGACTGGGGTTCTAGTTTTAACAAAATGCTAATCTAGAGATATCAAATAAACTACAATTTTATAAAAAAATATATGGAAGACGACAGACAGTCGTCTTTCAAAGTTTAGGTACTTATGACCCTGTAGTTCAGGCCCCACAAGCTCTACAAGTATTTGAGCATTTTTGAGAGACGCAGATTACGCTCGCAGTGTTTGGGTAAGGATGTGAAAGAAAATGGGCCGTGCCCTTTCAAAGGAACCGTCCCCGGTATTTGCCTGGAGTGATTTAGGGAAATCACTTAAAACCTAAATCTGAATGGCCGGGTGTGGTTTCGAAACACCATCCTTTCGAATGTCAGCCGTAAGGCTCAGTGTGATATCAGTGTCAGAAGCAAATAGGTAACATGCTACTGAAACGCACTCGTGCTTCCTACAGCCAACTAAACGAGGGTGAAAGGGGTCAAACTGGGGCCTTTAGAATTCCGGTATGGCCTTTTCAGAGAAATGAAACGCAAGGTGTACGTCATTTTTGCAAGGATGCTAGTTGCAATAGTCAGGTGATCATTCTCACACCAGTTGAAGAGGTTATGGACATCTGCGCAGCACAGACCTCCGCTAAGATCGTCCAACTGTAAGTGCAGATTGAGCAGTTACACAGAAAAAAATGAAAGGTTTATGAGTCCGGAAGTGTCGACACGAACTGTTGCCTACCGTTTACTGGCAGTGGGACCGGCACCCACACCTCTACCCCGCCTGACTCCACACCACTGTCGGCCACGGCTCGACTGCCGCCATCAGAGGATGACTTGGAACGTCGACTAGGGGTCTGTGGCCTTCAGGCCGCACACAAGTGATGGTCGATTGCACGGAAGACGTGGATCTGACGAGCGTTGTCTCGTACAGTTCATTCATTTAAGAGACTGAACCGACCCCAGGCCTTAAACCGTCGGCACAACGCAATGTTTTTATTTCTTCTTCTTGCACTTTAATTCCTTCTCCAAATTTTTCCTTGGTTTCCTTTATAGCTTGCTCATTGTACAAATTGAATAGCATTGGAGAAAGGCTACAACCCTGTCCTACTCCCTTCCCAACCTCTGCACCCCTTTCATGCCTTTCAACTCTTATAACTGCTGTCTGGTTTTTGTACAAATTGTAAATAACCTTCCATTCCCTATATTTTACTCCTGCTGAATTCAGAATTTGAAAGAGTGTATTCCAATCACTTTTAAAAATTACGAAATCTGTAGTTGGGAACAAAACTCTAACGGTTTCACAGAAGTATTCACATAAACGTCAGATGTAAGACAAGGGGATAAAAAAAATTCGAAAGCTTACTGTCGTCATCTTTACCATCTTTAACTAATAATTTTTCTATCCTTTTTTTGTGTGCATGACATGACACTTATTCATTTTCAACTCGGAATTTAATTTCCGCCGCGGTGGAGTTGCCTAGCGGTCTAAGGCGCCTCGCTGCGGAGCGCGCGGTTGCTCGCCGTCGAACATTTCAAACATTTTAATTTCATCTCCTTTTTTTTTTTTTTTTTAAACGGAGATTCCGCTTCGTCTTGCAGGTACTGTACAAGTGGTGATATTACCGTCCTCGTCATTTCGTCACTTTTCCCGTCCACTAGTTCCGTTACCTGTGCATTAGACGATTAGCGGGTTCCGCGGCCCATCTGCTGGACAAGGTCCGCCGTGAATTAGGAGGCGGCAGCTGAGTCCCGCCCGTAGTTACGGCAGGCAGGGTCGCGTCTGCCAGTGGACGCCGACGGCGCCGTAAAACGCGCACCAGTCAACGTGTCCGCCGCCAGCTGCGCCGCGACAGCCGGCCAGCGACGCGCAAATAAAAACACGCCGACCCAGTCTCAGGTGGTCGCCTAGCAACGGACCTGCCACAGACGTACCGATCGAAAACAGCTCCACAAGATTTAACTCGTTTCCAGATATTATTTCGTGTTTATCTCCTCATCGGACAGAAGATAGCGTACGCAGGAGCTACCCTTCTCGAGTACCTTGTCAGTCTGACCCGACTGCCTACAGCTGTGGAGAGCGAAGTATTGTGCACATTAGCCATTCCATTTCAAATCGGGCAGCACGAACTTACCATTGTTTTTTTTTTTTTTTTTTTTTTATGAGTGATTTCACTTTTTTGTAACAGAAAATAGACGTTCAGTTAATATCTCTGACAAACTCGCAACCGTGCAACCGTGATAAGCAAACGATTATGATACTCATAGCTGGGAAACTATTCAAAGTAATATATATATATATATATATATATATATATATATATATATATATATATATGACTGTATGTTCTCTATGTGTTCATAAACCATTCATAAGAATGCATTGAATCTTTGGTGAACTGTTCACCGTACGCCCACGAAGGTTCCTGACCCAAAAACAAAAGAGCACGACGCGTAGCTCAGGACGAGGCCTACGAGAAAGACGGCCCCAGCGCAGTCGTCATGCCACGTAAGCAAGGTAGTTCCAAGCCTGCGCCATCGCTAGCCGATTAGCCGGCCGCTGGGGCACGGCCCACTGCGTCATAGCGGGCAGCCACTGAGCTAGCGATAGCGCCGGCTCGGTACTACCTTGCTTACGTGGCATGATGATTGCGCTGCGGCTTGTCTTTCTCGTAGGCCACCAGCTAAGGAGATATAACGTCGTAAATAATAAGAGGCCACCTCGTGAGAAAACCCAAATTTATACGTCAATTATTGGAAAATGAGAGTAGTTAGGGACTCGAAACAAAGTTTGAATGTAATTTGGGAGGTTTATGAAGCGTTTTGTAACTTAATCCCCCCCCCCCCCCACCACACACACACAAAATCATGAAACGAAAATAAGTCTACCACTCACAACAGATAACAGATTCGCTATGGATGCCTTACAACTATGGATGCCTTACAACTGTCGCATCGGGCATGAACGTGTATCAAATGAAGTTAAAATTACAGATTCAAATATTTATTTTTGTCTGCGAGTCACCCTTAATTCTCTTGCATCCAAAATTAAGCAGTCTGTTTTCTTAATCTCTCTATATATATAACCGAAAGGACACTCACTCACTCACCGACTAAACTCGAAATCTCGAAAACTGTTTCACCTATGAAGCAGAAATTTGGCAGAAATATAGTTTATGGGTAGAAAACGTGAGCTAAGAATGTATTTTGTTATAGGTACATGGCGGAGCATACTTCTAAAGATTCACGAAATGTACAGTTTCATTCCGACTTTCAGGAAATTTCCCACGCTTGACCTTCAAAACAAGAGAAACGTCACCGTCTACCTTATGTTTCATACGGTAAACTTTGCAACATAAAAAAGGATCGCCATAACTTCAGAACGGCTCGACCGATTTCACAGATCCTGTTTTTGTTGTTTTCGTTCTTCTCAGAACAACGGTTGTATGAAATAAAACTGGAATATTTGAGAACAACAAAGTGCGTTTTTCAGTGAGACCCTACGTATCTATTGCATAGAAGTCTATAGTTTTCTTTTGATATTGATAAAATTTTGCACACTCTACCTTAAAAACAAAAGGAATGTCACTGTCTGTAAAAATTTCGTTCGGTGTGTGGTGGAGGGTACTTAACTTACGGAATTTTACACAATGCATAGTTTTGCTCCAATCGTTATGAATTTTTGCCCCCACGACCTTTAAACCAAGAGGAAGTTCAGTGGGTGCATAACTGTTTGTGTGGTACATGACAGAGGGTACCTTGAAGAAAACTTTGCCGAGAGAGGGATAGGTGGGAACGAACAGAGAGATGAGAGATAAAGAGGTGGCTGCAGAGAGAGGGGGCAAGGGGATGTGTACTACGAGAGTGTAGGATAAATACTCAGGCAATGCCGGGTTTATAGCTAGTTTTAAAATAAAGTACAAAATGAAAACACTATTGTGTACATTAACGTGGTATTTATGTTGTATTTTTTATAATTTAAATTTCATGCACTTTTCATCAGTTGTCCATAAAATGCATTTTAAGTGGTATAAAATGAAGGTCATATTGGTCAGCATTTGATTTAAAAACAGTATCTGTAAACAGTTTTACGGTGTCTTGAATAGGCAGCTGTAGGAAAATAAAATGTATCAAGAAACTACGCCAAATTTCCTGGTGAGTGTGACGTAGCACGGCCAGTTGTGAGGCCTTGTCTTCTAGGTAGTGTTGGTCCAGGTACGCGGCGAGGTGTCTTCGCCTGTGACGGACGACAGCCCAGCGCAGCCTGACTTATTAGTGCAGCGTCGTGAGCTTACGTATTCATTACTTCATTATTTTTCCACGTTACAGATAAGGACTCCATAATTGACGTAAATCAACGTGTAACAAAAAATCATTCAAGCCTATGTACGTTTTCTTGATAACACACCGCTGCGACTGTTAAAAATTCTTTACTAAGATCTCAGTACCGATTTCGCAAATTTGCATCATCAGATGTTTATTTCATTCCGCTCTTAACCATAATATGTTACTTTGACTCTAAATTAGCTGATCCCCATCATTCTCGAGTTGTAACCAACTCGCCTGTAAAAACATCTGTAAAATCCCATTTGTCCAAAAAGTGGGGCTCCGTGAACATGTATTAGAAACGTAATAAAATCCCATACCTAAAACAGTAAATTTTCATCAGCCAATGGCCTACATCTGATATAAAACTTTACACTAAGAACGTCAGGGGGTTCTGGCACTTCACTTCCATAGGAGACAGCTAGGGGACGAGGCGTTGTTGTTGCCGGCATCAGACTGGACACGAGTCGCGGCTGAGCCCAACGCGAAGAGACGCGCATGCGCACCGACGCGTGCCTCGGTTGACTAGCGCCTGATTTAAATGGTGGGGACTAGCCGCACAGCAAGGTGATATAATACATAAATACTAGAATTTTTTTAGGCAAGTTGGTTACAACTCTAGAATGATGGGGATCAGCTAGTTTAGAGTCAAAGTAACATATTATGGTTATGACCTGAATGAAATAGGCACCTGATGATGTAAATTTAATTTGCGAAACCGGTCGTGACTTCTTAGTAAAGAATTTTTAACAGTCGCAGCGGTGAGTTAGCAAGAAAATGAGACAATTCGATTGTGGTTGCCCGATGAATAAAGTATTGTGTTCTATGTAAGTTTAATTCTTAAGAAAACTGAATTTTTTTAATTAATGAAGAAAAGGTTTTACAACAATGAATTAATTGTTCTCGTGTTATTGTTACATTCCTACATCAACTTTAGATATTCAGCTTCAAAATGAACTGTAGTTCACTGAAATCTGATATGAGGTCCTTAAGTTACACAGAACACAAAATAAAGTTAACTTGACCGAATTTCAACTCGAAAGATAGTAATCATTTAAGGGATAACTACATGACAATTGTTTTCTTTAATATTAATTGGGGCATGTAGATATTATTAATTATTTAAAAATACGAAGTCAATTTTGTCAGTTTTCGACCGATTTCAAATGGAATAGACCAAATATGCGTCTGCTGTTGCTGGATGAGCGAGTTTGTGTTTCCGAAGTGAATCACGGGTCGTAACACATTTGAAATGTAACGCCACTGTTCAAAGTGCTGTCGATGCGAACAAGAGGAGACATCACACCAGTATGGCGATGACGAATACACGCTTCCAATGTGCGTTCACTGCGATGTCGCCAAACACGGATGCGACAATCATGGTGCTGTAAACAGAACCAGGATACATCCGAAAAAATGAAGTTTTGCCATTCGTGCACACAGGTTCGTCGTTGCGTACACCATCGCAGGCGCTCCTGTCTGTGTTGCAGCGTCAAGGATAACTGCAGCCATGGTCTACGAGATGATAGTCCATGCTGCTGCAAACGTCGTCGAACTGTTCGTGCAGATGGTTGTTGTCTTGCAAACGTTCCCATCTGTTGAGTCGGGGATCGAGACGTGGCTGCACGATCCGTTACAGCCATGCGGATGAGATGCCTTTCATCTCGACTGCTAGTGATACGAGACCGTTGGGATCCAGCACGGCGTTCCGTATTGCCCTCCTGAACCCACCGATTCCATATTCTGCTAACAGTCATTGGATCGCGAACAAGGCGAGCAGCAATATCACGATACGAAAAGCCGCAGTCGCAATAGGCTAGAAGCAGACGTCGGAAACGTGATGGTACGCATTTCTCCTCCTTACACGAGGCATCACAACAACGTTTCACCAAGCAACGCCGGTCAACTGCTGTTTGTGTATGAGAAATCGGTTGGAAACTTTCCTCATGTCAGCACGTTGTAGGTGTCGCCACCGGTGCCAACCTTGTATGAATGCTCTGAAAAGCTAACCATTTGCATATCACAGCGTTTTCTTCCTGTCGGTTAAATTTCGCGTCTGTAGCACGTCATCTTCGTGGTACAGCTATTTTAATGGCCAGGAGTGTACATGGTGATTGCTTGCTGTGTAGTCGCTTGTAATGGTTAGACTGTATCGCCATTTTTTTTTCCTCTCAGAGAGCTCGCGAATCCCATTACGAAAATGATTGGCAACCACAGCTCTGACGTATCGATGCACAGTCGATCAGAGCTAAAATTGCTCCACACCCTGTTATAACAGTTTCCAGGAGCTGCGGCCGGAATGCGGTCTAAAAACGTAAAATATGGCTCGCAGATGGACACTACCTGAGCCTTTCACGTCACAGCTGCGTAACACGCGCAAGAAACCGGAACAAAGGCGAGCAGCCTCTGGTGATGGGAGGCGGAGCTAGCCGGCCAGGTAGCGCGCTGAATGCCGCGTTTTCGCGTTTCACACCCGGGTTCGGCGGCCGGGCCATAATTTCTAGTCAGCGGTTATTCAGACACTGCTCAGTCGCCGCGGCACAATGCCCTGGCCGCAAGAAAGGAGCCAGCCCCACAAATCTTCCCGCAGTCAGACGGCGGCCGCTAGTGACGCGCGGTCTGGTAGTCTTCGCGGCGGGACACAGTGAGCTGCCGTGTCCCGGCTTTGACGCTAGGAGATCGCAATTCCGCCGCTCTGAATGGAGACCGGAGTATTGAGTGGGAAGAGGTCGACAACATGCGTGTCCAAGTAACGCTAAGGTGTAACAATACGCTACAAATGACTCGACATCATTGCAAAGTAGCGGCTGTGATGCGTGAAATACTGGAGAAGGAAAACGCGATTGTCTGTGGCAAATACGCGAGTCATTTAGAATTTAGAATACAACGGTGCATTTTGTAGGCCGGCATAAGAACACTCAACTTTAATACCAGTATAATGTCACGAATCTCTTCCCAGAGCAATGCGACAGTCATAACGGTGCTCTGATTCCGTTATTCTTGACAATTAGCTTGTTAGTGACAAATGGTTTAGAAAACAATTATTTATTTATTTACTTATTGTATCGGTGTCATCACACCAATACAATAAGTATTTAAACGCGACGACGGCGTTAGCTTCAGTTATTTCACCGTAGATGCTATCATACGTCCGACCTCGCACGGGAATCCGTAATGGCGAATGAAAGAGGGCAACAAGGTCTAAAATTGTTGCAGAATGTCACAGGGTTCTGGTGGAGCTAGGGGAAAGCAATAGAGTAAACCTATTGTGGGTCCCTGGCCACTCGGGGATCAGTGGCAACATGCCGACAGATTAGCCAGGATGGGGGCAGAGACTCCATTTATTGGACCGGAACCTGTCCTGACAATCACCAAGGCAATGATCAAATTGGAGCTACGTCACTGGCTCAGAAGACAGCACGTACAATATTGGACCAAAGTCCATCAACAAAAACATGGCAAGGTAATGAGGCTAAAGTCATGTTTTAAAAGAAGCTCTGCAATCCTGTGCCTGAACAGGAGGGAGATTAGACTCATGGTTGGATTGCTGACAGGCCATGTGAATTTCAAAAAACACCTACATACAATGGGGATAACAGAAGAGGACCCTAAATGTAGGATCTGTGATGACGGCGATGAAACTGCATCACATCTAATCTTCGAATGCATTGCATTGGAGAGTAAAAGGCACAGAACATTTGGGACAACTAGACCCGAAGAAATTGTGTCTAATAAAGAACTGGTAAAGGGACTCCTTACTCTGCTCAAGGGTATTGGTTGGCTTTACTAGATAAACATGGAGCAATACCGCACAATAAACTTAGTTTCGGTGCGGGCAGTGGCGGGTTAGACCAAGACAAAGAGGGCATGGACGATAGGGGTGCTACAAACATAGCGTGCGACTTGTGAGAATTTGAGACGGACGGGAGGCATGCACGGATAGCCTAGTGGTGAGCCGGGCGCCGTGGCTCAGCGCGCTGGTCAGAGGGTTCAACGCTCTCTGTACCAAAAAAGCTGAGCCAAGAACACATCCTTTCTTTCCTATCCTTCTTCCTTCCCTTCCTTTAACGATCATTTCCAAAAATGTATTTATTTATTCGTGTCAGAAGCACTTAGAATGTATAAAATAATGTACAATATTTACACGTTATGTGAATACATCATATTTACAAGACAATTATTTACACTTTTGATGCCCAGAAGTTAGCGACCTGTATTGCATTGGGTGTTGCATGTAGTAGATCTTCTGGTGTGCATGTCGCTGGACACTGGGTACTCTGGAGCGGGTGGGAGGTCGTCTGCGTTGCTCCACATTCACAGAGTGGCGACTCCACTAGGAAGCCACATTTAACCAGATTAAAATGTTCAAATGTTTGTAAATCTATCGGACCAAACTGCGTGGTCACCAGTCCATAGCTTACAAACTACTTAAACCTAGGTAAACTAACCTAAGGACAACACACACACCCATGCCCTAGGAAGGACTCGAACCTCCACGGCGAGCAACCGCGCGCTCCACAGCGAGACGCTTTAGACCGCTCGGCTACTCCACCGCGGCTAACCAGATTACTCAAATGTTCAAATATTTGTATAGCTTATTGGACTTAACTACGTGGTCATCAGTCCCTAAACTTACAAACTACTTATGAACTAGCTAACACTAAGGGCGGCACAAATATTCATGCCCGAGGGGGGATTCGAACCCCCGACCGTAGTGGCTGTGCAGACCGTGACTAACGCGCCGCAGTCCCCTCGACCACCGCGGCCGGCACCAGATTACTCTTACATTTTGTGACACCTGAACGTAGTCTGTTGAGTGATCCCCATGTACTCCACTTCTCTGTGTAGCCGGGTGGTAGTTTCTCGCATGGTGTAAACCACCCTGCAGTACCGGTATACAGTGCATGCCATACTTCGGTTCGGCATTGCTGCGCTGTCCCAACTAGAGCCTCCGTAGATCTAAGGAAGCTCTTCTTGGATTTTAGTCGTTGTTTTGCTGGTTGATGTCCATATAGAGGATGGACTTCAGAAGTTTCTCATTTTCCCCTTTCACTTTTTGCTGCTACCTCTCGGCGGATGTCGGGTGATGCAATTTCCGCAAGACTGTACAGTTTATTCAGATGAGTGGGCTTTAGGCATGCAGTGATAATGCGACAAGTATCGTTAAGAGCAACATCTACTATTTTGGCATGGCTGGATTTGAACCACACTGGACTTGCATATTATCCGGCAGAGTAACTTAGTGCTAGTGTTGGGGTGTGCTCCCCATGTTGTGCCTATTAGCTTTTTGATGACATTGTTTCTAGCAGCCACTTTTTGCTTAGTATTCAGACAGTGCCTCTTGTAGGTTAATGTACGGTCCAGGATGACTCCTAGGTATTTGAGATATGTACAGTGTTCTAGTGTGGTATTTTCCCAGGTAATTTTGAGGGTTCTAGCTGCCTGCCTGTATTTGAGGTGGAAAGCACAAGTCTGTATTTTCCCAGGATTCTCCCTGTAGTAAGCTGACATTTCTCTTAATGCTTTGGACAGATTCTCTTCAACAGCTTTGAAGCAGTGGGCTTGGGCGATGATAGCACAATCATCTGCATAGATGAAGCTCTGTGTTCCTTCAGGTATTGGTTGATCATTTGTATAGATGTTGAACATGGCTGGAGCAATCACACTTCCCTTTTGCGATCTCCATCTGCTTCTGTGTCCCTGAAATTATGAAGCAGGTAAGTTGGTAATCTTTAGAAGCACTTATGAGAAAACGACTGAAATCATGCTTAAAGTTCGTTGGAAATTTATAAGTGCTCACATTATAAAATACTTTATGATTATATAACAATGGTAATTTGCGCTATATGTTAGGAAAATGCACGTCTTTGACACTTTGCATTATTTATGATGTCAAATGTCATGAACTGCTTGTTGTAGAGTGATATAATTTTCCAGTTGCAGTTACTTATACAAGGTATTCGTGAAAACTGTCGAAAAATTTAGAGGAAATACTATTCACTGAAACAAGAAAAGCCGCGGCGGAGTGGTGCTATGCTCCGATTCGCGAGGCCGTTCCCCGTCGGGGATTCGAATCCCCCTCGGGCATGGATGTTTGTGTCGTCTTTAGTATAAGGTAGTTCTTAAGTAGTTTGTAAGTTTAGAGACTGATGACCGCGCAGTTAAGTCCCTTAAGCTCCACAAATATATGAAAATTTGAAACATGAAACTTAAGTCCAATAGACATGGGTCTGAGTTAAACACGTGTGTTGTATGAGGTGTTCCACGTGGCATTCCTTAATGGAAATGAATCCCTTTGCCATTTGGCGTATTGAGCAACTCAGCTTTTGAGGTACACTCACTTGTTATTGTAGTACTTGCTGCCAACCACCGAAGACACGAACCTCTAGTGTCGGCACATAATTGGAATGGAGAAGATCACCTCCTTCAAGTCACATATTTTTCGGAAACACATGTGTTTCTTATGGGAAAACAGCGCCCTTATGATAATTTTGTAAATATAATACAGTCTAGAGCGCAAAAGTGACTTTTTATAATAAACTACTTTCGATCCAATGTTAGACTGTCTTCAGGATGTTGCTCCGATACGGTGTAGTTGATAATGAAAGTCAGTTTTGCGCTCTATGCCGTCTTCATATATAAAGATACTTCCATCAAGATCACAAGCCGTGACGCAGTGGGTATGCCGTTTTCCGTTAAAACACCAAGTTAACAACTGTTGGGCTTGGCTAGCACTTGGATGGGTTACCGTGTCTGCCGAGTGCTGTTGGCAAGCAGGGTGCATTCAGCCCTTGTGAGGCCAACTGAAGAGCTACTTGACTGAGAAGTAGCGGCTCCGGTCACGAAGACTGACATAACGACCGTGAGTGCGGGGCGCTGACCACGTCCCCCTCCATACCGCATCCGTTGACGCCATTAGATAGAGGATGACACGGCCGCTGGTCAGTACCCAAGTAAGTCTCTGGAGGTCTGTCGGACGGAGTTTAGAAGAACTTCCATCAAGTGCCACATAACGTAAAGTCTAGTGCAGTGTTTTTCAACCTTTCAATATTTTGACGAATCCCCTCCACACGATCCGTAACAATAATATTTTATCTCAAAGGAAACTAATTCAATCTTTATTTTAATACAGCATTCTTTTAAATCTCTAGACGAAGTTTTTTAGTGTATTTTTGGGAATGGGACACATTATCCTATTTTTACATGAATTCCGACAGAAAAATATGTGTTGCTTAACGAATGTGTCGCATTTCAGACAAGACTCAAAAGCGAATTATACTCATGAAGAAAGGTCCTACTGTACAGACAATTCCTAATGAAGTAGAACTGTATTTCGAATTTTTCAGAATTTCTTATTGTCTCATTTTGTTCTACCTATCGGTTGGTTCCTGAAAACAGTTTTCAGGCTTTTCGGTTATTCATCATTAATACAATGTGCTATCATCTACTGAATTCATAATGAATGCTACACAAAGGATCCGTAATTTTAATATTAAATAAATTTTTATTTACAAGGAGGCCACATGGGGAACGGGTTTTAGAACTTATTATATTTATGATACGTGAAATTCAGAATTCAAATAACAATCAGCCGAAGTCCTCGGAACTCTCAAAAATTCTCGACAAAATCGACTTTGAAGCGTTGTAAGTAGACGTAACTACCAATAATTAAAACAGTTGTAGCATCTGTCAGACTAGCTCAGGCGGTAGCGTTCTGGCATCACTGCCATAGAATCGGCGGTACGAATCCCACAGTGGCAGCATTTTTTTTCTTTTTCAAATTTAGTTATATAAAATATTTCCGTATCTCTAATTCCACGTGTTGTGTCAGTTTTTGTGTATGTATACGTAGACGAGCTGAACACCATGTCGTCACCTAACATGATGGTTAACTGCTTGCAGATGACTTTCCAAAACCAGTGTCGTAGCTCTTCACGAACTGAACAATCGAAGAGTACCGTCGTCAACTAATACTGAAGCCATTAATGTAAAAAAATGTAATTGATGTTTTTCTGATTGAAACCGTCATTATTAATGAACTTTTGTAAAATATTGAGTATCCCGAATAGAAAGAAAAGCGTGCATTTTTCGTTAAAATTAGCATTAGATATAAAAATTGTGTAATATTCCAACACAATGAAAGAAAATTATTTAAAAAAAAAGGAAAAAAGCTCTTACGGCGGGAAGGGAACCATCGACCCTATGATTGCAAGGCCAGAACGCTACTACCTGAGCTACACCGACAGATGTAACTGATTTTTCTATTGGTAGTTATGTGTACTTGCAAAACTTCGAAATCGATTTTCTAGAGAATTTTTGTGAGTTGCGTCGAATGGCTTTGGCTGATTGTTATTTGTGCACTGAATTTCACGTACCATAAATATAGAGAAATTCTGTAATCCGATTCCCATGTGATCTCCTTGTTAGGCATACGTTTTTGTATTACTGAACCCCTAGATATTTTATAGTGCAAGAACATGCTGACGTGAAGGCGACTACCCGAGCAAGACTTTGCGACCCATCTGGGGTCCCAACCCACAGGTTGAAAAACACTGGTATAGGGGATTGAAGTCTACAGATCGACAGGCGAAGATGTGGGCCCGTCCCGACCAATCCAGGGCTCCTGAAATCCTTCGTCAGACGTTCGCACAAATTGTGACGAAAGTGTGCTAATGTGCCGTCTTGCACGAATTACAACTGTAATCGTTGCTAACATGTCATCCTTCAGCAAGGCAGACAATACATTAACGCTAAAGTCCAGATAATAATCCACATTTGAATATAGTGGAAGCACGTATAAACTTATTAATCATAGCCTAATTCGCCTGCCTATACGTTGATTGATGGTCTCTTTCATGAACTGCCCAGGGATTTCAATCCGCCCGTACGTGCTGGTTGTGCGAATTCTCAATACCTCTCTTGTGAAGCCTGAAAATGCTAGTACTGTACTAATTTCCACAACCAAGCGTCTCATAACTCTTCCTATAAACACGTGTTTTCTCAGTAAGTATTCGTTTCTGGACCTATGTTTTTTCTTCTTCTGTTTCTTATTTCGATGAGAACTACCAACTTTCAGAATATTAGACAATTTTTATTTGAACACGTAGAAGATGTATGTACTACATACAAAATGTTATGGGAGTAACATTAGTACTAACGGAGTAATAAAGGAAACCTGACTACTGAATCTGAAGTGTTACTGCACCCCAATGTGATCAGAAGGCATTTCCTAACCCCATATCGCGTCATATCTCTTGAAGTAAGTGACCCAGGTTGGAAATGGGCATGTTCATGAGGGAATAATTAAAAGTAGTTTACACTACTAATTACCTGAATCTATATTGTAACAACATCTTAGGATACAAACGGATACTAAACAGTATTACCAAGAATACCTATGGATATGAACTTTCTCGATCTGTCAACAGCCGAGAATTTCTTTATTGCGTCCGCCTCATAGCCTCAAGTTCAATTATGAACTGGAATTATCAAGCCAAAATGCATAACCGGCAGCGGAGTACCAATAGGCGTCAAGAGACGAAATAATCTCCAACAGTGGCACTTGCAGTTGCTGATTGGTCATTGGTGAACGTGTACGTTCTGCAGTACGTCTCCACAGCGCATCGCACAGTGTCGATTGGATTTAATTTGAGAAAACGGGCAGGATAGTCAAAAAAATTCAAATGTTCGTTAAGCTTATGGGACTTAACTACGGGGTCATCAGTCCCTAAACTTACAAACTACTTATGAACTAGGACGGCACAAATATCCATGCCCGAGGGGGGATTCGAACCCCCGACCGTAGTGGCCGTGCTGGCCGTGACTGGAGCGCCTCAGTCACCTTGGCCACCGCGGCCGGCGCAGGATAGTCCAATTGCATAACACCCTCTCTGTGCTCTGCGATGCGCTCGTGCATTGTCACCTCTAAAATTCCGAGTCAGTGCGAGAAGAACTTGCATTCATGGGTTGGATTCAAACTACGTACACCCATAAATCAGAAACATGGAAATATTAGAAATATTAAGTTCATATTCAATGGGCATGTTCATTAGTAAGTTTTGAAGAAATGATAGTCATTTCAGTCACCTTGGTTCAGTACGTGTCCTGTTGCCCTGTAGTTACTGGATCTATGCATGATGGCATTGACACGAACAAGGCGCTAATGACTTTGTGTGGTACAGCCGTCCACGCTTCATTCACCCGGTTCCAGAGTTCATCTCTGGCGGTTGGCGTAAGGGCACAGTGCTGCACGCTTCGCTTCACCATATCCCACACATTTCCGATTGACGGAAAATCTGAGGTTCTGTCGCACCAGGGCATGAACTGACGTCCCGATACAACAAGGCACATGGAGTCGTGCAATTACGTTACTGAAAAATGGCGTGTCATGCAGAAAGAATGTAGCTACAGGTCAAAGGTTGTTATTCACGTTGCTCAGATTGCTCATAGTGCACGGACTCACAACAATTGTGATTTGCGGTTGTAACTAATAGCACCGCACGCCATAAGACCTTCATTTGGTGCTGTACATATTATGCGAATGTAGTCTGTGTGATACATCTCGCCCTGTTTGCGGCGAATAAAAATGCGGCCATCATTGTCAAACAAAGAAAACCCTGAATTCGTCCATAAACACTGTCTGATCCATTCGTGTACCCATTGCCGTCTGGCATGTTCGCGCACTCTAGTCAAAGTAGGTGACGCGCATGTAACCCATGCCGTTAAAGGCTATATATATCCAGCCCCCTCCCCCCCCCCCCCCAACAGAGTACGATGTGTTCCATTGTTACACCGATGCGGCAGAGTCCTGAAGGGCGTAGATTAGTCGAAGATATTGGACGACGCTTCGTAACCCATGCCGCAATATTGGCGACGAATTGTCACTTAAGGTACTGTACGATGTGTAATACTGTTGCACTACCGTACCAGAGCAAGGGACGACGGTGATAACTCCCACAGAAGAGATGTCGATTTTACCAGGGCATGGTCTTCATAGTACGACCTGACGCATCTCAAAGCGTGGACCTCAATATCTGGCATACTCTTTTGCTCGATACCTTAGATATGGTTAGTAGAAGAAAATCATTTCTGAAGAAGAGAAATTAGTTAACATACAACTCTGTTCTGAAGGATTTCAAGAGTACCCTTGTACGAGGGTGAAAGGTTTACCGTAGATAGTTCAGTCAGAAAAATGATGGAAGCTTTTGAAATAATAATAATAATAATAATAATAATATGGCTTTCTGTTCCACAGGTCCTAATTGAGGAGTGAGACTGCATGGTCATGGAACAAGTCAATACATGAAGTTTAACACAAAAATGGTAAAAGAAATTTTTTAAGTAGTCCTACGCACACGACAATCTTAAGACAAAGTGAAAAGAATCAATAAAGAAAAAATGAATTAGCTAAATTGTTTAACTTTTCTAGAAGTTCCTCGACAGATAAAAGGAGTGAGCCATGTGGTAACTCTTCAATTTAAATTTGAAAGCGTGTGTGATAGTGCTAAGATTCTTTAGTTCTTGTGACAGCTTATTGAAAATGAATGCTGCAGAATACTGTACACCTTTCTTCACAAGTGTCAAGGTAGTCTGATGCAAATGTAGATTCGACTTCTGTCTAATATTCACTGAGTGAAAACTACTAAATCATAGAAATAATCTGATATTATTAACAAAAAACGACATTAAAGAAAAAAACGTATTGTGACGCCAGTGTCAAAATTAGTAGACTACTGAAAAGGGGTCTACATGACGTTCGTGAACTTATACCACATATTGATCGAACCGCCCATTTCTGAGCTAGAAATATCTTTTTTGTATCAGGCGAGTTACCCCAAAAAACAATGCCGTACGTCATAAGAGAGAGAGAGTAAGCGTAAGAGACTAATTTTCGTGTTGAAAAATCACTTACATCAGATATTCTAATGGTAAATATAGCAGAATTTAATTTTGGAACAAGATCCTGAACATGAGCTTTCCACGACAGCTTACTGTCTATCTGTTCAGTTCCACTTATCATATGCCCATTATGTGTAATCAAAATGTCAGCTTTCGTCAAATTATGTGCTAGAAATTGTAAAAACTGAGTTTTACTGTGATTTAACATCAACTTGTTTTCTACAAGCATGAACTTATCTCTCGAACTGCATTATTTGATACTGCCTTGCTACATGAGGACGCTGAAGATTACATGGGTAGATCGCGTAACTAATGAGTAGGTAATGAAAAGAATGTAGGGGGAAAAGAATTTGACAAAAAATAGGGATCGACTGGCTGGACACATTCCCTGATATAAAGGATTCGTCAGTTTAGCAATGGAGGTAAGGTGTGTGTCTGTGTGGTGGGATGGGGATAAAAGAACGTAGAGGGAGACTGAGAGATGAATACAGGACGGAGGTTCAAAGGGCTGTTAGTTGTCGCTCTTATTCAGAATACAGAGGCTTGTGTTGGGTACGGTGTTGTGTACAGCTATATCAGACCATTATTTGAACAACAGCAATAGCACTCTTCAAACCGCAGTTTGGATCCGTGTTTGATAGACAATGCAGTGTCACGAAGAGATCGACTGGACAAAGCAATTTAGGTTGATTTCGGAGATGCAACGGAAATGCAGCGAGACTGAAGCCAATATTGAATCTTCAATTTAGAAGGTAGACAAATCAAAACGTATTGATAGCGAAAATAGCAGCCCCATTTCTCTCTGATATGCTGTTTTATGGTATTATCGCGAGAGGGATAAGAATCAAAACATTATTAGAGTCACAACAGTGTTTTTGTGGATCCCAGACAAACACCTAAATACCCCCGGTTGTGTGCACAGATTTACGGCGGCAGATAATTGCAGAAAACGGCGGCAAATGCAGGTGAATTGCCCGCCTGGCGTCGCTTCCCTGGCAGCAGACTGCAGCCACGTCTGGCCGGCGGATGCCGTGACGGGCGTGCATGACAGGAACCTATACAGGAGGCCCGCCGCTGTCTCGCTATCTTAATGAGCCATCTTAACGGCGCGCGCTGCCCGCGCGGCCGAGTTATTATAATAATTACTATAATTCTTTTGGCAAATACAGTACACCACGGCGGGCCGGGGGGCCAGAGTTCACGTTCCTGGGCGCGCGATCCACCTGCCGGCGGCCGGGGGCTGTGACGTCATACCACCTGCTGGGGCGTGTACTGTGCGGTCTCATGGGAATGGTCTGCGAGGTGGCAAATAAAAGACCCGCGGGAGATCGAAGTAACCAATGGCCAATGACGGTAATAACAATCGCGTATTATACCAAAGCACCCTGCTATATCCGTAAATTTTCTTGCCGGTCACGGCGGGGCAACGGCGTTTATTGGCATACAGCGAGTAGAGTTCAGATATACAATCAATGAGGTCACACAAAGTCATGGAGTAGCAGTAGGCTTTTAATCAAATTGCATGGTTATGGTATATCACCCCAAATTTGCGACTGGCTAGGGGATTGTCAGAAAGGACACAGGTCGTAGTAATCGATGATAAGGCATCGACAAAAACAGTGGCGATATCGGGCGTTCCACAGGGTAGTGTTATTGGTCCTCTGCTGTTCCTTATTTACATAAACGATTTAGGGGAAAATCTAAGTAGGTCTCTTAGTTGTTTGCAGATGACGCCGTCACGTACCATCTAGTAAAATCATCTGAAGATCAACCCAACTGCACAGCGATCTGAATAAGATATCACTATGGCCCAAAAATTGGCAATTGACTATAAATAATGAGAAGTGTGAAGTTGTCCACATGAGTACGAAAATAAATCGTTAAACGTTGTTTACAAGATAAATCAATCAAAAGGGAAGGTCGTAAACTCCAAAAAATACCTAGGAATTACTCTTACTTCAGACATAAACTGGAAAGAACACGTAGATAATGTCGTGGGAAAGACGAACCAGAGACCGTGTTTTATTGGCAGAACCCTTAAAAGATACAACAGAACTACTACAGAGTCTGCATACACTAGCTTGTTCGTTCTTTTTTGTAGTATTGCTGCCCAGTGTGGGATCCTTATCAGGTGGGTTTGACGGACGACATGGTAAGAGTTAAAAGAAGAGCAACTCGTTTCGTATTGTCACGATACAGGGGAGACAGCGTTACGCAAATGATACGGGATCTGGGATGGGAATCATTACAACAACGGCGCTTATCGCTGCGGCGTGGGCTACTTACGAAACTACAATCGCCAACATTCTCCTCCGAGTGCGAAAATGTATTATTGACTCCCACTTACATAGGTAGAAATGATCATCAGAATAAAATACGAGAAATCAATGCTCGAATGGAGCTGTTCTTTCTTCCCGTGCGCTATTCGAAAATGGAATGGGAGATAAATAGTATAACGATGGTTCGATGAACCCTCTGCCAGGCACTTAAATGTGATTTGCAGAGTATCCCATCTCGATGTATATGTAGATGTAGACGCATGTGGTGGCAGTGCTGTGTACGCAATCTAGAAAAAGACGGAACATTGGCAGTGTTATCCAATTGTACTCCGACGATTCGAGCGAAAATGTTTAGAGCGTGATTATGACCATACGATGGGAATTAATGGACTCTGAACGCTTAATATTACTCGGAGCTATAATATATCGGAATTTATGATTCACACTGTCAAGAGTGACGATAATACCAAATTTCTACCTTTCCCTATGGGCTGAGTTTTCCGTGATAACAGACAAGCAACACGACGTCAACTAACCACAGGAATGAATGTGGCACGTGTTACGAACGTACCCATTGGTTAGAGTAACAGCAGTCGACTAACTGAAGTACCTTTTCTAAAAGTACGACACCGCCTGCACTACCTATATTGGGCGAGTCACCATTTCGGCTGGACCCTAGACAACTTGAAGGCCGTGGCTAGTTCAGATGAAACAAAACTTTTGTTGGTAAGAGCTAATTGTAGAGCTCGAGCACCTTGGACCCGAGTTCTGAACAGGGCATTGTCCAAGGGTGGTAGCTCCTTAACCGAGGAATAGATTCTGCTGCAACTGAGCCGATCATTGTTCGGAAATTATAGTATTACCTGCCTGAATATGCGTCGGGGTGAAAAATATTATATTAATTGTCAAAGTGGTCGCGTATTCTAATAAGCAAAGAACGAATTTGAATGGAAATCAACTTTTGGTTTTTGAAAGTAATGGTCATAAATTAATTGAAACGGAAAGAGGATTAATGAAAAAATCGGAATGCGAGACGGTGAGCTGCTTCGTACTCGTATAATATCAAAAATTCGTTATCATAATAGGTTTGTGCGCTTCATGTAAAGTAAGCAAAAATTCTACCCTAGGTTGTGATTTTGTGATTTCAACCTGAATGGGCAAAGCAAACAACTTCGTTTAATGTCTGTCACAGTGAACATCGTAAAATGAAATTTGGATGCATTACTAAAACTCTCGTAAACACGCAGCATAGGGTATAGGGTATAAAGTAATGATAATAAGACTGCAGGTTCTATAGAACAAATGACTAAAGGAAGACCAAAACGAAAGGATCATTGCCTGTCACTGGCATATTATTTATATACATGTTGCGTCTATTCCGAAAGAACAGACATCACTTCTGATCCTGCAGTTGCAGTGACGGGCAATAATCCTATTGATAATGGGGAGAGGTGGGCAAGTTTGGAGCCCTTATTCTTACGGGAATTAGTACATAGTGACTACGAGTTAAGTACTGTGGGTAGGGTAGAGCTCGAAATTTGTGTCTGACGGTAGGAGTGCTTAGGTAGTCCTTGCAGGTGCGGTGATCACTGTGTCCTCAGTGGAGTAGTGGTCAGCGTAAACTGCTCCAAAGCGGGAGGCCCGGTTCGAATCCCGGCTAGGTACCCATTTTCAGCCTTGCCCATGCGCAGTTGACGTAAAGTAAGTTCCGTTTCAATTTATCTCCGCTGCAGCGCTGCGACTGCAGTTCCGCACATGCGCTGTAGACGATGTGTATCAAGGAGAAGAACGTGCGCCATTTGGAGATCGCTTTCAGTTACGTTCGCTTTGTTGTGATTGTTTGAAATGTCGGCGTCGATTGAAAATCCCGCCGCCTGTGAAATCAGGTCGGTGATTCGGTTTCTGAATGCGAGGCAAGTGATACCAAGTGAAATTTATCGGCAAATTTACGATGTTTACGAACCAAATGAGATGAGTGATTCGATGGTGAGAAGATGGGTCCGACAGTTCAATGGCGGCAGTAGTGATGTGCACGATGAAGAACGAAGTGGGCGTCCACCATTGGTTACAGAAGAACTGGATCACGCGATTGATGACAAGATCCAGGACATCTCAAGTCTTTCCTTGACAGTCATCACTGCACCAATGACGACGAACTGAAATAAACTGTTTACAACAGGTTGAAGACACAGGCGGCAGATTTCTATGAAGAAGGTATACAAAACCTGGTGCCACGCTATGACAAATGCCTGCAAAATTTCGGCAGTTACGTGGAAAAGTAGTTTAAGAGTTGTAGAATTTTGTGCAATAAAAATTTCTTCTATATCTGTGTACATTTTCATTTTATTACCAAACGGAACTTACTTTCTGGACGTGCCTCGTATTCTGTGAATATGAAAAAAGGATATGCCAGCACGGGGATTGATTTAGCAATCCATCTCGAACTCTATAAATGCGAGAGCCTCTCGGGGCCCAGTGGCAGGATCCGAAGGACCTCAGATGTTTTCCGCTGCTGGAGACGAAACGTCCGGAAGAAGTTTCATACATCGACCACTGCTACTCAGCCCGGAAGTTTCAACCGAAGAAACTTAGGTATACTTACAATAGATTGTTCCCGAAGACAATGCATTAATGCAACAAGTAATGAAACAGTGGCAGCCTATTCCGAAAGAACAGACATCACATCTGATCCTACAGTTCCAGGGCAATGATCCTTTCGATAATCGGGAGGGATGGGCAAGTTTGGAGCCCTTACTCTTACGGGAATTAGTACATAGATACTGACGGTAGGCGTCCTTAGGTAGTCCTTGCAGGTGTGGTGACTACTGTGTCCCCAATGGTGTAGTGGTCAGCGCAACTGCCTAGAAATCAGGAGACCCGGGTTCGAATCTCGGCTGGGTACCCATTTTCAGCTTTTCCCAAGCGCAGTTGACGTCATATATTCTGTGAATGTGGAAAAAAGGATATTCCAGCACGGAGATTGATTTCAAATCTTCAAATGTCTGTAAATATATCGGACCAAACTGCGTGGTCATCAGTCCGTAGCTTACAAACTACTTAAACCTAGGTAAAGTAACCTACGGACAAACACACACACCCATGCCCCAGGGAGGACTCGAACCTCCACGGCGAGCAACCGCGCGCTCCGCAGTGAGGTGCTTTAGACCGCTCGGCTACTCCACTGCGGCGAGAGATTGATTTAGCAATCCATCTCCATCTCTATAAATTGCGAGGGCACCCTCGGGCCCAGTGGCACGAACCGAAGGACCTCAGATGTTTTCCACTGCTGGAGACGAAACGTCCGGAAGAAGTTTCATACGTCCACCACTGCTACTCAGCCCGGAAGTTTCAACCGAAGAAACTTAGGTACGCTTACAACAGATTGTTCCCGAAGGCAATGCTTTAATGCAACAAGTAATGAAACGGTGGCAGCCTCGGCGGCGGTGCAGCCAGTGGAGAACAAGTCGTCCGCTTCGGCAGTGCCTTCCTAGCCCCGGCGCGCCGACGTCTGGCGCGTCCAATACTTACGAGCGTTATGCAAATGGCCGTCGCGCAGCAACGCCATGTAACTAAGGAGGCGCTGTTTACCCGGGCCGGTGTTCCTCCTGGCGGGGTTGGGGGAGGGGGGGGGGGGCAGGAGGCTGGATAATCCGAGCGGCGCTGCAGCCCGCGCGATAACTCTGACGAGATATTGAGCGGAAGATAGACTCCAACTCGGGACGAGCGCTTTTAAATGTCTTTCCGTTGGATTACTCGCCGCTTTTCTTATCCCCGCGCTGCGGCAGCGCGCCCTACCCCCAGGCCTTCGCCTGCCGTGCAGAAGAGAAGCCGACCGAGTCTGCGGCGGCAACGCCACGCGCTCGTCTCTGCAACTCTGATCGTTCGGCTGTGCCTGCGCAGTTCTGTAGTGTGCTGAGGATGCAAATGCGGAATAGCGGACGAAACTACTGGAGAAGGAGCTAACCTCTGCCGTAGAGGTTTCCGAAAAGACGTCTCTTGAGAAATGGCAGTACTGGTGTATTATGACTCGTTTGTGTATGGGCAGGGACTCGGAGGACGCAGTGACTTTGCAATGAAAATAGCAGGAAGTACCCCAATTCGATCGGTTCATGACGGAAGAAAGGTTATTGTTCCCAGAATCTACATGGGATACTCTGCAAATCACATTGAGTGCCTGGCAGAGGGTTCATCGAATCACCATTATACTATTTATTGCCCATTCCATTCTCGAATATCGCGCGGGTTGAAAGAACACCTGAATCTCTCCGTTCGAGCTCTGATTTCTCGTATTTTATTCAAAAAAAAAAAAAAAAAAAAAAAAAAAAAAAAAAAAAAAAAAAAAAAAAAAAAAAACAACAACAAGAAAATTTAAACATACTAAGTTTACTCAAAGGCTGAAGGCCACACATGAGTATTCTAACTTGAGAAAAACCGGACACAAAATCATCAAATAATGTTCAAATATTTGTATAGCTTACGGGACTTAATTACGGGGTCATCAGTCCCTAAACTTACAAACTACTTATGAACTATTTACGAACTAGGACGGCACAAATATCCATGCCCGAGGGGGGGATTCGAACCCCCGACCGTAGTGGCCGTGCAGACCGTGACTGGAGCGTCTCAGTCCCCTCGGCCACCGCGGCCGGCATGAAACGTCCTGGGGGATTAAAACTGTGTACCGTGTGACGATGGAAGGCAGAGATCACGATCTTTTTCACCTTTAAAGTCGTATACAGGGTGTTACAAAAAGGTACGGCCCAACTTTCAGGAAACATTCCTCACACACAAGGAAAGAAAATATGTTACGTGGACATGTGTCCGGAAACGCTTAATGTCCATGTTAGAGCTCATTTTATTACTTATCTTCAAATCACATTAATCATGGAATGGAAACACACAGCAGCAGAACGTACCAGCGTGACCTCAAACACTTTGTTACAGGAAATTTTCAAAATGTCCTCCGTTAGCGAGGATACATGCATCCACCCTCCGTCGCATGGAATCCCTGATGCGCTGATGCAGCCCTGGAGAATGGCGTATTGTACCACAGCCGTCCACAATACGAGCACGAAGAGTCTCTACATTTGGTACCGGGGTTGCGTAGACAAGAGCTTTCAAATGCCCCCATAAACGAAAGTCAAGAGGGTTGAGGTTAGGAGAGCGTGGAGGCCATGGAATTGGTCCGCCTCTACCAATCCATCGGTCACCGAATCTGTTGTTGAGAAGCGTACGAACACGTCGACTGAAATGTGCAGGAGCTCCATCGTGCATGAAGCAAATGTTGTGTCGTACTTGTAAAGGCATATGTTCTAGCAGCACAGGTACAGTATTCCGTATGAAATCATGATAACGTGCTCCAGTGAGCGTAGGTGGAAGAACATGAGGCCCAATCAAGACATCACCAACAATTACTGCCCAAACATTCACAGAAAATCTGTGTTGATGACGTGATTGCACAATTGCGTGCGGATTCTCGTCAGCCCACACACGTTGATTGCGAAAATTTACAATTTGATCACGTTTGAATGAAGTCTCATCCGTAAATACTAAAATGAGCTCTAACATGGAAATTAAGTGTTTCCGGACACATGTCCACATAATATATTTTGTCTCTTTGTGTGTGAGGAATGTTTCCTGCAAGTTTGGCCGTACCTTTTTGTAACACCCCGTAAATGATATATGAGTAGCCTAATATGAAACCTGGACATTTGACCTAATGGTCGAAATTTAGTTAGCAGTCGACCCCAAAGGAAGTTTTTCCTCTCTTTTCATTCGTGAAATCCGTATTTTTTTTTTTTTTTCAAATTTGACGTAAATGTGATAAAATTTGACTGTTCACATCAAAAGCAGACACCTTCATATGAGCTTGATATCAAATTCGAACACTTGTTGAATGTAGCAGTGTGGACCATTGGGAACACAGTATGTGATCACATGACCTCGAAAATCAGACATGGCGACAGTATGTGCCAGGTACTAAGACGTATTAGCCCGTACTTAAAGTGTTTCAGTAATTTTTATGGTATTATTACTAATAATCATCTTAAAGCGAATAAAATGGAACATTTCACCAGCGTCAGATAGAAAAGCGAGGAAGCGGTTGAGACAATCTGAAAAGTGGAAAATAAACAGTGAAAAGAAACAAAGGCGAGACTAGCTTGTAAACTACCCTGTTCTATTGTAAGGTGTGTTGTACGAAATTATCACTTGTTGGAAAGAAGTTCGATGTCAGAAATGACGTAAGGCTGTTTACGGAAAAATCTGGCGACAATTTCAACAGACCTTATGCTAATAATTTTAGAGATCCAGTACCGTAACATTTCATTTTGCATATAAAATTAAAATTATTATTATTATTATTGTAGTTTTCATTTTTCCAATATGTCATAGAGTTCAGAATTTAATATTTTCCACATTACGTCCATATTCCTATAATTTCCCAGATTATACACATGTAAAAGATTCTCGTTAGCCCTAAGCGAATCTCTATGTATCAAAAACGGACATCTAAAGCGTGTTCACATCAAAAGCGGACACCTACACGTTTTGGTTTCAAAGACAGACATCTGTATTTTCAAACACAATTGGAAGTAATCATATTGATATTAGCCACTTACAGGTATAAATCGTCGAGTACTGAAGTTGTTAATGTTCAAATCAACTTATAAATATATTAGCTCTACGTTTCGCAATAAAAATGACGTTTATCTCAGTTTCTGGCAAACGATAGATGTCCGTCTTTGATAATAGGCTACTAGTACATTCCTCACTTAAGACACAACTATTAAATATCTAACGTGTCAATGATGTAAACATGACGAATTTGATGTTTCTTTTTCGGCCTCAAAATTAGCTAACCGTACTATTTACGTAACTTTTTCTTAAACATACCTCAAAATCTGTATTTAAAGCTATACATCACGATGTCTTTTTGTGTTTATAACACCAAAACATATATATTCCAATTAATTCACGTATTTTGACAGTTCACGGCTGATAATGCCATGTTGTTTACTAGACATAGGGGCAATGATCTTCAAGAAAAGATATGCCAGTTAAAAATGTAATTGATCTAAATTCATATTCTATGTAAACGATCTGAATTATTATTCAATGTAAAATAATGTACTTATATTGTATTAAAACCTTGTAAATTAAATTAAATTGTTTTATCTGTTTGATAAACTTCATATTCATCATAAGAGAAAATCTGTAGTAATATTATTTGTTGATAACATAAAATCTTATTTTGACTGATTCTTCCGTCGCTTCTTGGTAGAACATAATCGAATAAATTAAAAAACACAATTTTGTGTGTGTGCTACAAGTTTTTTCTTTTTTTTTTCATCTCTTCCGATACTGTATCTAAACATTGTAACCTCTTTGACACAGCAGTCAACACTCTGAAGATGGCCTAATAAGCCGAAAACCGGTTAAGTAAACAAAATAAACTTGTAGAACACACACAAAATTATGTTCTTTCATTTATAAAATCTTATACTTTAACAATACAATGAATCAGAATACTATTGTAATTCTTTATTGTATTAAACAATTAATTTTTATTTAAATTAATAATGGATATAATCATAAGTCCACATATTATTGTAACTGATCACATGATATAGACTGTCGTTTGTCACAGTATATATAAGCTGGAGCACAGGCAGTGCACTCAGATCAGTTCCCGTTCTAAACTGTTTTGTAAACTGGCCTGGATTGAGATTGATGTAACAAGAAGATTAATTTTGGATGTGAAACTTGAAAGTAATAAAATTGAACGTACATTATTCTTGGATTTTTTGGAACCTGAAACGCTATTTCAAAGTAAATTTCACAAGGAACATTAAAACAGCGAGAATTCAGGACAACAGTCCTTTAGAAAAGATAAGTTCTCATAAACACGAATTCTCCTATGCTTTGAAAAAATGTTTTAGTTGTACAGTAGAAGTGGTGCATTTCAATCGGACCGGGATTCGAACCAGGGACGTTTATATTTCGCGGGCAAGCGCTCTACCGACTAAGCTATCCTGACACGCTTCACGGCCCGTTCTCAGAGCTTTAGTTCCGCCAGTCCTTCACTTTTGTGAAGTTTGAAAGTAGGAGGCGAGGTAGTGGCGGAAGTAAAGCTCTGAGAACAGGTACTGAAACTTGCCGGGTTTGCTCAGCCGGTAGAGCGCCTTTTCAGGAACTGCGACGATACTCCCACCGGAGGTTCTAGTCCTCCCTCGGCGTTTGTGTGTGTGTGTGTGTGTGTGTGTGTGTGTGTGATTGTAATGTCCTTAGGTCACATTAACTTAGCTAAGTAACGGTATTGAATATAAGGAGACATTGAATTAATGTTTGTGTTGTATCCTGGATCGAACCCTGGCCTCTTGATACTAGGCATACGGTATAAACCGCTCAGCTAACACAGCGTTACGGATAATGCAGACTGTCTTCAAGCACGTCTCCCTCCACACCACACACTTTATTTTGCCTCAATGTTCCCTGTGAAATATTTATCAATTGCCAAGGCTCTCCTATATTGGAAGAGCACCCCAGGAAAGAACGTGAATGGTAACAATCCCACCTTGTTCCTCAGGCAGAGGTGATATAAATATCAACAATAATACAGTTCCTTGAGACAAACACTGTGTCATTAATTATATTCAATACCTTTGGTATAATAAGATAATGCTTGTCTCGGGGAAATGAACTATTTTTGATATTTAATTTTAGTTGTTTGTAGGTCTAGGGACTGATGACGACATCAGTCTGCTCTCATAGTTTTACAAACATTTGAACATTTGAATCGGTAGAGCGCTTGCCCGAGAAAAGGAAATCTCCCAGGTTCGAGTCCCGACCAGGGACACAATTTTATTCCGCCAGGTAATTTCAAGATTTTTGCTTAATTTCTCGTCAGTATCGTGCTCATTAGAGACGGGGTAAGTGATCAGATATAGATTTTGTCTGGAATGGGGAAGGAAATCGGACAGTGCCCTTTGGAAAGAACCATCACGACATTTGTCTGGAATGATTTAGGGAAATCAAGACAAACCTAAATTAGGATTGTGTATTTGAAGGCGCCATCTTTCCGAATGCCAGTACAGTGTATTAGCACTGCGCCACTTTGTATGGTTTCTAGCATATTGTTCTGTTGTCATGTCAGTAGGCGTGCAGATACTGTGGGACGAGCAGAAAACCCTCCCTCCCCAGCTTATGATCCGCAAGTGTTATGGAAACCTGGAGCAGTTTCACAGGCGCTAATGAAACAGTAAAGCAGTCAATAACCTGAAGATTTATCCATGTATATACTTCGCAAATCGCGAAAGTTTCCGACGTCTGCTGCTCTTGTAAGATGGACAAACGGTCTGCAATACATGAAAATTTGTGCCGGTCTGGGACTCGAACCCGGGTCTCCCGCTTTTCAAGAGTGGTCGCCTTAACCACTCGGCCACACGTGCACATTTGAACATTAACGCCATGATACGGCGATAGAACTGTGTCTCTCCCTCTTGCGGTACTCGCACTATATCGTGTGCGAGCATGTGAGGGAAAGAGACAAGTGCAGCACATAGAAGTTTGGGTCTGGCCGGGGAGCGTGCACGGGTGGGCAAGTGGTTAAGGCGACGGCCCGCGAAAAGTGGGAGACCCGAGTTCGAGTCCCGGTCCGGCACAAATTTTCATGTGTTGCAGATCGTTTGTCCATCTTACAAGAGCAGCAGACGTCGGAAAATTTCGCGATTTGCGAACTATATACGTGGATAAATTTATCTCTGCTGCGGATCACCGCCAACGTTTATTCCTTGGAACAGACATAATAATTAACCTGAAGATTGGTTTCAATACTTTAGAGCTTTTTTTTTTTAGGCATGGTCCTGTTTGGAGGTGGTATGCCGTTGCCGTCCTCTAACCTTTGACATGACTTACCCAGCCAGTTACAAAGGGACATACAGTTAATCGTGGATTTCGAACCACGGTGCAACTCGGCATGTTTCACGTCAACAACATTCCCAGAGGTGAAAGAATTGGAAAGTGACTGATAAAAATCCTTGCAGCACCAATGGTGGTATTTGAATACAGTCTCGGCTCTTTAGCTGCCTACAGTGTTCACGGCGTCCGCGCTATCGAAGCAGGGACCACGCCAGTTGAAACTGTTTTCATTAGCACCTTGTGGTATGCACCTACTTGTGGACCCATACACAGTCACTGGTATCAGCTGCCTAGTATTCCGACGAATCCTTTGCACTGCTTTGCAGGAATTAATATCAATGTTGACAGGATGATTGGTTGCAGAAGACCATGCTGCTGGAGTCTTTGCTATCCTTGGGCAATAATCTTTCTCAGTGTAGTGTAGTTGGTCGTTCGTCAATTCACCATCACTCATCGATAACGATCGGCTCGAATATCAATAGATGCTGAAGATCATCTCACAGCTAGCAACTAATAGCCCATAGCCATATGGGACATAAAGTCTCTGCAAAGGTGAGATCATAGAATCGAGTGCTGCCCATCTGATCGCCACCCATCCTAGTGATCAAGTGTTTGAGTCTTGTTAAAGTGGGAGTATTTATAGAGAACTAGGTATTTGCTAATACGTGAGGCTCAGTCGATAATGACCGAAAGTGTCCTCCTTTTTCTGGTGCATTAACAGTCTTACGTTCTGGCTATCCACTCTTGTGAAAGACTTAGCTGGAGTTATTACATGGCTACGAGCTATCGAATGTTGCCCTCGCTCTATGTTTTCCTTCGCATTCACCTGTCGGCTGACTGTATGCTTTCTCTCTCGGTGACGCATGGGACCGGTGTCACGTCTTAAAGCCGTCTCCCACTTAAAACACTTCAAGGTGCCTGTCGCTTCCACGTCTAACTTGGCTGGCAACGCTTGCAGTAATCTTTTGCCCTTTACTGCTTTGCGCTAAAATAGAAGGAATTTGCACAGGTGTCACCGTTGATCACAACTCGATATGGTCCATGTGAAATTGATGGAGCGGTGGAAGTGAGTGATGACCTGCAAAGACGTTTGAATTGAATTTCAACTCGAAAACGCAACTTTCAGCGGTTCCTGCTTATTCCCTCCTCTCATGTCAGTCCTTGGAGTGTAAATTACGTAAAATGTCTGCCTACTATGTAAATAGCGGCGTTTGTGTACATGGAGAAACTGTTTGAACAGCAGTCGCCGACATTTTGTAACTGAAGCGAGAAAGATGGAAAACCGCCTTGAAAACAAAACTCAGTCTCGTGTGACGCCGACCAACGTCGATAATGTGCCGGTGGATTCAAACTGAGGGCGACGCATCTTCCGGCGTGGGAAGTGCCCTTTTCACTGTGTGGCTGACTGGCCAGGCAGAAAGACTTTACCTTTCTTCAGCAGGAATGTCTGACCTGCTGGTCTATCAGCTAAAGCGCGAGCCTGGAAATGTTGTGAGATCGAATACCAGCCGGACTACAGAATGTTTTTGTAATGTAGCTGCACATTCCCTGCAGCAGTTCCGTTTAGCCCTCCGACGTTAAAAACGCTTCGGTCTCGCATAACACTTGGATTGGTGGACCTTGAGAGACTAATTAAGTAACTACTTGAATTACAAGTAGGAGCTCGCGTCCTGCAAACTGACACTCGCTGAGAGGACAGTGCACTGACTGCCCATTTGCCTTCCATATCTCATTCGAAATCCGCCTATGAGATGAGGATAATACGACAATAGATAAGTAGAGTTAGACGTCGAAAATTGTCTTTCGTCGACCATTACAGGACTAATAAAAATGATAGCTTGTAATATTTTTTAATGTTTGTAAATCTATCGCACCAAACTGCGTGGTCACCAGTCCGTAGCTTACAAACTACTTAAACTAAGGTAAAATAACCTAAGGACAACACACACACACCCATGCCCCAGGGAGGACTCGAACCTCCGACGACGAGCAACCGCGCGCTCCGCAGCGAGGTGATAACTTGTCTCAAGCTTAAGCAAAGTCAGCGCAACGACATAAAATTCTGAGTTTTACCGGTCACGTACAATCGGCATAATTTAAAGATAATACACAAGGTGCTCTTTTATTCTGAAAGACAACGCTGATGTGAATATATTCACTGCATATTTATGACGATGATTACATTAGAAATGTAACTGACCAAATTCATTGTTTTTAGAAACTTCAACTTTACCAATTTATTTCTTTAATTAACGCAACTGACATTTATTACTATTATTATTTCAATAACCCATCTGACTAACTTGAAATTAAACTTATTCAGCAAATAAAACTGATAACTTTTTCAACATTTTGAGTGTTGACAATAATGACAATCTTTACGAAAAATAATATCCTGCTTTTTAGTAATGAAATTCTAATATGCTTTCTGAACACTCGAAAATGCACTTTTTGCTATGCAACTTTGAAATAAAGGCAATTTCATATTTTTACACTTGGAAATCAAAGTTGGGTGAGATGATACTTTCCAACTACAATAATAAAGCTGAAGATTATTTTACTACTTCATTCAATAATGAGAAATTAAAACATTGTTATATAAAATTCTACATAAATGACAATCATTGTCAAACCTTTATGAACTTTCAATTCAAAATTACTTGTACGACATACCTTACAACAATGCGTACTCGGTAAGTGATTCTTTCACTACCAAAAATCGCTACAAAATTACAAAATTTCTCTACCTTAATAGCTTAAACAGATAATATAAATCAGTGTCTGCCGTCCCCGTGGATCATACCATTCCACTGTTCACAATTTCAACATAGGTATCTGTGTCTGCCGCCACTGCAGATCAGACCTATCTGTATGACGCCAGAAAATGGAGTGTTCGTCTCCGGCCAAAAAATGATCTGTGGGAGACGAGCCAGTGATATTATTACACCTCTCTAGCCGCCGTGGAGTAGGCGAGCGGTCTAAAGCGTCTCGCTGCGGAGCGCGCGGTTGCTCGCCGTGGAGGTTCGAGTCCTCCCTGGGGCATGGGTGTGTGTGTTTGTCCGTAGGTTAGTTTACCTAGGTTTAAGTAGTTTGTAAGCTACGGACTGATGACTACGCAGTTTGGTCCGATAGATTTACAAAACATTTGAACACCTCTCTATATATCTTTGGCGCGTAGTAACAACTTACTACCAACTTAATTATTTTTGTGCCAAAGACAAACAGACTCTTTTCAATGTTCAAGGCCTGATCAGACGGAATTCAGTCTTCATATCTCAACGATGTGAGGTATCGTCGGATCTTAAAATCGTCATTGTGGTCCACGTCAAATTGTAGGTTGCCTTTCCTCAGTGGGACACGTGGCGTCCTATTGAAAGGCTTTAACACAGTCATTCATGGCTAAAAACAAAACATTCAGGTGTCGGTAATTATATGAAAACAACTACGGTGATTATGATTCCCTAGATTTACAAACTAAACCTAAGCTAACGTAATGACCACCTATACCCGAGACACGCTTCGATTCTCCGACGTGGGAGGCCGCGGGATCCTTAACGTGGCGCTCCAGACCACACGGCTATTCCCGAGCGGCCGGCCGCGGTGGCCGAGCGGTCTGCGGCGCGCCAGTCACGTTCTGCACGGCCACTACGGTCGGGGGTTCGAATCCTCCCTCGGACATGGATGTTTGTGCTGTCCTTAGTATTAGCTAGTTCATAAGTAGTTTGTAGGTTTAGGGACTGATGAACCCGTAGTTATGTCGCATAAACTCTACAAACATTTGAACATGCCCGAGCGGCCTTGCTAAAAACAATGTCGTTCCAATCCTTATTCAGCTTACAAAACCACTTTCGACAAATTATGATCTGGAGACGCTGTGCTGAGAGACACTGTTGAACTTTTGCCTTATACATAGCCGTACCTACTATTATGGTTTAGGTTCGTATTGGACTCCATCTCTACAGTACTTTTCTATAAATTACCGGTGTATCATTGCATATCTGAACTATTGGGGACTTCACACTTGGCGATGGACACATTACAACTTGACAACGCACGATCACAGATAGCACGGAATGTTCCAGATTTTTTCATACGCTACAGGATTGAATTGGTACCTCGGTCTTCCTTATCTGCAGATCTTTCGCCAATCGAAACCAATGTTACAAGTGTTTGTCGAGCTTAAGGGACTTAACTGCGGGATCATCAGTCCCTAAACTTACAAAACTAAAGACGACACAAACATCCATGCCCGAGGGGGATTCGAGCCCCCGACGGGGAACGGCCTCGCGCGTCGGAGCATAGCGCCTCAATGCGCTTGCTCACTCCGCCGCGGCAAACATTTGGTCGATGAAGTCGTCCACATGAGTACGAAAAGAAATCCGTTAACCTTTGTTTACAAGATAAATCAATCAAATGTGAAGGCCGTATCCTCCACAAAATACATAGGAATTACTATTACTTCAGACTTAAACGGAAAGAACACGTAGATAATGTCGTGAGAAAGGCGAACCACAGATTGCCATTTATTGACAGAACCCTTAAAAGATGCAACAGACTACTAAAGAAATTCCATACACTACGCTTGTCCGACCTTTTTTGGAGTATTGCTGCAGAGTGGGATCCTTATCAGGTGGGTTTGACGGACGACATCGAAAGAGTCCAAAGAAAGGCAGCTCGTTTCGTATTGTCACGATGCAGGAGAGACAGCGTTACGGAAATGATACAGGATCTGGGTTGGGAAACAGTACAACAACGGAGCTGATGGCTGCGGCGTTGGCTAATTACGAAACTCCAATCGCCAACATTCTCCTCCGAATGCGAAAATATATTGTTGACTCCCACTTACATAGGTAGAAATGATCGTCAGAATAAAATGCGAGAAATCAGAGCTCGAACGGAGAGATTCGGGTGTTCTTTCTTCCCGCGCGCTATTCGAGAATGGAATAGGAGGTAAACAGTATAACGGTGGTTCAATGAACCCTCTGCCAGGCACTTACATTGATGTGCAGAGTATCCCCTGTAGATGTAGATGTAGATGAATGCGGAATGGGATGTGTCACCCAGTGCTAAACCATATCAATTTCGACAATGTGTGGGAGCACCACGAATTGCTATAACCTAAATACGCAGCTATTGTAGCTAGCAATGAGGTCAAGAATCGATATGTGATTAAATCACCTTCCTCACTTAATATGGGAGTATAATTCCAGTCATCTGATCTTTGTACGTGTCTGTAGATCTTCTGATCTACTTCGTTAACGGCTATACGCCCTAGTACGCGCCGATCCCCAGTATCCTGTTATTCTGCTGGTATATTAAATGACATGTGATCACCGAGTCAAAGGAAAGCAAGGCCGTCTTCTTCACGGACACACAAACTTGCGACTCCGGGACTACACGAGGCAAGTGGAAACTGTGCGCTGCCAACGCACGTCTCACCCCTATCCACCACAGTGGTCTCCCTGGTGCCATTCAAACTCCGCCTCTCGCAGTAAGGCCCGTTCACTCTGCAGCCCCGGCTATTACAACGAGACTGCCGTGAAGTTCTGATCCACAGTCCTCAACTCCTCACGACTGTGGAGAAAGCAGGGCTTGTAAACGCATTTGCATTATCACTTGAAATTACTTGCATGTAGGTTCATGGTATTGTCATCATTACTACAAACACACGCCTGCCTGTTTTCCCCCCTAGTTTCCTACAACACAGATTTCTGATAGCAATCTATTTACTAGTACTGCAAGAGCAAATATGAAAGATCACCACAAAAAATTAAATTCTAATTTCAAATCCACTTCATAGTGTATACGAGAGTGGCCGAGTGGACTGAGGCGCTCCAGTCACGTTCTGCACGGCCACTATGGTCGGGGGTTCGAATCCCCCCCTTGGGCATGGATATTTGTGCCGTCCTTAGTATTAGCTAGTTTGTAAGTAGTTTGTAAGTTTAGGGACTGATGACCCCGTAGTTAAGTCCCATAGACTCTACAAACATTTGAACATTTTTTTTTTAAATTGATGAAAAATTTGAGACACTGATGATGAAATGTGTGCGTGTGGAGTGGGGGGGGGGGGGGAGAGTATACTGTTGGTGCGAAAGATTCCTTTTCACATCATATTTATTAAAACCAGTACATAATCATGTTTGGCCGGGGGACAAAATATATAAATTCCTGGTTTAGGGTGGAAAAGTTACACTTTGTTTTTGTTGTACAAATTTATGTTTATTGACGAACTAGTTTTCGGCTTATTAGGCCATCTTAAGGTAAACATTTGACAGGCGTCGGCAAAAGACTAGTGCTTATGTTGAAAACATTTTAAATAAATATGCAACACATCAAAACCTTCCGTCTTTGCTTATGATATTAGCCGAAGTTGTCAAATTGATATCTCTCCGTGTAGATTTGTGCTGTGTGATAAATGCCTTCTAATTTATAATTGTATACAGTGAAATAGATTACATACTTCACATTACATTACTCTAAGCTACGGTGAAATTATTGAACTCAGGACATATGTTGATATCGTACTTTTAGTGTGCTTTTTACATGTTGTACATATCATATAAATGGTCTTTTTAATATACCGGGAGATCAAAAAGTCAGTATAAATTTGAAAACTTAATAAATCACGGAACAATGTAGATAGACAAGTAAAAATTGACACACCTGCTTGGAATGACATGGGGTTTTATTAGAACCAAAAAGAAAAAAAAATTGCTGGACGCGTGAAAGATCTCTTGCGCGCGTCGTCTGGTGATGATCGTGTGCTCAACCGCCACTTTCGTCATGCTTGGCCTCCCAGGTCCCCAGAAATCAGTCCGTGCGATTATTGGCTTTGGGGTTACCTGAAGTCGCAAGTATTCGACCGACATCTCTAGGGATGCTGAAAGACAACATTCGACGCCAATGCCTCACTATAACTCCGGACATGCTTTACAGTGTTGTTCACAACATTATTCCTCGACTACAGCTATTGTTGAGGAATGATGGTAAATATATTGAGCATTTCCTGTAAAGGACATAGTTTTTGCTTTGCCTTAATTTGTTATGCTCCTTAAATTTATACTGACTTTTTGATCACCCAGTACTATCATCTAATTTAGAATATAACTAAATGAAACACAGCACAAACTTATATGGCGATAGATCAGTCTGACAACTTCAACTAATGTCATAAGCAGAGAATTAAATTTTTGGTGTGTTTTATTTTTTGTAACATGTTTGCATTATAAGCACTAGTGTTTAGCCGACGCCTGTCAAATGTTTAACTGAAGATGACCTAATAAGCCGAAAAGTAGTTCGTAAATAAACATAAATTAGTAGGATAGCAAACAGATTGTTTGTTTTCAACCTTAACATGGAATTGTTCTACCAAGAAGTGACGGAAGAATCCATTTATAAAATTCCAAACTTATTAAGTTTAAACTCAAGACACCGTGTGATACTTGAAGCAGTTGGCGATAATTCTTAGTGTCAGTTCGTACTAAAGCGACGTCTACTCGTAGTCTGTAGCGATGAGTCTTGAGGCACTGCGCCGCGATGGAGTGGCCGAGCGCTCTAAGTTGCCTTGCTGCGGAGAGCGCGTTTGCTCGCTCTCGGAGTTCCGAGTCCTCCCTCGGGCATGGATGTCTCTGTTGTCCTTAGCATAATTCGGTTAAAGTAGTTTGTAAGCTTAGGGACTGATAACCACATCATTTAAGTTATTGTCATTTAAAGGGGACTGGACCCCTAGCAGTTAATTACCTGAGATTTACAAATATGTGAACATTTTTTTGTGACACTGCAGAACACTGTAGCACGGCGAGGGCGCTCTTGGACGTAACGATGCACTCTGTCCACAGCTCATAGCAGTATATGCCTGAAATTTAAATGCTTTTCAGGCAATCGTATTAGACATACATGAACGTTTTATAAAACGAGCTGTCTCCGAAGGTAATCATGTATGAGTGGTTTCCAACTATGACGTTTCCGCGGCAGCAACTGTGATCAAATCGATAATGGTGTCGTGATCGCTGGTGTCACCACTACATAGCCAAGATCGCTATACTGGTAATTTATTCGGGAGTACCGGTTACTGTTAGCAATATTGCCATCATTTGATCTCATTTCTACATTCTTTAAAAGAACACTAATTCAGATGATGGTAACATTCCGTCCCGGAACCTATGATCTCGAATAAATTACCGGTATAACTATTTTGGCTACGTAATATGTTTCTTTTTCTACTTAGTTTTAAGATCGTCCCTCGCTCCATCAAGTAGACATTATATTGTAAAAATTGTTACCTCAATACCTCTGAGCAAACCTTTGCTAACATGAAGCCTAAAAAATCGAAAAGTATTACAAGTAATATATAAAAATGATTATTAATTCTAAACATTGAACCGTTTCAGGGCACTGAAATAAAGTAACGGCAAAGCTGAAAATTATGGACCGGGATTCCAACCCGGATTTCTTGCTTCGGGCCAGGGGTCGCTTAACCAATTTTCTCCTTTGCTTTTTACCTTCGGGTAGCTGGATCCGTTACCGATGTGAGTTCGTTTTTGTTCGTTTTTCATCGTTGAGTTCTGGGCTCAATGTATTGGGAGAGTACTGAGCCTATCAATTAGGGTATCCAGTCACGCTTTCCGTGCTGCCCAAGTTCTCCATTTATAGCCCACTTGTCGTGGCGGAGTGGCCGAGCGCATTGATGCATTATGCTCCGATACGCAAGTCCGTCCTCCGTCGTGGACTCCAATCCTCCCTCGGAAATGGATGTTTGTGTTGTCTTTAGTGTAAGTTAGATCACAAGAAGTTAAGTCCCATAAGCTGAACGAATATTTGAAAATGTTGATGGTAGTGCCCACTGCCCATTACTGCTTCTTGCTCACACCCTATACTGGATTCCCGCAAGGAAACGACTTTCTTATGCATTCGCATTTCCATTGTCAGTTGCCTGTTGGAGATATTTAAACAATTAATGATAATACGATATCAATAATTGAAAGTAAAAATGAGTCTTTGTATGTTTGTTCGTATTTTGACACCGTTAATCCAATTGCGATGAAACTTTGTCAACATGTTGCTTCGACTTTCGCGAAGGTTACGGGCATAATAATATCACTGTAAGTCAAGACATAGGTAAAGAGATCTGTCTTTGTAAGTAATTCTCTCTGAGCCTTGTACAACCTCCTTCAATAGCTTCCTTATGTAATTCTAAACATTTCTATGGGTTGCATGCTGTAATTCCTAATTTTATGTTTCCGACTGTGTAGTTATTTCACTTTTACGAGTTTTTCGAGACTGGACTTCATCCGTCTCTGTAAGCGCTTCCTATCGCGTGCAGCTGCATCTCTTTTGCTTCTTCGTGTAATTATAAGCATTTCTAGGGGTTGCATGCCGTAATAATTGTTCTTATTTTTCCGATCTTGTAATTATTTCATTGTTGTGGTTTTTCTGAGACAGGACCTCATTCGTCTGTGTAATCGCCCCCTATCACGTGTAACTGTATTTCATTCTCTTCCTTATATAATTCTAAGCATTTCTATGGATTGCTTGCTGTAGTTAATTTTCTATATTTTTCGGAAACTGAATTTATTCCATTTTATCGGTTTTCGGAACCACGTGGGTCCGAGTTCCGACTTCCGGGATTTGCAGCTGGTTTCCTGAATTCAAGCCACTTCTCATATAAAACCAGTACCTAGATCGATTTCTAACAGACTGCAACTTAAGAATCCACCGTGGTTTTGTATAATGAATCCGATTTTCAACTACTTCACCTTCAGTGGAGTGCGTTCGTCTAACGTAGCCTTGTGTCGCCGTTAGCGTGCTTGCTCGCAGTCCAATTCAGATGTAATTTAACATGGCTATACACACGTACCATCTCAAAACAGACACGACAGACCAGAGCCAGCTTCAAAGTGTTTTTGTATGTTGTGTTTTGTGCTACCTCCGACTTGCTGAATTTCGCCTACGTTAGCGGCGCCTGCTTCCGCCTCGTCTCAGCACGCTGATTTTGGTGAGTTTCGCTGTGGCATTGCGTATGTGTGAGCGAATGAGTGTTGTTTGCGAATCCTTCCCCCCAGTAACGTTAAATCATGTGTAATTTAGGCTGGGCACCGTCCGCATTAATGCATGTAAGAGATGCATTTTTTATTGTATTAACAAAATTGATTCCCCATTTTGCTTGTTTTCTATCTGAATAAACACGTTTAAGTTCAGCATAATGCGTAAGTTGCCTATAAATTGTAGTTTTAGAGCACCTTCCCTCTTATATTTAATATTGCTCTTCACAAGTGCTGAGAACAAGTTCAGATGCAATTTTTCTTATGTATAAATTCCGTTGCGCCATAAATGGTTTCTTTGCCACCCTTCTAGAATAACTTTAATTGTGGTGGCTTGCTTATTAATGTCGGAGTGTAATAACGTGTGAGCTGCTATGTATATTGACCACTGTAGTATTAACTTCCTGTTATTGAAGTAATTTGAAACGAGTCAGTTTTCATTTTGGGCCAGGGGACAATGTCTTGTAGCAGGGAGTAACCGGTAGTTCACAGGAACCTTATTAGCTAATTTTAGTGATAGAACAAAGCTCTTGTTTCGTACAGTGGTCGACTTTTAAGATATGACGTCAAAAACAGCGAGGCGAGTGGTAAACTGCCCCATCATGTTTGTTCGTATTTTATGCCCTGTGGTACCTTTCATCAAACAGCGATGAAACTTTTGACGTTTGATCTTCTAAACAGTTGGAATGTCACTGTCTAAGTATAATTTCGTATGGTGCATTGCAGATGGCACTTTACCTAAAAACTTCGACAAAATTTACTGTTTCATTCCAATCTTGGTGAAATTTTTCATACTGAACCTAATATTTTATACGGTGCATGGTGGAGGGTACCTTGCAATGAACTTCGACATCACTTCACTGATCATGATAAATGTTAACACACTTACATAATTATTAATAGATGGAGGAGGAGTTCGACAGAGAAGAGGAGGAGATTGACAGAGAAAGGGGAAGGTGTGGATGGACAGAGAGGGGGTTGGAGGATATAAACAGACAGAGAGAGACTGGAGATGAGGAGATGAACAGAAAGAGAATGGAGAGAGTAGAAGATGGAGAGATAGGAGAGCAGCTGACGGACAACGAAAGAAGGTAAGAGGAGGTGTACAGAGGGATAAAAGGGAAGGACATATGGGGTAAATAAGTAACCTAGCGGCACAGTGTTTGCAGCTAGTATAATAATGATAATCTAAAATCGTTTCTGTCATCGTATTCCAATGGCTCTCATTAGCCTCTTACAGCGATTATGTTTGTATATGCGAACCATGAGAATCATCATATATATTATTTCACAACGTTGTTTTTGTGTGAGCCGAGCTGTCTAAGGCGCCTCGCGGTTGCTCGCCGTCGGAGGTTCGAGTCCTCCCTGAGTCATGGGTGTGTGTGTTTGTGCTTATGTTAGTTTACCTTAGATTAAGTAGTTTGTAAGCTACGGACTGATGACAACGCACTTTGGTCCGCTAGATTTACAAACATTTGAACATTTGAACATTTGTACACCATATCTCCCGTATTATTTATCCAAAATTAATGATTGAGGTGCCATGTTCAAGGTTTCGTTCTTCACTAATGACGAAAAATACACAAATAAATTTATTGTTTTCAAAAAAACTCTTTATTTTGAAACAAAATTTAACTGTTAGTAGAATCTAAGTTGATACCCGGCGGACTATCGTAAATGGGACATGTATTTACGGTTGCTCTCAGAATAAAATGTTATGTTAATTAGAAATCTTCATGCTAAATAAAGAATCACAAAACAAGGTTGTATACGTGGAAGAGACCAGGAGACACCGGAAGGTATCAGATAGATTTTATAATGGTAAGACATAGGTACCGGAACCAGGTTATAAACTGCAGGACATACCCAGGGGCAGATATAGACTCTGACCATAACTTGTTAGTCATGAACTGTAGGCTGAAGCTGAAAAAACTGCAGAAAGGTAGGAAAATAAGGAGATGGGACTTAGATAAATTGAAGGAAAGTGAAGTTCTGGAGAATTTCAGAGGGAGATTTAGGCAAAAAATGACAGAAACAGGAGGAAATAAAACAGTAGAAGAGGAATGGGTAGCATAGAGAGATGAAATAGTGAAGGCAGCAGAGGAAAAAATAGATAGAAAGGCAAGACCTATTAAAAATCATTGGATATCACAGGAAATACTAAATTTAATTGATGAAAGGAGAAAATATAAAAATGCAGTAAATGAAACCGGCAAAATGGAGTACAGACGACCAAAAAATGAGATTGACAGGAAGTGCAAAATGGCTAAGCAGGAGTGGCTAGAATGCAAATGCAAGGATGTAGAAGAATGTATAAATAGGGGAAAAGTAGAAACAGCTTACAGAAGAATAAAAGAGATATTTGGAGATAAGAAAAACAGCTCTATGAATATCAAGAACAAAGATGGAAAACCAGTTCTCAGCAAAGAAGGGAAAGCTGAAAGATGGAAAGAGTACATAGAGCAGCTCTATAAAGGAAATGAACTTAGAGACGATGTTGTAGGAAGGGAAGAGGAAGTAGATCCAGATGAAATAGGAGATACTATACTGAGAGATGAATTTGACAGGGCCTTGAAAGACCTAGGTCGGAACAAGGCCCCAGGAGTAGATGACATACCCTCAGAGCTACTGAAGTCTCTGGGAGAGCCAGCCATGACAAGACTATTTGAACTGGTGAGTCGGATGTATGAGACAGGCGAAATGCCCTCAGACTTTAAGAAAAATGTAATAACCCCATTCCAAAGAAAGCAGGCGCAGACAGGTGTGAAAATTACAGAACCATCAGTTTGATAAGTCATGGTTGCAAAATTTTAACACGAATTATCTACAGGAGAATGGAAAAGCTGGTAGAAGCTGACCTCGGGGAAGATCAGTTTGGATTCAGGAGGAACGTAGGAACCCGGGAGGCAATACTCACTTTACGTCTTATCTTAGAAGATAGATTAAGGAAAGGCAAATCTACATTTTTAGCTTTTGTAGATTTGGAGAAAGCGTTTGATAATGTTGACTGGAATACACTCTTTCAAATTCTAAAGTCAGCAGGGGTAAAATACAGGGAAAGGAGAGTTATTTACAACTTGTACAAAAGCCAGACCGCAGTTATTAGACTCGAAGGGCATGAAAGGGAAGCATCAGTTGGGAAGGGAGTAAGACAGGGTTGTAGCCTTTCTCCGATGTTATTCAATTTATACATCGAGCAGGCGGTAAAGGAAAGCAAGGAAAATTTTGGAATAGGAATTAAAGTTCAGGGGGAAGAAATAAAAACATTGCGTTTTGCTGATGACATTGTAATTCTGTCAGAGACAGCAAAGGACCTGGAAGAGCAGTTGAATGGAATGGACAGCGTGTTGAAGAGAGCGTATAAAATGAACATTAGCAAGAGCAAAACAAAAATAATGGAATGCGGTCTTAGAAAATCAGACGATGCTGAAGGAATTAGATTAGGTAACGAAACAATGAAGGTGGTAGATGAGTTTTGTTACTTAGGTAGTAAAATAACATCCGATGGTCGCAGTACAGAGGATATAAAATGAAGAATGGCAATGGGAAGAAAAGCATTTTTTGAAAAAGAGAAATTTGCTAACATCGAATATTAATTTAAGTGTAAGGAAGTGTTTCCGAAGGCATTTGTGTGGAGTGTTGCCTTGTACGGGAGTGAAACATGGACGATAAGCAATGCGGACAGGAAAAGAATAGAGGCTTTTGAAATGTGGTGCTACAGAAGAATGCTGAAGATTAGGTGGGTAGATCGCATAACTAATGAAGAGGTACTGAACAGAATTGGTGAGAAAAGGAATTTTTGGCATACCCTGACTAAAACAAGGGATCGCTTTGTAGGACACATTCTTCGACATCGGGGAATCGTAAATTTAGCAGTGGAGGGAAGTGTGTGGGGTAAAAATCGCAGAGAGAGACCAAGAGACACGTATAGTAAGCAGATTCAAGTGGATGTGGGTTGCCGTTCTTATGAGGAGATGAAAAGGCTTGCTCAGGATAGAGTAGGGTGGAGAGCTGCATCAAACCAGTCTCCGGACTGAAGACCATAACAACAACATGCTAAATAGGGATTATTTAATGGTGCAACATTCGTGGTGACTCACTTAGGCGAGTACATCATCACTGCTAAATTCATTAACTCGTATATAGCTGTGCTAAAACCTCACATTAACCTCACACCTTCTGATCCAACCATACCTTCCCAAATGATAAGAAGACAATTCCCAATAAAAGTTGCCTTCTTTATGACTATAAATAATGCAGGAAGTCAGACGCTTCAATGAACAAGATTGTATTTACCAGAACCTGTTTTTCTCCCATGGACAGTTAAACCTGACTTTTTCACGAGTTGACTCATTCAGTGATATTTATATTTGTGCTAAAGACACATTCAGCCAAAACGTAAATGATGATCACATTATAACCACTAACATTGTTTTTGGAAAACAATCAAGTTTTCAAAAAATAAACATGAAAAAGTCAGTTTCTGTTGTTTTATATGTTTCACAATTAATCATTCTGTATTTAATTATATAAATTTTCTTAGAATGAGACTCATATTTGTTACTACTATTCAATGTTTATTATCTTTTACACATATGTACTTGCATCCAACTTTTTTCCATTACTATCTTACCTATCCGTGACGGATCAGGACATAGTGCGAATTATTTGCACGGATCAACTAGTACAATGAAATATGCATTGTCGTTTACGTCAAAAATCTCTCATTGGGTAATATACTGAGACAAACAATTTCAAGCACAAAAAACCCAAAGCTGGAAAGTGCAAATTCGGGCGATCGGTTTTATTAATCCAACACCCAGACGTGCCCATTTAATGAGTTGTGGATCTTGCGCATGGTAGCGGAGGTTCAAACCCGCCTGTGGTCATCCTGATAAAGGTTTCTGGTCATTTCTCTAAAACACTCCAAGCAAATATCGGAATGGTTCCTTTCAAAGTGCGTGGCCGATTTCTTTCTCCAGTCTTATCAAAACAGTCCGAGCTTGTGCTCCGTTTCTAATAACCACGACTTCAACAAGACATTAAACCCTACTCTTCCTTCTTTCCGTTTCTGTGGATATTACACCAGTGATGCCGCACGCTTACGACATTCGCAGTGGACAACATCAACTGGCTTAATAGCTGCAGCAGTAACCATTCAGTGAAGGCAAGATGGAGTCATTATATTAAGGAAGTGTAAGTTCACAGTTACGTGACAGTTTGAGGGCGTTGAATTGAATTCAAAGGCGAGGTTGCTGGTTTGTGACGGACTGGGGCTCGAAGCCGTCCCAGGGCGTTGAATTAAATACAGTATCGAGAGAGAAAATTTGACCGGGTCTCGAATTCTTTACGCGTTGTAAAAGGTACATCCGCTAGAAAAATTCTGTTGCCCTGTGTTACATTTTAGAAAAATGTAAGGTGATGCGCATGAGTAGGAAAAACAATCCCCTAATATTCGAATACAGCATTAGTAGTGAGCTTCTTCAAGCAGTCGCGTCGTTCAAATATCTAGTCGTAACATTGCAAAGCGATATGAAATGGAACGAACATGTAAGGACAGTTGTGAGTAAGGCGGACAGCCGACTTCGGTTTATTGGGAGAATTTTGGGAAGATGTACTTCATGTGTAAAGGAGACTGCGTATAAAACGCTTATACGACCACGGCTTGAGTATTGCTAAGCGTTTGCGACCCGCAGCAGATCAGTTTAAAGGAAGACAAGAACAGTTCAGAGGCGAATATCTAGATTCGTTACTGGGAGGTTCGACCAATGCGTGAGTGTCACGGAAATGCTTCGGCAATTCAATTGGTGATCGCTGGAGGAAAGACGACGTACTTTTCATGAATTTGTGTTGAGGAAATTTAAACGGCCGGAATTTGAAGCTGACTGTAGTACTATCTTGCTACCGCCTACTTACATTTCGCGTAGTGATCACAATGACAAGATAAGAGAAATTAGGGCTTGTACGGAGGTATATAGGCATTCTTTTTTTTCCTCATTCTATTTGGGAATGTAACAGGAAAGGAAATGCTTAGTAGTGGTACAGTGTACCCTCCGCCACGCACATTACGGTGGATTGCGGAGTATGTACGTATATGTAGATGTAGAAAGGTAATGAGCAGCCTTGTGGACATTAACACTTTCAGTGAGCTTTTTCGGAGTCTGAAAAATTCTTCATTAAACCCCGTACGATAGCGCCTTTTTGTGTCACCGTTTCGCTCGCGGGGCGGCTTCAAACACGTACTGTTATACGCTTATGGTACGTATGTGTAGGTAGTCAACGTCATCTATATGAGAAAGGTCTAATTAGAGAATGCACCCACATTATATCACTTCCTCACTAGAAAATTATGTTTTAAAATGTCTAATAATATGGATCGGGGTCGTCAATGTGCCATTTATGCGATCGCATGGCGCTTAAACAAAAACTGTGATATTTCCGTGCAAACTATTTCCGGTATCCGCACGAAATTGACTCTGTCTAGTAGTATCAGAGGACTCCGGACAATAAGACTGATTCTGTCACAATTGTCCTACGTTCAGTTATCTCCGCTTTAACCGCAGGATCAAACTCGGTGGCTGGCTGCAGGAAGCAGGCGTCGCGGTTACTTAACTGAAACACAGCTGACTGATGAATGGTTTCCGACCACTGCGCTCCCAACGGACATGCCAGGCACCGTCATAGCAGCCGATGACGAGGTGTGGGAGACAGCGAAGGCACTTTCAAAGTTTACGCATCGGTACACTGTACGAACTGAACGGGGAAACATTTTTACACTGCACTCTAGAATGTTGGTAAAGAGATAATATTATTATAGTCGTATCATAGTAAAGATTGTACGAAAGTAACCCTTTTTTTAATAAACAAGAAAGGAAGGTAGTAGTTCTTGTGATCCTACAAGAGCACATGGTCTATCAGACCAATTGTGTGATTGGATTGAGGCGTTCCTAGATAACATAATGCAGCATGTCACACTCAATGGAGAGAAGTCTTTCGAAATAAAAGTGATGTTACGTGTGCCACAGGGGAGTGTCGTGGGTCCGTTGCTGTTCACGATATATATAAATGACCTTGCGAATAACATCATAAGCTTACTGAAGCTTTTTGCAGATGAGGCTGCAGTATATAGAGAAGTTGTAACAATGGAAAATTGTATTGAAATGCCGGAGGATCTGAATCGAATTGACGTAAGGTGCAGGGAATGGCAATTGAATCTCAATGTAGACAATTGTAATGTGCTGCGAATACATAGAAAGAAAGATCCTATATCATTTAGCTACACTGTGGTGGGTCATGAACTGGAAGAAGTCAATCCCATAAATTATCTGGGAGTAGGAATTAGAAGCGATTTTAAATGTAATGACCATATAAAATCAATCGTCGGTAATGCAGATGCCAGACTTAGATTCATTGGAAGAATCCTGAGGAAATGCAGTCCGAAAACAAAGGAAGTAGGTTACCTGTTCGCCCAATGCTTGAATACTGCTAACCGGTGTGGGATCCGTATCAGGTGAGGTTAATAGAGGAAGTAGAAAAGATCCAACGGAGAGCAGCGCGCTTCGTTACAGGATCATTTGGTAATCGAGAAAGCGTTACGGAGATGATCGATAAACGCCAGTGGAAGACTCTGTAGGAGAGACGCTCTGTCGCTCGGTACAGGTTTTTGTCGAAGTTTCGAGAACATACCTTTACCGAGGAATCTAGCAGTATATTGCTCCCTCCTACGTACATCTCGCGGAGAGATAATAAAGATATAATCAGAGACATTAGAGCCCACACAGAGGCATACCGACAATCTTTCTTTCCGCAAACAATACGTGAATGGAATAGAAGGGAGAACCGATAGTGGTACTCAAGGTACCCACCGCCACATACCTATCGGGTGGCTTGCGGAGTATGAATGAAGATGTGGATGTAGATGTAATTTTCAAACCATGTTCAGATGTTTGTAAATCTACCGCACTCAGTTACTTAGTCATCAGTCCGTAGCTTGCAAACTACTTAAACTAAGGTAAACTAACCTAAGGACAACAAAAACACCCATGCCCTAGGGGGAGACTCGAACCCCTGATGGCGATCGGCCGCGCGCACTGCAGCACGGTGCCCCATAACGAAAACGTTCAAATGTTTGTATTGTCTATGGGACTTAACTACGGGGTTATCAGTCCCTAAACTTACAAACTACTTATGATCTAACTAAGACTAAGGACAGCACAAATATCCATGCCCGAGGGGGGATTCGAACCCCCGACCGTAGTGGCCCTGCAGACCGTGACTGGAGCGCCTCAGTCCCCTCGGCCACCGCGGCCGGCGCCCCATAACGCACGGCTAATCCAACGGGGCTGTAAATTTGACTTCATTTGTTTTTTGCATCTTTGATAATACGAGAACGTATCGGATAGTAACGAAGAACTAATTTCTACTTTCCCGGTATCAGTCTTAGGGAAACACCATACTGCACATGTGGGGAGAGGGGATCTGCCGAACACTTTGTCTTACTCTGCGGGACCTGCAATCACCTCAGAGACACATCACCAGCACAACATGCTCACACAGAACAAGAAATGTACGAGACCATAAGACAAGAGGACCAATGGATAACACTCAATATACTAACAGATAAAATCTCGCACGTGACATATGAGGAATACAAACGAAATAGACCATACAGAAGGCAACAAAATATGCAGCAAACACAGCCCATAGAGTGTACCAGCAAAGGAACCGAAATCGAGAACACGACAGGGACAACATCACGGACCGCAACACAGACACCAACACGGACACGGACGTGGACAGTTATTATCATTTAATAGACAATAATTAACGTAACTATAGTAACAGCAAGTATGAAATCGTCGTTGTCACCGGCAAAACAACACTTTAAACCTGCTAAAATGTAATAGATAATACTAACGATGGTTGAGGGTTGACGAATTGATGGGAATGCCAAGCCCTCGACCCTCAAGCATCACAAAGTGTCGGACTCCACCCTCTCCATCTTTCTCGCTCCTATCATCTTCTTCTATTAAATAAATAAATGTTATTCATTCTTTTTTTTTTTCAACATAACCGTTTGTACTTGCTCTAGTCTTTACTTCTTTTTCTTAAATTGATATGTATTATTTAATTAATTTTTCTAATTATTATTTATAGTTAGTTAAGCTGTATATTGTTAAATTTAACTAGTCATAAGAAGAAATTATTCAGTGTAAAAAATCAATTACCTGTGCAAAATACGACCTTTTTAGCATCTAGATAACAGTTCATTGTAAAAGACAGCAAAATAAATAAATCTCCCGGTATTGTGGCTGCAATATTGTAATTTCTCGACAATTTAGTCTAATTTGAAGTTTGCGGTAGAGATGGTACTCTCGCGAGAAAAGCAACACACCTTGAAAGCTTATATTCACAGGACATGTACATTAATATCTTCTGCAGAAAGGATTAGCGTCAGCCGCGGTGGAGTAGCCGAGAGGTCTAAAGCGTCTCGCTGCGGAGCGCGAGGTTGCTCGCCGTGGAGGTTAGAGTCCTCCCTTGGACATGTGTGTGTGTGTGTGTGTGTTTGTCCTTAGGTTAGTTTACCTAGGTTTAAGTAGTTTGTAAGCTACGGACTGATGACCACGCAGTTTGGTCCGATAGATTTACAGACATTTGAACATTTTATTTGATTAGCGTCAATATCGACCAGCGGGTGGAAGGTCAACATCGATATTGCCGCCGCGGTGGAGTGGTCGAGCGTTCCAAGGCGCCTGTCCGCGGTGCGCGCCGCTGCTCGCTGTCGGAGGTTCGAGTCCTCCCTCGGGCATGGGTGTATTGTTGTCCTTAGCATAAGTTAGTTTAAGTAGATTGTAAGCCTAGGGACTGATAATGAGAGTGGTTAAGTCCCACAGCTTCACAAAGAGTTGAACAGTTGAATAGATAACGCCACGCAAACTATCTTCCACTTCCACTGGCAATATGAATTATTCTCTTTGTAGTCACTTTACTTCACGCAGTGTACAACAAAATCACAATATTCCACAGTTCCTGTCCGAAGCGACTAATCGTGATAGCTGAGCAAGAATGAGAACTGCTCGTGAGCGAATGAGAAACTTTGCAGTCATTACGGTGGTTTTATTCTGTGTGAAATAAGGTATTCTGCGATGTAGTTCCCCTTAGTATTTTATGTGCTTTGTTTTCAGTTTCCTCGTTACAATAAATATTATATTTATTTGAACTTTAATTGCAAAAAAATGTGAACGAAAATTACTCGATTTAAATCCTATAAATTTAGTTTATACTCGCCGGAACGACAGTGTCGCTACATTGTATGTGACGAAGTGTTTCGGTAGTGTATACAGGAGAGTGTACAACGGTTTGCAGAACGCGATGAGATGGGTTGGGCCCAGTGATTGCACTTCATAGATCAAAAAGTGACCCGACAAGATGTCAAGCGCCATTTATTTCGTCTTCATGATGTGTCCAAATAACCAACTTTCGGAGGGATACTTACCTACCAAGAACCACCACCATTAAAACGGATGTCAAATAATACAGATAAATATTATTCAACTTGGATGAACACCGACATTGGGCTGTTGATAACAGCAGACATGTTGCCTGGTCTGACGGGTCTCGTTTCCAATTGTATCGAGCTATTGGAAGTGTATGTGTAAAGAGACAGACCAGATTAATACTTGTTCCATAGATCATGTATACGACATTTCGTAATGATATGAAATGTCTCAGTTTAGTAAATGTTTTCTATACATGATAATCAATATTTTACAGATTTTTTATTTTCATTTTTTATATTTATTTTATTTTTCCTCTATAGTGTAGGAGTTGCCATTCATAAATTCCTTTAATTTCTTTTTAACTTCTAGTTGGCTATCTGTCAGACTTTTGATGCTACTTGGTAAATGACCGAAAACTTTTGTGGCAGTATAATTCACCCCTTTCTGTGCCAAGGTTACATTGAAACTTGAATAGTGAATATCACCCTTTTTCCTAGTGTTGTAGCTATGCACACTTCTATTACTTTTGAATCGTGTGGGATTGTTAACAACAAATTTCATGAGTGAATACACATATTATGAAGCTACAGTCAAGATCCCCAGATCCCTAAATAAATGTCCGCAGTGTGATCTTGGGTGGACTCCAGCCAATATTCTGATCACATCCTTTTGTGCAATGAATACTTTTTTACTCAGTGTTCAATTGCCGCAGAATATGATCGTCGGCCGCGCTGGCTGAGGGGACTGAGGCGCTTCAGTCACGGTCTGCACGGCCACTACGGTCGGGGTTTCGAATCCCCCCTCGGGCATGGATATTTGTGCCGTCCTAGTTCGTAAGTAGTTAATAAGTAGTTTGTAAGTTTAGGGACTGATGACCCCCTGGTTAAGTCCCATAAGCTGTACAAGCATTTTAACATTTTTAGAATATGATCCCATATGAAAGCAGTGAGTGAAAATAGGCATATTAAGCTAATTTACTGAAATGTATATCACCAAATTCTGCTATGACTTTGATGGCATAAGTAGCTGAACTAAAACGTTTCAGCAGATCTTCAATGGGTTTCTTCCAATTCAAGCCCTTGTCAATGCAAACACGAAAATTTTTAAATATTCTATCTTAGCTACAAATTTATGTTCAAAGTCTAATGGTGTCATGCCATTTACTGTATGAAACTGTATATACTGGGCTTTATCAAAGTTTAATGAGAGACCATTTGTAGAGAGCCACTAAGTAATTTTCTGAAAGAAATGTTCAAATGTTTGTTAAGCTTATGGGACTTAACTACGGGGTCATCAGTCCCTAAACTTACAAACTACTTATGAACTATTTACGAACTAGGACGGCACAAATATCCATGCCCGAGGGAGGATTCGAACCCCCGACCGTAGTGGCCGTGCAGATCGTGACTGGAGTGCCTCAGTCTCCTCGGCCACCGCGGCCGGCTTTTCTGAAAGATATCATTTACAATTTCATAAGATAATTCCTGTTTGTCAGGCGTGATAGCTTCACTTGTATCATCAGCAAAAAGAACTAGCTTAGCTTCTTCGTGAATGTAGAATGGCAAGTCATTAATATATATTGAGAACAGCAAAGGACCCAAGAGAGAACCTTGTGGTACCCCATTCTTTATCATTACCCAGTTAGAGGTATTAATTGTTTCTTCTGTATCATGTGAACTGCTTCTTTCAGCTTTCAGCACTCTTTCAGTTAAGTATGATTTAAACCATTTGTGCACTGTCCCACTCCAGTACTTAAGCTTATGTAGAGGAATCCCATGATTTCTACAACCAAAAGCCTTTGAAAGATCACAAAAACCCAAGTGGTGATGACCGGCTATTCAAAGCAATTAATATTTCGTCAGTGAAGGTATACATAGCATTTTCTGTTGAACAGGTTCTTTTGGTAATCAAACTGACATTTTGTTAGAACTTTATTTTTACTAATATGTGAAGCAACTCGAGAATACATAACTTATTCAAAGATTTTGGATAAATCTATCAGAAGTGAGATGGGGCGGTAGTTGTTGACATCAGACGTATCCCCTTTTTTATGCAAAGGCCTAAAAATAGCATATTTCAGTCTATCCGGGAAAATACCCTGCTTTAAAGAGCTATTACAAACATGACTCAAAATCCTACTTAGGTCTTGGGAACAAGCTTTTAATACCCTGCTGGAAATGCCATCAATTCTATATGACGTCTTACTTTGAAAGTGTTTATTATTTTCCTAATTTCTGAAGGAGAGGTGGGAATTTCCATTGTATCAAATTGTGTAGCTATGTTCTTTTTCATTTTATTTATTTTATTTTTATTTATTTGTTTTTTCTGTTCCATAGGACCCACTTGAGGAGTAAGACTCCATGGTCATGGAACAAGTCAATACATTGTTACACAAGAATGGTAATAGAAAAATTTTAAGTAGTCCTTTGCACACGACAATCTTAAGACAAAGTGAAAAGAATCAATAAAGAAAAAATGAATTAGCTTAATTGTTTAACTTTTCTAGGAGTTCCTCGACAGAATAAAAGGAGTGAGCCACGAGGTAACTCTTCAATTTAGATTTGAAAGCATGTGGATTAGTGCTAAGATTCTTTAGTTCTTGTGGCAGCTTATTGAAAATGGATGCCGCAGAATACTGTACCCCTTTCTGCACAAGTGTTAAGGTGGTGTGGTGCAAATGTAGATTAGACATCTGTCTAGTATTCACCGAGTGAAAGCTACTAACTCGTGGGAATAAGCTGATATTATTAACAACAAACGACATTAAAGAAAAAACGTATTGTGACGCCAGAGTCAAAATTCCCAGACTACTGAAAAGGGGTCGACATGACGTTCGCGAACTTACACCAGATATTGCTCGAACCGCCCGTTTTTGAGCCAGAAATATCCTTTTTGCATCAGGCGAGTTACCCCAAAAAACAATGCCGTACGTCATAAGTGAGTGAAAGTAAGCGAAATAGACTACTTTTCGTGTTGAAAAATCACTTATCTCAGGTATTGTTCTAATGGTAAATATAGCAGAATTTAGTTTTGGAACAAGATCCTGAACATGGGCTTTCCATGACAGCTTACTGTCTATATGAACACCTAGAAATTTGAACTGTTCAGTCTCACTTATCACATGCCCATTATGTGTAATCATAATGTCAGATTTCGTCAAATTATGTGTTAGAAATTGTAAAAACTGAGTTTTACTGTGATTTAACATCAACTTGTTTTCTATTAGCCATGAACTTATCTCTTGAACTGCATTATTTGATACTGTGTCAATATTACGAGCAACATCCTTCACTACCAAGCTGGTATCATCAGCAAACAAAAATATTTGACAATCACCTGTTATACTCGAAGGCATATCATTTACATAAATAAGAAACAGCAATGGTCCCAAAACAGACCCCTGGGGCACCCCATACTTAATTGTGCCCCATTGGGATTGCACGTCATAGCCATTTTCTACATTGCGGAGAATTACCTTCTGTTGTCTATTATTAAAGTAAGAGGTGAACCAGTTGTGGGCTACTCCCCGTATTCCATAATGTTCCAACTTCTGCAACAATATTTTGTGATCAACACAATCAAACGCTTTTGTTAAATCAAAGAAGACGCCTAATGTCCGTAGCCACTTATTTAACCCATCAAGTGCCTCACAGAGAAACGAAAATATAGCGTTTTCAGTCGTTACACCACTTCTAAAACCAAACTGTACGTTTGACAGGAAATTATGTGAACTGAAATGATCAATTAATCTTGAATATACAGCCTTTTCAATAACTTTGGAAAAAACCGATGGCATAGAAATAGGTCTATAGTTGTCTACATTATCCCTTTCTCCTTTTTTATAAAGCGGTTTCACTACTGAGTACTTTAATCTGTTAGGAAACTGACCATTCTGAAAGGAAAAATTACAAATATGGCTTAGTACTGGGCTAACATATGGAGAACAGTACTTTAGAATTCTGCTAGATACCCCATCATATCCACAAGAGTCCTTAGTCTTTAGTGATTTAATTATTGACTCAATCTCACCTATGGAAGTATCATGAAGGATCATTTCAGGTAACAGCCTCGGAAACGCATTTTTATATGATTACCTGTAGAAACTAGAGTTTTGTTTAGTTCCTCTACTATATTCAGAAAGTGATTATTGAATATTGCACATATATCTAACTTCTCAGTAACAGAAACATTCCTACTACGCACTGACGTTATATCTTCTACCTGCTGCTCCTGACCAGACACTTCCTTCACGACTGACCAGATTGTTTTAATTTTATCCCGAGAGTTTGCTATTCTTTTTGCGTACCACATACTTTTTGCATTCTTAATGACATTTTTCAGAACCTTACAGTACTGTTTGTAATGAGCTACTGCATCTTCATTATTACTGCTTCTAACATTTTGATACAACTCCCGCTTAGTTCTACATGATACTCCTATCCCCTTTGTCAACCACCCTGGCTGTCTGTTACTGAAAGTACCCTGTTTTGAGCGTTCTAGCAGAAAGCAACTTTCAAACAGCATAATAAATGTGTTCAGAAAAGCATTATATTTGTCATCTGCATTATCAGCACTATAAACATCCTGCCATTCTTGTTCCTTAATTAGGCTTAAAAAGGTCTCAATTGCAACTGGATTAAATTTTCTGAGTAGTTGATATATATGTTTAACATTTGTTTGAGAACAAATACTTTTTAGAATTAAAAGTTGGGCGTCGTGGTCTGATAGGCCATTTACTATTCTGCTGACAGAGTGCCCCTCTAATAATGAAGAATGAACAAAAATATTGTCAATGGTAGAACTGCTATTTCCTTGCAGTCTCGTTGGAAAAAATACTGTTTGCATCATGTGATAGGAATTAAATAGATCTAACAGCTGACTTTTCCTTGAGCTATCACCTACACAATTAATGTTGAAATCTCCACACACAATTAAATTTTTATACTTCCTATACAGTGAACCCAGAACCAATTCCAGCTTGGGCAGAAACATTTTAAAATCTGAGTCAGGGGACCTATAAATAACAACTATTACTAGTTTAGTTCCATTAACATTAACAACTCCTGCACAACATTCAAATATCTGTTCTGTGCAGTGTTTAGAAAAATCGATTGACTCCGATGAAAAATCGTTTTTTACATACATGGCCACTCCCCCACACTGCAAGGAACTCCTAGAGTAGAAGGCAGCTAACCTGTATCCTGTATCCTGTTTCATTAACTGCCTTGCTACAACCTCCGGAATCCATGGGCCATGAATGTCAGCATGGGACTGTTTAAGCTGGAAGAAACTCTTTAAAGGTATGAAGCGTGTGCGGTTGGAATGATATTGGACCACTGATAAGGCTAAAAGCGACTCTGACAGTCGACCCATACCTATTCATTGTGGATGAAAATACCCTCCTTTAAAGAGCTATTACATACATGACTGAGAATTCTACTTAGGTTTTGGGAACAAGCTTTTAATACCCTGGTGGAAATGCCATCAATTCCATATGACGTCTCACTCTTGAGAGAGTTTATTATTTTCCTAATTTCTGAAGGAGAGGTGGGAATTTCCATTGTATCAAATTGTGTAGGTATGGTCTCTTTCATTAATTGCCTTGCTACAACCTCCGGAATCCATGGATCCTGAATGTCAGCATGGGACTGTTTAAGCTGGAGGAAACTCTGTAATGGTAGGAAGCGTGTGCGGTTGGAATGATATTGGACCACTGATACGGCTAAAAGCGACTCTGACAGTCGACCCATACCTATTCATTGTGGATGACAATACCCTCCTTTAAAGAGCTATTACATGCATGACTGAGAATTCTACTTAGGTTTTGGGAACAAGCTTTTAATACCCTGGTGGAAATGCCATCAATTCCATATGACGTCTCACTCTTGAGAGAGTTTATTATTTTCCTAATTTCTGAAGGAGAGGTGGGAATTTCCATTGTATCAAATTGTGTAGGTATGGTCTCTTTCATTAATTGCCTTGCTACAACCTCCGGAATCCATGGATCCTGAATGTCAGCATGGGACTGTTTAAGCTGGAGGAAACTCTGTAATGGTAGGAAGCGTGTGCGGTTGGAATGATATTGGACCACTGATACGGCTAAAAGCGACTCTGACAGTCGACACGTTCCTATTCATCGTGGATGATCACCTTCATCCATTCATGTCCACTGTGCATTCCGACAGAGTTGGACAATTCCAGCAGGACAATGGGCCACTCCACACGTCCAGAACTGCTACAGAGTGGCTCTAGGATGACTCTTCTTTTAAACACTTCTGTTAGCCAACAAGCTCCTCAGACACGAACGTTATTGAGCATATCTTGGATGCCATGCGACGTGCTGTTCAGAAGGGATCTCCACCCCCTCGTTCTGTTACAGATATATGGACAGCTCTGCAGGATGCATGGTGTCAGTTGCCTCCAGCAATACTTCAGACAGTAGTCGAGCTAATGCCGCGTTGTGTAGCGTCACTTCTGTGTGCTCGCGGGGACCCTACATGATATCAGCGTACCAGTTTCCTTGCCTCTTCAGTGTAGAATCATAAAAGCATTTATTTAATGTTAAATTTTCTCAGATTACTGCCAAGGCTTAATTATTTTATATATTACACATGAATACTTGGAATTTCGTCATTGTTAATGGTGATTGATCCTATTTGTTGAATCACAATGAACAAACCTGTTAGCAAATATGCGAAGATTATTAATCAGTCGAAGGTATTGATTCATAAAAACTGATGACAGGTAACTTACTGTGATTGACGCTGTTCAGGATATATCACGTTACGGTTTGCCAGTGGCTGATCAGGATTGGATTTCAATGCTTCCAAAATGTATATAGGTATCACTAACTTACATTAATGTTATTTTACCTTACTTTGTTGTGATAATGTGCTTGCTTTGTTCGGAGCGCCATAGATAATTATACTTGGAATTTTCACATGCGCTTCTTCCTGTGGTTCTACTGTTGCTACCTAAACGTATATCAGATTTAATTACATGGTACTATTTGTTATAAACCGACACCAGTTCGTAATTTCTGCTCGAATACGAGCTGTTGGCCGTACTTCATCATTCTGTAATTAATATTCTAACCACGTTGAGCTACAATATTAATAACAAATTAACTAACGAAATAAAATTGTTTAAAACTAGCCACATACAAAAAATTAGTTACATAGAATAACTGTTTGTTGAATAACGATTACATATAATCTTGCTTGCATTCGTTATTTTCATGATCATTGTTAAAAACCGATACTTTTTTCTGTGAAGTTCTGAATATTATTAATGAGTCGTTGGTATTGCTTCATAAAAACTGAGGACAGATAACTTACTGTGATTGATGCTATTCAGCCTGTATCACGTTACGAGTTATTTACAATACACAAAAGGTAATTTATGTTATTCTTACTTAATTGCAGACACTTGAAAATGGCAAAATGCTGTAACAGCTGTTGTGTAATAAGTAAAAATATTAATTACAGCAGTGATCTGGACCTCTTAATACTATGTCCTTTAGAGACATTTACTTCACTGTGGGCCCAACAATCAACAAGTTCTGAATCTTAGGTTACATTGATCGGTGCATCATTAATATATGAAGGACGGGGTTAGGTGACGAAGCATATGGTATTCCTCCTGTGTAAGGGCTTCACCTATCCTTGGGTTACTGATCTGAAATGTGACTGCACCAAGTTCAAGTTATTGGCTCAAGGAGATACCACGCTGGAAGGCCGGAATAAAATTTCCTGATATTTGCTATCTCTAATTACTATGTAGTCTTTAAATAATTAAAGTAATGAGACAAAAATTTCTCGTCATGTCTGCTTCGAGGAAGACTATAAAGTGGTATTCGTCATAACAGATATGACCATAGGAGCTGAAGTCAGTCAACGGTGACAGCTGCAATTTTCTGCCGCACTGGCATCGAACCAAAGTGCACACTTTATGTGAGCGGTGTCTTGCCGACGTAATCCTCCCAGACTTGTCACCCTCAGAAGTGCACTTCAGCTTGAAAGCATGTGAACACTACAGAATCGATGACACCATTACAGTCGTACACGAGACTCACCATAACTTTCACTATACTGGGGCTATGAAGCACTTTCGACTTTCGCGGCGACCCGTTATGACGCCATTCGTTGGATTGGCGTTTCAGTTTTGGCTCGTTCGATGTGGCCCATGTCTCATCCAGTGTTATGATACGTCAGGACGTTCGCTCGCAAATGACTGTGTTTCCCTCTATTGTGTGCACGCTGGTGACGTGGGATGGGCGAGATCATTTGCCTGGAGGTAAGGTAGTTATGTCAACAACGTGAGCTATCAGTGACAATCTTAGATTCCATTGCATAGTGTCTCCACAGCAGTATTTCCATTATATAAGTTCGAACCCTCATATACGTAATTATTATTTGTCCAAATCTTCTTACCATCCTGGTGCCATCATAAATTTTGCTTCCCTGATAGGTTTTACCCTGTGCTTCCCTGCCCCTTAGATGAATCACTGCAGGTACAGTGCTGCCCCTGATTCTTCATCGAGACCAACTAGAAAGACAGATCGCTTACGTCACGTCATGTGATCAAAGTAGGTGCGTGACAACGCGATCGCTAGCTGAGTGGCTGGCCTCTTGGCCACAGCCCACTGTCTCATGGAGGCCAGCCTGTCAGTGGGACAGGTTGTACCTTCTGCCTCCCCAACCCTCAGATGGAACACTGCAGGTACAGTGCTGCTCCCGGTTCTTCCCCGAGGCCATGAGGCCATGACAGGTCATGGCACATACGTCACATCACCTGATCAAGGTAGGCCTGTGACAACATCATCGTTAGCTGACTGACTGACCTCTTGGCCAAGCACTGCTTCATAGAGGCAGGCCTCTCAGCGGGACAGGTTGTACCCTCAGCCTCCCCAGCCCTTAGATGGAACACTGCAGATACAGTGCTGCTCCCAGTTCTGCCCCGAGGCCATGAGCCCAACTAGAAAGGTAGGTCGTGGCGCATACGTCACATAACCTGATCAAGCTAGACCAGTGACAACGTGATCGCTAGCTGACTGACTGACCTCTTGGCCACAGCCCACTGTCTCATAGAGGCCAGCCTGTCAGCTAGCAATCCATTGTCACAGTTCTACCCCAATCACATAACATAACGTGCACGCCGTGGCCCTTTTTTCTCGTTGTCCATGTTCTGCCGGCAGTGACGTCATGCATTGCCATCTGTTGTTTTCCTATAAAGTGCTGCTTCAATTCTTTACTATAATCTTACTTGTTCACTTGAGTAATACCTATGTCGCAAAGGGTTCATCGAGCGCTATCCAAATCAAGGATCGAGCAGTAAATTACAGCAACAAACGACTTAAATTACGCCTGTGCACTATTTACGCGAGTTCCATACCTGGGACAACTGAGACGGCGAGAGGTTTTCCCGAGAAATTTGTTGAGATGCCGTATCGGGGGCGGCGGAGCGACCACACCGGGACTTGAAATATGACCTCGTGCAAGCCATTCCGCAGCCGCGGTCGCGCAGAAGCGGCTCGCCGCCTCCGCAGGTCGAAAATGCGGACGGAGGCGGGTAAACCGGAGCGCCGAGCATGCGCACTCATTAACGGGGCCGGCGTCGCCCAAGACGGATGCGAGGGGCGGCGCGATCGGTCCCGATAGCGGGGCGTATCGTACAGCCGGGGCTTATAATTGCCGTCGGTAAAGTTTGTTCTGATTTGTAGCGAATAATATAAAAAGGGGCTCGCCGGGGAGGCGTCCGCAAAAGGAGAAAGAGGCGACGGCCGCGTGTAATTAGATTTGCGGTGACCCGCAGCGCCGCGTGTGTGTGTTTAATTGAGGAGATGCGGGCGATAGTCGGGTCACGACGCCGCAGCCGGCAGCGGCCGCTGTTGATGTCCCGAGATAAGCGCTGACAAGCGCCGGCACGCCACCGGCCGGCCAGCGCGTTAATTGCTGCCGCGCGGGGGCGGCGGGGGCGGCGGGGGTGGGACGCGCCGGGGGCGGCTGGCTGCGCGGCTAGCCCTGCCCTGCGGCGCAAGGCGCAGCGGTCGGCTGAAGCTGGGGGCCGATGCTGGTTCAGCCTAGCAGAAAAGTAGACACAAGGTGGGGAGTGCATGTCGGAGCATAAACTGAGATGCGTGCGATGCTGGAGTGGGGGCTGTTATATAGGTGCTTCTACATCTACATCTACACAGACACTCTGCAAATCACATTAAAGTGCCTGGAAGAGGGTTCATTAACCATTTCATAACTTATCTCTACCGTTCCATTCTCTAATAGCGCGCGGAAAGAAAGAACACCTAAATCGTTCCGTTTTCGATCAGATTTTTCTTACTTTATTGGGATGGTGACGTCTCCCTGAGTAGGTGGGTGCTAGCAAAATATTTTCACATTCAGAACTATAAGTCGGTGATTGAAAATTCGCAAACAGATCACGCCACAATGAATAACGTCTTTCTTTTAATGATTTCCACCCCAATTCGTGCAACATTTCCGTGACGCTTTCCCCCCTGTGACGTGATAAAACAAAACGAGCTGCCCTTCTCTGAACCTTCTCAATGTCTTCCGTCAGTCCCACCTGGTGAGGGTCCCACAAGGGGCAACAGTACTCCAGGAGAGTACACATGTAGGCAGTCTCTTTGGTGGAGCTGGTGCATCTTCTAAGCGTTCTGCCAATGAAACGTAACCTTTGGTTCGCCTTCCCCACAATATTTTCTATGTGATCTCTCCAGTCAAAGTTGTTCGTAATTGTAACTCCTAGGTATTTGGTAGAATTTACGACTTTAAGGTTTGACTGATTTATCGCGTAATTGAAATTCAGTGGATTTCTTTTAGTGGTCATGTGTATTACTTCACACTTTTCTTTATTTAGTGTCAATTGCCAATTTTCGCACCAAGTAGAAATTTTGTCTAAATCGCTTTGCAGTTGCTTTTGATCCTCTGTTGACTTCACTAACCGATAAACGACAGCATCATCCGCGAACAGTCTAAGGGAGCTATTCAGATTATCTCCTAAATCGTTTATAAACACGAGGAAGAGTAGGGGACCTATAACGCTTCCCTGTGGAAGCCAGATATCACTTCTGTTTTACTCGATGACTTACCGTCAATTACAACGAACTGTGTCCTTTCTGATAGGAAATCGTGAATCCAATCGCACAATTGGGGAGATATTCCATAAGCTGACCCGCTCGGTTAGCCATGTCTTCTAATGCATCCCTTCGAATCCGCCTTTCGGATTAACGAAGAGGTCGGAGTGCCGGCCAGCCTGGATGTGGTTTTTAGGCGGTTTTCCACATTCCCCTAGGTGAATACCGGGCTGGTCCCCAAGTTCCGCCTCAGTTACACGATTCGCAAACATTTCATTACACGATGACATAAAAGTTTTCTGGGTGTTGTACCGCGTCATGATGTAAGAAGGCTATTACTTAAATAACCGACGTTTAGGCCAACGTTACAGTGGCCTTCATCTGGGTATACTGATGTATACTCGTCAAGCAACCAGGAATGGTTAAACGCAAGATAAGGGAAGCCATAGAAATTGTAAAACACCCTAATAACATGAATAGAGAAGATGGACTGAGGCTTGTCCCCTCTTGGCTATCAGCCATCACAGGGAAATAGGCCGCACTGACAACACAACACGCGAGCGTCACTAGTAAGCAACTGCCGTCGCGCGGCCCACGGGCAGCAGGAGAGAAACGGAAGCCCTAACCCCATTCGCCGATGAACACCAATCATGACATAAAAGGTTTCTGGATATGGTACCGCGTCATGATGTAAGACTATTACTTAAATAACCAACGTTTCGGCCAACGTTACAGTGGCCTTCATCTGAGTTACCCAGATGAACGTTACAGTGGCCGTCATCTGAGTTACCCAGATGAAGGCCACTGTAACGATGGCCGAAACGTTGGTTATTTAAGTAATAGCCTTACATCATGACGCGGTACCATACCCAGAAAGCTTTTATGTCATCTGACTCTGGCCGCGGAAGCCTACGTAATTATAACACCAATCATGTCTCGCTATGCAAGAAGCAATAGGCAACGGCTAACCCCCACTCCCTCCTCCTCAGCATCCTATCATAATAAAGTTTCCATTCTTCCGCCAAAAATTCACCAATAACATCGCTTATTTTAAAAAAAAATTATGACGTAATGTCTAATTGAAAGTAATATAAAGTGTAGTAACAACCAGCTCACATCACTATACCCAGATGAAAGCCACTGTAACGTTGGCCGAAACGTCGGTTATTTGAGTAATAGCCTTCTTACATCATGACGCGGTACAACACCCAGAAAAATTTTATGTCATCTGACTCTGGCCGCGAAAACCTACGTAACTGTTTCATAACACTTTACACATAAACATTTGAGTTACACATTTCCTCCCGAGGGGCATGGCATGGCGACAGTAAGAACATCCGGCCACCCCGTAACTATTAACACACGCCAAATCCGTATTAAAAAAGTGCTGACCCCGCATGTGCGGGAAACAAGGCTACAGAGAAAGAAGAGACTGGATGGAAAGTCAGGTAGAAATAGATCTTGGGGATGATCAGTTTGGATTTAGGGGTAATGTAGGAACACATGTGGCAAAACTCTCCTTAAGACTTTTCTTAGAAACAATTAGTAGATTTGGAGAAAGCTTTTGGCAATCCATATTCACGGAATGTATGATATTAACTGCGAATGGGTAAAGTTGAAAATGTGTACCAAGCTGGGATTCCAGTGTGGATCTCCTGCTTTCTAGGCAGTTGCACTGACTGTACACCACTGGAGAGACAGCGATCACCATATATGCACGGATCACCTAAGTACGACTCCTGCCAGGAAGTTTCATATCAGCGCACACTCCGCTGCAGAGTGAAAGTTTCATTGTGGAAACATCCCTTAGGCTATGGCTAAGCCATGTCTCCACCATATCCTTTCTTCCAGGAGTGCTAGTCTTGCAAGGTTCGCAGGAGAACTTCTGTGAAGTTTGGAAAGTAGGAGGCGAGGTAATAGCGGAAGTGAAGTTTGAGGACGGATCGTGAGTCGTGTCGGGATAGCTCAGTTGTAGAGCGCTTGCCGGGGAAAGCAAAGTCGCAGGGTCTGGTCCCGGGTTCCAGAACACAATTTTAATCTGCCAGAATGTTTAATATCAGCACACACTCCGCTGCAGAGTGAAAGTTTCATTCTAGAGACAGTTTAGTTCAGTATCTAAAGGGATATGTAAATTATATAATCAATGCGAACTGGACACCAGTTGTAGGTGAATAAATTCACATACTACCGCTAACTCATCGAAAATTCCGTACCAAAATTTATTTTTACATGTAACAGATTCATGAACTCATTATGATGATGTGACGTAGGTTTCGAAATCCGGATAGTGCTTACCTGTGACGAACTTTTTATTTATTTATTTAATTTGCCCACTTTAGGTTACGGTAGTAACACTAAAAGTGGGCCTTTGTGATCGTCTTCTGACAGCTCGAAATTTAAATGATAATAACGGCTTAACTATTCATCTGATACGACAATTGAATAACTCAATTTATAGAGGAGAAAATTCTCAACAACTTTGCTCTCTTATGTTTTTTCATATCTCGTAGCGTTTCAAAGATATTTGCAAAAGTAACGGCGATTTTGGGATGTATGTCTGTCTGTCCGCAACGTGTTCCCTGTTTTTAAGACGAACCGTTCAACCAATCGGCACCAAATTTTACAGACATGATTTTAGGTCGCCAGAGACCAGAACCTCCGTTTTTCAAAATTTTCGGACAAAAAATACGGTGGTAAAACCGAAAACTGCCGTTTGTAATATAATTGTAATTGCAAACGAACCGTTCATCTGACACGAAAATTGAATAACCTAATTGGTAGGTGAGAAAATTCTCTACAACTTAGCTCCCTTATGTTTTTTTTTTCATATCTCGTATCGTTTGAGACACATTTGCAAAAATAACGGATATTTGACACCCACCATTGAATTAATGAAAACCAGCCTTTCGGAGATGTCACGTAACATTCTTCGCGTATTTGATGATTTTCTTATTGTAACTTACACGTTGTCATTTCAATGCAACGACACACTGAGGCAATGGCGTAACTAGGACTTGGCTTTGGGGGGGGGGGGGGGGGGGGATAGATCTGCTTGACGAGCAAAAGTTTAGTCCGTTTCCAGACAGACTATCATCTACGAATCCCGTTGAAGAAACTAATTTACTCCCATCCAATGAAAGCTTATGGTAAAACGCCCCAAGTTTACAATCTTTACCTTTACCAGATTGCTTTTCCTTTCTCTCTCTCTCTCTCATCCCCCCCCCCCCCCCATAGTTACGCCACTGCACTGAGGAATTAACAAAAACACTTCGTTCTTCGTACGATTAAATGATAATCTAATGTCTAAAAATGCCATATTAACATTAGTTAACAACGCCCATGAATAGTATGAGATTAAAGAAGTTATGTTTCGATTGATAGCAGTAGCGTAGTACCGCGCCGGGCGCCGTGGCTCAGCGCGCCTGGTCAGAGGGCTCAACGCTCTCTGTAATAAAAAAAAAGCTGAGCCAACAACACGTCAAACAAGAACGAACAAACACGAACAGCGTCCGCAACGGACAGAACTACCCATAGAGCAAAAAAAAAAAAAAAAAAAAAAAAAAAAAAAAAAAAAAAAAAAAAAAAAAAAAAAAAAAAAAAGTGGGCAAGATGCTGGACTGTTACAGGAAAGGTCGGTGGATTGAAACCCGTCACTACTTAATTTCTTTCTTGAAAGTGTTAATTAATTAATTATTATTTAGATTATTATTTAGGTCCAAAATGTTCGCTAAAACTTATGAAACTACAAATCTAAAGTGGGCCATAAAACACGTCAGTGCGATTTTTTAAAATTTTCTTTTTAACAACTGTTGTGGAGTGCAAACGCGTCCGTGTTATATGACGTCACTGCACCCCTCGAGTGCGGCGTCAGCGCGAGGGAAGGCTCGGGCGGGCCCAATACGTTAATGCCGCCCCCACCGCGGCGCAGCCACCGACAAGCCGCCATTTAGCGGGCTGGCGCTCTGTCCGCGCGACTGTCTCAGCGCCGAGACTTATGGCGGCCATGTGTAAGACTTTGGGAGGATTCATACGATGTTCCCATTAAAACCGTCCATCTTCCGCCCCCGCGCCGTTTCGCGGGCCTCCTCCGGGTGCCGCCACCGCCCCCGCCTCCTGCGCTCGCACCCCTTCCTCGCGCCGGTCGCCCCCCCCCCCTCCCCCCCTCACCCCCTCGATGCGGCGCCATTAGACAAGTGAAGAAAACCTCGGTCCCATTAGGCGGGTCCCTCCCCGGCGCTACGTTAAGGTTTAGATTGCTCTTCCGGCGCTATCTCTCCCCCGCCCCCGCCGCTTTTGGCGCGCCCCCCTATTGCCACGGCGGCGGCGGCGATGCACTAAATTCCTCACAGATCAGACACCGTGAACCCCGGGGACACAAATCTCGCGGGAACCTCCCGCTGTCGCTGGCTGGGTCGCGCCGTCCATCTTTGGGGCTGCCGCCCCAGACCTACAGCGCCTCTCTGCGGTCGCTCGCAGGATTACGCGGCCGTCGCAGGGTGGCGGCCGGCGGTCCAGCGAGCCCGGCCAGAGAGACTTCCACACCGCCGCAGGCGTCCGCGTCCACGTCTGCAACGGGAAACCCAATTATACGGCATCCTCGTGTATGCTACTCAAGGTTTACGTACCGTAAAACGGTGTATTTTCCAAAGCATTAAAATTTTCTTTTAACTCTGTTATGGACAAATTATCAACACGACAATGAACAAGCTTTCTGATACATTATTTAGTAACTTAAGACCTATCTTGTGCAGGATTCATTACAATTTATCACAAAAAATAGTTTCATGGACCAATAGGGGCCGGCCGCGGTGGCCGAGGGGACTGAGGCGCTCCAGTCACGGTCTGCACGGCCACTACGGTCGGGGGTTCGAATCCCCCCTCGGGCATGGATATTCGTGCCGTCCTAGTTCGTAAGTAGTTCATAAGTAGTTTGTAAGTTTAGGGACTGATGACCCCGCAGTTAAGTCCCATAGGCTTAACAAACATTTGAACATTTTTTTGGACGAATAGGAAAGTGACCTAAAATCAGGACTGTGAATACTAAAAAAATGTTCAAATGTTTGTATAGCTTATGGAACTTAACTACAGGGTCATCAGTCCCTAAACTTACAAACTATTTATGAACTAGCTAATCCTAAGGACGACACAAATATCCATGCCCGAGGGGGTATTCGAACCCCCGACCGCAGTGGCCGTGCAGACCGTGACTGGAGCGCCTCAGTCCCCTCGGCCACCGCTGCCGGCACTGTGAATACGAAACCTGCTACATTTTACGTGGAACATCTATTAATAATATCAGAGAATACGTGAAGAGTGTACAACATTTTTGTATTTTTCGTACAATCAAATTGTTTCAGGCACTCAGGGCAAATAGCAGGATTTCAAAGGTAACGTGTTTAACGTCAGCAGTCCCGATCATGACACCTCATGACAATGGGATCACCGTACTTGGCTGGCCACCGTTATACCCAGTCTAAATGTAATTCGTTGGGTACCGGGATCACCGTACTTGGCTGGCCACTGTTATACCCAGTCTAAATGTAATTCGTTGGGTACCGAATGACAGGCTTTCTTTCTTTTCGATGTACAGATATGTTTTCATCTGACGACCTGTATCTCCTATTTCTTGTAATCTCTACTTCCCATTTCTTTGTTAGCCCAACGATTAACACTGCCGTCTAGAAGACATTCTAGAATTCATTATTAGTCCTCATCCCCCCCCCCCACCACCACCAGGGGGCTTTCGCAGCACCACCTAGAGACTAGGCCTTACAACAGGCCGTGGCTACGTCACACTTACAGGCCGCGGCCGCCACCTCACTGGCTGTTGTCTGGGGCACGCCCACCGCCGTGCAGCGGCCGGCCAGTCAGATGGCGGCCGCGGCCTCTAAGTGTGACGTAGGCACGGCCTGTTGTAAGGCCTTGTCTTCTAGGTGGTGCTGCCTCACGGTTCTTTCGCGAGTACGTGCGAGGCATGTACGGGGCCCCGAGCTAATGCTGTCTTCCATAGTTCTTTCCTTCCCGGACTGCATTTCCGCTCCCCCTACCTCTTTTCCTATTTTCACTCCTTCCCCTCCCCACCGGAAGACTGATAACCCAGTAGTTTAGTCCCCCTATCCCAACCAATCAACCCAACCCATCCCAGCCCTCATATGAGGTACCTGTGCTTTTACTGTCACATCATATGTAAAAGATGGCAGATATTAGACCAAATTTAAATGTCCTCATTTGAAGACGCGGCTCATGAGAGGGTTAAGGTATGGTCCACCTTGTGCAAACACAATTCTTTTCAGTTTCTCCTAAACATGTTTCGCTGGTTTTGCAGCATCATCAGTGGGATATTTATTTTATACTGTCTGTCAAATGAAATGATTATTACTTTTTGTACAATAAGTTTAAAAAACTACAGATAATTGTGAAACTAATATAAATCGTTTCTTATTTTTATAGGTATACTAGCCCTACCTTAGTACCATAGGTAGTTGTGTACATGTGGTACTAAGGTAGGCCTAGTACACGTATAAAAATAAGAAACGATTTATATTAGTTTCACAACTATCTGTAGTTTCTAACTTAATGTACAAAAAGTAATAATCATTTCATTGTTCATTTGACAGACAGTATAAAATAAATATCCCACTGAAGATGCTGCAACGCCAGCGAAACGTTTGGGAGAAACTAAAAACAATTGTGTTTGCTCAAGGCGGACCATATCTAAAAAGCAAATTTATTTGTAAGCAAACACGGAGATTGAAGAGCTTTTCAAACCTCAAGATGAATACATTAAAAATTTGTTTACGTAATTTTATATATAAATTATGCTACCCTTTGTAATAATAGAAAATGGAAACGAACATGCAATGTTGGCTTGCACATTAGGAGTTGTCATAACTTGAAACGTCCGAGCTGTGACGCCGTGGTCCATGCGCTTCACCTCCGAGGATACCTTCCGATGTCGAAAGCGGAACGTCAGGGGAAAGTTTTACGCAAGGACCACGACATCTCAGTGCGGAAGCTTCAAGTTATAAAACTGAAACGAGCCAATATATCGCGAGACTGAAAAAGAAATCGCCGATCGGTGTTACCCCATAAGGTAATCCCGATCAGGGGTTTATTTTACCTTATTATCGCTGTTAACTTTTCCAGTGGTTACTTTTAAAAACGTAGAAACACTACAGCAGTTGCAAAAAAAAAAAAAAAAAAAAAAAATAATAAAAAGGGGGGGGGGGCTTACACACTTAAATATATGATTATGTAAGATCAACGTTCCCCTAAGGTTATCGAAATATTCCGTTACGATCTCCCTTGATACAGCTGCCCTAACTCTTTTCGTGTTTTTTTTTTTTTTTTTTTTTTTTTTTTTTTTTTTTTTTTTTTTTTTTTTTTGTCATAAATGGGCATGCAGCAGTGAGTATATCGTAATATGACATTTTAATAAATATAATCACCTTTACTGCTGCTTATAACTTTATTTAATTGTCCACTACAGCTGTTTCGCCGTATTTGGCATTGGCAAGTGGTCTGCAATAGTTAAATAAATTTTGTGAAAATATTTTTTTCGATCAAATAGGGAGCATATTATACAGTTTTAAATTTATTACTTACTGTCTATTTGTCGCCAATATACACACAGCATCTGTATCTCTATATGATTTTAATAGGTACTTTCTTAGAAAGTCGTTTTTAATAATTTTTAAAATAATGACTTTCTTGTTTGACTGCTATTTTGATGCTATGTGTTTACAAATATGTTCTATTGCATTATTGGTAAAGATCTAGCTTCTCTGAGATGATTAATTTCGAATTTTGTGATATCTTTGTTACAAATGTTTTATACGTTTGATTTGTAGTGTCTCCGATTATGAAATAGTGTGTCTCTTTGGTTTCTGAGGTATTGCTTGCCATTTCGAATTTTGTAATATCTTTGAGTATGAAAATGCTTTTCTCTGCTGTGTGAGATATTGTATATTAATCTAAATTTTGCGTTATCCTTAACTGTGGAACATTACATCTCTGAATTTATCCGTTGTCAAGCCCAATTACATCGATAAAATTTTGTAAATAAATTTTTAGTTTAAAATCTGTGTGTTCATTGAGAATTTCGTTAGGTGAAGCTTCCGTGTGTATGTATATTTCTAATTCTTCGAGAATATGCATTTCAGTGCCTATTGAAATTTTGTGTAATATTTTCAAAGCTCTCTCGATGTTAGTGGTGGTTCTCTCCAATCCTCAATATCAATTCAGTTTCTTCTCAGAAATGCATAAACCCACTCTAAATCTGTCCGACTGTTTTCAAATCTCTTTTCCACTTTCCCTGCATGGTTAACCCCACAACCGTTCGCACAGGCGGCAAATTATCGCCCCTCGTGTTTATTACATTTCAGTACGATAGAAGGTGATGTGATATGGCCGTATTCTCTACTTAGACCTTCCTCCGATTTTCATGGACATAGTTGTGCACAATCTCGTATGGTCTGTTAACGTGATTCAGTACGTCTCTGAAGTTCACAACCTGGGACAATCTCGACAAACTGTCAATGGAACTGGGTTCGAGTGCTCCTTCGGTTATGGGTATTCGAGGTGTCCTTATAATAAGTTAAAGTAGTTTGTAATCCTATGGACTGATGACCAACATAGTTAAGCCCCTTAGATTTACAAACATTTGAACATTTTATCTGATTATCAGCCAACAGTTGCGAATGGTATTTTACATTAATATGTTTCAATCCTTCCGGATCTTCTACAGAATATAAAACAAGAAAAAAAACTTAATATGTACTAACTGACATTTCAACGATGATTTGACTTTAAAGAGGACAGTTCAATAAATAATAATCAAACTTTTTTACGGCCATAATTTCCCGCGCTAAGATTTAATCTTTTGATATTCTGTTAGCTTAATGTGAAACAATCACTCCGTAGTAGTTTCATTGCTGGGATCAGCGGTTCCCACCTGTGAGAAGCAAGCAAGTTCATACATGTTCATATCGCTTGCCGCTGCAATGGAGGTAACACGCGAGGCATGATACGCGGCTTTCGTGTCAAGAAAACTTCAGCTGAGGCCTATACAATGTTATAGGAGGCATATGAAGAGTCTTTTCTTCCCTACAGCATACCTCGAACGTGGTTTAAAATGTTTAAAGAGGGGAAACAATTTCAAAGGAAGGTGGACCCAATGTTTCAGTTACTACTCTTACGGTAGAACACATCGACACTGCTGCTGTCATTGTGATAGAGGACAGACGGTTTACCATAAGATCACTTTCTGAAATTATGACATTTCATTTGGAGCCACCCAAAGGCGGATTAAGGGAAGGGAGTGGGGGCACAGGGGCACATGCCCCCCCCCCCCCAGACGGTCCGACGAAAAATGAGAGAGAGAAGGGAGAGAAGGGGGAGAGGGAGAGAAGAGAGAGAGAGAGAGAGAGAGAGAGAGAGAGAGAGAGAGAGAGAGAGAGAGAGAGAGAGAGGAAAGGAGGGAGGGAAAGAAAGAATCTCAGCATTAGAATAATTTTACTTTTACTTACGGGCAGCATGTAATTGCGAGTATAAAAATGCAAAATACCTGTAATTAACATACCGTAATTTAACTTTTTGTGTTATGGTTCCTTTAATTGCTCTTTTTTTACAGTAATTTACGATAAAAATAAATACAAGTTGTTTATTATTTCGTGTTTGCTTGAGAGATAAATGAGCTGTTATGTATGTTTTAATCATATCTAAATATGCGAAAAACTGTGAATTTCAAGGGCTGCATTCAAGTTGGCGCATTCGGATGTTTTCGGTAAACGGCTTATCTCTTTGGATTCTTTTCCTAGACACTAAGAGACAGTACTGCCGCCCATCATAAACAGTTTTATTTGAAGCTACACGTTTCGATTTTCCAGTTATTGCAGCGAATTAGAAATTTCAACAGGATTTTTCCGCACATTAGATACAAAGGATTTTCATGATAATAGAAATCCTTCTTGAAACACAGTCAAATACAATTTTCAGAATCAAATTTTCACTCTGCCGCGCAGTGTACGCTGATATGTAGTTTCCTGGCAGATTGAAATTGTGTGCTGGAAATGGGATTCGAACCTGCGACCTTTGCCTTTCGCTGGCAAGCGCTCTACCGGCACGCTTCATAGTCGTCGTCACAACATTACTTCTGTTCAGTACCTCGCCTCCAACTTTTGAAATTTCAAAGAAGTCCTCCTACGAACCTTGCAGGACTAACAGTCCTGGAAGAAAGGACGTGGTGGAGACATGGCTTAACCACAGCCTAAGGGTTGTTTCCAGAATGAGGAGTGCCAGTCCTGAAAGGTTCACTGAAGAACTTCTGTGAAGTTTGGAAAGTAGAAAGTACTGGCAGAAGTAAAGTTGCGTGGACGGACTGTGAAGCGTACCGGGATAGCTCAGATGGTAGAGCGCTTGTCCGCGAAAGGGCAAGGTCCCAGGTTCGAATCCCGTTTCTGGCACACAGTTTTAATCTTCCAGAAAGTTTCAAGTGTAATTTTGTTGCTCGAGGAAGCTTTCTTGAAAACTTATCTCGTTTTGGGACAAAAAAGTTTTCTGGGTGTTGTACCGCGTCATGATGTAAGAAGGCTATTACTTTAATAAACGACTTTTCGGCTAACTTTACTGTGGCCTTCATCTGGGTATAGCCAGAGGAAGACCACTGTATTGTTGACCGAAACGTCGGTTATTAAAGTAATAGCCTTCTTTCATCATGCCGCTGTACAACACCCAGAAAACTTTTGTCATCTGACTCTGGGCGCAGAAGCCTACGCAATTATATTATCTCGTTTTGCTTCGCAGCTTTACTAAGCATGAAGAAGAAATTGATTCAATACAATGCAAACACGAGAAATATGATTCTAGGTTTTGAGGGAATGTGAAAAATAACGCGATATATTTACTGGCTGTATGCTTTTGACCCGCAATTCGGCGACCTTTTAAGATACACTGTTTTTCCTATGTCTGCATTGTTTGGTAATGACACAGCTACTCCGGATATTCTACTGTTCGCCCACGCTTAGTTGATTCGTGCGGTGGCTGTTGGTAGCAGGAGGAGGCACGTACCATGGCTGATAAAACTTGGCCAATCATTTTGATCCTGAGAGCAAACAGCAAAGCTCAGTGTGGAAATATCCTTCATCACCAACCCCCCCAAAAAGCAAAATTGGTTGCTTCTGCAGGGAAAGTTATGGCCATCACATTCTTCGATATTCATGGAGTGTCGTACCTACCCAAATATCAGTAACTGAACAATACTTCATTGATATCTTGAAAACATTATATATCAGGCATTTCCGTAAAGCAGGTAGGATGCTGTACCATGATAATGCCTGATCGCATATTGCCAATGTTGTTGCTGAATATTCTGCACAAATCAATCGGAAGTGCAGCCTTCAACCTCCCAATAAACCGGATTTAACTCCATGTGACTATTTTCTATTCCCTAACTTGAAGAAACGCCTTTTTGGGAGGCATTATCAAACATCAAAAAAAGTGTGATGGCTGCGGAGGCGATTTGAAAGGACATCACAAAAATTATATCCAGCATGTATTTGAAGACTGGCAGAAACACTGGGCACTAGTGCATCACATTCATTGGAGACTATTTTGAGGAGGACCTTCAAAATTACGAGGATGACTAAACGTATGTTAAAAAAAGATCATTCTTGTTGTATATAACATTCGTAGTTGTATATAACTGAAAAGATTTACCTTGTAGTCGCTTCTACAAGGCGTCTAGTCAGTGTTATGAAAAGTACTGTGCTTTATAATTGCATTACAATTTTATACAGCGGTTTGAGGTTGAAGCAGGGGGATGTAGGAGGAGGTACAGGTTGGGGAAGGGAGAAAACTGGAGGTGGGCTTTGTGGTGGACGGATGGGGGGGGGGGGCAGTTGTGAGAGCGATTGGAAGAGAGGAAAGAAGCAGGGTGTTGGGGGCAGGGAGTAATGAGAATTGAGAAAATATTATCTTAGATCAACTTACATTAAAGTATTTTGTCTCGTTAGAGTAAAAAAAGTGCCAACTAATTAATGGTTTATGCTGTAGAAACCATAAAAAAATCGTGATAGAAATATAATGCGATAGATGGCTGTACGATGTGCCACTGTTTCCCCTACAGTACGACGACTTTGGTGGACATCTGTTCTGCCTAGACGTGCAGAACCGCGTCGAAGGGTTCAAGAATACTGCAACCTTCATCGTTGCACAACTGACGTCATCAGTTGCTTGTCTGCCTTGCGGCAGGTTTAGACTCCTAGCTTATCTAACTTTTGCAATTATCTTCATTTTTAGTACCTTTCTTACTGATGTCATCCAGCATCTGGTACCTTCTTCTGCCCCTCCCTCTCTTTCTCAGAACGCAACCTTCAATTACCACTACTAGAAGGTAACCTCGTCTTAAACTGTGGCCTCGCCAGTTTAGATTCCTGCTCTTTACCGTCAGCAACATCCTCCGTTCTTCTCTCACTCTACTCAGTACTTCTTCATTTCTGACTCTATCGGTCCAGCTGATCTCCTACGCCATATCCACATTTCACAAGCTTCAATTTTCTTCTCATCTTGCTTCCTCAAATATCCACGTTTGCGCTACATAAAAGGCTGCCCTTCTTATTAGACATTTAACCTCTCTCTTCCTTTACTCTTCGTTTAAACCACTGATTAGGATTCTTCTTTGCTACTGAAACGCTTCTTTTGCCAGAGATATTCTCACTTTGATGTCTTGTTAGCAATTCATATCTTCCTTAATCCAACTTCCCCAATACTTAAATGCTGTCACATGTTCTATGACACCCGACTCCAACTTAATTTTCACTTTTCTTTTCTTTAAGACTATGACCATGCTTTTGGTTTTCTTTTTATTAATTTTCATGTCATATGCTGTATAGGCTTCACACAGGTCATTTAGTATTTGAGTCAGTGTATCTTTATTTTCTGCAAGGATGACGATGTCGTCAGCAAATCTTATACCTTTTGAGTACTTCCTCCAGATACATGTTAAATAAAATTGGCGAGAGACAACAGCCTTGTCTGACACGTCTCCCAATCTTGCTGTCTTTAGAGATCGCGTTACCTATTTGTACTCGTGTCTTCTGATTCCGAAACAGATTTGCAACTAATCTTCTCTCCTTCCATTTTACTCCCTTCCTTTTCAAGACGTCCAACATCTTATCCCACTGCACTCTATCAAATGCCCTCTCGAGTTCTATGAAGACACCGTGCACTTTTTTACCCTTTTCAATGTATACTTCGCCGATGGTTCTTAGGAGTCCAATTGCATCTCGCGTTCCCTTTCCCCTTCTGTAACCACTTTATTCCTCTCCAAGTGCTTCTTCTAGCGTTCCACAAAGCCTCCTAGTCAGAACTCGAAGAAGTACGTTTTCTGTTTGCGATATTAGACTGATTGTCCTCTGATTTTCACACTTTTTAGCATTAATAATCTTTGGGACTGTGGCTATATACCCACAAGAGAGTCTTCTGGCCATTCCCCAATGTCATATATGTAGCTGCAAAGAGAGGGCAACTCATTTTCGCCTGTTTCTTTAAAGCTCTTCAAGATTTCGGATGGAATTTCATCTACACCGCCTGCTTTGTTGTTTTTAAGTTCTCCCAGTCCCTTATTTAATTCTGAACGTAAGATGGTATCTCTCTTTTCGTCTTTGTTTACTTTTCCAATCGCTACAACGGAAGATCTTTGATCCACTTCATAGAGTGTATCAATGTATTCTCTCCATCTATCCTCAACAGCAAGTGGGTCACTTAATAATGTTCCATCGTTCTCCCCCTTTTTTTTTTTTTTGTTCTAATAAAACCCCATGTCATTCCAACATTCTCCTTCGAATACAAAAATTGTTGACTCCCACTTACATACGTAGAAATGACCATCAGAATAAAATACAAGAAATCGGAGCTCGAACGGAGAGATTCAAGTGTTCTTTCTTCCCGCGCGCTATTCGAGAATGGAATGGGAGATAAATAGTATAATGGTGTTTCGATGAACCCACTGACAGGCACTTAAATGTGGTTTGCAGAGTATCCCATGTAGATCTAAAAATATGTGTGTCAATTTTTGCCTCTCTATCTACATTATTCCGTTTTCAAGTTTATACTGACTTTTTGATCATCCGGTACATGCCTAAACCAGATTCTTTGGCTCTTCAGTGTATATCATATGTGTGTGTGTGTGTGACAGAATGGGGATGCACATCAACCGGATCTAATATTTCTACAAATTCCCAATCAAGACATTTCGAAACAGCGTCCAAGGATGACGTAAAGTCAGATGCGGTCGCAATGTCGAAAGTCACTCGCACACACTCACGCTCACTAAAAACGTAAACACTCGAACGGGCTACAGTGCGCGACTACCTCAGCCGTCTCCGAGAACACTGGAGGGCAAAAAAAGGACAGAGAGAGAAAGGGACTTGGAGAGACACACACAACGCCCGTGGCAGGGACGAGCGCCGCGGGAAAGGGAAGGGCCTTATTGTTAAATAGATGAGCAGCTGAACAATCAGAGTGCATTGTCACTGCTCGGACATCCACGTGAGTGATTAATGACGGAGGCCGTAACTATGACGGACACGAAAATAATGGGCCCGGAGCGTCCTTTGACGGAGGCGGCGGCGGTGGAGGCGGAGGCGGCGGCGGCGGCCGCGGGCACAGAAGAAGGCCGCAGCACCGCGGCGCTAATGGTGGCTCGCCAATAATGAGCGATGACTAATGCGTATTGTCTCGCAGGACATTCGCCCGGCCCGGCCCGGCCCTGCCCGGCCAGTAATTATTATTATTGGAGCCGCGAGCCGCGGGCGATCCACGACTGATACGGCCGCGACGGCGAACTGCTTGTCATTGCGGCCGCATTGTGGGACGTCTTCGCGGGAGTAGCAGGTGTCCCGCACCTCCTCGCGCTCCCCCCACAGCGCCACCGCGGCCCGGACTAATTGGATTGGGTAGCTTTATAATATGGGCGCTTTGTTGAGCCATCTACTGTTCGGGCGGCGGAGATGGGCTGATAAAGAAATCGCGTCAAAAGTAATAATTATAGACTCCGGAGGTGGCTTCGTCCCAGTTGTTCACTCATTTATGGATGGGGGGGGGGGGACTGTCGCTTCATCGGTGGATGAGGCAGGCACCAAAGGCCAACTTTGGACACAGGTGTTTCTAGCTAACAGAACGCAGCATGTCATTCTAAGCGGAAAGAGGTCATCCAGACATGAAAGTTATTTCTGTCTTGTCCCAGGGGAGTGTAACAGGGCAGTTGCTTTTCACAATAAACATAGTCGCAGGCTGTCAATGGAAATTTGAAATATTCACGTAGATCCCTGGAGCTTATCAGTAAAATTGTTCTTCCCAAACGCTCAAAATTAATTTTTCATATATATTGCATACAGATCTAACGTTTTCTTCGCGTAATAATGAAATTATGCACACTTGGCTTTCAAACCAAGAGAATGGTCACTGTAAGTGTAAGGATCACGTACAAAATATGGTTAAGAAGGTATGACGCCGGCCGCGGTGGCCGAGGGGACAGGAGCTCCAGTCACGGTCTGCACAGCCACTACGGTCGAGGGTTGGAATCCCCCCTCGGGCATGGATATTTGTGCCGTCTTTAGGATTAGTTAGTTAATAAGTAGTTTGTAAGCTTATGGACTGATGACCCCGTAGTTAAGTCCCATAAGCTCTACAAACATTTGAACATAACATCATCTCTTAAGCGGTCTCGCGGGATGTTGACAACATTACAGTCATCCATATCGATGGATTATTACTTAATGGATAGGAGTATAACGTCATGTTCTTTGGTACCTTTCTAGGATGTAATATGAAAGTTTTGAGTAGCAATAGAATCTACAATGGAAGTGCAAGTTCCAAGCAAGCGAAACAATGTGCCTTGGGGTGTTGTCGGCACCCCGCGCGACTATGTTGCAGTGCTGTGAGAAAGCGCACAATTGTGTTCTGTAGCAGCTGTTCGTATTTTGTCGCTCTATACAGCTAAAACAGCTATGGATCGTTATGAAATAGAACGATAAAGAGTGCGGAAGCTTCTGGAAGAGGTCTAAGTGTTTGTATAGCTTATGGGACTTAACTACGGGGTCATCAGACCCTAAACTGACAAACTACTTATGAACTAAATCTAAGGACGGCACAAATATCCATGCCCGAGGGGGGATTCGAACCCCCGATCGTCGTAGCTGTGCAGACCGTGACTGGAGCGCCTCAGTCCCCTCGGCCACCGCGGCCGGCTAAGAGGTCTTAGACGAAACTTTTGAAGGAGGCGAAGAGGAGAAAGCAGACAGCTGTGAAGTTCTCATCACAGTGACACCGAAACGAAGGATAAAGACAACCTGGAAGTCGAACCGCAAGTAAGTGCAGCGGATAATGAAAGCAAGCATGATTTTTTTTATTGTAAAGGACAAGGTTACAAAAAGGATGAAAAATTGTCCTAGTCACAACGTAAGGACTATAAGTGTAAACCTTGTTATTCGTCTCCCTGGTGTGAAAACTGCTGTGGACTGTTTTTCAATATTCGTAAATGACATAATAATTAGAATGATTACATCATGCTTGTAGTAGGTCATGTCACGTAGCTTATCTGGCTACATAGTCCTCCACTTCAAGCTTATGTACAGCATGGATATGGTACGCACGTTTGTGTAACTTGTAACGAAGAACTCTCCATACAGTGGTTTGAGGAATAGCAAGTCTCCTGGTAGATATCTAAAGGCTACGTGTGATCGCATCCTGCACACTTTGCACGGTGTCTGGCGTTGTGGCCGGCCTCCGTGGATGTTCTTCATCTGCAACACTACCAGTACCCTGGAATTTATTGACTAGGATCTTGATAGCAAGCCTGGTGGGGTCTGTTTTCCGCATTCGACGGGCAAAGTCTGTCCGAACCTGTCCATGTGTCAGTTCACGAAGACTAGCAGAAACTGCAGCGATTCGTTCTTCCTTGGTTAGCATTCTGTCGTAGTACCTGCAAGAAAGAAATATTCCGTTACTATATCAATGAAATTTATTCTGTCGTGTGATCTGCAAGAAAAAATATTCCGTTACTATATCAATGAAATGTATAGTGACTTTAGAACCACCCTGTACTTAACTTTGATGTGCCTGGGTGGTACAAAATTTTTCCGAAGTATTACACCGTTCTGCTATGTATCACTTAGAGTCCTGGAAATTGACATACAATACATAGCATCAAATTTCACTTGAGACCGTGATACCAAAGCAACAAATGAGGATGAAATCAAATGTCAAATGTCTTCTGGGTCTGTTGATACTGGCGGGGCATTACAGGGCAGGACACCAAAATCTGGAATACATACGAGACACAAATGGTTTTGGAATTGCAATATTTAATGCAAACAATGAGTTTACGGCGGTTTCGTGTCTTGTTGCATTGTTTGAGATTCGATGATATTCGAGGCCACAGCGTAGAGAACTTGATCGCCTAGCTGCATTCAGAGAAGTGTTTGAATTATTTATGTCAAGCTGTGCCAGTAATTACTGTATGAGTTGACAGAAAAAAATGTTTAATTATGTGTATAATGTCTTATACATGTAACATAGAATGAAGAATAAGATAAATAAATAATTAAACAAAATATTGAAAGTAAATTGGGGTTATTGCATATGTTTCATATAAGCCAGGAGATAATATTCTAAATAGCCATTTGTGAAGTAAACATATTCATATCAGTGATATGTTGCACAACAATGTCACTATAGATAATTTTATTTGGCGTGTTAGCAACACCCCGCGCGACTATTAACGTTATGAAAAGCCGCGCACGTAAGGGTCATTCTTAGCGGAAAGAGGTCTTCCAGACATGAAAGTTATTTCTGTCTTTCCCAGGGGAGTGCAACAGGGCAGTTGCTTTTCACAATAAACAGAGTGAGTGACTAACATAGCCACCAACTCTGAAAGTACGATAGGTGCCAGTGGCGTTTTCTCAGGGTGTGCAAGTTGTGTGTCAACGCTTGGTTGTGGAAATAATATTCGATACTAGTCACAATTATTGGTGGTTTATTAAAACACTACCGGTTTCGGGCTTGTGCCCATCTTCAGGTGCTTACATTCAGTGTTGTTGACTGTTTAAAGAAAACGTAATTACATATCATACAGATATACATACACAAGTATCATATAGATATACATAAGCAAGTGTTGTGAGTGGTGGAGTGATTCGTGTTGAGGCTATAACTGTACTCACATATAAGTAGGATCTCCAATTCGTGTTAGTACATTTTTCACAGGTATCAGTTGAGAATAATGCAGTAACAGCAACATAATGCTAATTTGCACTCCCATATGACAGGTTATGCACAATACACAGTACACTTTGTGACTGTTGAACAGTAGTCACTCACAACATTGCCATGTCTACATTCAAGTTTCTGTTATGGTAAAAGAACTTAGCTCAAGATATACAGAGATATTGCAAACACAGAAGCACAGAGATGCCACATACAGATATATATCAGATGTTATAAATACCAAAAGCGAAATTAGTTATATTGTGAAGCCACTCTGTCATTTATAACATGTAGAATAGTTGCTAGCGAATTACATTATGTAAACTAGTCATTGTGAAACACAATTACTTGTGTATGTATATCTGTATGATAAGCACAATGTACTTTACGTTTTCTTTAAACAGTCAACAACACCGAATGTAAACACCTGAAGATTGGCACAAGCCCGAAACCGGTGTTTTAATAACCCACCAATAATTGTGACTGGTAGCGAATTTTATTTCCACGACCTATAAAGAACAGTCACCGAGTTCTTCAACATCCATAATGGATAAAATTCTCGTGTGTCAACGCCCTGTTAAAATCGAATGAAAAATAATAGATTTTTTCATCGCTTTAAACATAATGTTCCATTATAGTATGTTTTCCTTTCCTTGTATTTAATTCTTATGTGCCACATACTACCATCAACCTCCGCGCCGTCAGGAACCGTGTGTCCCGTCTGGTACTGCCACGCCAGCTGCCAAATCGTTGAATCTGCCTCCAACCTCCAGGTAGCTTCACACGCTGCTAGTGCGCATGCGCGCTGCCAATGTCTCCTCGCCTTTCGCCAGCCAAGGCGTTGATTCAGTTTCCAACGCTTTGCGTTCGATTGTTGTTTCAGAGTTGCGCTCGAGTAGAGTTACCATATGTTCATCATCAAAAAAGAGGACGGTTAATATAAGAAAAGAAGACACTTTAAGTCAATGTAACCTTTAATGTAACTTACTACTTTATTAATGAACCACGTGAAACTACTACAAACTAAAACAGTAACTCTGCGTGGTTTGTGTAAAACGCACGTTCTATGTTGACATTGTGAGTAGGTATAGAAAAGAAGAATTCTACAATTTTCAGCAGTTCAGAATAACTAACACTAGACGACTGATTGAAATATGTACACGACACTTCAGCTGCTGGTATGATCCGTTTTCTTTGATAATCTTTCAAAAATTGTATAAAATTACAAAACTGACCAAAGCACAATGTATCATTAATGCTTACATTCGTTTGATCATTCTCTTGAAAGCTTTGTATTTCTCCAAGGCCACATAATTTAACACTGACTTTCTTTTCGGCATTTTGTATCTATGTTCGTAATTTATTTTGAAACAAAAGGGTACCTACGATCTCTAACACACAATACAGCTTCAACCTAAACCACAAAGTATATGCTGGTTGAATACAGGATAGACAACCGGGTTCCTTTGTAGAGAAGTTCGAATCGTTTGCAACTGTCAGACCCATGCGGAGAGCTAAATTGTGAACGGCAATTTCGCTCTGTGTACGCGGGTGATAGTTGTGAACAGTTTGGAACTGCAGTGCGAACGAGTCCGTTGCCGCCAATGACACAAAAATAACTTTTCTCTCTCGGAACCCAAAAAAGAGGACTTTTGTAGAATTTTATAAATTCCGGCCGGACACATTTTCTTGCCTCAAAAAGAGGACATGTCCGAGAAAAGAGGGCGTATGGTAACCCTACGATCGAGTGATTGTTGCTTATGCGGCCAAGTCAGAAATTTAACATGGACAGTGAAAGTGCAGTAAGACATTAAACACCAGTTTTTCATCACTTTTTTATTGTGAAAGGAAAAAAGAAGTGATTGATAGTAAACTTGTATCCATTCTGGAAGTGTCGAACCTGCGACTGTGTTGATTAAAGAAACCAGAAAATAACAGCAACCAGTCACCTTTCTTATTTACCACGACCGGTTTCGAACTGCCTGGCAGTTCATCATCAGGAGGTATACATGTTTCATATGTGGTTCATAACATTGTGGAACTCGTTTGGCTGTGGTGAGATAGAAAATTATGTGTGAGCTTTGTCTTTGGCACTAAATTACAATATTTACAAGTTTAAAACGTATTCTAAACAGCTACTTACAGTTGGTTCACCCTGCTGTTTGATGATAGGTGATTTTTCAGGCATTTTAGTGTTCAAAAGCTGCCCACAAAACATACACATTATCACAGCACTCGCTTTCCACATGTTTTACAAACATAAAGAATACAGAGATATATACAGCTAGTTGTCAAAGATCACAGTAAATGCACAGATATTTTTTTAACTTATTTACCAGTTACAGTTTCAATAAATAACGTGTCCATACATTTCTATTTACATAATTCTCTTACAGAAATGGCCGGTCGCGGTGGCCGAGGAGACAGAGGCGCTCCAGTCACGGTCTGCACGGCAACTACGGTCGGAGGTTCGAATCCCCCATCAGGCATGGCTATTTGTGCCGTCTTTACTATAAGGAAGTTGATAAGTAGTTTGTAAGTTTCGGGGATGATGACCCCGTAGTTAAGTCCCATAAGCTTAACAAACATTTGAACACATTCTTACAGTAATGGCTTCTTTATTCCTTAATACTATAATGATAGCACTAATGTTACATTTGAAGAAAAATCTGTAGACTGCATTTATAAGTTAAACATATGTGCTTGGAGTGGCATTTGGGAACGGCAGGGGAGGGGGGTAGGTGTTATGTGATCTAAGTATGTGTATGTGTGTTTGTTTTTCTCGGGCTTAAATGCTACTTCAACCGTATATGTTTAATCGTATAAATGCAGTCTATAGATTTTTCTTCAAATGTACACAGACATGTATGAACAAGTTAACTATTGAAACTGTAACTGGTAAATAAGTTTAAAAAGTATCTGTGCATCAACTGTGATCTTTGACAACTAGCTGTATATATCTCTGTATTGTTTCTCTCCATTGAGAATGACATATTGCATTCTGTTATCTAGAAACTCCTCAATCCAATAACACAATTGGACTGATAGACCGTATGCTCTTACTTTGTTCATTAAATGACTGTGGCTAACTGTATCAAACGCTTTGCGGAAGTCAAGAAACACTGCATCTACCTGAGAACCCGTGTCTATGGCCCTCTAGTGGACGAATAGCGCGAGCTGGGTTTCACACGATCGCCTCTTCCGAAACCCATGCTGGTTGCTACAGAACAGATTTTTAGTCTCCAGAAATGTCATTATACTCGAACATAATACATGTTACAAAATTCTACAAATGACGGACGATAGGGCTATAGGCCTATAGTTCTGCAAATCTGTTCGACGTCCCTTCTTGTAAACGGGGATGACCTGCGCCATTTTCCAATGGTTTAGAACCCTACGCTCCTTTAGAGACCTACGGTACACCACTGCAAGAATGTGGGGCAAGTTCCTTCGCGTACTCTAAGTAGAATCGAACTGGTATCCCATCAGGTCCTGCGGCCTTTACTGTTTTGAGCGATTTTAATTGTTTTTCTATCCCTATGTCAATTATTTCGATATCTGCGATTTTGTAGTCTGTGCGTCAATCTAGAGAAAGAACTACAATGCAATCTTCCTCTGTAAAACAGGCTGTGGAAAAAGACATTTAGTAATTCAGCGTTTAGAGTGTCATCCTCTGTTTCAATAACATTTTCGTCACAGAGAGTCTGGACATTTTGTATATAGCGTCATACCTTCTTAACCATATCTTGTAAGTGATCCTTACACTTACAGTGACCATTCTCTTGGTTTGAAGGGCAAGTTTGCATAATTTCATTATTATGTGAAGAAAACGTTAGATTTGTATGCAATATATACGAAAAATCAATTTTTCTGATAAGCTCCATGTATCTGCGTGAATATTTCAAATTTCCATTGACAGCCTGCGACAAATAGTGTTCATACATAGACAAGTCTTAAGGCACTACGAAACACATGTCCTGAATCGTGGTACAGTGTCTGCTGAATTAAGGCTCAAATCAAATGTTCAAATGTTTGTAGAGCTTATGGGACTTAACTATGGGGTCATCAGTCCCTAAACTTACAAACTACTTATGAACTAGCTACATCTAAGGACAGTACAAATATCCATGCCCGAGGGTGGATTCGAACCCCCAACCGTAGTGGCCGTGCAGACCGTGACTGGAGCGCCTCAGTCCCCTCGCCACCGCGGTCGGCTGAATTAAGGAACAATGATGACTATGCACATAGACCGTATGCACCATAGACCGTATGAGGCAATCTGGTGTGTCCACGTAACATGTTCGTATTGCGAAGCCTGTTGAGGGATCTAGAAACTCGTGTTAACAACCGTCTATGTTCCGGTGGCTGCGTCGATATTCGTTTAGTGGTCTTTGGTGTCATCGCAAACAATTGTGCTCTTCAGTCCGAAGATTTGTTAGGTGTAGCTCTCCACGCTACCCTGGACACACCTCTTCAGCTTCAACAGCTGTCCATTCTTTTAGTCAGAATACAAACGTAAAAAATAACAGCCGGCCGCGGTGGCCGAGGTGACTGAGGCGCTCCAGTCACGGTCAGCACGGCCACTACGGTCGGGGGTTCGAATCCCCCCTCGGGCATGGATATTTGTGCCGTCCTAGTTCGTAAGTAGTTCATAAGTAGTTTGTAAGTTTAGGGACTGATGACCCCGTAGTTAAGTCCCATAAGCTTAACAAACATTTGAACATTTGATTTGAACAAAAATAACAGCAGCTGTAGAAGCACATGTTGGATGCTGGTAAAGTGTTGTTTATAGTATAGTGTAGAACCCAGCAGAAAAATGTGATATGTTATTGTGACTTAAACAAAAGGAGACGCAAGAAATGTAAATTAACCACAAAAATCCGGCGACATAGTGGCAAGCCAGCATCCAAAATGTTTCAAGTGTTTGCATAGCTTATGGGACTTAACTACGGGGTCATCAGTCCCTAAACTTACAAACTACGTATGGACTAGCTAATCCTAAGGGGGGATTCGAACCCTCGACTGTAGTGGCCTTGCAGATCGTGACTGGAGCGCCTCAGTCCCCTCGGCCACTGCGGCCGACGCCAGCATCCAACATGACGCTTAAAATGATATTGTAACATGATCCATCTGATGATGAACCTGAAAAGGTTTGAAAACCGGTTCATGGAAGCCGGCCGCGGTGGCCGAGGAGACTGAGGCGCTCCAGTCACGGTCTGCACGGCCACTACGGTCGGTGGTTCGAATCCCCCCTCGGGCATGGATATTTGTGCCGTCCTTAGTCTTAGTTAGTTGATAAGTAGTTTGTAAGTTTAGGGGCTGATGACCCCTTAGTTCAAAATTGAAATGTTCAAATGTTTGTATAGTCTATGGGACTTAACTACGGGGTCATCAGTCCCTAAACTTACAAACTACTTATGAACTACTTACGAACTAGGACGGCACAAATATCCATGGCCGAGGGGGGATTCGATCCGCCGACCGTAGTGGCCGTGCAGACCGTGACTGGAGCGCCTCAGTCTCCACGGCCACCGCGGCCGGCTGACTCCTTAGTTAAGTCCCATAGACTATACAAACATTTGAAACATTTGGTTCGTGGAATAAACATCATTTTAAGAAAAGTGACTGGTGCATTTTTCTTAAATCATATTGAAAATAAGTAACGTCTTCTGAAACATTCGTAATGGATAATCCAAAAATCTCTTTTTTTTTATTTTTTAATGACGACAAGGCCGTTTTTAGATCTTTAGATCTGCGGCTACTGTGTCGCCTCGAGTGTTACTAAAAGCTACTATGTGCCCTCCCGGACGTTGCATATTTCACTACAGGTAATGGGCCGGATCCAGACAATGGACATACCGTTTCGCAAGCTTTATGGACGGTTTCAACCGTTCACAGGGAACGGACTGGTGTCATTCTCTCTTTTAAGACGCGACGATTTACGACTGAGGAATAGGGAAGGGGGGAGAGTTTGGAAAGGCGGCTGGCACCTCTGCTCGGCTTGTCGGCTTTTCAGTTAGAACCGCGCCGACATAAATTATGGCGGACGGACGAGGTCGGTCGCCGCGAGGGTATCGGGAGCAGCTTTGCAGCGCTGGGGGAGAAGGACGGCCGCGCGCAGCAACAACACACGCGCGCGAGGCGATGGCTGACGGCGCACACGTTCATATTTCGCAGCGGTGATCCACGGCCGGCGCAAGAACCCAACAACAGTAATTGGCTTTAGCGTAATTTACTGGCCGCTCGATTCGGCGGCATTAATTATAAAACTGTTATTGCTGCGCCGAGGCCCGGGTGATAAAACGGGCTACCAACCCGGATGCCGGCTACTCGCGAACCCGGGCATTAATATATTCCGGCCCGAGGGGTGGGGGGCAGGCGGGCGGAGCGGCTAGCTGGCTAGCTAGCTATAGCCGCGGCCGGGACCCGCCTCGCGTCTGTTTGCTCCGAGATCCGTGCGAGCCGGCCGTTGGTCTTATTTACTGCCTTTTGTGTTGCAACGGCCGCGTTATCCTCTGCTGCGGATGAGGAATTATTATTACTGTCGGGAGAAAGAGAGAGAGAGAGAGCGAGGCAGCAAGTCGACCGGACTACAGTGGAAGGGGCAGAGCGAGCCCAGAACGGTGGGTGATGCGTCCATCCTGCGTCTTGGAGCGGGCAGGTGTGTGGCGCGTGCTGGCCGCTCGTTAGCTTTTGTTGAGGGGCTGCTGCCACAGGCCAACACACCAGTCTCGTCTCTCTACCGAATTTTTGTTAACATCGTTTAATGGTCCCACTAACTCCCTGTTGTGACTTGGCGATGCTGTACATAAAAAAATAAAAAATAAATAAATAGATAAACGCCGGCCGCGGTGGCCGAGGGGACTAAGGCGCACCAGTCACGGTCTGCACGGCCACTACGGTCGGGGGTTCGAATCCCCCCTCGGGCATGGATATTTGTGCCGTCCTAGTTCGTAAGTAGTTCATAAGTAGTTTGTAAGTTTAGGGACTGATGACCCAGTAGTTAAGTCCCATAGACTACACAAACATTTGAATTTTTTTTAAATAAAAAAAAAATGATTGTTAAGCTTATGGGACTTAACTACGGGGTTGGAACACTTGTGGGGAGTGACACTTGCGGGGAGTGACACTTGCGGGGAACCTTGGACCCTTGGTGCGGCTAATGGCTTTTCCTGGGTACAGGCACACCAAGAAGTCTAGCACTGCTGTTGTCAACTTTCCACACTGTCAACATAACACGAAACTCAGTGAAACTGCACAACCCTTTGCAAGCTGAAGAGCAATACAGTAACTTGTTCTAACTACACATTAATTCGTCGAGTGTTCCTCCTAAAAACAAAAAGGTATTTTAATAGTGATAATGTTTGGAGAATTATTAAGACATTCTCTGCTACTACAAGACGATGACTTTCCACAGTCATACCTCCTAAAAGCATATTATTCAGAACACTAAGCATATAAAGACACCTGCGCAAGCAATAAATATATTAGGCATACTGCACAGATACGTTGATGTAATTGATCGCTATGTAGTTAACCCCACTATCACGCAACTTCCATCTCTTTAAAAATAGCTGCTATGCTTTTTTAATAGGAGACGCAACCTTAAACCTTCAATTAAAAAACGTTAATAATAAGTCAATGAGTATTTTACATACTTGAAGCCTGCATTCGAAGACCCCAAAACGATTTGGCTGTATTCAAATTACAAATACATCTAATGTATGAAATACGGAATGTGTAAGGGAATGTCACACACCGAAAAATGCTAAAGGTAAATTCTATTTTCTATCACCGTCATATAGAATCATTTTTACCCCGAACTTGGCATAAACCAACAGGGAGAAACAAGTTGCAAGACTTCCAGGAAAAATGAAGCGAAATTGGCAGCCAATAGTTGCTTATAAATTACATTGTCTGTTAACTGTAGAAATATAAATTACCGAACACGAGGAGCTCCTGTTCAGTACAGTCAAAAAGGTCTAAGGTAATAGGCAGTGATTTACAATCAGATATCCGTATCGCTCTCCTCCTCAAGAAGTTTGTGTGAAGATTTATATTCAGAACATTCAAGAAAAAGGCTACTGTGGCGTTGAAACTACAAGAAGCAGCTCATTTACTCAGGAAAGGAAAACGTTATGGTGCCCGTAAATTTGAATGACCGTATCTCTTGTAGTAACATTCGTTTTTTAATAAAATGTTAAAATCCTCTGAGTACAGCACAGGTAGCGGGTGGAGGGCGTGGAGTAGGGGTGGTGTATCCCTACTTCTGGAACACCCTCTTCACTACCTGCAGCGTCCGGGTCTCCCCGCAAGTGTCTACACATTCCCTTTCCCCGCAAGTGTCATTCCCCGCAAGTGTCACAAACTCCTTAACTACGGGGTCATCAGTCCCTAAACTTACAAACTACTTACGAACTACCTTATACTAAGGACGGCACAAATATCCATGCCCGAGGTGGGATTCAAACCCCCGACCGCAGTGGCCGTGCAGACCGTGACTGGAGCGCCTCAGTCGCCGCGTCCACCGCGGTCGGCATGCTGTACATTATGGAGGTGTGCCGTGACTAGCAAGGATGTGGATATGGGTCTGTAACTAAAAGCACTGATTAGTCCATAAAAACTTCATTCATAACATGAAATAAATGGAGGATTATTCTAACGTCACTATACATTTTGTACTTAAACAAATTGTATTAACCATTATGTAATGGCACTGCAACTTATGTTACAATAAGATATAATATCAGTAAAATTTTAGTTTGGATGGCCATAATGTCCGTAGTTGCTTTCATAATTATGAATAGCAGTGTTTGTCCGTCTTTGCAACCAGAATAAAAATGCGATTTTTCTCACCAGACGCGTATCGTTTTAATGACAGTAAAACATCATCAGTGGCCTGTAATAATAGAAATCCTCAGTTTGTTTTGTTTTTAGATCGAAAACAGTTCGTTAACGGAACATAAAAAGGATGCCTAACGTTTTGTTACTTACATAGAAAAAGAACTACATTCGTGATCAGAATGAAACTTTCACTCTGCAGCGGAGTGTGCGCTGATATGAAACTTCCTGGCACACTCCGCTGCAGAGTGAAAGTTTCATTCTGGAAACATCCCTTAGGCTGTGGCTAAGCCATGTCTCCACCATATCCTTTCTTCCAGGAGTGCTAGTCTTGCATGGTTCGGAGGAGAGCTTCTGTGAAGTTTGGAAAGTAGGAGGCGAGGTACTGGCGGAAGTAAAGTTGTGAGGCGGCATCGTCAGTCGTGTCGGGATAGCACAGTCGGTAGTGCGCTTGCCCGTGAAAGGCATAGGTCCCAGGTTCGAGTCCCGGTTCCAGCACACAATTTTAATCTGCCAGGAAGTTTCATATCAGCGCACACTCCGCTGCAGAGTGAAAATTTCATTCTGGGAACATCCCTTAGGCTGTGGCTAAGTCTTGTCTCCACCATATCCTTTCTTCCAGCAATGCTAGTCTTTCAAGTTTCGCAGGGGAGCTTCTGTGAAGTTTAGAAAGTAGGAGGCGAGGTACTGGCGGAAGTAAAGTTGTGAGGCGGCATCGTGAGTCGTGTCGGGATAGCCCGCGAAAGGCAAAGGTTACATTCGTGATGTTGGCAACACTCCAATAACACACTATGCAGACTCACTCAAAACAAAAAAACAAGTCTCATCTGTGAAAACAATAATGGACAGTGCAAAAGCGACAGTGGAAGAAATGGGAAAAATGAAACAGCATGAAGAACCGGCGGTACTGCATGAAACAGACCGGCATTCCATGATGTGAAGCGAAAACAAGACAAAATTTCCTTAGGTAACAAAACGTTAGGCCTACTTTTTATGTTCCGTTAATGAACTGTTTTCGATCTAAATCCAAAACAAACTGTAGATTTCTATCATTACAGACCACTGAAGATGTTTTACTGTCATTAAAACGAAACGCGTCTGGTGAGAAAAATCGCTTTTTTTATTGTAGTTGCAAAGATGGACAAACACTGCTATTCATAATTATATCAGTAAATTTCAATGTTTCCTCCTTGCATGTGTAGGCACACTCCTCAGTGACTGTCAAGTCAGGAGAGCAGGGTGCCCACCTCCGTGGAGAAGTTTGTTTCTTCAAATCTATCGGACTTAACTATGTGGTCATCAGTCCGTAGCTTACAAACTACTTAAACTAAGGTAAACTAACCTACGGACAACACACACACCCATGTTCGAGGGGGGGGGAGGGAGGGATCGAACCTCAGACGGCGAACAGCCGCGCGCACCGCAGCACGGCGCTCCAGTATGCACGGCTAATTCTCCGCGGCCATCCGTGGAGAGAAACGACCAATTCATCTGCCAGGAAATGGTTCATTCAAATAATCCCGAACAACGAGGGCAAAATGGGGTGCCGCACCATCCTGTTTAAAAACAACAGTGTCCATAATCCCATCACATATCCATTGAGGCTCCAAAAACTTTCCAACATATCTAGGTATGTGGTTCCAGTAATGGTTTGTTCTGCGAAGAAGAAGTGCCCGTACACTGTTGACTTCGTTACCCCTAACCACACATTCACTTTTGTGTGTCCCGTTTCCAGTCCTGCAGCACACTTGTTTGTTTGCCCAGATCCTGCAGTCGTGTCTGTTCACATGTCCACAGATCATCACTGAAGAAGACATTTTGCATCAAATTATCATTTTCCACAGCTTGTAGCAGGTCATGTCACTTAGCTTATCTGGCTGCATAGTCCTCCACTTCAAGCTTATGTACAGTATGGATATGGTACGCGCGTTTGTGTAGCTTGTAACGAAAAACTCTCCATATAGTGGTTGAGGAATACCAAGTCTCCTGGTACATATCGAAAGGCTACGTGTGATCGCATCCTGCACACTTTGCACGGTGTCTGGCGTTATGGCCGGCCTCCCTGGACGTTCTTCATCTGCAACACTACCAGTATGCTGGAATTTATTGACTAGGATATGCCTGCTGGGGTCTGATTCCGGATTCAAAGGGCAAAGTCTGTTCGAACCTGTCCATATGTCAGTCCACGAAGACGAGCAGAAACAACAGCGGTTCGTTCTTCCTTGGTTAGCATTCTGTCGTAGTACCTGCAAGAAACAAATATTCCATTACTATATCACTGAAATGTATTCTGTCTTTCATTATGTCAGTGAAATGTATAGTGACTTTAGAACCACCGTGTACTGAAGTTTGTACTGTGTGGTACAAAGTTTTTCCGAAGTATTAAACAGTTCTGCTATGTGTCACTTAGAGTCCTGAAAAATTGAATGCTGTTCCTGCTGCTTCTAAGATAACTGCTGCTTCTCTTACGTAGTGTTCTTCTGTGTAACTTCCTGGAACTGTCGAACTCGTGGATCTGCTTCGTACTCTCTGAAACTAGTATGTCGTTGTTGTGGTGCGCCGACATCTATAGGCGAGTCTCCTTCGTAATGGCCGGCGCGCTAGATAAGCAAAGAGGTACCGAGACTGTGGGCACCCCCGGTGGTCGAAACACTTGGGAGCGTCTTATCGTCTCTTCTTGCAGTTGTGCGGCAGGTTGTGTAAACAGCCGGTGTTGTGGCGAATAGCGACGCCACAATACTCCCAAATGGAAGACATAGTAAAGGCATACTCGGTGATACGGTTGAAAACAAACCGCCAGGTCCAGATATGGAACCAATTCGGTTTTACAAAGTGTACTCTACGCCATTGACCTCTTACTTAGCTGGCATTTATCGCGAATCTTTGACCGGCGTAAAGTTCCAACTGACTGGAAAAAGACGCTGGTAACTCCCGTTTGTAAGATAGCCACCGGAATGGTCTCACGTAATTACAGACCTATATCATTAACATCAGTTGTCAGTTCTAATACAGTAAATTTCCTTCAGACGGAAAAGCTTCTGTCCATGCATCAGCACGCCTCTAGGAAGCATCGATTGTGCGGAACTTACCTTGCTCTTTTCTCTCATGATAATTTCGGAGGTATGGATGAGGAACAACTGGAAGCCTGGATATGTCTCGATTTCCGAATGGCGTTTGACACGGTGCCGTACTGCAGACTCCTAACAAAGATACTAGCATATGGAATAGGTATCCAAATATGTGAGTCGCTCGAAGACTACCTAAGTAATAGAGCGCAGTAATTTCTCCTCGATGGCGAGCGTTCCTCAGAGACAAGAGTATCGTCTGGAGTACCCCAGGGATGTGTGATAGGACCGCTATTATTTTCTATCTATACTAATGATGGACAGAGTAACTTGTAATTTGCGACTGTTTGCTGATGATGCTGTGGTAATTGGGAGTGTGTCGTCTTTAATTGACTACAATGGCATACAGAATAACTTAGACAAAATCTCTAGTTGGTGCGAAGAATGGCAGCTATCTCTCCATGTAGAAAAATGTAAGGTGATACGCATGAGTAGGAAAAACAATCACATAATGTTCGAATACAGCATTAGTAGTGAGCTTCTTGATGCAGTCGCCTCGTTCAAATATGTAGGATCTTACGGATAGAGTGAGTTCAATCTGCAGCTGTTTGCTGATGATGCTGTGGTGTGCAGGAAGGTAGCGTCATTAAATGACGGATGACTTGGACCATATTTTCAGGTTCTGTGAGGAATGGCATCTTGCTCTCAATGTAGAAAACTGTAACGTGATGCAGATGAGTAGAAGAAACAATCCCTTAATGTAAAAAATATGTTGAAATATTTGTAAATCTATGACACCTAACTACTCTGGTCAACAGTCCCGAGGCTTACAAACTACTTAAACTAACTTATGGTAAGGACAGCAAATACATCAATGCCCAAGGGAGGACTCGAACTTCCGACTGCGTGCAGCTGCACGCTCCGCAGCAAGGCGTCTTGGAACGCTCGGTCGCTCCACCGCGGCCCGTAATGTTCGAATACAGCTTTTGTAGTGTGCAGCTTGATAGAATCGAGTCAATTAAATACCTAGGCATAACGATGCACAGCTATATGAAATGGAACGAGCATATAAGGAAAATAGTGGGGAAGGTGCGTGGTCGATTTCGGTTTATTGGAAGAATTTTGGGAAGATATGATTAAAGGAAACGGCATATAAAACGCTTGTACGACCCCGTCTTGAATATTGCTCAAGTATATGGGATCACTAGCATATCGGTTTAAAGGAAGACATAGAAGCAGTTCAGAGGTTGACGGCTAAGTTTGTTATTGCTGGATTCGATCAATAGGTGAGTGTTACGCAGATGCTTTGGGAACTCGAATGGGAGCAGCTGGATGGAAGATTACGTTCGTTTCGAGAAACACTGTTGAGGAAATTTAGAGGGTTGGAATTTGAAGCGGACTGTAGAACGATTCTACTGCCGCCAACCTACATTTCTGGTAAATATGACAAAGATAAGATGAGAGAGATTAGGGCTCGTACAGATGCATACGAGCATTCGCTTTTCCGTCGTTCTGCGTGGTAGTGAATCAGAAAGTAGTGGTATTTAGTACCCTCCGCCACGCACTTTGTGTGGACTGCGGAGTATTATATAGTATTATATAGATGTAGATAGGTCGCGTCAAGCGGCCCGCAAGGGACACTACTGATTTGGCGGTATCTCATATATATATATATAAAGTCCCATTATTCGCAGCGTATATGCGTTTTCGTGCTCGTTTCTGGAACCGGAAATGCTTGTAGCGCATTGGAATGCAGTAGAAATCTGAAAAAAGACACCACATTTGTTATATCTCAGATTTTGTAAGTACCCTGAGGGCTATGTATCGTGATCATGTTGATGTTATCGTCACGATTTTTCTGAAAATTACTCAATTTTAAATACAATGAAAAGTTTTATATTTTCACCAGTAGAAAGTGGTTCATTTAGAGTATGTAGAGAACTATATACTGCAGTTTGGATATGCAAAGGTAGAGAAGAAAATTGCGCATTATTAACTATACAGTAAGAATCTATACAAGTCCACATATATACAATCTCTGACAATAAATCTTCGTGAATAGTCCTGCAACATTAACGCTGATGAACTATGAACTATAGTTCCCTTACTGTCCTTCGAAAGAGTCACTTCCGTAACTATGAACCGTTGAGCTGTGCGATTCGTCTCCTTGAAACTTTGCACGAACTCACCTTTTGCAGATCTGTGAAGTATGATGGATGTTCAAGTTCAAGGACAACGCTCGCCTACATACAGCCAATATCGTCAAACGGTTTCTGGCGAAAAATAAGATAAGATGAAAACATCTAGAACGTTGTGACATAAATACCCAAATAGACCGAAATTAAATTTTTGCGTCAGTGGGCAGTTTCGTCCGTTCTTTCGGAAATAAATCTAATTAATTCGTTTTACTATGCGTGTAAATGTAAGGAGGACAAGTGCTAAATTTTCCCATATCAAACATTTTTTTAACGTACTGCTACTGTTAGTTAGAAGTACCTCATCCGACACAGAACAATGAGAAAGACGAAAGTCGTCGTTTCGCTAATAGGTGCCCAAAAGAACTAAAACACAGAACTAATCGAAAAGGACATTAGGTGTCATAGCCGTTTACTTTTGAACTACACGACCACGCCTCTTAAACTTTCTTTGCAGGCCGTATATGGCAGTGTGCTTTAAGGCGCGTTGCTGCGGAGTGCGCGGCTGCACCCCGTCGGAGGTTGGAGTCCTCTCTCGGGATGGGTGAGTATGTGTCATCATTAGAGTAAGTTAGATTAAGTATCCTAGTGACTGATGACGACTGCGGTTTGGTCCCTCAGCTTTATAAACATTTCGACATTTTGAACACTTTCTTTGCATACGTATTGGTGTGAATTATTTTGGTTGCAACGGGGGAAAGCTGTGAAAATATTCGGATCGGCACTTATTTCTGCGTGTGTAGCCGTTTCATTCATCTGTTTTAGCTCCACTGGTGTTTATTTTGGCATCATACCATTCGTCTGATGTTAGACTAACGCCGTCGAGTCTAAAATAAAACATTCATAAAGGGTTGAAAATAAAGTGTTATTTGTACTATGTATATGACGTTAAGAGCCGTCTCCCTTGCTCGCCACATGGACCACTAGTGTCGTCCCATCTGTCAGACGGTAACAGATTTTAAACCAGTGAGCGTCGCGACTTGTACGTTAGAATGTGGTATTACCAGTGTCTAACATGAAAGTCGCGAAATGCGCAGTGATCTTCAAGCGGCTGGGTCGTACAAACACACCGCAAAGCGACTGTTTATTGAATGTATATTTGGAGTGGAGCAGCACATTAAAAATACTTTTGTATTAGGGAGCTGCTGTAGGAACTAACAAAAGTATTCACCGGATATTTCTCATACGCAAAGTAGAGAATAATGTTACGAAAAACAAGTGTTCATCTACGGAGGTTAGTCATACTTCGTTGCGGCGGTGTGACTGAGCACATTGATGCACTCTGCTCCATTGCGCGAGGCCGTTCCCCGTCAGAAATTAGAATCCTCCCTCGAGCATGGATGTTTGTGGTGTCTTCAGTATAAGTTAGTTCATAAGTTGTAAGATTGGTGACTGATGATTCCGCAGTTAAGTCCCACAAGCATAACAAACATTTGAACAGTTTTGATACTTAAAGCCTACATGAAAATAAAAGAGTTTAGTTATACTTTTAGATCCATGCGCTTTAAAACTTCGGCTCTTAATAAGATTCGCAAGTGCTTAGCGTACTTCATAATATCACTATTGTATAAAAGTACTAACCTAACACTTCCGATTTACCTAAAAGCGTGAAAAACTAAACACATAGCTACAAATGAAGAATATGTCCGTGTATAAAATGTTAATATTAGAACGTCACATTCTTGTTGATATTTAGTTTGATACCAGCCAACTAGCGGAAAGAAACATAAATAAACGCAAAGCACAGAAGCAAGAACAAGGTGAAATGACTTTTTATACGAAGATGTAAAATCTAGTCTCCACGAATGTAAACATCGTGTCCACTTCTGAAAAATATTATAATGTTCGAAATCCTCTGAAACAAAATTCATGCAGGGTGAAAGTACACACTGAGCACGTGAGTATAATCAAATCCTTTTAAACTTGAGCACAGCACGTTGCAATTTATTTCTGAACTTAAAACGTTGTTAGACATTACGATTAACGACTCTACTATTGTGAGGTGTATGTATTCCAGGGCACTGAAATTTTATTAAAAAGAAAAATAGTTTAAATGTTTGTATAGCTTATAGGACTTAACTACGGGGTCATCAGTCCCTAAACTTACAAACTACTTATGAACTAGCTACTACTAAGGACAGCACAAATATCCATGCCCGAGGAGGGATTCGAATCCCCGACCGTAGTGGCCGTGCAGACCGTGACTGGAGCGCCTCAGTCCCCTCGGCCACCGCGGCCGGCGACATTTTATTCATTATAGGCTGTTGTTAACAGAAGTAGTTATGATACTTTAATGACTTCGTCATACTTGTATTAGAAATTTAACAACCACTTTTGGTGACTAGGAAATATGAAAATAACAGCATTAAAAAGGTAACTTGTGAGTTTGTATCACGTACAGTTTCGTAACTGTTTTGGACTGAGATATTACGAACAGCATCAAGATTAACTAGGCCTCTGGGCTACCTGCCAAGAGAGCATACAATAGCGTTTTCTAGAGTTTCACTGAGTTTTGAAATCGGTGAGTTTTGCACAGTGGGCTCCACAATGTTTTTACTGTCGTTTATGATATTCAAAAACAAATTTGTGTTGCTATAAGATATTTCTGAAGTATTAGCAACCTGTCGTAACGAATTTTTCTCTTGGACACTTCATATGAAGAATTTTGTCTGCTACCAGCACAAATTTGAGCTTTACAACATATAAATAACACTTTTACAGCTACGTAAGTACTCGGTTAATCACATTTACGTGTATGTTGGAGAGTTCATCGAACCGCTTTGACGATATTATTTGCGTTTACATTCACTAGTAGCGCGCGGGAAAAAGTAACTGAATTTTTTCCGTTTTCGATCTGATTTCTCTTATTTTATTAATAGGATCATGTCTCCCTATGTAGGTGGATGCTAACAAAATATGTTCGCATCCGAAAAAGAAAGTTGGTAACAGGAATTTCGCAAATAAATTTCCCCGCAACGAATAACATCTTTATTTTAACGGTTTCCACTCAAACCCATGTGTCATTTCTGTGACACTCTCTTCCCTATATCACGATAATACAAAACGAGCTGCCCTTCTCCGAAGTTTCTCTACATCATACGTTAGTCCCATTTGGCGGAAATCCCAAAATGAGCAGCAATACAATAGAACGCACAAATGTATTGTAAGTAGTTTTGTTTAGTAGACCTGTTGCATTTACGAAGTGTTCTTCCAAGCAAACGTAGTCTATGGTCCGCCTTCGCTACAATATTTTCTATATGTTATTTTCAATTTAAGTTGTTCGTAATTGTAATTCCTAGATACTTAGTAGAATTTTTGGCCCTTAGATTTGACTGATATATCGTATAAATAAAGTTTAATGGATTTATTTTGGTGCTCATATGAATAACTTCACGCTTTTCGTTGTTTAGAGTCATGTGCCAATTTTTGTAACATTCTTACCTCAATCATTTTTCTGCTTTTGATCTTATGGTGACTTTACTAACACGAAAAACGTATTCTGAAACACATTGTGCAACATGCAGGTATTCCGAAACTCGGTTTGTCACAAAACTCTATTTATTTGCTGTTGTTATGACTACTCTCTCCAGACAGCGCTAGGCCTTGTTAATCTATAGATCTATTCGCGGAGAGGAGACAGCAGAGGTAAACAGTGTGAATCACGTTCTAATGACGTCACATTGGCAGCTGCCGCCAGGGGTAGACAAGAAGCGTGCGAGTCTTACAGCAGAGGCTGCTGTCGCCTTGGCTTCTACTGTTAAAAATGTCCGCGAAACTGTGCAATTGCAGTTCGTCACTGTAACCAATTTCAACACAGGTTTTATTGCTAATGCGTTTTCTCTACTACTTCTTTTATGATATATTTTCTCTTTCCTTCAGTTCCAAACAACGAAATGTGAAGTTTAACCGAAACTGCAGAAAACGATGACTTTCTCAGTCCTCCTAAAAAACGAGTGTAAAGATCAGCGAGCACAGAATACCACCTACATAAGCGTACAGGCAGTGAAGCCCGGCGACCATCTTGGTTGGGTGTAGAAACGGAGTTGGGCAGAAAAATGCGTAGTTCTTCAAGTGGCGGTCGCCTTAATGATATTGTCATTTGAACCCCCTAGGACAGGAAAAAAATAATCAAACTTTTCACGTAGACTGATGAATACTGAAGGAATGAAACAGTGTTCTTAGCAAGTACAGTACGTATTGTGTTTGTATAAAAATAATAATTGAAACTCTTACTTTCCTACGAAATTAAAATTACGACATGAAAAAGTTAGTCGCCTGCCACTTTTTTTGTTTTAGGTTCAGGAAATTTTCGTCAGCGAGAAAGTTATAGATAAAGAAATGAAGTTTTGTTTTTCTTTGAACAACTTTTTTATAGCTCCCATGGTTTTCTCACAAATTTGGATACAATAGAGCAGTGGAACTTTCTAAATTCTACTTGTTACTTTCAGCGATCTTGCCCACCAGCGAGCATAGATTCCATTGTCCACTCACCTTGTACTTTCCTTCCACATCCTTACCCAAATACTCCGAGCGTAAGCTCAGTCTCTAATGACCATGTTGTCGATGGGACGTTAAACTTCAAGCTTCCTTCCTTCCTTTTTTTAGTAAACTCAGCACGCCAATAAGGTACGAAAATGTATTATTATGACGGTACCTGGTTAACTGCAGGCCGTACGCGGGAAAATATCCGGACGCATGATTCGGTATCATCAGTTAAAATAATAAGCCTTTCTGCCTAGTTTCTCTGCAGCGTGTTTTGCAAACTTTGGGTCGCGACCCCCAGATGGGGGGAGGGGTCTTGCTCGGGGAGTCGCCGTCACAGCAGTAAATACTTGCACCATACAACAACCAGCCAGGAACCTGCCTAAATACTAGAATTCCCAAAATGTAATAACATATCCGTAAGAAAACTGAAATGTATTTGATATTAAAATTATGCGATTCCTTATCGATTATCAGTTCTCAGTTGAATAGGACAAACATCGTTTATAATAAATAATCGGGTTAACAATTAATAATCGAAAGGCCCGATAACTATTTTAAGGTTGTCACGCGATAGCTAAATTTACCAATACAGTGGGTAATTTGAAGAAATTCGATTGTTTACAGATTGACAATACAGTAGGATCTTGCTCAACGATCATAATTTCCTTCTGAGCTTTATCTGCAGTGCGAAATTTTGTTATGCAATATATATTTTTCTGTCGGAATTCGTATAATAAGATACGTTCCATTCAGAAAGATGGACTAAAAATTTATCCTATGACGAAAAATATTACGTTTTTTTTTATTTGTTAAAAGAAAATTGTATCAACAGAAAAAAATTAAATTCGTTGCCTTTGAAAATACACTCACACAGTTGTGTTATGGTTCGTGGTTGGGGGTCGCCAAAATATTTTTAGTTATAAGGGGTTGCTTATTAAAAAGTTTAGAAAACACTGCTCCACAGGGTACAAAGCGCCATCTGTCAAAGGAAAACAGCTAATAACAACACACTTTGGGAGCGAAATAAGTTTTATGGCCTAGTGTTTGTGGTTTTTCGAGTCGAAAAATGTTGGTGACTGCAATAAACGCAAATTACTTCGTTGGTTGGTTTTTGGAAGGGACTAAACAGCGACGGTCATCAGTCAAATTATTTCGAATCTTGGTTTTGCGAAATTCTTCCTCGACTTGATGATGATTGTGTTGTTGTACGTGATAATGCAACAATCCATTATCGCACACTGAAAACAATTCCGATCATAGACCCCAGCATATATATATATATATATATATATATATATATATATATATATATATATATATGGCTTTTGTACAAAAGAATTTCGTAAGAATGATATGCTGAATTGAGAACTCCTCGCTAACATCAGACATTGTCTATGGGGAGTGCGACTGCAAATGTCTTTTTATTTTTACTTTTTTATTTTTTTAATGATTACATTTAAACAATGTACTTATATGTCACATTCGCTATATTACTTATAACATTTCATGTACAACAAGTTTCAGTGAAGCTATGTTACCATTTTTAAGTACGTCTGTATCAGCAGAGACATTCTTTATTCTCTACGAAAAAATAACAAAACCCCCTCTTCACAAAATTAAACTACTAACTCTGTAATAATATTAATAATAATAATTATAAAAAATAAAAATAAAATAACCTGCCTAAAATAATGGATTCCTACATCAGGTTGTTACATCTTTCCTGTAATAAGAGAACATGTCTGTGCTGAATTATTATAAGCTTTGTTCCTATGAGAACAAACAGATTTCCAGTCAAGACAACAAACAAGTGTTCATACGAACATAGCTTATAATAATTCAGCCCACACCTCTCTCTTATTACAGGAATGATGTAACAACCTGATATAGGAATCCATTATTTTAGAGAGGATACTTTATTTTTATTATTATTTTTTTATAATCACTTGTATTAGTACAGCGTCAGTAATTTTGTGAAAAGTTTTTTTTTGTAGAGGATCAAAATGTCTCTGGTGATACAGAAGCACGGTACTTGAAAATTGTGACATAGGTTCCTCGCTATTGTCGAGGGAAATAAGCCGCGCGGGAGTAACCGAGCGGTCTGGACCTCCCGCGTCGGAGGTTCGAATCCTCTCTCGGGCATGGGTGTTTGTGTCGTCTTTAGTATAAGCTAGTTCATAAGTAGTTCTTAAGTTTGCGGATTGATGACCTCGTAGCTAAGTCCCATAAGCTTTCCAAAAATTTTGAGAAAAATAAAATAGATTATAATGCTAATGTTGTAGAACGTATGGAAAGTTCAGTAAACAAAACTGTATTAAGAATGCAGCCAAATAACTGTGAACTGTATGATATTGAACATATAATGAGAACGTTGAGCCGTGCTGGCCTCCTGGAATCTCTCTTGTGAATTCTTTTGGCGTCCCAAATGTTCTTGCCATTTCTATGTGTAATTACCGTCTTCGCTATCGGTGGCGCTGCGATTTATCGATAGTGCGTCGATAGTGCGTCGGAATCTTTGATGGCGTATGGTATAGAAGGCAGTATGTGCTGTGCCGTCGAAGGACCCGTAAGGAATTGGTCTGGAGTGATCGTTTTCGGGCGTTACGCACGAAACGGGTTACTCTGCCGCTTGAAACTTCGGGCGGAGGCTTGCGTGAAGTGCGAGCTGTGGAAGTTCCAAAGGGCACCGCGGTGTTGAGTGGAATGCTGCATCGGGAGCCAGACCGCTGGGGTGATGGTTGCAGCATGTTCTGGTGTAAAGTCTGTTAGCAGTGCTCGGGGTGCTGTCTGGGCTGGCACGAACACCGAAGTTAAGTATTACACCATGTGGTCTCATAAGATGTACGGAGTAGCAGGCTGTTGTCCTTCACTTCTGCTCCCAATCCTCTGGAGTTGCTAGTGCTTCTCTTAGGTACTGTCACATATATTGCGCCTGAATATGCCGTGTCGCTGTTTGTGTGTTGCAGTGTTTATCGCGATTTGCGTATTGTTCTTTGGCCCCTTTTGCATTAAGCAATGCAGCGGTTGTCTTCTGTCTTGTGGACGTCCACGCTGGCGTAGCTAAGCCGGTTCGTGGGCGTATTCAAAGGGAAGCATGGTTTTCCCGTCTCCTCTTTTTCTTCTTTTTTCTTCCAAGCATGGTTTGCGTGGTCAGAGCTGCGAGGGACAGTCTTCTAAGCATTAAGATAATTAGTCGGGGTTGTTATTGAGAGAATACCTTAAAAAGAAAGGAAAAAGAAAACAGATTCTCTAAGCTGCCAGTGCGTCCGTATTGTTGTGACCTCGTCGCTTTTTTCTTGTTTACTCGTCCCGGTCTGGTTGTCAATAAAGGTACTGGTGCAGATGTCGTAGTAAACTGTAACAACTGTGTAGATTAATAATACAAGTTTTATTGACTGAAACTAATAATACTCAACTTAAAAAGTCTGTTTCTTCTTTCTTCTTGCTTCTCGTGGCGTCGGCCGTATGATACTATCTGCGCTGAGACCTAGTTACTGCTAAGTTCGTAGCCCTGTCCTGACTTAGTACTGTCCTAGTTCTGTCTTCGTAGCTGCCTAGTAACTGTTAAGTTCTCACTAGTAACTGTCTTCGTAGCTCACTGGTAACTGTCGTAGTCCTTAATAGTAACTGACGGGCCTCCAGACGTATGTCGGCCTAGATATAGCCGCTTGTAGAGGGCGGACATCTTCGGTTACTCCCTCCAGGATGCGCGGCGTCTGCTTGCGATTGGCTTTCGGTCGATCGCTGCCTTCTCTACGATCGTTCTCTTACATCTGGCGTGTGGCGCTGACTTTACGCCACAACATGTACTGTGGGCGTATTGTGCATGTTATGTTTTCAATTTCAACATAAATTATTTTAACTGGAAGATTGCAATCTAATATTGTTAACCAGGTGATTTTAATTCATTGGGCGTTTGCAATGTGAGCATGTTGTTCCTGGCCTGAGGCTTTTCGTTATTATATATTCAATTTCGAAAATAAATTCCTTTTACTGGATTATTGTAATGTAATGTTATTAATGAGGCTTTTGTAACTTAAGAAATTTCAGCCGGGCGTTTGTATTGTGCGCGTCTCGTGGCTGGCCAAAGTCCTTACATTATTATATATTCACTTTTAACAGAAACACCTTTAAATGAATGATTGTAATTTAACGACCTTAAATTATTGTTCGTATTAATGAAGTAACTGTTTGTTTATGAAGGTATTAAAATCAAAAACATTTTTATGGTATGGAGTTGTCTTTTAGAAATAAAATGGCGTTGCGCAAACGGCGAAATGGTATCTCAGGTAACGAAACATTCAACCTGGATGAAGTGAAAGTACTTCTGGCTAACGCAATCGCTGAAATAACGCCGCATGTTCAAAAAGCGGAAAAAACAATGTGGAACATAAGTAATGCTGTCGGTGCTCACGAAGAGAGTTTAGTTATAAGTGTAAATAGTGGCAGCAGCAGCTTATCTGACTGTTCAGAAGGATAATTTTGCTGCCCGTACTGGAAAAGAAAAAAGAAGGAAATAAAGAACTCGCCCGTTGAAATTACCGGTGAGTACACTGACTTAGCCGCGGTGGAGTGGCCGAGCGCATTGAGGCGCTATGCTAACATGCACGAGGTCGTTCCCCGTCCAGGGCTCGAATCCTCCCTCGGGCATAGATGGCTGTCTTTAGTATAAGTTAGTTTATAAGTAGTTTGTAAGTTTAGGGACACATGACCCTGCAGTTAAGTCCCATAAGCTTAACAAACGTTTTAACATTTAATTTTACTTATTTGTTCTATTTTTCTTTTCTGCAAATGGAAGTAAGGCGCTTATGTCACAGGAAGCAGGAAAGAGTGAGTTCTTAATTATGTCCATTACAACAGACTTTATTCTCATATTTGTTCATCTTTTCCGAAGTATTAAGCTTCACGCTTGCTAAGCGCTCTGCTGTCACTTGTGTTCACATGAACAGGCCCTGTGCTGTGCTTCGCGTCGCTGCCTAGGTCGTCGCATTGTTTCCTGCACTGTCTCGATTCGATCTGTTGACGTCATATTGCCGCTCCGATGCACCACCTTATTGAAAGTGCGTATAACGTTTTACTAAAGTGTCATATTTCATTTCATGGAGAGTACTAACGAAGGTATGCAGATCATTGGCATGTATATATAGTGTTTTCATTAATTCTAATTCCTTTTATTGTAAATTAACGTCAAATATGTTTCTACATATTGTTTATCCTTACAAAATTATTTAGAGAAAAGTTAAGAACTTCTTTCATAAGGTATATAAAGATAATGATGTTTTTCAATTCAATGTGTTGGAAATTCTGCCTTATACTTTTGAGATTAAAATGACACCGAGGACGCTTTTTCCAACTGTCTTGATATGCTGAGGTCGATCGCTACAATAACTGTGGCCTTTCTTTTTATAACAGTAACACATATACCGGGTCCTTTTTTTAATTTAGCATTCAACTTTTATTATTTGTGTCAGTGACAATTCTAATGAGGGTTACGTTAGAAATATGGAAGTGTGTTGGTAATGTTGAACGTGTAATGTCTTCTCGACCTAGTGCTGCAATCTAGGGCGCAATGTCTAACCTGATTGAAGAAAAATCATCTAAATTTCAGTAAATGCTTATTAAAAATTGGTTGAAAAATCACTATGTTCCTATTCATTCCACTCACGAAAAAATAGTAGACCCGTGCTGACGTCAGTGTACATGCCCTTCTGAATCACATATCAGAAAGAATTTTATATGTACAGTAGGACAATTTCAGAACATTATTCTAAGAAACTGTAAAAAGAGCGAGGTTGGTACTTAAATGGGGCTTTGATGGTTATTTAAGGCACAGTAAGTAAAAACAAAGTTTCACTGATGCAAGTTATTCGGGCACTAATATTTTTATAACTACGTTGCTTGCACTACAACTAGTATACACAGATAATTTGTTACAAAAGCATTCATGATATGGAAAAATCTTGCATCTTCATCGCCTCGTTTTTTTAGACATACAATGCTACAGTTTTTGCAGGAAGAAATGTTTAACAATCAAATAGCATTTCTACTATCTTTCCGACCGTTTAAGAGGGGAAAGAATTAATAATAAATTTTGAAATGCCTTTCACAATGATTTATGGAAATCTCTGTAACGTTATAACTAGTACTACATCACCTATTCACTGCTACGTGTGTGAACAGTGTCAAAACATTTTAATGACCTCAATTTTATAAAAATATTGTGATTAATGTTTCTAATTTGATTTCGGAATTATTAACGCCACTCGCGTGGATTAATTACTTTGAGTATTTGCTTCACAATAGATATAAAGTAGAAAGTAAAGAATGGCAGACACAGTCACCGGAAGAATCTACCAACAGAAACATGGCAAGGTAATGATGCCAAAGCCATGTTTTAAAAGAAGCTCTGCAATCCTGGGCCTGAATAGGAGAGAGATTAGACTCATGGTTGGATTGCTGACAGGCCATGGGAATTTCAAAAAACACCTACATACAATGGGAATAACAGAAGAGTACCCTAAATGTAGGATCTGTGATGACGGTGATGAAACTGCATCACATCTAATCTTCGAATGCATTGCATTGGAGAGTAAAAGGCACAGAACATTTGGGACAACCAGACCCGAAGAAATTGTGTCTAATAAAGAACTGGTAAAGGGACTCCTTGCACTGTTCAAGGGCAGTGGTTGGCTTTACTAGATAAACAGGGAGCAATACCGCACAATAAACTTAGTTTCGTTGCGGGCAGTGGTGAGTTAGACCAAGACTGTTTTGGCTTCCCTGGAAAAATCAAATCAAATCAAATCACCGGAAGAAAAAAAGCTTCCCGAGATTCGTTAAAAATAAATAAATAAATTCAAAAGGAGTTTCAAACGCAGCTATGGCTATTGAAAATGAGAAGGACTGATTTTTACCGTGCTGTCCCTTTAATTTTGGAACTATAACACAAAATTAGTAATTAACGACCTCAAAGATTGTAATACACTGAATTCGAAACGATTTTGAATTAAGGCGCCCACCATATTCATTCCGCTACTTTAAATTCTTGAAATTTTAACATGAAAATTCGTCATGAGCGGCCTCAATAACCCTCGCATACCAATTTGCGTTCAAATCTATAGAACATTTCTATTTTCGGCCAACTTATGTGGGATCCATACACAGACATATATTATTAGACGGGCAATGCCATATATAGTATCATTAGTGTCAGTGAAGTCTCGCCGCCGTATTTCTATACTATAAACGTGAAAGCAGTTGTTTGCGTTATTACAGAAAATAGTCGTAAAAATACCGAAGAAGTGACGTAACTACGCTGTCTTTAGACTTTTGACATATGAGAAATTCGTGAGATGTATTTGGCTGTAATTTTTTTCAGCTGGATGAAGCTTCGAGGCATATAGTAATGAGTTGCACTGATTTCCTGTTATTATTAATCTGATCCAATTTCATTCAACTTCGGATTTTGTAGCAGTAATTTGGTCTTCATAGAAGTGTAGTTTATCGTTGGATAACACGTATTCTCCTTCTTTTGTGAGTTCTTACGAAATCTACAGTCTGCTTTGACACATACACTAATGAGTAGCGTTTCCTCTTTTTGTTAATCTGTTACCAGTTTCAATCAACTTCGGCTTTTCTTTTCATAGTATGACCGTTATAAATGTGCTACTTGTCGTAGATAACACATCTCTTTGTGAGTGTGTTTTTCAGATAATTACAGTCTACTTTAACTGTACGTAATGGTAAAATTTTAGTTACCATCCCGGCGACCTCACATGATTATGTTGGCAACATCAACAAAACGTTAGAAAGCCCGCGCCAAGATAATATATTCTTAGAAATCCACACAAACTGACCTGAGTAGTGTTTCGTACAGACGATGAAGTAAATAAATAATGATGTACCTGCTCTATGGTTGACAGGTTCTTGTATGTACACTCATTCACTCAGTAAAATTAATTGCCCTCGTAAACGAAAACTCCACGACACAATATTTACGCTGTCACACGATCGGCTAATGCAAGCGACACATGACTGACAACATAATGATGCGAAGCGGTCAAGACGCTAAGTAAAATTTAACCTTACGTAACAAGTTCTGCTCATAATACGATTCGACAATGTACGCCTATGTGTTAAATTTAATTATTGCTGAAGTATTAGTTCAAATGCAAATCATTTTCAATTCAACTAGTAAATCGTACAACGTCACATTGTATCAGATCATGGTAGTAACGTAAGGAAAATTTTTGACGTGAGGTGAGGCAAGATGGCGGCTTCAGGTTTCAATCACAGAGGGACGTTTGCCAGTCTAGTAAGCGAAAGATCCGTACCCAAAGACTGGAAAGTTGCCAAGTTACTCCAATATTCAAGAAAGGCAATAGGAGTTATCGCCAAAATTACAGGCCTATCTCATTGACGTCGATTTGTGGTAGGATTTTGGAACATATACTTTGTTCGAATATTATGAACTACCTCGAAGAGAACGACCTATTAACCAGTAGTCAACACGGATTCATAAAGTATCACCCTTGCGAAACACAGCTAGCCCTTTATTCACATGAAGTGTTAAGTGCCATCGACAAGGGATCTCAAATCGATTCCATATTTTTGGATTTCAGAAAGGCTTTTGACACTGTACCCCACAAGCGGCTTCTTATGAAATTGCGTGCTTATGGAATATCGCCCCAATTATGCGATTGGATTCACGATTTTCTATCAGAAAGAACACAGTTCGTTGTAATTGACGGTAAATCATCGAGTAAAACAGAAGTGATATCTGGCGTTCCACAGGGAAGCGTTATAGGTCCCCTACTCTTCCTCGTGTTTATAAACGATTTAGGAGACAATCTGAATAGCTTCGTTAGACTGTTCGCGGATGATGCTGTCGTTTATCGGTTAGTGAAATCAACAGAGGATCAAAAGCAACTGCAAAGCGATTTAGACAAAATTTCTGCATGGTGCGAAAATTGGCAATTGTCACTAAATAAAGAAAAGTGTGAAGTAATACACATGACCACTAAAAGAAATCCGCTGAACTTTAATTACGCGATAGATCAATCAAGACTTAAGGTCGTAGATTCTACCAAATACCTAGGAGTTACAATTACGAACAACTTTGACTGGATAGAACACATAGAAAGTATTGTGGGGAAGGCGAACCAAAGGTTACGTTTCATTGGCAGAACGCTTCGAAGATGCACCAGCTCCACCAAAGAGAGTGCCTACATCACACTTGTGCGTCCTCTCCTGGAGTACTGTTGCCCCTTGTGGGACCCTCACCAGATGGGACTGACGAAAGACATTGAGAAGGTTCACAGAAGGGCAGCTCGTTTTGTTTTATCACGTTACGGGTGGGAAAGCGTCACGGAAATGTTGCACGAATTGGGGTGGAAATCATTAAAACAAAGACGTTATTTATTGCGGCGTGATCTGTTTACGAAGTTTCAGTCACCGACTTTTAGTTCTGAATGTGAAAATATTTTGCTAGCACCCACCTACTTAGGGAGGCATGACCATCCCAATAAAATAAGAGAAATCAGACCGAAAACGGAACGATTTAGGTGTTCTTTCTTCCCGCGCGCTATTAGAGAATGGAACGGTAGAGAAAAGTTATGAAAGTGGTTAATGAACCCTCTGCCAGGCACTTGAATGTGATTTGCAGAGTATCTATGTAGATATAGATGTAGATGTAGAGGTGAGGCAAGATGGCGGCTTCAGGCTTCAATCACAGAGGGTTGTTTGCCAGTCTAGTAATGTATGTCTGTGGATCCATACCACTGTGCGTTGGTGCGTAGGTATACGCCTTAGGTGTATCATGTAATACGGGCTTCAGCCATAACTCAGGCGAGTCCGTGAGACGTGGCCCTTTGGACGTGTGAGGCGACAGGGCCACGTCGTTCAAACGTGAAACGCCGCCCATCGCCGGTACGTGCCGAGTATCGCAATGGCCCCGTTCGAAGCCTCACTTTCAATTTCCCAATCGTTAGTGGGGCGTCATTCTCTCGCGCGCTCTTTACGATACGACCCTTTGTCTCCGATGGCAGAGCCGAGTGCGTCGATGTGGTTATTTCAGTTTTAACGGCTGGCGCCGGCATACGTGTGTTTCGAACAATGACGGCAGCCGAACGTCTCCTCGGCGACGAAATTTTAATAACATTAGCCACGTCGCCAGGGTATGAGAACAGGATGTTATTGGGCCTGTGCTTCCTTCCGTAGAGCTTTGTTCGCGGCTGTTATTGTTACAGGACGGGGTGTCACGGGGCTATATCGGGTTTCAGTGCTGTACAGTGCGCTGAGAGTAATTCCGCGGAACTGCGAGCACAGCCACTGCCCGTTCGGAGCGACACGCAGAATTAACAAAGTTTGTTCCATCACAATGGCAAGTTTGCGGGTGGCTCTTAATCCTTTATCCGGACATCAGGCAGTGCCATGCAGCATACGGATGTCCAGACTACATACCGGGTGATCAAAAAGTCAGTATAAATTTGCATACTTAATAAATAACGGAATAATGTAGATAGAGAGGTAAAAATTGGAATGGCATGGGGTTTTATTAGAACAAAAACGAAAAAAAAAGTTCAAAAATTGTCCGACAGATGACACTTCATCTCATCAGAAAAGCCATAATTTGCATAACAAATTAAGACGAAGCAAAGATGATGTTATTTACAGGAAATGTTCAATATGTTCACCATCATTCCTGAACAATAGCTGTAGTCAAGGAATAATGTTGTGAACAGCACTGTAAAACACGTCCGGCTTTATGGTGAGGCACTATCAGTTCCGATCGGAAGATTCACTTGAATGCCAGTCTTGTTTACACAACTGTATTACAGCACCGGGGGATACACTGTTACCGAAACATTCAACACCAGATTAATCGAGGATGAAACCTATGACCTAGAAGGATTTTAGTAGCGAGATCTTGTCATCTGCTGCGACTCTCATTAATGTTTTTACTCCGTCATTATTTTTTACTTTGTAGTTTTTCGTTGTAATAAAATCCCATGTCATTCCAAGGATGTGTTGTCAACTTTTACCTCTCTATCTACATTACTCAGTGATTTATTATGTTTTCAAATGTTATGATCACCCAGTAGCTAAAGTTATCTTCCTGGCTGATACACGGTGTACATGAAGTCCGGGAACAATTTCAATTACTTATTGCACAAGAACCAATCATTGGAGTGATATCACACATGTGTCATTTTGAAGAGAAACCATCAGAATTTTTTTTTCCTTGTATACCACGAAGCGTAGTTTCGGAATTTCCAAATAGTTTAGGTGCGGGGTGTCGCGGTTCGACAAAAACAAGTGCGTTACAGCTTTCAACGGATGTTTAGAAGCAAGGAGGATTAGATGTCGTTAACAAGGTAGATCATTTACTACTGGCACAAAAAATTCGTTGCGACGTGTATCATTGCCGGGTCGTAGTTCGATGCCTCTTGAAGTTCTCTTGGATCGGCGAGCTCGGTAACAAATGGCAGAAAATTCATGGGGCAAAACCAATCTACTAAAAAGGATGTAGGCAAGACGTAGAATTGCAGTTCATTGACTCTCTAATGAATCTTTAGCGCCCAATAGTCCCCATTTATGACCAGCGTACAAGTCTCATTAATAATAGTTACTACATCCCAGTAGGCACATTCCACACGTCAATAATACAAATTTTCACAGTTCTTGTGTGGAATACAAAAGTTGAGGTGTACATTTTTTATGGCACGAATATGAAGAATTAGTTCTTAGTCACAGTAGATTGCCGGCCGCGGTGGCCGCGGGGACTGAGGTGCTCCAGTCACGGTCTGCACGGACACTATGGTCGGGGGTTCGAATCCCCCCTCGGGTATGGATATTTGTGCCGTCCTTAGTACAAGGTAGTTCGTAAGTAGTTTGTAAGTTTAGGGACTGACGACCCCGTAGTTAAGTCCCATAAGCTTAACAAACATTTGAACATTTTGAACACGGTAGATACCCTTTCTACACGACTAACACTGAAGAACTGTTAGATAACTGCAGGGCAGACATGAAGTCTTGATGGAGGTGTGCAGCCATAATTATCAATGTAATAAGAAAGAAGTTAAAAAAGCTGATTGGCTGTTGACAGTTAAACCATGCAGGTAACAATAAAATCTATATTCCTTTTGTACTGACGCGTTTCGGGCGTAGCCCATCTTCAGAGTACCTAGTAAACGTAAAAACTAAGAAAATACATATATAAGTAAATAGCTAAAAGTATTCGTGGTACAAAAAGAAATTGACACAACATGAAAATTATACATACCATAACGCCGCGGTGGAGTAACCGAGCGGTCTAAGGCGCCTCGCTGCGGAGCGCGCGGATGCTCGCCGTCGGAGGTTCGAGTCGTCCCTGGGGCATGGGCATGTGTGTTGTCCTTAGGTTAGTTTTCCTTAGTTTAAGTAGTTTGTAAGCTACGGACTGATGACCACGCAGTTTGGTCCGATAGATTTACAAACGTTTCATACCATAACACTACCCATTTAAGTATAGGCTGGCCAATCATCAAACACTGGTAACATTAATATGTGTGTCCAAAAGTCAGTACATTCGTCGAAAGATAAAAGTAAACTAAAATCAATTTTTTTTTCAATGTTGTTAGGGCGAATACAAACCACGTAAGGGCAACACCTCACCTAAGACGTCATAAAGATATATGAATATAACAGTCCATATATACCAACAAAAAATAAAATATTTAGTCATGTTCAGACATTTGCAGAATACTAACATGGACAAAACTTAAGAATTTCCTCGAATCAGGCTTAACATAAATGTGACAGGCGCAGCGTATGAGAACCGTTCACCAGAGGGCAGCTGCTGCTGAGTGGCGGAGAGAAGTTTACAAACATGGTATTAAAACTTAAAAGGCAACTAGGTTCACGGATACAGTGAGACAAAGGAAACGGGGCGCCAGTCCATCCACACGCCCGGCAACTTTATACATTGCCATTCATCAAAAAGTACAAAAGGAATAAAGATTTTATCGTTACCTGCATGGTTTTATTGTCAGCAGCCAATCAGCTTTTTTAACTTCTTCCTTATTACATTGTTACATCATTGTTCATAATCGGAGTTCAAAGTGACGTGGATTGTGGCTACGATCAGACTCGTTACAAGACCCCTTTACATGGTGCGAAAGCATCCTATTTATAATAGTTTAAAAATGACTCTGAAAATTATGGATTGTTTTTTTTTTATTATTGAGATTGTCCTCATTACAGAGGTTTACCTCCTACATACTAATACGCCCAGAAATGAATACACATAGTACGTAAGGTTTTACACTAATTATTCACTATATTTCTCCACGTGTGTCTATCTTCTGTGTCCTCTTCTTCTGCGCCCAGTCTATTCATTGAGAGCTGTACATTTTTGATCCAGGTGGTCACCGGTCGTCCTCTTCTTCTTCTCCCCACAGGTTGCCACTCCAGTACCATCTTCGGTATTCTGCTGTCCTCCATTCTTCTTACATGCCCGTACCACCGTAATTTCTTCCTGTCCATCACCTCATCTATTCTTTCTATTATTCCCATCCTCTTTATTATTTCGGTGTTTCTTCTTTTTTCTTTCCTGGAAATTCTGGCCGATTTTCTCCAGAAATCCATCTCTACGGCTTGTAGTTTCTTACTGTGCTTCTGGTTTATGGTCCAGGTTTCCGCTCCGTACAGAACTGCACTCTCAAATATAGATTTATATATGATTTTTTTTGTTCTGTTCATCACGTTTCTGCTCCATAGGACTGAGTTGAGCATTCCAATTACCTTTCTTCCACTGCTAATTCTTTTATTAATCTCTGAGTCGGATTTTCCCTCAGTTTCTAAAATGGACCCCAAATAACAGAAAGTGTTAACTTTTTTTATTTTCTTTCCCTCTATGCGTAGTTAATGTGGATCATTAGTCAAGTATTCTGTTTTTTTGATAATTAATCTTCAGACCCCAATTTTTGTATGCTATTGCTAGTTGATTACACATGTAGTTTGCATCTTCCCCGTCTTGTGCTATGACGACTTGATCGTCAGCAAATAATAAATGATGTAGATAAACTCCATCTCTGATTTCTAGTCCCATTCTATTACATTTTTGTGACCACTTTCTCAGACAAATATCTATATAGATTTTGAATAATGTTGGTGACATGGGACAGCCTTGCAACAGACCTTTGCTTGTTCTAAATTTCTGTGAAAGTGTATTACCAATTTTCACTTGGCAAATATTATCTTTATACATCTGTTCTATTATTTTAATTAAAGAAGTATTTATGTTTGCCATATGTAGTGCTCTCCAGAGTAGTTTCCTTGGAACAGTATCATACGCTTTTTCTAGATCTATAAAAATAAGTCCAACATTTTTCGATTTTTCTCTATGTTTCTCCAAAATCTGTCGTAATGTGAAAATATGGTCTACACATGATCTACCAGCTGTGAAACCGCATTGTTCTTGTTTTTCTAAAAAATTTTTCCAGTTTATTTTTAATTATTTTCCCAAAAATCCTCATTAGTGTGTTTGTAACACAAATTCCTCGATAGTTCGAGCAAATTTTGCGATCCCCTTTCTTAAATATGGTACTAATATAACCCAGTTTCATCTCCTTAGGTACAGAATCTCCATGTATCATTTTATTGAATAACTGCAAAATCAGTTTTACAATTTTGTCACCACCGTACTTCAGAAACTCCATATTGATATTCCCTGGTCCAGGTGATTTACCATTCTTCCCTGTCCTTAAGACCTGAAGTACTTCACTTTCAGAAATTTGGATCTCATCATCATGATGTTCATTTTCTTCCACTGTTCCTTCCTCTAGATATTCGTCTCTGTCCTCATTCAATAATTTTTTGAAATATTCTTCCCACTCCTTTTGTGTTACCAGTTGAAGATTGGATTTGCCTTTTGTATCTTGTCGAAGCGCTTTTAATACTGACCATGCTTCTTTCGCTCTCCCAAAACCCAGTTTACTATTAACGTTGGCACATGTTCTTTCCCATGCTTCATTCTTTGCTAACCTTATTTTCTTTTCCACTTCATTCTTTTTTTCCTTGTATTTAGATCTTGTTCCTTCAGATTTATCATTCAACCACTGAATGAATGCATTTCGTTTTTCTTTAACTGATGTTTCTATTTCCTCTGACCACCACTCTGCTGCACGTTTGGGGTTGTTTTCTTTTATGCCCAGCACCTCTGATGCTACGTTTTTCACTTTAGTTTTTATGTATTCGTATATTTCTTCTGTGCTTCCTTCAAATGACTCATCTAGTGTCCTTTCCATCCTGGCCTTAAAGAATGTTCTTATACTTTCGTCTTGTAGGCTGTCAATATTAAAATGTACATTTTGAACTTTCTCACTACAGTTCATTATATTTATGTTACTTTGTCGTTCGTTGCATTCTTCCATCGCCAGAAAGATTTCATTTTTACTAGATAATGGTCTGATCCACATTGGGCTCCTCTATAAGATCTGACATCTGCTGCCTTGAAACTACTTGTTTGTCTAATGATAATATAATCTATTATAGAACGAAGTTCCTTAGTGTTCTGTTGCCAAGTATATTTATGAATGTCCTTGTGCTTGAAAAATGTGTTGGTAATTTTTAGATCAAATTGTGCACAAATATCAATCAGTCGTTCTCCATTATCTTTTGTATCGTTCGTGGGTGCATATACTCCAATAATCACAACTTCCCTGGCAAATAATGTCATTTCAACAGTAATAATACGTTCATCGATAAATGTCCAATTTGTGATTCTTTTTTCCATTTTTTCTGTATCATAATGGAGACTCCTGCTTTGGCTCTTACAGCTTTCGATACACCCTCCAGATATGTACATAATTGTCAAGTTCTTCTTCTCCTTTGCCTTTCCTCTTTGTTTCAGAAAGTACAACAACATCGATGTTGAACATGTCAAGTTCTGCAGGTAGCAAATCTATTTTAGTGGAAATACCTTGCACATTCCAGCATCCAAACATCATTTTCCGTTTTTCATCGCCAGTTCGTCGACCACAGTTCCAATTTTTCCGAGGCATATTTTTAGGTTTTTTAGCATTTTATATTTTTATGTGAGTGAGGAGCTGGCCCACTGCACAACCCCCAACCTGGAGGACTAGGTAATTTGTATTCAAGGTTTTCTTCCTTTAGCCTTTGATAAGCCAATATCATACTACAAGGCAGCAGTTGCTGGTTTTGGTCCACCCCGGGTATTTTATTTCCCCGGTACCCACCATATCTGGTGAGAATTCCCCTATCCGCCACCTGGGGAGGTGCCCGATGGAAGACCAGCAAACTCCACACGGGATTATTTACGGTACGATGTTATGGCGGCACATATGCCTTTCACATTATGGATTGTTAATTAATTAATTATAACGGAAAAATTATCAATTACATACAACTGGCTACAGTAAAAGGTAGCGTAAATAATACTGAATAAATTGATATACAAGTCTTGGTTATATTAATATTTCTTAGCCTATCATTATAATTGAATATGTTTCTAAACAATAACTTCGTAATAAACGGTATTTATACAGAAACTAATGAGGGCAAAACTTTACTGACATTAATGGTGAAACATAATGATACCTACACATGCAATTTAAGTAGTCTTAACAGAAATATTAATTAGCCTAATATATGACAGACAACAGTACACCTCTTGCAAGAACTAATTAATATTTGCTAATCAAGCAAACCTCTGGAGACATCAAATAATAGAAAATTTCAGATGGTCTCATTGGAAAAAAACAATAACAAAAGTTATGGAAAAGAAAACGATAATAGACCAATTACATTTGTACCTTTTGTTATGCAACACTGGTTGTTGTTGTTTGTAGAGCTTATAGGACTTAACTACGGGGTCATCAGTCCCTAAACTTACAAACTACTTATGAACTAGCTAACACTAAGGACGGCACAAACATCCATGCCGAGGGGGGATTCGAACCTCCGACAATAGTGGCCGTGCAGACCGTGACTGGCGCGCCTCAGTCCCGTCGGCCACCGCGGCCGGCTGCAACACTGGTATCGGAAGGTTCAGTAATGCAAGCAGATGAGAAAAATCCAAAATGCTTCGTTACATACGGGTTGCTCGTGCTCTGAAATGATAAGTGGACGTCCCAGTGTGAGTGAAGTGAATGTGGAGACATTCATAAGGAGTGCGAAGAAAGCGATGCGTCGTGCATCCTGTGAACTCGAAATGGCTCCACTGACAGTGTGGAAAGTCCTGCGACAGAAGCTATCTTCGAAACCATCGAAATTGGAGCTAGTGCATAAACACAATGACGACGAAATAGTCAAGCGTTTTAAGTTTCGTTTTCAGTTGAACAATTGAAAGACGATGGGGTTGGCATTGTTGATCGCTTAATTTTTATCGACGAAGCAAATTTTGGATGGACGCTTAGGATTTAACGTCCCGTCGACATCATGGTCATTAGAGACGGAGCTAACGCTCTCACGTTTAGGTAAGGATGGGGAAGGAAAACGGCCGTGCCCTTTGAAAGAAACCATTCCGGCATTTGCCTGGAATGATTAAGGGAAATCACGGAAAACCTAAGTCAGGGTGGCTGGATGTGGATTTGAACCACCGTCCTTCCGAATACGAGTGCAGTGCGTCACCACTGTGGCTCGGTACCCAAAAGTACTTCTCACACTAATGGAAAGTAACAGGCATAATTATCGAAGCTGGGACACAAAGAATCCACACAAATGCATTGAATTTGAGCGTGAATCCCCAAAGATAATCTTTTTTGTGGCATGTCACGTCGAAAACTGTAAGGGTCGTTCTTTTTCGGCAAGTGCACTGTGACTAGATATTTCTGCATGGACCTGTTGCTGCCTCTGGAGTGTGTTTCCCGGTACACCACTGTGCTATGTGTGTTGCTTGTCGAAAGGGGACGCTCCACGTCCGGTATAGCACCTATTATCGACTAGTGCTATCGGCAAATCACCAAACTACGCTGTGGCGATATACATGGAAAAAACTTTCAAGGTTGCTCTTAAAAATGGCATATGGATGATACATGTACAATGCCTGGTTCTTGTGCAATAAATAATTCAAACTGTTCCCGGACGACATGAGCACCATTTATATACAGGGCGTTCATTTTGTATGAAGACATTGGAAGAAAAGTGCAATACTAATTTGTTTGGGTCGGATAATATCATCCAATGATACTATACCCGCCTCTCCTCCCCTCCCTCCCTCACCCGAACCCCTGCGTGGATGGTGGGTACAACTTTGAAATCTTCAAAAGGAAGCCCCGTTTTTATGACAGATTTCTGTTGTATGGCGAAATTTGCGTCCAGTGTCCTGCAAAACTGCGTGGACCGGTCGAGGAGACGCGGAGTCATATATTCCAAGAGAGTATTCGCCGGATAGAATTGATACCAAAAACAGCGCGTGAATTGCCGTCCATGGAAGCTACACTACCAACTAATATGGCTGTTGAGCAGTGATGGCATGAACATTTTCAATTGTTACGTCACGCACAAATGTCTGTTATTTCTTCGTAATCCACTTAATTGCTGTTATGAGTTCCTCAATTAGATTCCGACTGGTCTCGCCGGCTGCCGTAGACAGACGTCCACTAAGAGCCATGTGAAACATGTAGTCCTTTCAGACCTCTGATTAAACCAAAATTGGAAATTTTAAAATCACTGGGTTTTGTAACAACCAAAATCGTAGAATCGGATATTAAAATTATCAAAAATTTTATTTCCTCATTTTCACAAAGTTCTGGATCTACACAATCGTGTGGACAGGAATATCTTGAACACATTACAATTATTTCTCACTTTATTTAAATCATTTCTAACAGTGATATTAATGAAAGCATCCATTCTCTTTTGTCAAACAAAGTGACAAGCATCATTTATTTGTTGCACACTGTTTTCATTGAGATGAGTGGGGAAGTTGTACTGAACTTCTGCAGTCTCTGGCATTGTTACAGATTTATTTTCTTCGTTTTCCCACTTCACTCGAAGATTCAGAGCTGTCTCCCAGTCTCAATGTGTTATCAGAAGGAGTATCTGAATCATTGAATAACGTTAGAATTTCCTCATCAGAAGCCCTAACACCACAGTAATGAACGTACTGTAACAATAATATTAAGGCCAATGGTAACATGACATTTATTCTCGTTATCTGTTCGGAATCCGATCCTCATGCATCAACGGAAAATGAGGAAACGCCAGTGACGTAGTCCCAACACACGTATGGGAGGTACAGTCATTGTAGCTACGAAAGTATTTAAAATATTTTTCTTTCCAATTCTTTCCAAATAATATTTGATTACTTCTGTGCTTTTTTAAAGTTTTAAAACGCATTTTCTCAAATGTTAAAACCACATAAATAATGTACAATTACCATAGATGAATGCAGATGCTTTGAACCCACAATCTTGAAAATTTCTAACGATTAAAACATAGTATGTCGCGTGACCACCAAGATATCTATATGCATAGATGCAGCGATTCTCGCACAATAGTTTCGCCAAGAACTAAACTACGTAACGCTGGCCGCGGTGGACGAGGGGACTGCGGCGCGCCAGTCACGGTCTGCACGGCCACTACGGGGGTTCTAATCCCCCCTCGGGCATGGATATTTGTGCCGTCCTTAGTCTTAGCTAGTTCATAAGTAGTTTGTAAGTTTAGGGACTGATGACCCCGTAGTTAAGTCCCATAAGCTCTACAAACATGTGAGTAATATGACGGTAAAGGTGAAGCAGTCAACAATCCGAAGATTGGTTTGAACACCATAGTGCCTTACTAGGCGTGGTACTGTTTGGAGGTGGTATGCTGTTGCCTTCCTCCGCCCTTGGAACTCGGGACGCACAGCTTAACGTGGGTTCCGAACCACGGTGCTACTCGATATTTTTCACATCAGCAACACTGCCAGAGATGGAACAAGTGGAAAGTGACAGCTAAAGATCCTAGGACGACCTGTGGATTTACAGTCTGGCATTATATCACTGTTCTACAGAAGCGCACTAATGTGACGATAAAATGTCAATAAAGCGAACCCACAAAATTGTGTTTATTACGTCCGAGAGACCTATAACAACCTCCCAAATCTCCCTGTATGTTACTACAACACGACTGCTTTGAAATTTTTTCTGTCAGATCTAAAAGGGGAAACATGCTTTTGCCCATACTGTGTGGCAACGAGCATTCGTTGTCCAGGTCTGAATATCCTAAGCCCACTGATCCATTCACGCGGTGAACCGAAGGTCACCAGCAGGTGCTGCGACCTCTCCTCTGGGCTGGAGCGGACACCGGCCGAGATATTTCGTGGCGTTCGCCGAAAATACCGGCTGCCGGACGCGTCGCACCAGCCGTCTCCAAGGCAACGACCGCGACGACAGGTGTAAGTGCCGCGAAGACGCGCGCCGGCGGCCATTCCGTCTGTCACTTACGTCGCTAAGCGAGAGTGAGGTCCGAGCCGCTTCCCGAAATACAGGTGGCGCTTTCGTAACACCCTTGTTCCACAAACAGATAATGTGTTTCCCGCGCTGAAAGCCGGCGCGTCCACCTACGGCGGGCGTCCCCGGGTCGGAGTCGCTGTCTGCCGCGTGTTTACAGAGCCGCCGCTACCAATTTGTTGTCGACGGCGCCCGGCCGGCCACTGTGCCGACATCAAAGCCACCGCCACCGCCGCCGCTCACGATTATAATTCGGGAGACGCCGGCGTCGCGACGGATCGCGCCGGGCGCGCGCATCGCTCGGTGCGGGTCGCGCGACGCCAGGCCCCGGAAACATAATTCGCTCGTCGCCGTCAAGAGGCTCGTCGCGCCGCCAGAAATAGGCGCTGACGACGGCGGGCCGTCCGAGGCTGGGCGCGTCCGGCGAGCGGCGTGGCAGCGGACGGCTGCTCGGCAGCAAGTGCCTCTGCTCCTCACCAGCAGCGCGTGACGACCTGCAGTGATGATGATGATCGTGTGGCATTTATGACCGTTAGACCCCAACTGGGGTCGTGTTCAGCCTGCCTGGTGCAAGTCTCTTTATCTGACGCCACTTCGGCGACTTGCATGTCAATGATGATGGAATGATGATGAGGACGACACAACACCCAGTCCCCGAGTGGAGAAAATCTCCTACCCGACCGGGAATCGAACCCGGGCCCCCTGCGTGGCAACCAACCACGCTGTCCACTGGACTATTTTTTTTTTTTTTTTTTTTTTTTTTTTTTTTTTTTTTTTTTTTTTTTTTTACACCTTCTTCTGTGAGGCTTTCGTTGAATAATATTTCTCCTTTGATTGTTTTCGAAAAACGCCCTCATGGGCGTTATGATTTTAAATTTAGGTAAACGGAAAGCATGTCTTTTTATCTTCCTTCTTGTTTTTGTAAACTTGTGACACTTTCCTTATCGTCACTGCTTTATTTGATTCCAGGTATAAGTGCCAAACTGAAGTAGAACAGAAACATAATAAATAAGTAAGAAAATAATGAGTTAAAAAAAACAATAATAATAATGTTTTTCGCATTTCGTCGCATGTCGTAGTTGAACGTACTGTCACTTCAAGCCGATAACAGTACAATGAGGAATCTTTGAAACAAATCTTTGTATCTAGGTCGACTTAGTAACTTGTGATGTTCCGTTGATAACAACTGTAAAAAGTCAGGTAAGGATTTCTTTTTATAGTTGATGCTACGGAGGCGGACTACGACCTGCAGTATAGCTCTGTATAGGGAAAGTATGGCCATCCTTTTCCGCGCCGCTTACAGCCTTCTGCAGCTCGTGATTGGCTGAAATCGAGTCACGTGGTTCTTTCCGCCATCTTGGCCCTATACGTTGCTTGACTGCCATGAAAACCTTGTGAATATTCGTATGCTTTGGTTTAAATAATGCCACAGTGTTGTACTTTTGGTTGTTTTTAAGAAGTGAAGAAGGGAAGTAAACATTAATAGTACTTCCATTAGGTATCAGAAATGCAGGAAGATGAACAGTCTGGCTGATGAAAGTCGTCAGAGAAAATTAGGAGTCCAGAAACGAACTTCGGTTCTTGTGCAGTGATGATTTTAAATCACAATGTAAATTAATAGATGAAAGATTCACTGACGAATGTATCACGCATCAGATAACTATATATTTTTAACTTGAATAAATTTGTGAAGAAAATTCCTGCACAATGTCGTCAGGTTAAATTATTTACGCGTCGTTGATTTTATATGCAGGTAGTTGTTGAAAATACACAATTTTATTTTACATATTAGTAAGTGAACTAGATTCCCGTTTAGATAAGAAATTGACATACAGTTCCTGAAACAAGCTATTCTCATTGGTTTTCGTGTGTTAGAGTGTGTCATAACAGGAAACAAAGAATTGAAACAAGACAAATATTAGACATTTAAATGTAATTTGCTTTGTAAAGACACCTTTAATTTCTGTTTCTGGTAAAAGACATGTAGTAGGTATCTCGTTGCATTTTTCGTAGTTCATGTAAGGTATAAGTACATAATAAGCAAGAAAATACTCATCAAAGACTTTTCCATGATTTCAATTACACTATGCTCCGATGACGACAAGTTTCGCAGTCTATTGAAATATTTGGCTACGGTAAAGGTCAATCTCAATTTATAGGTGAACTCTTAAGATATAGAGTCACAAACCAGGTTTCCTAAATCGGGCGATAAGTATTCCGTAGAGCAGCCAGGTCCGCATGAACAGAAGTACGCGAAGTTCCCGCATCTGTCCGTCGGATATAACAGCCTATATCTCGAGAATGAAAAGAGTTATCGTTCTGCTCTGAACCTTAAATAAAATTCCGATATCTTACCTACATTTCGTCCGCAGCATTGTATGAGCTAAAATCAACCATACTCAAAGTCTACGCAATGCGACGCTTCCTCCGCAAACTCTACAAAATTTTGCGCAGTAGTTTACTTAATTTGATGTAGCACGAAAACTATAAGTAATAATGAACACAAATTGAGATCATTATCGAGAGAATGTATCACACTATAAATTGGTTGATGAGTATTTTTAAGCGCTGGGAACTTCGTAGCGGTCGGTGTGTAAGCAGCAGTGGAATAGGCCCAACATGGCTGCCGCTGGCAGGCTGGCCATACTTTCCCTATACACAGCTTTAGACCTGCAGTGCCGAGGGTCCGCAGGTGCGGTTGGGTAGGGGGGGATGGACTGCAACATTCGACATTGAAGTCTTTTGTATCCATCTTGGTTTGGTTTGCGTGCTTGGTAGGTACAACTTTGAAATCTTCAAAAGGAAGCCCGGTTTTTATGTCAGATTTCTATTGTATGGCGAAATTAGCATACAGTGTCCTGCAAAACTGCGTGGACCGGTCGAGGAGACGCGGAGTCATATATTCCAAGGCAGTATTCGCTGGATAGAATGGATGCCAGAAACAGCGCGTGAATCGCCGCCCATGGAAGCTACACTACCAACTAATATGGCCGTTTCAGCCTGTATCAACACGTGGTGCCTCAGTGTCGCTTGAGCTACTGATCTGCAAATGCCATCATGCCATGTAATCCATAAGCAGTGTCCGAACAATAAAACTCGAATTATTGAAAAACTTTAAGAAGGTGAACTAATTTTTATTTCTATCAGTTGTGCAGTGATGGCACGATCATTTTCTATTGTTTCTTCACACACAAATGTCTGCTATTTCTTCGTAATCCACTTAATTGCTGTTATGAGTTCCTCAATTCGATTCCGACTGGTCTCGCCGGCTGCCGTACACAGATGTCACAGAGCTCTGTGAAACATGTAGCCCTGTCAGACCCCTGATTAAACCAAAATTGGAAATTATAAAATCACTGGTTTTTGTAACAAACAAAAATTAAAATTATCAAAATTTTATTTCCTCATTTTCAGAAAGTTTAGGATTTACACAATCCTATGGGTAAGGACTATCTTGAACACATTAGAATTATTTCTCAATGTTTAATGTTTGTATAGCTTATGGGACTTAACTACGGGGTCATCAGTCCCTAAACTAAGGACGGCACAAATATCCATGCCCGAGGGGGGATTCGAAATCCCCGACCGTAGTGGGCGTGCAGACCGTGACTGGAGCGCCTCAGTCCTCTCGGCCACCGCGGCCGGCTGGTTTGGTGGATGTTGGGACGACGCCGTTCTATTATTGTTATAAATGAAAGACCTACAGCCGTTGATTGATTGATTGATTTTCTCAGGGAAGCCAAAATAGTCTTGGTTCAACCCGCCACTGCCCGCACCGAAACTAAGTTTATTGTGCGGTATCGCTCCCTGTATATCTAGTAAAGCCAACCAATGCCCTTGAACACTGCAAGGAGTCCCTTTACCAGTTAATAGACACAATTTATAGGTGAACTCTTTAGATATATAGTCACAAACCAGGTTTCTTAAAATCGGGAGGTCCCAAATGCTGTGTGCCTTTTACTCTCCAATGAAATGCATTCGAAGACTAGATGTGATGCAGTTGTATCACCGTCATCACAGATCCTACATTTAGGGCTCTCTTCTGTTATTCCCATTGTATGTAGGTGTTCTTTGAAATTCCCATGGCCTGTCAGAAATCCAACCACGAGTCTAATCTCTCTCCTGTTCAGGCCCAGAATTGCAGAGCTTCTTCTACATCTACATCTACATACATACTCCGCAATTCACCGTAAGGTGCGTGGCGGAGGGTACACTGAACCACTACTAGGAATTTCCTTTCCTATTCCACTCCCAAATGGAACGAGGAAAAAAAGAATGCCTATATGCCTCCGTACGAGCCCTAATTTCTCTTATCTTGTCTTTGTGATCTTTACGTGAAATGTAAGTAGGGTCGCAGCAAGATCGTACTACACTCAGTTTCAAATTCCGGCCCTCTGAATTTACTCAACAGAAATTCACGAAAAGAACGTCGTCTTTCTTCCAGCGATCCCCAATTGAGTTGCCGGAGCAATTCCGTGACACTCGCGCATTGGTCGAACCTACCAGTAACAAATCTAGCTGCTCGCCTCTGAACCACCTCTTTGTCTTCCTTTAAACTGATCTGCTGCGGGTCCCAAACACTTGAACAATACTCAAGACGTGGTCGTACAAACGCGGTCTCCTTTACAGGTGAAGTACATCTTCCCAAAATTCTCCCAATAACCGAAGTCGGCTGTCCGCCTTACTCACAACTGTCCTTACATGCTCGTTCCATTTCATATCGCTCTGCAATGTTACGCCTAGCGGTCCTATCACACTCCCCTGGCTTTGGCATCATTACCTTGCCATGTTTTTGTTGATAAACTTTGGTCCAATATTCTACGTGCTGTCTTCTGAACCAGTTACGGAGCTCCAATTTGATCATTGCCTTGGTGATTATCAGGACAGGTTCCGGTCCAATAAATGGAGTCTCTGCCCCCAAACTGCTAATCTGGCGGCATGTTCGTTGCCACTGATCCCCGAGTGGCCAGGGACCCACAATTGGTTTACCCTATTGCTTTCCCCTAGCTCCACCACCCACAGCCGTTACTTTTGGATTATTATTTACTAATTTCGAGAATACAGTATTCTCTTCTTCAGATTCTTTATCAGATAATAACAACAGATACCAACAACGTAAATGTATGGTATAAAATATTAATTTACAAATATGATATCTGTTGATTGTGAGAGATCACCATTAATTCTACGTGGAAGGAGTTAAAAACCTTACTTTAAACATATAACTCTGGCCTTAAAACCAGCTGAAGGATTCGCGTGAACTACTGACTACTTCCTGCAACAGAATCTTGTTCCCTGGCCCAGAATTAAAAATGACTCACACTTTATTTTAAGAGCAGGAAGACAAAGAGATGGAGGCCAATATACGTCGTAGATCACGAGAATTACACACAACCGTTAATATACAAGCCACCCCGAACTATACCATTTCACGAAGGTGGCTATGAGAACATTTATAGCGCAACGGAATTAAAACATGATAATTTGCATCTGAGTTTGTTCTCAGCAATGGTGAGAAACAACATTAAATAAAAAAGGGAGGATATTCATAAACTAATATTTATAAGAAGGATAAAATTTCACTGACAATAAATGATTTATTCAGTTGAAACATGAGCAAATGGGGGAACCAATTTTGTTAAACAATAAAAATGCATTCCATTGAAGGTTAACTTAAAGTAATCTGAGCTGAACATCGTCGGAGGAGGGATTTACAATCAACAAGTATTCAGCCACTCACACGCGTGAAGCAAAGCGAAACTCACCCAACCCAGCATGCTGATACGAAGCAGAAGCATGTGCCGATATCGTAGCCGAAATTCAGCGATCCAGGATATACCACACAACACAAGAAAAAATAAACTTCGTAGGTCGCTCTGGTCTGTCTTCCTTTACTTGAGATGGTACGCGGTAATAGCGAGATTAATATCCATTCAAATCAAACAGTGAGCATGTGGAATTATTGAGACACCAGGCACGTGTCTGCTACATTATATATTCGCACACCACTGAAGGCGAAGTGCTTAAAGATCGCATCCATTTCGACAAAGACCAACGGAATCACAGATTACGGAGCAAGAATACACAATAATAAGGCGCTGGTGCATGAGCAGTGGCGAGAACTTAAGTGACTAGCTATAAACCTTGAAGTCGGAGTTCGGAGCCACGTGGTTCCGAAAACCAGTAAAAATACAAAAATTCAATTTCTGAAAAATAAAGAAAAATAGCTACAGCATGCAACCCTTAGAAAGGCGTAGGATATCATAAGGAAGCTAAAGAAATAGAGTTAGACGCGATTGGAAAGGTTTTACACGGAGGGACGAAGTCCAGTTTTCAAAAATCAATAAAGTGGAATAGATTGAAAGTCGGAGTAAATCAACTAAGAAATACGGCATGCAATCCCTAGAAATACGTAGTGTTTCATAAGCAAGCTAATAAAGGGGGTCGTACAAAGCTAGAAAAGAATTTACTGACGGAGTCTGAATGCAAAGTACAAGTTTTGAAACGAAACAGCAATTTAAAATAGACGGAGAGAATATCGCGATGTAATAAGGAAAATCAGAATGATACATACATGATTTCTTGCCTGAAGGGCCCAGAAACAGACACAGGGGTAGCTGAAGGCTTTATTCTAAGAACACATCACGTGGAATACGTACCACTCACAGAAGGAGAAAACGGAAAAGAATACTTCTCATGCACTATACAGGATAAAAATGTTCCTGCTCATTAGTTGCATCCCACAAAGCTAGAAAGAAATTAAACCGAGTTCGTACACTGCTAGCTAGTCTCTCAAAGGTTATCGATTCTCAACCATTATCAAACCGAATTAGTTACATATTCACCGCATTTACCTGCGCAAAATCACCGAAATGAACGTGAATACACTTTCGTACATGATCGGAGAAACGTATTCCGAAATTTAAACCTAAATTCTGAAATCTAACTTTAACACCAGACAAAGAATCGCTACCATCTCAAGGGAGGAAAGAAAATCAGAACGTTTTACCAGGTCGAAGCGCAGCCACAGAGTGCCGAAGTCGGCCAGCCAGTCGTCGCCACCGAAAATTGGTAAAATCCCAGGAAAAGCGAGGTGGTTGGAAGAGGTTAAGCTCGTGCGTCCTGTCGAGGTTCCCTAGTGGGCATTGCCAACCCAACTTGTAATCAAAGGGTGGAGGAACCTCTTCGGTAGCATCAAAAGCATAGGTTGGTAATGACTACTTATCGACTCGAAGGCCAGAGATGCAAAGCGCGCAGCTAACAGCCGACGACGAAAATTCCCATACAAACACTCAGACTCCCATGCTAGAAGATTCTCATTCATGCACATACAGAATAAAGCAAGTACACATTCTCACAGGGACAGTGGTGTCACCGAGAAACCGTTCATATTGCCACATTCGTAGACACAATGATGAATTGTTAGCATAATAAAATCCCAGCAATATTAACACAGTATTACAAAAACTAAAATTTAAAAACATGAAACAAAATGATATTCCTCATGCCTCCGAACGAAAGAGATTCTCGTTTAGCAAAAAAGCCCGACTAGCGAACTTAGATAAATTATAAAGTTAAAAACCTAGGGAAGACTGCAACAGCCATCTTTCAAATGTAATAAAATAACTTTGAAATATTGATATTGGTCAAAGTGTGTGGGTAAAAATGTATAATACCGGCATCAATGCATGGTGAATATGAAAGTGACGATCTCAAATAATCGTCATTACAATTGATTTAGTGGCTGCATCTATGATAACATTTAACATTACTGAACTAAATGCTTATTATATGTTGAAAACATTTGTAAATTACTCCAATAACAAGTAGATAATAATTACACAGTGAATCTAAATAAGTAATTACCTATACTCGTCATTGAGTGATTGTATCTATCATAGCATTTCAGGTAACTGAACTAAATGCTAATTGTATGGTGAAATACATTTATTAATTATTCAAACAACAAGCTGACACTATTACAGAGTGAATATAAAATGCGTAATTACCTTTAATCCGCATAGGAACGGTTGTAAAATATCTAACAGATTTGCAGAGTAATATATTATGTGAGCAAAAAACTTCGTGGTTGAGGCTAATGTAGAATAGTTATAGCACAATGAAGTTCACTGAATAGTCCTGTAACGTTGACGTAGATGAACTACAGTTACCCTCAAGAAAGTGACGGGTATGAAGCAAAGTACGAAACACGAAATCAGCCAATATTTCGGCAGGAAATCAAATATTTGTAAATCTATCGGAGTCAACTGTTTCGTTATTAGTCCGTAGCTTACACAATATTTAAAATAAGGTAAACTAACCTGAGGACAATACAAACATCCATGCTCGAGGAGGGATTTGAACCCCCGACGGCGAACGGCCGCGCACACCTCAAAACGGCGCTTCAGTACGCACGGCTAATCCGCCGCGGCTTTCGGCAGGAGAACGCCCTGCCATTCTCAAGGCAATACTGCAATGCGGAAGCATTGTGCAGTGACGTTTACCACCTCGGTTCTCAATGTTAATAGAAAGACAACACACACAGAGCAAGCGAGCACATAGCTCCATCACACGACGAAAGATGGAAACCAACAGCAATGTTGATAATAAACATCAGTTTGCAACAGGTTAGGTGGCATAAGATTTTGTCCCTATGTTTTTGGACAAGAGAGAGATTAGCATTTTATGCAGGATTGAACAAAAAGCTCCATACCTATTCAACAGGTTATCTGCTAGGTTTATTTCAATCCACTTCAGCAATCACTGCGTCATTTCATATACTCGTGGTACTTTATAAGTGCCCAGCTATATTGCGGACGCCGAACTGATTCAGATGCGACATTTTTTCTCACTGTAAGAGGCAGTGTTCCTGCAATTCACCAGTTTACGTTTTAAGAATGCACGCAAGGCGGCAGCAGCGTTCGAAAACTCCCGAAATTCCTCTCTAGGCGCCTGCGGCCATTCCGGTAGGCCTGTACGTCAAAAAATCCTTCCCCGTCTCCGAGAATAGCCCGCGCTCAATGGGGACCAAGTGACACTGATAAACGAAACTGACTGATATATCGCGTCACGGTTTGTTATTTCAAAGCGCAACCCGGCGTGATGTAGGATTTTCCTAGTCCAGAAAAGAGAACACTTATTTCAGATGGCAGAAAACAGCCGGGTTTTATTTCTGGCGGCAATAAAAAACGGGGAGCCGGTCTGGCCCGGCGTTAGTCACCGGGTGGGGGGAGGGGGGAGGGAGGGGGGCGTCGCGATCGCAATATGTTTGAGCGGCGGCGTCGCGCTGAGTTATCGCGACCCGGCGCCGCCACGCGCGCTTGTTTACAGCTGACACCGGCCTCAAGGGGCACGCCGGCTGACGATCCCAGCCTCTAGCACTGGCCGTCCGTCCTGTCAGACGCACAGCTGTTCCACTTTTACACCGCGCCAGTCTCACTGGGGCACCGGCATTTGGACAGATGGCGTCTCCGGGAAATACAAGGTGAGTCAAAGGGAAGGTACGCGCTTTGAGGGGTGATACTTCTGGTGAACGAAAACCTTCTAATGAAGGGGTCACACGAACTAGATAAGCTTAAGTATTGTGGTACGTGTGGGACAGTGCACAAAGGGTTTAAATCATACTTAACTGAAAAAGTGCAGAAAGTTGAAATAAGCAGTTCACACGATATAGATGAAACAATTAATTCTTCTAACTGGGGAGTTATCAAAAATGGGGTCCCACAAGGTTCGGTCTTGGGTCCTTTGCTGTTCTTAATATACAGCACATTTTGTCGACGGCAAGTCATTAATATACAGGGTGTGCCAGCTATCTTGTCCACCCAAAATATCTCTGGAACAATAACAGCTATTGGAAAGCGACTTTTACCGTTATCAGTGTACGGCAGGAGCCCATGAATGTACATATTTGGAAACATTCTAAAACGAAAGCAAATGTGTTTTTTTAACACAAACTTATGTTTTTTTTTTTTTTAAATGGACACCCTATATTTTTTCTTCAGAAATCCATAGCATGGCAAATCACATAAACAATTACATCCCGAGATATTGCGACACGAAGTTGACGCTTGAAATACGTGAAACGCGCGACTAGCGCACGTCCTGAGACTCAGGCGAGAACCCCATGCTGCTAGGACGTGCGCTAGCAGCGCGTTTCGCGTATCTCAAGCGTCAACTTCGCGTCGCAATATCTCGGGATGTAATTGGAATATTGCGATGCAATCAGCGCCATTGTTTATGTGATTTGTCATGCTATGGATTGCCGAAGAAAAAATATAGGGTGTCCATTAAAAAAAAAGTTTGTGTTAAGAAACACATTTGCTTTCGTTTTAGAATGTTTCCAAATATGTACATTCATGGGCCCCAGCCGTACATTGATGCCGGTGAAAGTCGTTTTCCAAAAGCTGTTATTTTTCCAGAGATATTTTGGGTGGACAAGATAGCTGGGACATCCTGTATATTAATGACTTGCCATTTTACATTCACGAAGATGCTAAGCTAGTACTTGTTGCTGGTGATACATGTATAGCTATCACACCTGACAAACAGAAATTCACTGATGAAATTGTTTACATATAGATTAAGAAGCCCTAAGTCGGTGTTTCGTCTCAAATATGTCCATGACACTGAAGATACAGGTAAATCAATGAATTAAATATGGACATATTTGAGAGGAAAAACCGTCTCAGGGTTTCTTAATTTATATTTAAATTGATATTTATATCATCATTGCAGGAGTGTCCCACTGTGTCCATTACCGGGGTGCTATTCCGCTGCATGGAGAGCCTTGGCAGTAGTGGCAATTATCTATGGAACAAGGAAGCTGAATTAAAGTTTATGACATGGAGGGAAGTCGTACGTAAAGTACTCTGAGGCGCCTTAGTCGTTAGTGGTGTGGTGGTCTAACGTAAGACGTCTGCCTAGTAAGCTCTGAGGTCCGGGTTCGATTTCCGGTAGCGTCACAAATTTTAATTCATTGCTTCACCTTTAACTTCAGTGTGATGAAATTGTAAATGATATCTTTCAGAAAGTTATTAAGTGGTTCTCTACAAATGGACTCTCATTAAACTTCGATAAAACCCAGTATATACAGTTTCATACAGTAAATGGCATGACACCATTAATAAATTTACACTTTGAACATAAATCTGTAGCTAAGGTAGAATATTCAAAATTTTAATGTGTTTGCATTGACGAGGGACTGAATTGGAAGAAACGTATTGAAGATCTCCTGAAACGTTTGAGTTCAGCTACTTATGCTATCAGAGTCATTGCAAAATTTGGTGATATACATCTCAGTAAATTAGCTTACTGCACCTATTTTCATTCACTGCTTTCATATGGGATCATATTCTGGGGCAATTAATCGTTGAGTAAAAATGTATTCATTGCACAAAAGCGTGTAATCAGAAGAATTGCTGAGCCCACCCAAGAGCATCCTACAGACATTTATTTAGGGATATAGGGATCCTCACTGTAGCTTAACAATATGTATATTCACTCATGAAATTTGTTATTAACAATCCGACCCAATTCAAAAGTAATAGCAGTGTGCATAGCTACAACACTAGGAGAAAGGATGATATTCACTATTCAAGGTTAAATGTAACTTGCTCAGAAAGGGGTGAATTACGCTGCCACAGAAGTATTTGGTCACTTACCAGGTAGCATCAAAAGTCTGACAGATAGCCAACTAGTATTTTTCATTAAAGGAATTTCTGAATGGCAACTCCTTCTACAATTTAGATGAATTTTTAGATAAAACTTAAAAAAATATATAAAAAAATCCTTAAAATATTAATTGTCAAGTGTAGACAACATTTACTAAGCTGACACGTTCCACATTATTACGAAATTTCGTTTATTTGATCTATGGAACAAGTATTAATCTAATCTAATCTAATCTAATCTAATCTAATCTACTCGCCGGCCGCGGTGGCCGAGGTGACTGAGGCGCTCCAGTCACGGTCAGCACGGCCACTACGGTCGGGGGTTCGAATCCCCCCTCGGGCATGGATATTTGTGCCGTCCTAGTTCGTAAGTAGTTCATAAGTAGTTTGTAAGTTTAGGGACTGATGACCCCGTAGTTAAGTCCCATAAGCTTAACAAACAGTTGAGTTGAGCTAATCTACTCGACAACTTCTACCTGCAGGCGGTAAACCAAATGCTGGAACTCGGGAACTCTCCTAAATCTCTGAAACCTTAACTTTTCCCGGCGTAATGAATGTTCAAACAATTACCGGTATGCTGCCGGGTGACGTCGTCGACAACCGCCGATATTTCGACAGGCACAACTCCACTCAAGGAAGCAATATGCAAGCGTATTTAATACATCGGTTCGCAAAGGGTAAACAAGGAAGATAACACACACAGTACAAGTCACTGCAGAGTCAACACAACCAATGATGACCAAACATAAAAAAAATATCGATAGTGACTGTTAATCAACAGGCGAGGCAGCATTAATTTTTTCCCTCTGTAACCAGACGTAATCTTTGTACCCATGAAATGACTGCCAAAGATAGTACCGACTCAAAGAGAGAGGGCAGTGATATAGTAATGTTGTTGACAGGAGCAGTCTGTAATGTTCACTGTTTAGCCTTGCCAACTTGTGGAGTATTTTCTCCGGTTTTTATGTCGCTATTTTTATGTGTTCTTGAAAGCGTTGTTTTCCGTTTATGCGTAGTCCAAGAGAGCGTGTCACGATTTTTCGTGTAATTTTCGTGTCGTCTATTGTAACTGAGGAATTTCTTTGCAGAGACCCTTTCAGTAATGTATAAGATGTTTTGTTTTTGGCTGTCTCGAGCTTGTTGTGGTGAAATCATTGTGTAATTACGATGATAAAAAGAGAACATTTTACTGTAAAAATGTTCTGACCTTAATAAACAGATTGAATAGAAAAACGTCGGTAGGGGACTGAGATTGGGGGGGGGGGGGGTCAGCGAATCCGATGTTTACCATGGATACCGGTTACTCTAGTTATGTGACCACCAGAACATGGTGCGTCTAGAGAGAGAGGTCGAAGCTACGAAAGTCACAGAAAAATTCCTACTTCTTCGTCAATGACCCACCATGAAATATGCAATCCTACTCTCATTTAATTACATGAGGAGAGAAGACTTAGCTGGTTACGAAAGCACAGAAACATGTAGAAGCGTCCGAATACACAACAAGCGGCAAGAAGTAATGGGAAGAGATGAGAGCGGATGATTGTAGTGCCCCTGACGATGTCGTTTTATGCAACTACGCTATGCGTCACGCTACAATGATAAAAATATCCTTGCCTTACGGATAGATACTCCGTCTACTCGATAGCTGGTCACGACAATGCGTGGCGAGGATTTCGTTTTATTTAATATAATTGTTCAGTATTCAACTTCCTCTACATTCGTGAAATATCATTTTTCTGTGGAAACTGTGTTTGAATGAAAATGTTCAGTAGCCCTAATAGTGGCCTATTTTTCAGCAGGCTCAACAAATATGGAACAGAAGTAAAAGCCGGCCGCGGTGGCCGAGAGTTCTGCAGCGCGTCAGTTACAGTCTGCACGGCCACTACGGTCGGGGGTTCGAATTCCCCCTTGGACATGGATATTTGTGCCATCCTTAGTATTAGCTAGTTCGTAAGTTTAGGGACTGATGACCCCGTACTTAAGTCCCATAAGATCTACAAAAATTTGAATTCGAACAGAAGTAAATGTTTCCAAACGACGCTGCTGATGTCAAGCTCATCATTAAACTTCGATATTGCGAAGATACCTAACAAGTTATGTAGTCCATTCTCAAAAAACTCCGTTCATTATCACATTTTTCCACATTCGTATACCTTGTAAATTTTCGGGTCAGGTATGTTCGCCTGTTCCGAAAACCAGCCATTTAAACATGATCGTACCATCTTTTTTGTGGTCTTGCTATTCTTCTTCTACCTTGGAACTGTTGTCACAGATCTTCCTTGGTATTCTGCTTTGATCCACATGTAAAAGATGGTCGTACCATTTCTTCTTGTAATATTGGATCTTTCCTACTATTCCAACATTACGGACCTCAACGCTTACCAAAGTATTCGTCTCGTGATCCTCTAATCCGTACCCTTCCAAAGAAGTCTCATTTCTACTGCATCAAGTCTTCGTACTATTGTTTGTTCCTTGAAGTGCATTCTTCAGATACATATAGTAATAAAGATACAGTAATTTTATTATAAAATTTGAGCACCGCCTCTTTTCTGGTTTTATTTAGGAGCGTTCTCTTAATCATACCTAACATGTCTAACGTAACTTTTGCAGTTTCTTGTCAGGATAACTGTCATAAGCAATGATGTATCACAACCCAGTTAGATGAATACATGAACTGGTTCCAGTATATTATTATCTACTATTATATTAGCTGTAAGGTGCTCTTTTCCACAAAGACTACAACATTTGTTTTTTTTTCTTTTTTTTTGTAAACATTGTTCGATTTAAATTGTTTTGCAACTATATGTAAGCATCATACAGCTCGTTGAAGATTATATTCCATATCCGCGAGTATGAGTTGGTCATCTGCAGAAAAGGAGAGTTAAATATTGTCCATGTCGTAGGATAGGAATCTTCTATTATGTTTTGTTGTTTACTGACAATATCATTTCTATACATGTTAAAAACTTTGGTTGCCAATGGACACCATTATCTGACTCCTTGCGTTATTCTTCTCGCTTCTCAGCTGATGCGGATCTTGTTAGTATACAGACTCTCAATTGACTTCATTAAATGCTGGATACTGCCATTATCTCTTTCCAATAATTTATATCGTATCATCTGGTCTAAGGCCTTTTCGTAATCTACGAACTATAAACGTTAGCAGATTAAATTATCTATACCTTAGTATTAGCTTTTTTATAAAGAAAATTCAGTCTATACATGATTCTTCGCCGGCCGCGGTGGTCGAGGGGACTGAGACGCTCCAGTCACGGTCTGCACGGCCACTACGGTCGGGGGTTCGAATCCCCCCCTCGGGCATGGATATTTGTGCCGTCCTTAGTATTAGCTAGTTCGTAAGTGGTTTGTAAGTTTAGGGACTGATGACCCCGTAGTTAAGTCCCATAAGCTTAACAAACATTTGAACATGATTCTTCCAACCTCAAACGATTTTACACTTCTATTAGAAAAGTCTCTCTTAAAGCATTTAATCTTTTTTTGTATCTTGGTATACGAGGTGCGTCTGTAAAGTTAGATGAATAGTCCCATATTTTACAAACCGCGCATTGAAATTGAGGGACACCTCAACAGGCGCCCCATATCGTGCAAAGCAATGCAGTAGAGCGGTGGAACACGCTGTGACCCAGCTAACAGGGTCAGTGTGAGAACTCGTGTCATTTCAACATGGAGCGCAAGAAATTTGACTGAAAACCCAAAGAGATTTCGGTCATATGTTAAATATACTAGGGGCAAAACAAAAACTAAAGGAGAGTTACTAAACACAGCTTTTAGAAACTCATTCACCAAAGAAGACGAAACCAATATTCCAGATTTCGAATTACGAACAGAAGCCGTAATGAGTAACGTTCAAAAAAAAAAAAAGTTCAAATTTTTGTAAATCTTATGGGACTTAACGACGGGGTTATCAGTCCCTAAACTTACAAACTACTTATGAACTACTTACGCACTAGGACGGCACAAATATCCAATGAGTAACGTAGAAGTAGATATCATCGGAGTAGCGCAGCAACTAAAATCACCTAACAAGAACAAGTCTTCTGGTCCGGATTGTATACCCATTAGATTTATATCAGATTATGCTTAAGCGATAGTATCTTACTTAACAGTCATGAACAACCGTTCTCTCAAAGAAGGATGTGTGCCAAAAGATTGGAAAGTTGCACAGGTCACACCTATATTCAAGAAAGGCAGTAGGAGTAACCCACTAAACTACAGACCTATTTCATTGACGTGAATTTTCAGCAGGGTTTTGGAACATATCCTGTTTTCAAATATTATGAATTATCTCGAACAGAATGATCTATTGATCCAAGGTCAACACAGATTTAGAAAATAACGTTCATGCGAAACACAACTAGCTCTTTATTCATACGAAGTGATGGGTGCTATCGACAAGGGTTCGCAAATCGATTCCGCATTTCTTGATTTCCAGAAGGCTTTTGACACCGTACCTCACAAACGGCTTTTAATCAAATTGCGTGGTTATGGTATATCGCTCCAAATTTGTGATTAGTTAGTGGATTTCCTGTCAGAGAGGGCACAGTTCGTAGTAATCGATGGTAAGGCATCGACTAAAACAGTGATATCTGGCGTTCCACAGGGTAGTGTTATTGGTCCTCTGCTGCAGAGGATGCAGAAATTGGCAACTGACTCTAAATAATGAGAAATGTGAAGTCATCGACATGAGTACGAAAAGAAATCCATTAAACTTTGTTTACAAGATAAATCAATCAAACTTGAAGGCCATAAACTCCACAAGATACCTAGGAATTACTATTACTTCAGACTTAAATTTGAAAGAACACGTAGATAATGTCTTGGGAAAGGCGAGCCAGAGACTGCGTTTTATTGGCAGAAACCCTTAAAACATGCAACAGAACTACTAAAGAAACTGCATACACTACGCTTGTCCGTCCATTTTTTGGAGTATTGGTGCCTAGTGTGGGATCCTAACCAGGTGGGTTTGACGGAGGACATCGAAAGAGTCCAAAGAAGTGCAGCTCGTTTCGTATTGTCACGATACAGGGGAGACAGCGTTACGGAAATGATACAGGATCTGGGATGGGAATCATTACAACAACGGCGCTTATCGCTGCGGCGTGGGCTTCTTACGAACCTCCAATCGCCAACATTTTCCTCCGAATGCGAAAATATATTGTTGACTCCCACTTACATAGGTAGAAATGATCATCAGAATAAAATACGAGAAATCAGAGCTGGAACGAAGAGCTTCAGGTGTTCTTTCTTGCCGCTGTTTCTACCATCACCTGCTGTCGATCCTTTTTTATACAATTACACAGTTTTAATATTTTAATACCATTGCAGCCCAAGATATGTTCATTTAAAATCTATTTGTTTTGTAGGTGTGCGTTTGTTATGTAGTATCTATTCATAGACGTAATTAATTTGCAGTTCACATATCTTTGAAAAACCATCTTTGTATATGTAATATCAATGTTACGTGTGGACTATCTGTTAAGTATGAAGTTATCTGACGATGGCCTAAGGAGTCGAAAGCTGCTAATAATAAACAAATAAATAATATTGTGGAACAAAAATACTACGTATTTAAATTTTTAATATGTCTTTGTTCCTCCAAGCACCGACGTAATAATCCATAAACATAAAACCAAACACCTTAATAACGAGATGGCTAACTACAAACTTAGAGTCTGGTTCGACGGTGCTGCGCTAAAACTCAGTGAACATCCACAGTACCTGGTAGTTACACTGGACAGATCTCTCACATTCAACCACCCCCAAAAGACAGCAAGCAAGGTAAAAGTGAGGGTCAACATCCTACAGCACTTAGATAGATCAAATTGGGGAGCGGGATCAAAGGTTTTGGAAACAACTGCTTCATCTTTAGTCTTCTCTGCTGGTGAATACTGTGCTACTGTCTGGCTAAACAGTGCTCAAGTGAGGAACGTTGACATGAAAGTAAACAGGGCAATGAGGGTGATCTGTGGCACCCTAATGGCCACACCCCTCCAGTGGCTCCCAGTACTGTGCAATATGGGTCCTCCTGATGTCATGCGCAAAGAAGCATTAATGAAAGAATTTAATAATATTATGGCCGCTAATAATTTACCCATCCAGCTAGATCTCCCGCCATATATCAGCCGCTTGAAGTCCCGCAAATCACCTATGAAAACAGTCTTCCAGCTGCTTGATAGTGACTTCTCACAGAATTACAGCTGGATGAGAATTTGGGACGAATACAGTGAGGAAAAAAAAAGGAACATTATAGACGACCCTACAAAGGAGCTACATATCTTTCTAGGAGGGAATGGGCTTTGCTAAACCGGTTCCGTACTGGTGTTGGTCGGTGCAATTATTGAAAATTTCGGTGGGATCAGGTAAATGATCAATCCTGCGACTGTGGGGCGGATTTTCAGATGATGAACCACATCCTATCTGAGTATCCACTGCGCCATTTTCCAGTTGGTATATCTGAGCTAAATTTAATTAGTTAAGTAGCCCTTCAGTGGTTAAAGGAGATGGACCTGGCTCTGTGACAGAGATAAAATTATTATTCTAGCACTTACACGCTACTTGTTTTTACTACTAAAGCATTCTTTTTACGGATAACAAAGAATTTCATTTTATTTTTATGTAACTGATATCATATATACTTACATATATATATACAGGGTGTTTCACTAAGTGTTTTGTCTCTGTAACGTATAAAATAATAGGTGACGGGAAATTTTAATGCGGTAGGTCAACACAAGAAATGTTACACTTGCTGCGGAGCTATGAACATAGTTTATTGTATCATTTTCCAAAGAGTTACAGCACAAAGATATAATTTTTAAATGGAACAATAGTTTTCTCTATCGTGCATTGGATTCGTTGAAACCAGCTGCGTCCAAATAAATTTAAACTACATTCCTATCACTGTTAGTTTGGGAGCTACAACCCTTCAAAGTTTAGGGGGCGGAGGCTGCGACAGCGTAGCTGAGTGGCTGGTGGTCATGAGGCAGTAGGCCGTGCCCCAGGGGATAGCCACTCGTCCAGTAAGCTACGCTATCGCAGCCGCCGCCCCCAGAACTTTGAAGGGTTGTAGCTCCCAAACTAAACGTGATAGAAATGTAGTTTAAATTGATTTGGACACAGCTGGTTTAAGCGAATCCAATACACGATATATAAAAAAACTATTGTTCCATTAAAAAATGATATCTATGTGGTGTATCTCTGTCGAAAATAATACAATAAACTATGTTCATGGCTCCGCAGAAAGTGTAACATTTCTTGTGTTGACCTGACACATTAAAATTTCCCGTCACCTATTATTTTATAAGTTACAGAGGCAAACACACTTAGTGAAACACCCTATATATATATATATATAGGGCCTTAGATGTAACTGATTATATATATATGTAATCAGTTACATCTAAGGCCATAAATTCTACTACGTATCTAGGAATTACAGTTACGAACAACTTAAATTGAAAAGAACATATATGAGGCGCATCCAGAAAGTAAGTTCCGTTTGGTAATAAAATGAAATTGTACACAGATACAGAAGAAATTTTTCTTGCACAAAATTCTACAACTCTTAAACTACTTTTCCACATAACTGCCGAAATTTTGTAGGCACTTGTCATAGCATGCCACAAGTTATTGCATGCATCCTTCACAGAAGGTTGCCGCCTGTGTATTGAACCATGTGGTAACAGTTGTTTATCATCGTTGAAGTGTTGATCACCAAGGACAGATTTTAGGTGTAAGAAGAGATGAAAGTCGCTAGGAGAGAGGTCCGTGCTGTGTGAAGGATGATCAAACAGGTCCCATTGAAATTTCCGTACGAATTGTTTGGTCACATTCGGTGTGTGGGGTCACGCATTATCGTGAAAAAAAAAAATCTTTTGACAGTAATCCTTGGTGGACAACACTTCAACGATGATGATGAGCTGAAAGAACATGTTACCACATGGTTTAATACACAGGCGGCAACATTCTATGAAAAAGGCACACAAAACCTTGTGCCATGCTATGACAATTTCCTACAAAATTTCGGAAGATATGTAGAAAAGTAGTTTAACAGTTGTAGATTTTTGTACAATCAATATTTTTCCTGTATCTGTACCCGTTCGTTTTATTTAACCAAATCGAACTTACTTTCGTATATGTATATGAGAGAGCCATTGCGCCGCGATGTGAGTGTTGACAATGAAGAAGCGGGCAAACAAGCTTCAAATGATATTGATTTCTGCACAAAATACTGATGTACACGTGCTACCAATATGGAGTGCCTGCGTTGCGTGTAGTACTCGAAGATGTTCTATTTTTATTTTGTACATTAATGTATGTTAATAAGTAGCGACTAGTTATTGGAGGTCACAAAGAGAGAAATTATTGCTTAAATCCAAGTTACAGTAACGTAAATAATGTATTAAGCACCGAAATGGCAGGGTATGTAGAGTAATGTATTCGTAATACAAGCATGTTCCTGGCAGTGCAGAGCGTTTCGATGAAACGGACAGAAGAATCACCGTTTGTGTGACGTCGGTCGGCGTTTGATGAAGCCTGCGAGGTGCATGTGCCTCCGCAAAGTCCAGGTAGAAATGGATTCCTGACGCCCCACAACGAGACGTCAGCGATCTCTGAGTCATAGCAGTGTGATTCACAGAAGATCGATCGTCCCGCGTGCCTCTGTAGACAGTTGTGTGTTCGGAAAACATGTTCCTGCGATATTCACGTTCTACTGTAGGCATAAACAGCCTCAATAATCTTGGATTCTGTCTGAAAGATAGTTCACGTTAAAAACGAAAAGTTGCGTGATGTGACTGCTGTACGTGCTTATTTTACAAACCAGTTTCAAAGCGGGTTGGACAAAAAATAGTCTGAGCCATCATTGAATACGCCATGCTGCAAATACAGCTTTCGGATTCCATCAGTACGGTATGATGAGTTTACATAACTACAGTCGATACAAACTCTTTGGTCCTGATATTCTATTGCCGTGTTAGGTTTAGTAATTTTCATCATTGTAATAATTTCTAAACGAAACATGTTCGTATAGTTCAGCAATTACTTTGTTAATAATTGACAGAAGTTTCAAAAGACTAACTTCAGACATTTTGCTTGGAGGAAATGATACTATTTCACAAAACTCTCAAGAATCTGTTGAATTTCAAAGTTGAACATCACTGACAGAAGATCAGAACCATGAAAAAGTTCCGCTTCCTTGGTGATAAAGAAGCGAGTTCAATTGTAACCAGCTGAAAGAAGAAAATGTGTAAATATAAAACGATTTGGAATTTCTTGATAAAACTGTAAGGTTCGTTCAAAAACTAAATTACCAACAACGTGAAATGTCATTTGTAATCGCCGATCACAAAGTTAATTCTATCCCGGGCGACTAACTTACCTTTCGACTGAGGTATAAATGGCAGTAGAAATGAGCATATAATGTTTAATAAGACAAGTGGAATCTTTTATGAATAAGTGTGCCTTAAATAGGTACATGGAATATCATAATAACTTAACGAAATTCAACGATATACTGTATGGGCGTCGGCAGGAATTTTTCCTGGAGGGCAAGCTTCGATACTTGCAAGTTTGTATAGAGCAAATTCGTCGTGTAGTACGTCAAACGATTAAAGTGATATTTTTGAGGACAGATTACTTTCACACTTAAGAAGTGAAGTAAACGTACTTCAACAATGTATGCAGTCTTTTTCTCTGTTCAGTACGTTTAGATTTAACAACAAGAAATTTAATCCCTCAAATCCAACAAGGTAGAAAATAACAATAGATACTTTCAGAAAAATATCTTTTGTTCACGGTCCACAAATAATTGACTTTCAACGTTAACTATCTGAAATCCAAAGGGAGACTGAGCGAGAAGCCCTCTCTCTCTTTCCAAGCATCAATCCCGACTTGCAGGGTCTTTGCTTCATCTCCTCCATTTCTATCGTTGACATCTTATGGTCTTAAGCCAACAACGTACATGTCTGCCCTGATGTAGTCAGTCCATCTCTTTTCCTGTCTTCCTCGTGGACTTGTTGCTCCCGGGTTGAAGTGGAGTGCAGCTTTTGCAACCGAATTGTCCTTCTTCCTCATGACGCGGCTGTACCAGCGGAGACGGGCTTCCTCAGTCTCTCTGTGATGGGCGCGACACCAGACATTTGCCGGACTTCTGTATTTTTTACGTGATCACATCGGGTCAGCCCCATGGACCAACGAAGTCTCTTCATCTCCATTGTATTTGCTCCTGTTGTTTCATCAGAGATTGATGCTGGGCGCACGGTGGTTTTATAAACTTTTGCTTTAGACGTTGAGGCATTTATTTTAATCGCAGAGGACTCCAGTGACTTGTCTCCACTTGAGCCAAGCTGCACTCACTCTCGTCCGAATATAGAGAGTTGTGTCACAGCCCGAGGTGAGAACGGACCCCAGGTACTTAAAATGCACGGTCTTCTGCAGGTCTTCTTCCCCGATACTTATGGTGCCTCTGGTTTGAGAGCCGCATTCTAAGTATTCAGTCTTCTTGACATTGAGGTGCAGTCCATTTTCAATCTGATCATCCACGTGTGAACCTGGTGTTGGAGTTCTGGACGGGTTTGTTCGGCAAGTATCACATCATCGGCATAAAGAAGGGCCGAGGGAAGTGAAGCCTGTATGTCAGCTCTTATCGTATCCATGCAGAGGATGAATAGTAAAGATGAAAGGGAAGAAAATGTTCAAATGTTTGTAAAGCTTATGAGACTTAACTACGGGGTCATCAGTCCCTAAACTTACAAACTACTTATGAACTACTTACGAACTAGGACGGCACAAATATCAATGCCCGAGCGGGGATTCGAACCCCCGACCGTATTGGCCGTGCAGACCGTGACTGAAGCGCCTCCGTCCCCTCGGCCACCTCGGTCGGCTGAAAGGGAAGAACCTCAATGAACACTCACAATGGTATCGATTCCAGCAGGTCTCCGAACATTACTAGTGGAATTACGGTACACAAGCTGCACCAAGCTTACATACTCTTCAGCGTCACCGTAGCGGCCCGCAATGGCCGAGCGGTTTGCAGCGCGTCAGTCACAGTCTGCACGGCCGCTACGGTCGGGGTTCGAATCCCCCCCACCCCCACGAGCAAGGATGTTTGTGTCGTCTTTGGTATAAGGTAGTTTCTACGTAGTTTGTAAGTTTTGTGTCCCAACTGCGTCGCCGCCTTTGTGTCCCAGCCTCGTCGTAGGTGTCGGTGGCCGAGTGGAATGAGACCGACACAGGAACAAAAATAGCACGCTGGTGCAGGTACGGAGGGGAGCAGCCAGAAACTATAAACACTCGAGTAAATTAGAAAGAGATATATATTGCACAGAATGTAACAATACTTAACTTTTAGAACTGCAGAAAGTTGATACATAGTTGTTAGAGGCCTGCCTAGTGCCTGTACCATAGCAAAGTCTTCAATCGTGCCTATCTGATTACGAAGGTCCTAACTGGTTGCTATCTCCGTCCGAAGTGACCGGTGTCTTTCCGTGGTGGCCACGAGTGGGGTTGCAGCAGAGGGCGCTCGTGGCTGTCGTCGTGAGAACGCCGCGCCGTGCGTGCATGGCGGCGCGCGGGGAAAGTAGGTGGCGCGCACTTTGTACTTGTGCGACACCACACCCCTCCCCCCCCAAACCGCCGCGCCGTCGTGGCGTAGGGCTGAGGGCCACGGCGACGGCACTGGGATGAGGGCCTGGGCGGGGGCGTTACTGGTGGGACGGGCGTCGTAGCAGAGGCTGGGATCGAGACGCCGTCCGCGCCCTGGCATCCGCCTTGCGATCCTCCAGGGAACCCACCGAAACCTGGGGAAGGGCGCACCCCCCGCCCAGATTGAGCAGGTCATCTTCTTCTGAGGTGCGTGGCCCAGGCGGCGGCGGCACGCACGGTCCCGGAGTCCCTCTCGGCGACGCTGTCGTCTGCGGCGGCGACAGCGGCGGCGTCGCGTCGATCTCCATCGGGACGATCTCGTAGTCCGGGGACGAACGATGTGGTTGTGCTCCCTGGCGGTGAACTGGGTCTGGAATCAAGAAACCGGAGACAGGATCGCGCGGCCTATGCAGACGCAATTGGTGTGCGTGGCGCCGCAGCTCCGACCTTGTGGAAGAACGTACAACATACATATTGCGACCGAGCACGCACTGAATGGTGCCCGGCAACCATGTCTTCTTGTTGCCAGCAAACACCCTGTACAGCACCGGCGTAGAAACCTGAAAACGCGTAGCGCCATACGAACCGACTCGGTGCGTGGGAGGCTGCAGCAGGTGAAGGAGAGTGCGGTGACGGCGGCCGTGTAGCAGCTCGGCAGGAGACGGGCCGTCACGTGGCATGCACCGATACGTAGACAGGAAAATTTGAAGAGCTTGCTGCCTGGAGTGCTGACCTTTCATCTTCTCCATGTGAGACTTGAATGTTCGAACGAAACGTTCTGCTTCACCATTGGACTGAGGGTGAAAAGGTGCAGTGGTAATATGCTGAATGCCATTCACACGACAAAACTGTTGAAATTCCGCACTAACAAACTGAGGTCCATTGTCACTGACGATAGTTTCAGGCAAGCCTTCGATGCAAAACACTGATGTTAAGGCACTGATTGTACTAGAAGCTGTCGTTGAGTTCATGGCAATCACAAAAGGAAATTTGCTGAAAGCGTCTACAACAATTAACCAGCGCGTATTCCAGAAAGGTCCGGCAAAGTCAATGTGTAAACGTTGCCATGGTCCCTTGGGGCGTGGCCAGTCTGAGAAACGTTGCGGAATAGCCGCCTGATGCCCCGCACAAACTGTACACTGTGATGTCATGCTCTCTATCTGAGCGTCCATACCAACCCAGGTACAATGACGTCTGGCCAGTTGCTTTGTCCTAACAATGCCCCAATGTCCTTGATGCAGGAGGCGTAACACTTCTCGTTGCAGGGAACGAGGAACAATCACTCTTGCTTGGTCGTTGTCGGTATGCAACAACAGTACACCCTGACGTTGTGCAAAATAACGTCGAACCAGAGGCCGATCAATGTCTTTGGCTCTGGCAGGCCACCCTGAGCGAACAAAACGTGCTACCACACTTAGGTCTGCATCCGCAGCTGTTTCCTGTGCAACCCGACGAGAGTTCAAAGGAAAGTCTGCGACCGCGGAAGCATCTCTGGAGTCTATCTGACAACATGCCATTTCTGAAGAATCAAATGATACATCCTGGCCAACCGGAAGTCGGGAAAGTGTGTCCGCGTTAGCATGTTTAGTGGTAGGTCGGTACAAAATCTCATACTGATAATTAGACAATATCAAGGACCATCTCTGAAGCTTTTGTGCCGTTCGTGGCGGAATTGGCTTTGTGGGTGAGAACAGCGACGTGAGAGGCTTGTGGTCTGTCAACAAATAGAATTTTCTGCCATACAGATAATGATGAAACTTTGTGACGCCGTAAATGATTGCTAAGGCCTCCTTTTCTATCTGACTGTAATTCTGTTGCGTCGGCGTCAGTACCTTGGATGCAAAGGCAATAGGACGATCGTGAGATCCAATACGATGCGACAGAACGGCACCCAGACCGTACGACGAGGCGTCAACTGCTAACACTACAGGCTTCTGTGGGTCAAAGGGAATCAAACATGCATCACTGAGTAGTGCAGACTTTAGTTTGTCAAAGGCAACCTGACAATCTTTAGACCATTCAAAAGGAACATTCTTCCTACGTAAGTGATGCAGTGGAGCTGCAATCTGAGAGGCATTGGGAATAAACCTGAAATAATAGTTAAGCTTTCCCATCACTGCTTGCAATTCATGCACATTCTTAGGAGGAGGCAAGTCTTTGATTGCTCGAAGATGTGACTGTAAGGGATGAATTCCTTGGGCATTAATCGCATGGCCCAGCTACTCTATTTCAGTTTGAAAAAACGAACACTTTGCTTTATTGCAACGTAGACCTGCTGCAGTCAAAACTTAGAAAAGGCACACCAGGTTTGCTAAATGTTCTTCAACTGTACGTCCGGATACCACAATGTCATCTAAATAGTTCGAGCAACACGGTACAGAAACTGTCAGCTGTTCCACAAAACGCTGAAAAATAGCGGGAGCGGAAGAACTGCCAAAGGGTAGGCGTTGAAATTGAAAAAGGCCCATGTGAGTTTTAATGACGAAAAACTTATTTGACTCGTCATCAAGCGGAATTTGTAAGTATGCCTCTGCTAAATCAATCTTAGAAAAGAAGCGAGACTGTCCTAATTTGTCCATTAGTTCGTCAGGTCTGGGCAGGGGATAAGTGTCTACAATTGTTTGACTGTTCACTGTTGATTTGAAGTTTTCCTGACGGCTTGGGTATAATTACTATAGGCGAGGCCCACTGACTCGCAGAAACAGAAGAAATCACCCCACTATCTTGCCAACGTTTAAGTTCTTCGGCAACTGTATCACGCAAGGCGATAGGCACTGGTCTAGCTTTACGAAATTTTGGAACTGCAGATTCTTTTAAAGTTACATGTGCCACGAAGTCTTTAGCACAACCTAGTTCCGGCGAAAACAAGTCCCTATATTTGTCACACAATGCATTGATTTTATCCTGAGGCACTATTGACGAAATTTGAAGCACATCTCTTTGAATTGATAAGACAAACAAGTCAAAAGCATCTAGTCCAAAAATGTTCTGTGTCGATTTGGCGTGAAGAACTACAAAAGCAACTGTTTTTGTTACACCTTGAAAAGAGGCGGGCAGGCTACACGTTCCTAGCACGGGAATATTTTGACCTGTGTAAGCTGTTGACACTTGCTGTGACGGCGACAATTTTGGCGAACCCAGAAGTTCATAAGTATCTTTATTTATTAATGTGACAGCGGAACCAGTGTCAAGCTGAAATTGAACCGTCTTATTTTCTATGAAGAGTGTCACAAGCAGTTTTTGCTTGCGGCGCTCGACAGGTGCGCGAATGTGGGCAACGTCTGCTACGGTTTGTTTACTGCGCTTGCGCGGGCCGCGTAGTGAAGGAAGCGGCGCAGACTCGGCACGCAGCGGATTAACAACACTGTCACTAGAGGGCACTACCACCGGATCGGCGTCCGCGCAAGCATGCGAAGCTACTCCAGATTTACTAACTACTGCACTACACTTTTGAGTAGCTACTTGATGTCTACTGTCACTAGCTACACAGTACTGGGCACTATTACAAGGAGCAGTTGCAGAAGGCACTATTTTCACTACAGGAATGCACTGTTCATAGTCATTTTGCTTGTCCCGAACCCTTTTCCGTTGCACTGTTTTACGCGCTCGTCGGCGCTTGCTACGTAGTGCACTATATAGTTTTGCAATAGGTGCAGAAGAACTTTCTTGTAATTGAGAACCAACTAAAGCACTGTTCAATTCCACAGCGTCTATAACATTTACTGTATGCACTGCTCTCGCACTTTGCGAAGCACTGTTTCTAACGGTACTGTTCTTTGAGTTTTTAATTTGCATACACACAGACTGCACATGTCCCGATTTGCCACATTGATAACAGGTTGCGTTGCGACTAGGGCAATGAGCACGCTTGTGGCGAGACACACACTGGGGGCAAGACTTACGAACATTTTTCTGAAATGAGCGTTGGCGCCCGTTATGCACATTACTGTGTCTAACACTACGGGGCGACCTTTGCGTCGCACTTTTACTCTGGCTACTGTTCACTGTCTGTTCAGCACGGCCGTTAGAAAAATAAGAATCACTAGTGCTATACTGAGAACTACGACTAGGAAAGCGTCCGTTGCGGCGCACTGAATTAACACTGTGGCTTTGCATTTCTACATCTGCTAAGTCAAAAGTATCATGCGCTTCAATAAGCTGCAGTACACTGTCTAATGAGGGGTCAGACTGTTTCAGAATTGCTGCTCTAATTCTGGGGTCCTGAATATTCTGCGTAATCGCATCCCTCAACATCACGTCACTATACGAAAGTCCACAAGAGCAAGTAAATTTACATTGGCGGGTTAAGCCCTTCAATTCCGTAATCCACTCTTGGTGTGACTGCTGCGGTAATTTTTTAAGTCTGAAAAATCGGTACCGCGCAGCGGCTACGAGAACTTTCCTCTCGTAATGAGCATTCAGTGCATCTACAATTTGTTCAAAGTCTACATCACGAGGCGAGGCGTGAGGGAAAAGTTTTTGCAATAATACGAAGGTCCGGGGGCCCACAATCGATAAGAAAAGGTTCTTCACTCTCTGACCTGTAATTTGATGAGCCGCGACGAGTTCTTGAAACTGTGCGAAGTACTCGCTCCATTCTTCCTCACGTTCGTTGTACTGGCGGAACGTAGGAAGAGGTACAGCGGCAGGTGTGGGCTGCTGATGTGACGGCTGTTGTTGTTGGTGAGCAGCCTGTGCCGTCAACTGCGACACGGCCTGCAGTAGTTGAGTGATTTGCGCCATCTGTAACTGAATAATTTCCATTAAGTTTGGGTTCGGGGTAGTGGCCATGCTGACCGATTAGGCGCCGCGTATACAAGTAAATTATAACAAAACACAAATGCAATATGAAAGAGGACACTCTGCAACAAAAAAGTCCACAAAACACGTAACTGAATATATTCCTCCAAAAATCTTATAATAAGGGTGGGTGGGCGGGAGCAATTTCTGCGTGCTCCGACTACTGCTGTCTGGCTGCTGTAAGCGGGCTGGTCCAAGGTTCTATCACTCCTCGTCGCCACTTTCGTGTCCCAACTTCGTCGCCGCTTTTGTGTCCCAGCCTCGTCGGAGGTGTCGGTGGCCGAGTGGAATGAGCCCGACACAGGAACAAAAATAGCACGCTGGTGCAGGTACGGAGGGGAGCAGCCAGAAACTATAAACACTAGAGTAAATTAGAAAGAGATATATATTGCACAGAATGTAACAATACTTAACTTTTACATAGTACTGCAGAAAGTTGATACATAGTTGTTAGAGGACTGCCTAGTGCCTGTACAATAGCAAAGTCTTCAATCGTGCCTATCTGATTACGAAGGTCCTAACTGGTTGCTATCTCCGTCCGAAGTGACCGGTGTCTTTCCGTGGTGGCCACGAGCGGGGTTGCAGCAGAGGGCGCTCGTGGCTGTCGTCGTGAGAACGCCGCGCCGTGCGTGCATGGCGGCGCGCGGGGAAAGTAGGTGGCGCGCACTTTGTACTTGTGCGACACCACAGTAAGTTTAGGGACGGATGACTCTGCAGTTAAGTCCTTTAAGCATAACATTTCAACATTTCAGGGTCGCTGTGACAATGATGATCTCGCCGAATGAGATCGTGTGGGATACGGTCAAAAGCTTTTTCTAGGTCTAGAAATGCCATATGGACACTCTTCTGTCTCTATCTGTGTTCTTCCATAAAAAGGCATGTGGCATGGAGAACATCGATAGTGCTGCAGCCCTTAATAAATCCACACTGGTTTGGTGCTACAGCGCCCTTACTTCTGAGTCTGCTATCAAGTACACGTTCAAATATTTTTGAAGTATGACAGAGGAGTCAAATAGGGCGATAAGTCGAGCGTTCATTCTCGTTTCCTTTTCCCTTCCAGATTGGAACAGTTATGCTACTGTTATTAACAAAACCTACCAGCAGAAATATTAGTGATTTATAGTGCTAGAAGTTGTTAAACAAGATACAAGCTGTAGAAAAGACTGTCCAACTTCTATGAAATCTTAAAAAGTTTCTCTTGCTTACACAGTTTCAAGCCACATAATGTAATTGAATTTCTTGTAATAGATAAACATTGTTTTACGAACAGACGCCAAAACGAACTCGCAACATGTTGGATAGACCATTTTGGTATCTCGGTGAGAACCTAAACTGGAATGTTATAATTTTTTTTTTTTTTTTTTTTTTTTTTTTTTTTTTTTTTTTTTTTTTTATACATTTGCTTGATGGAAGCCCCTGAAGCCAGGACCACACGAAAGAAAAGGCGTACTTTCTTTTCACTAGTCTAAATACCAAAGACTGATAAAGCCACAATACTGGTGCTAGATATACTATGTAATACAGATAGTCATATCTAGAACCGCATGAGAGTTCTGTGATGAATAGTGTCTGTTCACCTCAATTCCGTTTCTTGTCTCCCATTGTGAATGCCTACGATGGACAGGGAATATAGGCAGAAGAACAAGCGTCAAGCGGATTTTGTGATGGAAATTGACTAAAAGTCGTTATAAAGCAGGCAGGCCAAATGTGTGTACCTTGAAATACAAGGTGCACCACGCACTAGTGTCTGGGAGTGAGTCCTTTTTTTTCGAACAATGGATGGAAAAGGCAACGATGAATAAAATCACGTCTATTATATATATAACGACCTACTAGTGTCACCTGGAAGCTACATTGCAACGCTACAAGCGGTCTCTTACCTGCATTCCGTCGTCGCAGCAGGTGAAAAACTCCTGGTTAAAGAGTGTTAGTCGGCATTCGCTCTACTAGGAGACAGTCTGACTCATTTTACGAGCGCGACATTTAATATGCGCGAAAGAATAAAATACGCGAACGGATTCCTGACGTACCCTTGTACAGCGCTGAGGAATCTAGTTTACAGAGGAGTTTATTGATCGGTAAATTCCGGCCCGTCCTCGTCCGGACAGTTTTACTCCTCCTTTTCCTGTTTCAGCAGCTCGAAGCCTCGTGTGTTGGTACTAGGTGTAAAATAGTGAAGGAATCGGGTTGTTCGCTGAAAGTTAACTCCGCCGGGCTGTCTCTTATGTTACCAGGGGTGGCACGGTGCCAGTCGCGACTCCCTCCACAAATAACGTTGTATCGGCGGTTAAGCCGCGGCTTATTTTTAATACGCTAATGAAGACGTAGACGTCATGCTCCACACACCAGTGTCATAGTGCGCTTGGCGGCATGTTGCCACCACGCAGACCATTGCCAGCACGTAGCTAATTAGACCAGTCCCATAATCGCACAACAGCTCTCTTTCTTCTTTCTGTGACAAAAGAAAAGAACCACAGGGAGGGAAAAACAGACACTGTTGAGCATGAACAGTACTGCCAAGTAACCTACTTTCCTGCTTTCTGAAATATGTAGGCACCTCTTTCTTAACCCTTTGAGGCCCAGAACATAAAACCACTGAATTTCATGTGGAAACTAATTTTTTTTTTTTTTAATGTTCAAATGTTTGTATAGCTTATGGGACTTAACTACGAGGTCACCAGTCCCTAAACTTACAAACTACTTATGAACTAGCTAATCCTAAGGACGGTCGAGGAGGGATTCGAACCCCCGACCGTAGTGGCCGTGCAGACCGTGACTGGAGCGCCTCAGTCCCCTCGGCCACCGCGGCCGGCCAAGTGGAAACTGATTGAAATAGTCTAAGCCGCGGTGGAGAAGCTGAGCGGTCTAAAGCGTCTCGCTGCGGAGCGCGCGGTTGCTCGCCGTGGAGGTTCGGGTCCTCCCTGGGGCATAGGTGTGTGTGTTGTCCTTAGGATAGTTTACCTAGGTTTAAGTAGTTTGTAAGCTACGGACTAATGATCACGCAGTTTGGTCCGATGGATTTAAAAACATTTGAAATAGTTTAAATGCACTATAAGGAAATGAAAACTACATTTTGTTAAATTTTTTTGTACATTTGCTTATTAATTATGGGGTGGCCTCAGTTGAAGCCACTGTGTCAAGTAATGGCAATGCTCACAATTTATATGAAAACACACAACAAACTACTAACACCCTCAAAATAACTACTGAAAGCATCCCACCTATTCGTTGCTTCTTATTTCAGGTTGAAATCGACTAACGAAAGTGATACTAGGTGTTCCTATTCGTCTTGAATCAGTTTCCCTTCCAACATCTCTCTCTCTCTCTCTCTCTCTCTCTCTCTTTCACTGCGTCCCATGCTGGGTGGAGGTGTATTAACACGGATCACGAACAAATACTGAGTCCGCGATCACGAGTATAAAACAGAAAAGGGGAAGTAATCTAATTTGCGCAACGGATAACGACTTTAGCAAATGGATCCACCGAGCATGCAGAGCGAGAAGAGATGTTGTTATGGGCATTACCAGATCATAAGCACATCGTCACAACAGGTGTATGTGCACACAATGGTCATCTTATTTGGTGACTGGGAGGGGGTCTTGGCAGTGCAATTTAGGGCAATCATAGAGAAAAATTTAGTTTTAAAAGGAAAATTTAATATTAGATTAAATGGTTAGTCTCCCACTTTTCACATTCGTTATACCATGAAATATGTAAGTGATACAATCTTCACCTTTGGGTGGGTTGGAGGAGAGTCAAAGGTTCTACCAACACAAAACCGTAATCACATATGGGGATCTAAAACAAGATATAGGCTGGGAATAGGAATTAACATTGGTCAGGTCAGAGACGAACCTTAGCCGGGAATTAATACTATGATTAGGGCAGCATTCGCCACGAATTCTTGATATCGGTCTAAGGCCGACCCATGCGTACATTAAGGTGCCTAACTTTACAATCTCAACAAAGAAATCGCTTTGAGTAACCTTAAGGCTGGAGCGCAGCGTGTCTACTCACCAGACCACCGACGGCAGATAAGAGTGCCGGTTTCAAACAGCAATGGCCAGCGGCCGGCTAGCGAACCTAGAGGGGGGAGTTGCCAACCCCTGGGGTAGAAGAATTTTGCGGGGGCGACCGCTAACGCTCGTCTCTGACCTGCCCAACTACGATACTGTTAAGTTGGTAAGGGACATGTGTAGGACGGAGTCGATGTGAAGGTGAGATGAATGAGCCAGTCGGATCTTGACGTTTCACAGTTTGAGCAACATGCAAACATCAAGTTCTGTCAGAAATTAGGCAAACCCGCTGTCGAAACGCTTGTAATGATTCAGCAGGTGTAAGGTGAGGACGCATTGAGTCGCAGTGATGTGTTTAGTTCGCACCGATGTTTTGTGCAAGGACGGAACAGTTTGGAAGATGATTTGTTACTGGAGCCGAGCAGTAGGTTCCCAGCTTTATGTCAGGATGAGGCATGAAACCTGGTGCAGCGCCAGAGGACGCTAGTAAAACAATATTAGGGTTTACAAGTATATTCAACTGAATAGAAGATTCCGTGGTGTAGGCGCTAGTTCGGCAGAGCTAGCCCAGCAGGTGACGTCTCCATCGCCCGAGTTGGCTCGCTGTCTCGCCGCGTCTTCTATGTGTTGTCTGTTGTACTGTTCGGACAGAGGTGCCCGCGCCGCGATATCTGGGTGTTGGAGCAGAGACGTCTGGAGAAATCCTCTTCCTGTCTATGCAGCTGCTTGTGTTCGATGCTCGGAACCACTGGAGTCAGATGCAGTGGTGACAGTTGACCTTTTGATACCGCTGGCAGGATTAGCACCAGAGTGCTAGCGTGTCGGCAGGATCGGTGGCCTTTAGGAAATCCCCCAGTGAAGACTGAGCTGGTCTCAGGCAGCAGCCATATTCAGCGCTGTGAAGACGGTAGATAGCGGTTCACCATCTCTCGCGTTCATGGTTAGTTCGAAGTGTAGTAGTTGTCTCAGGACTCCATCTCCTAGTTGTGACTACTGGTTACTAGTCTGTATTGATTTACCTGAGACAGACTGATTTGATCATTTGAACGACGACTACTGTCCTTAGTATCTTCGATTCCAAAGACTAAGTGACCACACTTCTAAAAGCCGGAGTTTATATATAGAAATTGCCTGAAGCTATGACGTATGGAACGATTCGTAATGATCGATTGTGTCCTACTTCTGAGAGTGACAGTGTTACGTGTAGTTATGAAATGTTTACAAGCTGACGAAGATACCCTCTGACTCTTCTGGTCGTCCGTCTCACTCAACAGTCTGCTGACGATAGGCTTTCAACTCGCCGTCACAGCGTCTGCTGTCGTCACATTTACGACAGAACCGATGACCTACTTCCGTCTAGCTTGGCTGTCGATTGCTTGAGAAATCTCAGATTTTAACAAGTTTCACTGTCACAATTTTGAATTGTAACAGTGCGTCGTGGTCGGCCACGAATAGTTCGAACGCGAAGCAATATAAACGAAGTTGCAATGGTGGTGCCTGCCAACCGCTGCCAATCGGTAGACGCTCTCGCAGCAGCGGTATGGGTCAGCCATGGTACCTGCCAGAAAATTCTACCATGTGACCTGTCGCAAGACCAACTTGATGATTGCGTTATATGGTGACCACATCAGTTGTGCGGACGATGATCCGATGTTTTTCAACCGGATGACGACTCGAGATGAAATATGGCGTTTCCTTTACGATCCTAAACTGAAATGACTACCTGGACAACGCCATCATCACCGCGACAGAAAGAAAACACGATGGGTCAAACGGCAATGTGATGCTGGAACATTTTTTATTCCAATGGAATCGTTCACAAGGAATTTCTCCCAAATGGTGCAACGATAAACGAATCTCGCTACATGGAGATACTTGGTCATTTACGTGATGCGATTCGCCGTAAGCGGCCTGGGCTTTGGTGTACAAAGAATTGTCCGTTGCTGGACGAGAACGCTCTTGCACATCGGTCTGTCTTGTCCAAGAGGAACTTGCAAGGCAACAGGCGACGGTTTTGCCACATCTTCCGAACTCTCCTGATCTCGCATCATGCGATTTCTATCTTTCTCATCTCCCGAAAGCATTCCTAAATGCGCGCAGATTTCGGTCGCTCAAAGAGGTCACGACGGCTACAAGAGAAGCCATTCAGGACATTCCCGCCAACTGCTATCAGCAGTGCTTCCAACAGCTATACCAACGTTGGAAAACATTTACAACGGCCAACGGCTACTATTTTGAGGGTACATGGGGGTTGCGTAGGTGTACGCAGTGTAAATGCGACAATGTGTGCAACATACAAAGAGTCCTGTGTGTGCCTATCCTTCAAGCGTCAAGTCTCAGAACTTATTGAGTGTTCCATATTTATGTTTGAATGTTTGTAGAGCTTATGGGACTTAACTGCGGTGTCATTAGTCTCTAAACTTACAAACTACTTATGGCCTACCTTATACTAAAGGCGGCACAAACATCCATGCCCGAGGGGGATTCGAACCCCCGACCGTAGTGGCCGTGCAGACTGTGACTGGCGCGCCGCAGTCCCCTCGGCCACCGCGGCCGGCGATCTTCAATCCGAAGATTGGTATGACGCAGCTCTCCATGCTACTGCATCCTGTGGAAGCTCCTAGATTTTTTTTCGATCGAGTAGGTATAATATCTAAAGTATTGACCAAATATGTTATTAATAATAATAACCATTTTCAACTCATTTCTCAGTCATCTTCAGACCAAATTATGTGATGGTCAGTCAATGGTATAATAATAATAAGTACTGAGAAATACATCCTCTTGGAACTGCTTTACTAGTAACTTCATTTCCATTATGTAATTTCCCCAACCCTCCTCCTCGCAATACGTACACATTTCTCCATACTATTAAATCAACTATTAATTTGTACCTCAGCATGTGTTCTTTCAATCGACACTGTTTTAGTCTAGCTAAGCAACAAATTTATTTTCTCCAAAACAGTGTTCAGTAATTCCTCATTAATTACGCTATCTACCCATCCAATCACAGCATTGTTTTGTAGAACAACATTTCAAAATTTCTGTTCTCTTCCACGTTTTTTGCTGCCTCCGACGGAATTACTCAATAACAGAATTACAATGTTATTGGCAAACTGTGAAGTTCCATATCTACCGCGGCGGAGCGGCCGAGCGCATTGAAGCGCTATGCTACGATGCGCGAGGCCGTACCCCGTCGGAGATTCGAATTCCTTCTCGGGCAGTGATGTTTGTGCCATCTTTAGTACAAGCTAGTTCGTAAGTAGTTTGTAAAATAATGTTCAAATGTCTGTTAAGTCGCATTAGTTAATAACAAGAAATCTTTTTATACAAGTAAATGGAAATACCAACCAGAACCATGAGAAACTGTACACATCAACATAGCAACAGCAGGATAAAAAAAGGAATAACATGAAGTCCTAAGCTAGACCTATGGTTGATTTTAGTTGAAAGCCTCAGGCCACAACCAATGCAGACAACAAGACAATCAAAGAAAGAACCTATTGTATAACCCGTAAATGTGGTGAAACATCTGATTCCGTGTTCAAAAATATATTAATAAATAAGTAAAGCAATAAATAAAAATTAACTAAACAAATAGAAATATATACTTGCAAAAGGCTGATACATCTATATTTCACTATTAATTTACTATAAGTATGGACACTGAACTGAGGAAGATGTAATATGCCAACAAAATACGTAACGCATTGTATCGTAATAATTGTCATTAAGTATGCACCATGTCAGCATAATAAAGCTTGCAGCAACTTTTCTGATAGTCTAGAAAAAGTGTTTCATGAAAAAAAAATGTACGAACAGCATGTGGTCTTGCTATTTTAAATTTTTTCTCTTACTTTTTTTTAAACAAGCGAACCATTATCACAAGTTACACATCTGTTCGCACCAATGAACTTAATTTAAATAGCAACCGAGAAACACTGCGTAATCATCTTGTAAGCCTCAACGTGAAATAAATAAATAATTGTCCCTTTTCTCGTGTTTTGTATCAGATACATTAATGTCCTGAATGACTTCAGTACTAAGTGTTTACTTTCCTGCTGCGAACTACTGATAAGTCTCAGACAAGATGCAATCAACTTAATCCCAACAGGCGTGTCTCTTAGATGTCATGCTTCGCAGAAGCTGTCCTGCATATCTCCTTCTCCTAGCAGTTGAGTAATGGCCTAGTCACAGTCCGAGAGGCAGGTTCCAGAATAAAAGCCGACTCACCCAACGCGCAACAGAACGTCACGTCATGTCACGTCAACATCAGGACGTATATACACACGTCGCCAAGTCAGTTCGCACGGTACCCAGTGGTGAAAACGAAGTAGGAGGGAAGATTAGACTTTAATGTCCCGTGGACAACGCGGTCATTAGAGACGAAGTTCAAGCTTCTTTTCTTTTCGGTTAAGGATGCGGATGGAAATTGGCAGTGCCCTTTTTGAAAGGAATCGTCCTTGCATTTGCCTAGAGCGATTTTGAACGGTGAGAGTCAGGTAATGCGATATCATTCGTGATAAAATGCAAGAGTGCGGTACGATAAGGATATAGAAAAATGATAATGTGTATCATTGGACAAAGCAAAAGTCGTAAAGGCTAATTTTTTTCGAATTTGTATTGCAAATAAATGAAACAACATTTCAAAATATCGACTTACCGACACTCATACAATTACAGCAAGCAACACTTATAAGACAGTATTTATTTCCTATGTCAGCTAACGGTGACGCATTGCCGACTCCTTCTCCCACATCAATGTTACTGTCAAAACATTGTTCCTGAAAAACCTTCACGATGATGTGACGTGACATGATGTGATATGACTTTTCGTGACGTGGCGTGACGTTAACAGTCAAATGGATTGCGGGATGTGACGTGACTTGACGAGCTGTGACGTGACAGTAAGTGTAAACTGACCTCGTCCGGACTGCACTATTTATTCTGTAAACTGGTAGCATTTTTCGATTCGCTGTGAGACCATCTCTTTATTAAACCTTCAACTTTCCGATATTTTAAAAAAATTGATATTTAACTTTATATTAATTAATTTGACGTGCTGTACATCTACAAAATGCATATAAACTATTAATTGACGCCTCTCTATTCAATGTATCTAACCTAACGGGTCTATATACACACGCTGGTCACTCAGCTGCAAATTTTAATTATTTTCTGTGTCATAGATATACTAAGGAGATTGAAATTAAAGTGAGGCAAAATTTGAACAAAGTAGTTGCTACAAACCAATTCACAACATACAAAAATTCACAGTTTTTTGAATTACTGACTTCCATGTTACACTTCAAAACATTCTTGACACAGTCCTAAATTTTAAGCGAAGAGCTGCTGGTTCATTTTTGCAGTACAAACGTACTCTTCTTTTTCTCAGATTTCTTTGTATAGTGTTTTGTACCATAATAATATCACTTGGAAGACGCGATTTGTATCTATAAACAGGACTGATAGATGGCCTGCCTGCTGCATTTAAAAGATTCATATATTTCTCTAGATAAACTTGTACAATTGCTCTTCTAATTTCAAGTTTAGTAGTTCTAGTTCCCTTTCCTTTCTTCAACTGCCACACATTATATACAGATTTGTAATTTCTTCACAGCTTATACTTGATTTTGGCAAGTTCTGGAAATGTGCTAGTTTTTTGAGTGATGAACTAAGAATTTTATGGGATCACCATCAAAGAATAATTCGACAGTTTCCCCAGCAGACTTATCAATATATGTAAGGATAAGGAATGGACTTCAAATTTCAAATTAGTGCACCACGAATCCAGTTCTTTGCATATATTTCATCCTGTAATATATATTTCTCAAATCACTTTCTATTTGTGTCTCTGTCAATCTTATTGCAGCTTCAGCCCAGAGTTATTCAAAGTTAGGATTTCTGCTATTCACCCTTCATAGTCATCACCCAAATGATAATCCATGGATCAGGCGACATGATATAGATCGCATCAGCTTGTTCCTCTAAGAGGATATTTGAATCATCCTGCATATTCAAACCAGGCGTTAAAGATTTTGCCTGGCTTCTGGTATGATATGAAAAGAGAAAAAAAAATTAATTCATTTTTGACCCTCCAAATGACCAGCGAGTCCATATGGACACGATTGAAATAATCACTTCATAATGAACTTCCTTAGATTAAAGACGACACAAATATCCATGCTCGAGGGGGATTGTCAGATACTAGTCATATAACGATAGCTGATGTCACAGAGAAGTGCCTTGTCGCTCTGTATGGCGGGGACACACCCATCGACACACTACACCTGGGACTTTTGCTCACGACAAAAAAAGCTGCTTCCTTCCATTCGTACCGTACATATCACCAAGTGCAAAAATTATTGGGAATGACGAAGGATACCTCACAGTTGGGTTAGGTAGAAGTCTTGATCAAAACATTGAGAGATTTTAGTTATTGAAATGTGTGGTTTTAATTACAGAAATTCACTTAAATGTATTGCTGTAAAGAAATTGCTGTATTTTTTACTGCCTATAGTACGTTTGTTACCATTTCGGCACATTCCTTCAAAAATCTCAGTTTACCGACTTTATGTTTTGTAGCATATGAAGAGAACTACTCACTTCAGAGAGTTCATCTAGTAGTAAATTTTATTAGCTTTAAAATAAGCATAACTTCAATTCTTATGACATTTCTCGCAGGATGAGCGGTTATGTCGATATTCAGCTCGAAATCAGAGCAAACCTTAAAATTTTCAGTAAAAATAAGCCCATTTTTGACGCTCCATAACTGGAAAACTACTGGACGTATAATGCTGCTGTTAGGCTTAACTTGTTACATATTCATTGTACTTTGGAAATGTTAATAACTTGAAATATATTCAATCTAACATATGAAACATGTTCAATGTACTTTGGAAATGTAGATAACTATAAACATTTTAAAACGTAGAAGGCAAGAACTAAAAACAGTTCGAAAATTTCGCAGTTTTTCTTTTATAACTTGGAAAGCACAAGGTTTCCGATGCTGCAAACTTGGTGTTTTTGATGCTGTTCTTACTTTTAATGATGGCTATTCTAAAAACTCCTGATTATGGAACATCTTGGAATTCATAAACGTTGCAACTCCATTAAACGTGTGCTGGGCTTGGACCATGCGTATCGTGTACGCTGATATTGCAACAAGCAATATGCCAAAAGAAGTCAGATGCAATAGGAGGAGGGCAACAGTGGGTGAAGAAGATGAAGGAGGAGATGAGGAGTAACGTCCAGGAGGATTATAACAAATTTTTTATGTATCAGTTGGCTGTATTTTAAATGGAATTCTATAAACGCAGTTTTCTCAAAATGATATTTTTCAATATAAATACCCTTTTTTCTCAAAAGCTTCTGAATCTACAACAATGAATTATTTACCATGTAACATAGATAGTAAGTGATGTTGTAGCTCTACGTTAGTAGTCTTTTCTGTAATAGTTAAAATTCAAGAAATTAAAATTGTAAAAATTTACACCAAAAAATTATAAGTTTAGGGAAGAAGACATAACTTTCTTCTAGCTGTTATTTTAAAGTGATTGTAAAGCAATCTAGTCACAGGACATGCAAGAACATGTGATAAAAACATCACATTTATATAATCAACAGTTCCTGAGATAACGAGGCATTTATATAGCCAATTTAACATTAACAACTCCCCTTAATCGTTTATCTATTACAATTATTCTTATTTTATAGATAACACAGATGTAAAAAGTGCTGCATGCGCATAACCTGGCCCAATGTAAGAGAGGGCCTGATGGTCCTAATCTGATCAGGCTAAATAGGCAATTAAATAAATAGATAAAGGGTTGAAATAATGGGTGAAAATTTCTTTTCTGAAAATAAAGTGTACTATGTAGTTTATCAGAACTGTTGTTGTTGTTGTGGCCTTCGGTCCGCAGACAGGTTTGACAGTTCTCCACGCTATCCTGTCCTGTGCAAGCCCTCATCTGAGAATACTTATGACACCTACATCCTTTTGAATCTGCTTACTGTATTCGTCTCTCGGTCTCCCTCTACGATTTTTACCCCACACACTTCTTTCTGACGCTAAGTTGACGATTCCTTGATGTCTCAGAATGTGTCCGACCAACCTATCCCTTATCTTAGTCAGGATACGCCAGAAACTTCTTTTCTCCCCATTTCTGTTCAGCGTCTCCTCATTAGTTACGTGATATACGCGTATCACCTTCATCATTCGTCTGTAGCACCACATTTCCAAAGCTTCTATCATCTTTTTGTCTGAACTCCTTACCGTCCAAGCTTCAATTCCATACAGTGCTAAACTCCAGAGACATGCTTTCAGAGAGTATTTCCTAACATTTAAACCATTTTGGATGTCAACAAATCTGGCTTCTTCAGAAACGTTTTTCTTCCCATAGCCATTCGGCATTTTATATCTTCTTTACTTCAACCACCAGAGGTTATCTAGCTACCCAAAGAACAAAACTCATCTACTACTTCTATTGTCTCATTACTTAATCTAATTCCATCAGTATCGTCTGATTTTCTTGTAATGTCAAATATACAAACAAATCTACATATATAAAAATGAACTGCTGTTCGTTAGCCTCGCTAAAACTCGAGAACGCTGAACCGATTTGGCCAATTTTAGTCTTGAAATATTCTTGTACGTCCAGGGAAGGTTTAAACGGTAATAAAATAGGGAAAAGTTGTCCGGGAAAGAGGAAAATCTGGAAAAACTGAAACAGCTTTTTCCAGTGAGCTATCAATATCGTTCGTCCAACTGCGTTAAAATTTTGTTCATTTCATGTTGAAAGTGAGAGGGAGGGTCGCATTAAATAAAAATTTGGAAAGTCGCCTGGAAAGTAAGAAAATTTAGGAAAAACCGAAAGCGATTTTTTGCGACAGGACAAGGTTTGTATGAAATATTATTATTATTATTATTATTTAAATCTACAGGAAAATATGGGAAATCTTAAAGTGCCTTTTTCACTGTGTTTTTGATTGAATTCAGTTCTATAACTGACTATTCGCACGACGGAGGTGGTGATGCTATTTTTTTTCATAATTGTTCTAGGAAATATTTTCAGCAAAAAAGAAGTAATAAAAGTAGGGACAGTTAAAAAGGAAAGTCGCAAAATTCGAACCATGTTCCTTTTTACATGTGTTTCTAAATGTACTCAACACTATAAGTGGAGAACCTTCCATCCGATTGCGATAAAATTTTGCACATTCGACCTTCAAGCGAGAGGAAGGTTTGAATGAAGAAAATCTTGGAATAGTTGGCCAGAAAATAGGAAAATTTGTGAAAAACTGAAAGAGCTCTTTTCTTTGGGATATCAATATAATTCGTACGACTGCGATAAAATGCTGCACATTTGACGGTCAAAGCAAGAGTGCATACATATTAGCAATTGCGAAGCATTGCCCGGTCGACTAGATGACCGGTGAAGTTCGTATCACTTACCTCTTAATATAAATCATATTAATTTATATGTATTTTAGACCCAGTAGCTTTATAAAGGCATCATCAGATAGTCTAAGTATCGGCTATATAGTGGGCGGAAAGAGTAGACAAATCACGCACTCACGTCCAGGATAATGTTCATGTAACATTCTTGGAAGTTCAGGATAGGTTTAAACGGTGATAAAATATGGAAAAATTGCAAGGAAAATTTATATTTAAAAAAAGTAAAATAATGACTTGGTTGTTGTGTTGGGTGCGTTCAGAAATATACTTTGAAACAATAAAGTTCACTTTAGATGATCTGAACCCGCATATGAACTAGCAAAATTAAAAATGAATTGCTGTTTGTTTATCGCCGTTTAAACATTTCCTGAACTTCTACGAATGTGACAGGAACATTATCCTGGACATGGGGTGCGTGATTTGCCCACTCTTTCCGCCCACTATCGAGCCGATACTTAGACTATCCGATGATGCCTTTATAAAGTTATTGGGTTAAAATACATATGATTTAAATTAATATGGTTTATATTAACTGGTAAGTGATACGAAGTTGACCGGGTCATCTAGTAAATAAAATAAATATATAAAGAGATGAAATACTGAGTGAATATTTTAAGATTACCTGACATCGTCTGGTCTGGAGGCGATCAATTCGTTTTATAGTTTCCAAATAATAAGCCAAGATCGCAAAGTAACAATTTATTAAGTGACGACCGGTTTCGGTGCACTGTGTCACCATCATCTGGTCATATATATGTTATAATCTGGTCATCTTGTTAAAAAATTGGATATAAAATAAGAAGTGCAACATTGAACTTAGTCACTATATAAAAAAAAATACTTAAGTTAAAAACATGACAGCTTACAAAATTTTGTACGGGGGATATTGTCTGGTTCACTGACGGGTCGAAGTCAAACCAAGGCGTTGGGGCCGGGGTATACGGGGTGCAGTCAACACTGGAGGGCGTCATCTCTCTAGGGATACTGGCCTCAGTATTACAGGCCGAAATCACTGCCATCAGGGCATGCGTGGAGGAGAATTTGCGTATGTGCTACAAAGATCGTAGCATCTATATCTATTCAGACAGCCAGGCAGCCCTGAGATCACTGGCAGCTCCTGCAACAAGGTCTAAAATTGTTGCAGAATGTCATAGGGTTCTGGTGGAGCTAGGGGAAAGCAATAGAGTAAACCTATTGTGGGTCCCTGGCCACTCGGGGATCAGTGGCAACATGCCGACAGATTAGCCAGGATGGGGGCAGAGACTCCATTTATTGGACCGGAACCTGTCCTGACAATCACCAAGGCAATGATCAAATTGGAGCTACGTCACTGGCTCAGAAGACAGCACGTACATTATTGGACCAAAGTCAATCAACAAAAACATGGCAAGGTAATGATGCCAAAGCCATGTTTTAAAAGAAGCTCTGCAATCCTGGGCCTGAACAGGAGAGAGATTAGACTCATGGTTAGATTGCTGACAGGCCATGGGAATTTCAAAAAACACCTACATACAGTGGGAATAACAGAAGGAGACTCTAAATGTAGGATCTGTGATGACGCTGATGAAACTGCATCACATCTAATCTTCAAATGCATTGCTTTGGAGAGTAAAAGGCAAAGAACATTTGGGACAACCAGACCAGAAGAAATTGTGTCTAAAAAAGAACTGGTAAAGGGACCCCTTGCACTGTTCAAGGGCATTGGTTGCCTTTACTAGATATACAGGGAACGACACCGCACAATAAACTTAGTTTCGGTGCGGGCAGTGGCGGGTTGTACCAAGACTGTTTTGGCTTCCCTGGTAAAATCAAATCAAATCAATGTTAGGGGCTGATGACCCCATAGTCCCATAAGCTTAAGAAACATTTAACCCTTTAACTATGTAGCTCATTGAACAGGGTCAGTAAGAAAAATGTTCCAGAAAATGAAGTACTTTTCCCTCCTCTAGTGGACTTGGTCTAACGAGTGCTGGAGACAAGTGAGAGTGGAGAACATTAGTCAGGATGCGCACCCCACACCTCCCGCCGAGGTCGGATCCCCAATGCTCGAAAAAGATCAGACCCCAGTCCGCACCGCCAAGCATCAGTCGCCGCAGTCCGTGTACCCGCGGCCGCACATCCGTTTGGCCGCACGAGTGCGCATGCGCCACGGTCCGCGTGAGCCCGGATTCCATTTGCAGTAATGGCGCGGTGATGGCTAAGCCCTTTCGCCGGCGCCCGCGGCGTGCGGCTCCGCAGATCCCCCGTGTAGGTGTAACTCTTGTTTATTATCAATGCGAGCGCTAAGCCCCCTACAATGCCTGTCGTGTCACTCGGTGATGAATAAAACAAGAGTCGGACGCATCCCGCGCGCGGCGCCCGGGGGGTGCGTGGGTGTGGGGGTGGCAGACTGGCTAATGGTGAAAAAAGCTGCGCGCGCCCACCCCAGCGCCGGCCGCGGTGTAGAGTAATTGCCCGCGAACGATAGGTTTTTATTTAGAGGGGCCGAAAGCCTCGCGACGTCACGGGGTGGATAACGGGGCGCCACTCTGCGAGCGATCCGGTCGGCAGCCGTGTGTGTGCGCTGCTCCCGTGTGTGCGTGTTTACCCCGTCTGTTGCTCTGTGTGTGTGTGCGCGTCGCTTTAAATGAAACACTTCTCGTCATAAACGGCGGGAATAAAGCGCTTCCCTGCCCGGCCGGATCCGGCCGATCGGCGAGCGCGCGAGATACCGGGCCATGCGTCACGCCGCACTCGCCCCGACGCCACCGCCGGGGAAAATGATGTCTATTGAGCAGTTTGCAGCGGAGAACGTAAATTCCGCCGTCGGCTAGCAGCTATTGTGCCTGCGCGGTGGTCACACAAAAATGTAGATGTATGCTTCAGACTTCCAGTGCTCCGTTTTTTTTGCAGCTGATATACTTTCATCAATAATTAACATGTGCCTCGAGAGCTTTGTTTCTTGTTTTTTTGAAAAAAGAGGCAGAGCGATAAAACGACGAACTTGATATCGGCAGAGATTCGACGTGCGGCACTGTCTATCCAGTCACATGTTGAGAACTATTACGCAAAATGCGCCGGGGAGCATAAAAGCCCACCACAGTGATCGTTTCGGCTGATTGCTATGACTCGACTACATGTATATTGCATCACGTGTGGGGACATACGTTCCTCTGCATCGATAGAGCATGCAGAGCACTTTAATGTCTATACTGGGAACTGATCAGGAAACTAGTGTTCTCCCTCTTGCAATCGCTTTTATTTCGAGAACCAGATTAGTAGCTGTCGTAAAAAATTCCGACAATCTTCTCTTTACATGAAACATTCAGTTAATTGTCTTGAAGTGTGTATGGCGTTCAGCAGTCGTTTCCATTGAACGGTTCAGTCTGCTTCACCTGCTAGAAATGCTAGTACAACGAGCACCGCCCTTAAGCCTACAGACTTATTCTTATGAACAATAATAAAATACAATAGAGATTAAAATGGTGAAATTAAAAATAGACATGGTAGAATTTTGAAGATAGTAATATAGTCATAGACGATATAAAACAAGTAGTTCGTAAAATAATGTTCATGGTGGCGTTAAAAGCGATTTTAGTCCACAAACACTGGTTAGGAAGAAGATGCGGAGCCAGCCGCGGTGGCCGAGGTGACTGAGGCGCTCCAGTCACGGTCAGCACGGCCACTACGGTCGGAGGTTCGAATCCCCCCTCGGGCATGGATATTTGTGCCGTCCTAGTTCGTAAGTAGTTTGTAAGTTTAGGGACTGATGACCCCGTAGTTAAGTCCCATAAGCTTAACAAACATTTGAACATTTGAAGATGCGGAGACGTTGGATAATTGTTTGAGCAGTTTGCAGCGGAGAACGTAAATTCCGCCGTCGGTTAGCAGCTATTGTGCCTGCGCGGTGGTCACACAAAAATTTGGATGTATGCTTCAGGCTTCCAGTGCTCCGTTTCTTTTTTTTTTTTTTTTTTTTTTTTTTTGCAGCTGATATACTTTCATCAATAATTAACATGTGCCTCGAGGGCTTTGTTTCTTGTTTTTCAAAAAAAAAGAAAAAAGAGGCCGAGCGATAAAACGACGAACTTGATATCGGCAGAGATTCGACGTGCGGCACTGTCTATCCAGTCACATGTTGAGAACTATTACGCAAAATGCGCCGGAGAGCATAAAAGCCCACCACAGTGATCGTTTCGGTTGATTGCTATGACTCGACTATATGTATATTGCATCACGTGTGGGTACAGACGTTCCTCTGCATCGATAGAGCATGCAGAGCATTTTAATGTCTATACTGGTAACTGATCTGGAAACGAGTGTTAACCCTCTTGCAGTCGCTTTTATTTCGAGAACCAGATTAACAGCTGCCGTAAAAAATCCCGACAATCTTCTCTTTAGATGAAACATTCAGTTAATTGTCTTGAAGTGTGTCTGGCGTTCAGCCAGTCGTTTCCATTGAACGGTTCAGTCTGCTTCACCTGCTAGAAATGCTAGTACAACGAGCACCACCCTTAAGCCTACAGACTTATTCTCATGAAGAATAATAAAATACTATAGAGATTAAAATGGTGAAATTAAAAATAGACATGATAGAATTTTGAAGATAATAATAGTCATAGGCGATATAAAACATGTATTTCGTAAAATAATGGTCATGGTGGCGTTAAAAGCGATTTTATGGACACAAACATTGGTTAGGAAGAAGATGCGGAGACATTGGATAATGTTTGAGCAGTTTGCAGCGGAGAACGTAAATTCCGCCGTCGGCTAGCAGCGATTGTGCCTGCGTGGTGGTCACACAAAAATGTGGATGTATGCTTCAGACTTCCAGTGCTCCGTTTTTTTTGCAGCTGATATACTTTCATCAATAATTAACTTGTGCCTCGAGGGCTTTGTTTCTTGTTTTTCAAAAAAAGGAAAAAAGAGGCCGAGCGATAAAACGACGAACTTGATATCGGCAGAGATTCGACGTGCGGCACTGTCTATCCAGTCACATATTGAGAACTATTACGCAAAATGCGCCGGAGAGCATAAAAGCCCACCACAGTGATCGTTTCGGTTGATTGCTATGTCTCGACTACATGTATATTGCATCACGTGTGGGTACAGACGTTCCTCTGCATCGATAGAGCATGCAGAGCACTTTAATGTCTATACTGGCAACTGATCAGGAAACTAGTGTTCTCCCTCTTGCAATCGCTTTATTTCGAGAACCAGATTAACAGCTGCTGTAAAAAATTCCGACAATCTTCTCTTTACATGAAACATTCAGTTAATTGTCTTGAAATGTGTATGGGGTTCAGCCAGTCGTTTCCATAGAACGGTTCAGTTTGCTTCTCCTGCTAGAAATGCTAGTGCAATAAGAAGTAATTGCATTATCCGCGAAACGAACAACTGACCTCGCCAGGGTGAATGCCCCGTCCTGTTTACCTGTTTATATCCCAGAAACAGAAATAAGAGTTGCTAATGGAGTGCATAAATGTTCACATATTTTTAAACCTATGGGACCAAACCTACTATGGTAATCACTCTATAGGCTTACGTAACAGTTGAAGTTAAACCTATCGCAAGGACAACACATTCGCCCATGCGAAGGATGAGTCACACATCCGGCAGGAGCAGCCTTGCAGTCCCTGACAAGGCGCCTAAAATGATAGCGTGCATTTAATTATTTTTGTCTACTATATTTCAGTAACACTAACAGTGGGCCGTTTGCAAACTCGTTTTGAATTATTTTCCTTTATTGTTATATTAAGCCACCACTACTGGCGGCAGGCTAGCAGTAGCATCATGCTTTGAATGCTTCACGAATCACATTTGGTAATTTAGATATAATGCCAAATGGCAGAGTTTCACTATCAACTGAATCAAATGCTTTTTTAACAATCTATAAATGTTACAACTATGTCTTTGGAGTATGTAAGTCTGTGACACATTATGCACCTTAGGTTGAAAATCTGCACTCAGCAAGATGTACTCTTCCTAAATCTGATACTCTACCAAATGCATATCACCTTTCTTTTGCAAAGAAAGCCTTCTAGAATATACAGTATACAGTTTGCCATATTTCTACAAATATAATGTAAATCATTAATTTTGATTGAGAACATTTCATGAGTTCAGCTACAATATATTCTGTTTTTCAGGGACTTATCGTTTTTTTAATTTTGCACCTGTACATGAGGAATCAGCTTCTGTGAACTCTAAAAAGATATTTCTCATTTGTAATAGTTAAGGATTAATTGAAGGAATACCTATTACATGATGTAAAATGGACAGGTTTTTAGAGACGATCGCTATTTTTACTGTTAATCCGACGATACTGTAAGCAGTGAAAACAAACACTCATGCCCGAGGGGCCGGCCGCGGTGGCCGAGGGAACTGAGGCGCTTCAGTCACGGTCTGCACGGCTACTACGGTCGGGGGTTCGAATCCCCCCTCGGGCATGGATATTTGTGTCGTCCTTAGTCTTAGTTATTTCATAAGTAGTTTGTAAGTTTAGAGACTGATGACCCCGTAGTTATGTCCCATAGACTATACAAACATTTGAACATTTGAACATGCCCGAGGGAGGACTCGAACCATCGGCGGGAGCAGCCGCCGAATCCGTAGCATGATGCCGTAGACCACGCTGCTACTCTGCCTGCGGCAAATTCTTGTTCAGCTTTTATAAATCAACTACTCAGTTTCAAACTATTTTGATTATCGTTTTTTGGATAGTAATTGATGAGTTTGGAAAACTTTTTTCATTTTGGAAAGACAACGAATGATAAAATTTTTTAAAATTAAAAATATCAATGAAGTTCTCAGAATTTTTTTACCACTTTATTTATTGAAGGTGACCAATTTTGATGTTACATCAGGTCATCATGAGAAAGATTTGTCTCAAGGTGATGCTGTGCCCACGCGCTCATCGTCTCCGCACCAAGTTGAGACAAATCGGTCTCATGATGACCTGCTATAAGATCGAACCGGTCACCTTCATAAAATTAAAAGGTAAGAAATTTCTGCGAACTTGAGTGATTATAATTAGTTAACACTTCCAGGATAAGATGCCGTGGTCAATGAGTAAAACTTTCTGTGCCTACTGCGGGCAATATCTTCAGGGGTTAGTCGACATCTGGGTGTTAGCCGCTAGAGGTCCTGCTTGTATAGAACGAAATCAAATGTTTCAAATGTTTGTATAGCTTATGGGACTTAACTACGGGGTCATTAGTCCCTAAACTTACAAACTACTTACAAACTAGCTAATACTAAGGACGGCACAAATATCCATGCCCGAGGGGAGATTCGAACCCCCGACCGTTGTGGCCGTGCAGACCGTGACTGGCGCGCCTCAGTCCCCTCGGCCACCGCGGCCGGCTGTATAGAACGCATAGAGAGCGCGAGCAGTTGTCACGTGCTAACGACTATGAAGTTATCTCTGCTACTGCCATCTCCCTCGATTACAGGTAATCGATTGTCACATCGTTGGTGCAAACTCAACCGTCATGTCTTGTCTAATTTTAAACCTTCTTATTTTCTGTTGTAATTATTGTGATACTTCTAGATCTCTACGGTTTCTCTATACATGTGTGTATAATAATGTGAGGGCTAGCACGTTAGTTACATTTGTTTTTATTTCATGATTCCCGTTTCTAAAGATATGTTCCGCTACAGCTGATTTCTCGGTGTATCCCAGACGAAAATTACTTTTGGGGGCTAGAGCCAGTAACGTCTGTGAGCCAATTTATTTGGAAGAAGAATTAACCTCCTGAGGCCCACGGTACAGTAAACTGTACTTCACAATTTAATTTTTTTTCTAGATGTCACAGCTGAACTGAGCACTGGTGGCTAAGAGATAAAGTTTTTTAACTCTTTAAGTCATACTTGAGTGCTTAGCCACCAATGCACCGTTCAGCTATGATATATGGCAGAAAAAAATTAAATTATGAAGTACAGTATACTGTCTCAGGAGGTTAAACCATTTGCGAACGGCTTTCAAGAAATTGCGATACGTCGATAAAGAGATGTGGCTATGGCATGATCTATATAAGAACAACGAAAAGATGTGTTAATACCCGCTTAATAGAACACAAAAGGAATTGTCGACTGGGACACACCGACAAATCAGTTGTAGCGGAACATCTCTTTACAAACGGGCATAATTAAAATCAGTGAAACTAGCAAGCTAACCCTCACATTATTGTACTCGCATTATAGAGAAGCCATAGAGGTCCAGAAGCACTGCGATACAGTCAATAGAAAAGAAGAAGGTTTGAAATTAAATAAGACATGGCGGTCGACTTTGCACCAACGATGTGACACTCGATTACTGTAATCGAGAGATGACACAGGTCAGAGATACCTTTACAGTCGTTAGCGTGTAACAAGTGGTGGCTCCCTCTATGCACTCTATATAAGCAGGACCAGCGGCTAGCTGCCAATCGTCGACTCGCCCCTGAGGATGTTACCCGCAGTAGGCAACGAAAGGTCGGGACAAGAAAGTTTTACAGGTGGGCCACCGCATCTTAGCCCGGAAGTATTAATTACTGTAGACGCAAGCCGCGAAAAGCTACATGTTGTGATTGATTGATTATTTTCATATTGTTGTTGTTGTGGTCTTCAGTCCGCAGACTGGTTTGATGCAGCTCTCCACGCTACCCTGCCCTGTGCAAGTCTCTTCATCTGACAATACGTTCGGCAACCTACATCCTTTTGAATCTGCTTACTGTATTCGTCCTTCGGTCTCCCTCTACGATTTTTACCCCACACGCTTCCTTCTAATGCTAAGTTGACAATTCCTTAATGTCTTAGAATGTGTCCCACAAATCTCTCCCTTCTCCTAGTCTGGATATGCCAGAAACTCCTTTTCTCCCCGATTCGGTTAAGCACCTCCTCATTTGTTACGTGATCTACCCAACTAATTTCCATCATTCGTCTGTAGCACCACAATTCAAAAGCTTCTATCATATTTTTACCAGAACTCCTTATTGTCCACGTTTCACTCCCATACAATGCTACACTCCAGACAAATGTTTTCAGAAAGAACTTCCTAACATTTAAATTAATATTGGCTGTCAACAAGTTTCGCGTCTTTAGAAACGCTTTTCTTCCCAAAGCCATTCTGCATTTTATACCTTCTTTACTTCGGCCATCAGAAGTTATCTTGCTACCGAAATAACAAAATTTATCTACTACTTTTATTGTGTCATTACTTAATCTAATTCATTCAGCATCGCCTGATTTTCTGACATTGCGTTCCATTACCTTCTTTTTACTCTTGTTAATGTTCATCTTATATCTTCCTTTCAAGACACTGTCTATTCCATTCAATTGCTCTTCCAGATCTTTTGCGGTCTCTGACAGAATTACTATGTCATCGGCAAACCGCATCGTTTTTATTTCTTCTCCGTGCATTTTAATGCCCTCTCCAAATTTCTCCTTCCATTCGTTCACTCCTGCTCAATGTACAGATTGAACAACATTGGGAACCGTTCCTTTCTACACATTCACCTTCCCTGTTACATCCTTGAGGCACTCGAGGTGTATGCTAGAGATGGGCAAACTAATCCATTTTGGATTGAAAGGCTACTATCCTGTCTTACTCCCTTCCCAACCTCTGCGTCCCTTTCTCGCCCTTCGACTCTAATATCCGCTGTGGTTTTGGTATAGGTTGAATATAACTCTTCTCTCCCTAAATATTACCCCTGCTACTTTCAGAATTTGGAAGAGTGTATTCCAGTCGACATTGTCAAAAGCTTTCTCCAAATCGACAAACGCTAAAAACGTAGATTTCCCTTTCCTTAGACTATCTTTTAAGTCGTAACGTGAGTATTGCCTTCCGTGTTCCTACATTTCTCCTAAATCCAAACTGATCTTCCCCGAGGTCGGATTCCACAAGTTTTCCCATTCGTCTGTAAATAATTCGTGTAAATATTTTGCGACCATGACTTATTAGACTGATAGTTCTGTAATTTTCACACTTGTCTGCACTTGCTTTCTTCGGAATTGGAATTACGATATTCTTCTTGAAGTCGGAGGTTATTTCCCCTGTCTCATACATCTTGCATACCAGGAGAAACAATTTTTTCACGACTGGCTCTCCTAACGATATCAGCAGTTCAGACGGAATATCATCTAATCCAGTGGCCTTGTTTCGACTCAAGTCCTTCAGCGCTCTGTCAAATTCTTCTCGCTTTATCATATCTCCTATCTCATCTTGCTCCAGTTCGTCTTCCATTTCTAGAATACCGCCTTCAAGTTTATTTCCTTCGTATAGGCCCTCTATATATTCCTTCCGCAGTTCAGCTTTCACCTCTTTGCTTAGTACTGGTTTTCCGTTTGAGTTCTTGATGTTCATACAGCTGCTTTTCTTGTCTCCAAATATGTCTTTTATTTTCCTGTAGGCGGTATCTATCTTTCCCCTAGTTATGCATTCTTCTACGGTTCTGCATTTGTCCTCTAGCCGCTCCTGCTTAGCCAGTCTGCACTACCTGTAAATCTCATTTTTTTTAATGTGTTTTTTTCCGTCACAGTTGCAATATAATTGTGTAATTACATGTTTCGATCACTTGGATCATCTTCAAATCTTAAAAGTAAAATAGAAATGTACAATTTGATCAACTTACTAAGGGTTAATTGAACAATATTAATTTATACGTAAATGGAGAGATTTCTCTTTACCTTATAGTTGCGTCTGCAACTCGTATGGCTGAGTACTAATAGGTACTGAGTTTTACAGTTTGATGTAGGCACTTATAATATGGTTGCAGGTGGTGGTGGGGCGGGAAAGAGTAGGTGGGGAGGGGGGCGGGAGCGAATGGATGGCTTGAGCCCTAGTTGCGAACGCAACCATGAAGTAAAGAAAAATCTCTCCATTTATGTATAAATTAACTATTGTTAAATTAACCCTCAGTAAGTTTATCAAATTGTACATTTCTTTTTCACTTTTGTTTTTTAGATCTGAAGATGATCCAAGTGATATCAACATGTAATTAAACAATTATATTGAAACTGTTGACGGAAATAAATACATTTAAAATAACACAGTGCAGTTGCGGACACTCTCCAGTCGATCATGTCGACTATAATAAAAATCTCATTTAAATATTAGAGATAATAATTGGATGTAACAGGAAACGTGAATGTGTAGAAAGGAACGGTTCCCAAAAAATAACGATCATTGAACTAAGCCTGGTTCCCAAAATGGATTAGTTCGCCCATCTCTAGCATCACCTTGAGAGCCTCAAGGATGTAACAGGAAAGGTGAATGTGTAGAAGGGAACGGTTCCCAAAAAAAGAACGATAATTGAACTAGGCCTGGTTCCCAAAATGGATTAGTTCGCCCATCTCTAGCATACACCTTGAGAGCCTCAAGGATGTAACAGGAAAGGTGAATGTGTAGAAAGGAACGGTTCCCAAAAAAAGAACGATCATTGAACTAGGCCTGGTTCCCAAAATGGATTAGTTCGCCCATCTCTAGCATACACCTTGAGAGCCTCAAGGATGTAACAGGAAAGATGAATGTGTAGAAAGGAACGGTTCCCAAAAAAAAAAAAAAAAAAGAACGATCATTGACCTATGCCTGGTTCCCAAAATGGATTAGTTCGCCCATGTCTAGGATACACCTTGAGAGCCTCAAGGATGTAACAGGAAAGATGAATTTGTAGAAAGTTACGGTTCCCAAAAAATGAACGATCATTGAACTAGGCCTGGTTCCCAAAATGGATTAGTTTGCCCATCTCTAGCATACACCTCAAGTGCCTCAAGGATGTAACAGGAAAGGTGAATGTGTAGAAAGGAACGGTTCCCAAAAACAGAATGATTATTGAACTAGGCCTAGTTCCCAAAATGCATTAGTTCGCCCATCTCTAGCATACACCTTGAGAGCCTCAAGGATGTAACAGGAAAGGTTAATGTGTAGAAAGGAACGGTTCCCAAAAAAAAGAACGATCATTGAACTATGCCTGGTTCCCAAAATGGATTAGTTCGCCCATCTCTAGCATACACCTTGAGAGGCTCAAGGATGTAACAGGAAAGGTGAATGTGTAGAAAGGAACGGTTCCCAAAAAAAAAGAACGATCTTTGAACTAGGCCTGGTTCCCAAAATGGATTAGTTCGCTCATCTCTAGCATACACCTTGAAAGCCTCAAGGATGTAACAGGAAATGTGTATGTGTAGAAGGGAACGTTTCCCAAAAAAAGAACGATAATTGAACTAGGCCTGGCTCCCAAAATGGTTTAGTTCGCCCATCTCTAGCATACACCTTGAGAGCCTCAACTCTCACTAAGAGAAACCGCCGGAACTAGCCACTGTTAGGTTGTCCTGGCACGGAGGCAGGCGCACGGCGTTCGCCGCCAGTCATGCGCTGTCTGGGTAGACCCGCGAAGTCGGGCCCTGCCGTGTTGCGATGCGTAATGAAGAGCCTCATTAGGGGCTTGTTCTCTGGTGCCCCGGCGGGACGGGTTGCGCCCGCCAGCCCCGCCCAGCCCAGCCCAGGCTACACACGGCCGAGATTTAGCGGCGCGTCTCGCCGCGGCCGCCGGCTTTAATACAGAGTACACGTGCGCCAAATATTGCGCAAAGTAAATATATCTCCCCGGCCCGGCGGTCAGCTTATTGGTACGATTAATTTTCTTTGTTTCATACGTAGCGCGTTATGTCAGTCTTAATGGCTTTCCCGAGGCGGGTCGCAATGTTGCTCGTATATCTGCCCCGAGAATTGCCTTTGTCTGCAACACTCAACGGTGACCTCGGATCCGCTCGCTCTATACCGTAAGACTTCATAAGAAAGGTGCCCTTCAGCGATTCGCATTATCTCGAAACGAGAATATCTTTTGCCTTAGTCCAGAACATAAATATCAATCTTGTAAAGCTGAATGTTACATAACATTGTGGAAATACTGGGAAGGCCTCTTTGTCGCCACTGTAGTACCCCGAATAAGTGTTCTAGCCACTACAATCTGTAATATACAGGGTGTTACAGAAAGGTACGGTCAAACTTTCAGGAAACATTCCTCACACACAAAGAAAGAAAATATATGAAACTTGCTGGCAGATTAAAATTGTATGCCGGAACCGGGGCTCGAACCTTTACCTTTCGCGGGCAAGCGCTCTCCCCACTGAGCTACCCCAACACGACTCACGATGCCGCCCGACAACTTTACTTCCGCCAGTACCTCGCCTCCTACTTTCCAAACCTCACAGAAGCTCTCCTCCGAAACTTGCAAAATAGCACTCCTGGAAGAAAGGATATGGTGGAGACATGGCTTAGCCACACCCTAAGGGATGTTTCCAGAATGAAATTTTCACTCTGCAGCGGAGTGTGCGCTGATATGAAACTTCCTTGCTGATTAAAATTGTGTGCCGGAACCGGTACTCGAGCCTGGGACCTTTGTCTTTCGGTGGCAGAACTGAAGTTGTGGGGCGGCACCTTGAGTCGTGTCGGGAGAGCTCAGTGGTACAGTTCTTGCCCTCGGAAGGCAAATGCCCCAGGTTCGAGTCCCAGATGCAGCACACAATTTTAATCTGCCAGGAAGTTTCATATCACCGCACACTCCTCTGTAGAGTGAAAATTTCATTTAAGAAAATATATTATTTGGACATGTGTCCGGAAACGATTAATTTCCATGTTAGGGCTCATTTCAGTATTTCTCTTTAAATGTAAACTGAAATAAATCGTGCAGACAACATGATCAAATTGTAAATTTTCACTAACAACATGTGTGGAACAAAATGTGTGGGCTGACGAGAATCCGCATGCAATTGTGCAATCACGACATCAGCACAGATTTCCTGTGAACGTTTGGGCAAGAATTGTTGATGATGTCTCGATTGGGCCTCATGATCTTTCACCTACGCTCACTGGAGCACGTTATCATGATTTCATACGGGATACTCTACTTGTGTTGCTAGAACATGTGCCTTTACAAGTACGACACAACATGTGGTTCATGCACGATGGAGCTCCTGCACATTTCAATCGACGTGTTCGTACGCTTCTCAACAACAGTTTCGGTGACCGATGGATTGGTAGAGGCGGACCAATTCCATGGCCTCCACGCTCTCCTGACCTCAATCCTCTTGACTTTCATTTATGGGAGCATTTGAAATCTCTTGTCTACGCAATCTCGGTACCAAATGTAGAGACTCTTCGTGCTCGTATTGTGGACGGCTGTGATACAATACGCCATTCTCCAGGGCGGCGTCAGCGCATCAGGGATTCCATGCGACGGACGGTGGATGCATGTATCCTCGCTAACGGAGGACATTTTGAACATTTCCTGTAACAAAGTATTTGAAGTCACGCTGGTACGTTCTGTTGCTGTGTGTTTCCAATCCATGATTAATGTGATTTGAAGAGAAGTAATAAAACGAGCTCTACCATGGAAATTAAGCGTTTCCGGACACATGTCACATAACATACTTTATTTCTTTGTGTGTGAGGAATGTTTCCTGAAAGATTGGCCGTACCTTTTTGTAACACCCTGTATATACAGATGATCAACAAATTACACCATACAAAAGTGTTCTATGGACGGATGATCTCTTATTGTCCACCCAGGGAAAGAGTTCCATGATGGAAGAACTAGGACAGTGTTACAAAAATAATTTCAGGCCTAAACGTTCCAAAATGTAAGTCTGTGATTCCATATAAAAAGCAATAAATAAATAATATTACATGGAGTGGCTCTCATCTTGAACATTCCTTTTCCCCAATGTACCTTAGGGTGATATTTACAGAATATTCCGTCGGTACTTGGTGGAACACAGACGTATTTGTTTATTGTTTTGGTAGGAACCGCCTTTCGCCTTCTAAGGCCATCATAAGATAACTTAGTACCACACAGATAGTCTACCCAATGGTGGATTTTAGGTAGTCTTACTTATATAATCAAAGAAACAGTTTAGGGACTCATGAACCCGAAGTTAAGTCTCATAAGCTCTACAAACATTTGAACATTTTGAAAGAAACAGTATACAGCAATGCTTACAACCCATCCCTAATTGATAACATACTTACTAGAGGTAAGAGACAAGTAATAACAACACTTCTGTATCCTTCCCAGGAATCAGCATGTCACACTAAAACAAATGGGTCCCCATGTTATATGTAGGTAAGACATAAAAGGAACTTGCTGGCAAACTAAAATCTAGAAAATGTACTCCAGCATTTTACACCAGAAATACTGTTGCTCATATTTTGTTCAACAGTAAAGACAAAATCCCACCTTTACAACAGAGTAGAGTTTATAAAATTAACTGCAATATAAGTGGAAAATTATATGTATGTCAATCAGTGAGGTCTATAACAACAACACTGTCTTAGCATGATAGGAGCTGGAGACTTAAAAATAAAGATTCTGCCTTTGCCATTAAAATTGCTACATCACGCAGATGGCGTGCTACAGACGTGAAATTTAACCGACAGGAAGAAGATGCTGTGATATGCAAATGATTAGCTTTTCAGAGCATTCACACAAGGTTGTCGCCGGTGGCTACACCTACAACGTTCTGACACGAGAAAAGTTTCCAACTGATTTCTCATACACAACAACATTTGACCGCCGTTGTCTGGTGAAACGTTGTTCTGATGCCACGTGTAAGGAGGAGAAATGCGTATGATCACGTTTCCAACTTTGATAAAGGTCGTATTGTAGCCTATCGCGATTGCGGTTTATCGTATCGCGACATTGCTGCTCGCGTTGGTCGCGATCCAATGGCTGTTAGCAGAATATGGAATTGGTGGGTTCAGGAGGGCAATACGGAACGTCGTACTGGATCCCAACGGAATCGTATCACTAGTAGTCGAGATGACAGGCATGGCTGTAACGGATCGTGCAGCCACGTCTCGATCCCTGAGTCAAGAGATGGGGACGTTTGCAAGACAACAACCATTCGACGACGTTTGCAGCAGCATGGACTATAAGCTCGGAGACCATGGCTGCGGTTACCCTTGTCGCTGCATCACAGACAGGAGCGACGAACCTAAGTGCAAGAATGGCATTGGTACCATTGGTTACACGTCTCGGTCACCTCTTGTGCGCATCGACGGGACTTTGAACAGTGGGCGTTACATTCCAGATGTGTCACGACCCGGGGGTCAATCCTTCATTCGATTCCAGTGAAACCGTACATTTCAGCAGGATAATGCACGACCGCATATTGCAGGTCCTGTACGGACCTTTCTGGATGCGGAAAATGTTCTGCTGCTGACTTGGCCAGCACATTCTCCATATCTCTCACCAATTGGAAACGTCTGGTCAATGGTAGCCGAGCAACTGGCTCGTCACAATACGCCGGTCACTACTCTTGATGAACTGTGGTATCATGTTGAAGCTGCATAGGCATCTGTACCTGTAAACACCATCCAAGCTCTGTTAGACTCAATGCCCAAGCGTATCAAGGCCGTCATTACGGCCAGAGGTGGTTGGCCTGAGTACTGCTTTCTCAGGATCTATGCAGCCAAATTGCGTGGAAATGTTATCAAATGTTAGTTCTAGTATAATATATTTGTCTAATGAATTTCGGTTTATCATCTGCATTTCTGAACACACCAGATGTATTTAGAGCATTGGCCGTTAAAAATTGCGAAATACATCTGGTGTGTTCATCATTGTGTGGTCGTGGAGCACCTCCAGGAAATTGAATCAAACCTCAAAAAAATCTGCATTTCTTCTTGGTGTAGCAATTTTAATAGCCATTAGTGCACAAATGAATGTCATGCTTATGATACCAAATGAGGTGTCCTCCATAGGGGAACTAAGGGCAGTAAAATTTCATTATTAGTAATTCTATTAATAAACATAAATTTAAGAATCCAGAACTAGTCCTTAATGACCAAACACATTTCCATCATTCACCGTTATTGAAGTAGGTCTAATTGCACTTGCTAATGATTGTCTCACAGTGTGTTGTTAATTCGTTTGTAAGTGTTCCATAGGCACATTATGGTAGACCCCCTCTGCCCTTAGTCCCCCCCCCCCCCACTTTTGGAGCTTTTTCTACATTTTATACCATTACTATAGTACTGTAGTCTCTTACTTCTAATTCATAAGCTTCTAATCACTGTAATAAAAATGTGTACTGTCAACTTATTTAAGTGCATCTCTGGGATTTACATTATGCTTTTTATTATTACACACCTGGACAATGTTTTAATATTAATAGTATCTACAGTCTCAATTTTGAAATTTAAAAGGAGCTAAGATGTATTAGTTGCGGGTATCGATGTATTGTCAAAAAGATTCCCGTACTTCGGATTGCCATCTTTGTACAATTGAAAACTCACGCCATTGGGTGGTTTATTTATGTAGTACTAAATTATCTGATGATGGCCTGAGAACCGAGAGCCGGTTCATACAAAAACAATAATCAAATTTGTGGAACATAAATATAAAGTGTCGAAGGTTTTAATACCCTAGGGAGCCATTAGAGCGGACTTTAACCTTTAAAATGCATTGTTTTAACACAAATATGAAAGTATCCACAAGAAATAATATGATACGAAAGCTAAGGGGTTCTAACTGGGATACACAGCCAGCCACTGTTCAGATTTCAGCATTGGCAATGTGCTGTTCTGTAGGCGAATATGCAGCGGCTGACTGGCAAAATTATCTCCACACTAGTTACAATGAACACTGTTTTTGAATTAGTCGCGTATAATTACTGTATGCTTGCAACCAACCAAAGTAGAGAAGCTTTATCAGCTAGCATGTATAGTTCCGGCACACATGGGGAATTGGTGCCATCCATTTGTGTCATATTTTTTACGTTGTACCATAAGGGTTTAAAACCTCACCTGTCATTGAAGGTATACGATGTAGCAAAGCCACTGACATATTGGTACAGTGCTTCTCATTGACTGTCTAGAGCAGGTGCAGCTCGACTTCAAATTTGGGAAAAACGTCGAAAGGTATATGAGGCTGATTGAGCTACGAAAACTCACTCCTTGTCGGCCTCTGGCAACGACGGTCTATATGTCTGCCTCCTGGGCGATCAGAAAGAGGGCTCCTGTGAGATTAATTAGCGACTCGCTGTGGGTTGTCCTAATAGCATAAACAAAAGTTGAAAATTAGAGGTCACACCTGCAGTTTTTTTTTTCTGCGAGAACCGTACCCGACTTCAACAGGAAATCGAGAAACCGTCAGTGGTACTCTAAGCACCTTTCGTCACATACCGGAAGTGGAGTATGGATAAAGGTAAACAAAAAAGCTTGCCTTGTGTGAGGTCAATGGCTGGTAATTGGTACATATATTTTGAAGAGAATTGGTCCAGGACGCCTCCCTAAGATAGGCCCTTTTGGTTCATTTGGGTTATTAACGAACCAAAGTACACTAGTGCCCAAAAGTTAAGACCAAAAGTTAAGCACAATCAGGAAAACCGGAATCTGAAAGGAGGAAATTTGAGTGGAAGCCGATATTTCCACTCCATATTTATCTACAAACCATACGTGCTCTTTCTGTACAGGAAAGTAGTATTTCATAATTTGACTAGCGGCCTACTTGCGGGGTGGACAAGGCCATTGCTTGACACCATTAATTCTTCACTCTCTTTGTCGGAGTGAGGAGTGTAGCCTTAACGTGAAAGGGACAACATGGCATAATGCAGGCCGCCTTGAAGCAGACCAGACACTTTAGTGGGACGAAATATTATCCTTTGCTACTCCCCTTACGTCATATCAGTTTGGCAGGTAAAATAACATGTTTATTTATGTTGTTGTTAATAATGTTTAGTCTTAATAGGATGTATTTCATTCTCAAAGGAAATATGTGTTGTTTTTATGTTTCATCCGAGTCCGTCCACAAAGAGAACAGGGCGCGAACAGACTCGCCTGTACTCCAGCGGAGCAAAGCACCAAGTCCCCTAATACCGCGTCTGCAGCGCAAGACACCGCGAGAATCTTTTCCTTTTTTTTTTTTTTTTTTTTTTTTTTTTTTTTTTTTTTTTTTTTTTTTTTTTTTCATCGAGGTCACGAGCTCCGGCCAGTAAAATTTCACAAAACGACCGCCGATTTCAAAAAGCTGGCTCTTTGAACATCAGCCAGGCAGAGTCGGCTACCCCTTCCACACACACTTTTGGCCCGATTCTTCAGGAACGGTCCAAATCGTCACCGTAGAAGCGCAAAGCAAGATTCTAGAGAAGGAAAAAAAAAAAAAAAAAAAAAAAAAACCAGCCACTTTCAGTGTCGTCTTTTTTAGCAGACAACATTCTGGGCGCTTGACTCAGCGGCGGAGACAGCTATCTTTTTCTAAAATCGGAAGGAGCGGTTCTAAAAGCACAGACAATACTCCTCCTCCTTCTCCTCAGTTTGGGACAGTAGGCTAGCACATTTACAACCTGCTGCTCGGCCAGAGCACCGAGGCACTTTGCTATAGGGATCCCTACGGTGCGACCCCAGGACACGCCGCTGGTCGCAGTTAGAGAGTGCTGTAACGGCCGCCTCCACCGGAGTTCCACTCTCCCCCGTCAAGACAAAGTCAGCTCTGTTTCTCACCTCAGCAAAAATCTTCCCTGCACTGCATTCCCGACAGCAATGGAAAAATGCATATACTGGTCACTTTACATCATTACATGAACTATAAACACAGTTAATAAAGATGAGAGATAGGCCGCCATCTCTCATAGTTATCAGAACTTTTGTAACACTGTAGCTTTGGACTAGTTGTATCACATTTAGTACGCAATTAAGCTCCAGGTTGTTCAGCAATCCTTCTGACATTTCGATAGGTATGCCCTCGTTTAGAGATTATGCTAAACCTTTGGACACTTGTGTATTTCGGTCATCGGTCTCTTAGGCCATTATGCTGCGCTCTCCAACGCCTGCGTTGCCTTGGCAAATCAACAAAAACTTTACGGTGCTGGTAACTGTTACTAGGTGGATAAACTTGATCACACTGTGCATTGAACAGCCGACAATGAACAGTGTTATACTCAGCTGCAAGTTCCACGAATACCACACTTGTACGTCGCGATACTATCGCAGGGAAGGTGGCGCCCCTAGGCAGAGACGTCTGAAGGATGACGGGAGGCAGAGAGACCGACGATCCCTCCCCCTCCTCCCCACTGCATGAACGACTGCATCTGGGCGACGCGAGTCCAAACAGCGCGCCAAGTGAAGGTACCCATGCGCCCGCCGACTGAGTTATGCGACATGCGCACACAAACAGCGCGACGCAGCACGGCGCGGCGTCAGCTCGTGGGAAGCGGCCGACCCGCGTCAGGCCTCGCAACCTCGGCAGGGCGAGCGCTCACCACTGCTTCTAGGAAGACCGGTCTGCAAACACTCAACGCGCGCTGTATTGATAGCCTCTTCACCGCTACTAAAATTTTCAAATGTTTGTTAAGCTTATGGGACTTAACTACGGGGTCATCAGTCCCTAAACTTACAAACTACTTATCATCTACCTTATACTGAAGAAGGCACAAATATCCATGCCCGAGGGGGGATTCGAACCCCCGACCGTAGTGGCCGTGCAGACCGTGACAGGAGCGCCTCAGTCTCCTCGGCCACCGCGGCCGACTCACCGCTACTCTGCAGGTTAAAAAGTTGCGTGATGAAACACTGTTCTAATCTGTTGGTCTCGAAGTCAAATTTGCAGCCGCGCTCCCAATCCACGCACTCTTCCGATACAGGCGGTGGACCGAATAGTGTGAACGTTGTGCAGTATACTGCATCTTGTTGCACGTTGCCACCGCCGTGGTAGTGTGTCATATAAATTTAGAACAAAGTAATAATTTGTAAAGACAGCTTTCATTAACCTGACACGTTCCACATCATTACGAAGTGTCGTATTCATGATCTATGGAACAAGTACTAATCTAATCTAATCTCTAATCTCTAAGGCGCCTCGCTGCGGAGCGCGCGGTTGGTCGCCGTCGAGGTTCGAGTCCTCCCTGGGGCATGGGTGTGTGTGTTGTACTTAGGTTAGTTTACCTAAGTTTAAATAGTTTGTAAGCTACGGACTGATGACCACGCAGTTTGGTCCGATAGATTTACAAACATTTGAACATTTGAACACGTTTGCACCACTGCAAATCCGTAAACACAAGACACGACACAGTGCACAATTGACGCTGTCTTGTACGTTACGCCTGCCGCGGTGGCCGAGGGGACTGAGACGCTTCAGTCACGGTCTGCACGGCCACTACGGTCGGGGGTTCGAATCCCCCCTCGGGCATGGATATTTGTGCCGTCCTTAGTTGTAGGTAGTTCATAAGTAGTTTGTAAGTTTAGGGACTGATGACCCCGTAGTTAAGTCCCTTAAGCTTAACGAACATTTGAAAATTTTGTACGTTACCTTTCAGCATACTTTACATTTTTAAAGTGCTCCCGTTGGAACAGAAACATGCCCGAGCAGACGTGCTGTAATAAACAACTTTCTTCAGAAGATAACCTCCCCCTTCCTTCAACTGAAAGTCATGTGTACACGATTACTTACATGACACATTATCGTAATATAGAAATCCAAGTTTGCTGCTAACATTATTTATTCAGCTTGTGCAAACTGACTCCACTACAAGCTTTTTTCGTCCTTATGCCATTTTCAAGTGGACCTGGTGATGTATAATAAAATTACCTATGTTTACAGTATACGATTTTGTTTAAAAAAAAATTTAAAATTGTTTCATTACAAATTCACTTACGTTTAAGTTGGACTGACGTCCATAAAGCATATTAGAGTTAATGTCTTTGTGTGACGAGATGGTATAGTCACGTTTTATGTCGTTAATTTTTTTTTATTTGACAGATATAGACACTGTTTACTCTGTTGATGCTTTATGTTTACAGTAAAATATATCTGTGCCAGTCAGAGGGTGTACTCGTGTCTCATGGATAATACAATAGCAGAGAAAAACATCGTATCTTTTTCTTGTCTGAAATTTTTATCTGTTTTCCTTTTCCAAAATTCCAATAAAGTTCTCTAAATAAATAAATAAACATAAAGCATCAACAGAGTAAACAGTGTCTATATCTGTCAAATATAAAAATTAACGAGATAAAACGTGACTATACCATCTTGTCACAAAAAGACACTAACTCTAATATGCTTTATGGACGTCAGCCCAACTTAAACGTAAGTGAATTTGTAATGAAACAATTTTTTAAACAAAATTGTATATTGTAAACGTAGGTAATTATTTTATTATACATAACCAGGTCCACTTGAAAATGGCATAAGCCGAAACAAGCTTGTAGTGGAGTCAATTTTCACAAGCTGAATAAATATTGTTAGCAGCAAACTTGGATTTCTATATTTCTATAATGTCATATTTTGACCTTGTATATGCTACGGGCCCAGTATAGAAGAAACTATGTATATGACACATGTTTAACCTTGTTTTGTCCAGGGTCACCTTTTTTCTCTTCATCACATCTCTCATTCTCTCTGCGACTTCTCCCCAAACACTTCCCTCAAACGCTAATTTGACGCTTTCCTTATTTCACTGTATATTCCACCATTAGAAAACTTCCAGATATGCCAGATACTTGTTTTTCCACAATTATGTTCAGCAAATCCTTGTTGTTGTTATGGTCTTCAGTCCGGAGACTGGTTTGATGCAGCTCTCCACCCTACTCTATCCTGAGCAAGCCTTTTCATCTCCTCATAAGAACGGCAACCCACATCCACTTGAATCTGCTTACTATACGCGTCTCTTGGTCTCCCTCTGCGATTTTTACCCCACACACTTCCCTCCAATGCTAAATTTACGATTCCCCGATGTCTAAGAATGTGTCCTACCAAGCGATCCCTTCTTTTAGTCAGGGTATGCCAAAAATTCCTTTTCTCACCAATTCTATTCACTACCTCTTCATTAGTTATGCGATCTACCCACCTAATCTTCAGCATTCTTCTGTAGCACCACATTTCAAAAGCCTCTATTCTCTTCCTGTCCGCACTGCTTATCGTCCATGTTTCACTCCCGTACAAGGCAACACTCCACACAAATGCCTTCAGAAAATACTTCCTTACCCTTAAATTAATATTCGAAGTTAGCAAATTTCTCTTTTTCAAAAATGCTTTTCTTCCCATTGCCATTCTGCATTTTATATCCTCTGTACTGCGACCATCGCATGTTATTTTACTACCCAAGTAACAAAACTCATCTACCACCTTCATTGTTTCGTTACCTAATCTAATTCCTTCAGCATCACCCGACTTTCTAAGACCGCATTCCATTATTTTTGTTTTGCTCTTCTTAATGTTCATTTTATACGCTCTCTTCAACACCCTGTCCATTCCATTCAACTGCTCTTCCAGGTCCTTCGCTGTCTCTGACAGAATTACAATGTCATCAGCAAAACGCAATGTTTTTATTTCTTCCCCCTGAACTTTAATCCCTATTCCAAATTTTTCCTTACTTTCCTTCACCACCTGCTCGATGTACAAATTGAATAATTGGAGAAAGGCTACAACCCTGTCTTACTCCCTTCCCAACTGATGCTTCCCTTTCATGCCCTTCGAGTCTAATAACTGCGGTCTGGCTTTTGTACAAGTTGTAAATAACTCTCCTTTCCCTGTATTTTACCCCTGCTGACTTCAGAATTTGAAAGAGTGTATTCCAGTCAACATTGTCAAATGCTTTCTCCAAATCTACAAAAGCTAAAAATGTAGGTTTGCCTTTTCTTAATCTATCTTCTAAGATAAGACGTAAAGTGAGTATTGCCTCCCGCGTTCCTATGTTCCTCCTGAATCCAAACTGATCTTCCCCGAGGTCAGCTTCTACCAGCTTTTCCATTCTCCTGTAGATAATTCGTGTTAAAATTTTGCAACCATGACTTATCAAACTGATGGTTCTGTAATTTTCACACCTGTCTGCGCCTGATTTCTTTGGAATGGGGATTATTACATTTTTCTTAAAGTCTGAGGGCATTTCGCCTGTCTCGAACATCCTACACACCAGTTCAAATAGTCTTGTCATGGCTGGCTCTCCCAGAGACTTTAGTAGCTCTGAGGGTATGTCATCTACTCCTGGGGCCTTGTTCCGACCTAGGTCTTTCAAGGCTCTGTCAAATTCATCTCTCAATATAGTATCTCCTATTTCATCTTGATCGACTTCCTCTTCCCTTCCTACAACATCGTCTCGAAGTTCATTTCCTTTGTAGAGCTGCTCTATGTACTCCTTCCACCTTTCAGCTTTCCCTTCTTTGCTGAGAACTGGTTTCCCATCTGATTTCTTGATATTCGTAGAGGTGCCTTTCTTGTCCCCAAATGTCTCTTTTATTTTCCTGTAGGCAGTATCTACTTTTCCCCTTCTTATGCATTCTTCTACAGATTTACATTTGGCTTCTAGCCACTCCTGCTTAGCCATTTTGCACTTCCTGTCAATCTCATTTTTTAGTCGTCTGTACTCCATTTTGCCTGTTTCATTTACTGCATTTTTATATTTTCTCCTTTCATCAATTAACTGTAGTATTTCCTGTGATATCCATGGATTTTTTGTAGGTCTTGCCTTTCTACCTATTTTGTCCTCCGCTGCCTTCACAATTTCGTCTCTCAATGCTACCCATGTCTCTTCTACTGTTTTATTTCCCCTTGTTTCTGTCAATTGTTCCCTTAATCTCCCTCTGAAATTCTCCACAACTTCACTTTCCTTCAATTTATCTAAGTCCCATCTCCTTATTTTCCTACCTTTCTGCAGTTTTTTCAGCTTCAGCCTACAGTTCATGACTAACAAGTTATGGTCAGAGTCTATATCTGCCCCTGGGTATGTCCTGCAGTTTATAACCTGGTTCCGGTACCTATGTCTTACCATTATAAAATCTATCTGATACCTTCCGGTGTCTCCTGGTCTCTTCCACGTATACACCCTTCTTTTGTGATTCTTAAACCACGTGTTTGTTACGATTAAATCATGTTCCGTGCAAAATTCTACCAGGCGATTTCCTCTTTCATTCCTTCTTCCCAATCCATATTCACCTACTATTTTTCCTTCTCTTCCTTTTCCTACTACCGAATTCCAGTCTCCCATGACAATTAAGTTTTCCTCTCCCTTAACTGTCTGAATAATTTCCTTTAGCTCCTCATATATTTCTTCGATTTCCTCATCATCGGCAGAGCTAGTTGGCATATAAACCTGTACTACTTTTGTCGGTGTTGGCTGCGTACCTATCTTGACAATGATAATGCGATCACTGTGCTGCTCATAGTAGTTTACCCGCATTCCTATTTTCTTATTCATTATCAGTCCTACTCCTGTGATACTCCCAACTGATTTTGTATTTATAATCCTGTACTCACCTGACCAGAAATCCTGTTCATCCTGCCACCGAACTTCACTAATCCCCACTACATCTAACTTCAACCTATCCATTTCCCTTTTTAAATTTTCTAATTTTCCTACTCGATTAAGGGATCTAACATTCCACGCTCCGACCCGTAGAATGCCACTATTGTCTTTCCTGATGATCACATCCTCCTGAGTAGTCCCCGCCCGGAGATCCGAATGGGGGACTATTTTACCTCCGGAATATTTTACCCGAGAGGATGCCATCATCATATGTTCATACAGTAGAGCTGCATGTCCTCGGGAAAAGTAACGGCTGTAGTTTCCCCTTGCTTTCAGCCGTCCGCAGTAGCTGTGTGGCAAAGCCACACTAGCTGATATTACAAGGCCAGCTCAGTCAATCATCCAGACTGTTTCCCCTGTAACTACTGAAAAGGCTGCTGCCCCTCTTCAGGAACCACACGTTTGTCTGGCCTCTCCACAGATACCCCTCCGCTGTGGTTGCACCTATGGTACGGCTATCTGCATCGTTGAGGCACACAAGCCACCCCACCTCGGCAATGTCTGTGGTTCATGGGGGTGGAGCAAATCCTTATTAATTACGATATCTACCCATCTAATCTTCAACATTCGTCTGTAACACTACAATCCAACTGTTTCTGTCATCTTTTTGTCTGAACTCCTTATCGTCCACGTTTCAGGTCCGTACAATGCTACACTCCAGAGAAATGCTCTTATAAAGGACTTTCTAACATTTAAATATTTGATGTCAACAAATTTCTTTTTCTTCAGAAACGCTTTCCTTCCCACAGACCTTCTGCATTTTATATCTTCTTTACTTACGTCCTCAGAAGTTATTTTGCTACACAGATAACAAAACTCTTCTACTAATTTTCTTACCTCATTACCTAATCTAATCTAATTCCTGCAGCATCGCCTATTTTCACATACTACATTCCATTCTTATTGTTTTGCTGTGTTTAATATTCATCTTACAACCTATTTTCAAGTCACATGGGCGCTGATAACCTCGATGCTGAGCTCCCTTCAAATCCACAAACAGCAACAACAACTTTCAAGACGATGTCCATTCTGTTCAGCTGCACTTCTAGGTCCTTTGTTGTGTCTCACAGCATTACCATGTCATCGGCAAACAACAAAGTTCTTCTTTCCTCTCTCTGTATTTTAATTCCTTCTTCAAATTTATCCTTGAATTATTTCACAACTTGCTCAATATACAGACTGAATAACATTGGGAAAAGTTAGAACCTTATCTTAGTCTCTTCCCAACCATTGCGTCCGTTTCATACTCTTCGACTCTTATAACTGCTGTATGGTATTTGTACAAGATGTATACAGCTTTTCGTTCCCTATACATTCCCCCTGCTACCTTCAGAGTCTGTTGATGAATGTACATTTTAATTGTAAACTGGATTGTGTAAAATATGATCTTCTGAAAGTTATTAGGTTAGTTGCTACTGGAGTCCATGAACCTATCATATGCCACGCATTTCCCAAAATCTCCGACCGATACCATTTAACTGCTATGATGTTTTGAAACGGAATTTTCTTAGACATTCTAGATACGGAGTTTTTTTTAGACGTTAGTCTAGATTTCATGTCCGTCCCTCAAAGTTCAGAAGGCAGGACCCGGGTTCGATTACCGACAGGGGACTGGGTGTTGTGTATTGTCCTCATCATTATCTATATGCAAGCCGCCAAAGTTGCGTCAAGTAAAAAAACTTACACTAGGCGGCCAAACAATCCGACGCCAGAACTCCCGGGAAAATATGCCACACGATCATTTTATTTCTAAATTTCCTTTACTGATGTAAAACATTATGTGGCGCATGCGCCCTTTTCACAAGAAATGAATTCCAATCCGAGCGTAATCTCCACACAGCACTTGAGAATTATCTAAACTAACAATGGCTAAAATGGTATTTGCCACAGTCTAACGAATACAGTCGTGACACCCACTGTTGTGAAAGTTGTTACCAACTGACAGTTGCAACGACACTAGCGTTCCTAGCTATTTTTAATTACTTTTCTACATAATTAACGAAATACACTACTGACCATTAAAATTGCTACACCAAGAAGAAATGCAGATGATAAACGAGTATTCATTGCACAAATATATTGCACTAATTCTGACATGTGATTACATTCTCACGCAATTTGGGCGAATAGATCCTAAGAAATCAGTACCCAGAACAACCACCTCTGGCCGTAATAACGACCTTGATACCCCTGGGCATTGAGACAAACAGAGCTTGGATGGCGTCTACAGGTACAGATGCCCATGTAACTTCAACACGATACCACAGTTCGTCAAGAGTAGTGACTGCCGTATTGTGACGAGCTAGTTGCTCAGCCATCATTGACCAGACGTTTTCAGTTGGTGAGAGATCTGGAGAATGTGCTGGCCAGGGTTGCAATCGAACATTTTTGGTATCCAGAAAGGCCCGTACAGGACCTGCAACACGCGGTCGTGCATTATCCTGCTGAAATGTAGGGTTTCGCAGGGATCGAATGAAGGCTACAGCCACGAGTCTTAAAACAACTGAAATGTAACGGCCACTCGATGCGAACAAGAGGTGACCGAGACGTGAAAAGAATAGCACCCCATACCATCACGCCGTGTGATACGCCAGTACGGCGATGATGAATACATGCTTCCAATGTGCGTTCACCGCGATGTCGCCAAACACGGATGCGACCATCATGATGCTGTAAACAGAGCCTTGATTCATCCGAAAACATGACGTTTTTCGATTCGTACACCGAGGTTCGTCGTTGCGTACACCATCGCAGGCGCAGACATGGTCTCCGAGCTGATAGAGCATGCTGCTGCAAACGTCATCGAACTGTTCGTGCAGATGGTTGTCTTACCCGTCAGGTGACTCAGGGATTGAGACGTGGCTGTACGATTCGTTACTGCCATGCGGATGAGATGCCTGTCACCTCGACTGCTAGTGATACGAGGCCGCTGGGATCGAGCACGGCGTTCCGTATTGCCCTCGTGAACCCACCGATTCCATATTCTGCTAACAGTCAGTCTTCTTCTTGCAAGAGGCGTCACGACTACGTTTCATCAGGCAACGCCGGTCAACTGCTGTTTGTGGGACTTAACTACGGGGTCATCAGTCCCTAAACTTACAAACGACTTATGTGCTAGCTTATAATAAAGACGGCACAAACATCCGTGCCAGAGGGAGGATTCGAACCCCCGATGGGGAACGGCCTCGCGGATCGTAGCATAACGCCTCAATGCGCTCGGCCGCTCCGTCGCGGCGTAGCAATTTTAATGGCCAGGAGTGTAAATAAATAAAGCAATTAAAGTTTCCCGGCAGAAAACTGAGTGTTGTCCTCATCATCATTTTCGTCATCAAGTGGCGTCAAGTAAAAATACTTGCACTAGGCCGCCGAACGATCTCTCTTGGGATCACCCGGCCAAAAATGCCATACGATCATTTCATTTCTAGATTTCATTTGCCGATGTAAATAATTATGTGGCGCATTGAATGTTATGTGCCTTCTCCACAAGAAATGAATTTCAAATCCGTGCGTAATCTATAACAAGCACTGGAGAATTATTGAATCTAACATTGGCGAAAATGGTATTAGCCACAGTCGCGACAATCATTAGCGTGAAAGTTGTTACCGACTGACAGTTGCAACAACATCGACGCTACTAGCAGTGAGAGAAATTGTTGCTTTTAATTATTTTTCTACATAATTAATGAAGTACTTAATGTAACATTTGGGTTTCAAGAATTATCAAGATAGCAAAAAATATAAGAAAGAGCCGAATCTCGTTGATTCAGTGATATAAACAACTACTTAAACGGGAAGAAATACGAACGAATTTGTGTATATTTGCAGCTTATTCTACTGTAAGTAAGATAAAGTAAACATACCAGTATCATACTTGTATCTTACGTCTGTTATTGTTATGCTAATCATTTCTTTTGTACTTACCAGTTCTGTATTTAGTTTAACGATTCGCTTGTTTTTACACTTCACTCGACTTTCATATAAACCAATATTTTTCCAGCTGTAATTACTTTTGCCTAAAAAGTGAATGTGTTAAAGATTCTTGCCGTTTGGAATTTAGATGTTACAACCATTGTGGATTTGATTCCCCTGTGTTGGGGAACAGTTTTACTCTTTCTGACGATTTATTGCCACGCCTGTGAGGTTCTTCCTTCGCCTACAGCTTTAGTGGCTGATTTGATACATTAAATAATGTACCCATTGCATTTCATGCAAGTATCATCCCTTCCAAATTCAATAATTCGTCTGGAATTATAGTGAGGAAAACATAACTTTCTGGGCAGAAAAGCGAAGTCCTTCTGCAAAACATCAGATTTTATGGTGTTTACTAGCCATTTGTTGTTCTTAAAGTGAAAGATTTTCGTCACTAAATACTTGTAGGTTACAAGAGAATCGTAAATGAACTGTCTCATAATGTACCGTTTCATTATGTTACAAAACAAGACAGACGAATATGGATTTATCTTTCAGTTATTACCGGTTTTTCTGGAACTACATACGTTCTCTATTGTACAAATATGACAGAAATCTATGTAAACGATACTATTCCCCTCTAACCTGATATCGTATTCAGGAATGTAGCTTGCCATTCCCTTGGAGTGCTGTCGTCGCAATTTATAAAAAAAATAAAAATAAAAAAATAAAAAAAATAAAAAAAAAACTGTGGGAGGGTCATGACTGTGTGTGGTAGGCTGTGGTGATTACAACACGTCTGGATAATTTCATCTGCTGCCTCGGTATTAGTAGGTGGAATATTAGTTCACATTTTAATAAAACGAACTGTCGGTTGCAGGTGGCGAGGGGTAGTTTCTATGGTCCATACTGCATCGTATTCCACTAGAGACAATTTCAACCGATGAGCAAGCAAAAGCGGTTACAGATTCCGGTTATCGCATAGTATCTGAATTTTCGTGATTAATGTAGTGCGATTGGTGGCCGTTGCCGAACGACCGCGTTTTATGCATCGCATGATTGCACCAAGCTCAGCGTAAGTAACGAACATGATCACAGGCCCTGAGTCACAAATATGCTCTTTGTACGAGAGCGAAGTATCTTTGGCAAAACGAAAAAGTGAGGGCCAGTCTTATCACGAGGTAGGAATTCTGACCGTCATCCCAGAAACAGATCCCTAGGCGGCAGAACTTGTTTCTATTTCACGAAGTTTTACTGTAACCTAAAAAAATGTTCAAATGTTTGTTAAGCTTATGGGACTTAACTACGGGGTCATCAGTCCCTAAACTTACAAACTACTTATCAACTAGCTTATCCTAAGGACGGCACAAATATCCATGCCCGAGGGGGGATTCGAACCCCCGACCGTAGTGGCCTTACTGTAACATATCCGTCCAGCAAACATCAGTACAAATTGAGATTGTAGCATGCTTTAACCAGTAGAATGTCTTTAAGTGGAAATCAAGGTAGTATTGGGGTTAGAGGAAGCTGTATTGTTTCACACCCCCTCTACTTTCTGATATCAAATGGGACATAATCGAGCTTCGGATCCGAACTGGTGTTGACCTCAATTCATGTAGGTCCTAAATTGTAAATTCAGGTGACTTTTAAGTAAGTTTTTCAATTCTCGAAGGCGTTATCACGGGATATGAAGTAACATTTTTTGTGATTCTGAGCTGTTGTTCAACAGTAATGTGAAATACTCCGACTACATGTTTATTCATCGCCACAACGGCGGAGTCGTATGAATAGCCTTCTGGTTAATTATACTGTTTATCTACCGCACCTCAGCTTCGTGTACACATTAATTCAGAGCTTCTCCTGGAATTACTGATTTCCGCCAGGTGTAGTTGCCTTCGTGCTAGAGTTCTTGTGTACATTTCAGGGAGCTGTGAATTTCTTGCGCGTGCGCCGCATTTGATTCGGTCTCCATTGCACATGCAGTGTCTCTACGTTTCAGTAAGAAAATCAGTGATCACAGTACATCGGCTCTTTTCTCACATAATTTATCCAATCTGTAGGTGACTTGAATACGTAGACATATTTAGTCTGACTTCGGAAGTTTGGAGTTCTGACGCTACGTGGATAATACTTTCGTTACCTGGTCTCACTAGAAACTAGAGAAATTGCATCGTCATATAGACTGATTACATGAAATCATCAACTTTACTATGGAGGCGAGACTTGACTCTTTTTACATGTGCTATCACACTGTAAGAATGAAAAGTCATTGGGACACTTCGTGTATAGGAAACCTACACAAACAGATATATATTTACAGGCATCAAACTGCCACCGTCCTGCACAAAATTGTAATGTTCTCAGTATTTTAATTCATCGGACGCACGTGATATCAGAAGATCACAACCTCCACGCAGATTTAGAACACATGGATAAAGTTTTTTTAAAGAGAATGGCTACACTTATCGCCAATTAAAGAAGGCCATGTACTACTTTAGCAACAAGAAGCAACGCAGAGAGGATACTGACGACGACTACAAATCAACTGTTTTCATCCCTTGTGGCGGAAAGGCTGACCTGCAGAAGTGTTAAGTTTAGAACGGGAGTCAAATAGTTGGTGATTTAAGAAATGATTAATACATTGTCACTACTAATGCAGATCATCTTGCAGGCAAAGACGTTTGCATTGAAAGTAACGCCATCCAGACAACAAGTCGCAATCCGCACCCCCTCCTCCCCCCCACCCGACGTATTACAAATGTAAACTGGTGAGTCATCACACTCGTCGAAAACAGTTTTTTGTTATGAAGCATTGCATAGTATTCATACTAAAACCTTTAATACGCTTTTGTGTCCACTGTGTTTCATAGTTGTAAAGGGGAATTTTCTTTTCAACTAACTATGCATTTTGTTATTATTCTTTATTTTTTATGTTTTATTGCTGCAGTATTATTCTGAAGTAACAGACTAAACAATCAGATAATAAAACAGAAATTAACTAAAACATCGAAAATTTTCAGGAATTCTAACAAATTCCCGTACATTTTCCGGATTACTCAATGATGAAAAAAATTCCCCGCTTTGCTCTGGATACGACCTGTGTAATGACCACTGCGTCCGTGTGGCGAATTGGGCTGCGGATCTGCCTAGTAATCAGATGATAAGTGTTGTCCAGCACAAATTTACAACTTTATTCATTTATGTAATTCAATGTGATGTCTTCTTTTCGTCTTGATTTATAATGGTTGCACGATAAAAATGGTGTATTTTCTTTCGGACATGCTACAAATGTGTAAATAAATCTAACTATATAAGAAACACATTACTGGGCGATCTAGAATTGGTTAATAAGAGGTTTGTAACCAAGATCGCTTTCTTCATTTAATTACGGTTTCAGCGTGCTAGACGCCATCTTCAGACGTGTAGTAATTTTTTACATGAGTCAGTATTGAGCTTGGATTCTGAAGTGCCTCTGACTTAGACCTTAAGAAAGATGCGTTCAAACGTTTTATTATTGACGTGTAAATTTTATTTTGCTGACACATCAATGTGGATGTACACCATTTTGCTATGTTAAAAAAGTGTTGTAATAGCAGTGAAGTCGTGTAAAAAATTACTACTGGTCTGAAGATGGTGTCTAGCACGCCGAAACCGGTTATGTAGTTAAACGAAGAAAGCGATCTTGGCTACAAACCTCTTATTAACGGTTACGGTAGCAGTTTGAACTGACAACTGTAAACAACAGATGTGCATTCTGCTAATCTGATCATCCAGTGTTAAATAGTGAACTTGCGGGGGCAATGTTGCAGATCGCAAAGGAACAAACTATACAAACAATGTGTTTAACAAATTCTACAACATGTTCTGACTAAGAGAATAAACGAACGCTACGCTTGTGCCACACACACTTCAAACCACAAACTGTGATTACGATGTGCCGTGAATTGATTTAATTGCAAAACACTGGCCACTTCTGAAAAAAATTATATCTGGTGACATAACTGAGTATTTACATACAAACTCAGGAAAGGTACAGTGCAGAAACGGACATGGAAGTTCTACGGTTTGACGACATAATCAACTTTCAAGCAAATTGAGCGTGCGAGTTGAATAGCATACCAAAAACGTTCTTGTATGACTGTTTCACATGGACATATGAACGTTTTGGATTATGAGGTATAGGTGAAGCATAAAAACTGCCTCTATATTTTTTAAACCAGTCTGAAAACGTTTGAGACTGACGGATTACATCAACCTCTGCCGACGGCCAATAACAAGTCCACGTTTCTTAGAACGATGCTAAGAGTATGTAAAACGCACTTGAGAGAAATCATTCTCAGAACCTTCGTTTGTCCAATTCTTAAGTGTTATTAGTCTATACAGTAACCTTACCAAGTTTGTTCGTTCCCAGGATGAGTATGGTTCAAAGAAAGTCAACACGTTTCACGGCTTTTTTTTTTTTTTTTTTTTTTTTTTTAAGTTAGTTCGACATTATCGCGAAAACCCTCAACGGATTGCGGCGGCGAACATAAACTCGTGTTCAGACACAGTTTAGATCACTACAGACAGGAAATTCATATTCGTAAGACATGTGCATCAGCCTGTTCTGTAGCAATCATTAGAATTTGAAGCATGTGTGGTCCGCGAGTTCGAAGTCAACATCAATATCACAGCGCAACACCACATACTAGGTTTGTTTCTGATAAGTTCGAACATTGCGCGAGTGTCACGGAAATGGTCCGTAAACTCAATTCGGGATCGCTGGGGGAAAGACGACGTTCGCTAATTTATGTTGAGGAAATTTAGAGGGCCGGAATGAGTGTAGTACGATCTTCTTGCCGCCTACTTACATTTCGCGTATTGTTCACAAAGACAAGATAAAAGAGATTAGGGCTCGTACGGAGGCATATAGGCATTCATTTTTTCCTCGTTCTATTTGGGAGTGGTATAGGAAAGGAATTGTCTAGTAGTGGTACAGTGTACCCTCCGCCACGCATCTTACTATGGATTGCGGAGTATGTATGTAGATGCAGACATACTATTGGACATGTCCCATGGACATGAACTGGTACATCAGTGTAATGTTAATCAATGGGATCTATGCTCCTTTTTTTCAGTTTTATCTTTTAGGTGCGCCAGTCTACTGACCGAACACGCAAAGCTACCGTGCGGCATGCTGGCAGCTACGGAACTAGCCGTGTAGTACGATTTACGGCCCGTTTTCACTGTTTTATTTCCGCCCTACCTCGCCACCTACCTTCCCGACATCACTGAAGTTTCCCTGGTAACTTTTCCGCACTAGCACTCCTAAAAGATAGGATACTGCAGGGAAGAGGAACTGCACAAAGTTTTAATCTGAAGGGCTTTTGATATCATCGCACTCTCCGATGAATAGTGAAAACTTATTTCTGGATACCCGTTATTCTGCGACTTCAGTGGGCACGAGAAACAGCCTATCTGGCTCTTATTCGACCGCATTGTACTTAATTAAAATAATAATAAACATTCCTTTCTGGTTTATGTCCTGGCTACGGCATCGACAATTCTAATGCATATACTTCTTTGTTTCATTTGATACCTAGTTTTTTGTTAATTATAATTGATTATGTACCTATGATTGATTTAACGATTACCAGAAAATCATTACTATTATTATAAAATAAATCAATATTTTCATTTTATCAATTATCAAATTACAAGAAAACATCTTAATTATGTATACGGTATTCGGCCGAATAGTACCGAGATATTCGGTATTCGGTCAAATAGAATAAATGTAGCTAAATTGGCCGAATACCTCTAATACTTGTTGCAAGTCTAAATCTTCAACATATTTTAATTTTTAGATACCTTAGCCCTGGTTTATCACTCTGATAGCTGTTGGACATTCTGATTCATGGATGTCATTTTTGGATAGTATATATTCTAGAGTTAGAAAAAGCGGCCATATGCATTGATTCTGCTACACACCTCGTGAACAGAAATATTGTCCATTTCACCAGAGTAAGGCATTTTTCACTCCTATATGTGTGGCACGTATGTGCACTACTACGTATGAATGTAGAGTGTTGCATTCTCGTTCAATAGTAGAAGATGGGACCTTTGAAAGTGTTACTAGAGAAAATCAAAGTATGTAAGGATGGATTGTTGAGAAATTCGCAGCCAGAAATCCTACGCGGAAAAATCAGAATTTAAAAAACACATACAGTTTATTTCCGGTATTTAATCGCGGCAATAATATCGAGGTAGACTTCAGCTCCTGCACGAGCTATACTGATTCAGTTTCCTCGTTGCTTCCCCAAGCTGCCCCAAGTGAATTCCAGATTGGTTCCTTTAACAAGATTGCAACTGATTTACACTGTATCCTGCCCTTACTTACCCCTCTCCCCTTCCCTGAAGCTTAAACGAGGGGCTGGGGAAGTGCCATTCTTGGCGCGAGGAAAAGATTGCTCTTACAGTTGCCGTAAATGGGGTGCAGGGGAATCCACATTAAATTGGTAGAGGAATGAAAGTCTCATAAGCTACCATTTCTGAAATAGCCGTTACTGTTGCATACTTCACTTCTGCTCATTTTGCAATATGGCGCGTCTCTTGCTCGGTGTCTTATTACAAACTCTTCCTCATCTCCCTATTTTAAAATTTTCAGACCTTCCCTATTTTCCCTCGAATCGTCTTGTGCACAAAGGTGTCACTGACGCGAATGGCGGAGAAACATCTGCATAGTACCAACGCAGTGTTTTTAAAATGATTGTATGTTCACCTGTGAGCCGTGGAGTTCGCGTCTTCGTCGCTCTCGCCAAAGTGTCGCTGCTACTTTTGTAGATCGTTCTCTGTGTGGTTTATCTTTGACGTTTCTTTCGAGCGGAGGACACTTGTCTGGCAATAAGCATTCGAATGAATGGGACTGATGTTCCGTAGGTGTACTTAGTATGCGGCAGTTAGTGCTTGGCTCCGATCGCTTATACTGTTACGTGTGCAATGTGGGTTTCTTCCAGGCATGTTGTGTTTGCCCTCTATATAGCCTAAGTGCATGCTATATGGACGGTTTATATTTTATCATTTCTATTCTTTAACAAAATTGTTTCTTCATAGAAGTGTCTGCTATGTGGCCAAGGTGCAGTGGCGTTATACTTTATGTCTAATCTAAAAACTTGTACGATGTGAAACTGCTGATGCGATATTGCAGTTTGAATTCAGCCGCTCACGTTTAACTGTTTGACTTGGGAAAGTACAGGGTGTCTCACGAAAGACGCCTGCCAGGCGTCTGCAGATCGCGTGGTACGGCTCCCGGCCGCCACCACCGCATCTGCCGGCCATGGCAGCGCCTGATTCTCGGACTCTATTGTGCCACGGGCGTATACACCGAGTTAAAGTCTAAAACACATTGCCATCTGAGTAACCTAGGCGTACCTTTATTTACACTAGATGTTCAAAATGATGTCCCTCTATGGAAAGAGCGGTCTGACATCTCTTGAAGACATTTGCGTACACTCGACGAATTTCGACTGCCGAAATCTGAGAAATGACTAGTCGAATCCTGTCTTCCAACTCATCGAGTGTATGGGGATTGCTTGCTTATACCTTGTATTTTAACATTCTCCAAAGATAAAAGTCACAGGGATTTAGATCTGGAGAACAAGGAGGCCAGTCAACTATCCTATCATCAAAAACACTTCGTATTGCTGCCATAGAAGCATTGGCAATGTGTGGTCTTGCATTGTCCTGCATGAAATAACCGTACAGCTTTTCGTTGGGTGAAAGTTCTCTAAAATGGATACAGGATATTGTTCACATACCTGTAAGAATTCATTGTTTCGTGAAAAAAAATCGACTAGTCATTTCCCAAGGCGTCTTTCATGAGACACCCTGTACATTGGTTGGCACGTTTCGATAATGGTGCTGTGCTTGTCAGGTACTGTGATGTTGCTTGTATAGTACTTTGAGTGTGCTCAGTAATTGTGTCATAACGTTTACGGTCTACAGTGTTCCTAATCCGTCTTGGCCGAATTATCTACGGCCGCACTGATTTATACCGTAATTATTTTATGTAAACAGCATATTTAACTCTTTGCTAATTATATCTGTTCATCTAGGACTTTGGGCCAGTGTAGTAGTGCACTCTTCTCACGTATTTCTTAGTTTATGTCTGCATGTTTGTACTGAGCCTCCACTGTAGAGATATGTGTTGAACCGCCTGCCTTGTTGAGTTGTGTCCATTAAGCGTGGCGCGAACTGTTTAACGGAGACTTCGCGCTGGTTAATTTGAGTCTTTTACGTGCACGGGTTTTACTGTTTATATGTCAGATCATTATTATTGTTCAGTTTTATGGATTTGTACCGTTGAATTGTGTTGCCGCCCTATTCATTTGTTCTGGTTGATTTAGCAGATTGCTTCTGGAGTTTTTTTGTGGGGGGGGGGGGAGTACAGCACCCAGTCCATGGCTTGATGTCTTGGTCTGGCCCTCCTGGTTATTTGACGTAGCTTCGGTTAAGTATTTGTGTTGAGGGGGGTGCCGTTTTTCCTATACTTCTCTCCCTCTTTAGGTTCTGAAACGTTTTCCAAGGCATATTTATTGCTTCTTGCAAGTATATTTTCCTTGGGGTGTGTGTTTTGTGGGTGCTGTTTTACTGTAAAATCTTGAAAAATTTTCGTCACATATTGCTGTACTTACCAAACTGTACTTGCTTGCTGGCCCTCCCTCAGTGATCCTCTTCAAGGGCAAGCTCTTCTGGCTTATGTTTATTTATATGCTGTAATTGAAATAAAGTTTTGAAACCTGCAATAAATCAATGACAGATTGGTGTATGCACCACTCCCGAATTAGGTTCCTTTTCTTATCCGATACTGCTAGGTATCAACCTGCAACTGGTGTGCTATATGCATAATTTTACAGTATTTTTCCTTAAACCGTTTTCAGTCGAATGATGTTAAACTAGTTGCATACTAATTCCGGTTAATAACTTTGAAAGTAGCCTGTTATTAAAAATGAGCAAGATCTCAGGCAGTTGAGATCCGCAAATGAAAGTTAAAACGCTCACTGCTGCTCTAAATTACTTTTTGAGTGGCCACAGTACATGCACAACGGAAACTTATCGAAATGCTTTCTCCTTAAGGGAGCAGCCATCGTTTTAACAAATACAAAACCAATGTTAAAAATAAATGAATAGATAATTAAACATGGGACGGGGACCATGAAATCATAAAGCAGAGTTTTGATACTTTAAAATCATAATCTATTCAGTAAAATCACAAGCAAATAAATGTGGGAGACCAAATTAATCGCACACCTTGTTCAAAAGTGAATTAAATCATATAATTACTGTCTGTAATAAAATTGTTTCTACCCTTTATGAATATGGAGGTAATGTGGAAGGAAATTTGCAAACACACAATGGGTAACTGAAAGCACATCCATGCATTCACAGACACATGCATAAAGCTTAGCACTACATTACAACCCTGGAACACATGAAAGCAGCGGCGAATCAAAGTGTCGGTAGCGTCTTGACAAGATGTTGGGCATCTTGATCACAAAATTTTAAATTATACTGTGCACTAACGAATTCATGTGTGGGAAGGCAGTGGTGTACTGTTCTTAAGTACCATTTGGTGTGTGACCACAGTGAATTAGATAGAATTTACAAAGGAAATTAATTAAGTGCTGGCAGAATATGCTTTAATCTCTGGGCACCACAGCCCACCATTCCATTTACTAAGTAATCCTCTGACAGTCAAACCATGCAAGTCGATTCCATGGAGTGAGTGGAAGGCAGACTAGAGGTGTGCATACCCGTAGTCTACTAGGTCTTCATCTACATCTACAAACATACTTTGGAACCCCCCCCCCCCACATTAGGGTACCTAGTACAACTACTACTTACTGGATTTACTGTTCCACTGCCATACACAACGGGGGAAAAACGAAAGATCGTATGTACCCTAATCTCGCTGTTCTTATCTTTGTGGTCTTCATGTGAAATGCAACATGGCGACAGTAGAACAGATCTGCAGTCCGCTTCAAATTCTGGCTCTCAAAATTTCTTCAACTGCATTTCTCGAAACAACCCTCACCTTACCTCCAGCGACTCCCAGTTTAGTTCCCAAATGTTCAAATGTTTGTTAAGCTTAAGGGACTTAACTGTGGGGTCATCAGTCTCTAAACTTACAAACTACTTTTAAATTACCTTATACTAAAGATGGCACAAACATCCATGCCCGAGGAGGAATTCGAACCCCCGACCGTAGCGGCCGTACAGATTGTGACTGGCGCGCCGCAGACCGCTCGGCCATTGCGGCCGGCGTTGAGTTCCCGAAGCATCTCAGTAACACTCGTGCACTGATCGAATCGATTTTGCATAGATATTACTGAAGCCGCATAAAGATGTAAACAACCATGCATGAATAGTGCCAACGCCAGGGATGGGTAAAACTATAACACTTTTGTGTTGATTGTATTTCTGTCGTGCTTAGAAGGTCAGTTCCAAAGTTTGATCGTATCTGCATTGTTACTATGTGACAGGAGTGACTCTCATCGAGGGAAGATTTCAGATCTCTCGGAGTGAACCAAAACGATGTTTTTCGCACGGGGAGGAGGTAAAAATCTAAGGGAACTGTCGATGTCTTGCGTCTTTCTGGCCGCCCAAAGACTACCACAGGAGCTGGTGACCGCTACTTACGGATTTCAGCGCGGGGAACCCTGAGAGGATCGCCACCATTCTGAATAACGATTATAATGCAGCCGCAGGTCGTCGAGTTCCGACTGAAAATGTAGTAACAGGATGCATGATATCCGAGTACACTCCCAACGCCCATAGCGAGATTTATGCTTTGAAACCTAGACACCATGCTGCGCAGTGAATATGGGCCCAAAAGCATGCTAAATGGCCGTGTCAGAATTGCCACCAAGTGCTATTCACAGATGAGACATGGAACTGCCTTCGGCGGCCACAGTGGCCGAGCGGTCTGCGGCGCGCCAGTCACAGTATGTACGGCCGCCACGGTCGGTAGTTCGAATCCCCCTTCGGGCATGGATGTTTGTGTCGTCTTTAGTATAAGGTAGTCCTTAAGTAGTTTGTAAGTTTAGGAACTGATTACCCCACAGTTAAGTCCTTTAAGCTTCACAAACATTTGAATATTTGAACATTCGAACTGCCTTTAACCTGACAATTGTTGGAGACGCTTTTGGAGGCATCCTGGTCAGGCTGAACGGTATTAGACTCCAGCGAGTGCAGCAAGGTGGTCGTTCCCTAATATTTTAGGGTGGCATTATGTGGGGCCACTGGTGGTCGTTGAAGGCACTGAAACTGCTGTATAGTACAGGGACGATATCCTCCCACATGATACCATAGAAAACATATCGACAGCGTTTCGGTGAAGGATTCGTCTTAAGGACGCCGGTAGTCGCGCTCATCATGCACAGCTTGTGACTGCGTTCCTTGAGGATATCGCAAGATCAGAACGAGTAGCATGCTCTTCAGAAACGAACCCTATCGAACGTGCTTGGGACACATTGAAAAGGGTCGTTTTTCAACGACCTACATAAATACTCCGCTAATCACATTTAAGTGCATGGCAGAGAGTTCATAAAACCGCTTATATACTCGTATTTCTCTACTGCGCGGAAAAAAAGGATCACTTAAAGCTTTCCGTTTACGACTATATATATCTCATTTTATTTTATTTCATCTACGTCGAATCGCAGTTGAGGACTTTCTGGAACAACTGTACCTTGATGATCCAGTATACATTAAGCCACGCCGAATGCAGACATGCATCGGTGCAAGATGAAGAGTTATCGTGTACTACACGTACTGGTTTATGTTGATATCTGAGAGACAGATTCACTGTGATGGGTTATTGTCGCACAACTTGTAAATTTCTGTTTCTATGAGTAATAAAGAGAAGTGAAATGTGGTTTTCGTATATCTCTATGATATTTTTATGTAAAGGGTCATAAACTCATAGCGATGCTACACTTATCTGTTGTTTTTGGCCTTTTTGCCACAACTTTTATTCGGACTTTCTGGTCATGTACTCTTTCTTTAACCAAAGAAAAATGGTGCCTCTTCCGCCAGATTCAGCGTTCCGAAAGATTCTTCCTCCGCTGTCGCTGCCGTTGAGGTCTTGTACATCTTACACGAAATGACTGGGAAATGACATGGTGTGGACAGGTCTGGGCTAGGAAAGGAGGAGTGATGGGCCGTTTTGGGACACACTTTGGCTCTTCCCCTTCGGCCTGTCCGGCTTGGGTGACCCTTCTGATAGCTAAGCTACAGCCGGCATAGCCCTCCGGATCCAGAGCACGCAAAACTTTCTGTTGAGTGTTGAATGCCTCCTTTGCCATAGCGAAGGAGGCATTCAACAGAAAGAGGAGACTGTTATGTGGCAAATTAGATGGGGGTCTAAGGAAAGACCTTGGCAAATGTTTCGTCTGGAGTGTGGCGCTATATGGTGCAGAAACATGGACGCTGAGACGAGAGGATGAGAAAGGGTTAGAAGCATTAGAGATGTGGAAGAGAATGGAGAGGATAAGATGGACAGAAAGAGTGAGGAACGAAAGAGTGTTGGAAACAGGAGACCGTTATATGGCAAATTTGATAAGGGTCTTAGGTAAAGGCTTGGAAAATGTTTCATCTTGAGTGTGGCACTATATGGTGCAGTTATATGGATGCTGAGACGAGAGGATTAAAAAAGGTTAGAAGCATTAGAGATGTGGATGTGGGAGAGAATGGAAAGGATAAGCTGGATAGAAAGAGTGAGTAACGAAAGAGTGTTGGAAATGGTTGGAAACAGAAGTTGTCTGCTGAAGGTTATAACATAAAGGAAAAAGAACTGGTTGGAACATTCATTGAGAAGGGAGTGCATACTAAAAGATGTCTTGGAAGGACTGGTTTGTGGTAAAAGACTGAAAGGAAGAAGGTGATACAAGATGACAGATGACATAAAGGGAAGAGGAAAACATGCGGACCTAAAGAGGGCGGCAGAAGACCGGACAGCGTGGAGAACGACCATGTGAAAACCTGCCTTTTGGCAGAACACTGATGATGATAATCAGGTTTTGTGGAAAATGAACATGCGACCCAAGCTCGTGACTATCTCATCTACCCGTCCTGAAGTGGTAAACGTCTGGTGACCTCGAAAGAGCTCGGAGATGATTGACCGTAGCTCGTTCCCATGTTATCGCAGTAAATTACGAATCTTAATCATGTCCACAAGTCTTTTTTACTTCGATTCCGTTGTTATTACACACTACACTTCCTTTCCTAAATGTAACAGTCTTCGTTGAATGACCGACGTAGCATGCACTACACCTGGGAACCATTAAATAATTTTTGCAGGAAACCCTCTCGGAACAGTTAACAGAAATGATATTGCAGCAAAAGTAGGCAACCAATTAATTAATATTCCCGCGATGTGTGAACCAGCGTATATCCCGCAGCCCGCGATCATTAAACGACGTCCGTGAAGGTTTTTTGCCCGTGTTCCACTACCGGGAAACCAGTTGCGCAAGATGAATACCTGCCAATTTTATGGCATCGGCGTTTTACGCTGCTGTATATAATTAGGACATAACAGCGCACGTACTTTTTCCGCGCAACTCCACAAGTTACTTATTTTGCATAATTGCAAAATCCACGTATTTGGCGTCACAAAGTGTGTAATCGGCCGGCGGCGCGGTGCCGCTGTGCGCGCGTCTCGTGTTTTATTTAAATTCAATCATTGGCCACGATGTGATTTTTAATCAGGACGGACGTGCTCAAACAATTCTCCCTTCTACACGGACAGCCAATCGCCAATGGCGCGGCCCCGTTACGGGCTTAACTGTTCCGGAACAAATTACTGGTTTGTATAATTACTCTTCAATAAAGATGAGTAGTCACAGCCGACCAGCTAATTCTGTTGTCCTCGTCCACTGTAACTGACACCTTTCGCAACAAAGGCCGGGCCTCCCCAAAATGCGCCCACTCCGCGACGCGAATGCACGCCGTGATTTTCAGTTGCGCGCTTCTAATTATGATATGTAATTGTTAATTACCGGGGCACACGGAAATAAAAGTGCGTGTCATTTGGAGAAGCGCTGATCATGAATTGAAACGGTTACTGTAGCAGTTTTAAACCGTACCACAAGCGGCCCATTGCAATAGTAGGCCTAACATAACGGGAAAAATAAAAATAAAATCTTATCATACTGTAAACCATCAGCTGTTTATTATTTTTCTAACTTCTACCAGTTTCGGTTATAAACCATCTTCACGGAAGAAATTGCACATAAGATGAAGTAAAATACATAATATAACCCAGTAGTTTCATATAGTAAGTACTTACGAACTAGACAAACTGATTAAACAGGTGCATTGTGTGCCTCCTTCTACTGGCATGCATGTCACACAACAAAAATAAATAAGACGTTACTAGGCATCAAGTCTTGATTTAAAACATAAAAGCAATGCCAGGCTGTGTGGTGCTGAACCGAGGTCTATTACAAGAGAACCTAACACAACTATTGAACACATCAGTCAACGAGATAAAATTAGCGATGATCAAAGTATGCATGGTGTGAAAATGATGTATCTTAGGCAACCATCATAGGTTATATCTTTGACAAGGTGTCATGGCGACATGTTACAGAGAGCAGTATGTAAACATCACGGAAATAACAGGACGGATTATGAAAACAACAAAAATGTCTAACAACAACAATCATCATCAAAGTACAGAAGTAAGTGAACAAAGTATACATCAAAGACTTAATGTTAGGAAAGAAAGCAAACCTAACCCAATAACAGTATCGTAAAATTGCAATTAGTTTATGTAGAGGTAGGCCAGAGGCTACTAATGAGCATAGTGGATAACACACTATGTCCACGTTATAATACGTATGGTACACAGCCTGGCATTGCTTTTATGTTTTTAATCAAGACTTGATGCCTAGTGACGTATTATTTATTTTTATTGTATGACATGCATGCCAGTATGCAGAAGGAGGCACGCAATGCACCTGTTTAATCAGTCTGTCTAGTTCGTAAGTACTTACTATATGAAACTACTGGGTTATATTATGTATTTTACTTCAGCTTGTGTACAATTCTGATTCTGTATTTTTATTTAATAGTCTTCTGTGAATATGGTTTATAACCGAAACCGGTAGAAGTTTGAAAAATAATAAACAGCTGATGGTTTACGGTATGCATTTCCTCAAATATCTTACGGCTGCTGAACCACATCACAATAAAAATTTTAAAATCTTATCAAATTCATTACTAGCTAGGGCAGAACAACAACTCGAATCACAAATTCCAGAATATCAGTGCTGTTTCAGAAAGAGTAGATCATGTGCAGAACACATCATCAACTTAAATACAATATTTGAAATAAAGATCTAAAAACTTTGTAATTATGTTTGCTGACTTCAGCAAAGCCTATGACTCGATTGATATCTACATCTACATCTACATACATACTCTGCAAATCACATTTAAGTGCCTGGCAGAGGGTTCATTAACCACTTTCATAACTTTTCTCTACCGTTCCATTCTCTAACAGCGCGCGGGAAGAAAGAACACCTAAATCGTTCCGTTTTTGATCTGATTTCTCTTATTTTATTGGGATGGTCATGTCTCCCTAAGTAGGTGGGTGCTAGCAAAATATTTTCGCATTCAGAACTAAAAGTCGGTGATTGAAACTTCGCAAACAGATCGCGCCGCAATGAATAACGTCTTTCTTTTAATGATTTCCACCCCAATTCGTGCAACATTACCGTGACGCCTTCCCCCCCTTAACGTGATAAAACAAAACGAGCTGCCCTTCTCTGAACCTTGTCAATATCTTCAGTCAGTCCCACCTGGTGAGGGTCCCACAAGGGGCAACAGTACTCCAGGAGAGGACGCACAAGTGCGATGTAGGCAGTCTCTTTGATGGAGCTGGTGCATCTTCGAAGCGTTCTGCCAATGAAACGTAACCTTTGATTCGCCTTCCCCACAATATTTTCTGTGTGTTCTCTCCAGTCAAAGTTGTTCGTAATTGTAACTCCTAGGTATTTAGTAGAAAGAACGGCATTAATGTTTGACTGATTTATCGCGTAATTGAAGTTCAGTGGATTTCTTTTAGTGGTCATGTGTATTACTTCACACTTTTCTTTATTTAGTGTCAATTGCCAATTTTCGCACCAAGTAGAAATTTTGTCCAAATCGCTTTGCAGTTGCTTTTGATCCTCTGTTGACTTCACTAACCGATAAACGACAGCATCATCCGCGAACTGTCTAAGGGAGCTATTCAGATTGTCTTCTAAATTGTTTACAAACACGAGGAAGAGTAGGGGACCTATAACGCTTCCCTGTGGAATGCCAGATATCACTTCTGTTTTACTCGATGACTTACCGTCAATTACAACGAACTGTGTCCTTTCTGATAAGAAATCGTGAATCCAATCGCACAATTGGGAAGATATTCCATAAGCACGCAATTTCATTAGAAGCCGCTTGTGGGGTACAGTATCAAAAGCCTTCCGGAAATCCAGAAATATGGAATCGATTTGAGATCCCTTGTCGATGGCACTTAACACTTCATGTGAATAAAGGGCAAGCTGTGTTTCGCAAGAGCGATACTTTCTGAATCCGTGTTGACTATTGGTTAATAGGTCGTTCTCTTCGAGGTAGTTCATAATATTCGAACAAAGTATATGTTCCAAAATCCTACTGCAAATCGACGTCAATGAGATAGGCCTGTAATTTTGGGGATCACTCCTATTGCCTTTCTTGAATATTGGAGTAACTTGGGCAACTTTCCAGTCTTTGGGTACAGATCTTTCGCTGAGTGATCGGTTGTAAATTATAGCTAAGTACGGAGCAATTGCATCAGCATACTCTGAGAGGAATCTAGTTGGTATACAATCCGGCCCCGAAGATTTGTTTTTGTTTAGTGACTTAAGTTGTTTTACTACTCCAGGAACATCTACTTCTAAGTTTCGCACGCTGGCATCTGTTCTTGGATTGAATACTGGAGTGTTCACTTCGTTTTCTTGTGTGAACGAATTTCGGAAAGCTGTGTTTAGTAATTCTGCCTTAGCAGTACTGTCGTCGGTACTATTACCATTGCTATCGCGTAGTGAAGGTATTGTTCGTGTTTTGCCGCTAGTGTACTTCACATATGACCAGAATTTCTTTGGGTTTTCTGCAAGATTACGAGACAGGATTTCGTTGTGGTAACTACTATAGGCTTCTCGCATTGATGTCCGCGCTACAAAGTCACTATTTGAAATACCGTCAGTGGCGTAGCTATCATAGGGCTAGGCGGGGCAGTGCCCCGGGGCCCCCGAGGTCAAGGGGCCCCTCGGCATCCATGAGACAAGTTCGGTAAAAGTTACAATAGAGCGTAATTTTTTAATTTTAATTTTTGTTTATTTATTTTTTACCATCCCACCCTACCGTCCATCAATTTCCCCTCCCGTCAAACTAAGCTGCCAACAGTAGCCGCACAGGGCCATAGGGTGACGGAACATTGCTTCTAGTGGGGCCTGCTGACAGGCCAAGCCGACAGTCGCTGAGTACAACAATCGGCACACTCCAGTCGGCAGAAGTGGCTGCAGCATCAAAGCTGTTCACAGCAACAGCTGCTCCTTCCAAGTGTTGCGTCTTGGCGCTCGGCGCAATGTGAAGGCTCGCGCGACTCCAAATACTGTATAAATACATTTACTGTGCAGTACTTCTTACTAGTAAGTAGAAGTGTACAGTTCGATTATACGAATAATCGGTTTTCCGAACATCCATGTGCCACAATTACAATTCGGATAATCGACGTTCTACTGTATATAATATTTTAGCTAAATGAAGGATTTTCGACTTTTAACATTATGAACACTGTCAACAAACTTCAAAGGCACGAAGTGAAATCCGAAAATTATTCCCATCTCAGAATATAAACATAAAAAGGCGTTGTTTGTCCGCTAAGTCGTGCACCCTGCCACCAGCTGAATTACTAGCAGTGTGTGACAATACTGTTCACGGTTTGATTCGCGGCAGGTAGCCATATTTTCGTGGTTGAGTAAAACTTCATTGTTCATTTTCACTAGCTTCTGCCTGCGATTTCACTTACTTAGTACGGAGCAACTTCGAAAACTATTGTATGGTAGTTTTATCTGTATGTCCTATCCAGGCCCAACTCTATCCCTCTCCAAAATTTCATCCAAATCGACCCAGTAGTTTCTGCTTGAAAGCATAATTAACTTTCACAGTTATAATTATATTAGAGAGTAGGATTAAGTATTATCTGCTGTGTGACACAACATAAATTTACTTAAGAGTAGGTTTGCCGTACTATGTCTTCCAGTAAGCGGTAAGGACCTGATGAAGTAGTATTGCATCTGTATAGTTCATAGGCGGCGATTACGGGTATGCTCGGTCGCTCAAGCATACCCTAAAATTTGAGTGGAATGCACGGCATACCCCACTGAAAATTCTGGTATTATTTTTCTTTACGTTATATTTCTTGGTTGTAATGAAATTCGACTCTCCCATTCCATTGATGGGCTGCTGGCTTTTGTAATACACCGCTGTAAAAAGATTATCTAAAACAAACAGGTAATTGAATTCGTAGGCATTAAAATTCATGTTGACATATGAGTGATGTGATCATTTTCTAAATAGTCCGAATGTTAATGGAATGCTGCTTGTAAGTTCAATATCGTAAACTGAAGGCGGCAACCTTTAATTATAGTATTAAATAACTGGAAATGAAGTGGGTTTGGTACGATAAGATGAAAATATGTATACTACTAATTTAACGTTTATGTATTCTCTTAGAAGTCAATTGTCTACAAGGAATCGTGTTAATGTGAAGTCATGACAGTTTTCATACTGTTCACTGAATTTGTGTGTGATGTAACAATGTGTTGTGAACCTATTGGTATCGACAGACATGGTACGACAGCAGAAGTGGTTATGGACTATTTTCGTAATACTGTATAGAAAATAAATCAGCACAAGAAAGAAGGCAGGAAGACCATTCGATGTTAGTTTTTGCGATAATGAGCACAGTATTCATAATACAGGCACATCATTATCTGATATGCATGTCTCAGAAGACGAAAGCTCTGAAAATGATTTCAGCAGTTACTACAGCGCGAGAAACAGGTTCAAATGGTCGCAAAAGCCGCCCAGTAGTTCTGAAACGTGAAATTGAAATTAATGGCTGTTAATTTCTTTACTGTATGTTAAAAAATTACTTTTCTCCTTTCAGAGATTAAAATGGTTCCAAATTAACACCAGATGAAGCAAAAAAGAAGAAATACTACTAAAATAAAGCAAAATTATTACTTTACTTTTGTACCTGGAATTGGAAAAATATAATAAAGATTTTTTCTTTAGAAATACCTACCGGGAGGGGGTGTCTGTAGGTCGGCAACCACTTCCCTCCCTATCGGAGCACACCCCAAGATTTTCAAAAGTCGGCGCCTATGGTATAGTTTTAGTTTAGAGAGGGCCAAAACGTCATTTTTGCCCCAGGGCCCTAGGTGTAGTAGCTACGCCACTGAATACCGTACGAACTGGGCTTAAACATTCAAACCACATCTGTGATTAAACACGCTCTAATAAACACGAATCTTAAAGTGAAATTTAGAGCTGAAGTATCTAGAAGTTTTGAGATCAAAATTAGAGTGAAGCAGGGAGATGGTCTGTCCCCAGTGCTATTTAACTGTGTCCTAGAAATAGTTAGAAGGGAATGGAGAGTGCCATTAAGAGAAAGCCGAATCAATGAGGGTATTAGATAAGGTTACAAAAGGGAGCACCTACAAATCGAAGTTTTATGTTTTGCTGATTACCTAGCTATTTTTTCAATTTCGATAGAAACAATCATTCGATAAAATTGAATTTCTCAAAGAAGAAGCTGAAAAACCAGGCTTAAGAATCTCCTTTGAGAAATTAAATTTATGACAAACATTAATACAGCTCCAAACATAATGACAAGTAAATATGGAAAAGTTGAGAGAAGAAACTAGTTTAGATATCTAGGAGAAGTAATCGAACAAGATATTTCAGAGAAAGAAGTCATTAAAGCAAGAGTCAGTAAGATGAAAACAGCATACTACCTCACTAATATATAGTGAGGTAGTATGCTGTTGTGAATCACATCTTCCTAAAATTCTCCCAATAAACCGAAGTCGACCATCCGCCTTCCCCACGACTGCCATTTATGCTCGTCCCATTTCACATTGCTGTGCTGCATTAGGCCTAGATATTTAATTGACGCGACTCTGTCAAGCAGCACACTAATATGCTGTATTCAAACTTTATGGAATTTTTTCTCCTACTCAACTGCATCACCTTTCACTTTCCTACATTTAGAACTAGCTGTCATTCTTCACACCACCTAGAAATTTGGTCAAGCCATCTTGCATTTTATTACAGTCGTTCAATTATAGCGCCTTCCTGTTCGCCACAAGATCAACAAAAAAACCGCAGATTTCAACTCACTCTGTCAGAAAACAAATAGATAATAATAGCGGACCGGTCACACTTCCATGGAGAACTCCTGATGAAACACTACTCTCTGATGAACACTCGTCATCGAGGATCACCTACTGGGTTCTATTACTTAAGTACCTTTCCATCGATCGCCGCCAGTGACGTAAACATTAAGCAAGTAAGGACATTTATCAGAAACGATCGTCGATTAACTGTGCGCATTACAGGAGATGAACTGCAGATTAACCATGAATCATTACCACAAATACTTACCCAGAAGTTCGAAGCGTGTTGTCTGGCGCCATGTCACTTGACTTACGATCAGAAGGAAGTGCATGTAGAGGCTTCACAGGATTTTGAAGAAACGGCGGATGCGACACATAATTTCTTCAACCATATTGTCACTGAAGATGAAACTTAGTTTCTCCAGTACGATCCAGAAATGAAACGGCAAAGAGTGGAACGGTGTTCTCCGTCGGAAGAAGGCCAGAGCAGAAAAATCACGCACGAAGACGAAGATCATCACCTTTTCCGATAGTCAAGGCATTATCCACAAGGAATTTATACCTGAGCGAACGACGTAGAATATTGCAAGGTAAGATGAAATTTGAATCGTTTATTACAACGTTTTTTGAAAGTAGCCTGTTATTAAAATAAGCAAGATCTCGGGCAGTTGAGATCCGAAAATGAATGTCAAAACGCTCACTGCTGCTCCAAATTACTTTATGAGTGGCCGCAGTACATGTACAATGGAAATTTATCTAACTGCTCACTCCTTAAGGAAGCAGCCAAAGTTTTAACAAACACAAAATCAACATCAAAAATAAATGAATAGATAATTAAACATGGGACAAGGAGCATGAAATCATAAAGCAGAGCTTTGTTACTTTAAAATCATAATCTAATCAGTAAAGTAACAAGCCAATAAATGTGGGGAGACTAAATTAAGCTCACACCTTCTACAAAAGTGATATAATAATATAATTACTGCCCGTATCAAAATTGTTTCTGCCCTTTATGAATATGGAGGTAATGTGGGTGGAAATTTTCAAATACACAATGGGTAGCTGAAAGCACAGTCATTCATTCACAGGCACATGCATAAAGCTAGGCAGTACATTACAACGCTGGAACACATGAAAGCAGTGGCGAAATGAAGCGTTGGTGGCGACTTGATGAGATGGTGGGTGTCTTGATTACAAATTTAATTATACTGTGCACTAAACTAATCTCATGTGTGGGGAGGCAGCATCTCACTATTCTTAAGTACCACATAGTGTGCGACCATGCCGAATTCCATAACATTTACAAACACAAATTACTCTTGAATAAACGAGTAAAGCACATTCAAGAATTCATATAGAAGAAAGCTAGTATTAATAAAACCATGGCTGAAGGCTGAGGTAACGACCGTTATGAAGGCATATGGTGCAATCGGTCATACGAGACAGGAAAGATGGAATCAAATAAGAAAATCTAAGAAATATTTGGCATAATTGCGAATACAGAAACGATGCAAAAACATTAGTTAAAAACACAAAGGAAATTCAAACATACTAGGTTTACACATAGGCTGAAGGACACACATGTGTATTCCACCTTGAGCAAAACCAGACATACAATCAACACTGGAATAAAAATGCAAATAATAAATTTACACAGAATTTACTCGAGTTCTGTAAATTAAGAAACACTTCGCCTCGCATAGCGAAAGAATTACTCAAGAGAACTATCACTGTAAAACCAAAACTGCCTATTCACAAAAAAAGTAAAGTCCTAACAGCATGCCTTCCCAATAGCATGATTTGGTGGAGTACTTACTTCCACACACACCCAATATCGTCAACCCTTTCATTCCCACACCATGAAATACGCTTTAGGAAAACTAAAATTCAATATTTTTATATATTAATACAATACCCTAAACAAAAACAAACGTTCTTTAATATTTTTGACCGAACAATTATAATGCTTATGTTAGGTTTTTCATGCACAACACACATTTGTATCGAGTTATATTATTACTTCGGAAAACCTCCCCCCCCCCTCCCCCTATACACCGGATGTAGAGCGCGCTAAGAGCGACGCAGAGTGCGTTCAGAGACTAGTGTTTACCAACGCTTGCTACCTGGCCATGACAATTCCCTCTACAACTGCTCCCGGAGAGGTCTCTTGTCACCTCTTTTGTCCAAGATTAGGTTGGTACGACACTAAAAACATGGACACCTCGCCACATTGCCAAGTAAGCTTGTCTGTGGTCACCCAGCAGAGGCTAGCGCAGACGAAAAACGAATCCATGCGTTCTTCACTACAGCAAAACAAGGACTAGAGAGAGAGGCGACGACTGTAAGCCATTGCGCGGCAGTCATTCAATATCAAAAGCAACCTTCCACATTCACATGAACACACAAGATCAATCACACAGGTGGAAACATATATAAATATGGGGCAAACATATATAAACATGGGGCATTGATTATTAGTAAAAACGATAAAATAATTAACACACATTAATGGTGCAGAAACACTTTAGGTTAAAGAATAAATCAAAATGGAACACGACCACACAATCAGTCGACGTGTTTCAATATGCATGTTACGACTGCAGTACGTACAACAAGGTTCCTGGTCAACCCTTTCATGAAATACGCTTTAGGAAAACTAAAATTCAGTATTTTATATTTTAATACAATGCCCTAAACATAAGTAAATGTTATTTAATGCTTATCTCAGGTGTTTCGTGCACAACACACATTTGTATCGAGTTATATTATTACTTCGGAAGTAATTTTGTTCATTTTAGCACTGTCAGATTACTAACGCTAGCATAATCTTCACGACAGCACGAAGGACAAGAGAAGACGTTGCTGATATAAGTTAATACGAACCATACGCACACTCACGGCAGAATACAGACGGCAGCGTAAGACGACTTACGAGTCGGAGAGATTAGCGCCTCTGCAGCTGATACATGCTCCATCAAGCAGCCAATCGTCTTTCTAGAAGCATGTTTTTCCTCAATAACAACGCGACTTTAAGGATTCGTACTCATAATACTGGGTAAAGCAGCTTTTAATACGGTGTTGTTTAGGAACTACACAGGGAATGAAGTGGTTAAACTTCCAGGCAAAAAAGGGGATGATGCAACTTCAACATCTACGATACTCGCCGGATCTCAATCGTCAAGCCTTCTTCCTATCAAACTCGCTTTGAAAGGTAAAATATTTGTCGATAATCCCGACATACGAAACATGACGAAAGTTTTGAACACAGTCCCAAAGGAAGAGTTCGTGCAAAGTTTCCAAGACATGTTATCAGAAAGCTCAGCACCGCATAGTTTTGGTAGGTGAATATTTCGATGGACTGTGCCGTAACTGTAGTTCATTCACGATAATGTAAGAAGTCTATTAATTTAAATGTTAGGAAGTCCTTTCTGAAAGCATTTGTCTGGAATGTAGCATTGTATGGGAGTGACACGTGGACGATAAGGAGTTCAGATAAAAAGATGATAGAAGCTTTTGAAACGTGGTGCTACAGACGAATGATGAAAATTAGATGAGTAGATCACGTAACTAATGAGGATGTGCTTAAACGAATCGGGGAGAAAAGGAGTTTCTGGCATATCCTGACCAAGAGAAGGGATAGATTGGTTGGACAGATTCTGAGACATCAAGGAATTGGCAACTAAGCATTAGAAGGAAGCGTTTGAGGTAAAAATCGTAGGTGGAGACCGAGGGACGAATATAGTAAGCAGATTCAAAAGGATGTAGGTTGCCGAACGTATTCTCAGATGAAGAGACTTCCGCGGTGGCCGAGGGGACCGAGGCGCTCCAGTCACGGTCTGCACGGCCACTACTGTCGGGGGTTCGGATCCCCCCTCGGGCATGGATATTTGTGCCGTCCTTAGTCTTAGCTAGTTCGTAAGTAGTTTGTAAGCTTAGGGACTGATGACCCCGTAGTTAAGTCCCATAAGTTCTACAAACATTTGAACATTTTTGAGACTTGCACAGGACAGGGTAGCGTGGAGAGCTGCTTCAAACCAGTCTACGGACTGAAGACCACAACAACAACAACAAGAAGACTATTCATCGAACTTTACTGGTAGAGGTTGTATGTGGAGAAGTAACTGTAACTCAGCTTGATTTCTGGTAATACAATTGTGATTCATAATTGTCTTTCTGTTATTCTCCGTCGGCGAACAGTCCTCGTAATTGTTCCTCCGATGGCATACTATTCTAGACCGCATTCCAGATTTCGGAACCTCGGACGATACTTGCCCTTTTGACGACGTGTTCCCATTAAGAAAGACGTTAGGTACGAGCTTTACAGCAGCCATAGCAGCAGTCTGGGGTTTGGGTGGAGGCCGCGCCTGCGCAGAGTGCGGTGTCAGCGTGGAGACGGTCCGTCCACTGTGCGCTGTGTGCTGCCAGTGTTTTGCAGCGGCGGCGGCGGCTATTGCTCCGTTTTTCGCCCTAATTGCAGCGCAGGGCCTTTGGCGCCGCCGCCATAACACTTTGCTTAACGGCGCGCGCGATTGCCGGCGAGGCGTTATGCGCCCACTTTACGAGAGCTCTATTTCCCCGCCCTATCCCAGCCCTGTCCGCCGCCCGGCCTCGTCTGAATGCTTCCGCGCCGAGAAGTTCCGTGAGCTCGCATAATATGTTTGTTTGTCGGCTGGATTGTCTCTCCCGTCAGTTGGGAGGGGGGGGGGGGAGGGTCGGCGGCAGAGGAAAAGGTGAAGTCGCCCGACTTTTCTCCTCTCACATCCGCCTCGCACGTAATCGAACTCCACGAAAGGGGGACGGATGACTACTGGGAATAATTCATAAGATCACCGATGCGAGAGGGAATATACCTCTCCAGGTGTTGTCCACATGTTTGTTACTAACAAGGAGAGGACGCCTACTCTTCTTCTCTGAAATGTTTCTATTTTATGGTACATGTAGGTCTTGATGAGACATGAAAGTGCCCCAAGTGGGAACTCCAGAAGACCAAGCGTTTTACAGGAAACTATCTGAAAACCAGTCGTCTCCCAGGTACATGTTTATTTCAGTCTTACAAGGAAAATACTTGGGCTCGAACAAACACATATACACCAAAATCGTATGAGAGATAATGTAAAAAAAATGTTCAAATGTTTGTAAAGGTTAAGGGACTTAACTACGGGGTCATCAGTCCCTAAACTTACAAACTACTTATTACCTAACTAAGGACGGCACAAATATCCATGCCCGAGAGGGGATTCGAACCCCAGACCGTAGTGGCCGTGCAGACCGTGACTGGAGCGCCTCAGTCCCCTCGGCTACCGCGGCCGGCGAGAGATAATGTAAAGATCCCTTTTTGCACTAGTGATACTCCACTACAGTCGGGGGTTCGAATCCCCCCTCGGGCATGGATATTTGTGCCGTCCTAGTTCGTAATTAGTTCATAAGTGGTTTGTAAGTTTAGGGACTGATGACCCCGTAGTTAAGTCCCATAATCTGTACAAAGATTTGAACATTTTAGTGATACTCCCGCATCTGCAAAACTCTGCAGTCGTCCGTTAGAGGCCTCTGCGTGTGCATTGCACTTTGACCTGTCGGTTCGCCAATAGGGACGGTGCAGTGTGCCTCCGAAGTTGCGTTTTGGATGTTATTTGTGTGGTGAAGCGTCAGATGGGGCGACGATTGCTAATCAATCCTGATAATGTATTGCGATTAGTTGAGATGAAGTTACGAAGAACCCTTCTTCGTGAAGATGGTATTAGTGTAGAAGATGAATCATTTGCATGCTTTCTCGTATCTGTTATGGTACAGAACTATGAGCATAAGTTAGATACTGTTGTTATAAACTCATAATAATGATAATAGGGATGATAATGACAAACAACTCATTGCAATCGGTAGTGGTACGGTTAGGGTGGGAAGAGGCGATGGTAGCAGTGGCTGTGAATACCAACCGTCTTTCGGTAAGAAGGTTAAAGTTGAAACTATCATCACGGCTTTTGATGACAATTCGCTAGAGAACATGTACGATGATTATTACATAAGTTATAGTTAAGATATCTGCATTACGTATGGCGTCTACAGTTACATCTACAGCGCTATCTGGAGCATGATTGCAGAGTTTTGCATAAAAACGACACCCACCAGGTGAGGTGTACGTAGAGAACATGTAACCAAACGTTCATACAGATATTTCTGTTCGAGACTATGTACATTCCTTGTTAGTCCATCTCTCCTTTCCCTTAGTCTCTCTGTCCAGTTTCTCTTTCCTTCTCTCTCTCTCATCTCCTCCTCTTCTTCCCTCCCTCTCTGTTCATCTCCTCATCTCCCCTCTCCTCCACTATCTCCTCAGTCCATTGTCTCCTACATCTCCTACCTCTCCTACATCTATCTGATCTTTCGCGGCGTCGTCTTCTGTACGATGCTAGCTGCACTGAGGCCTAGTTACTGCCTAGTTCGTAGCCGAGTTCTGACGGGCGTCCAGACGCATGGCGGCCGAGATATGGCAGCTTGTAGGTGGCGCGCATCTCCGTTAGCCGGCCGCGGTGGCCGAGGAGACTGAGGCGCTCCAGTCACGGTCCGCACGGCCACTACGGTCGGGCCCCCCTCGGGCCCCCCTCGGGCATGGATATTTGTGCCGTCCTTAGTCTTAGTTAGTTCATAAGTAGTTTGTAAGTTTAGGTACTGATGACCCCGTAGTTAAGTCCCATAGACTTTACAAACATTTGAACATTTGAACATCTCCGTTACTCCCTCCAGGATGCGCGGCGCCGGCGTGCGATTGGCTACCGGACGTCATCCGCTGCCTTCTCCACGATCGTTCTCTTGCGTCTGGCGTGTGGCGCTGACATTACGCCACAACATCCCTCCCCCCCAAAGCGCCGATCCGTTGTCGTTTAGGGTGCTCGACAACGGGGAAGAAGGTAGGCTCATGGACGTAGTGATGAACCGAAGTCTGCAGCTGCAGAGGACGTCAGACTACCGATCAGGCGCCGCCATCCAACCTGAGTTCGCGAGGGAACGTCCTCTGTGGAAATATACGAAGGGCTCACGTCCACGACCTGTGGCCCAGGTGATGACGTAGACGGTGACGTCAGTGGCGACGTCAGCGTCGGATGCTGTGTGGCGTCTTGGACCAGAACCATAGGGATTTCCAGTGGATGCGGAGGCTGCGAGGGCTCCGTCTCCATGATGTGCCACAGTCGCGCGGGCGGTGGAGGTCGCGCGGTGTGCGTGTTCGGTGAATCTGCCGAGAGAAAAGCAGATGGATCACAGGGTACACAACAAGGGTGAATTTGATTGCGGTGCCTGCGTACGATGCCATCGGGACTTGAAACTGCAAGAATGTGAGCAACTCCGTCGTAGATAATGCCTTTCTCGAAACTGACACCAGAGGTGCGGCGCGTAATTTAAATTAACACTCATTATAATAAAAAACAAATGGTGTTCTGATGCTTGTGACTAATCCTGTTAAGCATTACCTACTCTGACAATGCAGTGCATTATACAACCCAATAACACTGACTCATAAAATAAAAATGGTTGGAAACCAAAAAAATTTTAACTATGTCAATAATAAATAAAGATGACGACAGCAGATCTTGATTTTAACTGAACTGTATCACAGCAAAGAATTTCCATAACCATAAAATAGTTGGTTGTGTTGATTCACTAAGTTCAAAGAAACAAACTTTACATTTTATTGCCACTACCTTTACGATAAAAAAGTGCATCAAATTACAAAAACATTTTGATGTCTAAGCTAGTTACACAATTATAGTATAACTACAGTAAAAGTAGGTAGATAAGCACAGTGGAGAGCTTGTTAGTGCTTTTATAAAATTTTGTAACTAAATATTACAATCTAAAACATACTTTTCCAGAGATTATAAATATATTATAAGGGATGGAGAAGAAACTAAGTCACGAAATTTTCATCCTAGATATCTGTTGCCAGTAGGAACGAAAGTTACTAATGTTGTGTAAGTCTAAAAAGCACCTTTTTAAAAATACCGCACTCATGTGATGTCAAAGCATCTGGCAATAGGTAACCATCACGGCCAATCGGATCGCGTGGCGCCAAATTTGCGAGATTTAAAAATAGTGCGTTTCCGACCTACACAACAGTAGTAATTTTAGTTCAGCTGTTCAGGGTAAAAATTTCGTGACAATATTTTTCTCCACCATGCAGACTTGATTTTATAAAAGTGAAACTCCAATTAGTCATTTTATGTCGAAAGTTATCTTTGGCCAGCATGGTTGACGTAAGTCGTCGTAACACAGCACATACGGTTACTGATGTCCGCAACTAGATATTGTTGTTGTCTGTAATTCGATATTGCAAGATTGGTACGGGGCGGGAGTCGTTATCTGGGCCTCTAGCATGTCAGTCCACCACTGTAACTTAGTACAACGTGTTACCTCCTAAATAAATATGTAACATCCCGGTCCTTCTCGGTGTTGCGTTTCGAATGGACACAGCAGTCCTACAACGGGAAAATAACTGGCTTGGCTCTGACTACATAACTGCCGCCTACGATACAGTGAAACAACTTCTCAAAGTCTATGACTTTACTGAGGACCATCCACTAGTAAAAATCATAGGACCGTTGCTGCATAATCGACATTTATACGTCACCTCAAAAGGAAAAAATAACCGCTAGAGGGGTCAGAAGAACGGCCTAGCACAAGGAAGTGTAGTAACCCCGATTCTACATAACATATATACAACCTATCACCCAACCCACAAGGATACGAGACACTTTTTCTGTACTGATGATTTGGGCGTCACAGTGTAGGGAAGAACCTTTCAGGGAGTAGAGGTAAAAAAAAAAAAAAAAAAAAAAAAAAAAAAACGAAACCTAGAAGCTTGTCAACATTTTACGATGCTCTCAAACCGAATCCTACCAAAACGAAAATTGTGCCTTTCACCTTCACACAAGACTGGCAAATACAATGCAACGCGTTGAATAGAATGTGTCTAACCTTGCACACACAGGCCCGACGACATAGCTTGGAGTGTCACTTGACAGACCCCTCACATATAAACATCACTGCCAAAAATCCCGAAATGAGGTAGTTGCATTGAAAACATCCGCAGAAAGGTGACTCACAGTAACTAGGGTGTGAAACCTACTGTGGTTGGAAACTCCGCCTTAGCACTTTGCTTTTCCGCAGGTGACTACACATGTCCTACATGGTTTACATAGTCGCATAGGCAAATCACAGGTTGCGTGAAGCCTTCTCCACTGGAAAACTTCCACCAAGCTGCAGTAATCTCAAGTCTCGAAGGGAACCTCATGAATATAGCGAGCAGTTCAAAATGATCTTTGACGAGCGCCATACATAATACGGCAGCTTTTACAGATCAAAAGACCATGGCTGTTCCGCGGTGGATAGACCGGCTCCCGTTAGCCCACCTAAGTTACGCACTGTCGGGCCTGCCGACCGCTGTTGAAAAGCGGGATGCACTCAACCCTAGTGAGGCCAATACAGGAGCTACTTGACTGAGAACTAGTGGCTACGGTGATGGAAAAGGTCTTCTTTTGTGGGCCAATCGCAGGCTTTTATCTTGCAGCTCTGTTCTCAGACGGTCCAATAACGATGAATAATGTGCACCTATAATAGTTTTACCCTGTTCCAAAGAGTCGATGAGCATTATCCCTTGCGAAACCCAAAAGACAGTCGCCATAACCTTTCCGGCCGAAGGACCGTTCTTCGCTTTTCTTGGTGCTGATTATCCCTTGGTAACCCATTGTTTAGATTGTTCTTTTGTCTCAGGAGTATAGTAATGTATCCATGTTTCATCCACAGTGACGAAACAACGCTTAAAGTCCTTCTGATTCTTCCTGAACAGCTGCAAACCTTCCTTGCAATACTTTACACGATTCCGTTTTTGGTAAAGCGTGAGCAGTCATGGCACCCATCATGCGGATAGCTTTCTCATGTCCAAATGGTTACGCTAAATATTATGTTCCCATTCATTCGAGATGCCCACAGCACGAGCAATCTCACGCACCTTAACGCTTCCTTCATCCATTTCTGGAGTCGGAACCTCCACAAGGCGTCCAGAACGTTCAGCGTGACTTGTACCCGTATGGTCACCCCGAATTTTTTCTTTATCGTATTTTAAAGCCACTGGAAGATGACAAGCTGGCAGGTACTTCAGTGCTGCTCTTCAGCCAGCAGAAGTTAACAAGAAGATTTAAAATATATACAGGAGAGAAAATGATGCAGGATTTAGACAATTAAAGGAGGTAAAATCAGAGAAAATACAATGACATATAGAGCAGTAAAAACACACATTCAGAATTTAAAATGGCCACAGTGGTTAAAGCATACACAGAAACGCGGCATTAAAAACTCGTAGAGAATAAAACGGATTCATTTGAGGACGTACTACGATAACAAGAGCAAAAACTTAAAATCACATGGTAACTCGAATATTCAGCCTCTTCGGCGGTTGCTGAAGCCTTAAAACTGGAATACTGAACACGAAACACTGGCACTGATTTGACACTTGAACGCTGACGAAGCACTGATCTCTGATTAAAACTGATGGCGCAGGTTCCCTTTACGGGGTAAGGATGGGAGGGGAGGCGCAGAGGGGAAAGGACAGGTGGTGAGGGGGGAGGGGGATGATACAAAGACTCCTGGGAAAGGAGAGGGTGGAGAAACCCAAGTGGTGGCGGGAAGAGGACGGGCGAAGTGAGGAAGAGGGGTCGTGCAAATATGGGGAAGGATTAAGGTTGGTAGGATGGGTAAATGTTGGGACGGAGGGCGTCATCCGGGAGGGGAAGGTGACGGAAGTTGCCCTCGGAGAGAATGTGGAGATTGTGGAGGTGAAGGGAGGGAGGGATTACAAGGTATCGGCGTAGCAGAGGCCTAGGATCCAGCAAGAGATGGAATACAATCGGGTGCTGGGAGTCAAGCTTGCAGGTTACATATCGGAGGCAGAGATGTTCGAGGAACTTGAGCAAGTGTGGGAAATGAATAAGGTCATAAAGGATCTATGTGGGAGAGGGGAGACGGATGCGGTAAGTGAGGTGGAGCGCATAGCGTTCAAGGACCTGGAGAGAGTGGTAGTGGGTACTGGGAGTGAAAACCAAAGTGGGGTAGAAGCAGCATGGGATAGGACGCATGATGGAATGGTTGGTGAAGAGGATTGTGGAAGGGTTGAGGCGGGTGAGCTTTATCACGAACTGTTTGAAGGTGGGGTTTCCAGCAGAGAGAGCGTTCGAGGGTAAGGCCTAGGTATTGGAGGGTTTTGGTTTGAGGGATGGGGTGGTCATGGAGCATAAGAGTAGAGGTCGCGGTGATTGAAGGACGGGATGGTGTGACCTATGATGATTTCCTGGGATTTGGTGGGGTTAACGGTGAGGAGCGACTGGTCTCACCAGGTGGAGAATTCGGAGAGATGGGATTGAAGGAGGGTTTGGAAGCGGGCGACGGAAGGGGTAAGGGCAAGGGAGGCGGTGTCATCAGCATTCGCTCTGAAAAATTTTGAAATCACTTATAAACCATTCTAATCTAAGGTGCAGAGTCACCATAATGTTTATCAGGATTCTCTTTAGTCTCTTGAGGTGTTTTTCCATTCATAAAGTAATGTTCAGTCACCGCACGAAATTCTTTTTCATCCGGCCTTTGACAATCACTCGACTTCATTAATTCACACGAATGCCAAACACAAAGAAACAGTCCAATATGGCTGATACTTGGTGTGCGTTCTTTCCAAAGATGCTACCAACTAAACATGATCTCGATAAACGCCAGTGGTGCCATCTCTTGGCCTTTGCACGTACTTTCCAGACGCCCCTCGTAGAACCTGACGACAATGAAACCGAACATCGTCTAACATGCCAGAATTGTCCTGCATGTTGCTTCTCTGACGAATTTTGCCAAAGCAAGCTTGAAGCATCCGAATTAACACAGTATTGGGTGGTAACATTGACAACCCTGGACAAGAAAAAGAATATGGAAAAATTACACTTAGTTCCCACAGCAAGGTATACCCTCAGCATGTGGACTCCAACCCTCCGGACAGAACGGTGAGCCGCCACGGAGTGCAGAGCCAGACAAGGTGTCTGGGAGGCCGCCCTGATGGATGCCGGTCGTCGTCGGCGCGGTGCGGCGCTGTACAGTGGACGCCGTGTCCTCCAGGAGCAGCGGCGGCCTCCGCGCCGCTAAACGATGACTAATGCGGACCGGCCCTTGTCCTCGCGCCGCGCCACCCATCCATCTTGGTAGCGGCGCGTCGCCCCACGAGGTGTCCGCCCACGCCCTCATGTGCCCAGCTGCCGCCTCGTCTGATTCACTTTGTCCCCCTCTCTCTCTCTCTGTCTCACGGTTTCCGCCACCTTGTTCCCACCACCGGCCGCGTCAGTAGCTGAGTCGTCAGCGTGTCTACCGTCGTACGGCTTCAGTCGTGGAAGAGGCAAAGTTGTTGTTGTTTTAAATATTTTTATTGATAACTCAACTTAAGGGATGCAGCCCACCTGCCGACCGCAGGCAACATTGAAACGGGCCCCGATATCAGGTCTACGGTCGAGGACAATGTAGCCATTATCACTACGTCTTCCGGAAGACGAAAACCGAATTTCGCAAATCGTTTTTCGCTGAAATGTTTACAAGTTAAACATATTTTTGGAAACCTTTTTGTTTCACTTATTGGGCAACAGCACTCTTAGTTAAATTTATATATAAAGAACAGTCTAGAGTGCAAATTTTTTCCCCGACTAGTTTTGATCTTCTTTTAGACCATCTTCGGAAATTTAGCTCCATTGATGTTGTGGAGCTAAATTTCCTGAAGATGGTCTAAAAGAAGACCAAAACTAGTCGAAAAATAAATAAATTTTTGCACTCTAGACTGTTCTTTATATATAAATCACAAGTTAAAGTCTAAAGGGTGTTTTCTTACCCACTCAACTATGGCGACGGACGAACAGCTCCCGCGGCGGATTAGCCGCGCGTACTGGAGCGCCGTGTTGCTGTGCGCGCGGCCGTACGCTGTTGGGGGTCCGAATCACTCCTCGGGCATGGATGTTTGTGTCGTCTTTAGTATAAGGTAGTTCATAAGTTAAGATTACCTGACATAGTAGGGTTTGGAGCCAATCTGATCTTTTTAAAGTTTTCAAAATAAAAAAATGTTCAAATGTTTGTTAAGCTTAAGGGACTTGACTACGGGGTCATCAGTCCCGAAACTTACAAACTACTTATGAACTACCTACATCTAAGGACGGCACAAATATCCATGCCCGAGGGGGATTCAAACCCCCGACCGCAGTGGCCGTGCAGAGCGTGACCGAAGCGCCTCAGTCCCCTCGGCCACCGTGGCCGGCTTTTCAAAATAAAATGTCACGATCGCACATTAATAATTTATTCACTGACGACCGGTTTCGGTGAACTGTATCACCTTCATCTAGTCAAATACATATTACAAGCTTGTCATTTTGTTAAAAAAAATTGGGTGTAAAATAACAAGTACAACATTGCACTTAATCACTGTATTGACTAAGTTCAATGTTGTACTTGTTATTTTACACCCAATTGTTTAACAAGATGACTAGCATGTAATATGTATTTGACCAGATGATGGTGACATAGTTCACCGAAACCGGTCGTCAGAGAATAAATTATTAATGTGCGATCTTGGCATTTCATTTTGAAAACTATAGTTGATACTAGTTTGTAAGTTTAGGGACTGATGACCCCGCAGTTAAGTCCCTTAAGCTTTACAAATATTTGAACATTTTTCAGAAACAGCTGTTGCAGATCCTGATTTCGCAACACCACAGCCGCTGTCTTTATTTAAACGACATTAAAAAAATGTTCAAATGTTTGTAACGCTTATGGGACTTAACTACGGGGTCATCAGTCCCTAAACTTACAAACTACTTATGAACTACTTACGAACTAGGACGGCACAAATATCCATGCCCGAGGGGGGATTCGAACCCCCGACCGTAGTGGCCGTTCAGACCGTGACTGAAGCGCCTCAGTCCCCTCGGCCACCGCGGCCGGCTTGAACGACATTAAAGACAATATGTACTGAGAGGCCAATGTCAGAATTCCAAAGCTACTGAATAGCGGTCGACAAGAAGTACGCGAGCTTACCGCATAAATTGCTCGAATCGCCCAGTTTCTGCGCAATAACTATCCTTTTTCAACCAGAAAAGCTACTCCAAAAAACGTATGTCATACGCGAAGGATAATAAGCAAAGAAGATTATTTATCGTGTCTTAAGTATCACTTACTTCAGAAATTGTTACAATGGTAAAGAACGAAGCATTTTGTTTTTGAACAATATCCTGAACATGGGCTTTCCAGGACAGCTAACTATCTATCTGAAGACCTAAATACTCACTTATTTGTCCATTCTGTGTAACTGAAATGTCACTTTTGTTGAATTGTATGTTAAACTTGTAAAAACTGATTCGTAATGTAATTATCAATTTATTTTCTATGAACTAATTTCTTTAACTGCATTATTTGATACTGCGTTTTTACATGTTAAAGCCAGCCGACTCAAATGTGGCGTCTGTAGAATAGCTGTTTCAGTTCCTGATTTGGTTAGCACAATAGCTGTTGTTTCTTTTTAGTTAAATACACAGACACGTGCTCTGTCATATTTCTCTCTGAATGCACGAAATGACACTCTGTCCATATTCTTCACTAGAAACGCACCGTGGCAAGCCGAGCACGTTTGAAATGCGGTTCCGCTTGCATGGACAGGAAATCGAATAAGGAAGATGAGGAGCGATTTATAGAGAAATAGATTACGTGAATCGATTTTGGAGTGTTTACAAGGCAGTAAACATATAATTCTCGTTTTAATCCTTACTACCACCAGCTAATAATCTTATAGAGAACACATTACGTACGGCTCCTGGAAAAAAAAATCAAATCAAGAAACTTCTAGAATATCCTTGAACAGAACTGCTTGGTTAACCCAATATTTTTTAAAGGTAACGAATTAATTACGTATTTTACCAAATTGATAAATATCTAATGCAAAAGTATCTGTTGGTTTGCACATTGATTTAATTAACAACTTCAATGAAAGTTATGTGTAATTAAATTTTATTCTCCCACTTTTAAAATTAATGACTACAGCAAATGATTGTAATTAATTTAACACGAGTTTTTTGAAAAATCAAACTATTTGGCTGTGTATAATTTAAAATCTATAATTTATCCGTCTTTCTTCTGTTTACATGATTGTAAAGATAGAGTATTAAATGTAAAACATGATGCAATTTTGTACACTAGCGCCACATGTCATTTATAAAGTTTTTGTATACGTGTAATTTTTATTCAAGACTACAGTTGACGTACCTACTAGATATACAATTGAAACCTCCCTGGAATTAGGATGTAACCCAGAAATTTTTGAAAAGTGTGATTTCAGTGGAAATAGGATGAATCTGCATGCTTCTATTCTGTGGTGCCATCTTGTATTATATATTTCACCATCAAGCTCGATACAACCAGCTGAACGTTTCCCTCCATGGAATAAGGATGAAACAGACAGCATTAGAGTTTAACAATGTGACTTTTTGAATGTGGTTTCAGCATATCAAAGCCACTTCAAAATAAGTTAAATGATGAGACATGCAAACCACAATATTATTGTAAAATAATGCTTAAAATGAAGTTTCAAATCAATTTTCTGAAATATTTTGTTGTCATAGTATTTTGTTGACATCTTCATTCACATTGTTATTTTCATTATTATTATAATATTACTTTCTTTAATTTGAATACTAAGTACATGTACAATATGTCTCTTATGTTACATGTAAGAAATACTGCAAAATATATTGCTGACCATACATCCTTTTTGCATTGTATCATTTACAATTATTATATTATTTGTAAAACCTTAAGTTACAAAAATAAAATATTGCATTTAATATCTGAACACATTTGTACACTTACATATGCAACGAGTTCCAATACTGTATATCACAGAATAGGCCCCACAAACAATTTTCCTCTCTCCTGAAAACTTACTGATTTGATGGTTATATCCTTACTAACTGCAAACCCGGCTTTGCCCAGGCATTTAGTTTTTTTTATTCCTGCCATTTTTTGGTATATATTCATTTGTACAAGGGCTGTATGTCTGTAAGATCTCTGGGAATACAATTAGTACTAAAGAAGTTATAGATTAAAACTTGGTTCGTGATAGAGTGGTTTTCCATGAACGGTTCTGTTTATGTGTTTTGTGTCCCAGCCTCGTCGCCGCTTTTGTGTCCCGTTCCGTCGTAGGTGTCGGTGGCCGAGTGGAATGAGACCGACACAGGAATACAGATAGCACGCTGGTGCAGGTACGGAGAGGAGCAGCCAGAAACTAGAAACACTAGAGTAAATTAGAACGAGATATATATTGCACAGAATTTATACAATACTTAACTTTTACATAGTACTGCAGAATGTTGATACATAGTTGAGCTAGAGTCCTGCCTAGTGCCTATCTGATAGCCAAGTCTTCACTGGTGCCTATCGGATTCCGAAGTCTTTACTGGTTCCTAACTCAGTCCCAAGTGTCCGATGTCGTTCAGTGCTGGCCACGAGCGGAGTTGCAGCAGAGGGCGCTCGTGGCTGTCGTCGTAAGAACGCCGCGCCGTGCGTGCATGGCGGCGCGCGGCGAAAGTAGGTGGCGCGCACTTTGGACTTGTGCGACACCACAATGTGCTCATATCTCATGAACTATGTGTCGTACTATGATACAATTTAGCAGGTACACTCAACTATATGAGTGAATACTGTTTGTAAAATTTCCTGCGGCTACAATTTGTAGTGAAGAAATTAAAGTTTGTAACATCATACTTAATGCCGTAGTTTTAGACCATGAACAGCGGAACCTTACTTTTTGTATGTTCATATCTCATGAACTACTTGTCGTACTGTGATACAATTTAGAAGGTACATTCAACTGCATATGTGCATACTGTCTGTAAAATTTCCTGTCGCTACAATTTGTAGTGTTCAAATTATAAATAGTATCGTCATACGGAGAGCCGTAGCTTTACTCTATAAACAGCGAGAAAGTAGTAAGCGAGAAACTTTTTTCCTTTCAACATTTTGCTATAGTTGCCAGCGAGAAAAAGTTTAATAAAGGTTTGAAATTATGATTAAAGTTTGTTGCAATCCGCTAAGTACTGTGATTCTCATACAGTGTATTTCGAAAGTCTCGCCGCATTAAATGGCATTTTTTGCTATTTCTATTGGTTACGACGTAATATCTTTTGAACCATGTGCCGTATGTAATTCTTAACCATGTAGCAATTGTTACCTCACGGTAAGGAATGTGTGTACCAAATTTGATTGAAATCGGTCCAATGGTTTAGGAGAAAATGAGGAGCATTGTCGCAAAATGCATCAGTTTTTTACGCATCTCATTGTTTATGACGTCATATCTCGTGAACTGTATATCGTACGTGATTCGCATACTTACGGCGACCGTCCTCATGGATTAAAACTTACGTGTACAAAATTTCATAAAGATTGGAAGAAAACTGTAGATTTGTATGCAACACGTACAAACATACGGACACTCTGCTTTATATATTAGATTCCAGAGACGTATTCAATTGCAGTGATGCTGTACTTTACTGTGCAAGTTCAGAGGTTTTTATGTGAGTGTAAAATTGTATCCTTATAGAACAGTTTTATATTTTTGTATTTAAAACGTTCTGTATAGCTCGATTGTACAACGAACACTTGTTGCTTCATCTTGCAGATCTGATGATGGCAGATTCAGAAACATCGTAATCAATAAATATAATTTTGGCAAGCTACTCGGTTTTTATTCTTGTTTAACCCAATGAATACTGTAATTGGAACTCTACGTCTCTGCGTCGCTGAGCAGAGCGTCATAGTGCAGCTAGGCGGCAGGAGGCGGCCAGGTCTGATAGAGAACAAAGGACGGTGCGCCTGCGCCAGGTGTCCCTGCGCCACCTGGCCAGCGTCAGCGTCTTCTGGCAGAGACACCGCTGCCCGCGATCCTGCCGCTCTCTCGCTTCCTACCAGTAACTCACATCCCGCGGCAGGATCCGGCGCAGGGGCTATCAAGGACTGCTATACTCTCCTCATTCTGACACTCAGCCAGTGGCGGACCAAGGCTGCTGGAGGCCTGGGGCGGCGGCGAAACAAAATTAGCCGCCCCCCCCCCCCCCCAACCAGTAGTCCACTTCGAAACATATGTATTACTATAAGGAAAAATTGGAGCCCCCCCCCCCAGGACGAGAGGCACGGACGGTCTAAAAAAGATAGCTTTCGAGATTTGGAGGCCCCAGCAAAAAGAAATTCCAAGTGCGCTAAAAAAAAAAAAAAAATAAAATAAAAAAAATAAAAAAAAATAAAAAAAAAACCACTTGCTTTCTAAGTATTTGGAGGCCTCCCAAGGCCGGAGTCCTGGGGCAGTCCGCCCCCCCCCCCAACCCTTAGTCCGCCACTGCACTCAACACTGCAAAAGAATGCAAACGTCGCGCTTTTTTATTTACTAGCAGACTCGGCAACGCTTCGCAGTACTTAATGTGTATGGCATATATACCGTAATCTCTTCTCTTCTCCTCCCGATATCTATCCCTGTCGGGCCGCGGTGTCCGAGGGGACTGCGGCGCGCCAGTCACGCTCTGCCGCTACGGTCGGGGGTTCGAATCCCCCCTTGGGCATGGATATTTGTGACGTCCTTAGTATTAGCTAGTTCATAAGTAGTCGGTAAGTTTAGGGACTGATGACCCCATAGTTAATTCCCATAAGCTCTACAAACATTCGATTTTGTCTATCCCTTCCTTCCTCATTTCCCCATCTTGTCCTCCTCCTTCCTCTCTGCGCCTAATACATCTCCTATTTTTAAATCCATTTAATTACCCCACTCTCTATCTGTTCCTCCCCCTCTCTCTGCTCGTATTTATTGTTATAGTAATCGGGACCTTGATTGGGGATAGAAGTCAAAATGGATGGGTAAGTCAATTGGAAACGGGTTATTAGACAGGCCTTTCGAGCTGCTCTGTCTGTAAGGTTAGTAGCTTTAATGGCCATACTTTAAATGGTTGTATTCTAAGAACAGATATGATTATAAATTTAGGCATAAAAACTACTTTCTTGTTTTATGTTAAAAATGACTGGAAAAAGGGAGAATAAACCGCGCATTTTTACAGCACAGCTTAGCACTTTTGTCTCGCAGCGAGCAGAATAGAAATGCTTTTCATAACACTTTTATACCTTCTTAACAGTTTTTGAATTGATTAACTGTACCATGATCATACTTTAATGATAGAAGTTCCATATGAAATAAAAGAATTGATTGAAATACAATAAGTGGAATGGAAATACAGCGTTTCACAAGTCTCAGCGTTCCGTTAGTTGTAACGCTTGTTGATGAACGATAGTTTTGGTCTTTCCGCCTGGAGAGAAAACGACCCCAGTTGTTTTTAGTAAGAAAGAACTTCTGTAGAATTAATTTTAACACCTTTAAGAGCACAAATGGTTTTTCATTCACTCGTCTATCGATCTTAGATTTAGACATATTTAATTCTGAAATTGGGGACGCCTTTGATGGACAAACTACAGTTGCTGCATTCCATACAAATTACTACGTCTCACTTTCACCGATTCGACTGAAAGTATAGTGATGATAACATCGCTTTGTGGAATAGATATTCAACACCATTCTCCTAAATTTCAGCTACTGATATTTACTATCGTTTTTTTTTTTTTTTTTTTTTTTTTTTTTTTTTTTTTTGTTCGTAAAACGAAATTAAGTTCTTCATTAAATGTCTGTAGGTTACAAGAGAATTGTAACTAAATTTTATATAAAGTACAATTTCGTACCTCTCAGCGTCCGGACGAAACTAAATAAAGACAAACTTGAAGTTGTAGTTAATGGCCCTATATTTTTTCCCAATGCTGGAACAGACTGTTCCAAATTCTTAAGTCAGCAAGGGCTAAATAAGGGAACGGAAGATGATTTACAACTTCTACAAAAGAAGAGTCGACGGGCATGAAATGGACGCAGGGGTTGGGAAGGCAGGGCTGCGGCCTTTCTCCAATGTTATTTAATCTGTACATCGAGCAAGCTGTGAAGGAAAGCAACGAGAAATTTCATGAAGGGCTTAAAGTTCAAGATGTAGAAACAAAAACTTTGCAAGGGGCCTGGAAGAACGATTGAGGGTAATAAATACAGGTGATGGTGAAGGAATTAGATTAGGAATCGAAACAATAACGTTGGTAGTTGAGTTTTGTTACTTGGGCAGTAAACTAACACATCATGGTCGCAGTACAGAGGATATAAAATGCAAAATTGCTGTGGGAAGAAAAGCGTTTCTTAAAAAGGGACATTTGTTGACACTGAATAGTAATTTAAATGTTAGGAAGTCTTTTCTGAAGGCATTGTATGGTTGTTGATTCCTACGGTAGTGAAACATGGATGATAAACAGTGCAGACAGCAAGAAGATAGGAGCCTTTGAAATGTGATGCTATAGAAGAGTGCTGAAGTTTACGTGGGTATATCGCGTAACTAATGAGGAAGCACTGGAATTGTGGAGAAAAGGAATTTCTGCCATCCCTTACTAAAAAAAGGAGTCGATTGGTAGGACACATTCTTAGACATGAAGGAATCTTGAATTTAGTACTGGAGGGAATTGTAGGGGGTAAATATCGCAGAGGGAGACGAAGAGACGAATACATAAGCCAGTTGGTTTCAGCCTGTGGGTCGCGAACCCATGGAGGATCGCAAAGGCTTGCTCAGGGGGGCGGGCGGGGGGGCGGTTGCAAGAGGATCTACGTTTCGTGACGTTCAAGTACTATGGCAGAAGTGCCACACAGAAGTGATACTGTTTCCTGAAAGTAGCTTAATTAGAAAGTCATCCATAGGTGAAAATTTGGCTTTGTTGTGGCACGTTTCGTGTGGCCCTTAATCAGACATCTAATGTGTCAGTTATAAGACGCACCTATGGCACTTTTGATTTCTCAAGATGGGTCCACTGATATGCGAACCAGTAAAGCGATTTTTCCACCTCATATGTCTTGTTAATTAACTGACTAACATTGTTTGTGCAGTACTGCTACAGTTATTTACAATGGTCGCAATCTTCTTGTATAACTGTCACATGTTCAGATATTGTTATGTCAGAAAAAAATCATTAATTTAATATTATATATCGGTACATAACAATACTTTTTCTACTGGATCATAGTGGTTTGCAGCTGGTAAGCAGTTTTCAATGCAGTATTGTTTTCACTCAACTAATGACAATTCCATTTTATTGCTGCGTCATAGTAATCTGCTGCAGGTTAAGAGTTTTCAGTATCCTTTCAAAAGTCGTCCAAATTTATGTGCATCATAGAAATATTAAGGAGTGATGCGTCAGATTTGATGGTTTCATACTCACACATAACACCACGTCGCCACAAATTTGACACAGATTTATTGCTCATGACAGCAAAACCATACATCAAATAGTTGTAGTCATACTTTTCTTTCAGTTTTGATTCGTTTCCGCTACTGCAGCTTTCACGAGATGTGAATGGCTGTGCAGATCTTAGATACATCTGTGAAAAAATATTAAATACTTTGCCTTTGGGATCATTAACATAGCTTAATTATGCGCCTGGGTGGTCGCCAGACATTTTAACCCGGAAAGGTGGTCGTGGGTTCAAAAAGGCTGAAAAAACACTGCAGTAAGAAAATTCAAAAATATGTGGTTTGCCGTTTTTATGAGTAGATAAGACTTGCTCAGGATAGTAGGGTGGAGAGTGCATCAAACCAGTGTCTGGACTGTCTGTTTGAAGACGACAACAACTCTATGTTTCCTATTGTAAAATCTATGTAAGGAAATTCACATAAACGATACTACCCGCACTGGACCGTTATTGTGTTCAGAAATGTACCATGCTGCTCACTTGGCGCGCTGCTGTCGCATTGCGTGATAAAATCGTGACGGAGAGTCACGACCTTTTTCAGACCACATGCTCCAGAGAAGATTCTCAGAGCAAAAGAACGTTCTCTGAGTAAGTTCTCAATTTCGCATGAATAAAAACTTCGAAGCATATGCTCTGAGCAGGTAGTTCATTCTTGCTACCTCCCTCCTTCTTCAAAAATTCAAATGTTTGTATAGCTTATGGCACTTAACTACGAGGTCATCAGTCTCTAAACTTACAAACTACTTATCAACTAGCTTATCCTAAGGACGGCACAAATATCCATGCCCGAGGGGGGTTCGAACTCCCGACCGTAGTGGCCGTGCACCGTGACTGGAGCGCATTAGTCCCCTCGGCCACCGCGCCCGGTCCCTCCTTCTTGACTAAGTTCTCTGCGTGTCGTGGCCAGCACAGATCAGTTGTTCAATCGTGTATTGCTTTAAATTAGGCCAAATGTTCAAATGTTTGTTAAGCTTATAGGACTTAACTACGGGGTCATCAGTCCCTAAACTTACAAACTACTTATGAACTACTTACGAACTAGGACGGCACAAATATCCATGCCCGAGGGGGGATTCGAACCCCCGACCGTAGTGGCCGTGCTGACCGTGACTGGAGCGCCTCAGTCACCTCGGCCACCGCGGCCGGCAAATTAGGCCAGTGAGGCAAATTATTAAGTGTACAAATATGGAGTAAGCATCAGCGAGTTCAGGTCTAACTGTAATATGTTTAGATATTAGTTTGTTGTGAAGGAACACATTACAAAGACTAAATGTGCACTTTGTACAAAAATGTATTCTTCTGACGATACAAAATTTTTGTCAAGCGAGAAACTTTTAACGAAATTGTGTTAGGACAATTTGCGAACGATATTTTAAGAATGCATCACATATTCATCTGTTTCAACGTGGAATAGTGTCTGAGTTTTCTAGCGTGAAATAGGCCTACTTGTTGTTAAATATGACTCCCAATGCTCTGCTCATAAGCTTTAGGCCATGCAATTTTGTTACATGAAACAGGCTGCTAGTTATGTACAGTAGTTAACGAGTTATTAACTTTCCTGTCGTGTCTACTTACTTCTAACATAAGTTACGATTCTAAAGTCAGAAAACGCATCTTAAATAGGCCAACCTGATGGATAGAAACAGTACTTCAGAAATATTTATTTTGTGATAGAAACGTGAAGTCTTGTGATGCACTATATTTGGAACTAATATCATGAGGTCTTAATAATATACCCTATTTAAAAACAATATTATTTTGCTATGTAGCTGTTTACAACTGTAAATATACACTCCAAAGAAATGGGTAAAACACGCAGCTGAATCCACTTGTGTTTCATTTGTATGTCGGCAATGAAAACATTCCTCTTACATCACTCTCATCTCTATAAAAAATGCTTGAAGTGTCACATTCACGATTTTTCTGAAGGAAGCTACTCGTCAACAAAATGTTTTTATTTGCTTTAAATTTTTAGATCCCCTCCTATTTCTTAAAGACTACGTATCAAGGATTTTTTTTTTTGTCTTTTAAGTAACACAAATGTTGTCATTTTTATTATAAACCACAGTAAAACGTAACTTTAATAGAAGTTACTCAGCACGAAGTATGGTAGAGAGCTCACTTGACGGCCGCGGTGGCCGAGGGGACTGAGGCGCCTCAGTCACGGTCTGCGCGGTCACTACGGTCGGGGGTTCGAATCCCCCCTCGGGCATGGATATTTGTGCCGTCCTTAGTTGTAGGTAGTTCATAAGTAGTTTGTAAGTTTAGGGACTGATGACCCCGTAGTTAAGTCCCTTAAGCTTGACAAACATTTGAACATTTTGAGCTCACTTGAGAAATCAGAGAATGTTCTCCTGTGATGAGAAACGTCTGTAGTTTTATTCATATGAAATTGGAGAATGTTCTCTGCTGTGAGCAACTTCTCCCACCCTGTTACTCACGCTGAGAATGTACTCGGCTGAAGTATATTCACCGACTCCCTTTATCCATGAGAACCTGAGTATGTTCTCTGGAATTCAGAGTATAAAGTAGATACTCCGTTTTATACATACGGCCCAGTGTCTTGAACTGGCCGTCTGCAGTGCACAACAGGGCATGAATCTACAGCTGTGTGTGCGTGTCTCGCGCCGCAGTCTGCCCCTCATCTCTGAGAGCGAGCAGTGTGTGGCATATGAGTGACAGGTGTCAGCGGCTGAATGGTGTGCTCCCTTTGTGCAGGCCGGGAGGATTAGCAGCGCAGGCGGCTGGTGCGGGCGCATTCGCCGCTCAGGTAGGCCCGTTACCAGGGGCGCCTGTCTGGTCTGAATGCCGCCCAATTACACCACCAGCAGCCGAGGAACCGGATAATGGTGGACACGAGAATGACTCCTTGCCAGCAGAGTTCAGTCACTACCGGCAGCAGATTGCAAAAGATGTATAAAGCAAGAGGCGAAAGACTGCTTTCAAAAATTTCACTGCGACTGAGGCTACCACGTGGACTGGAAAGAAATCTAGCATAGAGTGGAACTGAAATCAGAATAGCAAGGAATGACTGAAGTCATCGCAGAATGAAATTCGAATCAAGTCCTAACAACCAAGTCTTCGAAGTCCGGACATGAAGTGTGTCAAAAGAATTATCAAGATGACTTCATCCATCAATGAGCGTCTGAGCCAGTAACTTAAACCACATGTGATCGTCGAATGTAAGCAACGTACTCAAAAAGGGGCTCTCTCTCTGCCTGGTTGCTTTGCATTCGTAGTGCGCTGAAATTTTGTCGTCCAAGTTTAACATTGGTCGGTAGTATAGCATTGTTAGCCAATGGGTGATTCTTCCTGGACAGTAATCATCCTCCTTATCCGTCACTCGAATGTATCGAGTAGCTGCTGAATTCTATAAAATCTCGTTAAAAAACAATGAGGTCCAAAAAAAAAAAAATAAAAAAGAATAAAAAAAAAAAATATAAAAAATTATATTGACAGAGTAGCGACAGGAAGTTCATTGTCACACGACAAAATGTTCAAATGTTTTTAAAGTTATGGAACCTAACTACAGTGGTCATCGCTCCCTAAACCTACAAATTACTTAAACTAACTTACCCTAAGAACAACCAAACACCCATGCCCCAAGGAGCAATGACGTAGTGTGGATTTCTGCCACCCGGGCCGGCCCTCATTTTACTGTCCCTCCCCCCCCCCCTCTCTCTCCGAACGTATTTTCGGAATAGAGCAACAACAAAAAATGACACTTTAGCAATACGTACCAATATTGCTTCAGTGTTTATAACAATGAAATAGGAACGCTGCAATTTATTTAACCTGAATATTTTTTTAGTTTGTTCTATTTTTTCCGTTATGCTGAACAAATCCTATTTGAAGATTATTTTTACGACTTATTTGTCTCAGGTGTCTGTAACAGCAAACAAAAACTTAATATATGTAAGTAAGTTTCCATTAATAAGAAGTCTTGCACTGAAAAGCAAATACTTCGCAAAATAAAATTTATGATACCGTAGGGCTTTCGTAGCAACAAGTTGTGGTATTATGATCAAAGTAGGGTGAATACTTTCACATGTATTAGGCGTATAATACGTACTTGTCAGTAGGACTCCAGTATCCATTACATGAGGTGCATCAAGTCTGCGTGTGGACACACACACTCAATTTTGTAGGCTTACCAGTTTCAGATTTTTAGCCCGTTTTCATATCAATTAAATTAAGTTCTGCAACACACCCGTTCGCCACGTAGTTCTTTTTTTTCTGGGTTGACAGCAGATCTTTCGTAGGAAACCATGTGTGTTTGTAGAGCTAGTAGTTTTGAAGGTATTTCATTGAGAGAGCAGATTTGTCTGTAACTGGGGGAGAGAGGCAAAGTAGTTGTGACGAAATATCCTTGTCTACCGAATTAGGGCGATCCACCAATACACATTGACTTAATGGTTCCTTTACCGATAGTGATGTAGCGACGATTACTTTGTGTATCGATGTTCAAAAAATGTTCAAATGTTTGTATAGTCTATGGGACTTAACTACGGGGTCATCAGTCCCTAAACTTACAAACTACTTATGAACTACTTACAAACTAGGACGGCACAAATATCCATGCCCGAGGGGGGATTCGAACCCCCGACCGTAGTGGCCGTGCTGACCGTGACTGGAGCGCCTCAGTCACCTCGGCCACCGCGGCCGGCGTGTATCGATGTAGAGCGTGTCTCACTTCACATGGAGTATAGGGACGACGTCAACGGACGGTCTCGCGAATGTGCCGAAAACACGGGAAGGAGCGTCATAACTTCATTGCTACCTATTCGTCGATGTTGACGGATTACAGTAGTCTAAATAATTTAAATCAAAAGTTTACTCGCAATATCGCATTTCCAGCTCTTTTATTAGGCATAGATGTACTAACCAGGGCAGACATAGCAAAATTTGTACCTAGCTGCGAGTCGGACGGACCAGGACTTCCTGCTTTTCGTGATCGGTCGCCTGGTATCTCTCGGCTATCTGACCACCTTTCCAGGACCGACCGAAATTTCTGTGTATCACAGTGACCATATATAAGACACTCACTGTGTTCAGGATTGTCCTACGTATCATATCAAATAGAAAGCATCAAAACAAATAAACTTGCGCTATTGATATAAAATTTAAGAACATTTGCTCTATATGAAATAATATTAATTATTTGTAATCTCCTTTTGCTTTATATATACACTTTCTTACGGCCGCCGAGACACTTCACCGCTATTGCCTCATACCTGTAGTGAGTCACTCCCCTTTGACCACACCAGACATGAGAGATTTTGAAATCAACTGCAATTATTATTCCGAACGTCTCTGAGTCACGAAATTCTGTCAAGAATTCCTATGTTTAGGAGCGGTTTCACTGATTTGCTTATGCTGCTAACTAACATGTGCAAAACATGGAAAGAAATTCATTTAACTTGATTTGGAATGTTTTTATTCCGAACTAAGCTATCTTACACAATATAATGCATTTTCAATTGACATCAAGTGTGTCGTGTAAATTTTTTCAATTTGTATTTGCGAAATAAAATTCTGGAAACCTCTTAGTTGATTTTCAAGGAAACTGAGTAAATAACAGATATGATCTCGCTGAAGAATCCCTGAAAATATATTCCTTTTTACAGATTATTTTCGTCCAGGAATGAATATTATAGCAATCTGATATCAAGAGGATTGACATTTAGAAGTAGAAAATATTTTTCGTAGCGCAAAGAAAATATTAGGGGAGGCTAAAAATATATCTTAATGCAACATAATAAACGCACCTTTTATTTTACAGCCAAATCTGTGTCTTTGTAGTCTCCTTAATAGAGAGTATACTTGATATCGCCGAATAAGATCCAGATCGGCCGCTTCCTGCCGCCCCGCCGCGGCGGAGTGGTCGAGCGCATTGAGGCTCTATGCTCCGATGTGCGACGCCGTTTTCCGTCAGGGGTTCCAATCCTCCCTCGGGAATGGCAGTTTGTGCTGCTTTTAGTACAAGTTTATAGGTAGTTTGAAAGTTTAGGGACTGATGACGACGCATTTAAGTCCCATAAACTTTACAAACATTTGAAACTGCAGCCCCCAAATATGTGCCGCCCGGGATAATGTCCCTCCCCCCTCGGCACCCACCACTGCCACTGCCAGGAAAGACGAGGAACGGCCGCCCGCTCCGTAGCAGGATGCCTCATCGCGCATGGCTTCACAGGACATGTTCATTAGTTTGTTCTGAAGAAATGATTAGCAATTTAGTCGCTTCGGTTTACATGTGTCGCTGCGGCAGAATAACCGTGCGCACTGAGGCGCCCAGCTGCGGTGCGCGCGGCGGTTCGCCGTCGGAGATTAGAGACCTCTCTCAGGCTTAGGTGTTTGTGTTGTCATTAGGATAAGTTACTTTAAGTAAGTGTAAGTAGATTTTAGGCCTGGGGGCTCATGACCGACATAGTTAAGTCCATTAAATTTACAAATATATGAGCATATCACATGTGTCATTTTCCCAAGTATGCACAGGGTCCATCATCTGTTACATTGGTGATGGCATCGACGCATATAAGGCGTTATTGGTGTCCCTTTCTATAGCCATCGATGCTGCATTTACGTGCTTCCTAAGTTCGTCTGTGGTGGTTGGCAATGGGTCACAGCTCGTCGTTTCACTTAAAAGCTGTGTGTGCGTTGTTGATGTTGAACCTATCGTTAAATCAGACAGCTAATTGTTCATTAACACAGCAATTTGGTTTAATTATGGCCCTGATATTGATGTATATACTATTAAATAAGAAACAGTGCATTAAACTGATTATGTGCGCAACGGATATTTTAAACAAAGAACAACTGTGACAAGTCACCATTTGAAACAGACACTGACTATACTCAAAAATTTTGACTGCGAGAAAGATATTAAAAAACCACAAATCACTTTCTTAATGCTTGACTGTGAGAATTGTATGCAGATCAGTTTCTAATTATTAAAATTTGGTATCATAGTCAAGTAACTATCATTTACTATGGCACCAACAACGAAATCTGTTCAACAATATTATTAAAATCAATACTGCACTTTAAATCCACTAATAACTAATTATCAAATGAAGGAAGTAGGTTAATTTTCTAACTACGTAAATGAAACAGGAAAGAAAGGTCAAGTTACTTATTATTAATAATCAGCATTACATTACCTACATAATACAACTCCTGACTTGCTGGCAAAGCAGCCTCTGCTCTACATCGGAGCCATACACACAACTCAACCGCTCTCTAAGCGAGCTGAACCACAAGTGCCACTCTCTCTCAGTGCGAGCTACAATGTTTTGCAATACATGATCTTTGCCAGAGATGAAACTTCACACATATCGATACATACAGTAGAAGCGATATTATACATTTTCTTACAACCAAGTTACTCGATACAAACAGGAGGCACAATATTAGACATTTTCTTACAAAAATAATTTTTTATGGACACGTTTCACACTATGCTCCAAACATTTCTGATTTGGCGAGCCAAGACAGAAAGCTGACGTCCCTTGATACCAACTAAGCACTTGTTCCTGCAGAAACATGTGATCGTGCTTTGCCGTGCTGCAGAGTTGGGGACACTCGAATTCGACAACATTTAATGAGCACAAGAATGGTTCTGGAAAAGGAGGACTTCATTCCTCACTCGAATTCGGCAACTCTGCATTCAGGTAGCAGGGCGTCCGGACCCTCGAAATGGGCCAACTGGAATAGGATTCGTGGCTGCAAATAAGCCTCGCCATCTCGTCATCAACAGGCAAGAATCTCTGGAGATTTTTGTAGTGTTCCACGGCCTCGCGTATCGGAGCCTACACGCCTCAATGCGCTTGGCAATTATGCCACGGCTACAGGCAGCAGAATGTTAATTTCGTGTTTTGAAATTCAACTTGAGCTATTCCAGAACACACGTATGAAAATTTCTTGCCAGCCGCAGTGGCCGAGCGGTCTGCGGCGTGTCAGTCACGGTCTGCACGGCTGCTGCGGTCGGGGGTTCGAATCCCCGCTCGGGCATGGATGTATGTGCCGTCTTTAGTATAAGCTAGTTCATAAGTAGTTTGTATGTTTAGGGACTGATGACCCCGTGGTTACGTCCCATAAACTCTACAAACTTTTGAACATTTGAAACTTCCTGATAGATTAAAATTGTGTGCCGGAACCCGAACTCGAACCTGGGACCTTTGCCTTTCGCGGACAAGCACTCTACTGACTGAGCTATCCCGACACGACTCAAGATGCCGCCCCGCAACTTTACTTCCGTCAGTACCTCGCCTCACACACACGAAGCAAAGCGAAACTCACCCAACTCAGCGTGCTGATACGTAGGCGAAAATTCAGCGAACCAGGATGTTCCACACAATACAAGGAAAATAAAGTTCGTAGGTGGCTTCGGTCTATCTTTCTTTACTTGAAATGGTACGCGATAATAGCGAGATTAATTTCCGTTTAAACCAAACTGTGAACATGCAGACTTACTGAGACACACGGCACGTGTTTCCTACATTATGTATTCGCACCCCACTGAAGGCGAAGTGCCTAAAGGTCCTATTTATTTCAACAAAACTCAACGGAATCTTAGATTACCAAGCAGGAATACACAATAGTAAGGCACTGGTATGTGAGCAGTGGCGAGAACTCAAGTGACTAGCTATAAACCTTGAAGTCGGAGTCCGAACCACGTAGTTCCGAAAACCAGTAAAAAAACAAAAATTAAAATTTCTGAAAAATAAAGAAAAATAGCTACGGCATACAACCCTCAGAAATGCGGAGGGTATCATAAGGAAGCTAACGAAATAGAGTTAGACGCGATTGGAAGATTTTACACGGATGGATGAAGTCCCGTGTTGTAAGGTGGCTACTGAATGGAAATTTCCAACCTTAAGTTTCGGGATTATATATGTTGGCAACAAAATATATATAAACATCTTTGTTGCGTCCGCAAGGATTATCTCTGGCGGCCGGTAGGCGGGGTTTGCTCGGTGTAGCCGCGCGAGAGTCGGAGAGTAGTAGCGGAGCGTGACGGTTGCACTGGGGCTCGCGGTGGACACAGCCCGGAGTTCTTCAAGATGCTGCTAATTTTTTGGTAATTTACTTTAAATGTTTTTCGCATTGCGCAAGGTTGCTCATTTCATTTTCTTTTATATCACTTTCCATTCAGTACGAACCTATACACAACCTTGATTAATTCGTGGCTCGTTACTGTAATTGTTGTAATAACATGGATAGGGCATTAACGAAACGTAATAATAAAAAAGCAGTTCCTTTCACTTTTTGACATCTTGATTATTTATAATTAACCCTTTCCTAAGGGTGGGGCTGCATTCCTACCTCATTGCACGACTTCGCAATAATATGCACATTCTTCATTTTTATAGTTTATGTTACCCATGTAGAATTTACTGATTGCTAATAGTAAAGAGAATTAGAAAATAAGCCATCAGCAAATTCGACACGAGTAACATAAACTATAAAAATGAAGAATGTGCATATTATGGCAATGAGGCAGTTGCTAAAACAGGGATGCAGTCCTAACCTCAGGAAAGGATTAATTATAAAAAATCAAATCAAGTGATATAAAATAAAGTAAAATGAAATGAGCGACCTTGCGCAATGCGAAAAACATTTAAAGTAAATTACCAAAAAATTAGCAGCATCATGAAGAACTCCGGGATGTGTCCAAATCGAGCTCCAGTGCAACCGTCACAATCAATTTGATTGGTTTAATTTTGTCTGTGATTATTCTTGACGTTGTAAGTGATTGTAAGTTAATGGTAATTAAGTACATTGTAGCAAGTGGGTGACGTGAACGATATGAAGTGAAGAAAGTGAGTTGGTGTGGAGCGAGGTATCACTTCCTTTTTTACAACAGTATAATATTTCTTGGACGAATTCATTATTTGTGTATGCAGACTGATTGTATAGTAATACTAAGACAGGGCCAACAAGTACAACACAGTACGACATTCTTGTAAATGTTCAAATGTTTGTAGAGCTTATGGGGCTTAACTACGGGGTCATCAGTCCCTAAACCTACAAACAACTTATGATCTACCTAATACTAAGGACGGCACAAATATCCATGCCCGAGGGGGGATTCAAACCCTTGACCGTAGTGGCCGTGCAGACCGTGCCTGACGCGCCTCAGTCCCCTCGGCCACCACTGCCGGCGACATTCTTTTATTGTTCTTGTAAAGTGACTATCAGTCAACCAAGATTTTCCGTCTGTTTAATCCTTCTAATATTGCAGTCAGATAGCGTAAGTTTCGACGTGCACAAACGTGCCTTACGTAGGTCAGCATTACGTTGTGCACTAATTGTCAAGTTACTCTCCTATAGTATTGCAGTCAGATCCATAATTTTAGTAGCTCAATACGATCTTTCATTTTTTAGACCCCTGTTAGTACTGAAAGCAACACACGCACACACACATATTAAGTAGCCCCGTTACACACACATCAACCAGTCCCGTTGCAGTCTTCAAAAATCAGGAAAATGGAATAAGTTCACAGTCAGTGTAAATCAACTAAGAAATACGGCATACAGCCCCTAGAAATAAGTGGTATTTCATAAGCAAGCTAACAAAGGGGGTCGTATAAGGCTAGGAGAGAATGTACTGATGGAGTCCGAATGCAAAGTTCAAGTTAGGAAACAAAACATCAATTTGAAATAGACGGAGAGGAGACCGCTATGTACTAGGGGAAAACAGAAAGATATATGCATAATTTCTTGCCTGAAGGGCATAGGAATAGAACAGGGGTAGCTGAAGGCTTTGTTCTAAGAACACACCACATGGAGTTCATATCACTCACAGAAGGAGAAAACAGAAAGGTATATTTCACATGCACCACACAGAATAAAAATATTCCAGCACATTAGTCGCATCCCACAAACCTAGAAAGAAATTAAACAGCTAGTCTCACAGAGATTACCAATTCCCAACCGTTATCAAACCGTATTAGTTACACATTCACTGCATTTACCTATGCAAAATCACCAAACTGAAATTGAATTCCGTACATGATCAGAGAAACTTATTCCGAAAATTGAACCTAAGTCCTGAAGTCTAACTTGAACAACCCAGACAACGAATCACTACCATGTCAAGGGATGAAAGAAAATCAGAATGTCTTACCAGGTCGAAGCACAGCCACAGAGTGACCAGACGGCCAGCTTGTCCCCACCACCACCGGAAATCGGTAAAAACCCAGCAAACTGAGGTGGTGGGGAGAGGCTAGACTCGCACGTCCTACCTAGGCTCACTACCGGGCATTGCCAACCCAACTTGTAACCAAAGAGTGGAGGAACCTCTTGGGTAGCATCAAAAACAGAAGTTGGTAATGACTACCTATCGACACAAAGCCAGAGAAAAACTAGTAGCGAGCAGCCAGCAGCTGACGACGAAAATTCTCATACCTACACTCAGACTCCCATGCTAGAAGATTCTCGTACATGCACATACAGAATAAAGCAAGTACACATTCTCACAGGGACAGTGGCGTCACGGAGAAACGGTTCATATTGCCACATTCATAGACACAATGATAAATTATTAGTATAATAAAACCCTGCAATTTTAACACAGTATTACAGAAACTAACATTTAAAAACATGAAATGCAATGCTATTCCACATGCCTCCAAACGATAGGGGTTCTCGCTTAGCAAAAAAAAAAAAAAAAAAAAAAAAAAAAAAAAAAAAAAAGTCTAGTGAACTTAGATAAATTACACACTTAAAACCCTAGGAAAGACGGCAGACAGCCGTCTTTCAATAAATGCCGACGGACCCAGATAGTGAACAATGTTATGATCTGTTCCGCCAGAGCCGAGCAGGACGCAGATCTGTCCTCTTGTGACATTTCGGTGACTTGTCAATATTTTCGCGTCGTATTCTACTGTCTTCCATGATCCGTTCTGTACACATCACTTGCACTACCGAAACACTTTGTCCCACGTGATCAACAACTTTCCAAATGAATGCATCACGCCAATAGTGTGCCGCTCCAAAGTCACTGACATAACGATACGCTGCACGTCGCCTTCCTCTGCGTGGCATCCTGCATATCTTACGTATTTTTTAATCGATCAAGGAATATAATGTTTTATGTTTTTCCATTTCTGCACCAGTGAGTTCTATTTTTAATGCATTCGTGTTTTATTTAGGATATGCAGTTGCAAGAAGATATATATGAGTATTCCTAGGTAACATTTCTTACAATAACTATATTCATCATACAAACACAATATACGCAAATAACCTGTTTCGTATCTATCGCTTTCAACCTCCACGTGCTTCTATAGGCGAACCACAGTCGTCCCATTTAGTAGCTGGCAAGTGAACCGATGGAAGTGTCACTCTTCGATTTTTTTAAAATTTGAATACGTTATAATACATGAAAAGGAAGGAATCTTAAGAGTTTTACGTCCCGTCGTCAGCTCGGTCATTAGAGGCGGACCTAACGTTCGGAAAATTGTGGATTTGTGGATCCGTTGACAAAAACACATTTTATTTTTATACCCAAACTAGTTTCGGCGAAAAACCCGCAATCCTCAGTGAGTTTTTGTATTTAATCTAAAATAATGCAAACGGACATATTTAAAAAACCGTAAAACATATTGTGATATAAGGTATACACTTCTTTTTCGTTGTATCACTATATAGACATTCATTTCCGTATCTTTCATCATTAGGCTTTTTTGCACTTCCACACTGCTTTTTGCCTTTTATATGGTGTAGGCCTACAGTATGTCTTCCGCAACAGTATGACCGGCTGTTATTGTTAAAGGTTACTATTGTGAAAAACTTTTATTTAGGCGTGTTTAAGCCTCGGTTTTGTTTCTATTTTTAGTTGTTATTGGGATTTGTGAGGGTATCGATATTAGGATGTGTCAATATGAAATCGTACTCACGTTCGTTGGTCGGTCCTCCGAATGGGGTTGATAGCTCGTATTCACGTCACAACATATTCCGCCTCTGGCAGTTGTTGGAAATATACGGCATTTTTGCGTGTGTCGCGACTCGCAAGATTTGTCGTATATCGCGAGATTGTTTCTGTACCTGAGGCGCGAGTTTTGATAGTTTAGGTATAAAAATAAGAACTTTGCATCAAGGTGGATCCAAAAACCCGTTCGGAGTTTTCGGTAATGATGTGGAAGGAAATCTGCAGTGTCATTTTCGAAGGAACCATCGCAGCATTTGCCTGGAGACATGGAAAACCTAAATCTAGATGGTCGGATGTGGATTTGAACCACCGTCTTCCCGCATGCTATTCCAGTGCGTTAACACTGCGACACCTCGTCCGGTTATAATACATGAAAAACTAAGGGGTACCGGTATGTATTTTTTAGCTGCGGTAAAATAGATTTAGAAGGTGAAACGGTCCCTAAAATGGAGCCTAAAATGGAAGAATTGCGATAACTTAGAGATTAGTGAAGCAATTTTAATAGTTTTTATTTTGGAAGTTTTTGTTGTTGTGGTCTTCAGTCCGTATACAGCTTTGATGCAGCTCTGCACTTACTCTATCCCGAACAAGACGGCACAAACAGCCATGCCAGAGGGTGGATTCGAACCCCCGACGGGGAACGGCCTGACGCATCGTAAGCGTAGCGCCTCAATGTGCTCGGCCGCTCTACTGCGACACCTAATCTTCAGCATTCTTCTGTAGCACAACATTTCAAAAACCTCTATCCTCTTTCTGTCCACACTGCTAATTGTCCATGTTTCGCTCCCATACAAAGGCAACACTCCACACAAATGCCCTCAGAAAGGAATTCCTTACACTTAAATTAATATTCGATGTTAACAAATTTCTCTTTTTAAAAAACGCTTTTCTTTACATTGCCATTCTGCATTTTATATCCTCTGTACTGCGACCATCATTTGTTATTTAACTGCCCAAGTAACAGAACTCATCTACCACCTTTATTATTTCGTAACCTAATTCCTTCAGCATCGCCCGATTTTCTTAGACTGCACTCCATTACCTTTGCTTTGTTCTTGTTAATGTTCATTTTATACGTACCTTTGAACGCAATGTCCATTCCGTTCAACTGCTGTTCCAGGTCTTTTGCTGTCTCTGACAGAATAACAATGTCATCCGCAAAACGCAATGTTTTTATTTCTTCACCCTGAACTTTTATTCCTTCTCCAAATATCTCCTTGCTTTCCTTCATAGCTCGCTCAATTTACAAATTGAATAGCATTGGAGAAAGGCTACAATTTTTCGTTAAAAGAGGAAAATATTTGTATATAAAAAGACAAGAAATATATGTCTCTCGATTAGCCTTCCTTTGGAAGTTTTAATAGATCCTACTTAGATTAAATGAAAACAAATATTTATAGCACAAAAAATGTCTCTTTGGATGTAGTTTGTCTCCTAATTTTCACTCCCCATCAAATACACCTAGGCCCATTTTCGTCTTTTGTCTAAAGATACTTTCATAAGAAAATTATTAAAATCGCTTCAGTAATCGCTAAGTTATCGCAATTTTCCCGTTTTAGTCCTCATTTTGGAGGGACCATTTCACCCTTTAAATGTGTTTTACCGCCGCTAAAAAAATACGTGTTCCTTAGTTTTACATGTACTATATCCAAACTGCAGAAAAATCGGAAAGTGACACTTCCGTAGCTTTACTTGTTACAACCTGTGGTTGAGATAGTGAGTATTTTAGTTACGCAAAAAAATTCTTGTACGTCTTTTCATTGTCTCTCCGTGACCAAAGTGAGAGAGGTATCGAACGGTACTGCCTCGTAGCGTATCTGAATTGAGAAAGGCTAGCTTCTAGAAGGTTCCAACTCGAATAGCCGTCAAAATGAGGTTGGAAGTGTCGTAGACACTACGGTAACCTGCTATGAACAATTCAGTCATGTGCCTTGTGTAGCGGGACAAACATTGACGAGACCCACTTTCCTACATCAACCCTGTTTTGCAGGATACGAATAAAAGTTTAATTGTTCTATGTAAATACAATGAGACCGCATATATTTACTTGTGATAAATGTTGTAATGTAATGATGTGATACTTAACAAGTTTTTGTTTGTTTTCTTTCTGTTTCATGTACGATCGAGGTACCGCATTTAACAAGGGCAGCGTCGTCGCCGCCGCAGTCAACATTGCTGTATCTGGCCGCTATAGGCATGCAACCGACGGCTACGCGCCTACGAATCCGGCTGCACCTTCTCTATGGCCGCGCGTCGATCGTTTGCAAAGAAAAAGAATAAAATGTTGTTACATCATTATTGTCTATCTTTCTGAGTTGACGTTCATAAGAGCCATGTCTTTAGCTCGACATGTATTTTATGAGACGGCAATAAACGAGGATGTGTTTACATTGAAAGTCATTTTGAGTTTATTGTGAAATTCTATTCAGTGTGTATTATTATTGTAGGAAGATAAATCTGATTTATTGAAAGTAATTCAGTCAAGAAGACAACTGAATGGCTCATTGAATTTTAACATTGACTTCATAGTGAAAGACGAATATAACAAGACACTAACAGTACACTCTCGTATTTCGCGCGCAACTCTTCAAAACAAAACATCCAGAGAACAAATGAACAGCTTTCAGCTGCATAGACCTAAGATAAATAGACTGCGCATGTTCCTATCTGTGCTGTGTTGTGGTTTGAAACCAACATCTAATTGCCCCGAGTCACGTGACTGAGGCTTCGTGATTACGAACAATAGTGTTTCTAATTTACAGGTGAAGTCAAGCGTTTATTTTAACAATAAAACGGCTTCCCGTATTCCTATTACACATGTAGTACTAAAGGTAACATGATTTCTCCATATTACTGACATTAATGCAGTGATTATCGATCTTGCATGTGACCAGAGAAAAGTACTGTCACTTCATTTACAAGCAACATAATTACACATCCTCAATGTTTCTGCTGCACTATTAATTTTTTGCTTTTTTCCTAACTGATCAATGTGATTATTGATGGGAAGATTATTTCAGCGTATCTGACTGTGTATATACAGGGTGTTTCACTAGGTGTGTTTGCCTCTGTAACTTATAAAATAATAGGTGACGGGAAATATTACTCCGGTAGGTCAACACAAGAAATGTTACACTTTCTGCGGAACTATGAACATAGTTTATTATATCATTTTCCAAAGAGTTACAGCACAAAGATATAATTTTTAAATGGAACAATCGTTTTTTCTATCGTGCATTGGATTCGTTCAAACCAGCTGCGTCCAAATCAATTTAAACTACATTCCTATCACTGTTAGTTTGGGAGCTACAAACCTTCAAAGTTCCGGGGGCGGAGGCTGCGATAGCGTAGCTAACTGGCCGAGTGGCTATCCCCTGGGGCACGGCCCACTGTCTCATGACCATCAGCCAGTCAGCTACGCTGTCGTAACCTCCGCCCCCTAAACTATTGTTCCATTTAAAAAAAAATATACCTTTGTGCTGTAACAATTTGGAAAATGATACAATAAACAATTTTCATAGCGCCGCAGAAAGTGTAACATTTCTTGTGTTGACCTTCCGCATTAAAATTTCCCGTCACCTATTATTTTATAAGTTACAGATGCAAACAAACTTAGTGAAACACCCTGTATGTCAGCAAGTAAGTAATTTCTCCAGCAGATCTGCCTTTAATAGCGTTACACAATGCTGAAGATGAATACAGACTGTTCATTATCCCTATAAAACTAGTTCTTGTTATGTAAGTCAATAATTTTTTGATCACATTATTATTTAATGTAAATAGCTAATAGTTTTCTTGTTTTACGTTTTGGCTTCACTGTATGTGGCAAAAGTCATTAAATATAAACGTTTGTATTATATTACAATCGGACTTTGTGGATGCAAACCGATTTCAGGTAGCTATGCTTGACAAAACATTTCACATGTATTATTGAGGAATCGAATGAAAACTGATGCTGCTTGTCAAACTAGTATTTCGTCTACTGCGTGAGCTACAAACTAAAAGACTGACAGTACAACAAAAACAGCCATTATCTTACGAACTGCAGTTCTGTTGCTTATAAAAAGAACTGTGAATACATTTCATCTAGGCACAGGTAAAAAAAAAAAAAACTGTAACAGTTGTATTAATATTGCGAATTGCGGAGAAGTAACACCCATTGTATTACTGAATTTGTAATAAGAATACGGAAAGACGTTTTATTGTTGAAATCTACGCTTAATTTCTACTATCAAGGAAAAGATCTGCCACTCTCAGCTGCACTTCACATTGCTTGTAATGATGGACAGGGTTCCCTGCCCCGAGTCACGTGACTTAGATGTTGGTTTCAGTGTAATGACGTCACGCGCAGTCTATCTTATCTTTGGTCTATGTTCAGCTGTATTCATACGCCGAGTATTACCACTGGCGTAATGCATACCACGAACAAAACGTGTAAAACAAATAATATCCACATTACAAAATTAACAGCAACAACCAGATTCTAAATAGAAGGAAAAGAATCATAAGTACTAAACAGAAATGACGCGTTTTTCTTTCGAACCGAAAATTATAAAGTAAGAAATTTTGAACTGTTTGTTATGTTTGCAGATAACAAGTTTGTAAAAACTATTACCAAAACAACAACTAAGTAGGCTACTTAATGAGTTTTACGTAGTGTAATGTAAAAGGTATTTAAAAAAAATTGTGATACTCGTATATCTAAACCTAATTTCACTAAACGTCTGATAACCTAAGCAAAATTCAAAATGAATGAACCTACAAAAACATTTTAGATGTACCTGAAAAGACTATCGTATAGTAACTATAATTTTTTTCAGAACAAAAATGAACCACCCCACTGATGATATTACAAAATGCGCTGAAACATGTTTGGGAAAAATAATAAAAATCAGTTGTCTTGCATACAGCGGAAAATCCTCACCATTTATTCAAGCAAGCACGGAAGAAAGAAGAACAGCAACATGAAAAGATGATTATTGACTTCAGTTGTGGCAAGATAAAGCACGTTAACTATTAGTACGGAACTTCAAGATTAGCAGGCAGTGAACTTCGATGTGTGAGTATAAAAAAATTTATAGCATTTTGCGGCGTCCGTGATTGATTTTGCGAAAGCTAGAGTTTGTGTGTGTGTGTGTGTTTTATTTATTTGTGCTACTATCACTACCTGTGCTCATTCGCGTGGTATATATATATATATATATATATATATATATATATATATATATATATATATATATATATATTTGTGTTGGAGGGGGGGTGTACTGGTCGTGCGGGAACTTCAGATCAAGGTTGATAATTTTCACGGCTAAAATTTGACAGTTAATGTTGCTAGGTAACAGAAAACTTCGATCATTACTGTACTTCACGCACCAGTTGTCAATAATAAAATAAATATGTCAAGACGACATGTTTCGGGACGACATTATCCCATTATCAAGTTCTGTAAAAAGAAGGAAACGTAGAATAGTAAGGGCACTACTTACAAACGACTATACCACAAATATTCCAATGAAATTAACTGAAAAATTTAGAGTATAGTTCCGGCACGAAACCTTTAATTTAGTGACTGATTTTATGAATCAATGTTAGGTATGCCGCCCGCGGTGGCCGAGGGGACTGAGGCGCTCCAGTTACGGTCTGCACGGCCCCTCGGGCATGGATATTTGTGCCGTCCTTAGTCTTAGCTAGTTCATAAGTAGTTTGTAAGCTTAGGGACTGATGACCCCGTAGTTAAGTCCCTTAAGTGCTACAAACATTTGAATATTTTGAATGTTAGGTATCGTGACTAGAATATCTTTGGCCACCAATGATAGAGGTTAAGCATATGGACAATCATTGAAGTTGGATCAGCTGTCCTTTAGTACACAACTTGCTGCCATCAGAGAAACATGTGGTACTGCGCAATGTTTTACTTTTGACAATGTACATACACAGCTATTGTGTTTAACGATGGTGCCTAGCAGCAGATAAGTTTTATGGTAGGTAGGAGGTTAATTTCATTGTAATATTTGTGGTACAGTCGTTTGTATATAGTGCCCTTATTATTCTACGTTTCCTTGTTCTACAGATCTTGATAATGGGATTATGTCGTCCTGAAACATGTTGTGTTGACATATATATTTTATTATTGACAACTGGTGCGTGAAGTACAGTAATAATTCCGAAACAGTAGTGTGATGGCGTCTAAACAGATGAAAGAAAACTTGGAGTCAACAGCTTCATATCAACCAACTGAGACTTATTAAAGCAATTTTCTAATGGTGTATATTTACGGCCTTTAACAAACTACAGAGTGTCCAGAAAAGGACTCCCTGATTTCAAAATTAAATATCTCGAAAACGAAGATCGATAGAGGAATGCAGTAAACAGTATGTTTATTATGAAAGCTGTAAGCAGTTTGAAATAATAGTTACAAAAGCTGCTAAAAGATGGCGCTGTACACTGTACAGTTCATATCAGCTTACGTAAGTGAAGTAATCGTATGAAAACACGCTTTGCAAACAATCACATAACAATGTTTTCAAAATGTTCACCATTGGCACTACAAAAGTGGTGCAAACGAAGAATGAAATTCGCTATCACATTTCGTACTGTCTCAACCGAAATGGATTCACATGACACAGAGATCGCCGATTCATGATCGTCCAGCGTGTCGCGATGCTCCGGGTAGACCATGTCTTTCACTGTGCCCCACAAAAAAAAGTCACAGGGAGTCATACCCGGCGAATATGGAGGCCAATCCATGCCTGCAACAGTAAATTTGGGATATTCCAAAGCAATGATTCGATTCCCGAAGTATTCCTGAAGAAAGCGAAACACTTGTTCGGTGCGATGTGGTCGGGCTCCATCTTGCTTAAACCATTCAGTACCTGGTCGATCCTCTAACGCTTGCCGTGTGTCGACAAATTGTTCCAAAATTGCAACGTAACGTGCACCAGTGACCGTTTCTGGAATGAAAAAAGGGCCAGTAATGCCTCTGCTGCATACTGCAGGCCACACAGTAACTTTAGAAGAATACAGGGGTTTCGCTTCACACCATGGCTTTCCGGAACCACAAAATCGCCAGTCCTGCTTATTCACGTATCCATTCAGGTAGAAGTGCGCTTCATCTGTAAACCAGATGCAGCCAACATCAAATCCTTCACTATCAATCATTGTGAGCATCTGATTAGCAAAGGCAACCCTTTGTTGCACAGCTCGTTCTGGTATGGCCTGGGGCGTTTGAACTTGGAATGGAAACATGTGTAGGCTCTTTATTAGTATTTTCTGTGTCCTGGAACCCTTCAAACCAGTCTCAGATGCAATTCTACGGACGGATGACATTGGATTTCGCTGAATAATTCCAGAAACTGTGGCTATTTTTTCAGGCGTAACTGCGGTTTGCTTGCGGCCAAATAGATCATCAGTTACGCTGCCTGTTCGTTGAAATTTTGCGAAGAGAGTACGAATGGTTTTCGCATCGGGTCCTTTTGGAACATTAAATCGTGCTTGAAAACTTCGTCTTGTTGCCGTAGGACTCTCTGCTAACCTGTGGTACTCTAGCATCAGAAAAATGCGTTGTTCAATGGAGTACATGGTTTTAATCTCTTCCTTCGGTACGCTAACCTCCTTTCACGTTTAAATAGTGGAATTGATCGCTCTGGGCTTCGGATCACTATTTATACTAGTCATTACGTATGGCGATTACAGTGCCATCTGTTAGCAGCTCTTGTAACTATTATTTCAAACTACTGTATAAACTTCTTACAGCTTTCACAATAAACATACTGTTTACTGCATTCCTCTATCGATCTTTGTTTTCGAGATATTTAATTTGAAATGAGGGAGTCCTTTTCTGGACACCCTGTAGTACGAACTTGAATGACAATTTTATCATATCATCGCGCGTACCCGTCCCACCGCCCATGACGCGTCACGATGCGTTCACAGTGATTCCACAGTCTGTATAGAACAGTAGCGATAGAGGTCAGAGAAATAAATTGTGGCCGCCGTGCGGATAAGAGAGGGGAACCCTACCCCTGTGAGGCAGTTGACTGGGCTCTCTCGCCCCGGTAATTAGATGTGTACGTAACCGAGCGTGGCCCGGCAAAATGTTTAAATATTATTAAACAACGTAAACCAGGATAATTAATATTTCAGTGGACATTTATTAATTTTCACAACATAATTAAAACGGTGTACGCGTCGTTGATCACACGAGCTTGCAACTAATTGTTCCACATGCTTCAAATTTGTTATTCTTTTTCTATAAATTATTTAATTAAATGTTCATTACGCTGCAGATGTAATGATAGTAATTGGATTCCGAAATCGACCTCGTATCACTAGGAACTGGGCGGGGATATGTTTTAAAAAATACGGGTGCAAACTCATTGATGCGTAAATATAATTGCGGGCGGTTGTGACGCTGCTTCAGAGGAATACGAAGAAAAATGTATTTCATGCATGTAATTACGTGCCGCGCCCTGTGTGCTGGGCAAATGCACTGTAAATAAAACGCAGTAAACGAGCGGAGAGTTAACCTGCCGTTGGCAGAAAGGTTGAAAAGTCTGCTCTATCAACCCTGCTCTGCATTATCAAGAGCGGATTACTGCTTGAGGTTTCACAACGAGCTGACACTCACTGACAATCATTGCTGTAATCACGATGAATTAACACTGGCGTTCTGAGCTCAAGAAGTGTGAGCAGTTAAATGTTAAACTCTCAGGAATTAGTATCATCGTTGTCCCTTCCCCAACAAAATGTTTGTAGAGCTACCCCAACAACGTCAGTCACAAACCAAAACTGAAGTATAATGGTATGGAAGCATGTTTTGTATATGACTGCCCGTGGTGATTTTTGGACTAATGACGACTATTATATAGTTTAAATTAACTTAATTGCCTTTGCATCACACTCGTAGACTGGATGGTCTGCATTGTTTGTTTCTATTTCTAAATATAAATTTTCATAGCTTTAGCTTCAAAAATGCTTTCCTAATCAAGTATTTTGATACAAGTTGCCACCCCCTATTGCACTACTTCTGGCAGAATTAAAAACATCCAGAACACATTAAAAAAATTCTAAGCACAATTTGGAATCTAATTTTTCGCATTTCTAGCATCAAAATAGTCTTAGTAGCATCCTTAAAGGATTTTCCCAAATTTCAACTGCTTGATGGCTGAATTTTAAAAAATTCCAATCAAAAATCTAAATCGGATGTTTCGTATTTCTTGCTTCAAAATTGTCTTAATAGCAACGTATCTTCAAAAAAACAGTTCATCCTCTATTTCACCCCCTTAGGGATGGGAATATCTAAAAATCGCTTATGGCTGATAAGCAGAAGGTTCGAATCCCAACCTCGGATCAAAAATTCATTGTATGATTACAACACCTACGAGCAGCTGAGACTCAAAAACCCGGCTTAACCTTCAAGTGGGAAGGTGAGCATTAATAACATCACTAGGGACGTGAGGTGTTCCCAGCACCCTACATAAATACAATATTGAGGTTTCGATTTCTTTTTTAAATAAGCAATAAACATAGGATTTTGTCTTTTATAATTCATTTAAGTACAATTTTAACCAATAAAGTAATTGAATTAACTGATAAATCAATAGCATGTATGAAATGGTTTTAAATGTTCGTATAAATAATAGTTTCCAAATTAATCAAATAAGAAAACATTTAACCATTTCAAAATTTTAGATAGATGTTAACAGACAAGTCAAAAGACATATTTATATTACTTGAAACAATCATTCATCTCAAAATTCTACAGTAAAATCACATTTTAACACTGAATATTTTCATCGTCACTGGAAGAAGATTCTGAATTGATACATTTATTGCAGATGTTTTCACATGATTTGAACACATAAATTTCTTACACTTGTAACAGAACAACTTCTCCGATGTTGCTGAAAAGGAGGATGCCGTATCTTCACCAGTATCTCCGATTATCGCTTTCTTCCCACTGTTCTTCTTCTTCATTGTCATCCGAATCTTGAAACTCTGGAATCTCACAGTCATCATCTACATTTTCCGACAGCCCTCTTAAGAGGTTGTTGCTCCTCCTCAAATGACATCATGGTGTGCATTGCTCAACACAGAGAGTCGCACCACGACGTTGGTGGGGTGCTATCAGCACCCCAGTGTTTAAAATTTGTTGTGCATTGTGTTGCATTCTGTTAAAAACACGAATAATGGTTTCTCAACAATGTGTATGTATTTGAACGATGGAAACAAGCCGCTCAATAGAACCACCAAACTGCTTCACTAAATACCAGTAAACTTTTACAACTGGGTTGCTGTGATGTAGGGATGTAACGGAAGTGATTATATCGGAACTGAATTTGGAAGCGAAGTTTTTAAATTTGGTTTATCGGAACCGGAACCGGAATCGGAACCGAAATTGGAACTGGAGGCAGAACAGAGCCATGTCAAACTGTTAAGGGTAGGTTTAATAAAATAAAATTACACACGTTACTCGTCTGTTATATACTTATTATTAGTTCAAAAGGTAATACAGGTAGGTTTATACTGTATTCCTGGGAGTTGAAAATCAAAACAAAAGTCTTAAACACTAATAATAAATCAATCCAAATGAAGTGACTCTAAAAGAACTAAATTATATATTCTAAACAAAAGCTTGGCAACTTTCTCTTCGTCCAATCTACTCCTCAGAGCGCTGACATCTGTACATAGACATCTACGTGAGTGGCGACGGTTTAGGATCACACTTGGATGCGGAAGTTGCACGTGTGCAGCAGCACTGCACGTGTGCAGAATTTCTGGCCGGCCCTGCTATAAACCAGTGCATTCTGGGTGATAAATAATGGAATTCCAGCGTTAGTCCCAGGTGTCACTACCGATGTCACAATAGTCTGAAAATTTAATGTAGACTATCTAGGACAAGAAAATGATTGTACAAGCTATCTGCTGTCGCCGCCACTGCCACTGTACATCAACCTCCAATATAACCGAAATCGGAATCGAAGGAGCAAAATAAATCAAAAGTTCCGAACTTTTGGAACCAGAATCGAACCTACTAGGTAGGTGGGGTGCCATCAGCACCCTAGCATTTCAAATGTGGTTCATACTTTTAAAAACACGAACAATGCTTTCGCAGCATTGTGTATCCATTTGAACAAAGGTAACAAGGCGCTCTACATTGTGAAAAACCTGCTTCAATAAATACCAGTAAACTTTTACAATTGGGATGCTGTGTACACCCCACATCCCAAGTTAAAGGTAAAAAAAAGTTATGAGTTGGGTTCTATATGTAACGAAGTTCTGTGTCTAGTAGTAAGGGGGCATTCATTAATTACGTGAGATTATTCTGGCGTTTTTTCGACCCACCTTCCCCCCTGGTGTGATAACGTGAGATTTTGCTAGACCTCTCTCACCCCCCCCCCCCCACCCCCTCCAAAAAAATATCCTCTCGTGAGGTTTTCAAAACGCTTATTTTAGTGTAAATACGTTAAACTGTGCTTGATTACGTTCGATTTACTTAATGAAAACATTATTTTTTATTATTTTAAAATAGTTACAAATTGTATTTAACCCAACAACCGCCAGTATCCTATTTTCAGGACAGAGCACATATTTCTTTATAAATGTAACTGTAACTGTTCTAAGTCATTTATTGATGATTTTTATGGCAATTTTATGCTTACAGGAAATGAAAAGCAATAAATCTATAAATAAGGAATAAAAAAATCAATTTAAAGAAATTAATTTGGGACTTAATGGGTTAACATAGAAAAAATCGAACAATGACATATTTGAATAAAACGAACTACTACAACTGTTACAACAATATTTATTCAAGTTGAGTCCACGGGATGCATGTGTGATCTCAAGAGTCACTATTGGAACCAACGTATCCAGAGGGGACAGAGGTAATCAGCAAAAGCGTATCATTGCGTCAATAAAACTATAACAAAATTGTGATTTGCACTATGTACTTTAACACCTACTATGTTAGTAATAAGTGGTGTTTGCATAGCCGGCTGCAGTGGCCGAGCGGTATGCAGCGTGCCAGTCACGGTCTGCACGGCCATTGCGGTCGGGGGTTCGAATCCCCCCTCGGGCATGGATGTTTGTGCCGTCTTTAGTATAAGCTAGTTCATAAGTAGTTTGTAAGTCTAGGGACTGATGACTACGTAGTTGAGTCCCATAAGCTCTACAAACATTTAAACATTTGTGTTTGCATAACCGTGATAAATATTATTGTGTAGGATGTAGTCATATTTTATAAGCAAACATGTTTTATTTAATTTAACCCAGTTATCTCGCAGTGTTCTGAATGGTGCATATAAGATGAACATTGAGAGAAAAACTAGAGTAATGGAGTGCAGTATAAGAAAATCGGGTGATGATGAAGGAATTAGATTAGGTAACGAAACAATAAAAGAGGTAGATGAGTTTTGTTACTTGGGCAGTAAAATAACAAATGATGGTCACAGTACAGAGGTTATAAAATTTAGAATGACAATGGGTAGTAAAGCGTTCTTGAAAAAGAGAAATTTATTAACATCGAATATTGATTTAAGCCTAAGGAAGTCCTTTCTGAAGGCATTTGTGCGGAGTGCTGCCATGCATGGGAGTAAAACATGGACGATAAACAGTGCGGACAGGAAGAGGATAGAGGCTTTTGAAATGTGGTGCTACAGAAGAATGCTGAAGTTTAGGTTGGTGGTCGCGTAACTAATGAGGAGGTACTGAACAGAATTGCGGAGAAAAGAAATTTCTGGCTTACCTTCACTAAAAGAAGGGATCGATTTGTAGGACACATTCTTAGACATCAAGGAATTGTAAATTTAGCGTTGGAGTTAAGTGTGTGGGGTAAAAACCGCAGAGGAAGAAATTAAATGTTTGTAGAGCTAATGGGACTTAACTACGGCCGCGGTGGAGTAGCCGAGCGGTCTAAAGCACCTCGCTGCGGAGCGCGCGGTTGCTCGCCGTGGAGGTTCGAGTCCTCCCTGGGGCATGGGTGTGTGTGTTTGTCCCTAGGTTAGTTTACCTAGGTTTAAGTAGTTTGTAAGCTACGAACTGATGACCATGCAGTTTGCTCCGATAGAATTAGAAACATTTGAACTTAACTACGGGGTCATCAGTCCCTAAACTTACAAACTACTTATGAACTACCTCATACTACATACTAAAAACGGCACAAACATCCATGCCCAAGGGGGGGATTCGAACCCCCGACGGCGAACTGCCGCACGCACCGCAACGCGGCGCTCCAGTATGCACGGCTAATCCACCGCGGCCGCAGAGGAAGACTAAGAGATGGATACAGTAAGCAGATTCAGACAGATGTAGGTTGCCGTTCTTATGTGGAGTTGAAGAGACTTGCTCAGGATAGGGTATTACTGAGAGCAGCATCAAACCAATCTCCGGACTGAAGACCACAACAACAACAACATCTCACAGTTTTACACTGTTACTCGCTGGAAAAAATTACGTGATATTTGCCGAGACCCTTATACTAAGGACGGCACAAATATCAATGCCCGAGGGGGGATTCGAACCCCCGATCGTAGTGGCCGTGCAGACCGTGACTGGAGCGCCTCAGCCCCCTAGGCCACCGCGGCCGGCGAGAAAATCGACTTTGAAGATTTGCAAAGTACACGTAAGTACTAAGTACCACTAACTAAAACAGTTGCCGTATCTTAGGTGGTAGCGTTCTGGCCTTCCGTCCCTGAGTTCGGTGGATCAAACCCTGTCATGGCAGATTTTTTTAAATTTTTTCCGTTGTGTTTGAATACGTACACATTTCTAATATCTAATGGTAATTTTTACGAAAAGTGCACGTGTTTTTGTTTATTCATAATTTTCTATTTTTTATTTAAGGTTATTAATAATGATGGTCAATCAAAATACGTAAGTTACATTTTTTACAGTCTTAGCTTCACTATTAGTTGACGGTAGGTTTTGAAGTTCAGTTTCTGAAGAGCTACGGAACTGTATTTGGAAAGTCATCTCCATCAGTGGCGTAGCTAAGTAGTTTGGCACCCGGTGCGGTGATCCTACTTGTCACCCCCCCCCCCTCCTCACAAAGGCCACCACCACTCCCGCCAACAGCATGAAAGAATGGAAAAAAATTTCAAGGAGAGATGAATAAATTTTTGATACACATAATGAAATGAGCAAAATAGAGTTATTTAGTTTGTTACCAGTCAGTATGAAAGGAAATCAATAAAACCAGTTTTTATAAATAACATATTTGAATTGATTATTAATTAAGCATAACAAATAGCTAACGATTGTCTTAATGACTGGTGACTTTAACATTCAGTTTACAATCCCACCCGTCTAACTTTCTCTGCAGCAAATTTTGAAGTTGCATCATCAAAGTCAATAGCTTTAGCCACACAATTTTCAACTGACGAAATTGCCATATTAAGAGAGTCTTGATTGGCTCATAGTAGACCTAAGCTTTCTCAGCTTTGAGAAACTTCTCTCACAGGTAGCTACCGAAATACACAAAGTTAAGAAAAATCTTAATGCCAAAATGATGTTCGGAACAGATTCAGAAATTTCATATTCAACAACAAACTGTAAAACTTAAAGACGTCCATCCAAAAGATTTTTCTTTTGAGACATTAGCAGTCTGCAGAAATTGTCGCAGTTGTGGAATTTCTGCGAGGATACCATCTTCAGAAATCTCACGTGAGATTTGATGAGATTGGGGGTCAACACCCTCCCTCCCCCCCCCCCCCCAAAAAAAAGATCCTCACGGAATTAATGAACCCCCTAACTAGATACTGTCAACACGGGAACGAGAGTGTAAGGTGAGCGACAAGTGTTGGGCCTTCGTGGGTGGCGGTGTGTCCTTATTAGCAGGCGGGTGGGCCCATGACGCCGGCGCCTCCGTCTCCCGTTTACGACTGCCGGTGCCTCCCCTAGGCGCCAGTAGCCGCCCCGTCGCCAGGCAACCGGCTCTCAGCAGCCGCGGCGCGCGGACCACCGACGCCGATCCCGCTCCTGTGTTTCATCTGCGGCTCGCGTGCCGACCACCTCTAATTGATTTGGCTCATCAGCTGCCTCGCAAACGTAACGAACGACGTTTCGACGGCTCATTAAAACGGTTGCCGCCTTCTCGCGGTGGTACTAATGAGCTGGAATCACTCCAGAGTTGGGAACTTTGAGTACTGTGTAATGGCAACCGGCAACGAATATTTTATGGCGTCTCGTGTTCACCAAAAGGAGCACCAATTAAATCAGGTTATTTCCTGGTGCCTACTGTGTTTAAATCTTACACCACCTACAGCCTTCCGTATAATACCTTAATGTCTTATTTATTCAGCAAGGCTATCAAATTTATGATGCGTCTAATGTCTAACAGGAAATAACTAAAAAAAGCTTTTAATAGAGGGAGGGGGGTGGGGTGAAACTGTGGAGAACTGGACTCGTGCTAGACATGTGGACCTGTTTGGGAGGAGAAAAGTTCCGTCCTCGACCAAATCTTTGTGATGGGGAAATTTAATTAATCATAGAATGAAGGCTTTCACGACAGGTATCGTCATTACTTAAAGCTTCCAGGCTGAGATGCAGTGGTCCATACATAAAACTTTCCCCTGACGTTTCGCCCTCGTCTGCGGAAGGCATCCTCGGCATTTGTGACGACTTGTATGCTTTAAATAAATATACGGTTAATATAAGCTGTTGGTTTATGAATTCTTGGTGTTGGAGAAATAAAGTAGAATAAATTACAGCTGCCTACATACTCATACTGCTACTAATAATCCGAATACATTGCTAAATATGACTGTTTGGAAAACGAAAGAATTTTGGCGTGATATTGGTAATGTGACATCCGTAAGTGGTATATAGCCTAATTTAATTATGTTTACAGGTATTTTTCACTGTTGTTCCAGTGAATACCGTGTTTGTTATCATGTATGAGTGATCGAATTTATAACGTTGATTTCGTTACGTCTGCTATAACTTGAAACAGCCAAAAATTTGGAAAGTGCAATGTGTGTGATCAGCGGAGGAACATTACGCATCCAGTGTAAAACACGTGAAAAACTCATTTGTTTAGACATGAGTACGCCGCTTTACCTCCGAGGATGCCTTCCGCAGACGAGGACGAAGCATCAGGGGAAAGTTTTATGTATGGACTACGGCATCTCAGCCCGGAAGCTTTAAGTAATAAAATTTAATTAAACCTGAACTATGTTACAACCAACGCATCCTAATATTATAAATGCGAAAGAAGCTCGTTGTTTTACCCTTTCACGACTAAACAGTTTGATTTTGATGAAACTGGGAATGGAGATTCCTTGAACGCTTAAGAAGAACATGGGATACTTAAGAAAGTGCGTAATTCAAGAAAATCGTTGATTTAAAGTATGTAACTCGAAATATGGAAACAAGAGCATCAACGTTTCTTTTTATAGCTTCTGAGACGCTTGAAGACTCCTTATAGAAGCTGTTTATTCTCTCAGTTTCAAATTTATAACACTTCTTAAAATATTTTTAAAGGTTGACATGATCATCTTGTGATGGTGCTAGTCTTGTATCTTCCGTGCTTGCTGTATTATAATTGTGTTAAATCTGCCTTATGCAACACACCTAATTTTATTTTAGTACCCAAACATGTTTCGACACTCATTGCGCCATTTTCCGTTTTTTTATTATGTCATTATGTCATTTGCAGAATTTATGCCTGTTTCTATTGAAGAATGATAAGTTTTCACAGTTTGTCATATCACAGCTGTGGTGATGCTGCTTGCTTGTGTGGGGCATGTTCTTAATGTTATATGATATTTAGTGCGCTTTTTGTTGTGAAAGCAGATACGTATCTTGCAAATGACATAATGAAATGAACAGCAAAAAGGCAAAAACCCACGGAAGATGGCACAATAAGTGTCGAAACATGTTTCGGTATTAAAACAAAACAAGATGTGTTGCATAAGTCGGATTTGATCACAAATCTAAGGGTTGACATGTTGTACACAATACGACTGAACATAAAGAATACATTACTTACACAAGACCTGAACGTCGTCAAATCACCGAACCGATTTCGATGACATTTGAATCCTGAATAATCTACACGTCGTATAACGTATAGATTCTTCAGTCAGCGGTTTAGTCACTAAGTAACAGAGCTTCTTTTCATATTTAATGATATCTTTATTTTCCTCTCGATAGTGTTTACCATAATTACACTCGCGGTTTATATTGAACCGTAAAATTCTAAATTTTATTCTAGTCACAAAATAAGAACAAAGTCGCGAAATTATTGCACTATCGATGGTCATTGACACGTATCCAAGTACATCAACATGAGTGAAGCAGCGGGTAAAAGCTAGCACTAAACAAATTCCAAAAATACCAGTACTGCGATGTCTCTACTTGCGTCAAGCTGAAAGAAAATAAAGTGCTTGCCTTCTTTAAGCAGCACAGGTAGGTGTCTTTCATATTTATATTCATACGCGAAAAACAATATCGTCCTTATTTCTACCAGCAGTGACATACGTTAGGTAAGTGCATTGCTTCCTAGATCCCAATACGATGTATAAAGGTGGAGGTATATTGCTCCAAAATTGAGAGTGGTTCATATCAGTAAATACTGCTTGCGGCGGTACTGGCTTGCAAGCCATCAGGCATTGCTTTATTTGAATTCAATTTTTCATTTGCGTATAATGAAATAGACATAGGATAGTAGGAAGTGGCTGTGCCAGATAGTAGCCAGATGGTACTGTAAGTACGGTCCCGTGGTAAAACTCCGTCCCTTTCTCTAACAGTGATCTGATTGGCTGTTGCTATATCTTTACGCACCGCAACCTCCCAGCTATTTTATTAATTATTCAATAAATAAAAATTCAGTTATCAATTCTATTGCCGTAATGTGTGTTATACTATTGTTTTGTAGATTTATTAGATTAAGTATTTTAGGTAAAGAGTGAGTGTGGCGTTCTAGAAGAGTCGGTTGGCGGTAAAACTCTAGGCGCTTTCGTGGAGCCCAGCTCCAATGTTAGTTCATTTCGAACCCCGACACGGTAAACATCTAGCAGCACTTGCGATAACCAGTCTTGTATTGATTGGTCGATAATGGAGCTAAAATATTTGTAAAGTGCGTGCAATGTATGTCAAAGTGTGTTATGACTGTAACAACGTTATTTTTGTGAATTTGACGTTAACATGCAGTTTGTGGCTTCTGTATTCGTGTGATTAATAAACATAAAAGAGCCACTGTCATCTTTGAAGGAATTCATCGACTTCGTTAATGGTATTTAGACAGCCACAGTATTCACCACTTTCAATTTCAGCCTCACCTCTGAAAACTTCGAGTCTACGACCTGTGTGCTGCTTCTGCGCTGGGGACATCTACGAGAGAGAAGACACCAGGTTAGTCAAATATTAAGTGCAACCTCCTACGGGCCTCACGTGCAACGTTCGGTCTATTGCAACTAGACGAACTAGCACGCTGCTAGCGGTAACGTGAGTGAGGTAAAAGGGAAGATAGGACAGTGTCAAGGAAACTGTCACAAGTGGATTTGATAACAAACTTTAACCATAACAATGAATTGGTTTAAATATTTTTTTTCTATCTCCACCCCCGCGGTATGCTTAAAAAAAAAAAAAAAAAAAAAAAAACGGTATACTACCTCCAAACAGCATCATGCCTAGTGAAACACTGTGGTGTTCACATCAGTCTCCGCATTTTTGACTCCTTTACCATTTTTGAAGAAAAATAAAAAAAAAGAGGAAACAGTGCTTGAAGAGAGAAAGGGCGAGGGGTTGAACGTTTTCCTAAACAAATCAGTCGATAGATGCCCTCAGTAGATTTTGTCAGCAAGGAAACTGATCACTAAGTCTCAACACACTAACAGACAGAGTCATGGGACAGAGATATGAGCAAATAAAGATGAAGGTAACGTCGCCTACACAAAGTATAAAAGGGCGGTGTATTAGCATAGCTGTAATATTTTATACTCCAATAGCTCATTTGAAAAGGTTTCCAGCGCGATCACTGGCACATGACGAGAATTAACAGACTTTGAACACAGAATTGTAGTTGGAGCTAGACACATGGGACACACCGTTTCAGAAATCGTTAGGGACTTCACTGTTTCGTTTGATTGCCCCCTACGAGCAGCAGTGACGTTTGGTGGCTCACATAATACCACCCAAAATATCAGCGAACGACCTTACTGCACTCGCTGGAGGACATTTATACTGACCAGGACGCGTCGAAAAACGCCTCCGACGATTTTATTTTTGAAAGCCGGTGCGAATCTCATCTCTGAATATCTGTGAATGGCACTTGATGCCAGTACAGCATGCTGTTGAGTCCATCTGTAGCTCGCTGCATAGTGTCTAGCTTCACTTCACGAGGGACGTCAACAAAGAAGCTGTATGCCACGCAGCCTATTACGTACAATTTGACACGTAACACACCGTTCTCTGGCTACCCGAAGATCGTTATTCAGCATGGTTACGTTCCTCTCAGAGATAATCCGAGCTGTAATGCATAAGTAGCGGTCATGTCAACTATGCTGCAGATGGTGAGCTCTGACTGGCAGTCTTTACCACTTGTGATAGCCGCTCAAAACCTGAGAGAATCTCTTCAGATCCATAGCGACACACATTATTGGTTCTTATTTGAACATGAAATTAACACTTCCATGTCAAAGCCTAAGCTGCAAACAGTTACTATTCGCACTAACTGGTGCTTGCTAGCAAAGTTTTTGCTCTAAATGAAATGCAATGAAAATTAGCCTTTCTTTTATTATATTAATAAAGATCTTTTGTTATTAAATGTTATTTTAGCACATTTAGTTAGACTCGTGAAACCTACAATAAGCAGCATTGACATTGTTAACTGCATTAGCAGAAACAATTCTGGACAAGTTAAATATTGTTCAACTGGCACAATACAGTTAGTTAACCCTTAATTTTCAATAGTTTTTGAATGTATTCTCGGTGAAACTAATGTATAAGGAAGGAAACTGTCTGGGCAATGACTGTGGCAAATCAAGCATTTAACAGAGTTGCACATAAAGAACGTTTTCACTATTGCAAAATTATCACTACTACGCTGGTTAGCTTTATTTACACGCCGAATCTATTAAACAGGTCGGATCTTACTTCTTTTGTGTGCGAGGTGCTGCTGCTGATGGTACAAAATTTATCTTGAGACACATACAGAATAAAACAACGTTGCAATTACATCCAATTGATAAATGATAACAAATATATAAATTATTATATGAGTACAAACAACTAGAAACAAGTGAACCATTACATTATAGCAAATGGAAAAAATTGCTGCTGACATCACACTTCCCATACACGCTGATCTACATGGCCCAACACGATTAATGTCTAGAAATACCATCTGGAACCACTCGTCGAACAATCGGAATACCGTAACAGAATGGAGCCACCTATGGCAGCAAGCAAATGTTCACAATGGACACCTCATTAAGAACCCAGCTGATCGTGTTCCTGGTTTCCACCTCCCTCAAAGAACCTGGGTGGCATTAAACAGAATGAGAACCGGTGTTGGACGGTGCTACGAGCTGATGGCCAAGTGGGCTACGTGGACGATCCTCACTGTGACTGCGTCGAAATACAGACGATGCAGCACATATTTGATTGTAGAATTCATGGTTTTCGGGACGGTTCGCTGGAGGATCTACATAGACTTACAGACACTGCCATTTCTTGACTTTGTAATTTAAGAGATTCCGTTTAATTGTAAATTATTTTGACAAATTTGTGTTCCCTTTAATTCTTAATTTATAAGCATTGTAATAAGTATAACTTATTTCACAATGAATAATTTTTTTTTTTTTTAATTTTTTTTTTTTTTTTTTTTTTTTTTATTTTTATATTTTTTTTTTTTTTTAGATTTGTATGTTAATTTAGTTTCTCGTTTTGAATGTGTCTAGTACTGTAAGGCATGTGGCATATGGAACGCAAAATAAATAAATAGCAAATGCTGTAATTACACGGGAATGAAAAGTGGCGTTGGTCACTGCGTTGTTGTGTCACAGCTGCTTTGGTTCATATCTCGATATCAGGAAATTTCCTTTGAAAAGAGTCACTCCTGCTACAAAGTAACACTGCCGATAAGATGGAAATTCGGAACCGACCTTTAGGGCATGCCAGAACTGCATTCAAACCTAGCAGTGGACTTCCTTCCTAGTGTTATAACTACATAACTACAACAGGTCAGCCTTCTAATCTCCTCCGTCGCACTGACCCTGCTAAAGCGTTGCTGTTTACATATTTCTTCGTTTTGAGTGACATCTGTGGAAAACTTAAGGAGCTCCACTCTTGATGCGATATAAACGTTCAACGACAGTATTCAGGAGACTTTAGAACCGAGGTAATGGAAAATTTTATGTGTGCATTTGTTGATAGTAGATCCATAATGCATGAGAGCCGGAGAGATTGTAATGCGAGCAACTGTAACAGTGATGAGTTGCATGGAACTGCAAAGAGGATAAAAGCAAATAATAATGATGATGTTAACTGATTCTTCCGTCGCTTCTTGGTAGAACTTACTCATTATGAAGATTAAAATACACAATTTTGTGTTTGTGCTACGGTTTTATTTATTTATTTTATTTAGTGAATCGATTTTCGGCTTATTAGGCCATCATCAGACATCTACTGAAGCTCAGTCAAAGAACTTGTGTTGTCAGTAAAACAGAAGTAATGTCACATACAGAAAAGTAAATTATCTTCTTTGATGGAGCAGTTACAGTTTATATAAATATTTGAATGAAGTCTGTAAATTAACAGTACTGAAAAAAGGAAACATAAATACCTTACATAGAGAAACAGTGCAAATATAAACTCTTACAACATGCCTACAGTGAATAAAAATAAAATTAAATTAAACAAGAATCTGAAGTTTTAAGGGTTGTTCTAAACACAAAGTGATGCAAATATTAGAAACCTGACACACTATTATAACTAAATAAACAAATAGACATAAATATAGGGGTTGGATAGGAGGGTATACGTGGGGGTGCATTGGAGAACTGAGAAGCTTAACAAATAGGAGGTATGCACTCGAACTGAAAAAAGGTGTAGATAAACATATTCAATTATTGTGTCACAATTAAATAAAGAATTACTGTAAGGACAGAGTACAGAATAATTTGGAATATTAGTACTAACAAAGAGAGATACAAAGCTGGGGTGATACACTAGGTTAGACTGGTATTAACACAGAAAGTAGATAAACAGTGGTTGTACAAAATTTAAATTAGATAACAACAACATATCAGTAAAGTAAGAGGCCTTAGAAATAAACAAACATCTATCTCACAGTCCAGGCTTAATAGGAAATGATCAAACAGTTCTCAATACATCACCACTTCTGAACCCACCCTAATCCACAGAATATCCAGGCCTGTTCCATTTTATTCCTCCACTTCGTGTATTTTCATATTTTACCTCACTCTATTTTGGAGTCAGCATATGTTTGTAATAGTTCCCAGTACATTTGGCTAACCTTTACTTTACTGATTTGTTGTTGTATATCTAATTTAAATTTTGTACAACCACTGTTTATCTACTTTCTGTGTTAATGCCAATGTAACCTCCTACTGTATCACTCCAGCTTTGTATCTCTCTTTGTTAGTACTAATATTTCAAATTATTCTGTACTCTGTCCTTACAGTAATTCCTTTTTTAATTGTGAACACTATAATTGAATATGTTTATCTCCCCTTTTTATCAGTTCGATTGTATACCTCCGAATTGTTAAACTTCTCAATTCTCCAATGTACCCCACCTATACCCTCCTACCAAACCCCTATATTTTTTGTCTATTTGTTTACTTAGTTATAATAGTGTGTCAGGTTTCTAATATTTGCATTACTTTGTGTTTTGAACAACCCTTAAAACATCAGAGTCTTGTTTAATTAATTAATTTATTTTTTATTCACTGTAGGCATGTTGTAAGAATTTATGTTTGTACTATTTCTCTATCTAAGGTATTTATGTTTCTTTTTTTCAGTACCATTAATTTAAGATTTCATTGAAATATTTATATACACTGTAACTACTATATCAAAGATCTTAATTTACATTTCAGTATGTAACATATCTTCTGTTTTACTGAAAACACAAGTTCTTTGACTGAACTTCAGTAAATGTCTGATAATGGCCTAATAAGCCGAAAATCGATTCACTAAATAAACAAAACCGTAGAACAAGCACAAAATTGTGTATTTTAATCTTCATAATAAAGATGATGAACTATAATGATGATGGGAACCAGAACTACAACAAGTAGCACACGTGCCATAACTGCAGTGAACACGACTGTACCATTTGGACAGCGGAATCGACGTGGGAAGGTGGAGACAAACGGGCGACGAAACCCACGCAGGCTGTGAGGAGACGGACTTCTGGCGATGACACACAGGGCCGCAGCGAAGACTGACGCGCTGGCTACGAAGCACAGAGCGCCAGTGGTGGCAGACGAGCCGGCGATGACGCCCCGGGCAGACGTGGCCGGACGAGCGACGACAGCGGCGCCTTTTCACCAGGCGCCAGCAGTTGCAAGGAGCAGCCCTGCGGAATGTGAGATATTCGAAGTAGATTGTAATCCTCTGACAACACAGCCTACTGTTACGTCTGTATAAAGCAGCGGTCGGCAACTGGACCGCCAAAAATGTTTTGCAAGTATAAGCTACATACTAAAATTATTTTTAAAAACCTTTTTCCCTGTAGATAAACAATTCGTATGAGAGCCACCCTTATAATTTTGCAATTAACTGCTGAATGATTAGAACTCTTAATGATTACTATAGCCGGCCGCGGTGGCCGAGGGGACTTAGGCGCTCCAGTCACGGTCTGCACGGCCACTACGGTCGGGCGTTCGAATCCCCCCTCGGGCATGGATATTTGTGCCGTCCTTAGGATTAGCTAGTTCATAAGTAGTTTGTAAGTTTAGGGACTGATGACCCCGTAGTTAAGTCCCGTAAGCTTTACAAACATTTGAAACATTTGATTACTATAGGTAGATTAAGTAAATAATTTTCAAGATGTGTAACGCTGGAGAGAACGCTGACGAGTGGCTGCAAACGGAGCAAGATCCGCATAAAAGCCCTGTACGCACGAATACAGCACAAGAACTTTATCTAATGAACGAGAAAATTCTATAAGTAGACTTCATATTCTTACAGTCTCTGAAAACTCTATTTAAACACCATTCTTGTGCTCCTATAAAAAATCGTTTCTGTCGCAGCGGAACGGATGGATGTCGCTGCGAAGTTGTTCCACCTTTCGAAGCCTTTACTCAAAATGGAGATAATAGACCAGGACGACATTTCGTTGCAAACATATAAAAATGAATCCACTGACAAATTATGGAGTGAAAAGTCCCGAAAAAATAAGAAAAATAAAAAACATTAGCCATCTACCTGGCTACTATGTTTGGCTCCACATATATTTGTCCAATTTCATTTAAATAAGTATCGCTCAAGATTAAATGCCGCCCACCTTGATGACATTATTTGCATAAGCTTCTCCGCATTTGAACCTAACTTTAATAAAACGGCTGAAGACCGTAAATGTGTTATATTGCATAATTTTTTTTTAAACGCAAATACGCACAGTTCATTGTATTGTGAGTGAAAATAAAAATAAATAAATAGCAAATAATATAAGTTTTACTCGATTATTATACACTTTTATTTCACATCTTTTGTATTTCGAATGAGTTCGTGACTGGAAATTAAAATAGAAAAAGTTGGTATGGAATATGTGGTTTTACTTCTGGACCTCGATAAAAATTTTCGAAAGTATCCGGACCCCATTCAAAATTACTTGCCGATCTCTGGTATAAAGAATCTCACTTAATATGAACAGTAATGGGAATGGATCAGTTCAGATTCAAATGTTTGTAAATAAGCTTACAAAGCACTTAAGTTAAACTAACCTAAGGACAACACACACACACACACACACACACACACACACACTCCGACTGCGAGCAACCGCGCGCACCACAGCAATGTGATTCGCAAGGAGACCACATGAGTATCAGATTATAGAATTTCTTTATATTTACGGTCAGCCAAAGCCATATGAAGCAACTCTCAAAAATTTTCGAGAAAATCGACTTTGAAGTTTTTCAAAGTACATGTAAGTACTAAGTAAGGTAAAGCAGTCAACAATCCGAAAATTGGTTTGAACACCACAGTGCTTTACTAGCCGTGGTCCTTTTTGGTAGTGGTATGCCGTTGCCTTCCTCCGACCTAGGAACTGACTTACCCAGCCAGTTATATGGGGGACCTACAGTTTAACGTGGGTACGAACCACGATGCTACTCAGTATATTTCACATCAGCAATACTGCCAGAGGTGAAAGAAGTGGAAAGTGACAGATGAAAATCCTAGAGCCTGGTCGGGATCGAACCCGCGACGTTTAGATGTGAAGTCTGGCACTCTACCACTGTGCTACGGAGTCGCACGAGCAACTAAATCAATGGAGTATCTCATAACGTAGCTTAGGTGGTAGCGTTCTGGTCTTCCTGAGGTCGGAGTATCGAATCCTGTCATGGCAGATGTTTTTAATTTTTTCCGTTGTGTGTGAATACGTACACAATTTCAATATGAAATGGTAATTTTTAGGAAAAGTGCACGTGTTTTTGTTTGTTCGTAATTTTCTATTTTTTTATTCAAGGTTATTAATAATGATAGTCAATTAAAAATCGTAAGTTAAATATTTTGACAGTATTGGCTTCACTATTAGTTTGATGTTCAGTTTCTGAAAAGCTACGGCACTGTATTTGGAAAGTCATCTGCCCAGCTACTAATGGCTTTCCAAGAAGCTACCCTACTCAACTATCAAGAAATTCAAAGCTTATGGGACTTAACTACGGGGTCATCAGTCCCTAAACTTACAAACTACTTATGAACTACTTACGAACTAGGACGGCACAAATATCCATGCCCGAGGGGGGATTCGAACCCCCGACCGTAGTGGTCGTGCAGACCGTGACTGAAGCGCCTCAGTCCCCTAGGCTACCGCGGCCGGCTACTCAACTATCGTCTAACGTGACGACAAGGTTTGCAACTCGTCTACATACTCATAAACAAAAACTGACACAACACGTGGAATTATAGATTCCAAAATATTTTATACAGGGTGTTACAAAAAGGTACGACCAAACTTTCAGAAAACATTCCTCACACACAAAGAAAGAAAATATGTGTGGAAACTGTATAACAACATGTATAAAGTGTTTAGCAGCACAATAAATATGTGCATGCTAAAGTTATGCTGTATAATGTGTGTGAAATGCATAGCAGCATAATTAAAGTGTGCATGCTACCTATTGTGACAATGAATTTATGGATAACACAAATTATGCACAAATCCCACAACACACCATCTGTATGATAAAAAACCGTTCACCATCTGATAATGACATGCTAGGCATATCTAAACCGGTAATGGGAGAAATGTAATAAAACATTTTGCATAAAAGGCGACTGGTTGCTGTCATTCAAGATACCTTAAGAAAATATGTTATGTGGACATGTGTCCGGAAACGCTTAATTTGCATGTTAGAGCTCATTTTATTACTTATCTTCAAATCACATTAATCAGCTCCATCGTGCATGAACCACATGTTGTGTCGTACTTGTAAAGGCACATGTTCTAGCAACACAGGTAGAGTATCCCGTATGAAATCATGATAACGTGATCCAGTGAGCGAAGGTGGAAGAACATGAGGCCCAATCATGACATCACCAACAATTCCTGCCCAAACGTTCACAGAAAATCTGTGTCGATGACGTGATTGCACAATTGCGTGTGTATTCTCGTCAGCCCACACATGTTGATTGTGAAAATTTACAATTCGATCACTTTGGAATGAAGCCTCATCCGTAGTACTGTAGAGCAAGGAGTCGCATGTCAACACAAGCACTGAAGTAAACATTACCTTCCTTCAATTGAGCCAACTGGCGGTGAATCAAGGAAGTACATACTAACGAAAATATTGGATATTTTGACAATTGTCTGCACGAATTATTTCAATTTACATTTAAAGAGAAATACTAAAATGAGCTCTAACATGGAAATTAAGCATTTCCGGACACATGTCAACGTAACATATTTTCTTTCTTTGTGTGTGAGGAATATTTCCTGTAAGTTTGGCCGAACATTTTTGTAACACCCTGTATAACTGAATGCGAAAACAAAACACAAAAATTTCCTCTTGGGATTCGAACCTTCGTCCCTACGGCTTTGACACCAGTACGCTAACACCTGAGCTAAGCCGACAGATGCTGCAGCCGTTTTCATTACTGGTACTTATGTGTACTTTGCAAAATTACAAAATCGATTTTATCGAGAATTGTTGAGAGTTGCGTCGAATGGCTCTGACTGATTGTTTATAAGTTCAGAAACTTCACGTGCCATAAATATAAATGTGGTGTCGCACAAGTACAAAGTGCGCGCCACCTACTTTCGCCGCGCGCCGCCATGCACGCACGGCGCGGCGTTCTTACGACGACAGCCACGAGCGCCCTCTGCTACAACGCCGCTCGTGGCCACCACTGAACGACATCGTCACTTGGGACTGAGTTAGGAACCAGTAAAGACTTCGGAATCCGATAGGCACCAGTGAAGACTTGGCTATCAGTTAGGTAATAGGCAGGACTCTAGCTCAACTATGTATCAACATTCTGCAGTACTATGTAAAATTTAAATATTGTATAAATTCTGTTCAATATATATCTCGTTCTAATTTACTCTAGTGTTTCTAGTTTCTGGCTGCTCCCCTCCGTACCTGCACCAGCGTGCTATCTTTATTCCTGTGTCGGTCTCATTCTACTCGGCCACCGACACCTACGACGGAAACGAGACACAAAAGCGGCGACGAGGCTGGGACACAAAAGTGGCGACGAGGATGGGATACACGAACCGTGGACCAGCCCGCTTGCAGCAGCCAGACAGCAACAGTCGGAGCACGCAGAAATTGCTCCCGCCCACCCACCCTTATTATAAGATTTTTGGGGGGAACGTTTTCAGTTACGTGTTTTGTGGACTTTTTTGTTGCAGAGCGTCCTCATTTATCTTGCATTTGTGTTTTGTTATAAGTTACTTGTATGCGCGGCGCCTAATCGGTCAGCATGGCCACTACCCCGAACCCAAACTTAATGGAAATTATTCAGTTATAGACGGCGCAAATAACACAACTTCTCCAGGCAGTGGCGCAGTTGACGACAACTCAACAACAGCCGTCGCATCAGCAGCCCACACCTGCCGCCGCAACGCTTCCTACGTTTCGCCAGTACAACGAAAGTGAGGAAGAATGGAGCGACTATTTCGCACAGTTTCAAGAACTCGTCGCAGCTCATCAACTTACAGGTCAGACTGTTAAGCATCTTTTATTATCTGTGGTGGGCACCAACACCTTCGTGTTACTGCAGAAACTATTCCCCAACGCATCTCCTCGTGATGTAGACTTTGAACAAATTGTCGATGCACTGAATGCTCATTATGAGAGAAAAATTCTCGTAGCTGCGGCACGGTACCGATTTTTCAGACTTAAAAAATTACCGCAGCAATCACACCAAGAGTGGATTACGGAATTGAAGGGCTTAACCCGCAAATGTAAATTTACTTGCTCTTGTGGACTTTCGTATAGTGACGTGATGTTGAGGGATGCGATTACGCAGAACATTCAGGACCCCAGAATTAGGGCAGCAATTCTGAATCAGTCTGACCCCTCATTAGACAGTGTACTGCAGCTTATAGAAGCACATGATACTTTTGACTTAGCAGATGTAGAAATGCAAAGCCACAGTGTAAATTCAGTGCACCGCAACGGACGCTTTCCTAGCCGTAGTTCTCATTTTAGCCCTAGTGATTCTTTAAATTCTACCAGCCGTGCTGAACAGTCAGTGAACAGTAGACAGTGTAAAAGTGCGACACAAAGGTCGCCCCGTCTTGTTAGAAACAGTAATTTGCATAACGGGCGCCAACGCCCATTTCAGAAAAATGTTCGTAAGTCTTGCCCCCAGTGTGTATCACGCAACAAACGTGCTCATTGCCCTAGTCGCAACGCAACCTGTTATCAATGTGGCAAATCAGGACATGTACAGTCTGTGTGTATGCAAATTAAAAACTCAAAGAACGGTACCGTTAGAAACAGTGCTTCGCAGAGTGCGAGAACAGTTCATTCTGTAAATGTTATACGGGCTGTGGAATTGAACAGTGCTTTCCTTGGATCTCAATTGCAAGAAAGTAGTTCTGCGCCTATGGCAAAACTATATAGTGCACCACGTAGCAAGCGCCGACGAGCGCGTAAAACAGTGCAACGGAAAAGGGTTCGGGACAAGCAAAATGACTATGAACAGTGCATTCCTGTAGTGAAAATAGTGCCTTCTGCAACTGCTCCTTGTAATAGTGCCCAGTACTGTGTAGCTAGTGACAGTAGACATCAAGTAGCTACTCAAAAGTGTAGTGCATAGTTAGTACATCTGGAGTAGCTTCGCATGCTTGCGCGGACGCCGATCCGGCGGTAGTGCCATCTAGTGACAGTGTTGTTAATCCGCTGCGTGCCGAGTCTGCGCCGCTTACTTCACTACGCGGCCCCCGCAAGCGCAGTAAACAAACCGTAGCAGACGTTGCCCACATTCGCGCACCTGTCGAGCGCCGCAAGCAAAAATTGTTTGTGGCTCTCGTCATAGAAAATAAGATGGTGCAATTTCAGCTTGATACTGGTTCCGCTGTCACATTAATAAATAAAGATACGTATGAACTTCTGGGTTCGCCAAAATTGTCGCCGTCACAGCAAGTGTTAACAGCTTATACAGGTCAAAATATTCCCGTGCTAGGAACGTGTAGCCTACCTGCCTCTTTTCAAGGTGTAACAAAAACAGTTGCTTTTGTAGTTCTTCAGGCCAAATCGACACAGAACATTTTTGGACTAGATGCTTTTGACTTGTTTGGTTTATCAATTCAAAGAGATGTGCTTCAAATTTCGTCAATAGTGCCTCAGGATAAAATCAATGCATTGTGTGACAAATATAGTGACTTGTTTTCGCCGGAACTAGGTTGTGCAAAAGACTTCGTGGCACATGTAACTTTAAAAGAATCTGCAGTTCCAAAATTTCGTAAAGCTAGACCAGTGCCTATCGCCTTGCGTGATACAGTTGCCGAAGAACTTAAACGTTGGCAAGATAGTGGGGTGATTTCTCCTGTTTCTGCGAGTCAATGGACCTCAGTTTGTTAGTGCGGAATTTCAACAGTTTTGTCGTGTGAATGGCGTTCAGCATATCACCCTGCACCTTTTCTCCCTCAGTCCAATGGTGAAGCAGAACGTTTCGTTCGAACATTCAAGTCTCACATGGACAAGATGAAAGGTCAGCACTCCAGGCAGCAAGCTCTTCAAATTTTCCTGTCTACGTATCGGTGCATGCCACGTGACGGCCCGTCTCCTGCCGAGCTACTACACGGCCGCCGTCACCGCACTCTCCTTCACCTGCTGCAGCCTCCCACGCACCGAGTCGGTTCGTATGGCGCTTCGCGTTTTCAGGTTTCGACGCCGGTGCTGTACAGGGTGTTTGCTGGCAACAAGACAAGATGGACGCCGGGCACCATTCAGCGCGTGCTCGGTCGCAATATGTATGTTGTACGTTCTTCCACAGGGTCGGAGCTGCGGCGCCACGCAAACCAATTGCGCTTGCACAGGCCGCGCGATCCTGTCTCCGGTTTCTTGATTCCAGACCCAGTTCACCGCCAGGGAGCACAGCCACATCGCTCGCCGCCGGGTCCAGCTTCCTCGGGCTACGAGATCCCGATGGTTGTAGACGCGCCTCCTATGCAGTCGGCCCCTTCGCCTCCGTCGCTGCCTCAGCTGCCAGCGCCAACGAGAGGTACTCCGGGACCGTGCGTGCCCCCGCCGCCTGGGCCACGCACCTCAGAAGAAGATGACCTGCTCCATCTGGGCGGAGGGGTGCGCCCTTCCCCTCGTTTTGGCGGGTTTTCCGGGGGATCGCAAGGCGGATGCCAGGGCGCAGACGGCGTCTCGATCCCAGCCTCAGCTACGACGCCCGTCCCACCAGTAACGCCCTCGCCCAGGCCCTCCTCCCAGTGCCGTCGCCGTGGCCCTCAGCCCTACGCCACGACGGCGCGGCGGTTTGGGAGGGGGAGGGGTGTGGTGTCGCACAAGTACAAAGTGCGCGCCACCTACTTTCGCCGCGCGCCGCCATGCACGCACGGCGCGGCGTTCTTACGACGACAGCCACGAGCGCCCTCTGCTACAACGCCGCTCGTGGCCACCACTGAACGACATCGTCACTTGGGACTGAGTTAGGAACCAGTAAAGATTTCGGAATCCGATAGGCACCAGTGAAGACTTGGCTATCAGTTAGGTACTAGGCAGGACTCTAGCTCAACTATGTATCAACATTCTGCAGTACTATGTAAAATTCAAGTATTGTATAAATTCTGTGCAATATATATCTCGTTCTAATTTACTCTAGTGTTTATAGTTTCTGGCTGCTCCCCTCCGTACCTGCACCAGCGTGCTATCTTTATTCCTGTGTCGGTCTCATTCCACTCGGCCACCGACACCTACGACGGAAACGAGACACAAAAGCGGCGACGAGGCTGGGACACAAAAATAAAAAAGCTTCTAAAATACGATACCCATGTGGTCTCCTTGTGAGACCCCTCGACCACTCCACCGCGGCACGGGTCAGTTGCCAACAGAGTCAGGAATACAATAATATGAACACCATGCGCATTCCACATCACGCAGAAAGTTGGCAACACTACGTTGACGATTCCTTGATGTTTCACAATGTGGCTCATCAACCTAACTTTTCTCTTAGTCAGGATATGCCAGAAACTCCATTTCTGCCCAATTCTGTTGAGCACCTCCTCATTCGTTACGTAATCTACCCATCTAATCTAAATCATTCGTCTGTAGCACCACATTTCAAACGCTTGTGTCATATTTTTGTCTAAACTCCTTATGTCCAGGTTTCATTCCTATACAATGATACGCTCCAGACAAATGCTTTCAGAAGGACTTCCCAACATTTAAACAATTATTGGATCGCAACAAATTTCGCCTCTTTAGAATCGCTTTACTTTCCATAGCCATTCTGCATTTGATATATTCTTTACTTCGGCCGTAAGAAGTTATTTTGCTACCCAAATAACAAAACTTATCTACTACTTTTATAGTTTCATTACCTAATCTAATTCTATCAGCATCGTTCTATTGTCTGACACTAATTCCATTACCCTCGTTTTAGTCTTGTTAACGTTCATCTCACATCGTCATTTCAAGAGACTGTCCATTCCGCTTAATGACTCTTCCGGGTCTTTGGCTGTCTCTGACAGAATTACTATGTTATCAGCAAACCGCAAAGTTTTTATTTATTCCCCGTGAACTTTAATTCCTTACCCAGTTTCGCGGTTGCATTCTTTCACGGCTTGCTCAATGTACAGACTGAAAAACACTGGGGAAAGGCTATAACCCTGCCTTACTCCCTTCCCAACCACTGCGAGCCTTTCATTCCCTTGGACTCTAATAACTGCTGTTTGAATTTTGTAGAAATTGAATATAACTCTTGGCACACTATGTTTTTCCCCTGGTAACTTCAGATTCAAATGTTCAAATGATGGTTGACTTATGATGGGTCATCAGTCCCTAAACTTACAAACTACTTATGAACTATCTTATACTAAACACAACACAAATTTCCATGCCCGAGAGAGGATTCGAACCTCCGACGGGGAACGGCCTCGCGCATCGTAGCATACTGCCTCAATGCGCTCGGCCACTCCGCCGCGGACTACCTTCAGAATTTGAAACAGTGTATTCCAATCAACATTGTAAAAAGCTTTCTCAAGATCTACAAATGTTAAAAACGTGTTTTTTTCTGTACTTATCCTATCTTCCAAGATAAGTCATAATGTGAGTATTGCCTTGTGTGTTCCGAGAGGACTGATGCGCGTCAGTCACGGTCTGCACGGCCACAACGGTCGGGGGTTCGAATCCCCCCTAGGGCATGGATATTTGTGCCGTACTTAGGATAAGCTAGTTCATAAGTAATTTGTAAGTTTAGGGACTGATAACCCCGTAGTTAAGTCCCATAGACTCTACAAACATTTGAACATTTCCTAAATCCAAACTGATGTTCCCCAATGTCGGATCCCACCAGTTTTTCCACTCGGCTGTAAATAATTCGTGATAGTATTTTGCAACCATGACTTATTAAACTGATAGAACTGTAATTTTCACATTTGTCTGCACTTGCTTTCTTAGGAATTGGAATTACTATATTCTTACTGAAGTCGCAGGATGAGAGTGTAGGATAAATAAACACCCGGGCAACGCCGGGTTTACAGCTAGTTTTCATATAAAATACATTTCACTATTCTTAGGCGTATGTTTTTACAGTACGGAACCGCTAGTATTCAGACAAAAAATGTTGAAATGTTTGTAAATCTTATGGGACTTAACTACAAACTACTTATGAACTACTTACGAACTAGGACGGCACAAATATCTATGCCCGAAGGGGGATTCGAACCCCCGACCGTAGTGGCCGTGCAGACCGTGACTGAAGCGTCTCAGTCCCCTCGGCCACCGCGGCCGGCATGAAGGGAAGGAAATAATTCTTTATAAACTATTTTGAAAGCTTCGTCTTCGAATGACTTACTCTTCTTCTTCGAAGACGCTATAAATTAAACTTGATATCTTGCTCTAAAATTATATTAAACGTAAAAGAAATAAAAAATAAAAGTGTCCTCTTCGCTTCTCCTGTACTTCCGCGAATGAACATGAGTTAATTTGTCTTTCCGAGTACTTCAAGGTTGTCTTCTCGTATATACTGCTGGTGCAGTTGATTCCGTTTATCTCGTGTCTTCATCTTCTAATATATTTTTCCTTTCATTTGACTTGTCTTGGGCCAGTAAGCATTGTCTCTGTATCACCCTTCGAAAATTACAGGAGTTTAAGCCATTTTCAGAATGTAAAAATAGAAATAAATAAATGAAATTTAAAAAATTAAAAAAAACTAATTAATTTCAATACATTACGGACATGGACTGGTCAGGTCGATTTATGGTGTAACTACTGTACTTCCTCCTGTATGGCGACCCCCAAGCAAAACCTTGCGACCCCCCTGGGGTTGACAAACACTGCACCAGTGGGTGGCTGCCGACTGTTTGGGAACCACTACTGCACACCATTCCAGCTTCCAGGAATGCCGGAGTTGATGGCACTGTTGCCGCTCCCCGCGGCCAGCACTGGCGACCTTGGCCGTCTCCCCTGATTGACCGCTCGGCTGAACAAACGACCCGCGGCAGGGTCCGCCGCGGCTGGCCACTGGCGGCCCTCTATAATCACGGCGCATCTGCGCCCGGCCTCGCACTGGCGCGCCAATTACTGCCTCCCCCGCCAGTAAAAACTGGCGCGCGCGGTGACTGCGCCGGCCACCGAGACGAGCGCCAGCCGCTACTGGCACGTAATCGCCCGCCGTTCCCGATTCATCGCTCGATAATTATCGACAGCCTGCGCCGCTCCGGCTGTAATGGCCGCACTCCTTCGCAGAAACGGAGCGCGTGTGTGTGCGTGCGCCCGTGTTATGCCTTTTCTTCTCCGCACTCGGTACGTTGTACACGTGAGAGCTGGAGGTGGTCGTCGCTGTGTGCGCGAGTTTGGGTTTCCATTTATTGGAGCGGTAATTGGCCGGTGGTAAACATGTTTTACGGCGGGAGGAGGGCAGCGGCCAGCGTGAGAATACCTGGGGACATCCGGCCGGACACGGAGGTGCATGCGAGGCGGCGGAAGGCCGCGCAGAGGCGCACGACGGCCGGTTACAAGCGAACGCCGCGCCACAGGCCTTGGCCTGGCCGCTGTTCCCGTGCTGGCGACCACGACTGGACACGGATGCATTCACATCGACTGTACCACAGAGTAACATATACAAAGGAGAAGCCTCCCCTAAACCACTGTCCTACGCTCCCCTCGTAGTTCCGTAAGATGCTAGCAGGTGTCAGGCCGTTTCCTGGCTTAGGGTACCTTTCGCACGTCAGAGGGTAGCGTGGAGGGGAGGGTGAGGGGAGAGCTCGTGCTGCCTGCCACAAGGCCACGGCTGTGTCCGGCTTGCTGGCGTTTGAGGGGAGGTGGTGGTGGGGACAGCCGCTACCTGCCGCCTGTTCTGGCCAGTTTAAAGGGCTGCTTCTGACCTCAGCCCCATCGTGGGACATCTTATGGAACTGCTGGAAAACCTCCCTCCCCGCACCACCGCGTAGGACCGGGCCCTTACGGAGGTTTCCCATCTGTATATATTTGTCTGTGACTGTACCTTGACTGTCGTCACAGGGCACCACAAGCTAATCTAGCTTCTGGTGCCTGTGGCGGCTAAGAAACCAGAAACCACAGCTACTACAGCTTGTAGCATACCACCCACTTTAGATTAGCAAGGTGGTGGGGCACTATGAGATGTTAATAATAATAAAAAAGTCATGCGATCGTGATGCGGCATTTATGGCCGTTAGTAAGCAACTGGGGTGGCCGCTGTATCCGTGCCGGCGACCCCGACTGCGTACGGATGCATTCGCATCCAAACACAGTACCTTGACTGTCGTCATAGGTCCACCACAAGCTAATCTAGCTTCTGGTGCCTGTGGCGGCTAGGAAACCAAAAACCACAACTATTGCTACTACAGCTTGTAGCATACCACCCACCTTAGATTAGCAAGGTGGTGGGTCACTCTGAGATGTTAATAATTAAAAAAAATGTCATGCGATGGTGGTGCAGCATTTATGGCCGTTAGTAGCCAACTGGGATCGTGTTGAGCCCCTCCTGTGCGAGTCTTTTTCCCTAATGCCGTTTCGGCGAATTGCCTGTCGATGAAATTATTGTGAGGACGACACAACACACAGTCCCTGAGCGGCGAATCACTGAATCGAACCCGGGCTCCTTGCGTGGCAACCCAACACTCTTCCTACTAGGCCTTTCATTTATTCTTTGTTAACACGGTGTATCTTAATAATATATATGTATTGAGGTGTTTTTCCCTATATTTCAATCTGCAGCCAAAACTACACATAGCGAACTAATAGTGTTTGTTTGTGGTAGTAGGTATCTGTCTCCCATTGGGCACTGTGGTGGTAGAGAGTTGATAACGATGGCAATGGGCACCTAATACTGTGTGGGCCTCTTCTTGTTCTGATGACTGCAGCGGAAACGCCGTGGATTCTATAAGTTCCTGGTATTCCTCTCGATTGTATAACAGAGCAGACTAAGTCCCATTTATAATCTCGGAATCGCATTCTTCAATTTTAGATACGACATTTCAAGTTACTCTTTCCAGTTCAATGTTTTATATAGCCTACAGATGTCTTGTGCACATTCAATAGTGACAAGAATTGTATCTTCTTCTACAAACGAACCCTCTTAACACGAAATCTTATTAATATATGAATATAAATATTACTTTTCATATTTGTATACATAATGATTGTAAGATATATATATAAATGTTCAAATGTTTGTAAAGCTTAAGGGACTTCACTGCGGAGTCATCAGTCCTTAAACTTACAAACTACTTATGAACTACCTGATACTAAAGGCAGCACAAACATTCATGCCCGAGGGGGATATGTATGGTGTCCCAGCTATCTTGTCCACCCAAAATATCTCTGGAACAATAACAGCTATTGGAAAACGATTTTCACCGGTATCAATTTACGGCTGGGGCCCAAGAATGTACGTATTTGGAAGCATTCTAAAACGAAAGCAAATGTGTTTTTTAACAGAAACTTATGTTTTTTTTTAATGGACACCCTATAGTTTTTCTTCAGCAATCCATAGCATGACAAATCACATAAACAATGGCGTTGGTTGCATCGCAATATTCCAATTACATCCCGAGATATTGCGACGCGAAGTTGACGCTTGAAATACGCGAAACGCGCGGCTAGCGCACGTTCTGAGCAGCATGGGGTTCTCGCCTGAGTCTCAGGACGTGCGCTAGCAGCGCGTTTCGCGTATTTCAAGCGTCAACTTCGCGTCGCAATATCTCGGGATATAATTGGAATATTGCGATGCAACCAACGCCATTGTTTATGTGATTTGTCATGCTATGGATTGCTGAAGAAAAAATATAGGACGTCTATTAAAAAAAACATAATTTCCGTTAAAAAACACATTTGCTTTCGTTTTAGAATGTTTCCAAATATGTACGTTCATGGGCCCCAGCCGTAATTTTATACCGGTGAAAGTCGTTTTCCAATAGCTGTTATTGTTACAGAGATATTTTGGGTGGACAAGATAGCTGGGACACCCTATATATATGGAAAGTCCAGGTTGGAATTAATAATATAATAAGGACAGTTTACAACTCACCTCAAAGACGTGGCGACGAGTTGCGACAGGCACTTACAACACATACACACATACAACGCTTTCAGGTATCGGCCATGGCCTTCTTCAGAAAATAGAACACTCATGCAATCACACAGGCACACTATACAGTCATACAACAATCATCTCCAGCTGCTGAAGTGCGATACACAAAGGTGCACTACAGTTGCTACACATTATTTTTTCTCCTCTTTTCTTTGTTTTTGGTGCTACATTGGTGGCACCTTCTGTTTGTAGTACCTTTTTTTGGCAGATGAGTTCAACTTTAGCCCGACGAACTTCATCTGAAACTCGAGACACGCCTCTTTCCGGTGTGTGAAAATGAACGGGCCTTCCTCTTCCACATAAAGTTGGCATTGTCAACTGCCAAATCTACAAGAATAACTACGATGACGATTGCACAGCCATATATACTGTACTTTACATACGTTCAGTGGTATACATCACTAACTTACCATGTAATATACAACGCAAGTCACTTCACACGCAAAAGGAAATCACACTGTACAAAAATAAAAATAAATAAATAAATAAATAAAAAACCTAACGCTGTTACTGTCGAAACAGTGGCTTGTTTTCCCGTGGAAACTGCTCTTCTGCAATGACTGACTAACAATGTAGAAACACAACCACTTTTGCGCGTGTGTTGACAATGTATATTTATTTATTTTTATTTATTTATTTGCTTCTTTAGCCTGATCAGATTAGGGCCATCATGCCCTCTGTTACATCGAACCAGGGTTTTACACATACAGTATTTCTTTACATGTGAGTTACCTAAAACATAACAATGATTTTTACAGATAGGCAAATAATAACATAATTTACACAGGTTGATTGCATGTAAAAGGATGTAAATAAAAGATATTGACTTAGCTCTAATAGGATTAATACTAGCAGTACCACTGAGACACCTTCTGCTGCTGATGGTCTAATAATAGAAGTAACAACATTGATATTAGCAGATACAAGATGTACTTTTGAATATATCGAGACTGGTTAAGGCATGGCGAATTCTGACAGAAGAAAGTTAAGAAAACTGTACCTGGCGAGAGCAATGGCAGTCGGAGAATATCTGGGAGGAGGAATGGATTTGACGTACCTGAACCCTAGAGTAATAAAGACTGGCGTAATTACTGCTTTAGTAGATAATCCATTAACTGTCGTTTGAAGCTGGCAATGTTATTCAGTTCTCTGATATACTGAGGTAGATTGCTCCAGAGCCTGGTTCCTGCTACTGAAAAGGAATTTGAGAAACCGGCTGAGTGATGGATAGGGAAAGAAAGGGTTTTGCTCTGATAGGAACGAGTAGTTCTGTTATGTTGATCAGATAAGAGTGTTAAGGTCGAGGAAAGATATGAGGGACAGTGTACGTTGATAAGAGAGTAGAGGAAACAGAGTGTATGAAAATCTCTGCGCTTGTCAGCACGGAGCCAGGATAGTTGCTTATACGATGGTGAAATGTGATCAAAGAGAAGAATGTTACATATACAGGGTGTTTCACTAAGTGTGTTTGCCTCTGTAACTTATAAAATAATAGGTGACGGGAAATTTTAAAGCGGTAGGTCAACACAAGAAATGTTACACTTTCTGCGGAGCTATGAACATAGTTTATTGTATAATTTTCCAAAGAGTTACACCACAAAGATGTAATTTCTTAAATGGAACAATAGTTTTTTTTCTATCGTGCATTGGATTCTTGAAACAAGCTGCGTCCAAATCAATTTAAACTACATTTCTATCACTGTTAGTTTAAGAGCTACAACCCTTCAAAGTTTAGGGGGCGGAGGCTACGACAGCATAGCTGACTGGCTGGTGGTCATGAGACAGTGGGCCGTGCACCAGGGGATAACCACTCGGCCAGTCAGCTACGCTATCGGAGCCACCGCCCCCGGAAATTTGAAGGGTTGTAGCTCCCAAACTAACAGTGATAGGAATGTAGTTTACATTGATTTGGACGCAGCTGGTTTAAACGAATCCAATACACTATAGAAAAACCATTGTTCCATTTTAAAAATTATATCTCTGTGCTGTAACTCTTTGGAAAATGATACAATAAACTATATTCATAGTTCCGCTGAAAGTGTAACATTTCTTGTGTTGACCTACCGCATTAAAATTGCCCGTCAACTATTATTTTATAAGTTACAGAGGCAAACTCACTTAGTGGAACACCCTGTACATCGAACGCAGGCATTCACGATTAGTTCCAGACGTCGCGAGCTTTCCCAAGAAAGACCTTGCAAGATGACACTAATGTAATCAATAATTGGAATTACAAGTTTTTGTATATGTAGTTAGCACACACTAACAGAGATGGTAGCACAAGTTAGAAGTCAGAACTCGGATTACCGTACCACTCAACTTATAGCGAAAACAAATAAGTGGGAACTATAGTTTCCACTGGTCACTAAAAGGGTTATGTCCCAAAGATTTACAAACGTTTGAACATTTTGCGCTGGCCGCTGTAGCCGAGGGGACTGAGGCGCTCCAGTCACGGTCTACACGGCCACTACGGTCGTTGGTTCGAATCCCCCCTCGGGCATGGATACTTGTGCCGTCCTAAGTATTAGTTGGTTCATAACTAGTTTGTAAGTTCAGGGACTGATGTTCAAATGTTCAAATGGTTGTATAGTCTATGGGACTTAACTACGGGGTCATCAGTCCTTAAAGTTACAAACTACTTATGAACTACTTACGAACTAGGACGGCACAAATATCCATGCCCGAGGGGGATTCGAACCCCCGACCGTAGTGGCCGTGCAGACCGTGACTGGAGCGCCTTAGTCCCCTCGGCCACCGCGGCCGGCTCAGGGACTGATGACCCCGTAGTTAAGTCCCATAAGCTATACAAACATTTGAACATTTTTTTTGAACATTTTGCGATGGAGAGTTCCCTTTGTGAGGTTTACGCTTGGAAGGATGTTGTACCCCCAGTCATTTTGTATACCAGCTACCACTGATCAGAATCTTAAAGAACTAGACTATTGCCAATACTGTCAGCAAGCTCATTAACGAGAACAAGAAGTGAATCGGTTTATCATCGAGTAATTAGGCACGTTTAACAGACGCTTACAATCGGTGTGTGTATGTGTCGGGAGCGATAAGTAAGTGTAGTGATAAAACTGCGCGCCTCCGGGGCTTTTATCTGGGCCCCGCCGACCGTGTCGAATGGACACAGAGAGAGCGGCGCGCCTCTTCCCCGCAGGCAACTGGTGCATCCAAATTAACCGGCGCGGCCCGCTTTTGGCGAGCAATTGAGGCGGCTGACGAATGTGATTGAGTGCGTCACACAGTGGATATCCGCGCCCGACGCTGTTTTGTCCCGCAGTAATTCATTCATCTGCCGCGCGGCGGCGCGCGATACGCCCCGTCCACCGCCCGTCGCTTGCCTCCCGCTACCTGCCGCGGCATTGCGCGTGTGTGTTTGCGTGTGTTTGTGTGTACACGCGTGTGCGTGGGTGTTTGCCGGTGTGCGTGGCGCCGAAAAAATAACGCGCGCCGATCAATCAGAGCGGCGAGAGTCCGCTTAACGCCCCGCGACCCCTGCTGCCGCTGCCGCCGCCTCGATAAAGCCAATTACTCTGGCCAGCTTGCCGTCAACAAATCGGACGGAGCCGCGCGAGTAAATCAGCCACTCGCTCTCTACCCCCGGAAAAAGAGAAGAGTAAAAAAAGTGATTCTGCTGGCACAACTAAAGACCGAATGTATTCACTCCTTTAATGCAATAAACGCCGCCAAAGTGTACCGAAATTTTCTGCCTCCCGGATTCGATTTCACTGCTGATGTGAATGGAAAAGGTGCGTTAACACGTTACCGCGACAGTTTTCTTTTTTCTTTTTCTGTCCACTCAGAACTCAATTACTCACATGCGTTCAGATCACTTGCAAAGACGCATTCATATCCTAATTGAGCATTTTCTACATCGTAATTACTTTGCTCCGAAATTATATTTAATGTGAATTCTGTTCTTGCCTCCGGTTGATATGTTGACATTTAATACGCCTATTAAGGCATAACACCCCAGGATCTCTCTCTTTCCATACATTTATCCATGTGGATTGTTCTGCGGTCTGCGATTGTATTATAAACTTTTTGAAATAATTTATACTGCAGCAGTCACTTTTTACTAATATTTTTGTTAGTACGACGCGTTTCGGCAGCGAGCTGCCATCATCTGGTGCATTTTACAGTTACTGGTTCATTATTGTTTTATTATGTTTTGTGTTGTGGGTGCCAGTGAGGTTATGGTTGGAAGTTTCTACTGTTTTGTTGATAATATTGTTGTCTGGCACACACAGCACAATAACACATATATATACACACCACATGTAGCCATTTTGTATTAGATGTTTACCCGACCGGGAATCGAAACAGTGGCCCCTGCGTGGCAAGCTACCTCGCTGTCCACTAGACTATGGTCGCGAACTGAAGACCGCAACAAAACCATATTCCTTGAGCATCTGTCGCTTTGTGGGATCGGTTTATTTAGTTTGAGATAATGGAAACAGTGACGATTTTACTTCACTTGATAAAATATAGTAATTTCTAAGGCAGCAACAATTGTTTTATTAATGATGACAAACTGTTCCGATAGGATTATTACATGTGAACAGCCTTTGAAGTGCTCGCAACTCACTAAGGTTGAATAAATGCAATAATCCCACTCATGTAGCGATGTTGAAGTTGATAGTTCGTGCGAGCTATTATGGGTAGAGGTTGTACGCGAAAATCGTAAGAGGTTAATAATCGGTTCCTTTTACCGGCCTCCCGACTCTGACGATACAATAGCAGAAAGGTTCAAAGAAAACCTGAGTCTAATTACAAAAACGTACCCGACTCACACGATAATAGTAGGTAGTGATGTTAATTTACCCTCGATCTGTTGGCGAAATTATATTTTCAAATCAGCAGGTAGGCATAAAACATCGTCCGAAATTGTACTCAACGCATTCTCTGAGAATTACTTCGAACAATTAGTTCATGAGCCAACTAGAATTGTAAATGAATGTGAAAACACACTTGACCTCTTAGCAACAAATAATCCTGAGCTCATAACGAGTATCAAAACGGATACAGGTATTAGTGCACACAGAGCTGTCGTAGCGAAATTGAATATCGAAAGTCCCAAAGTTACCAAAAATAAACGCAAAGTATATTTGTTCAGGAAAGCAGATAGAAACAAAATACATTGCTTCTTGAAAGACACCTTCCACTCGTTTCTAACACTAAACGTAAGTGTAGACCAGATGTGGCTCAAATTCAAAGAAGTGGTATCGACAGCAATTGAAAGTTTTATACATAATACATTAATAAAAGAAGGAGGCAATCCCCGTTGGTACACAAAACAGGTCAGGACACTGTTGCAAAAGCAAAGGAAAAGGCATACTAAATTTAAACGAACACGAAATCCCCAGGATTTGCGATCGTACTCAGAAGCTCGAAATTTAGCGAGGATTTCAATGCGAGATGCCTACAATATTTATCACAACGAAACTCTTTCTCGTAATTTGACTGAAAACCCAAAGAGATTTTGGTCATATGTTAATTATACTCGGGGCAAGTCACAAACAATACCTTCACTACGTGATAGTAATGGCTATCCTGCCGATGACAGCGCTGCTAAAGCAGAGTTACTAAACTTAGCTTTTAGAAACTCATTCACCAAAGAAGACGAAACCAATATTCCAGATTTCGAATTACGAACAGATGCCGTAATGAGTAACATAGAAGTAGATATAATCGGAGTAGTGCAGCAACTAAAATCACTTAACAAGAACAAGTCTTCTGGTCCGGATTGTA